>CM067901.1:12247840-13582985 GCA_034621355.1 Mycalesis mineus
AACGTCTTAACTGTAATGATTGTATGCCTATGGGATAAAACAAAAGTTTTCATATAACCATCACTAGATAGTATAATGTAGTAACAAATTCTGGCATCCGCATTTCTTATTTAATATTCCGAGACTTTAAAACTTTTGACCAAGTCAAGACTGAGTGCGGAGGCTTCTCTTATAATTCCTGCTGTTAATGCCCTACAAGCGCTGCTGAGAGACTTTTGGCAGTTAAATTATTTTATTAGCCCGTTCTCTTCAAGTTATTGTTTCCTTTGCGTTGGTTTATATCGTACTTGAATCAGTTTACGACGGGTTTTATTTAAATTAAATCAAACTTGTACAGTACTTTACTAACTTACAATGTTTTCAAATGGAAGTGGCCTGTAGTGGGCAATTATTTAGGCCATCCTTTAATTAAGCTGACCAGTTCTTTGTTTTCTTTCTTCTTCTTTTTATTTCTATTTTTTTTTATCTGTGATGATGTTAACTATAATGGAAGCGTGCCAACTTGGTAGAAGTAGCACACACCTTTCGATGTCTACACGACATCGCACCGGAACGCCAAATCACTTGGCGGTACGTCTTTGACAGTAGCGTAGTAACTAGCCACGGCGTAAGCCTCCCACCAGCCAGATCAAGACAAATTGAGAAAAATCTCATCTGCTCCGCCGGGAATCGAACCCAGGACCTCCTTATAAATCCACAGCGCATACCACTGCGCCACGATGGCCGTCAAAATATTGATAAGCTGCTATACCTATTTTGCTTAGTAAAAAGATTGCGTATTTTTTTACCCGACTGCGTCAGAAGGAGGGTTATGTTTTTCGAGCGTATGTATGTATGTATGTATGTATGTATGTATGTATGTCCATTTCTTCGGCACGCGCTACAGCCTAAACGACTGAACGGATTTTGACAGGTGAGGTGTCGTTGAATGCGTTAAAATTGTGATAGTGACATAAGCTATATAAATTTTCAAAATGGTGGCTGTAAATGGGGGAAAAAAGGGGGATGGGTGTATTTCTTTCTCTTATCTTCGCAATATGGGTATCAAATGAAAGGTCGTAAAAAGACCATTTCAAAAATATAAATATCACATCATGTTTAAATTGCCGTTTTAACAAAAAATGGCAAAGAGTGTACCGTATCATTTCTATAGCTTGGTCAATCCACAATGGCTCGTAGTGTTTTGTTTTTCAAACGCTTACAGTGCAAGTGTGCAATAAAAACTGCAAGAATGTGAGTTCTATTACTACGTAACGAGTAGCAATGTGTGCACACTCACACAAAGTGTCAAGTTAATTATGTCAACAAGAATGTCATGTTTGACTAGCAGTATGCTCTACTTCATTTTAACTCATTTTTTAAAAATGAATATGTCGTGTTGGTCCTGCACAGCAAAATTATATTGTGATATAGGTTAATATATATTATTATATTATTATTCCCCTCAAGATGGTGTTAATACTCTGCTAGGACTTTGGCGCCCGACTCTTTTATTGGTTGGAGTATTAAAACAAATCAATCATTCATTCATTTATCAAATCAAATTGAATTTAACTTTGTGTTAAGGTTTTAAGTAAGCACCTATCTCATATCTCTCATTAAATGATTAACAATTAGTTCTATTTCGATTACTTTCATAAAAAAAAATTGGTTGTCTGTAAAGTCGGTTTACTGCCGATAGTTGAACGTGACAATGTCTTAAGAAAATACTGATGGAATGGTAGCATTTAATTGGTTATTAAAATTTTTATATTTTTATAAATATTAATTTAAATTAATAAAATAATTGATTTTGATTTAATAAATTTATATTTTAAATTTATAATAAATATATTAATTTTTAATTTAAAATTAATATATTTAATAATTATATTTAATAGATGTTGAACGCTGCCGAACGCAAAGGCCGATTGTCCTTCTTTGTCGCTAGTTCCGCGCTCTCGCTTGCACTTCAAGCCTTACATGGAACGCCTCAAAGCGAGGTAACGACGCATGACGTCATGTTTTTCGTGCGTGCAGCCGGCTCTATCGAATTACAAGACGTTGTCACGTCAAAAACTCGTGACATACCAAAAATAATTACATCCACAGACAGTAACATTTCCATAAACAATGACGTCTATCACAATATTACAACAATCTATTCTAAGTCTCTAGTCTAATTCCTTCGACATATATATTAACCCATTTAAAATATCTTAAAAACACACATACCCACAATCATCTCAGATAGGTACCTAGTATATCTATTTTTCTTTTGTTTAAACAGTTTAATGATTGAGCTCAACTCCACGCTGTCTCGTCTACCATACCCCTAGCGTTTTTGTAAAGCGTGAACCCATGATATCTATTATTATTTTGATTCATTACAAGTTAGTTTATGTAAACTAAGATGGAAGCGGGCTAACTTGTTAGGAGTAGCATGAAATCTACATTCCTTTAGTTTCTACACGATACCCTACCGGAACGCTAAATCGCTTGACGGTACGTCTTTTTAGTACGATAGTACCAATGTATATATAGTACAAATACCAAAGCTATTTTGCTAAGCTAATTTGGAAAATCTATATTGGCACTAACAAACCAATCAAGTGACCTTTGTAGAAAAATTAAAGTCGAGTCGGTCAACCTGAAGGAATGGGCAACGGAACGATTCTTCTGGCTAAATCACATTTAAATGTGTACTTTATCATCATACGATACGTTTTCTTGACATTATAAATATAATATTGGTAAAAAAATTAAGTAGAGCATCATTCCGTTCGGTCATGACACGCAGCGATACAACCTACAATAGCCCGTGTACACCGAGCCGTGGTCGACTCGAGACTGATGTTCGAACTGTACTCCCCGCACCCTTCGATTTCCCCTCGCGAGAAATAGTGGGGCGCGTCTTAATGAATTGAACTATCAGTATGCCATAAACTAAAACAAAAAGTCTCAAATAAAAATATTATTATAAAAACAAAAAACCCGACTGCATAAAAGTTATGAACTGAAAGAGAAAGACAAGGATCACTATATCTATATAAAATTTTAAATACTTTATGGTGCTTTGTTTAAAGTATTTTGTCCCCGCTTGCATCACCATGAAGTATTTAAAATTTTATATAGATATAGTGATCCTTGTCTTTCTCTTTTCAGTTCATAACTTCTATGCAGTCGGGTTTTTTGTTTTTATAATAATAATTTTATTTATTTTTAATATTGAAGTATCGTTAAGTTGCGGGTAGTCGAAGTTCGCGTGAAGTAGGAAGAAGGTACAAAAGACTTGTCAGCTGTGGCGGGGTGTTAAAAAACCTTTTTATTTGCTTTTTGTCTAAGCTGCCATCTTTGAGTCAAAGCGGCTCCTTACATTGAAAGTTTTGAAAGGAAACGTCGCCTAAATGCACCTCGCCAAGATCAAAAGACTGAATTCATTTAGCCACGCGCGATCTTGTCTTGAAATTCGAGTTTTAATCAGGAGACTTAAAAATACTTGGTGTTTCGTTATATTTTGTTCTTTACGTAGGATATTCTAGACTAGTGTTTTTTTTTAATTAATAGGCTAGACAATTAAAATTGAGATATGGATAGACGCAAAACATCTATTTGCCAAGACAGTTAAGTTGATTTCAGCCCTAGCTCAGAGCTGATCTAGTTTAGTTTATGAGTTTTTATGGCTACTATCCGACTCTATCAATCAGACATCATCATCAACATCATCATCATTACCAGCCGGTAGACGTCCACTGTTGGACATAGGCCTTTTTAGGGACTTCCAAGCACAACGATCCCGAGCCGCCTGTTGCCAGCAGCTCCCTGCGACACGTTTGATGTCGTCAGTCCACCTGGTTGGTGGTCGACCAATGCTGCGCTTTCCGGTGCGGGGTCGCCAATCTACCACCTTGGGCCCCCAATGTTCATCAGCTGTTCGAACTACGTGCCCCGCCCATTGCCACTTCAGTTCTGCGACTCGCTGAGCTATGTCGGGTACTTTGGTTCTTCTGCGGATCTCCTCATTTCGATCTGCGATCACGCAGAGATACTCCGAGCATTGCTCTTTCCATCGCCCGCTGAGTGACTCTGAGCCTTCTTATGAAGCCCGCAGTCAATCAGCCATCTCTACCACATAATTGAGTATATGTATACGTGAACTACCTCTTTGGTCTAAGAGTTAAGCTATGTGGCTTCAATCACGAGGTTCTGGGTTCGAATCCTGGGTCGGGTCACGGAATAATTCTAAGTTTTCAATATTCTGTGAAATTCAGTTCCGTTCCGGTATGATATTGTGTAGAAACTGAAAGGGGTGTCAATTTCATCCTACACCAAGTGGTATCATTATAAAATATTAGAATTGTTACCTTAGACGATACTATACGATAATGTCTATGGTAACGTAAGATAATGTCTGTCCACCGTCAGATGATGTAATAACTAAAAGGACTTGATTCCAGGCCTAAAATAAATTATAAGAATTGACATGTCAGAATAGTCGCGAGTAGTGTAATCATAGATTAAAGACAACTAGATAGAGCCCATAGCGTGTCCACTCGTGAGACAGCAAATCAGCCTTATTGACATGACATGTCAACATTTAAAGTACATCATAAAACGTTATGTTTTAAAATATCGTAAAATACGAAATATTACTTTATATAAGAGAGTAAACGCATAATACATGAAATTTGCTAAAAAATAACATAGCTAAGCTTTAAATCATCAATCAATGAAGTTTATGACTACTTACGTATGAAACGTAATTCCTTCGATTTCCTGTTCGCTGCGACTGTTGCAGCCGAAAATATTACAACCCACCATAGAACGATAACGTTTAAATTAATATCGTAACCGCAAAGTTATATTATTTATCAGCAAATTGAATAAAAAGCTAATAATTGCTCCCTTGCTTGTCACAAACTCCACTCTTGACAAACAATAAAAACGAACACGCTGAAAGGGACAAAAAATAATCTTGTGTTACTTTCTAATAAAGGCCGAATGAAATAAGTCTGTCACGCTCTTGAACCTACAGCCGCGTGTTGACTCCATCTAGTAGTCTTTAATCTGTGAGTGTAATTTACTTTTCTTTTTATTGTTACTAAGCATTTACAAAGTATGAATGTTTTTAGTGTAGTGATTATTGTAAAATAAAGTGTATATGTAATAGTTAAGTGCTTAAAAGAGCATGCGGTGGTAGATAAAAGATTAACTAAGGATTAAAATGATTTTAAAGGAATATTATTTCAAAATCCCGCATCAACACGAGTAAGTAACAAGTGAGCCCGTTTTCATCTTAGTGTGCATCATCACTCACCATCAGGTGCAATTGCAGTCACGGGCTAACTTGAAATGAATTAAACAACGCTAAGAAATTATGAAAATTGCTACAGAATAGTATACAAGTAAACAGAAAACTAAATTAAACTTACAACTACAATAAGTTCATACACGAAATAAGAAATCCAAAGAAAGCTTTTACCGCTACCCAGCTTTTGCCTCCTTTGAAACTAGTACACATTAATTCTTTGAAAATATCCACTTTAAAGCCTACTTTGCAACATGTGTATCGAGCAACTTTCGGTGCTAAAGTTCGCTAAAGCTTTAGTATTTTAGCTGGAAACTGGAATATTCTAGAAGTAGGTAAAAGTGTTAGCACAGTATTCCAAGGGGCTTATAATATCTTATCAACTTGGATACGATTTGTTTGGGATTTGAATGTTATTATATTTACCCGACTGCGTCAGAAGGAGGGTAATGTTTTTCGAGCGTATGTATATATGTGGGTATGTATGTATGTATGTATGTCCATTTCTTTGGCACGCGCTACAGCCTAAACGGCTAGACGGATAGTGACATAAATTTTCAAAGTGGCGGCTGTAAGTGGAGAAAAAAGAGGGGGATGTGTATATATATTTTTATCTTAACAATATGGGTATCATATGAAAGGTCGTAAAATGACCTTTTCAAATATATATATATCATGTTTATATTACTGTTTTAACAAAGACATGTTCAGTTCATTGCTTCTAAGAAGCCGGGTTTTTGCTTTTATAGTAATATATTTTTTATTTTTACATCACTTCTGCTGTTCCTAACTATATTGTGATTTTTAAATGTTTTCTTTCAAGAGTAAAGCAGTCGTATTATTTACTAAACCTACTCCTAAAAACTATAAAATACATTTTAAAGTAAAACATATAGCATTAAAATTTGAAAGTTATTTTTATTGACAATCACCAAAAAGTTTTATAGACCTTGCCCTAAGTAGAACTGCAGCAAATACTATACTAAAGCAGGTATTTGGTTAGACAGGGAGACCAGAGAAGGTCAATAAGGAGCTCCATAAACCAACATCTGTGTTACAAATCTCGGACTCTGGAGATTTTTCCTCTGCCACAAGATGAATCCGGCACTCGTATGGTGAATCCATGGAATGCTAAAATATTTATCTTGTTAAAGTTTACAGTAATATGAAGTAGCAGAGATAACTCAGGCCTTAAACTAAAAATTATATCTATGAGGGTTTTTGAACACCTCGTCAGAGAAGAAACCTCTTTTCACGCATTATGCCGAAGAAACTATAAAGAAATACACTTGAAAGGGACCTGGACCTTTGAAGCTTGCTACTTCCAAAACTCTATAACTATATACCATGTTTATGTATGATAGGGGCATAGGCTGACAAACTACGCTTTTATATAATGTACAAAGGTCTGTCTACCACAAGGTCTTAGACTATTATTATGTTGAATGATCAACATAATAATAGTCTAAGACCTATAATATCAATATGACAGTGACGTCACTAGACAGATATAGACGCGCTAAACATTTAGATGCTGCAAAACGTAATCCACCATACAATTTTATGCGTTTACGTCCACTCCGCAGCCACTTCCATCCAATTTTACGCAAATGCTCACAGTATGGCCGGCGCTTAACACTCGAGCATCCATGTTAGCATGTAACAGATGTTGCCCTGGATTCCATTGTTGAGCACTAATAAATACAGTGTATTGCCTTTACGGGCACAATCGGGGAACAATATAAAATTATTGCGGCACTACTCGCATTTACACCTACGTATGGCGCGGTATGTAAAGGAACAAATCGGACTTGCTAAATTTGTGTTGTTTATGCACATTTATAATTTGTGAACGGTTTATTTAGTGTTATAGTAGTTATAGCAACATCATCAGAAGGGCACAAAGGCATAAGTAGCAAAAAAATATTAATCAGAATATTAACACATTTTTATTGCAAAACTTCCTTAAATCAAATCAAAATAAAACAATCTTACATTACTAATAGTAGTTAGGCCGCAAAACTGCCTATGCCGCTTGATAATGTCCGCACTTTAATAGGCCAAATACGTTGCAGAGTAGCATTCTTTTTTTTATGATTTTCGTCTCTAGAATCTGGGCTTTTTGGAGCGCAGTGTTCAATGTTGCTAATAGTAGAATATTGCGAAAGATTGGAATTTGAAAGATGAACTGTTACTGAGAGTTTGAAGTTGACGGATAAAGAATATGAACAGTACAATGCTAGAAGTTGCGACTGTAGGACTGTGGAGACTATAAATATTATGGCGTTTAGTATAGCACACTGTTGACTGGCTAAAATACATACCCGCAAGTGACCCGACATAATATGCTCGTACTTTAAAAACACAAAAAAACAAAGCCTCAACGGTTGTTTACCCTTGTAAATACTATTTATATTAAATCACACAAATTCAGTGGGATTTTCGGAATAAGATGTGGCTTTTGTGTTATGCTGATATATAGGCTATATTATAGCGAAGTTTCATTAGAAAGAAAGAAAGAAAAAATATTTATTTTCGTAAATTATGCCACGCATTACCTCAGCCACACGAGCTAGACTCTTGTCTAGAAGACATGAGGAAGAAGCAACAAACACCTCTCTTGTGATGTGTGGCACAACCCAGAAAAGGTGCCAGCTCAGCATTGTGCTGCATGCCCAAGCAATTGCTAGAACACCCAGCGCTGATTTTCAGCCAGCACCCTGTCCGAGGTGACGCCACGGAATTCCGTAACCACACACTGAAATATAACTATTAAAAAAAATCGAAACTAAAATCAGAAAAAAGTATTACTAGGTAAGTAGTACATAGTAAAACTAGGTATTTAAATCTACATAGTATAACTAAACTTAAAATTAAAGGCGTTAATATAATGGAATGACAAAAATAATATTACAATGTAATTCAGAATAATACATAAAAGTAAAATAAAAATATAGGAACTACGTGCACAATACAATATAAAATCAGTGGAAACACTAAAGGAGAATGCCAGATCCTAACCCAGAAAGACCACAAATTGTAAATATACTAGAAATATCCTATTATTATATTAATGTTTTACAATAAGCCATTTTTACAGTTGGACATCGGAATAAAATTATGTTAAAAAAAGTAATTAATCTATTTCCTTTTAGTTTACACTCTTTACGCATTTTTATATATTTATTGTTGCACTGGGTTCCAGCCAGTTAAAATGTTTTTATTGTATTTTTATCAAAAGTGGGCTCTAAAAAGCTAATATCCAGAGTCGTTAAGCCTGTTTAAAAATGTATTTAATGAAGCTTTGAGACTGTCATGTCAGTGTGACAACTATACGGAACAACAATACGGAAATGGACGATAACCAACTTTAGGCTCGTGTCGAATACTCCGAGTTATAGAGCTTTTAAATGTAATTTGTATTAAATAGTAAAAAAATGCAATAAAATGATGTATAATACATTGTTGTATAATATGTTTTTATTAGTGGGTTAAAGTTATATACATTGTCTGGCATTCTCCTTTAAAATCCATTCAATACTATCAGCGTGAAAGAGTGACAAACATACATGCATCCTTACATACAAACTTTCGCCTTTAAAGTAATCGTAAGGATGCCATATTTAGATTGCATGAGATCACCTACACCTTTTTTCTCAACAAATAGACCATCATCAGCGTATAAAGTAACGGATTACAAATAAAAGTAGTGCATCAAAAGTTTTTCAATAGCTTTTAGGGAGCAGCAACACAATGTGGGTTCGACTGAATTCCCATTTCTTTTTCCGCTGGCTGCGATCGGACATACATGTAATTGTTTTCCGTTCCGCCGTAATTGACTTGCGGTGTATTCGACGAATGTTTTCACGTTTAATAGCCTGAATTTGGCAGTTTTTACGAGCGTGTTCCGTGTTCTCTCATTGTGTTTTGTCAAGCGAATATTAATCACTGACTCTTCGACTATGTTTTTTTTTTATTAATTTACTTTAAGAGTCACAAGTCTGTGATAATATTATAAATGTAGATTTAAATATAATTCCTTGTTTTCCAAGCTTGTACACTCCTTTGCCTCAGTGAGTACGTTAAGCCTTTGGACCCGATCGCCATCATCAACATAATTATGTTAATGATCGTTAATAAATTAAACAGTATCAACCTAAGCCCACTAACCTGCATTTGAGCAGCTTAGTGGGTCTATGCCTCACATCCCCTCTCCTACAAGGAGGGAAGCCTAGCCTAGTAGTGAGCTCTGAATAATCTGTACATCCTACTCGCACTACATACTAAACAAGTTAGCCCGCTTGCATCTTAGATTGCATCATCACTTAACATCAGGTGCGATAGCAGTCAAGAGCCAATTTGTAGTCGATAAAAAAACATGCATATTACTAAACTAAAGATCGTAATAATAGCAAATAGATTCTTCTCCTCCATTTATAAATCAATATCGTAAGGTAATCTGCTCTCAGAGGCGTCAATGTTATCTTTTGTGACGACGTTATATCAGTTTATCCTTAAGTATTATTAAGGTACTTCCCCTTTATCGAACGTTGATGTACAAATTTTTTATATCCCTCTAATTAAATTTAGTTTACCTTGCATTACTAAATATATTACCTGTACGTTAAGGAAAAACGCCTGAATTGTAATTAAAATATTATTTATTTTAATTTGCTTTCTAGCGGCTACCGAAAAAATGTTATTCCTTAACGCTGTAATAATAAACCCAAAAAAAAAATATTTGGATTGAGATTATTATTTTGATCATTTTTTAATATGATTGTGAATCCTTAACTTTCCTATATATTCAAGTTTATACTCACAATCCAATCATCCACTATCTTTTTCTTTGACCGGCACTCTTTTAGTATAACACATTTTGGTATTTTTGTATGGGCCGTTAATTTTCTTTAGGATGGAGACTGGTTAAACCTTGGATTACAACATGGCTGCTTATCTAAATGTCCTGAAACTCGCACGGAAGTAACTACAAGGATGTCACCGTGGGCGTCTTCAAGTGAAAATAAATCTTGCTAAACCATCTTCGCATTATTTTAATTAAACGAACGGACGATAAATTACCAATTCACTACAATTTCACCTGATTTTAGGTAGCATTGCATTGCCCAGGAATATTGTATTGCCCGTGGTTTGTTTGGTTTGGTTATTCAGCACATCAACACGCCTGATTTACGCGCTTATACATTTCTTTGTTTGGCGTTAGGTATATTATGTAGTCAACAAAAACTCCTGATATGTTTCTACCAAACGTGAACGCCAAGTCTCTTATAGAAGGTTGCTTTTGTCAGATTAGTTTTATATAGCGTAAATCAAATTAAAGTGTAACGAACAAACAAACTCACTTTGGCATTTCCTACACAATTTCATTTTATTTATTCGTACATCCTACACCCATCCCCTTTGGCAAGTCACGACGATCGGTCCCTCTATTCATCTGAAATTATCTTACAATGAAAGGGAAAATTTTGTAAATTGCACCCCACGACACCCCATTACTCTATCACAGTGCTGGGGTGAGTTTTATCACAACTTGGATTGTAAACGTGTTGATATAAAAGCTCTATCGCTTGAGTAGCGTCCCCTCAATCTAATAAGAGGATCATCGGGAAGAAATCGGTGTAGAAATATGGCTAAAGAATAAAGGGTGTGGAAGAATCTACAGGTATACATGCAGATTCTAGTAAAATAATCCTGGTTCAGCCAACTTTTAATAATGAAGAGGTTAATTCGACTGTATGTTTGGACTGGAGACGACAGGATCGATTAAAAAAATTATACATAAATACAAAACGATTTGTACTAATACCTAAAGCACTTAATGAATGTAATTGTTTTATAATTTAAGTGCATTAAAAAGTCGGTTTTATTTTTTAACGGATTTCTTTAATGGATTAAAATTTCGGCTACCATTTATCCCGATATTTTCCCAGTATCGGAAATTACGCGAGTGAAAACACAGGGCACATACTACTATACTGAAAACACACTCGTTATGGAATTTTTGTCACGGAACAAATTAAAAATGAAAGTATGAATTGCTAGTTATTTTACACCTTGTCATTTAAATTAACTTGTTGATAACGAATTAATGACAAAAACTTAGATCAATAAACTGGGAACTAGATATTATAGCTCTTGAATAACATTTTATAATAATACAATAGGGGCATGTTTTCATATTTAACTTTATTTTTATAATCATGATAATGATGTCTATTGAAGATCAGTTCACATCAAATTGGACTATAGTGTGAATTATTGATCAATGCGCCTGTAGCTATTTTTAAGGCAATTATTTTATGTGTATAAGCTGCTCTCGAGAATTCTTCAATTTCGTATTAACAGAGATAAGTGTCATAGGTGGTGTTGCAATCCAAGGACCCAGAAGGTATTTTTCATTATTGTATTAGATCTTTATTGTATTTTCAGAGATTAGTACAGTAGTAGTATAACTAACAAACCGACAAATAAAAATTTGATTTTTTATGTTAGTACCGCATGTACTTCCATATGAATTTATTAAAAAGCTGATATTTGAAATTACAATAAAACATAAATAAAACATAAAATAGGTAAAACTTTTTATTTATTTGTATAACTAATAATAATTAGAGCTGAATAACACCTCGATCACTTCAACTTTCAGCAGAAGATGTAATGCAACAGACAGATGTATGAAACTTTTATACACTTATCTATTTTACGTCAAGGGTTAATAACCATACGCTGATTTATATTTGTTGGCAGCATTGTATACTCTGTGTGAAAAGACTATAGACAATAGTGGCCATATTTGCTGTGCTGTGGTACCCCGTGGCAAGCATAAACTAAAGACTATAGTCGTCGAACAAAAAATGGCGCGGTGTAGGCTATAAAGAGATGCCCAAATTGTATTTATTCACGTTAGTGTCCAAGTCTTGTGCAGTCATACTGTTTAACTATTGTAAGAATCTGTGCGCTTAATGTTTAATTAAAGTCTCACAGCCCCGAGGGGTCCCCTGGCAACCGTCAGGCAAATAATGACAGCTGTCATTATAGCTCCGTCGCTACCCAGGTAGCCGCGGGCTGCCGCGGGCCTCAACGAAGGTTTAATTTTATTAGGCGCTAAAAACTAAGTTTTAGTTTAAAAAAAGAATTGTTTCATATTCTGTGATAAATTTCCAAGACATTGACATTGAAATTGGTATTATTTTGTGTTTATTTTTAATCTTATTGGACAGTGCTCGAAAGTGAAATTATAAGAGTGTTTTTTCGTGATTTGTGCAAATTTATTGAATGTAAGTACAATTTTTATTACAAAACTCATTATTTTGCATACAGTGATTGTTTTCACGTTATTTGTTTTAAGAAATACATCGAAAATTTTAAATAAATCATGAAAACATCTGATACGTATCTTCCCGAATTACGACTTATTTGCGCATGTGAATGATAGTAAATATTACTAAAAATGTATAAAATTTACTTGGAAGTAGTTTACATAAGTATTTACTAACATATTATTGTAAAATATTAGAAAATTATTTATTATTGTGCAACTAAAATTTGACGTTTCTTGAGTTCAAAGCGACCGTTTTGGTCTGTCAATACCAAACAAAACAGTTTCGTTTGGTATTGGTAAAACGAGCTATTTTGGTCTTTATTTGTGAAGCGCTAAGGACGGTTTACCGGTAACCAATAAGAATCCGTTTGTTTGTAAAGTAAGACATAATGATGTATCGATACATCGCCGTGTGTAAAAGATGTCGATAAATTTGGTTCAATTTATATTTGTATTTTGTATAAATTAATTATAAAAAGCAAATACAAGCTACTTGAAAATTTATGTTTAGAGTTTTTTTAACAAAAAGAAAAATCAAAAGATCCGCGTGCTCACATGATGACAATAACTTTTCATTTATTTATTTTACAGTATGGCAGAAAACTGGCGAGAGGACAAAAACCCGCCGGCCGATATCCTCATCCTCATTTATGACGATGAGGCTGAGATTAGCGCCGACGAAGACCTGCTCCGTCATGACGGTGTATTAAAAAAATGTAAAATTAAATAACAAGAGAAATGAGTTCTACACTAACATTTCGAAAATACTTTAGGTAGTTAAAAGTAAAAATTAATAAAAATTAGAATCATTTTATTTTTATTTACATTATATAATAATACCTTACAAAAAGGATAACTGTCGATAAAATTACCAAAAGTAAAAGAACACATCCCTAGCTGTTTTTATATTTCGAAGTGTCGGGTGGATCGTGTTTCAAGTGTTTTTATGGTGATCATACCAATTGTTTTTGTTATGTTATTTACAATAAATAGATAGCATAGACACCAGTTCTTTAGACTTTGTTTGTATTTTCATTTATTTTTCGTAATCCAACGCACAACATAGTTGCAAAATGTTGTACCCGTAAAATAAATATATAAAGCTTTGATTATATCAACATTTTGATAGATAAAAGTTAGGAAATATATCAATCAAGTCATTACATTTTACAGAATGGCAAAATATGGCTTAAAAGAAGATTATTTATTAATTTTTTGTAGAGTAACGTATCAGACCGAAATAGAAAACAGCGCGCGAGCGGGAGGGCACTACGCCCGTAACTGACACTGACAGCAGTTGTCAACTGTCAGGCGCCCAGGGGTTAAGTGTTTACTGTAAGAATGTTTCATTTGATCATATTTGATGTCTTTGTAAATAAATTGTTTCGATTAAGTTTGTCTTTTGGTGTTTTAAGTTTTATTCCCTTCAGGCTGTTTGTTAACATATTATTGCGGCAATAAGAAAATAAAATAAGGCATAACTCAAGGCGTATTCACTTGAGTTAATATTATTGTATTATAAAGCAAAAGTACGGGTATCCCATACCAAAGTTCCTAAATCAATCGCCATTCGTACGGTTAGGTTCGTTCATACGTATTCGGAACATGTAATGTTTTCATTAGCTCTGATGAGGGAAGCTATAACTAAGTTACGACGCGTGTGGGGCCTAACCCTTTGAAATATTATATACGTGTATTGATTGGAATTCAACCCCCCAATTGTGGGGGTCGCTCAAGATATTGGGGATGAGAAATTATATTATTTGTATCTACCTTCATTGTTGGCACGTGTGGAATATTGACAAGATGTGTGACGGCTTCGGAGAATGTACCTTAAATGTGAGATTGAAATTCGCAATTTTTAGGGTTCCGTAACTCAAATTAGGAGACCCTGCACCTTTAACTCTTCAATTCCCATGACCAAGATAACAAAAATAAATAAAATCTCTTTAAATAAAATAATATAAGTACATTTGGTTACAACAAAAAAATATATAAAAAAAATATATACCAACCCCTTTTATTTTTATAGGGGGGTCACCTACAGGTGACACTGGGCATTGTCAGATGGAGACGTATATGATTCTTATTATTTTTTCGGTAGGAATAAAACGTCAGTTTTTATAGTAATATTTATTTATATATTAAAAAAAATTTTACACACGATTATTATAATAAAAAAATTACTTATTTTTTATGGAAATTGTACCAGCACTTCAAATGTAAACCGATGTTGCACTTAGCACACATTTTCCTAGTGCGCTGGTGACAATATCCGCATCTTCGTTGCGAACAATCAATCTGCGAGTGATCGTCCGCACTTCCGGCACTCCTCACCTCAGGAGGCACTCTTATCTGTACAGGAACACCACAAGCAGAATTGCGGGCCGGAGGTTTTCCATACTTTTGTAAGTAAACAGTAGCTACATTTCGCCGGAAATTGCAGTAGGTCCAGTTATTTCCTGTCTGTCTTTTGATCAGCCATGCATTTTGGCAAGCTGCATCTAAGCCAAAAGCAAACAGAGGGAACCACCACTTTTTTCCCCGAAGAGCTACCCTCATGGAATCAATATTCTCGTCAAAACGATCTACCCCGCCCATGTACTTGTTGTACAACTTTATAATGGCGGGGCAATCTACTTGAATTTTTGATCTCTTTTTGTTTACAAACCCAATTCTATCCACTTTTGTAATGGGTTCCAATCCATGGCAATTGGATGCAATGGTAACAATGCTGTTGTCATGCCACTTAGCTGCAATAATTTCTTTGGAAGCTTTATGACACAGCTTACCTCTGGGCTCTTTTTTCATGTCTTTTGCGATTGGCAAATTACAATTTTCTAAACGGTTTTCACGTACAGTGCCTGTACCCCCAACATTCTTCTCTCTCAAATATTTTAGCAGAGGTAAACCAGTAAAAAAATTATCAAAGTATAAGTTGTATGGTCCTAACTCTTGTGGTAATCTTGAATAGAGTTCTAAAATAACAGCAGCTCCTAGACCCAAATCGGACTGCATCTTGAGGCTTGGGCCTGACGCACCCTGATAAAGCTCACAATTTACTAAATATCCATAGCGAGTAGCTGCTGACCAGAGTTTGTAGCCGAATCTTATTGGTTTTCCGTGAATGTGTTGCTTGGTACCATGCCTTCCAAAGTATGGTACTATAGTTTCATCTATAGAAATGTGGGAAGAACCAGCTTTATTGAAATTTGCAGTGAAATTCACGTTCAGTTTTGTGAAATATTCTCGAACTTTGGCAAATTTGTCGTTTGGTGGCAAAGATGTATTGTCGCAAAGATGAAGATATTGCTGAATTTCGAAAAATCTATTTCGCCTTATGCTAGATGCTACTAAGTCATTGTGCGTGTCACTTTTTACTTCCCAGAACATTCTCATATACTTTGGCGTCAAATATCCTGTAAGCAGCAAAATCGCAATGTAC
Organism: Mycalesis mineus; assembly: GCA_034621355.1. Classification (NCBI taxonomy): domain Eukaryota; kingdom Metazoa; phylum Arthropoda; class Insecta; order Lepidoptera; family Nymphalidae; genus Mycalesis; species Mycalesis mineus. The sequence goes on from CM067901.1 coordinate 12,263,915, forward strand.
ACTCTAATTTCATCACCAGAGAGGTTTAGAGTGTGATTCCTTTGTAATGCGTACAAATTACACATATCAACTATAAATTTCACTATTTCATCGCAATAGAGCAATTCGAAACACTCGACGGCAGTCATCTCCGCCTGAAAGTTAGTAAAAACTTCTTCATCACGGTCTCCTTTACCGCAAGAAGTAAAAGAAGTATTGCTCACATCGCTATACCATTTTTTTATAGTATTATCTTTTTTTTTCTTTTTCTTCGGTGCGGGTACGTCGATTTCTTCTCCTGTTTCTTCCAGGTCGTGTACACGATTTTCTCCAGAGCTGGAAGGCCTGTTTTGTAGCTCTACTTGAGATCGAAGCATGCGACTGGGAAGATGAAGAATATTAGCATCGTTTTCATCTCCACTATCTTCGTCTGTCACTTCGCCATCATCAGGCGGAAATAAGATAATGTCTCCTGGATCTTCTCTAGCCTCTAACTCGTCAATAATCTCAGCTAACGTCAACCTGTAATACGAAAACAGGCTCTAAAACAACATCACCACTTATTATCAAAACAACAGTCATTGTTATTACTTGGAATGAATTCAGAGCAATGGGCAATTATATTGCCCAGTGTCACCCACAGGTGCCACGGCATATTTTCAACGTTATAGCAATGATACTATAAGTTATTTTTATCCTAAAATACATTTATATTATAGCTTACATATTCAGTTATTACATTGAATAAGAAAAAAAACAATACTTACGGTCTGGGCATTTTTATTGCAGTTTATATTGCAAGAAATCACACAAACTCAGACTGCTCCAATTACGCGCGAATCAACGGAATGAATTTGACAAATGAAGTATAGGTAGTGTTGCCAGAAAAATAAAAATTAATTGTGTTACCATTGGGCTATGCTGTAATAATAGTAAAATTTAAAAATAATATTTCCGTGTGGTAGAAAAAAAATATTAAACTCCTGTCACCTGTAAGTGACACTGGGAATTGAAGAGTTAAGTATTATGATCACTGCTTCTTTTTCTTCAGAAGTCGTTTTCCATTATATTGGTGTAGGCCTCTTAACCTCTTCGAATCTCTTCTATTTTGGGCTGCCGGAATCCTATTTAAGCCTTTATTGCTCGCCACCTTCATAATACCGTTTGACAATATCATGCTTCCATGTCATTACTGGTCTTCCCACTGGTTCCGATCCCACGGTCGCCACTTGTTGTTTTGCTGGCAGATAGTATTTGGTTTGACTTTCAGTTTGGATCAATTACGAGATCATATGGGAACATTTTATAAACTATCTACGACTGAGGCATTGGTATATTTATTGCTAGCTTTTTCCCATGACTCTGTTTGGAATTGGTTTAATTCCAGGTGGAATTAGTTATTACGAAAGCCTAATTTTTCTAAACTTTGAATGTCATATTAATAAATAATAAGTTTTAAGCTTCTAGCGTTAAAATTGACGATACTTGCATACAACATTTCTTCCCCCCTTTTAACGCCTTACAATCTTTTTTTCATAATTAAATGTAGCCCATGTCCTTTTTAAGGCTCTATACTACCTTTGTACCAAATTTCATTTAAATCAGTTCTGCAGTTTTAGCGTGAAAGTGAGACAGATAGACAGACTGACAGACCGAGTTACTTTTGTATTTATAGATACTAACTAAGCCATACTGTCAAACAACTTAACGTTATGGTGGAATAACCTTTGATGGAGCTATCAAGCTAAAATTAAGATATTAGTTATTTTTTCTTTCATAGAGATCGGTTTATTACGTGTTGTTGCGTTATTTTTGCACTGACTCCGTAAAAATCTCACTCTGCATGTTTGTTGTTAAAAGCTATAACATGAACTAAGTTTTGCACACGGGCGAAGTCAAAAGCGTTTCATCATCATCATTATCAGCCTAGTAACGGCCTACTACAGGGCCAGGCCTCCCTCCTTATAGGAGAGGGGATATGGAGCGTACACCCACCACGCTGCTCTAATGCGGGTTGGCGGATTTAGGGCGATAATGTTTCTTTTATTGACGATCACTATAAGATGTTGATGATAGTGACCGGGACCGACGGCTTAACGTGCTCTCCGAGGCACGGGGGGTAACACCACCAACTTCCAGACTCCGGGCTTGGAATGTACTGAACATTTCATAGAAGAATGAAAAAGCTCAGAATTAATACGTGACGCGACCCAGGAATCGAACCCAGGACCTCGTGATCGAAGCCACATAGGCTAACCACCAGACCAACGAGGCAGAAGCGTTTACTAGAACTCAATGCTTATATCCAAACACAGATAAACACTTAAAACTTAAACTAAACAAGTACGTACAAGCAATTCTAATCAAGGATTCCCTTTGTCCGTAACCCTTCCTTCCTAATGTATCGGGTAGCAAAATATTGTCCACTCCGAATATTAACTGCGTACCCTCTATTTAGTGGCCTTTAAATTATTCACGGCTCTATAACATTGACCGTTGTTCTATACCATAGATTAAATACTACTAGATGGAGTCATAACGCGGCTGTAGGTTCAAGAGCGTGACAGACTTATTTCATTCGGCCTTTATTAGAAAGTGACACAAGATTATTTTTTGTCCCTTTCAGTGTTTTTATTGTTTGTCAAGAGACAAGCAAGACATATCTGAGCAATTATTAGCTTTTTATTAAATTTGCTGACAAATAATATAACTTTGCGGTTACGATATTAATTTAAACGTTATCGTGCTATGGTGGGTTGTAATATTTTCGGCTGCAACAGTCGCAGCGAACAAAAAATCAAATTACGTTTCATACGTAAGTAGGCATAAACTTCATTGATTGATGATTTAAAGCTTAGATATGTTATTTTTTAGCAAATTTCATGTATTATGCGTTTACTAAACTATATTATATAAAGTAATATTTCGTATTTTACGATATTTTGAAACATAACGTTTTATGATGTACTTTAAATGTTGATATGTCATGTCAATAAGGCTAATTTGCTGTCTCACGAGTGGACACGCTATGGGCTCTATCTAGTTGTCTTTAATCTATGTTCTATACAGATGCCATTTATGACAGACCGACAGACCCTAAGCCGATCTCGAACTGTCTATTTATTTACTAACCAACTTTAAAAACGAGGGTTCTGTATTAAAACTCTATAAGTATGTGTGTATATATGACTGCCTTGTTTGTTTAGTGGTTAGCCAATGTGGTTTTAGAACACGAGGTCCTGGGTTCAAATTCTGTGTGTGCTGCCGTAGTGTAGTGTCGGTGCGACATGTTGCTTGCAGTTGTCCTTTGCGTCGGCTACGAACGGCGTTTGATGTCGTCGTTCTACAAATAGGTGCGGAAACCGGACCTGAGCTGGAAAGCTTTTTTTTTGTCGACTACAAGTTAGCCCTTGACTGCTATCACACTTGATGTTAAGTGATGATGCAATCTAAGATGGAAGCGGGCTAATTTGTTAGGAGTACGATGAAATCCACACCCCTTTCGGTTTCAACACGACATCGTACCGGAACGCTAAATCGTTCGGCGATACGTCTTTGTCAGTAGGGTAGTAACTAGCCATGGCGAAAGCCTCCCACCAGGTAGACCAAGACAAATTAAGAAAAATCTCAATCTGCCTCGCCGGGAATCGAACCCAGGACCTCCGTCTAATAAATTTACCGCACTTACCACTGCGCCACGGAAGTCGTCAAATACTAATACGTCGTCAAAGTTAATACAGGAATTTGGGTTATAAAGACATTACATTAATTACCAGCGAGGCGATCAAGCGTGTCCAGACGACTGACAAAACCTACGTTAAAAAAACGCATGTATTCTGTGTGTAGGGGTTCTATAAAATATTGCCATCTTGCGTGGTCCGATGGGTTTGGTTTTATTTTAAAATCTGTAATTTATTAGCTAAGCAAGTTTTCGCCAAATTTTACCATTATCTGTGCTATATGACGTTGTTTCGTACCAAATTTCAAAATTCTAAGTTTACGGGAACTACATGGTAGGTTTCGATTTACTCGTAGTTGCGAGTCAAATATGCGGCTTATATTGCTATATGTTTTAATTTTGTTGATATAAAATCCCGAGTATTTGATATAAATTTCAATTTATTACCTTCACGCGTTCATGAAAAAAGGGGTAATCTTGAAATTATTAAAATCTTTTTTATTATATCTCTGCTTTATTACGTTGCTTTTTACCAAATTTCAAGTTTCTAAATTTACGGAAAGTACTCTATAAATTTTGATTTGCTTGTGAGTGTCAAAAATTTGCGGAAATTTTCGGCATAAACGGCTGTATCTTTTGATTGCCTTGGCTTTAATTTTTTCACAACTCGGGGTAGTACGTCTGAGAATTCGATATAAATTTCAGCTTGATATCTTCACGCGTTTTGAGAAGAAAGGTCTTGGATTCAAAAGAGTTCCTTTTAAAGTACGGAACCCTAAAAAAACATAGCTTTCAGACAAAATAAACTAGATCCTATTCTGGTTCCAGACATCGCTATAAAGCAAAACTATGTCTTTAGCAAAACGTCGTTCTGGTAGCACTTGAGATCACGGTATCTGTGCTGCCTGCCTGTTTCACAAACGCAAGTGTGAAAGGGCTCCTAACATACCATATTGCGGTTGCAGGTTGGTTGGTTCGGCTTTATTGCCAAATCTGTAATATAATAACCAATGTTAATATTATACCAATTTACGGTTAGCCATATTGGTTATTCCGGTATTTAGATTCTGTTTCACTCGAGTTGCTAGTTTATCTTTGTAATCAAAGGGATTATCGTAATTTTGACGAGCCTATTGTTGATGGAACGTGTAACTACTTAAGTTTGACCTTAAACTGAATACATTACAATTAACCCTAGTATATTTATTAATTTAATTATTAAACAAATCTGAAAATGCTGCTAAAATTATAAAAAATACCTAGCTGTTCTAATGTAGGAAAAAATGCATTCCTGCGGACGGCTTAACGTGTTCTCCGAGGCACGGGAGTGCTACATCATCAACTTCCCCTCTGAATTTTACTGAAACTTAGAAAACATAAATACTTAGAATTATTCCAAGATCGGATTTGAAACCAGGAACTTGTGATTGAAGCCATAGGCTAACCTCTAGACTAACAAGGCAGTCAGTCAATCACATATTGACCTTCTTTTGCAGTCGGGTAAAAAATAAAAATAATGAAAATAAGCTCGGGGCGGCTTCCAGCCGTTCACACTCCTGCATTTTTGCTACGCTTGATATTGAGCCCAATGTTATATTTTACTAGGTTTTGTCTACTTTTGGTTTGAAAATTTTAACGGGAAGTGCATATTCTAAACAATTTTATCTCTATATTAAAGCCAAACTCGATTGAGAATGCTTGTCAACAAATAAATTAAAAATGAAGGTAGAAATCACTAGTCATTTTACACCTATTTTTTTTAATGAACTAGTTAATGACGAATTCATGACAATAAATAAGATAAGTAAGTTTAAAACTAATTAATATATTCAATATCTTTTAAATAAGATTTTTTAAAATAACAAAATATAATAATTATAAATTTATTACGCATAAAATGTGTCGCGTTTTCTACCTTCATTTTAAATTTGTTTGTTGACAAGCATTCTCAATCGAGTTTGGCTTTAGTATAGAAACAAATTCGTTTCAAAAAATTTGCAATGTTAAGGTGGTTTTAGTAATTTACACCCACCGGGAGTGGGTGTAAATGACAAATGATATTATTAAAAATTGCGAATAATTATAAATTGTGAAAGAAAGTAGATTAGAATACTCCTCAGACATTTTCCTATAAGGATATGTCATTATATCAGAGATCGTCCAAGCAGTTTGGGAGTTGTAAGGGAACATATAAATAGTGGGGACTGATAGACAGACAACAAAAATTTAAAGCATTCCTCAGAAATGCAATTAAAACCTATTTAAAAACATAATCCGCAACAAGTTAGATTAATGTCATAGTAATTGCAGCGTCTGAACACTTTCGTTGCACGAGTTCTGTCGGGAGGGGTAAGGGGTAAGGCGAGAATAATGTGAGGTAATCGAGTTAAGCTTACGTCGTGTCGTCAATGGGCGCTGATTGAGCTCAATAACGACGTTATACCGTCAGAGACTGATGAACTTTACCGTGGCGTGCTGCCCAAACTCATGCAAGGTAGCGGGAAAGGGTAACAATTATATCTTCTTTACTGTAAGACTAGCAATTGGAAGTAATGGATGCAACTGATAATGAATAATGGAGTAAATGAAGTATATCGAACAGTAGAATTATTACCAGCAACAAGTTACATTAATGGCATTCTAATTGCAACGTCTGAACACTTTCGTTGCACGGCTGATGTCGGGTAAGGGGGTAAGGCGAGAATAATGTGAGGTAATCGAGTAAAGCTTACGTCGTGTCATCAATGGGCGCTGATTGAGCTCAATAACGACGTTATACCGTCAGAGACTGATGAACTTTACCGTGGCGTCCTGCGCAAACTCATGCAAGCGAGCGGAAAATCGTAACGATTATGACTTCTTTACTTGCAATTGGATGTAATGGGTGCAACAGGTATTCTACGAATAATGCTTACGGCCAACGCACAAAATGATAGATTAGTTTTACTGCATATGTTTTAAAAGATACAGTTTATTTTATTATTATAATGGAATAAGAATTGATAGGTTTGTTTACTTTATTAAAGGTCATAGCATTGTTATGAAATGCAAATATATTTGTCTTGTATAAATGCAGCGTCTGCAGTTCGTAAGGGTCTTACGTCTTGTCAAAATTCGTTGGGGTGGTGTCGTTTAATTGTTAAGCTCCTATGACCACCTTCTACCTCCAGCATCAGATCAGTTCCATGTCATCATAATATTGCAATGTCACGTGAAAATAATATACATGTCGGAGTATCACCATTCTCCTTTACATCATCTTTAGTGGTTCTTAGTCTCTTGGGCGTTTTTCTAGGATTTAAGCAAGCACAAAACAAAGTCTTTGTCTTCACAAACAGGTTTATTGTAAATTGATAACATAATTACTGCAAAAGCAAAAGCAAAAGAATACATAATTACTGCACTATTTTAAAAATCAGAGCAGTGGATTCACCAAACCAATCTTTGCTTCACCATTTACAGCACTTTTGCAAAGGTCCACTTCGACCAACTCTCGTTACTATACTTTTTAGACCCCCAAAACTAAACTGCCCACCCCTCTGCTATTATTCAAGTCAAGATGGCGTCGCGACCTCACTCCAGGGCTTTGTCGCCCTTCTCTGTGATTTGGTTGCAATACTATATCGCATCCTTTTGGAGACGACATATCAATACACTAACTTTAAAAATGATTAGATGAGATATTACTAAATATTTCCATGCCATAAAACAAATTGAATTTAACTAAATCTTAAGTATTGCTTACTTAAGCAAACGTAATCTCTCATTCAATGATAAACAATTAATTTTAAACTTGTAACATCACAAACAATAATAGTACCATAGACTATCACAATAGCGTCTTAATTCTAAGGCTTTACATTACTTCCTCCGACATACATATTGTTCAAAATTTTGGTTCCAAAGGGACAATTTCAACAAATCTATACTAATACTGTAAATGCGAAAGTCTGTCCGTGTGTTACGCAATCACGCCTAAAATACTGAACCGATTAAAATAAAATGTGGTTCAGAGATGTCCTAGAGCCTGAGAAAAGACATAGCCTACTTTTTGTCAAACTATCACAAAACAAACTCGCGGACAGAGTCGCCGGCGGCCGCTATTATATCATAAACTAAACAAAAGCTTGTAGTATATAAGTAAAGAAAACTAAAATGTTTTCTTACTTAGCCTTTGATTATGCAGATTTTTATACATTTACCGCATATTTATCATCACTTGAGCCAAGCGCTATCACAGCTAGTGGTTCAGACGACACCGTCTGGAAAGTACGGACAAAGGTGAATTTGTCAGGGAGTCTAACTACTGGGTGAAGCGCGAGTGATTTTGTTACATCCTACATGCATTACTAATGTAGTCTAAAGCTTTAACTATTTATGTACCTTCATTACCATTACAAGTATAAAAGTATCTTTTTTATGTTTGTCCGTACGTATGCTTAAATCTTTAAAAGTACGCAGCCGATTTTCATGTGGTTTTTTTTATCAGATAGAGTGGTTAAACAAAAAGATTTTTATGTATAATACATGCATAATATAGTAGAAAAACACTGATAAGTTTAGAGGTTTCTGATGTGATGTAACATACCACGTTTGTTGCGATTACATTGCAAACGCTGGCCAAACCCTACGAGATATATCAAAATAATGTACTAGAATATTGCACATCTTAAAAAGATCTACAAAAAATCCGGGATGGTATATGTCTATCTCTTAGGGATAACCAACAATAACCATTTTTTATCACTTACTTTCAACGAAAAGTAATGGCTTATTTACGAAGCGATTTTAAGCAATACTGCATTAATCCTATCCAATTAAGTATCTTTACAGCATGTAATTTAAGTGCATCTTTTCCAAGATATATAAGATTCAAAATGGGGCGAGTCGCTTGTTATATAATAAAATATTACCGTATTATTGAGAAAGTTTACAACTGCCTCAACATACTATGAATCCTCGGATAACCAGGCCTAGGTACAATTCTTGGTTAGCCAGTTTTCAGCCTGTAGTCAGTTCTTTATGCGGTGAAGTTGGTGGCGCTTGGCGTTGCCAAGGAAAGTACGTTAAGCCATCGATCCCGGCCAGCATCAATAACATCAATACAAATTTCCCGAATCCAGGCTATTGTAGATTAATTGAATATTTCATAGATTAATGAAAAACTCGGCCTAGGATTTAAAGCTAGACCAACAAGGCAGTCATATGGTATATGGTACATACATAAGCAATAAAATGAATGTTATAACTCAAACAGACGTATCTCGTTAAAAACTCATTCGCTGTACAATATCTTAGTGGCAGCAGGGCATTGGGGTTACAATTAATTTCAGGGAGGCTTGCGGTCGCCTTCAGTCGTGGTTCGTTTGGTGTGTTCCACTTTGGCACTTCATTCTAGAGTTCATATCACTTTAAATTACTAATATTATAAAAGTGAAAGATTTGTGTGCGTACACGTGTGCGAGTGTGTGTATTTATTACTCATTTACGTCGCAATTATTAAATAAATTATTGAAATGCAGAAGTTTTTAATAGAGGTAGATGAACCCTGGATGGTAACATAATCTACTGCGATACAGTACCTTGTGTAGTCACGATATTGTACACGATGAAACTGTTGGAATAGCTACTAATGTCATAAAGGCAAAGATTTGTGACTACGAGTAGTTATTATTATATACGTTTGTATCTCTAAGCCTTGGGTTGGCTTGGAGGAAGATATGTTGGAATTGGTTTGGAATGAAAATATGTACACTATATCCTGGTTATACATGTTTTATAACAGAAGACTAAAAATTTCCTGCGCAACAGTGAAAATTGTAATTTCACGCAGACCAAGTTGTAGACGTCAGCATGTCAAAATTCAAAAGTACGGGTCTCGAAGATAAAATTTTTTATGTGTTGATATATTAAACCTAGTAGCAGAAACTTTCGGCATCACGCCAATCCAGGAAGTATACGATGTTTTAAGTATAGCCAAATAAAATAAAAAATTAAGAAAACACTACTGTCCATGGTACATAGTATTCTACTGTCTAAATCCTTTCATTTGATACCCATATTGTGGAAGTTGTGAAAAAATTGTAATCCATTTTGTAGCGGCAACAATTTTCGACTGATTTTCATCAAACATAACTAAGGACCACCGCCAGGAAACAGACGTTGGTATTAAACTTATATCATCCTCCGTTTTACGTAGGTTGTTAAAATTTTACAATAGCAGCAACACTCTTTGTAATAGAAAGGTAGGAAAATAAATAACCATTTAAAAAATATTACAAAACAAAAAAAAATTATACACATTCAAGTGATAACTTTCTCTTTTCGAGAGTCCGTTAAAAAGGACAGTATAACAAAGTTATGAAAAAGTTTTTAAATGCCAAGAGCTTTTCAACCACCATATTAATCTGAAATTGAAATTGTTTCCTCTGTCTCGGAAAATATTCATTTTCTTGAAATTTTCGCAAAAGCTTTTTTCCAAAAGCTCATTACTATTCTTAAAAGTAGCGAGCTCCTGGGCAACGGAGTGGGAACTTTTAAAAAGTTTTTAGGCAAGCCTTCAGTCGATAGGAAAAATGTCCAAGAACTGCAGTAACGAATAGATTAAGTACAGTTCGTCGACAGTTCGTAATAGTTTAAGTTTTGCGTTCGATCGGAACTGGTGGCCGTAGTAATGAATAGACTGCGACTCGACGACAGTTTTTGGCACATTCACCTACTTATTCCGCAATATATTAAAAAGCTTCGCTTCAAAATCATACAAGCATAAAATTTTAAAGTAGTGGAAGAATTTAATATTTCGTAATCGTAATACTTGTATTTAATATCTTCCCATTCTCTCAGTGACCCAATAAATATTTTTATATTAACCGAAGTAAGTGTAAGATAGAATTAAGTTGATAAACTCCATACCTCATTAAGTGTTGAATGGTCTCTTATTTTTTTCAGATACTGATAATAAACTTAATCAAATCCTTTAGGTTAACTGGTAGAAACACAGATGCTGACCATAATAATAACAGAGTGGACTAGACAGGGATGAATTTGTACACGAAGTCAGCTCACGCTTAGCCACAATTTTATTTTTTGATAATTGCAAGAAGTTTGAAGATTCATTCCCCTACGCAAAATAAAGACAGTAAAGGTTCTATATCCCACCAGAAACGTATGATGCCTACCTTTCTTTACCCTGACTTGTGATGTCTATTATTGCTTATTTATGCATTACTATGTATGTATTTGAATGTATGTATTTATACGTATTATTCTGCATCTGCATTCTAGTGTCCTACTGTCGTCCTAAGCCTAAGGTTGCCTGGAAGAAATCGCAGTTTAGCGATAAGGCCGCATTTTGTACCAGTTCTACGTAATGCTTTTTATATCTCAGTTATATGTTCTTCTTTGTTCACGTGTACAAATAAAGAATAAATCACTGAACCAACAATAAAACTGATAAATAACTGATTTTTCTCATAAAAGATATATTTGTAGAAGAAAACTAGGTACCAACAGGAGCACACCTCATGAGCAAAGACACAAATGTGTAGGTCCAATACAAATGGTGAATCGACCGCGCCGATCAATTATAAAACAAAATTGGTTCGCCCGTTCTTGCCCACCCTTATTCGATGTACCTACTCGGAGTTTAAATCAGATACTGTTTGAATTTTAATCCCACTGTCAAATCTAGATGACCCTCTTAATTGAAATACCTAATTCTGGATTTGCGGGAGATTAAGCTAAGCGTTGGATTTGATGGCGCTATATTGTATGTCTATTCATCATCATCATTATCAGCCTATTAACGGCCCACTACAGGGCCAGGCCTCCCTACTTATAGGTGAGGGTATATGGAGCGTAGACCCACCATGCTGCTCCAACGCAAGTTGACGGACTTAGGGTGATAATGTTTCATTTATTATTGATTACTATAAGATGTTGATGATAGTGACCGGGATCGACGGCTTGAAGTGACGACCGAGGCACGGGGGTGTATTACCACTCCCGACTCCGGCCTTGGAATTTTCTGAAAATTTTGTTGAAGAATAAAAAATTCAGAATTATTCCGTGATCCGACCCACGATTCAAACCAAGGATCGTTCGATCTCTTTATCGCAGCCACATAGGATCATGTTCTTTTTTTCAAAAAAATTATAATATCCTAACTTATAGTTAACACTTTCTAATAAAAATAAAATATACCCTAATAAATCCCCTTCAAGCAGTAGGTAACGTAAGAAAAATTAACAAAATAAGAAAACCTCTCTCTTACATTTTCACAAAAACTTTACCTTATAATAGTTTCTGAAAAACTATTTATTAAAACTACTAATACTTTGATGGTGCTACAAAGGTAGCGTAAAGGATTTATGATAATACGTACTAAAGCTAGGTAATAAAAAGGCTAGCGTAAAACTATAAAACATTTTCTTTATGCCCAAGTTAAGATTAATAGTTAGATTTTGTAGCTAATTTATTGAGCTAGACACAAGCTGCGGTTTTGGCCGCTACTTCTGTAATAAAATAGTAATTAGCTTTTTGTGTGGCGTTTAAATGGATGGATATCTCTGCCTACCCCTATGGGGATGAGTTGTGATGTTATGTATGTATGTATGTATTGGGGTGCTTTTTCTAACCGAACTTGTTCGTTTTGCTTCAAAGATTGTGGTAGCACACTGTGACAAAAGTCCCTACCGTTTACAATACAGAACTTTTCGAACTTTTATAATATTAACAGAATTACACGAACTATTCGGTTTAACAATTAATATCTTTAACTAAGTCAAAACAATTTTAGTTTAACAATTAATATCTTTAACTAAGTCAAAACTACTGCAAGCGTAAACAACCATCAAAAATATTAACCACTTCATAAAAACCGTCAGTTGCATCGCAAACTGCAACGAATCTATGTAAACCTACGAAACTCTGACAGCACATGTGTGGATAAAAGAAACAGAGGAAAAACTCTTAAGAATGTGCAAAATTGTTACCTATTTTGGTAGCATTGTCACAATAGGTTAAGACAAATTAAACAACCAAACAAACAACGTGTCGCACCGATATAACCCTAAGATTGTCAACTACCTGTGCCAGTGTAAACTGGTTTTTACTAGTCTCGCCGCGTACGCGACATGTGGCTGGTGGTCACTCACACATGCCCCGCGTGCTTGTAGTAGTACAACCGATTCGCGCGGTAGTATGAAGCTTTCTCTCTCTACCATTTATCTACTCATGTGCTGACAGTAGGTATCTGACAAATTAAAACTCTTGATTTTGGAAATTAGTTAGGTCCACACTTTTATTGAGCATAGTTGAAACTAGCATAAGTAACCAACCGTCAAAACTATTAACCACTTCATTAAAACCGTCAGTAGTTGCTAAGAGTCGCGGGAGCGGCGGCGGGCGGCGCACCTGCTCCGTTCAATTTACATTTAATTATAGCAACGTTTTCATTTACTACAAATTTTAAGAGGTGTTCGACTCGCTCCGGCTTAAATTAACTTATACGTGGGAAGGTTCAAGGGTCATTAAGCTGGTTGAACTGTGATTGGTAATTGCCAACCGTGTAAAGGAATCTTAAATTATTTTAAATCGTATTATATTATTAATTATTTTTAATTGTGTGGTCTTCAGCCTATTTCGAACTACAATGCCAGCTTTTAGAGGAGGGAAGATATGGAGTTTAATATTACCACGCTACTTAAATTGGCAGGTGTAGAGTGATAATATTTAATTATTTAATGATTACATAACAGGACCTCGTCAGCCACGAAAACTAACCTTTGCTCTAACAAGCAGGGGCCTTCAGGCACTTAAAAGTATTTAAAAAAAAACCAAAAGTTGCTGAAAGCGGTATATTTTGGCTTCAATTTTTGAACAACTGTCGCTCCTAATTTTGTCTGGCCGCGATATATTAAATGTGCGTTATTTCTAAATACCTCTGACAAGAGATGGTGATAATATGACTAGGGTTAACAGTTTAACGTGATCTCAGAGGCTATAAATCATGTAACACCACTAACATCTGCTCAATAATACATAACCCAATCTAGGACTCGAATCCAGGACCTCATCAGCCACAAAAACTAACCACTGCTACAACAAGCAGGGGACTTCAGGTACTTAAAACTTATAAAAAACACCGAAAGCTGGTGAAAGCGTTTTATTTTCGCTCCAATTTTTGAAAAACTGTCGCTCCTAATTTTGCCTGGCCGCGTTACATTAAATGCGCGTCATTTCCAAGTGGCTCTGAACAGTGATGGTAAAACGATTTTAAGTCCCTTTCGCCGATAAAAGCCTTTGTCAACTCGCTTAACCGTCCATTGGCGTTTGAGCGAGAAATTTTATTACCATTTTTCCTGATAATTGCGAAAGATGTTCTACATTCATTAAGAATACTTAAGTACCTACTTAGTACATCTATATAATGTATATGTAAAACAAAGTCAGGTTAGTTACACCATTTCATATAATATAGGGTTAGGATTAAAAAAACGTTTCTTAGCGCTCGCCTACGTCATATCTATATAGCAGTCGCCCGCGACTTCGTCCGCGTGAATACCTCTTAGGTACCCTTTTAATTTTATTGACAGACTTTCATATAAAGTGTGCTCTTTCCTCCGTCCCGTCCCGTGTACTAAAGATCTACAATTTTGTTAAACATTGTACGATATTACAGTACATTAACATTAACAATATATATTTATGGCAAGCTGATGTGTATAGCTTGTATTAAATAGTCTATTTCACTTTTAAGTCTAGCTTTCATAATAAACAAAATAATTTACAATCCGACATGCAGATCTAGAGATTAGCCCGTTTAGACAAACGAAAATACTTTTTCGTATATTATATAAATATGGTCTGCCATGCCAAATAAATTGAAAGTAAAAATCAAAGATCGATTCTCAAATATTATCAGTACCAAAATGTTGACCCCTATTCAGTACGCATAACATAACACGGAGGAGGTCAACTTAATTTGGACAGTATAGCGGCAGTGTTATGTTTTTAGAAATTTTGTAATATCTCCGAAACTATATAACTAATTAACATACTGTAAAAGGCAAATTTATTTTGATAAGGATTTAAGTTTAGTTGTATAAATAATGACGTAAACGTGTGCATGTGAATTAAATGATTTTTTAAAACACAAAAAGTTATATATCTGCCAAAATATAAAAGATAGATATATGCTATCGCAGATTTTTTTGTGGTCACAATACAAATATAAAATATAGCCTATAACACTCACCGATAACGTAGCATTCTACTGGTGAAAGAATTTTTAAAATCGGATCAGTAGTTCCGAAGATTAGCCCCGACAGAACTTTATTTACAAACTTACAAACTTTACCTCTTTATAATATTAGTATAGATAAAGGAGCCAATTAATAACCGAAAAAAGACTTCAATCTCTAATAAATAGAACAAAAAATATCTTGTAGTACTTCAGTACAACACCTGAAAATTTAAAAATGGCTATTAGGTTAATTTATATGCAATAGAAGTGAGTGCGAGAGGTATACCAGCTAAATCTCTTTACAACCAGCTCAAAGAGCTTGGCCGGATTAGAACCTAGAATTGCAGTAAGCTGCATTCTAGAACAAATTTCCAAAGCCTTAGCAGGATACCACCAGATTCTGTTGGGCAGGAAAATAATTCGAGCAGAGAAGGCTACGTTGACCGGTCACAAAGGACACCCTTAAGCTTACATCCATGCTGCAAGTTTCGGGTTCCATTCGGCGTTTTTCTCTCTGCCACACATAGACCCGGTACCATGGTGAATCCATGGAACTTTTTTCGTCTCTTTTATTTTGCTCATTAAAGAATGAAAATAATTATTTAATTATAAAGAAGAAAAACAAAATATAAAGTTACTTCAAGAGTAATTAAATTACTCTAGTCGAATCAATTTAAAACCAATCAAATTAATTTAAAGCAACCAAACATTAGAGGAATTGCTTTCGAAAGTTTCAAAGGTAACAATACAACAATGTTCCCAGGTGAGTCCATTCGTATTTCCCGGAGCAATACCTGCGAAATTCTTTCAATTTGTACATTGAGGAGCTCCAATAAGGAGCTTAGAGTCTATTATTTAAGGATTTCGTCCTATTTCATTTTAATGGACTGCAAGTGAATCAGTGCTTTGTGCTGCATTGAGCACCCATGGAGAAACGGGAAGGAAATCTGAGGAAGAGGTAATATTTACTTTTACATGCTTTGTTATTTTACTTTTTAGTAAGTAACTTACTGAGTAAAATCAAATTGTTATAATGTATCAATTGGTAATTTCCTGTATTTAAAATATATGTTTTCCTTGAATTACGTTTTGGAATCTCACTTACTTTGAAATTTTTTGACGGCCGCTGTAGCGTAGTAAGCGTGGTAGATTAATCAGACGGATGTCCAGGGTTCGATCCTCGACTGGGTCAATTAAGATTCTTAAGGCTGGATGGTGGGACACTTCGGTCGTGGGTAGTTAACACCTTGCTGACGAAGACGTATGTTAAGAGGTATGTCAGTAATAAACCCAAAAATTGATAGAACGTGTCGTATATTTCCTCGGTTTGGGCGTGTAGAGAAAATGGGTGACTAGTAATGTTGGAAGCGGAAGGCCTAGGTTAATGTTTCTGGACCAAATCCAGAACATTTTAAAATATGGCCAAGTCAAGAGTACTCTAAACCGTCGAACTGCCATTAGAAGAAAAAGAAAGAATGCAAGGCAAATATATTTAGTTATATATTTTATTAATGCATTCATATAATTTAAAATTGAATGTAAGTTATTTGTGAGAAATAAGAATTCCATGCATTGGTAAAGTAAATAGGTTCAGTCGAGATACAGGTCCTTTGTCATATCCTTTGAACGTTTGATGTGTGCGCAACGTATGTTTGCTTCATAAGTTGTGTACCGGTGGAATAAAATGGAAAATAAATAAAATACAGCAGGGGAGTGATAGGTGCCTGGATGTCTGTGTCGCGAAATCTTGTGTGTATCGGGATAGACAGTCCCTTGTTGGTCGACTTCAAAGTTAGTGTTAACAAAAAAAATATTTAAGCTTTCTTAAAATACTAGTCAAAGGCATAGAGCTAGTTTTTAGGCAATTAAAAGAGCAATGCTGGGATAACGAATTATAAATGAAGAGTCCTACAGAACAATAAAAAAAATACACGATGAGAACTGAGCATCACCACACGAAGAGAAGCTGAACCACTTTCACAGATGAAGTGGAAATGAGCGGGGCACATAGGTCTAAAGAGCCTTTATACGTTGGGCATCTAAGGTGCTGAAATGGCGACCACACACCGGATATTGAAGTTTTAGTAGATTCTCCAATGACAAGCGGTCAATCAAGCGATTACAGAAGCTGATGGCATCCATAAGCTCTCTGTAACTACTTGATGTCATTGTGCGACGGCTTCGTATTTGGGAGTACTAACAAAAGACTTGTATCTATTCAAACAGAGAGTTTGCTTTTAGGAAATTCATTCGAAAAAATAAAATCAAAGTCAAAGGTATTGAATGACGATAAATAACAAACCACGCGCGTGATTTTGACGCACCGTAAGCCTTTAGCTTGCGGCGAAACATACGACGCAATCGCATCCAGAATCGCATCCGAGCACTAAAAGTACAACCTCCCATAAACTCTCAGCCTACCGACCAAAACAACACACGCTGATATAACCACTGACAGCTATAAAATAAAGATGCAAATCCCGTACACCAAATGTTGCTGACACATGCATGTCTCGGTGATTCAGGGGTGTTCGCCTGCCGAAAATTGGCATATAAATGTGTGTATTATGTAAAACAGTAGGGTTGCTACACGTTTGTTTTGAGGTTTGCTTCCTGCAAGCCTGGCTGATACCCTGTACGGTAGAGTGAGCAGTATTGTTTGGCTCGTACAAATGGTAGGGACAAATTTTAGGGTTGGTAATTAAAATGGGCTACGTAGTTTGTGTCATATTTATTACGTCTGTTTCCCGCAGGCTTTTTAACCAGAATAGGTACAAAATGTTACATATGTGTAGGGAAATAATAAAAATAAAATCCGAAGTTTCAAAGTCGTTTTATTCGTGAGTAATCGAAATCTTCCGCCGATTCGGGGAAGCAGTCCGTACGAAAATGTCTGGACCAAAAGACATTTGAAACATGCTTTGGTAAATGAATTACAAAACCACTTACTTACAATAATTAATGGATTACACTAAAATATGCAAACTGTGGAAAACCAAATTGAAGGATGTAGTCTCTGTCTACCCCTCTACGAATGAGGCGTGATGTTATGTTATGTATGTAGATATGTACATAGTACATTTAATATAAAATTATTATGTGAATATACATATTCAAGGAAGCAGACGTTTTAAGGACTTTTAATTACGTATATTAATAAAAATATTTGTGTTATAATGCCTACGATAAAAATCAGACAGGAACAAGTCAACGTAACTCAGATCCGTAAAGGATAATTTTCCTCAAAAACTAAAGCTTCCTCGAGAGTTTTTAACGCTACGATGTTCAATTATTGTAAAAATTAAATCAAGTAAATTTTGATTTTGATTTGTAAAAAAACCGCAAAAAGTGTTAACAAACTGCCAGAAGGGAATAAAACTTAAAACACCAAAAGACAAACTTAATAACAATTTATTTACAAAGATATCAAATATGATCAAAATGAAGCATTCTTGCAGTAATTACTTAATTAAACATTACGCGCACAGATTCTTACAATAGTTAAACAGCATAATTGCACAAGACCCGGACACTAACTTGAATGACCACAATTTTCCATAGGGGCATATTTTATAGCCTACCGCCCGCCATTTTTGTTCGACAAGTACCGTCCCTAGTCTATTATCTATAGTTTTAACGCCACCACCACAATATAGCAAATAAGGCCACTATATTGTCTATAGTCTTTTCAAACAGAGTACACAATGCTGCCAACAAAAGTAAATATTTTTTTCAATACTGTTTTGTTTTCTTATTACGATCTCAAAGTCTTTATTTCAATCTACCCTCGAATCCTTTAAAAATTTATTAAATTTTTTATTGAGGACGCCTCTGGTAACCACTCGTGTATTTCTCGTTCCCGAAGGAATTTAGGGATAAAATGTGGTCTTTATTGTAATACACATAGTATGTAAGCTATATTATTGTGAAGTTTCATCAATTCCATTCAGTAGTTTTTGCGTAAAGGAGCAACAAACATTCTTCCATCCATATATTTATATACTTTCGCTTTTATAATATTAATAAGTATCCAGCAGTGCTTGAGAATAATCTTAAAAGCAGCCGTCCGGGTATCTATATTTTGAAAAAGTCCCTATCAAAATAAGATTCCTTAGGTACCTATATTGCACAAACACTTTAGAATAATCATAAAAACAGCCGTCCGGGCATCTATATTTATTGAAAAAGTCCCTATCAAAATTAGATTCCTTAGGTACCTCTATTACACAAACACTTGAGAATAATCATAAAAACAGCCGATCGGGTATCTATATTTTGAAAAAGTCCCTATCAAAATAAGATTCCTTAGGTACCTATATTACACAAACGCTTGAGAATAATCATAAAAACAGCCGTTCGGATATCTATATTTTGTAAAAGTCCCAATCAAAATTAGATTCCTTAGGTACCTATATTACATAAACACTTGAGAATAATCATAAAACAGCCGATCGAGTATCTATATTTTGTAAAAGTCCCTATCAAAATTAGATTCCTTAGGTACCTATATTACACAAACACTTGAGAATAATCATAAAAACAGCCGATCGGGTATCTATATTTTGTAAAAGTCCCTATCAAAATTAGATTCCTTAGGTACCTCTATTACACAAACACTTGAGAATAATCATAAAAACAGCCGATCGGGTATCTATATTTTGTAAAACTCCCTATCAAAATTAGATTCCTTAGGTACCTATATTACACAAACACTTGGGAATAATCATAAAACCAGCCGTCCGGGTATCTATATTTTGTAAAAGTCCCTATCAAAATTAGATTCCTTAGGTACCTATGTAGGTATATTACACAAACATGGACAAGTCTAACATGTTCAAAATGTTTACAAAAACATGTTTCAGTGGTACCGCAGTAATATAGCAGCACCGACCAAACGCTCGGGGGTAAAAAGTTGCAGTATTGTGACTTGTTTAGTTTCACCCGAACAAGTCACACCAGACTTGTTTGCACATGTCCCTAGGGAAGGTTAGTGTAAAGCTATTAATATAGAAGAGTAAAATATGTAACTACAATTGCATAGGGTTTTAATTTTTTTAAATTAAATGTGAGTTAGCACTTGACTGCAATACACCTGATGGTGGATGCAGTCTAAAATGAAAGCGAGATGAAAAGATCAAAGCCCTAACTTATTAGTAGTAGGATGAAATCCACATCCCTTTCGGCTTCTACACTACATCGTACCGGAACGCTAAATGACTTGACGGTTCATTTTTACTAGGACTCGTATTATTAAGCACCGATTATTATCAATAACTACACATTGCAATTTCGCTTCACGCTTTAGTTGTATTCAAATCCAAGAAAAAGGAAATAATATGTCAGATTAAATGAAAATTTGCAAAATCTAAAGGTTTTTGCATGTAAGAAAAAAGAAAATATCAAAAATACTTACAGCTCGTATACCTACTCATTACGTACTTATAAACCACCCAGACATTTGATAACATTCCAGCGAATCACAGAAATACTTTTCCATTCGTGGGACTCGAACCCACGACATTGGATGCAAAAAAGATGCTTTTCTTTTTCAGCCAACAATAAACATGGTGGTAGATTTGCCTAAGACGAGCTACCACATAAAGAGTCCCACTAAAAAATTACTACTAAGTACTACTTGTAGGTTACTACTACTTGTATCTAGCAGCCCTTGATATCAGTTTGAAGTCAGGTATCAAAGGCATAACAGTCTCGCTTGTTAAAAATAAGTAAGGGACGTAAAATAAACACTACCATTTTGCAGGCAACTAAAACTCGTCTGACTGCGATGTTGCAATAAAGGGTTTATTGTAAGTCTGGAAAGTCTTTTAGGAGCGATTTATATTAACTATGTATGTACCAGTCGCTTTGTAATTAAAGTTTTATTGTTTGGGGTGAGAACAATAATTTATTCCAGTAGCTAAATACTCTTCTAACAAGTATTAAAATGTATTGCTAATTTAATTTCTCCACGTGTTTACTGATTTATTTTATTTTCTCTAATACAAAGGAGGTTTGTACGAATTAGGCATATAACTAGAGATAGAGTATCTTTTTATGCTGATACAGAAACAGAAATCGGTTTTATCCAACGACATTTTGCCATATCAAACTGATATTATTGACGATCGACGAGTTGTAAGCAAAATGTTCGTACGATAGGTATATTTTGACGTGACAACGTCTTGTAATTCGATAGAGCCGGCTGCACGCACGAAAAAAATGACGTCATGCGTCGTTACCTCGCTTTAAGGCGTTCCATGTAAGGCTTGAAGTGCAAGCTAGAGCGCGGAACGAGTGTCATAGAAGCACAATCGGCCTTTGCGTTCGGCAGCGTTCAATTATTTAATATATTATATATATAATAATTATTAAATATATTAATTTTAAATTAAAAATTAATATATTTATAATAAATTTAAAATATAAATATATAAAATCAAAATCAATTATTTTTTTAATTTAAATTAAATTTAAATTAAAAATTTTAATAACCAATTAAATGCAACTATCGTCAGTAAACCGACTTAACAGACAACCAATTTTATTTTTTCAAGAAGCGATATTCAGATCTGAACCATTATATGCTTGCTGGATAAGTAACCGAACCTCCTCACAAAATGCGCCTTAAATATTACTGCCTTCTGTACACGATCCACGAAACAAAAGCCAAGCAAAAACATAAAGCTTACTATCAGACTATTTGTCTATCATCCATCATTATATAACAGCTCTAATAAAAGAATATTCCTCTACAAAACATATTCCATTCAGAGATAACATAAAGATCGTGTCGAATGCAAATTCCCACGATAATCGCACCCCTATTCCTTTTATCAAAGAAAAGTGGAATAATACAACGCCTTTTCCCATCTAACGAGCGCCAATTTGGGGACGGAGATTTGCGTAGCCATCTTGAGAATCAATCGTGGCTCTTTGTGGATCACTTTGCCCTAACTATCTGGGACACAACGAAAATAAAGTCATAACTATTTATCATATAGCAAACCGGTTCGGTTTACAGTTAGTTCAACTGTATTTTTTTTTCAATTTAGGGTCGAAGATTGTGTATCCACCTTGAGAATCAATTGCGTCTGTTTGTGGATCATTTTGCAAAAACAAAAAAAGACAAAGCGCCAAAAAAGCGCAGAACAAAAAAAGACAAAGAGCCAATACAAAAACGCTCAACCATTTAATGTAACTTTTTTGTTTATTTAGTTAATTCATAATTATCAGCCTTCCCCTAAACTCCATATCGCACATTCTCCTCCTCAGGGACAGTAATGTGAAGTTTACAATAACCACGCTGCTACTCATTGGGTTGGCGGGCTGATAATGTTTAATTATAAACCTGGAAGTGTTACTTATTTATCTGAAGAAAAATAAGCTCTATATTTCATAGTCCAACTTAGGGAATCGTAGCCAAGACCTTGTGACGCGAAGCCACATAGACAGACTACTGGAACAACCAAGCAGTTCCAGATGGCACTGAGCAGCTTGTTGAATATAAATTTTGAAGAAAGATAGCTCTATATTTCATAGCCACAAATTTCCTTCAACAAAAATTATACCAATCAAGCAATTCCAGATGGCACTGAGCAGCTTGTTAAATATAAATTTCATAGAACCCGATCTTTCTCCGAAAAATTAATTAATAAAAAAGATTTTCCCGTCACCAAAAAAAAGGATTGATTGCAAGTGAAACAAGCTTGAATATCATGAATTTTACAAGAACTAAAGGTTAGGAAATAACTAATTTTAATATTATAAATATTTGCATAAAACACAATACAATAAAACTTACACAACACAATTCCACTTTACCAACAACATACTGTTGTGTAGACAATAAAAAAATGTTTTATTCATGAACAAATTACTAATGGGATCAGCCGTACAATAAACTGTTACGGCTGTCTAAACTTGTTCCCGGCCTCGGAGGAACATGTTCCAACATGCACAACTGTTGTGAACTCATGAAATATTCTTGGACTCCAAGTTTTTATAACGTTAGTGTCTCTGTCGTTCGAGAAATTGTCTGCTCCGTGAAATTTATGCAAGAACTTTCAAGAAGTATATTTCAGTTTATTACTGTAGAGTTGTGGGTGGATAATATTAAGTTCTTCGGCGATATTCTTCAAGATTAATTTTGAAGTATATGAAATGGTTATTTATTTTATTTTTATTTTATTTTATTTTGGTTATTCTTTGTACACCTGTTTTATTTATATTTTCTGTTTTAATCTAAGATGGCCAATCCCTTTAGGTGTCTAAATGGCATCTTACCGGAACGTTTAATTGCTTGGTATGTCCTTGTCGGTATGGTGGTACGTCGCACGCACGGTCAAAGCCTGCCACTATATAAATATAAATATATATAAATTCCATTTCTTCCTAGTGTGGAACAGAAATAAAAGTGTTTTGTTCGCGTCCAAGGGAACTAAGAATATACAACTGTACTTTTAGGGCATTCTATTTTTTTGCTATTAGACCATCGCTGCTATTAAAGACGATTTTATAAGGTCTAACTTCAGGGCACTGACCTTATTTTCTATAACATCACTAGGTATGGAAGTGTTACATCAACAATTTTTTATGACTCTGGGAAATGCGTTTACGCATCCTAGTTGTAGGCTGCGCAGTTTACAACCTGGTAAGTGAGACTTGCCGGTTGAGAAGCAGCCAAAATACCTACTAAAACCCAGCAGAGCCTGTACCCTACTTGGAATATCAAAGAATCGCTTTGATGTCACTGTCGCTTG
This sequence comes from Mycalesis mineus, assembly GCA_034621355.1. Classification (NCBI taxonomy): domain Eukaryota; kingdom Metazoa; phylum Arthropoda; class Insecta; order Lepidoptera; family Nymphalidae; genus Mycalesis; species Mycalesis mineus. The sequence continues at coordinate 12,287,577 of CM067901.1, forward strand.
AAGGTTCACTTTGATGTCTCAGTTCAACTATGCGATGCTATTATTAAAAATTTCTAGAAAAAGAAGAACCAACAATGTAATTTTAACAGCTCAAAGATAATTTTGTTCGAACAACTTGTATGTGAAGTTATTTCAAAGTTTTGAAGGCTTACAAAGCACTCACGCCACATTTTAATAGCCATAATTGAGAAGTTGCAGCGATCTACTTTCGATTTACTTACCGCAGTTCCAAACACATGAGCACGACGACATTTGAATAGAGACGCAGACCTGGAACATTTCTGTCTTACTACTAATTATTTTGATTTTATTATTTACCTACTAGCATACAACAGGCTTCGTCCTGAAATGGCGCTGGGCTTTTTCATTCTCTTACAAATATAACCTAGTACAAAGTTACATAGTTTTTGACTGTTCCTTTAAGTGTAACCCAGTTTTTATTTTTTTTTATCAAAGTTAAAGTCATAACATGCTCAACTTTTAGCCTGATTTATTAGATTCATAGCACAATTTTATGCTTCTAGTCAGCAAATGTATTAACGATCGTACATATATACATATAACATCAAGCCTCATTCCCATAGGGGTAGGCAGAGATTACTTCCTTCCAATTGTCATGGTTCTTGCGTATTTCCTTAGCTCTACTCTCATTAATCCTTTCATTCAAGTTCGTCGGTTAAGGGTACTCTTGACCTGGCCATATTTTAAAATGTCCTGAATTAGATCCAGGAATATTCGCCTAGGCCTTCCTCATCCAACTTTTCCATTTACCCTCGCCTCATATATCTCTTGTGTTAATATTTTTTCATCCATTAAGCGTCCTCTTTTCTTCTTTTTTTTGTCCTAGTACCTACATCTTCTTTTAGACCACACTATTGTTTAATAAAGTTTTGACACTGATATTACGAGCTAGGTGATTATTCATTTGAACATAACTTTCCTATTGTTTCAAGACCTTTTTATACTCATCCGTTTAAGTTTCAGGTAAACGGATGAGCTTGTTTTTGTCATGCAAAGCCTTCGTCTTGCGTCTTGTCTGGAGTCTGCAGCGACGAGTCAAATTTGAAATGGAAAACGGCGCTTATACTCGACGAAGTTTGCGAAGTGATGTCGTGTAAATTAGGGGGAACAATACAGAATACAAAGTTTGCGAGCGCCCGACTCCGCGTTGTAGATATGTAGCAGCACTTGAGCATTTGTGTACAATAAACTAAAGAGGTACGCTGGGAGGTACTTAAGACATTTTGTTGACGTGAAACTTTTGGATTGTTTTGAGGCCTTGTGACCCTGTGATGTTTGTGTGCTGTAGGACGTAATGCCTCATTTTGTACTAATCTAGTTAGCTGGAATCTCAGGTTATCTTACGGTGCTTCGAGGAATTGTGCTCGCTTTTGATTGTGACGTCACTTAACAGCAGGTGAGATCGAAGTCAAATGTTGAATAAACGTAATATTATTTTTATGGAACACTAGAGGACACCCGCGGCTTCACTCGCGTAGTTTCCGTTCCAGAAATTTCGTTATAAAAAGTAGCCTATGTGTATTCAGGGTGTCAGGGTATGAAGTTAGGTACCAAATTTTATTAAAATCGCTCCAGCCGTTTCGTCGTGAAGAAATAACAAAAAATCACACTCACACACTTTCGCCTATATATCTAATAGTAGTATGATAGCAAGCGCGTATAATTCAAGTTTTGATTTAACAAAACTTATAGCTTATTTCAAAATTAACTTCATAAAATAAATGAGTAACTTTATTTGTAAGATAAAATAGGTAACTTTTTCGATTAAACATTGTTGCTTTTTGATAGTAATCATACATACAAAGTAACAAAGTATATTGACATGACACAAAATTCGCGTTGTTTACGATCGATCGTCAAAAATATAAAAAAAAAAACACTTCGTCAAGAATGACAATACTAAACTTCGCGAAAAGTGTTCACGGAAAATTGAACATTAAACCATTGAAATAAGCACTCAAATCGCGTATTTACTGTGGAGTGTGCTGAATTTACATATTTATTGCCACCCTCGTTTGTATAAGGATCTCTGCAATTCGAAGTCAAGACGGTCGTCGCGAAAATTGTTTTGTTAACATTGCTATGCATTTTTATACCTTCCTACTAAATTCTGGAAAACGTTCTAAAATGTAAAAAATATAGATGTTTAAGTATAAAGTTATATTGTCGCTGACTTTCAGCATTACAAAGCTGAAGAGTTTGTTTGTTTGTTTGAACGCGCTAATCTCAGGAACTACAGGAAAATTTCTATTTGTGTTGGCTAGTCCATTTATTAAAGAAGACTTTAGGCCATATAACATCACGCTGCAACCAATCATCATCATCATTATCAGCCTATTAACGGCCCACTACAGGGCCAGGCCTCCCTCCTTATAGGAGAGGGGATATGGAGCGTACAACCACCGCGCTGCTCCAATGCGGGTTGGAGGGCTAAGGGTGATAATGTTTCATTCATTAACGATCACTATCAGATATTGTTGATAGTGACCGGGACCGACGGCTTAACGTGCTCTCCGAGGCACGGGGGTGTAACACCTCCAACTTCCAGACTCCGGGCTTGGAATGTACTGAACATTTCATAGAAGAATGAAAAAGCTCAGAATTATTCCGTGACCCGACCCAGGAATCGAACCCAAGACCTCGTAATCGAAGCCACGTAGGCAAACCACTAGACCAACGAGGCAGTCAATAGGAGCGAAGAATTAGTGGTAAATGAGGAGGAAAAACGGGGAAAATTATTCATCTTTAGGACTAATAAAATATAATACGTTATAACTTAGCTTAAGTAATAACTTAGACTATTTTTATTTAGTAATCTTATTTCTTTTAATTTTTTTACCAAGTGCCATTATTGGAGTTGAAGCTCATTTTGTTCCTAGAGGGCACCGTTCAATGCGCCGCTCGATGGCACCACGTATTAACATTTAATTTTGCAACAGAGACAGTGCAGTCTACGTGAGAGCATCGTCTGATCGAATAGTGTTAACAAACAGCCAGAAGGGAATAAAACTTAAAGCACCAAAAGACAAACTTAATCGGAACAATTTATTTAAGCAGACGTCAAATATGATCAAAATGAAACATTCTTACAATAATCACTTAATTAAACATTAAGCGCACAGATTCTTACAATAGTTAAACAGTATGACTGCACAAGACTCGGACACTAGCTTCAACTCCAATAATGGTACTTGGTAAAAAAATAAAAGAAATAAGATTACGAAATAAAAATAGTCTAAGTTATTACTTAAGCTAAGTTATAACATTTATTCGTCATATGAGTCGGTTCTATTTTATTTCTTAGTTTTTAGTGATTTATCGCCAAAAAGCTACCGATACTTACACTAAAATTTAAAGAGTTCCTTCAATTTTCCCAGGATATCATCACCAGATCCTAACATGATGACAATGGCACCGCTTTGGAAGTGTGCCCTTTCTAATAAAGAAAGAATTATCAAAATCGGACAACTCTGTAAAAAGTTATGCGTGGTCTATATATATATATATTATGTATGACCACGCATAAATATACGTGTCGAATTGAGAACCTCCTCCGTTTTTTTTCGTCAGTTAAAAACTCTATTTAATACTAAGTAGGTATGTACTAGTTTCTGTTTTTACCCGACTGCGTCAGAAGGAGGGTTATGTTTTTCGAGCGTATGTATGTTTGTATGTATGTATGTCCATTTCTTCGGCACGCGCTACAGCCTAAACGGCTGAACGGATTTTGACATGTGAGGTGTCGTTGAATTTGCCAAAATTGTGGTAGTGACATAAGCTATATAAATTTTCAAAATGGCTGCTGTAAATGGGGGAAAAATGGGGGAATGTGTGTGTCTCATTTCAACACCATAAACTAAAACTAAAAAGTATCAAATAAAATTATTATTATAAAAACAAAAAACCTGACTGCTTAAACAGGGACAAAATACTTTAACCTGCGGGGAAAGAAAGATCTACCAAAACGACGTTTGCCCCCGCCTGCAGCACCATAAAGTATTTAGAATTTTATACAGATATAGTGATCCTTGTTTTTCCCTTTTCAGTTCAAAACTTCTAAGCAGTCGGGTTTTTTGTTTTTATAATAATAATTTTTAGTTATACTTTATTGCGACCAGGTCAAAATCTTTCGTCAGATTCGTCTCAAGACTGTCGCCAGTATACAGCCGCCCTAACAATTCAGGTGACACGTTTTATGCTAAGAATAATGCGATTCCCGGCGAATAGACGATTAACAGGGCAATTTGAGATCGAGACGCCCCGTGACGTCATTGCGGAGTTATTAGTTGGAGCTATTCGCTTCATGATCATTTTATAAATGGATACCCACTGCTAACAATGTTTTATGTGCTTTTCTGTAGCGTGGAGGTGTTACTTACTTTTAAGAGCAGTTAAGTTAATTGAGTTTTAGGTCCTTATGTAGCTACTAGTATGTACTAGTACGTTAAAACTAAAAAAGATTTTGTCATTTATATATTTAGGAGTTTAGCTTAATTTTGATTTAGCAATATAAAAAATTATTGGACTAAATAAAAAAAAAGTTTTTCGCGTTATCCTTCCTTCTTAATCGCCTTTAATAAAACCAGCTTGGAGTAAAGGCTGGATGGTTTAAAAGTCTTTAACGGACATCATCATTCTCCAGCCAGGTCTCCCTACGAATAGATGAGCAAATATGGAGCGTAGACCCACGATGCGGCTCCAATGTGGTGAAGTAAAGTAGATTGAAATTGACTTGATTATTTAACGGTCACCATCATGATTTTATTGTGCTCTTTAAAGCAGGTGGATAGCACCGACTTGCTAACACTGGGTTGATGAGTTTTAGGACTCGAATACTGAACCTCGTGATTCAAAGCCACTTAACCAAATAGCTGAATTCTGAATGCTGCAACGTAACAGGATGAGATTTTTCTCTAATGAACTCTAAAAGCCTTGAGGTATTAATAGATAAGTATTCAGCGAAGGAACATTATCATAAATCCTGTCCGGTAGATGGTCTGGAGCGGACATAATGGCCTTGGAAATTAGACGACTGAGTCAGGGTATCCTCTGTGATATATATCGCTAGCTTTTGCCTGCAGCTTCGCTCGTTTTAATGTTAATTTTGTCTAACAATTTTATGCTAGCTATCTTATTTTTAAGTTACTAGGTAGGTATCTAACTACTTTTTCTTTCGGAAGCAGTACTTTTTCTGTTTCTAACTATTTTGAAGCCCTGAAAATGTGCATAAAATTTCACAATGCTATTGGTACGTTTTAGGTTTTATGAAGAAATATACAAAAAATAAGTTAGCATTTCTCGTATTTTTAACTGACGAAAAAAAAAACGGAGGAGGTTCTCAATTCGACACGTATATTTTTTTTTGTTTTTTTTTTATGTATGACCACGCATAACTTTTTACAGAGTTGTCCGACTTTGATAATTCATTTTTTACTAGAAAGGGCATACTTCCAAGGTAGTCTCATTGTAATCATGTTAGGATCGGGTGATGATATCCTGGGTAAATTGAAGAAACTCTTCAAATTTTGGAGGCACGCTTACAGCGATTTCGTTTTTTGTCTCGGTATCGGTAGCTTTTTGGCTGCTAGTGCCGTATAATATACTATGATAGTATAGTACGAGTACGTTACGTGGCGATACATCACTAAAAAGTAAGAAATAAAATTTTTTAACAAAAAATAGAACCGACTCAAAACGCCCTAAAAAGTAAAAAATAACTGTGTCATTTAGTTGCTTTAATTTACTTAAGCATATCTAAGAAGTCGGTGCCAGCCAAGGTTTCTACTTTAAGGACGTTACTAGATCCCACAAACTTGCTGGCACCGACTTCATAGATATGCTTAAGTAAATTAAAGCAACTAAATGACACAGTTATTAATGCAGTATGATGCATGGATTAAAGGTAGAGTTATGATTTAGACGAGTTTTTCCGCCATTCTCGGTTTTTAACTTAATAAATATTGGTCATATAATTAATTATTAATACGTATTCTTTTTTTTATAAAAACACCTCTTAATTTCTAAGACAGCATCAATTGTTATTACCTTTCAGACTAATAAAAAATTTAGACTTTACAGGAGATCATTCAAGCTCTATACATTTTTGTGCCGGCCAACAAAACAACTTTACTGCCATATTAAATATTGCTACAAGTGGATAGTTCTAACCATTGACATATTAATACTATGGACTTCGGGTTAGCGCTAAAAAGTGTCCGAGCCAAAAGAGAGCTAAAACAAGAAAAAGATTTCTAATCGCATTTAGTCTCATATTAGCTTACTGAGAGAATACACGTCAATAATGTTTTAGAACAACGACTGCATAGAGTTATTCTGTTGTTTAATATTAAAATTTTTTAATTCCTTCATTTTTGAATTGAAAATAATTTTAATTAATAAACTTTTATTTTTTATGTCATGAATATTAATCAAAGAAGTTTTGCCATAATAGTGAAATGGAACCCTTGCGTCCGTCCGTCCGTCGATCCGTCCTTCACACTCGACATTTTGATGACTATAAGAAAACTATACTAAACTATAACTATCTACATGAAATTTGGAACAGTTATTTAAAACAGTAACCTAACGTCATTGTGGTAAAAATATATATTGATTGGTACTAGATTTATAGAGTATACACAGCATATAGAGGTCACTGATACATTTAAACTTTGCTGTGAATAAAATATATAGGTTAAAGATGCCGAAAAGCTAACTACTCCACACCATTTATGTTGTCCTATTTTCACGAGAAGCTGCCATGTCAAAAAAAGGCTGCCACGGCAACCGTCAGTCAAAGCGGATTACTTATTGCAAGCAATTAGACCGTTGCAAAATGGACTGTATAACAATAACATAAGTATAACTGTATAACATAACATATATATTACAATGTTTTAGTTTGTTTATAAAAGTACAAATACATTCTAGTATAGGTAGGTATATAAGATATCTCGGGACACTTTTGTCGTGAATTTTGCATTACACCCGAAGTACTAACTATTGATATTTCATTGGTTCTAACGATATTTACCATTTTGTTTTTTCCGACGCTTTCGGAAAAGGTTTGGGTCTTCTGAATGATCTCCTTTTAAAGTAAAAGTCTTTCTAAAGGTATTATAATTCCCCATTCATATAAAATACATAAATCGGTCCCTCAGATGGGGGGAGAACAAATGTTGTAATTAACGGCACTCCGGTAAAGAGCTGCATTGTACAACCCTTTCCCTAGGGACCCTAAGCTGGCACCCTTTCACAATCCATTGTATTGACTGGCCTAATCACGCATACTTACACTGTAAAATTACAAGTTAGTCCTTGACTGCAATCACACCTGATGCTAAGTGATGATGCTATTTAATATGGAAGCGAGCTAACTTGTTAGGAGTAGAATGAAAATCCACACTCCTTTCGGATTTTACACGACGAACGCTAAATCGCTTGGCGGTACGTCTTCGTCGGTAGAGTGGTAGTGAGCCACGGCCGAAACCTCTCACTAGCCAGACCTGGAATATATTAGAAAATCCGTAGTTAAAAGCATGTGTATGAAAAAGAATTGTCTGTCTGTAAGCCGTGGTATAGCAGTTGTAACATACGTCGGTATACCTCAATGACATTTAGCTATAGTGAATGACAGTGAAGAGTGTGTCGATTCTTGAAATAAATAAATCGTACAGACATGTCGATCATGCCACCTTTTCAGTTCGACTGTCAGTCTATATGGCAAAATGTCATTCGAGAATACCGATTTCTGTTTCATCCGCTTTGCAACCGTGGTACATCTGCTTCAAAACTGACGTTTTTTTTTAAGAATCGACATACTTACTGATCGTCCAGACGTAAGCGAGATGTTCGTAAGATGTATTTTTAAGCTATTGCATAGCTTCTATCGCGGGCCTTGAGCGTGGAGACCGGATCCAGAAATTCCGTAACGAAAAAATACCTAACACCCCCCACTCCGCCCGGCACAGCGATGATGCTTTTTAGTTTTTTCAGATTGTCTTATTCGAGTCTTGTTCGCCAACGTCCATACCATGTTGAATACACCGGTTCTCGTCCGATCACCGATGTTAAGCAACATCGGATGCGGTCAGGTCAGATGGGTGAACGCCTGGGAGCACCGCGTGTTGTGGGCTTTTTTAAATTTTTATTTTTTTTATTTTTTTTTATTTAAATTTATAAATATTATAATTATAATTGCATAAGTTGATAAAAAAATGCTATGCAATAACTTTACCGCGGCAGTCTCCGAGTGCCACACGTATTTTTTTTTAAGAATCGACTACTACTTACTGATCGTCAAGACGATGTTCGTACGATGAATTTTTTTCAAAATTCGACATACAGTTTGGAATAACTCGTAAAAATGGTATTAATATAATAATAAGAATATAGCCCCCAATCTGTTACAAACAATATCTGAGATCATGCAACACCAGTATCTAGCATTCTAGCTGTGTACAAATGTTCGCGATTTTCGCATGCATTGGCATGACTTTTGCATGACAACGACGGCATCTGGTCAGGCGACGCTATGCGAACTGAATTCAATTATTGCATGATTTCATGTTAGCCATGCCATTCGCATAGTAGGCATTTGAAGATTTTAGGACCTTTTATATCAAAATAAAGTATTATTAGATTAAAGTAGCTTACGGTTAATTTCTTTTATGACATAACTTTTTTTGTTTACAGGTTGGCTCTTGACTGCTGTCACACCTGATGTTAAGTGATGATGCAATTCAAGATGGAAGCGGGCTAACTTGTTTGGAGTAGGATGAAATCCACATCCCATTCGGTTTTTACACATCGTTCGGGAACGCTAAATTGCTTAGCGGTACATCTTTGTCGGTAGGGTGGTAACAAGCGAAAGCCTCCCACCAGTCAGACCAAGACAAATTAAGAAAAATCTCAATCTGTCCCGCCGGGAATCGAACCCAGGACGTCCGTCTTATCTATCCACCGCGCATACTACTGCGCCACGGAGGTCGTCATGTAAAATCTCTCTAACTTTTAAACAGCTGGCAACTAAATGTACGTTGTTCTGTAAATAATTTTTAGTAACGACTGTTAGCAACTATACTAAAGCCAAACTCGATTGAGAATGCTTATCAACAAACAACTTTAAAATGGAGGTAGAAAACGCAACACATTTTACGCCCAATAAATTAAAAATTGTGTTTTGTTATTTTAAAAATCGTATTTAAATGACTTTGAATATATTAATTAGTTTTAAGCTTACTAATCTAATTTAATGTCATCAATTCGTCATTAACAAGTTAATTAAAAAAAAATAGGTGTGAAATGACTAGTGATTTCTACCTTCATTTTTAAATTGTTTGTTGACAAGCTATCTCAATAGAGTTTGGCTTTAGTATAGTTAAGCAAATATGTCTTACTACCCACCAAATATCTGTTTTTTATGTTGATAAATCCTCATGGATACCCTCGCACGACAGGGTGGCCTGAAAGTTACGTCAAACCACGAAATTCTAGCTCACTGCATGGCAGCGGACAGCATAAAAAGAAAGAAAGAAAAATGTTTATTTAGGAAAAACACCACTAATACAAATAAAATACAATAAAATGCAGGATGTGAAAGTGATGTGATCCCAAATAGGTCCTCACTCAGCATTTTGCAGTGCCCTTCAGGACACCGCGCTGGTCTTCCGTGAAGCCCGTCAGATGAGGTGACGTCTGGACATTATAATCCTAATCCTAATATCTTAATCCTAATAATATTATAAATGCGAAAGTAACTCTGTTTTAAATGAAATTTGGTACACAGTAAGTCTAGAGCCTGAAAACTAGGCTATTTTTTGCGAAAAAAGGATTGTAAGAGGTTAAAGGGGGGATGAAATGTTGTATGAAAGTATCAGTATCATCATTTTGAAAGCTTAAGACCTATTTCTTAGGCAGTTGATTAGATATTAATAAATATGACATTCAAAGCTTAGAAAAATTAGGCTGCCGTAATAACCAATTCCACGCGGACGAAGTCGCGGGCAAAAGCTAGTAATATATAAATACATTAATACATAAAATATTAATGAGTTAGATACATTATGTTAAAATTATATAAATATAAGAAATAATAAATAGAGGGTATCTATATATTAGGAGAAGTAAACATGAACAATACATAAATGAGAAAAGAATAGACAAATATGAACCAGGAACAAAAGTTGTTGTACATGTTAAGCAACAAAATGAAAAAAAAAATAAAACAAAATAAAAATAGGATCCATAAGTTATATAGTATTTTTCTGAAAGTGCAAGAAGTGTTCTCTTAGTTTTTTTAAAAGACAGACTATAAAGCGTTTCTATAAAGGTTCTTTTATCTCAAGGTATGGAGCTGGAACATAGTTCCAAGTAGTAAATAATAAAAGTTTACACGTTCAAACAAACTAGCCGTGTAAGCAAAGTGAACCGACTTATGAGAGGCGGCCGCTGGGGAAATAACGAGGTGCGGCGTTATTTGTTGACTGCCATCTGTGGGACGACACATAAATATAACACAATCGTATTATGAAGGAGATAAGGGAGGGATTTTCAAAACAAATAAATACAGTACAATTGATCACCTTTATACTGTAAAGCAAAGGTATAGTGTATAAGTTTGTGACTACAAAAGCAATTTGACTGATTAGTTTTTAATTTATTTAACGGTCTGGAATCAAGTCTTTTATCAATTTGACTGAAATGTACAATGGACATAGAATGTACCCTAGATTAACACATAGACTACGTATTTTAACTCAGAAATAACGAGGACAATTTGATGAGGAGTTTCAAAGTAGAAAATTATTAAAAAAAATAAAAATACTTGCAGTAGTTATCTATGCTTTTGTTCAGTAATGAATTACATACACGAGTGATTCTTCTGTAATGAGGCGAAGCCGAAGGCTTTCTTTCTCGTGTGCATCCCAGAAGTACCCCCTAATTTTAGTTCTATAGAACTGTTGACACACCATATTAGTGCTTAGTGTCCCATTAGTTCTATATAAAACTAATGGGACAAAATTAAAGAAATGTCGATATCAACATCTTGTTTGTACGTTACATATATATACTTGTAAATTACCTAGTTTTTATAAGAATAACATGAAATCTTGTTTGATTGCAATAATAAACGTCCACTTTTTCATACAAAAATAGAAAAAAAAACAATAAATTTTGGGGATTCCCCATACTTAGAACTGGAACTCAAATTTTTTTTCATTAAACCCATACGTGTGGGGTATTTATAGATAGGTCTTTAAAATGATATTGAGGTTTCTAATATCATTTTTTTCTAAACTGAATAGTTTGCGCGTAAGTTCTAACTTCTAAAATAAGAGACAATATTTTTTTAGACACGACTTCTACTTGGTTTTAACAACTTAGATTTGTCGCAAGGGACATTTTTTTTTTAAAAACAAAATGAAATATCAATTTAAATAATATAAAGTTTATAACTTAAATGCTATAAGTAAAGACAGGTGTAAAAACTATACTACAGTTCAATATAGAACTATTGGGATATAATTTGACAGCTCGGAAAATATCCCAACAGTTCTATAGAACTACGGTATGGTGTACTACTGGGATGCACCCTCTTTCTCGTATACATGAAGGAGATTTTTTTCAATTTTGAGTCATCAGGCTGTACCTACTGTGTATTATTACGCCCACAGTATCACCCGCGTAGTTCTCGTTTCCGTTGGAATTTCTGGATATAATTTAGCCTGTGTGTTATTCTGATATGTAAATTATTTTATTGTGAAGATTCACCAAAATCCATTTAGTAGTTTTTGTGTGAAAGAGTAATAAACATCCATACATACATACATACATACAAACTTTCGCCTTTATCATATTAGTAAGGATTTTTAAATACAGTAGTAGTACTATAGGTAGGTACCTATAGTTTTGTCTTTAACCCAAGAAAGATATTTTATAGTACGGGAAAGATAGTCATGCGTCCTGGACAGGGGTCTCTACTCACGCCGCCACGACAGAGTACTAGAAATCATACGTGAAGCTATAAGCCTTTCAGTAGCTAGGGCTCAAAAAGGGTTGACGACGAATAAAAGACAAACTAACTTCGTTAAAGCAGGCTCAAGTACAAATTCCACCAGCAAGCCTTATTCAATTCTGGGCTCTGCTCCTGATTGGACTATATTAATGGACACGTATGAAAAGCACTATAAAATCCCGGAAGACTTAGCTATTACGACATCTAGACCGGACATATTTCTTTTTTCCAAACAAATCAGACGTATAGTACTTGTTGAGCTTACAGTGCCGTGGGAAACAAACATCCCTAAAGACCATGTATTCAAAGTGAATAAATACTATGACCTTACTAATGAACTAACCAAAAATGGCTATGTGGTTAGTTTATACGCGATAGAAGTGGGGGCGAGGGGTATACCAGCGAAGTCTCTCTACAACCTGCTAAAAGACCTTGGCCTTACTAGAAGTGCAGTAAGCTCCATATTGGAACGAGTGTCCAAAGCTGCACTAGTAGGGTCCTTCCGAATATGGTTGGGCAGGGAGAATAACTTGAACAGAGGAGGTGAGTGTTGACGCGCGTCACAAAGGGTACCCTTAAACCTACACCCGAGTCACAAGTCTCGGGCTCTGTTCGGAGTTTTTCTCTCAGCCACGCGATGGACCCGGCACCCGCACGGTGAATCCATGGAATGCTAAGATATTTCGTCTCTGACGCATGTATTTGAGTTAGTTGTAGGTCTAGGTTTAATAGTTTATTTCAATGATTTGTGTGTTATTATATGAGCACATATATTAGAATAATAAATAATGCAGATATTTTTTATATTCATTCATTTTTATTTAAAAATACATACATTAAAATTCTATAAATCAATGAAATTTTATAACACTTACTCTTTTAAATGAAAGCTTGCTTTTTATTGTAATATTAATTAATCTAGTTCTTAGTAGAAAATCAACTGTTAGCTTATCTTATAATTTATGAACATAAAGTTTTATAAAAGTAAGTAACAAACAGCTCTGACACATATCAACGTTATGCCCACAATATATCACTTTCAGACGACTGGTTGTTCAGTACTGCTTTGCTCTTTGAAGATTCTATTTCCACTCGGCGGCAACAGTGGCTTCTTATAAACGTCTACAAACTCTTCTGTGTCGCTCTGTACGCCATCTTAATTTTTATGGTTCGCTACTCCACTTTCTCTCGCATGGAATCTGGTCGTTACTTTGCATAAGAGCGGTCAGGATTAGGTCCTAGTCTAAAAGCTACTCCCCGTTGTGTTATTTATTTGAAAAATTATCTAAGACTTTGATAACTATAGTAGTACGAACTTCCGCGTTATTAGTAAGTAATATCTAAGGAGGTGTTCACAAATATGCAGCGAGCAGTAGTTGTAAAGTGCACAAAACTATTCGGAATTCTTGGCAAGGCTCCTGTGAGAGTTGGCGAGTGACTTGTTCTTGTTAACAATTTAAGCTTACATTCTAAGTGTTATAAGGAACCTACGGAACAATATCTTTTACTCGTTACTGAGCCCGCGTGTATTTTTAAGAGACGCCTACAAGGATTGTTTTACAAATATTTTACAACTTACTTACGAAGGGAAGGATATCTCGACATTTTTTTACTTATATAACAATAATATCTAATATATAAAATTTCCCTGTCACAATGTTAGTTACCGTAGGTACTCCTCCGAAACGGCTTTACCGATTTTTACCAAATTTTATATTCGTATTCAGCAGGTCTGAGAATCGGCTACTATCTAATTTTCATCTCATTTTTTTAATTTTTAATGCAAAACAACGTTTGCCGGGTCAGCTAGTTATTATATAAAATATTATCTGCCAATTAACGGCCTAATCCAGGGCAAGCCTTATAGGAGAGATATTATAAGATTTATAATTGTTTTTGTATTTTTTGGTTCATTTTGTCTGCATTGAGTAAAAATATTTCGGTAGGAACATTTGAAATGATATCGTCATGATAATATTTAAACTACTAACAGTAAAAAGACTTTACCTAGTCATGTTATATAAATCACTTATAGTAGTATATTTTATCATTGTTTAGGGTTTACACAGAAATAATTCAACAATCAATAGGTATCGCGCGAAAATGAATGGCATCCCACCATAGTAATGGCTGACATCAAAATGCGCACATATAATTGAATTCAGTTTGCATAATATCAGCCGCCGGATGTTGCCATTAATATGCAAAATTCACGGCGATGTACAAGCGGAAATCGCGGACGGTATTATGCAAATCTGTGAATGTATGGCCAAAAATTGGCGTTTTATTGCCGAACACCATCCACTCGTTGGCTACTATAGTAAAAGAGTGATATATAAAATGCTAAGCATTTACAAGTGCCGACGACTTATTACCCGACTGCGCGACGTCAAGGAGTGGTACTTATGTATGTATGTTTGTATGATCCTTTGAAGCAATACACAGACCGAAAGACTAAAGACATGACTTTTGTCCCAAACAATCAACAAATATAATGATCCTTGTTTTTCTCTTTTTAGTTCATTACTTCTATGATCTCAGTTCGGTCTTTTGTTTTTATAATAATAATTTTATTTAAAGTTAAGAAACGCTGTGAAATATACCATTCGTGAAAGCTCCATAGTTAGAACAACGGACTCAAATACGATAGGGTTCGATCCTTTCCCGCTAGAAAATCTGGATATTTTTCATATTAATCTTAGTTCAAAGGCATTCAATATTAAAGTCGAAATTCGATTACTCAGTCAGAATTTGTATTAATTTTGAATCATCAATTTACATCTGACATACATACGCCCGAATACTAAGGAACATAATGAGGAGAGGAAAGATTTTGGAGAAATGTGAGAAGAGAAAGAGAGAATACGTAAGAGGAGGGCATTAAGAAATCCATTGCTGTTCTGTCACATGGAGTTCAGAGGGTGTCGTTTTAGTCCATGCAAGATAAACATACCCTGCCGACAGGCAGAAGTCCGAAAGGATTTTTTCTTTCTAATTGAAAAAAAAATAATACTTAAGTCGCTAGGAAAGTTTTGCAATACAGCCGTATTTATTACAATTTTTAAATACTACTTCTTATACAGTTCTTCATATCTACAAATGAATCATAAAAAAAATTGCAACATTTTTTCTTCGGAGATCTAAGCAGTTTTGGCCGCAAGCCGCTAAAACCTCGATGTGGCTGGCAAACTGCATAATTTGGAGCTAGATAATCCTTATATTTACATCATGCGTGAAAGGGCAAGATCCCGGAGCTTCCAAAATTTACCTGCAGTATGTCCATCGGGGCTATATTAACTGATATGGGTTCAACTAACACAACATAATTCCACACATTCTATGACCATGATTACAGCCAGGCAAACTAGGAACGTAGTAGTGACAGTGACACAAAGAACTCTCCACTAAAAATTTTACATGCCTTTGTTTCAATTCCACAACAAATATGTAAACTAGAAGCTGAAATTGGGAGATATGAGAAATTTCGTACGGAATAACGTAAGGGAGGAGATAAGAAAAAAGACGCGAACTTCCGGCCACACTGTTCTTTACGTCAAACGGGAAAAACCGCGCGGAATTTTAGAACTGTGTATTAAAATGTACTAGATCTACTCACATTTGTTTTGGATACGGCATATTATTTTAAAGTTACCTCTTGACTACATGATTGTAAGTGATGATATAATTTAAGACGGAAGCGGTAGAGCAAAATTAAGAAGAGTAAGGAAGTAGCACTAACATTTTGTTCATTATATAGCCTCTGTTATGCAGAAAAAACTCCTCACAAACATTTTTGATAAAAAAAATTGAATTAACTCCAAAGCACTCTAAAAATTAAAAAAATATTGCGTCGTATAGTTGCTTCAATTTCCTGAAGCATATCTGGAAAGACGATGCCATCCAAGCTTTGTTGCTTTAAGGAGTTACCTAAAATCCACAAAGTGAAAACGTATGTACTGGACAAAATATTGTAAATATTTGACCATAAAGGCCGAAGTCGTAAGTGAATAAGCCAGCCGGCTATCTTTCGGGCTGTAACTTGTTTTAACCGACGAAAAAACGCAGGAGATTCTCAATTCGACGCGTCTATATATTGTTAGCAACATTGAATACTGCGCTTCAAATAGCTAGAGTCTACGACGACGATTAGACGAAAATCATAAAAAAAAGAATATAATAAAAATGTGTTGATATTTTGATTAATGTTCTTTTGCTGCTTTGGCCCCTTCTGCTTGTTACGTGCATCCAAGTCAAGGACGCTGCCGTGTAAGCGATGGCCTAAACACCGTACACTGAACCAGTCGCACGAGGCGCTGGCACGGCAAGATGTACATGCAAGTCTCACGTGAACCGCTGCTACCTCTAAAGTTAGGAGCCTACGAGAATCACTTCTTGATCGATCGCCGATCGGTAGTCACCTTAGGCTTAGCTAGGATGTAGAAGATCAATCGGGATCTTTAGTTGTAGAAGATCAATCGGGATCTTTAGTATGTAGTAGATCAATCGGGATCTTTAGTCATGTAAGGTTTATTATATTGTAATTAATTATTAATTAAATAATTATTACGTATCGTTGCATTTCTTTCCTAGCCCCTAGCTGCCCCCTAAATGTAAGTTGCTGATGTTCCTAAAAATATCTCTCTCTTACCATATCAAAACAGCAGTGCTCCAGGACGCTACGCAAAGAAATTCCTCACAAAATGGCACAGACGTCCGCAGCAACGTATCTGAGTCCCGAGGTGTGCGGGATGCATACCATTTACATAATCTATGTACAGATGAAAAACTTTTTAATATGCCTTTTCAAAATGGAAATCGCGCCTTTCTTTTGTAATTTAGAGAGACAAAGACCAGAAAGTAGGTGTTAATATGAGCTTCATTTCTGTGGAAAAAATAGGAAAAATATATGAAAAAGAGTGGTCTTTTTCAAATATTTTTGGTATTTTTAAAGATGTTCCTTTCAAACATTTTTGCGTAAGATAACTTTGACTTTGATTACCTTTGGAATTTGTTTAATACTAATTTTTCTACCGACAAAACAATTCTCTTCTGGCAATTTCAAAGTTTAATATCGAAAGTAATATTGGGTGAAAAAAAATACAAAGCAGCTTTTGATTACATTATTAATACATGCTGTCAAATTATATTAACTTAATTAATATCACTTTAAACTGGAGCTTGTATATTCCAATAATAAATTAAGTTATTGTCTGTACCTTGGTATTTATCCTAATTTTTTTTAATTTAAACATTCTTATTTTTAAAGTGCACAAAACGGAAAATAAGCCCTTATCGAGTTTTGGCCCTATTAACTAGTAGATATTCATTTACCTACCAAGAGATCTCTTAAGCCTCGCCTAAAACGAAACACTCGATTGGCTTCAGCATTGAGCGTAATTGCCGATACTTTCGCTGTAACGGGATTTGCACGGCTGAAACTGTAGGTCTTAATATATTTATTTATTTAAAGGAACGCCATCAATATAAATATTTAACATTGTTCTTAAATAATAGGGTACATAACGACTTCTGATAATTATATCAATCATAAGTGCTCATATTTTTTATTTTTTGACGACCTCCGTGGCGCAGTGGTTTTACAAGAAGGAGGTCCTGGGTTCGATTCCCGGCGGGGCAGATTGAGATTTTTCTTAATTTGTCTTGGTCTGGCTGGTGGGAGGCTTTCACCGTGGCTAGTTACCACCCTACCGACAAAGACGTACCGCCAAGCGATTTAGCGTTCCGGTACGATGTCGTGTAGAAACCGATAGGGGTGTGGATTTCATCCTACTCCTAACAAGTTAGCTCGCTTCCATCTTAGATTGCATCATCACTTAACATCAGGTGTGATAGCAGTCAAGAGCCAACTTGTAGTCAATAAAAAAAAAAAATATCGATCACACAATACAAATGTCAAGTAGGTACAAGAAGAGTTATTTAATAAAATTACTAAAAAAACAAATATATGTCAAATATCAGTCGGGGAGTTATTTAAAAAAAGCAAAGCCGCTGACCTTAATAAGGCCATCGGCTCTTATTCTACAATAATTTATTATTTCATAGCGTAAAACACATTTATTTTCAATTTGGTCAGCTATTTAATGAATGACAGCAATTAACTTGAATTTGGTCAATAACTCAATGAAGGAACTGTAATTTGGTCAGCAATTCAATGAATAATCATAAAGCAAAGCAAAAGAATTAAATTTATTTAAAACAAGTAAAAAAAACCGTAAAGCAGACAATATTTCTTTATTTAAACCAACAGAGGTTCTACTTACAATGTTATCTGAACGAGATCCAACAGCAGACTGAGCGCTCCGCACTCAAGTCACGCCTTTATAAAAGGTTTACAATGATGGCGTCACAAACGAGTAGCAAAACATCTTTTAATAGAATATTTGATCAATGTCATAACGAAAATACGTTAATTATTGCTAGTAATAAAAACAATTAATTATTATTTAGTTCTCGGCTTATTTATCTTAATTAACAAAATTTAGTTTTTAAACATCCTAAAACAAAAGACAATAAATTTGCAAAATCCAAAATAATTACTCATCAAAACTTTTGTTTTGATTAAACTTAGCTAGTTATGTTTATAACAATTATTTCATTGTAAATCAGTATGTAAAATAAACTTATTATTATTAATTATAATTGTCGCGGCGACACGGCCATACTGATGCACGACGCGTGCCCTGCGTCGTTCCCCAATAGCTGTAACAAGGGAAATATAACATCGTGAGGCCATGTACTTCCACAGTACACATAGCTCTATTGATTAAGTATTCGGTTATTGGTAATTAATGTCGTTCTGCTCACTCCACGTGACGGCAGATCTTTAGAATAGCATTGCAGCGGCTTGTGACAACTACGTGCCACTAGCATTTTTTTTTGTGTGCAAACGCATCTTTTCGTGTGCAAAAGCATCTTTTCGTGTGCAAAGGCATCTTTTCGTGTGCAAAGGCATCTTTTCGTGTGCAAACGCATCTTACCATGTGCAAATGCTATTATTATTATTTTTTAATATGTGCAAACGCATCTTTTCGTGTGCAAAGGCATCTTTTCATGTGCAAAGGCATCTTTTCGTGTGCAAACGCATCTTACCATGTGAAAATGTTATTTTTTTTTTTGTGTAAACACATCACCATGGAGTACACAAGTAAATGGACAAGACAAATTCATTATAGAAGGTGCTCACCGCTGGTATTTTATGCTGTGGGCAGCGATGCATCCGTTGCGGTCGACTGCAGTGAGGTTGCTGTAGCGCCAGAGAGACCTGCCTGCTGATCGTCATGGGCTGAGGCGTTCGTCTGCGAAGTCCCCATGGTGAACACAGTGTCAGACGGACCAGCCTGGGTGTCATCATCCTGCGGCGACGCGGCTATCTGTAACATGTCACCGGGCTTGGAGGCCCGTCGAAGTTGCTCATGTGCTACCTTTCGAGGGCGCCCATGGTGCCCTATTACCTTCTACACGAGATAACGGTCGTTGTCGAGTACCCTGTGTATTTTATAAGGGACACTGAATTGAGACGTTTGGTTCCTGGGGTTATTTTTAACTAAAACAAACTCTCCTCTTCGGAAGCGGTAAATATTGGCTCTGCCCTTATCAAACCTTGCTTTATCCTTAGCAGACATTTGTGTCATTTTTTGTTGTACGTGTCGTTCTAAGGCTTCAATATCAAGCGAGGCGTTATCTAGGTTCACTAGATTAAGCAATTCAGGTGGTACGCAGTTGCGATGTCGCGTCAGTAATGTGAGCGGACCCACACCTGTAGTGCTGTGGACTGTGCAGTTGAGAGCAAGCTGAAGACTTTTTAAAGCTTGTGCCATTCCGGATTCTCGTAATTTTTTATCATGACGAGACTATTCTTCAGCGTTGCCATAACACGTTCCACCTGTCCATTAGCTCTGCTCACGCCAGGTGCTATGGTGATGTTGAACATATCACAATAGGTTTTGTATTCGCCAAGAAATTCACGCCCACCGTCGACGATAGCTTGCTTCGGAGCTCCAAACAAATGCACAACCTGCTTCAAGATCGCCAGGGTACTGTATTGACTTTTGTCATTAGTGTAACGCAACAGTACATATTTAGTATAAACATCCACCGTGACCACCACGTACTCCTGTTCGACGTCGTTCGTACCCAGCTTGCCCGTGACGTAAATATGTATGACTTCAAATGGAAAGCTGGTTTAACAATGGGGTGTAGCTGCACCGGTGTGGCTCCGGACGTCCGTTTTGATGTTCGATAAAAAAATGCAGTTGTCGACAAAATCACGTATTATGGTACTCATTCTGTTGAAGTGATAGGTTTCCCTTATTTTATGAAGGGTCTTTTCCCAACTGGGGTGTTTGAGAGCGCTGTGAAGGTGCGTACGGATTGCACACTAACTGATTATCGAAATAACGATTTACGCCAAGATGCATGGAAGGCAATTTCAAATGAATTGAAAATTCCAATAGGTGAATTTAAAAAAAAAGATGACTACTTTATTAGCAACTAATAGAAAAGTAAGGAGCAAAATCAAAAAAGTTTAGTAATAGTCATGGCGAAAGACTGGGGCTCGCGGAGTGCTCTGGATCGATTGACCTCGCGTACAGGTTCGCGGCGGTCCGTACAGGAGCTGTACGCGTATCCAATTTACGCGTGGACAGTGTTTCCCAACTACGCGTAACACAGGAACGCGCTATCCGTACGCAGCTTGAAAGGTTTTAAGTAAGCTCCACTGAAAAGATTTCGGCACAACAATTAATTTCTGTGGGCCTAAGACAGAATCTAGCTGTTCGAATTCAAGGACGCCTTCTTCTTCGATCTTCAAGGCTATACCCAGGGATGTTTTCGCCGTTATGCAAGGCATCTATCATAGACCGCAACTGACTGTCGCGTCTTTGTTCAACATTTACCCAATCAAGGTTACTAGACAAAACATTCAAGGGGTCCGGGTTTCTTTCTGCTTAGATAGTCTGCGTGCTGCATCCGCTCGCCTTTCCTGTACTCTATTTCAAATTCAAAATTTTGAAGATACGACCACCATCTATGAATACGGGGTAGCGAGTCCTTTTTGTGTTTCGAGGCCTTGAGAGCATTGCAGTCGGTTATTATCTTAAACTGACGGCCGTAGAGGAAGTGGCGGAAATGTTTGATGGCACGAACTACAGCCAACGTCTCGAGCTCGTACGAATGGTACCTACTTTCTATGTCTGTCGTACGCATGCTATCGTAGGCGACTACATGCTGGCGACCATTACTGATCTGAACAAGTATGGTCCCGAAACCAGGGCTGCTGGCGTCAGTGTACAATTCGATAGGCATAGTTTTGTACTCGCATAAGCCGTCAGGAGTGACGAAAGCAATCTTTTCAATAGACTAGGGTGCAATAGGGATCTGGTGAAACCCAGAAGCCATATCCAACGTAGTGTAATATCGCCTACCAGCTAATTGGTCTATTTGGTCACCGATCAGAGGGAGTGGGTAATGGTCCCGTATGGTGTTTACATTAAGCTCGCGATAATCGACACATAAGCGATCTTCACCGTTTTTCTTTTTTTACTAAAATTATTGGGCTCGAATAGGGAGATTTACTTTCTTGTACAATATCATTATCTATAAGTTCTTTAACAATTCTCTTTACTTTCTCTATTTCGACTGGGCCTAATCTATAGGGTCTCCTACGAATTTATCGGGATTTTTCAAACGAATCTCTAATTGTCCCGTATTAACGCGCGTTTTAGAAAATCTGCGGGTAAAAATAATGGAATATTTGTGAAGCGAAGTCAATAGTAGGTCAATTTCAGATGAATCACGTAAATCGTGGTTAATATTATCAAAAAGACCCGACGTTGATTGAATATGCATAACACGAGGCTGCAAACACAAAGTATTATCTTGGGATGCGATCGGAGTTAAGCCTGATCCGTGTAAAATATTAGCACCTATCAATACTTCTGAAGTCATCTCGTAGTCGGGCAGTATGTAAAATTCAATTTCTATGGTTATATTGTCAATAATGCAAGCTCTAGTCAACATAACAGTGGAAATGACAGAAAAAGGGCCTATGCCGCGCAAGTAATTAACTACCTGCTGTCGCTTTCCCGGTAACTTGTTTGCGGTAGACTCGCGCAAAACAGAACATTCGGCACCACTATCGAACACCGTGTCTATAACAGTATCACCCACCATTATACGCATCGTATTTAAGGTACGTTAACTTTTTAAAACGGAGTTTATATTAGAGGTTATTTGTTTTTCCCGACGAAAACAAGTTTCAAATGTGTGACCTGGCTTGGAACAAAACGAACAAAACCTATTATCACTTTGTTTAGGTAAAGACGGTCCAGGGACGTTATAAACGGTTTTATCATTATTTCCTTCCGTATTATTTTTATCATGACAATCTCGAAACGTATGCCCTGATTTCTTACAAAAATTACAATAAGGAGTACTTCGACTGTCGATAGAAAATTTTGTACGCTTGGGGGCTGGTTGGTTGCCAATGTGTGGACCAGGGCGCTTGGCGCGAATAGAGGATGCTACAGAGATTAATTCCGGTACGGAGGTGGCTCTGGCGTTCATTCGATTCGGAAATGCTCATCATTAACAGTTCCTATAACAACCTCGACTGCATCGTTATCATCCAGCTTGTTTCTTGTAACCCGCTTCCACCCGCACAAAATCTAGGACTGTGACAAGAACTCAGCTATATCCTTGCTGGAATCGTATGTGTTCCCTGAATCTCAACACATCCCTGGAGTACCGGTTCTCAGGTTCAAAGGTAGTTATGATGTTTTGACGTAACTCTTCCCAAGTGGTCGTAGTGACGAGCCAGTTATCAGGAGTTTGGCCCGGCCCTTCAGTAGGCTAGTCACTTTCATGCGAACGTCGTAATCACTTAGTTCATAGTTTGTTTTGGCAGAAGAAATATGATCACACCATTCACGAACCCCAACGTTACCATCCGGGTCATAGGAGGGCAAAAACACATCCGTGATTCTCACTTAGTCACGTTGTTTCGTTAGCCTTTCACTCATATTCTGCACCATATGCAAGTAAAATTCAGGGGGTACGTTACCGCCTTGCTGTACAGGTACACTGACAGTTGGCGCAGGTTGACCAGGGTTCTCAGCACCTGGCACGGACACATCGTGGGCTGGCGGGGCAGCCGGCTCTCTAGTTTCTGTTAGCTCGTTGCGATTCTGGTTATCCATTGAAGTAGGTACTCGGCAGCACTCGTCTGATGTAGTAGCACAAACCTGAAGCAGAAAATAAAACGAGACAGAAGGCGTTATGGGTCATCCCACTTCTGATGTCAAATATCAGTCGGGGAGTTATTTAAAAAAAGCAAAGCCGCTGACCTTAATAAGGCCATCGGCTCTTATTCTACAATAATTTATTATTTCATAGCGTAAAACACATTTATTTTCAATTTGGTCAGCTATTTAATGAATGACAGCAATTAACTTGAATTTGGTCAATAACTCAATGAAGGAACTGTAATTTGGTCAGCAATTCAATGAATAATCATAAAGCAAAGCAAAAGAATTAAATTTATTTAAAACAAGTAAAAAAAACCGTAAAGCAGACAATATTTCTTTATTTAAACCAACAGAGGTTCTACTTACAATGTTATCTGAACGAGATCCAACAGCAGACTGAGCGCTCCGCACTCAAGTCACGCCTTTATAAAAGGTTTACAATGATGGCGTCACAAACGAGTAGCAAAACATCTTTTAATAGAATATTTGATCAATGTCATAACGAAAATACGTTAATTATTGCTAGTAATAAAAACAATTAATTATTATTTAGTTCTCGGCTTATTTATCTTAATTAACAAAATTTAGTTTTTAAACATCCTAAAACAAAAGACAATAAATTTGCAAAATCCAAAATAATTACTCATCAAAACTTTTGTTTTGATTAAACTTAGCTAGTTATGTTTATAACAATTATTTCATTGTAAATCAGTATGTAAAATAAACTTATTATTATTAATTATAATTGTCGCGGCGACATATATCTTAAATTACACAAAAAACTTACTACTAAAAAAAAAGCAAATTTTTATTAAATACTAAGATAGATACACGGTCACAGATAATATAGAGATACAGTAAGATCAAAATGTCATGGAGCCAGTTAAGTTTAATTTCCTACAACTGTCTTATACAACTGTCAAATATCCATTACAAAGTAGCAGGAACATTTAAAACTTGGTCTTAACTGTGTCACTGACATTTAATTACCAGATTGGAGATGACGTTTCTGTAGAGTTAAGACAAGTGTCTCTAAAGTCGGGTATCTTTTTATCAAACAACAGTATGTAGGAGAAACATTTTTTTGTTTTTATTCATTACAAGTAAGCCCATGTTTTTATTTCCCAGATTTATGACGACCTCTGTACCGCAGTGGTGTGCGCGGTGGATTTATAATACAGATTTATAAATACTGGGTTCATTTCCCGGTTGGGCCGATTTTCTTAATTGGTCTGGCTGTTAGGAGACTTCGGTCGTGACTAGTTACCACCCTGCCAAATAAGACGTCGTACAGATGCCAAAAAGGGAGTGTATTTCACCTACTCCTAATAATTACACCCGCTTCTATCTTAGATAGAAATAACATCATCACTTACTATCAGATGTGATTGCAGCCAAAAGCTAACGCTGGTAGACAACAAAAAAATTGATTTTAGCCAAACTGAAATATTAACAATTTTGAAAGTAGTAACACAAAATCCCCTTCAGTTCTCTGTCCTTTTAAAATTGCAAAAACGGAGGCTAATGTCTACGCTATAAAAGTAGTTATAAATCAAAACCACCGGATTCAATCATTGTTTGTGACAGATGGCTTTTCGTTCTAAAAACTTGGTATCGATGTGACGATGGAAAAAGAACTTAATTCTTATGTGATAGAATCTATTATCGTTTGGAAAATGCTGTTAAAAATGTTGCCAGAATATAAAATGATCAATGTCCGAAATGTTATTGATTGCCCTTGGTATGGTAAACTTTAAAACGATATTTTGAAAAGCTATTTCGTAGCATGTCTTCTTTTTATTTGTCCATGTCATTTTTAACAGGAAAATATATGATTAGGACACCATTGTTAACGTGAACGAAGTATAAAGTTAATTGGATTAGTCGTAAGGTGACCAAGGTGACATTTGGTCTGGATTTTTTAATATTTTCTTTATGTTAAAAATCTCATTTTTCAATGCTGTAACTTTTTTTTTTGTTAATTACAAGTTAACCCTTGACTGTAATCACACCTGATGATAAGTGATAATACAACCTAAGATGGAAGCGGGCTAACTTGTTAGGAGTAGGATGAAACTCCACACTCCTTTCTGTTTCTGCACGACATCGTACCGGAACACTAAATGACTTGGCGATACGTCTTTGCTGGCAGGGTGGTTAGCTAAGGCCAAAGCCTTCCACTTCGCCGGGAATCAAACCCAGGACCTCTGTCTTATAAATTCACTGCACACACCACTGTGTCGTGTACACTTTTTCAATCGCTGAAAACACGAATAAAACAAAATTTTCTGAAAATAAAACCTAGCCATATCAAGTCCCTGAAACTTGACAAACATACAAATTTGATAAAAATCATTGAACCCGTTTCCAAGATTCAGAAACCGTTTACAAGAATTGTTCGTTTAAAGGCATTAGATTTGTTTTGTGGAAAATAACTTTGAATGCAACCTGAAATAAATAAAATTATAAATTAAAAGAAACAGTCCCGCATTAACGGAGATTATGTAAATGAATGAACATAATAATCATACGTACCTGAGAACATTAACGCAATGTACTGGATTAAGTCGGCTTAGACGCGCTCCATTCGCCTGATCGTTTGTGATCCTATTAAAGTCCTCACGGTCTGTTGTAGTTTAGCTTCAAGTGGCTTGAGTGGTTCCAATCAGAACTCACTTCATCGACATATAAGGTTAACTAATATACCTATTTAACTAAGCATTTCTTGTATTTCGTGATTTTACCACAGACAATGACCTCGGTCCAGAGGTTAAGCTATGTCGCTTCGGATAATGATGTCCTGGATTCAAGTCCCGTGGGACTCAGCCATAAAGCATTAATAACAATACCTAGAACATTTACAGGTATAGTAAGGCATCATTCCACATTGATTATTTCTTCATTCTTATTCGTCCATATCTTATATCTTTTAAACTTTTTTTTTTTATCGACTACAAGTTGGCCCTTGACTGCTATCACACCTGATGTTAAGTGATGATGCAGTCTAAGATGGAAGCGGGCTAACTTGTTAGGAGTGGGACGAAAATCCACACCCTTTCGTTTTCTACACGACATCGTACCGGAACGCTAAATCACTTGGCGATACGTCTTTGTCAGTAGAGTGGTAACTAGCAACAGCGATAGCCTCCCACCAGCATTTATACTGGTACATCACTTTCGTCTATTTGGTACCCTTTACTGCTTATTTTCTTTTTCCCTAGCCACAGAAAAAGAATAAGATCGTATATTTTTTGTTAGGTTGGGTGTACGCTTTCATAATCATCAAGTTCATAAGGTGCCTTCTTCAAACTGAAGTTGGGCGGTCAGGTAGAGAAAATTCTTCCGGTCCTGCGAAACAGCTTTAAGCTTCGTGTAACTAAAGCTTTCATAATAAGCTCCCCAAAAGAGTGTCGTAACTATCAGTGCATTTACACTGTGTTAAAAACATTTACTAAGTTGAGGTAGAGAAGTACTATAATAATAACCCTCCGTCTGACGCAGTCGGTTAAAAAGATGACTGGCATTGGTAAAGCTTACAACTTCGCAAAAGAACTAAAAGAATTACCAGGTAATTGTAAATAATAATCACTGTAAACTATGACAATATATGACTTGAAATGAAAATTAGTAGATTACTACCTACCTCTACCAGTGGTAGAGCCATGACTCTACATAGGTAAGCCTTTTTACGTTAACAATTTTTTAATTTAAATTTATATAATTATACTTATGAGTAATAAAAATTTTGAAATAAAAATGGTTGGCTGGCACCGACTCCTAGATTTGCTTAAGTAAATTAAAGCAACTAAATGACACAGTTATTTTTTACTTTTTAGTGCGTTTTGAGTCGGTCGTATTTTTATTTAAAAATTTTTATTTCTTACTTTTTAGTGATTTATCGCCACGTAACGTACTCGTACTATACTATCATAGTATAGGTATTATACGGCACTAGTAGCCAAAAGCTACCGATATCGAGACAAAAACCGAAATCGCGGTAAGCGTGCCTCCAAAATTTGAAGAGTTCCTTCAATTTCCCCAGGATATCATCATCAGATCCTAACATGATGAGAATGGGACCATCTTGGAAGTGTGCCCTTTCTAATAAAAAAAGAATTATCTAAATCGGACAACTCTGTAAAAAGTTATGCGTGGTCATACATAAAAAAAAAATAAAAAAAATATACGTGTCGAATTGAGAACCTCCTCCATTTTTTTTTCGTCGGTTAAAAAATTCTGAAATCCTGGTGCAAAGGTATAATTCGTATTGCTGTTTCTTTCCCTTGAAAGGAACAATTTCAGACATCTTAAAAAATATCGCTACCAAATTATTGTGATACCATTATTAAAACTGTGACTCCCATTTAACTTGTTATCTAGAACATTTGCCTTAACACCGTAACACAGGAGCAAAGCACTCCTCTACAACATTCATCATATCGCCCATATACTGAATCTAACTGCACTTACAGTACTCAAGAATATTGCGCCCATAAATAATGTATGCTACACTGCCTCCCACTGTGTCTTGTGTAGTTTACCTTGCTATATTTGGATTGTAGAATCTTCTACAAGTGTTTAATACCTACGCAGTGTTAATTGTTATTGACTCTCTCCCTTTGACGGCTTCCGTGGCACAGAGGTATACACGGAGGATTTATAAAGCGGTCGTGGATTCAATTTCCGGCTGAGCCGATTGAGATCATAATTGGTCTAGGTGTGACTGGTGGGAGGCTTGATTACTACCCCGTCGACATAGACGGACAGTATAGGAACCGAGAAGGTTGTGGATTTTATCCTGTTCCTGACAAGTTGGCCCGCTTCCATCTTAGATTGCATTATCACTTACCATCAGGTATGATTAGCGTATACACTTAAACTTGTAGTATACACTTAAAAAATCACTCTTCTTAAAGACACACAAATTTTTAGCAAGATGGGAATTATAAATTTAATGACCTTCGTGGCGCAGTAGCATGCGCGGCGGAGGTCCTGGGTTCGATTCTCGGCGGGGCAGATTGAGATGTTTCTTAATTTTTCTTGGTCTGGCTGGTGGGAGGCTTTCGCCGTGGCTAGTTACCACCCTACCGATAAAGTCGTATCGCCAAGCGATTTATCGTACGGTACGATGTCGTGTAGAATCCGAAAGGGGTGTGGATTTCCGTCCCACTCCTAACAAGTTGGCCCGTTTCCATCTTAGACTACATCATCACTTAACGTCAGGTGTGATAGCAGTCAAGGACCAACTTGTAGTCGATAAAAAAAATTACTTCTATTTACTAATAAAAAATCCCTTCTCCAAGAGGAAGGAAGGCCTGGCCCTGTACTACTTAGCAGTTGACAAGAATATTATCGGACAAGTACTGGGCCTAGTATTATCATTATCAGCCAACAATGACAGCAGTCAGATTAGGCTGCGTCGCTTCCAACATCGTCCTATTCACCTAATCAAATCAAACACCAAAACCTAGACAAGTTATATACCACAACCTTCCTCAAGAACTACTATATTTATGAATGTATGTATGTATGTTCAGTTGTCTTAGGGCTAACGCTAAAACTCGCGCGGGTGCACGCTCGCGGGTGTATAATGAAATATAGTATGGACAGCGCAGGCGCGGGCGCGGGTGGCGGATTGTGATGTGCAATTTCGGCCAATATTATGGAATATGGCGAATGAATTATCGAATTCTCCGCTGAGTAACCTACTTATCAAGAACAGGTTATGCAGTCGACGTTGTTTTCGTTGACGTCTTTTTGCCAAATAATAAATTAGTAAATAATCCATGGTAATCTACTCCACACAACTGTACACGCTCGACATCAACATTATACTAGCAGCGCTTACTGAGACGGGCGCACGCAACGGGTGCCTGCTCGCGGATTTGTGGCCCGCGGCGGTCGCCCGCCGCTTGCGCCCGCGCCCGCTCCAGCCCGTGTTTTAGCGTTAGCCCTTCGAGTTCATCGAGAGAGACAGAGAGATAGACGCGCCGGAGGACTTTGTTTTGCTATACGTAGTGATGACTACTTGATCCGACAAAATATGTTGGAATGCCGTGGACTACTTTTTAAGATGTTATACACTCGAGTTTTGAAAAGACCTTATTAACCGACGAAAAAAATGGAGGAGGTTCTCAATTCGACACGTATATATATATTTTTTTATGTATGACCACGCATAACTTTTTAACGAGTTGTCCGATTTTGATAATTCTTTTTTTATTAGAAAGGGCATACTTCCAAGGTGGTCATTGTCATCATGTTAGGATCTGATGATGATATCCTGGGAAAATTGAGGAACACTTCAAATTTTGGAGGCACGCTTACAGCGATTTCGGTTTTTGTCTCGGTATCGGCAGCTTTTTGGCTACTAGTGCAGTATAATATACTATGACAGTATAGTACGAGTACGTTAGGTGGCGATCACTAAAAAGTAAGAAATAACTGTGTCTTTTAGTTGCTTTAATTTACTTAAGCATATCTATGAAGTCGGTGCCAGCAGTAAAGCAGTTTGTGGGTTCTAGGTAACGTCCTTAAAGTAAAAACCGTGGCTGGCACCGACTCCTAGATATGCTTAAGTAATTTTTATATATACTTAAGTAAAAATAACAAAATATATAAAACAAATAATAAAACGAAATAGACAATATTCATCTTTCCCGCTCATCTATCTTCAAGAAACTAAGAGGACTTAACCAATCTAAAGGAGCAGGACCGGATAATATACCTCCGATATTTTTAGTTAAATGCGCGTGGCAGTTATCCTTTCCACTTTCAATAATCTATAATAAGTCCTTACAAGATGGTCGGTTTCCTGATATTTGGAAAGAGTCGAGAATCGTTCCTGTGCACAAATCTGGGGAACTAAAAAATGTAAAAAATTATCGACCTATCTCTATCATATCTACCATGGCCAAGGCTTTTGAATCGTTAGTACACCAACATATGTATAGACATTTGAAAAAATACATCAGTGATAAGCAACATGGATTTATGTGTAAGCGCTCGACAAACAGCAATCTATTACTACATGTTTCAAATATTGCTGAATGTGTGGATGCTGGGTATCAAATGGATGCTATATACACTGACTTTTCAAAAGCCTTTGACAAAGTTAACCATGGACTACTACTGGGCAAGCTTCAAGCGCATGGCATCTCAGATTGCTTGTTGAAGTGGATCAAATCTTACCTTATTAATAGGAAGTCAAGGGTAGTGATTGATGGACAACAATCTGGAGTGATTAAAGCAGAATCAGGAGTACCACAGGGATCTAATCTAGGACCTCTTTTTTTCAACATATTTATAAATAATATAATTGACATATTTGATAATTGCAATGCAAGTCTCTTTGCTGATGATTTGAAATTGACCCGTATTGTGCGCTGTAACAATGACATAAAATTATTACAAGAAGACTTAATTAAATTAAACACTTGGTGTAATACTAATAAAATGACCTTGAATATCGACAAGTGTTACCACATAAAATTCACACGAAATAAAAATAAATTATTATCTGTATATGACATTAACAACAAGCAATTGAAAGAAATAGATACAATTCAGGATTTGGGTGTTGTTTTGGATAGCAAATTAACATTTCTACCTCATATTGATAAGACTATTGCCCAAGCAAATAAATCATTTGGATTTATTCTTAGAAGCTCAAAAAATTTCAGACAATGTGCCACAATAATAAGACTGTTTGATTGCTATGTGCGGAGCAAGCTTGAGTATTGTTGTACAATATGGTCACCGCATTCAAAAATTCACATGAAAAGAATCGAGAGAGTACAGGAACGATTTTTGCGGCAGCTGTCTTATAGATTTAACAAAAATCTACGTAATTATTCGGATAGGCTTTCCTTTTTTAAGAGACTCAGTCTTGAGGATAGAAGAGTAATAATATTGATGTCGTTTTTATTTAAATTATTTAACAATGATGTGGATTGTCCTGAACTGATTCAGAGTTTCGGACTTAGAACACCACGCATGAATAATCCCCGATATCCTTGCAAATTGCTGTATCATAGGCCATATAGAACGAAACTAGGAAAGTATTCTCCTTTACCAAGAATGTCTGACATTTACAATAATCTTGTGGCTAAGTGTAAGGATATCGATCTATTCCATTACAAATTTTATGACTTTAGGAGAAAAATTATTGACATTTTTAGTATTAGTAACTGACATTTTATTTATTATTATTATTATTTTTTTATTATTTTTGTTTAACAATTGACACTTTTTTTTTTAGACATAAGTTCTGTGTAGTTAGACTAATATATTTATTGACATTGTAATTATGACATCTTAATTTAAAAGTTATTATGCATGCTGTGAAGACCTGTTGTAAGCTGAGCATTAACTGAAGCTCGATATATATATTCAATGGACTAGAAATAATGTATCGGCAGTTGGTTTTCCTTAATAAATAAATAAATAAATAAATAAAAAATTTTTGATCAACAATTTCACAATCATTTTTTCAACGAAAACTTAATACTTAGCTGAAAGATAACGTATTCGCACACGAAACGTAAAACGTGTTAAACCTAGCAGCAACCATTTCTCATGCAACGTCCTGCACTGCAAATCTAAACTGCACTTTACAACTGTACTCTAGATTATTGCGCTTAAATAATATATGCTGGCTTCAGCTGTTGCGCACTTTCGGAAATACTACACGGAATAACGCTGTTATTGTTGGTAATCCTGCATATTCACGAGCTCGGTCTAACTTTCTGTTGTATTCCCAAGTTAACATCAATTCAATTTTAACTTTTATCAAAGAGGCCGGGATGAGAAACACAGTGGTATCATCGTCATCACATCGTGGCAGTCCACTGCTGGACATAGGCTTTCTTCAGGGACTTCCAAACACAATAATACTGAGCCGCCTGAGCCAGCGGCTCTTGTGATACGTTTGATGTCGTCACTCCACAGAGTTAGGGGATAGTGCTGCATCATCATCATCCTCATCAGCCTATTAACGGCCTACTACAGGGCCAGGCCTCCCTCCGTATAGGAGAGGGGATATGGAGTGTAGACCCATCAAGCTGCTCCAATGCGCGTTGGCGGGCTTAGGGTGATAATGTTTCGTTTATTAACGATCACTATTAGATATTGATGACAGTGACCGGGACCGATGGCTTAATGTGCTCTCCGAGGCACGGGGGTGTAACACTACCAACTTACCGACTCCGGACTTGGAATGTACTGAGAATTTCATAGAATAATGAAAAACTCAGAATTATTTCATGACCCGACCCAGGATCCGAACCCAGGACCTCATGATTGAAGCCAGATAGACTAACCACGAGACCAACGAGGCAGCATGATTGATTTATAATATGGAGTTCCTAGGTTCTTTTCCCGGCTGGGCAGAGTAAGATTTACTTAATCTGCAGTCGGTAGGTCCAGGTTTGGGTGATGGGAGGCTTCAGCTGTGGGTAGATAATAAGACACTTTAAGTTAAAGTTAGAACACAATTTAAGTTGCCATGTTGAAACCGACAAGGGTGTAGATTTTATCCTTATCTCAACAAGTTAACCTTGGGTTCAAGTTCCAGTTATGAAACATTGAATTTTTCTATCTTCCAAAAAAGCTCTCAGCCCAGAAGCTGCTAATATTCAGCTGGCTGGTCACGAAGAACACATTTAGCCAACGGTCCCAACCTGTTACTTACATCAGAGAGTTGACCCTCAAACTTAAATCCCCTCTATATAAGAAGATAAGCATTACCCTACATTCGATCATTAAAAAATATGCCGATAATAATAAAACTATTTTGGCAGTGAAATTACAGAGAGTGAATATACTTATTTATTTATTTACAATTATTTTTAAAAATTTTAACAACATTATAAACTTATAAAAAAAATAACTATTAAAAAATTATTAAAAAAATCCAATCTGCCTGCTGCGGGGCTCGGGGCTCCAAGCAAGCGGTGGTCAGAGCTCCAGAGTGAGGAACCTCCTCACAATACGGACCGTTTTAAGAATTACTGCCTTCTGTATCCGACCCTTGATCCAACAATTAAGCAAAGCTTCTTAAGGTGTTGGTCGAAGCTTTTCGCAAAAAGACCATTGACTGAAATGACTATCGGAATAATATTAGTTGACTCAACATTCCACATGGCAGTAATCTCGTGAGCAAGTACTTTGATACTTTTTCCTTTTCGGCTTTCACGAGATTATCGTCATGAGGAACAGTAATATCAACAATTATTGCACGGCGTACTGATCGATCGACTATCACTATATCAGGTCTATTGACAACAATATCAGTCAGTGATAATCGTTGCATCCCAGTAGAGTAATGCACTGTTATTTTCAAGAACTGGCGCTGGGTCGTACCTATAGTAAGGTATCTCAAAATTGACAAGGCTGTACTGAAGAGCAAGTTTTTGGTGGATTATCCTGGCCACTTGATTATGTCTGTGCAAGTATTCGCCGTTAGCAAGATAAGGATACCCGTAAACTATGTCTGAGTAATTATTATAAATTATAAACTAGCAGACTCTTATGACTATTCTAATATTATACGCGAGGACAACTCTGACTAGTGCATATATTTTTTTACTTCAACTTTTATTTGAATTAATCTGTTTTCTGAAAAACACTATTATGATCAGTCCATCCACACAAAGGACAAAAACACGGATATACTGGCATATATGAAAAACTTTAAATATCCCCTTTTACGCTGGTGGTTGAAAATCTTTTCTAAAACCGTTACGTGTCGCAACAACTTCCGCAATCTCCATTAGGGCCTTATATCCAAAAATCTTCATATAAATTGTAATATTAATATATTAGCCGTCAAACGAAAAAACGAGGTCAAAATCAACATAAGTGTCCCTTGGACCCATAAGCCAACTTTCCATGGGTTTACTTTATTGTCCAAAAAATCTAAAGATTCACTCACCGTAAAGAGGGACCCGGAATCTATTGTGCGAAAAATACTTCAAAAGAAGATTCGAAAGCTCGACGATACAATATTTTATAGTCTAAGAGCTGTTGGAGTACTGTACAGAGGGCTACTTATCAAAATAATATTAACACAAACAACATGCGAGCACTTTCACTAGCCAAAAATTAAGTTTTAAAAGAGGAATGCTATTCATTCTCAATCGACAATTTTCTAGGCAAGTGCATGCCACTCCACTTTAGACAACATCTACACTTACTATCAGGTGGAATCACGCTCAAGCGCGAACTTATTAACCGACGAACAAAAACGGAGGAGGTTCTCAATTCGACACGTATATTTTTTTTTCATATAAAAAAGTCAAAAACTTTTTGTCAGTCAAAGTTTACAAAACTATGTTGAGTTCGACTTGTAGTTAGTCATTTGCTCATTAGGTTTTTGCAATAAAAACTTGCTTTACTCTTATCATTAGAAGCACAACTACTTTTTTTTTATAAATAGAGGACGCCCGCGACTTTACCTGCGTAGCTCTCATTCCCGTAGGAATTTCGAGATATAATGTGTTAATCCAGAGTATGAGCTAACTCCTTACCAAATTTTATTAAAATCGCTCCAGACGTTTCGTAGTGAAGTGGTAACAAACAAACACACACACTCATAAACTTTTGCCTATATAATAGTAGTATGAAAGCTTGATTAAAAATTGTTTATATTTATCGTATTTTACTTTCATGTAGTAGATTCTTGATTTTTAACATAATTAATATGCCCCCATTTCCTGCTTTAAGCACTACGGTAATTAACCTGACTGGCTCTTTTCTGTATCCCACTAGCTCTTCAGCTATAAGAGGGACACTCGGCACACAAATGAATAGCACCCAAAGACATCCTAACGTGGAGTCCCGGAATCAATCCCGGAGTGATTCATTGCTCTGTCCCGCATTCCTTTCTGCTCCCGATAGTTTTTGTCACCCGCGTCCCGGATCTCTTTGAGTTATACCGGTCCTATCTGGAGAAATTGGGAATTACTTTTACCTTCTGATTTGCATGATGTACTTTATAAATTACCACGTTATTTTTTTCATTTAGATTTACTTTTCTTTATTTGCCAATTTAGCTTACACTTGAAGTTTATTTACGATTCGACTGTTATAGTGAATCATTTTTATTCCTCTCAAAACTATAAGGTGACTATTATTATAAAGGCCTCGTTGGTCTACTGGTTAGCCTAAGTGGTTTCAATCACGAGGTCCTGGGTTCGATTCCTGGGTTGGGTCACGGAATAATTCTGAACTTTTTCATTCTTCTATGTCATTCCAAACCCGGAGTCTGGAAGTTGGCGGTGTTACACCCCCGTGCTTCGGAGAGCACGTTAAGCCGTCGGTCCCGATCACTGTCATCAACATCTGATAGTGATCGTTATCCCCTCTCCTATAAGGAGGGAGGCCTGGCCCTGTAGTGGGCCGTTAAACATTATCACCCTAAGCCCGCCAACCCGCATTGGAGCAGCGTGGTGGGTGTACCTGCTCCATATCCGCTCTCCTATAAGGAGGGAGGCCTGGCCCTGTAGTGGGCCGCTAATAGGCTGATAATGAGGATGAAGATGATTATAAAGGCGAAAGTTTGTGAGTGTGTGCGTTTGTTTGTTGAGTGGGTGTTACTTCTTTTTTTAAATAGCTCCAGTCATGAAGACTGGAGCTATTTAAAAAAAAATATTTATGGAATAAGCTGACATCCTGGATTAACACAGGCTACTTTTTAACCTGATTTTTTTACGGGAAAGGGAAATACGCACGTTAACCTAAAATGATGATGAAACTCTGACATTCCTACGTTCTATCGGTTGAGACGTCCAGGAGACTTGGATTTCTTGGAAACTTTCTCTTCTCTGGTTCTTTGCATCGTTGTTTAGATTAAAAGCATGCTTTATATTGCTCTTCCGGCATCTGTATTTTCTGATACCTACAATTTAAATATTTTCAAAAAAAGTTTAAATAGCATCTTCCAAACTTGCTTCCATCCTAGACTTAATCATTACTTACCATGACATGACTTTGCCAAGCAAAAGAATATATTTAGACCTTGAGTTTAGTCATCATGTTTAAAAAAACAAAGGAACGGTATGTGAAAGAGAATAGATTAAAGACTACTAGATGGAGTCATAACACGGCTGTAGGTTCTTTCAAGAGTGGAGTTTGTGACAGACAAGGGACATATCTGAGCAATTATTACCTTTTTCTTAACTTTCGTGAGCAATAATATAACTTTGCGGTTACGATATTAATTTAAACGTTATCGTGCTGTGGTGGGTTGTCAGTTTGTCACGAGGTTCTTTTGTTAAACGACTTAAAAAAAGGTGTTTTCCAATTCGACCGTATATCTATATTTTACGCGTTCTCACGGATAACTCGCGGATTTTCCGCCCCAAGCTTTCTACTCTAAATACGTTACCTAAACTTGGATGGCACCGACTTCATAGATACGGTTTAGTAAATTTAAGTAACTAAATGACGGAATTATTTTTGATTTTTTATTAAATTTTATATTAAAAATGTTTAATTTTCTGTCGTTTGATGGCTCTACTATACTCAAATATGCTAGTTAAAAAAAAAAGACGTGTGGCACAAGGAGACTGCCGCGGTAAAGCTATTGCATAGTATTTTTTATCAACTTATGTTTACCTACCGACGTCATCGGGACCGTGGCCTAGCGGTAAGGCGCTCTAAGGGCCCGGATTGCCAGAGAGACGCGGGTTCAAATCCCGTCGGTTCCGCAATTTTTTTTTAAGCGTGATAATGTAAAAAGTCATTAATTTAAAAAAAAAATGACTTTTTGAAATATCACACTTGAAAAAAAAAATTTTCGGAACCGACAGGATTCGAACCCGTGTCTCTCTGGCAATCCGGGCACTTAGAGCGCCTTACCGCACAGCCACGTGCCCGATGACGTCGTTGCCGAAATTGTGCTTTTGATATTATATTTTTGATACTCAGGGGGTGTTAGGTTTTTTCGTTACGGAATTTCTGTATTCGGTCTCCACGCTCAAGGCCCGCGATAAAAGCTATATAATAGCTTTAAAATTGTTTGACAACGCTTTAACACGAAACCCAGATCTGTCGTCATACAGTTTAATAACCACTGGGTGACTAGACCAAAGGGCAGTGCAATAACAATAAATCTTTTTAAAAAATATAGGAAAAATTCAATACTGAAATAATTCAAGACAATATCAAGTTTTATACCAGCAACTACGTTCGCCGCTTTAACCCGAGTGATAGGATTTTATGGCATTTATTTTTTCCTTCATTCCAAATGGATAGTGGGATTATCCCGATCTGTTAAATTCGTCGGAAAATTGTACTCCATCGATTCGATTTGGATAAGATTGAATCCTAATAAAGCTATACAAGCCTGTTTGAATAACTTAATGATAATGATTTATAGGTACCTGTGAAATATTAAAGTAAACACCCTCATTTATTGATATTTAATTTATTTAATTTCATATATTTCGAAAAAATAATATATCTAATATACACACTACACACTAAAAAGCGAAAAATAGCATCGAAATCGAAATTGAAACCAAAGTACTGACGGAGTTTGAGATATTAAAAATTTTAAAATTTAGATATATAGAGCTAGAAAACAAATTTATTAAAAATGTGCTACTCCTCTTGCAGGACTTTTCAGTGTTCAAGCAACCAGCGGTCAGGGCTCCAGAGTGAGGAAGCTCCTTACACTACACGCCGTTCCAAGGATTACTGCCTTCTGTATCCGACTCTTGATCCAACAACCATACGAATGCTTCTTACGATATTGGTCGAATTTTTAATTAAAAAGATTTGACTAACAACTTACCTAGTGACGTCCAATCCCCAATTGTGTTGCGTAAACTCGTCCTCACTTTTGTACACTATGTAGTTTGTACTCTTGTACTACTTGCGCTGTCACAATCTTCAAATATTAGAAAAATAAATTTTATTTTTTAATTTCAATGTCATCAATCTATACTAATATTATAAAGAGGTATAGTTTGTAAGTTTGTAAGTAAAGTTCTGTCGAGGCTAATCTTCGGAACTACTGATCCGATTTTAAAAATTCTTTCACCAGCAGAATGCTACGTTATCGGTCAGTGTTATAGGCTATATTTTATGTTTGCATTGTATATATTACCCGAGTTATCACAGTTTTTGTCACGCGAGTCGAACCGTGAAATTTATTAAATTTAGCTTTATCCGCGTACGCTGGCTTAGATATTGGATATAATTGGAGAAATTGTAATGAAAACTTTATGCATCTTAAAAAGTCCTACAAAAAAGTCCGCAATAGCAAATATCTATCTTTTATATTTTAGCAGATATATAACTTTTTGTGTTTTAAAAAAATCATTTAATACATATGCTTACGTTTACGTCATTATTTATAGAAATAAACTTAAATCCTTATCAAAATAAATTATTAATTAATAATTATTATTACAAAATTTCTAAAAAACATGACATGCCGCTTTATCGTCCAAATTAAGTTGACCTCCTCCGTGTTATGTTATGCGTACTGCATAGGGGTCAATTCATTCATCATCATTTTGGTACTGACATTTTTTGAGAATTCGGTCTTTGATCTTAGACCTAGACTCAAAAGTGAAATAGACTAGTAAAAGCTATACACATTAGCTTGCCATAAAAATATATGTTGTATGTTAATGTACTGTAATATAGTACAATGTTTTACAAAAATGTAGATCTTTAGTACACGGGACGAGACGGAGGATATTTCCTCACGGGAAACTATAAAAAAAATCAAATTGAGAGGGGTATCGGGAAAAGAGCACACTTTATATGAAAGTCTGTCTTTTAAATTAAAAGGGTACCAAAGTGGTTTTCACGCGGACAAAGTCACGGGCGACTGCTAGTACTAATTAAAGTAAGTCATGTGTATTTTGAAGTTTTGAAGTGAGAGTCGAAAACTTCACGATATAGTTTTTGCTGTAACTATTCAGGTAGTCACTGCAATCATCTTTAAGATGATCCACAATTAGCTTGCGACACTATAGATCCTTATCTTGTTTATTGCTTTTTTCGATCGTTCTAAATTAATCTTGAAAGTTCCACCGTCTGTTTACGCAAAGAAGGTCCTAGTGAGAGACGACGTGTATAAGTAGCAGACTTCTGTCAGCCGTGGGCAGTCGTACTAAGGAAGTAAGTGAAGACACATCGAAGCCATACCAGCGATACTAGTGATCTATCAGCGACCTCGGCTATCATTTTGTACTACGATTGACTACGATTGGAAGTGTGAGTCTTTGTGGTGAAAAACTGAATAAAATCTCATCAGAGTCATCAGGTGTTTTTATTCCAAATCATCGAACCCCAGCACGTTATAATATTAATTCTTCTTCTTCTTCTTCTTAGCGTTATTTCACTAGGTGGGGTCCGCTTTCCGACACAACTTTGCCCGGTTTTAAGCTTCTGATTTTTACGTAACAATATTATTTATCTGCTCGAAATACCCGTTAGATAGACAACCCATGCTCTACCGTCAACAAAGTCTTCAAAATCCAAGGTAGAATTAAAAGGGTAAAATAACCCTTTGGACTATTTATTTTGTTGTATAAACAACGGACCTCCAATCCAAACAAACCTCGTCCCAAACTTTTTGAAAAGCTTTCCGTTACGTACGAAAAATTAAAAAATATAACAATTGTTTTTGCTCCCAAAAGTTTAACTGACCAATTCCAAAAAGTTTTTGTGTGGTAACAGAATAAATACACAGAAAAATTTAAATTAAAATCTGGTAGAGAAAATTTAAATGAACCAAGGTTACTGTTTAGTTTGACATTGATTTGCTTTGTTGGGAAGTTTATGATCACACTAATTTATAAACGCGAATGTTTCTAATATTAGTGTGATCGTTTGTGTGTTTGTTACTCCTGCAAGGCTTAGTTTTAGATGGATAAAGACATAGGATAATATTCCCGATATTACCACGGGACCGGAGCGCGGTAATTGGCTAGTATTACGTATCACTTGATGAGAATGTTAAGTCATAGGTCCCGAATATCTTTAATATCTGGTGGTTGTTAAGAATCAAAAATTATCATCTTAACCCTAGAAAGATAATCATATTTTGACCTACGATAAAGATAATCATACGTCTTCGAGACGTATTGATATTTACACGATCCTATTGGACACGTTTCCTAGTGTAAACTTTTTAAAAGTGATTTGAGAATTAGTTTTGGCTTTTATTGATATATTCAGCATACCTACCATAAAATAATGCCATAGGCCACCTGTTGCTTTTTCTCGAACACAACATAGCACATTTGGTCTAATATGTCTACTCCACCTTTTGTTTGGTTGTAGAATTTATTACGGCAGCAGCAACTTCGTCAACCAATTCGTCTTCAATGTCACAATGCACGTCATCCAGACACAAGTCATCCCATACTTCACTATCCGTTTCTGAGGAATCTCATGTTCACTACTCTCCAGTATGGCTTCAATTTGGTTTTTATCAAGAGCTCGGCGTTTTGCGAAAATTACTTAAAATATAAAAATTACTGATAAATAAGAAGAACTATTACTACAGAGAACGAAGTTCAAAAGTTACTCAAAAGATAATCATACGTCTGTCGAACGTATGCTATCCTTTAATCTACGTAATTATTGTACTTACCGTGGTGACACAGCCGTTTTGCGTAAGCTCTGCCCGGTGACTGAGATAACTGGGAAGGAAGGCGCGCTTAGTTGCAAAATAAAAAAAAAATAGCAGTATTACAGCTAGGTCAATCCATGATGGCTCGTAGTTTTTTGTTTTTCAAACGCTTACAGTGCAAGTGTGCAATAAAAACTGCAAGAATGTGAGTTCTATTACTACGTGACGAGTAGCAATGTGTACACACTTACACAAAGTGTCAAGTTAATTATGTCAACAAGAATGTCATGTTTGACTAGCAATACTGCTAGCAGAGCATACCGCACCCTCAGTAATATAAAGGCACAAGTCAAAATTTTACAAAATCGAGATTTTAAATGCTAAGGGCACAAAATGAAATTCTCTATCGGTTAGCTCCGACAGCGGGAGAAAAAGGACAATAATTACTGAGTTATTACATTTGTGCCTCTCTCACACTCCCCTACCCTGCATCCCGATTTTACTGCTACAAGGTGATATTCAGTATTGTGCCCTTATATGACGAAAAAAAGGTAAGTAATGTTCTGAAAATTTTGTATTATAAAGAATATTTTCTGATTGCACAAAATGTTGTCAATTAGTGGTTCTTATCCTTAAAAGACCACTCTATCGCTAAAAAGCAAAGATGTTAAAAGAATCTATATCTTACTAGTTCATTATAACACAAAAAAATATATTACGTTCGATGGCACAATTTACTATAGGCCCTTATTAACACTTATAACTTGAACTTTTATCTAAATTCTGTCTTTAAAATAAACAGGAAAATTAAAAAGTTTTGATTAATATCAAAATTGAATTAATACAGGTTCATCAAAAAGATGACATTTATTTTATATTTGTGTTAAATATTATAATTTTGTAGAAAACTCGAATCCCGACCAAGAAAAATAACGAATTTACCAAAACCACCAAATCAGCATAGAATGGATTGCAGTGAAGATGATCCATAATTAATCGAAAATGTAAATTGACTTTAACATGGCTTAAATTTAAATTAGGGTCTTTGATTTATATTACTT
Source organism: Mycalesis mineus (assembly GCA_034621355.1). Taxonomy (NCBI): domain Eukaryota; kingdom Metazoa; phylum Arthropoda; class Insecta; order Lepidoptera; family Nymphalidae; genus Mycalesis; species Mycalesis mineus. Next base: position 12,329,535 of record CM067901.1, read on the forward strand.
GTATATTTTCAGATTCTTATAAACGAAACTAAAGAGAGTAAGTATGTCATTGAACTGCTATAGTTCAACTAAAATTAAAACTGTTACTCATCAAAAAGGAACTGGTTTCGATGGTCATGATGAGGAAATTCCATAATCGCAATGGACTGCGCCTTTAAGAAGCCACGAAGAAGTAACAGAGAATAGAAATATCATTATATCTCCTCAGAAGTTAATCACACGCTATTGTTCGTGCTCTCGCTCTTCATCCAGCTCTAATAGCTCCAGTATTTCGAGTTCTAGCTGTAGGAATGGATTATTAGTCTTCCTTGCTCTTTTAATTGCTGTTATGTACTGAAATGGGGAGTATATTGCTCCAGTTTTCTTTGCGTTGTCCAGTGATTTTGTGCTGTGTATGACATTGAGAATTTGAGAATTATTGATGATAAATATTTGATGTTAACAACGACATAAAGGTATAAACTAGTGAGACATTGTTTATACCTTTCAAACTTCTTTATCGTCAAATATTTATCATATTATCGAGGAAATAGAATCTAAAGCTAAAAACAGAAGTATAAGTACTTGGGAGTATTTCTGGACCAGAAACTAAACTGAAAAGACATTGAAACAAAAATTAAAAAATTTACTTACCTTTAGCCAATGCAAACGCATTGGGAAACATGGAGTTTGAAACCACACATAGTGAAATGGCTATACACAACGGAAGTAAGAAGCTCTCTCACCTACGCTTCAATGATAGGGTGGCTAAGGACGCTAGGAAAAGGAATTATAAAAATTGCAAAGGCTGTCACTGCTAGCCATCAACGGCAGCATGTACACAACACCCACCGTAGTCCTGGAGGCGCTAATGGGTATTCCACCGCTTCACCAACACATACAAAAAGAGGCAGCAACAACAGTCTTCAGACGAAAAGTCTGTCATCAATGTCAAGAAACACACACAGGACTTCTTGATATACTAAAGGTATCAAACACCAACAATCCACGTTTCAGATCGATTTGTGATAAGACAAACCACTATCTAATGGGCAAACCTTACAAAATCAACATAAACGAAACCATTTTGGATGAAGCAACACCAGACAGAATAAAGGTATATACTCGTACCTACAGATGAATCAAAATCGGACACAGGAACCGGTGCAGGAGTCCGCTGTCAGAAGCTAAATATAAACATCGTACAGGCGCTCGGCAAGAACAATTCTGTCTTCTAGGCGGAATGCGTTAGTATTACAATTGCGGCTAAGGCAATGGTTAGCATAAAGGTAACAAACTTCAATATTAATATACACAGTGACAGCCAAGCAGCACCTAAAGCTCTAGATACACACAATACCTCTTCCAAGCTGCTGCTTGACTGTCACAACGCACTTGAGGAACTATCAAAAGTAAACTAACGGGGTTAAGGGACACAGAGGCAATTTTGGCAACGAAAGGGCAGACGAACTTGCACGACGTGACACAACACTGAAAGTTATAGAATAGTACCATACCTATCAGTGAATATAAAACCTGGTTACACAAAGACCCCTACAACAAATATGGGCACAAACAACAAGCTGTAAACATATCAAAGAGGCAATACCGTGTCTCGACACACAATTAATCAAAAAACTCGCACAGTTAATCCGTGTAAAGCTTAGAACGGACACAGGACTGATTATAGGGCACTGTCCACTAAACAAACGCCTATGACCGACATCCCCCTATGCAGGATATGTCTAGAGAATGACAAGACGCCGGTACACGTTATGCTCAGTTGTAGAGGAGTATCGGAATAACGTGAAGCACACTGGCTCCAAAGCGACACTCCAAGAGGCAATAGGCGACCTGGGTGGCTTGCTAAGCTGCAGCGAGCTCGGCTGGCTAGAGTGAGCTAGCGTAGCCTACACCAGGGGATCCACGCACAACGGTCAAGTGCGGAGAAACCCAGAAATAAAGAATGTTGAGGAAATAACCATGCAGAAGGCTTACTTAGAAGCACTTCAACTTAGTTCTGCTAAAAAAAATGATCTCAAAGGCTCTTATTAATGAAAATAAGCAATTGATAGATCCATACTATGCTTCCTATTATAATAGTATGTTATCGTAATTTTAAAAGATTATTAATATTAAAATTATAATGTAATTTGTATTACTTTTTTTACTAGAATTTTAAGGAAAATTCTGTTTAAATTTTTATGTTTATATGGATAATGAATATGAGAAATTTAATTAAATTATTACTTATAATAAACAAATTATTACTTTCAGTTAAATTGTTATTTTATTCATAAAATAGAAATAATGTCAGAAGAATGCAGTTTGTTTTAGTGTAATACGGTACCAATTATATTTAAAACTAAATATTTACACACACTTTAGTCATATACAGGAAGAAACTTAAAAAGGTACTATATTTCATTTGCGTTTTTAAGTACTATATGGGACTAACTTAAAAATTTTTTTTTAAAAGCTTGTAATTTAAAAACTATTATAAGTATTTTTATTATTTTTATGCCTACTTATAAAGTAGCTATCAAATAACAAATTTGCCGATTTTCACATTTATAGTTCAAATAGTACGAATTTTATTAAAAAAATAAACTGATATATTGGAATCCGAAATCTTTAAACGCGATTTCCCAAAAAACTACTTTTTTGGATTGTGCCTCTATATTACTGAGGGTGCGATACGCTCTACTTCATTTTAACTTATTTTTTAAAAATGAATATGTCATGTTGGTCCTGCACAGCAAAATTATATTGTGATATAGGTTAATATATATATCGGAGTATCACCATTCTCCTTGACATCATCTTTAGTGGTTTTTAATCTCTTGGGCGTTTTCTAGGGTTACAAAGACTTTGTCTTCACGAACAGATATATTGCAAGTTCACAATGTTTTGATACATGAAATAGATTTTTATAATTCCTGACGTATTATAAAGATTCAGAACAGTAGTTTATTTACACCCATCTTACTTTACTCCCTAATTTAATTTACTTCTTAAGAACACTTTTACACTGGTCCAACTCGACCAAATATCCTCACCGCACTCCAGACACAAACTAACTACCCAACTCCTTTATTCCCCTCAAGATGGTGTAAATACTCTACTAGGACTTTGGCAACCGACTCTTTTATTGGTTGGAGTATTAAAACAAATCAATCATTCATTCATTTATCACATCAAATTGAATTTAACTTTGTGTTAAAGTTTTAAGTAAGCACCTATCTCATATCTCTCATTAAATGATTAACAATTAGTTCTATTTCGATTACTTTCATAAAAAAACTCGTGACATACCAAAAATAATTACATCCACAGACAGTAACATTTCCATAAACAATGACATCTATTACAATATTACAACAATCTATTCTAAGTCTCTAGTCTAATTCCTTTGATATATATATTAACCAATTTAACAATATCTTCAAAACACACATACCCACAATCATCTCAGATAGGTACCTAGTATATCTATTTTTCTTTTGTTTAAACAGTTTAATGATTGAGCTCAACTCCACGCTGTCTTGTCTACCATACCCCTAGTGTTTTTGTAAAGCGTGAACCCATGATATCTATTCTTATTTTGATTCATTACAAGTTAGTTTATGTAAACTAAGATGGAAGCGGGCCAACTTGTTAGGAGTAGCATGAAATCTACATTCCTTTAGTTTCTACACGATACCGTACCGGAACGCTAAATCGCTTGACGGTACGTCTTTTTTAGTAGGATAGTACCAATGACCAAAGCTATTTTGCTAAGCTAATTTGGAAAATCTATATTGGCAGTAACAAACCAATCAAGTGACCTTTGTAGAAAAATTAAAGTCGAGTCGGTCAACCTGAAGGAATGGGCAACGGAACGATTCTTCTGGCTAAGTCACATTTAAATATGTAGTTTATCATCATTCGATACGTTTTTTTGACATTATAAATATAATATTAGTAAAAAAATTAAGTAGAGCATCATTCCGTTCGGTCATGACACGCAGCGATACAACCTACAATAGCCCGTGTACACCGAGCCGTGGTCGACTCGAGACTGATGTTCGAACTGTACTCCCCGCAACCTTCGGTTTCCCCTCGCGAGAAATAGTGGGGCGCGTCTTAATGAATTAACCAAAGTATAGTGTCGAGCTTACGTCTCATAGACATAGATTATCTTTCTAGGCTTAAGCTAGTCAACTTCATTAAGCTATTATAATTAAAGCATTTTGATAATAATGAGAATTATCATAATCAACATCCGATGGACGTTCACTGCTACAGATAGGCCTTTTTAGCGACTCCAAAACACATTGATCCTAAGCCACATGTGGCCTGTGAGCGGCTCCCTGCGACACAATGAATGTCGTCAGACCACCTACTGGGGTGTCGACCAACATTTCGCTTTCCGATGCGGGGTCACCATTTTTGCACCTTTGGCCCCCAACGTCTATCAGCTGTTCGAATCGCCCGGTGAGTGGATTTGAGCCTTCTTATGAGGCCTGTAGTTAGCACATAGCGAGAATTTTAAAAAATATATTATTAGAAACAACATCAGAAGGGTTCAAAAGGCACAAGAAGAAAAAGAACATTAATCATAACATCAACACGTTTTTATTATAAAACTTCCTTAAATCAAATCAAAATGAAACAATATGACGGTAATCACAGAATTTACTTAACGGGCATTTACATTTTGTTACACTTTTAACTTTTAACAAAATTAACTGGCAGCATAACTGCCTATGCTAGAACTGGAATTGATAATGTCCGCAATTTAATAAACCGTCATTTTATATAAGCCAAAAATGCCACAGAGGACATTCTATTTTTAATGATTCTCGTCTAATCTTCGTCGTAGACTCTAGCTGTTTGAAGCACAGTATTCAATGTTGCTAACAATATTATAATAATGTAACATCACATATCATATTGCAATAAAAACGTCGGTATTCGAAAGATATACGATAAAACTCTAAACAAGATATAAAGAAAAACAGTAGAAAGTATAAACTACAAAGAAATTCACACAATTTCAAAGTAAAATCCCGTAAAGTAAAGTAATAGTAAAACCACGCCTAGAACGCGTTGTTTTCCCCCTTCCCTCGTCCGCTTCATTCCATTATCGCGCACACACAAATCGGATTGCATCAAGATTGCATCTCTCAAATTCTTTTGAATATAAAGCTTCCCACACGTGCGCTATCAAAGAAAATTACCGCCGGAGTATGTGGATGGATGTAGACTGGGATTCCTTTCCAAGTTTTGCTTCTAAGACGAAAGCGATGAAATGGAAAATTGTTTGCGACGCCGCTACCGATGCCCGCACCGCAGGGTGTAAGGGTGTATTCACGTGCTTCTGTTGTTTAAAAATATTATAAAGAAGCAGGTTTTGTTTTACAGAAGTTCATTATCAATAATCCACAACATTATACGTTTGTAAGGTCTGTCTGTATTACAAGCTTAAAACACAAAATCGATATTTATCAATTTTGATAGATGGGTAATTTTTTGTATGAACCTATTTTGAGAAGGAAGAAGTTCAGAAAAAAATCACTTACAATAGAAATGAATCGTTCTAAAATTTGAAATTGAGATTGATTGTTAGTTTTTATTTTCAACTAATGGACGGTTCGATTTTAAATAAAGAAAAAAATTTTTTTATATTTTTATAAATATTCTCTTGTCTGTGTGTGTATCACATAAATTTAATTTATTTTCTTTCTTTCTTTCTCTCCTACTAGCTAGTATAAGAATATTAGAAACTGTCTTTTTTAATTCATTAAAAGATAGCCCGCGACTACAATCACGCCTGATGGTAAGTGATGATGCAATTTAAGATGGAAGTGGACTTATTTGTTAGGAGTAGGATGAAATCCACCTCCCGTCGATTTCTACACGACATCGTACCGTTACGCTAAATCGCTTGGCATCTTTGTCAGAGTGTTGAAACCTCTTACCAGGCAGACCTAGATCAATTTAGAAAAATTTTCTCGGCCCAACCAAGAATCAAACTAAGGACCTCCATTTTATAAATCCATTGCGTCACGGAGGCCGTCAAACTTACCGTTTGTACTTTAGAAATAATACAAAAGAGAAAACTTCTGTATCAGCAAACTTAGCAAATGATAGCTACACAATATAAAACAATATCCAACACAGTTTATTTTAAATCTTAAAATTTTAACAAAACTTGATATTAGTAATAACAGAAAACAGCAAATATAACAAATAATAATTAAATAAAGTCTCAGTGTAAACGTAGCTTTATATAAAAGTTGCAGCGGAAAATTTTAAAGGAAACCAACAAACCATTGAGTTTAAGTTAGTTTCAGAAATAAAGCCAATTCACAAACTATTGGCCGGGACAATTCGCTCGCAACCGTTCCATTTGCTCGAGTGGCTTGTTGGCGGACTTGAGGCCAAACGAATCTAATATTATATTTTCTGATTCGTATAACAATAACTCAATATTTGATAAAGTCTCTCTGATTGATAACACGGTAAGGATAGCTCAATCAAATTGGCTTGTCTAATCACAAAACTGCCTCGTTGGTCTAGTGGCTTCTATGTGGCTTCGACCAAGAGGTACACGGTTCGAATGTCGTGAGAATTTTGTAGCGTACCTACTACTGTTGTACCTAACTTACATCAAGCTTAGCCGGCGGGCGCGCTGCATAGGCGAGCGCATCACCCCGCCGCGCGGGGAGATGTGCGGCCGGCACGGTCAGTGTGGAGGCGATGCGTTCCTTCACTCGGCCAACATCGCATCGACAGTTTGATCGCGTTTATTGCCTGCGCGTTATACCTACTTGTTATGTACAATTGAGCTCTGTTATATTATTATTGTAATTAATTCTCTTTAAAATAAATCTGTTAATAGTGTGTTTGTTCCGTTTTATTTAAAAGAGTGCCTACAGTTAGTAAAACCATACATAAGCGGAGCAACACGCTACCATTTCTTTTATCTAAGAATTTTTCAGTAAATTCTATGCCCGGAGTCGGGAAGTGGTGATGTTACACCTCCGTGCTTCGGAGAGCACGTTAAGCCGTCGGTCTAGGTCACTGTATTTACCAACGTGGTCGTTATTTAATTAAACATCATCCTAAGCCCAAACCCATCCACAGATATCACCTTTCCTACAAGAAGGCCTGACTGTATCATCATTATCAGCCTATTAACGGCTTACTACAGGGCCAGGCCTCCCTCCTTATAGAAAAGGGGATATGGAGAGTACACCCACCACGCTGCTCCAATGCGGATTGGCGGGCTTAGGGTTATAATGTTTCATTTATTAACGATCACTATCAGATGTTGATAAAAGTGACCGGGACCGACGGCATAACGTGCTCTCCGAGGCACGGGGGTGTAACACCACCAACTTCCAAACTCGGGGCTTGAAATGTGCTGAACATTTCATAGAAGAATGAAAAACTCAGAATTATTCCGTAACCTGACCCAGGAATGGAACCCAGGACCTCGTGATCGAAGCCACATAGGCTAACTATTAGACCAACGAGGCAGTCCTGGCTTTATAGTAGACCGTTAATAGGCTGATAACGATGAGCATAAAATAGAAGTGCATGCGAGAGGTATTCCAGCAAAATTTCTGTATTCAAAGAACTTCGCCTGACTAGAAATGTAGTAAGCTCCTTTCTATAAGGAGTTTGTAAAGCTGCTCTAACAGGATCCTAGCAGATAAGCAGGGAACATAATTCCAGCAGAGAAGGCGAGCGTTAACCTACGTGCCGCAAGTCTCAGACTCTGTTCGGCGTTTTTCTCTCTGCCACACGATTGACCCGGCACCCGCACGGTGAATCCATGGATTGCTAAGATATTCGTCTCTCTTGTTACATAGTAGGAAGTTTCATCTAGAATGAACCAACAGCATCCTAAAGTATCTAGGCATCCAGACCAGTGTATTTAATTTTTGAAACCATAAAAAATTGCAGTAGAATGAAACCCATTGGAAAAGGAGAAAAGTATCATAAAAATGAAAGGAAAAATAAATTACGGGTGATCTGTGGTCGGAAAGGGGTATAGGGTGAGGGTTTAGGGGTAAACGGTTTATCTCGATTTCCGGCAAAACTAAAAGTCCTACTAAAAGAATTGAATGGCAAAGTTGTAGGTAATAAAAAGATCTTAAACTTTTGTTCCAACACTTTTTTCACCTAACCTCAAGATTTATGTGAAAAATTCAAAAACCAAGTTTCCGTTGTTTATTTTTATCTTTTACAATTAAAATTTTATTTTTATAAAATTTGGTGAAAACTTGCCTTCTTATGTCCCAAACACGCTATAATTTATTTAATTTGAAATATTTATTTTTTCACCTTAATTTGAATGAATATCGAAAAAAATGAAAAAATAAATATTTCAAATCAAATAAATTATAGCGTGTTTGGGACATAAGAAGGCAAGTTTTCATCAAAATGTATGAAAATAAAATTTTATTTGTAAAAGATAAAAATAAAAAACGAAAATCTTGAGCAAATTATATACCTTAAACTTCACCATGAGAGTGAAACCGAGAATCACAACTAGTAGTCATTGAAAGTCACAAGTCTAAAACCGAGGGTAGACACAACAAAGTTTGCCGCCTGCTTAAGTAATACGATTCAGGGGATGAAGTTATAAATTATCGCGTGTTCACACAGATGGTGTGTTCGGATGATTACTCGCGAATGGTGGAGTTTCTGCGAATGGGAAATTAATTTTGTACTACATTTAATGCTTTTTATAAACTTTTGCAAAGATTTACCAAAAGTATTGTGATGTCTCGGAAGACCGCAAGACTTAGCTATTTCGACATCTAGACCGGACATATTTCTTTTTTCCAAACAAATCAAACGTATAGTACATGTTGAGCTTACAGTGCCGTGGGAAATAAACATCCCTAAAGACCATTCAAAGTGAATAAATATTATGACCTTACAAATGAACTAACTAAAACTGGCTATGTGGTTAATTTATACGCGGTAGAAGTGGGTGCGAGAGGTATACCAGCGAAGTCTCTCTATAACCTGCTAAAAGACCTTGGCCTCACTAGAAGTGCAGTAAGCTCCATACTGCAACGAGTGTCCAAAGCTGCTCTAGTAGGGTCCTTCCGAATTTGGCTGGGCAGGGAGAATAACTTGAACAGAAGAGGTGGGTGTTGACGGTGAATCCATGGAATGCTAAGATTCAAGTCTTTCTTGTTTCATACGAAGGTATTTATAACTGGAGGATGCCCGCGGTTTCACCCGCGTAATTCACGTTTCTATGTGAGTATCGGGGTAAAATGTAGCCTATATGCTATTATGGTATGTAAGCTATAATGTTGTAAAATTTCATAAAAATATATTCAGTAGTTTTACCATGAAAGAGTCACACAGGTCCATTAATCCAAACATAGAAACTTTCGCCTTTATAATATTAGTAAGGCTAACTTGGTCTAGTGGTTAGCCTATGTGGCTTCGATCACGAGATCCTGGGTTCGATTCCCGGCGGGAATTTACCACCATCCTACCGACAAAGACGTATCGCCAAGTGATTTAGCGTTCCGGTACGATGTCGTGTAGAAACCAAAAGGGGTGTGGATTTTCGTCCCACTCTTAACAAGTTAGCCCGCTTCCATCTTAGACTGCATTATCACTTAACATCAGGTGTAATAGCAGTCAAGGGCCAACTTATAGTCGATAAAAAAAAAGTCTTGCTACGGTGGACTGACTAAGCATACTATCAGCGACGAGCCAATACAGTAAAAGCCTGGAACCCTGGATTCCTAATTAATAAAAAATAATTTAAACATAGACTGATACTTAAATTCCGAGAACTATACTAGGGGAAGTACCTACAGTAAAGTATAGACAAAAACAAAACGAACCGATATCCGCCACTAAGGCCCATAGAGAATAGTTGTTATCTGAGTTAAACAAATTAGTGCGCGCTGCCTGGCGTCTTGTTAGAAGTTGAGACAGGCCCTCCTGGGGGAGCGCCACCTGCTAGATTGGATGCCGATACTATTGGATATCAACTACAATGAATATATGGACAGGACCATTTCTATTTATTCACTTTTACCCAACTACAGGTGAGCTAAAGAGAAGGAAAAGATATTTTTATTTGTAAGACATTAATGAACATTTTAATCCATGCATATAAATCCTCTTGATTTAGTCTATTGACAAAGTGATGATGCAATCGAAATAATTCTAAGTTTTTTATTCTTCTATGAATTTTTCAGGACATTCCAGACCCGGAGTCGGAATTTTGGTGTTGCCAGGTGTCGGCCCCACTCACTATCAACAACATCTGATAGTCATCGTTACTGTATCAAACATTATCACCTTAAGCCCGCCAACCCGCAAAGGAACAGAGTGGCAGATCTATGCTCTATATACCCTCTCCTATCAGGAGGGAGGCCTGGCCCTGTAGTGTTAGGGCTAACGCTAAAACTCGCGCGGGTGCGGGCGCGGGCGACCGCCGCGGGCCACAAATCCGCGAGCGGGCACCCGTCGCGTGCGCCCGTCTCAGCGCTGCTAGTATAACTTTGATGTCGAGCGTGTACAGTTGTGTCGAGTAGATTACCATGGATTATTTACTAATTTATTATTTGGCAAAAAGACGTCAACGGGAAAAACGTCTACTGCATTACCCGTTCTTGACAAGTAGGTTACTCAGCGGAGAATTTGATAATTCATTCGCCATACCCCATAATACTGGCCGATATTGCACCTCAATTATTACGCGCTTTGTATCGATGTTCATGATTGTACCTAGCTGCCGACGCGTGTGACCGTAGCATCTAGCGGCGCCTGTCTGATTTGTAGAAACAAACCCGCTCGCGTGTGCCCGTCGCGGGCGCCCGCGCCGTGTACCCGCCGCGCGGGTGACAATCCGCCAACCGCGCCCGCGCTCCGTCGCACGCGCCTGTGCTGTCCATACTATTTTTCATTATACACCCGCGAGCGTGCACCCGCGCGAGTTTTAGCGTTAGCCCTTAGTGGGCCGTTAATAGACTGATAATGGTGAATATATAATAAAACGAATTTACTACGTAATAGTAAGTTATAAAAATGTATTGTTACTCATTACTATAATTATAAGAGAGGTTTTAAATGAACGTTTTGGAACTCGTTCCAGAATGTGCTGCATTCCACTACTTAAATAGTACCACAAAATCTGTCACAAAGAGAGCTTCTGAATCTAAAATAATTAAGGCTGTAACAGGAAGTTTTTAAGTAGGAGGTTCTCCCCGGAGAGAGAAGTTGTTAGAATAGAGACTTAGCTAAGTTAAACAAATTAGTGTGTTCGGGGCCTTGTTATTAGTTGCGGGCGGAACTCCTCAGGGAGCGACACACGGGCCCGATGTTTTTATATTGTATAACGGAATATTATATTTGCATAAAAAATGAGAAAAATTCCTTGAAAATTAATGTTAGTTAGTTCTAAATTATGCTACGAGAAGGTGATTATATAAATACCCTAAAAATATCAATCATCAGCCACATGCCAAAGATTCCCTCCCAATAGAAGAGGGTATATGGAGCTTGCACCCACCACGCTGCTTCAAAGCGAGGCATAGAGTGATAATGTTCAATTCTTTCACGATCACTGTCGAATGTTAATAATAATGACTGGGACCTGTAAAATTTCCGTGCTGTCCGTGGCACTACCAACTCTTCAACTCCAAATTAGAATTATAACAGAAAACTTCTTAGAACAAAGAAGAACTCAGTTTTATTCAATACCTCGACCCAAGACTCGTACCCAAGGTCACGTGATCCGAAGCCAGGTAGGCTAACCACAGGACCAACGAGGCATTCTGTCGAAGAACCCAGTAAGATAATTATTACGCTATTGCATAGCTTTTGTCGTGGGCCTTGAGCGTGGAGACCGAATTCAGAAATTCCGTTACGAAAGAAACCTAACACCCCCTGAATATCAAAAACATAATATCAAAAGCCCAATTTCGGCACCGACGTCATCGGGACCGTGGCCTAGTGTTAAGGCGCTCTAAGTGCCCGGATTGCCAGAGAGACGCGGGTTCGAATCCTGTCGGTTCTGCAATTTTTTTTTTCAAGCGTGGTATTTCAAAAAGTCATTTTTTTTACAAGCGTGATATTTCAAAAAGTCATTAAAAGTTCTGATATTTATCGATAGATGGAAAAACTAAAAAGGATTCGAACACGCGTCTCTCTGACAATCCGGGCACTTAGAGTGCCTTACCGCTATGCCGCGGTCCTAATGACGTCGGTAGGTAAACATAAGTTGATAAAAAATGCTATGCAATAGCTTTACCGCGGCAGTCTCCGAGTGCCACACGTTTTTTTTTCATTTATTTTTGACGGCCTCCGTGACGCAGTGGTACGCACAGGTGAATTATAAGACAAAGTTCCTGGGTGCGATTCCCGGCTGGGCCTATAAAGATTTTAATTAGTCCAAGTTTGGCTGATGGGAAGATTCAGCCTTGTAGTTGCCACTCTACCGGCAAATACGTACCACCGAGCGATTGAGCGTACCGGTACGATGTCGTGTAGAAACCAAAATGGTTGTGGAGTTCATCCTAGTATAAGTTAGCTTACTTCTATCTTAGATTGCAACATCACTTACCCTCAGATGCAATCGCAGTCAAAGGCGAACTTGTAATGTTTAAAAAAACTAATTAAGTCATCGCTGTAGTGTTACCAAACTTTTTTCCCATTTAGTTAATTGAACTGAATCAATGTCAGAAAAATCGACAGCAACAATAAAACAACCCTTTCAACCCCGCCTGAGGTCGCTCGGGGCAGAAACTTTGGCTAATTAAATGTATCGGGAACAGCTCGTAACATGCATGATTAGGTATTCACCCTTTGTTTGGGCGTTGCCAACTTTTTTATTAATTTGTGCAAGTTTTAGGAGCTTTGGCTAACACATAATTGTTTGTTTAATATTCATATGTACTCTATAAGGACACAATAAAATAAAAGCTTTAACAGTTGAGGTGCTGGATTCTAAAACTACATACTAACTTTGAAGTTTTTTTTTTTAATATATGAAATTCTTGAAGACACTTGGTAGAAGAACATAAAAAGCTAAATAAAAAATATATGCGCTACTACTACTATGCACAATTAAAATCTGAGTCTGTCATGTTGTAGCATTTATTATTTTTTTTTATCTACTACAAGTTGGCCCTTGACTGCTATCACACCTGATGTTAAGTGATAATGCCATCTAAGATGGAAGCAGGCTTACTTGTTAGGAGTAGGATGAAATCCACACCCCCTTCGGTTTCTACGCGACTTCATACCGGAACGCTAAATCGGTTGGCGGTACGTCTTTGTCGGTAGGGTGGTAACTAGCCACAGCGAAAGCCTCCCACCAGCCAGACCAAGACAAATTAAGAAAAATCTCAATCTGCCCCGCTGGGAATCGAACCCAGGACCTGCGTCTTATAAATTCACCGCACATACCACTGCGCCACGGAGGCCGTCAAAATTTATTTATTCATCCCCTATTTGAATGATATATTTCAAGGAAACTCGTACATATGTACGATCCTTTCGACCACCCGTGCTACAACGAAGCGTCTTACATTCATAAATGGTTCTCTGTTCACTCTATAATTTACACAAAAAATTACAATTTTAACAGATGTGGTATAGTAATAGAAATGTAAAAAAAAATATTTTTTAGTGCGTTTTGAGTCGGTTCTATTTATTGTTAAAATTTTTTATTTCTTACTCTTTAGTGATTTATCGCCACATAACGTACTCGTACTATACTGTCATAGGATATTATACGACACTAGTAGCCGAAAAGCTACCGAGACAAAAACCGAAAAGCGTGCCTCCAAAATTTGAAGAGTTCCTTCAATTTTCCCAGGATATCATCATCAAATCCTAACATGATGATAATGGGACCAGCTTGGAAGTGTGCCCTTTCTAGTAAAAAAAGAATTACCAAAATCGGACAACTCTGTAAAATGTTATGCGTGGACATACATAAAAAAAATATATACGTGTCGAATTGAGCACCTCCTCCGTTTTTTTTCGACGGTTAAAAAGCGGTTATGCACAAGTCGGACTCGCCCATGACAGCAATATAAGCAAGCATAATATAAAAGTTCGCTGTAACTTTGATTGAAGTTTTAGTAAAAGTGTATTTTTGTTCATGGTTTATGCATAAGGATCGGAAAAAAACGGAAACCTTTCCGTTTTTCGAATTTTGGCTACGGAACCCAAAAAAGAACAACTATTAATCTACTTGCCTCTTCTCAGTAGTACCTGCCTTCCGATTTTATCACCAATTATAAAACAGTTACAGATAATTAAGCTTTTTTTTTTTTATCGCTATTAAAGCGGGCAAACGAGCATGCGGGTCACCTGATGTTGAGTGATTACCGCCGCCCATATACATTTGCAACACCAGAGGCACTGCTAATGTGTTGCCGGCCTTTGAGGAATTGGTTTATTCGCCCCTTAAATACACCCATGTTAAAATTAGCAGGAAATACCGCAGCAGGGAGTTGGTTCCAGATTCTGCAGGTTCGCGGCAGAAATGACCTAGAAAATCTAGTGGTTGTAGAAAACCAGCCATCCAGATGGTGTGGGTGGAAGCTTGACTCGAATTCAAAAATGTAATAATATATTATTCAGCATAAAAAGAGTATGAACATAAAGAAGTGTATACAAACACATAACATACAAAGATAAGGTCACCTTAACGAGGGACATTAAAATATTCAAAACGTGAGACGGCCATAAACCACCCTTACAATGCGTGGATGGAATTGTGACGGACCCTTTAAAAAATCATAAAAAATTTAGATCCCCTTTACCGAGGCACTCTATGGGGTCATCAAAATAATCTATTGTACTAAAAATATAATGGCTCTGATAAGAATTTTGGAAAAAAACACTAAATGTCAGCGAAATGTTAAAATCTCGTTATTATGAAATCGCTTAATATAATGATACATTTTAAAAACGAAAGTATTGCAAATGTAAATGTGTATAATGTGTGCCTGTGTCTGTCTGTCTGTGAAATTGTAACTTCTAAACGAATGGACCGATTATGATCTGGGTTTTTGGGTTTCGTAGCCAAATTACAAAAATCGAACCCTTATAGGTTCCAAATGCCTGTCTGTCTGTCCTTTCGTATGTCACTTTTTTCCGAAACTATAAACCAACCATATATAACCGCATTAAGATTTTTACATAAAATCATAACTATTAAATTAAAAATTTAAAAAACCCCCGATCGAAATGAAGATTAAACTTTGGTCATTTTTCAGCAAAAATATAAATCGGTTTATCCGTTTCATATGCCACTCAGCATCAGGTCCTCGTCAATTGGAAACATGAAAAGAACCAGTCAAGACAAATTCAACGAGCCCAAACTCGATGGGTTTACTAAAAAGGTAGACCAGGGTTACGTCTCCTACCTCGAGCCTTATAATCAGACCAGCTCAGTGGTTCCAGAAGACATTAGTGTTTCAAATGTCAGATCACACACATGCTTTCAAGCAAACTGAGAGTGTAACATTTCTATTACACCTAACAAACGACCTTGAAGACCTGAACCGATTTCCACCAAACATAGCTAAAAACACTCTGGACTAATATACCTTTCAAACAAAAAAAAACGCATTAAAATCGGATCATCTGTTTGGGAGTTCCGATGCCACAGACAGACACATACATATACATTTACACAGACACGTCAAACTTATAACACCCCGTCGTTTTTTCGTCGGGTTAAAAAAAAATATTTTGTCTTTCGTTTAATCAACTCAAATATACAAATTAAAAAAATCATTTAATAATAATAAAAAAAACATAAACAAATAATCGACTGTTATTAAAACATTGATTAAAGTTACAATGACAACAAGCAAGAAAGACGCTGACTTAAAGCAGTTGCAAAGACGGGTTGTAACACTAGTCACATTTACAAAATGAAGCGACGCGAAACGTATACATAAAACGTAAAATTGGACGATAATCTCTATAGGCCCGAAAATTTAGATTGAAATTGAAATTGGACATTTAAAATGTAAATAGAGAATTTTGAATGTAGATAGCCCAATATAAGACTAACGAAAATCATGAAAACGCTTTCGGAATCACAGTGTTGATACTTAAAATGTAGAATATTTAAATTTTTATGCATAAAAGCAGAGATAAATGTTTAGTTAGAGCCTCGATGCTATCAGATTTATATAAAAGTGGATATGAATAATTTAAATTGTGTTAAAAGGTTTCGACGGAACAAAACTGTTTTGTTTATTGGATATTTTCGTTTCTACGATTTTTTCAGAAAAGTAATAGTGAATATTACTATAATCCTCATATTTTTAATTACCCACTCCAGGGCGTGGGCCTCATCCCACATATTCGGTAAGTACCGCGACCATGCCGTGGTACCTCTGGGAGGGATGCGGATCAATCACACCTGATGGTAAATGATGATGCATTCTAAGATGAAAGCAGGCTACTTGTTATGAGTAGAATGAAATCCACACCAATTTCGGATTCTACAAGACATTGTAACGGAACGCAAAATCGATTGGCGGTTCGTCTTTTTCGATAGAGTGGTAACTAGCTCCCACCAGCCATCCCCATATTTGTAAAATAAATGAGAAATTAATAATCTTATCGTCATAAACCGTTTCAATGTTTGCATCCAAGACCTCGTGATTCATAACTGAACTATTTAACCACTCAGCGGTGAGGCAACTAGGACGTAAGTCTACACTCTAGAGGTAGAAACACAGTAAAACAACGACTAAAATTCAACGATCTTAAGCATAAATTCAAAATAAATTAACGTCACACCATAGATTTTATTATTAACTAGGTGATCCCCTTGGTTTCACCTGCGTAAATCCCGTTTCTGTGAAACCTTAGGTGCTTTATCTACTATAATAAATTTTTGTGCCGTATTTAATTCAGATCCGCTAACTTTAGTAACAAATATTTATAAAATAGTCGTTAAGTTTTGTTAAATTTTCTAATTTTATGCGCAAGAGTTTTCTCCTAACAGTAACAAACACAACAATTAAAGATTTAGCGAATCGAGAGCAACTGAACGGATTTGGTTACAGTAACACATTCAGGGATTCATTTTCGCATTATAATTTTCTTACTTATTCATTTAAATCTTGCAACATGCACCCTGTAATTACTGAAAACATACCACCCTAAAAACCTCCCCTGCCACCCGAAAACACAATCTCATAACATTGAAGCCGCCTCAACGAGCAGCGAATTGTTTTCCGAACAAATTTTTCACCGCCGCGGCTCGCACGCGTTCGCCATGCGTTAAGAGTATTAAACTTTTTGCTCACTTGAGAAGCACTCAAATTGAGCGTGAATTGCGTAAGGGAACGTAAATACTTTCATCTTGTTCACTCACTGGATGCGGCATCTTAAAACAAATAAAGCAAATGGCACGGTATTTACGGAAGACCAGCTCGGTGTCCTGACGGGCACTGCAATGCTAAGTTAGGACCTTTTTTGGGATCAAATCACTTTTTACATCTTGTATAGCGAGCTATTTTATTATATTTTATTTTTAGCGGTATTTTCCTAAATAAACATTTTTATTTCTTTCTTTCTTTAAATAAATAAATAAAAAATCTTTATTAGGCTTAGGTTACATGGGTTACACGTGTAAAGAAACGTTAATAAGTGTGTTATTTGAGACAGGGTTACAGTTATTAACGCCCTCCTCCAATAACATGAAACACATAAAACTGACAAAAGCAAACTTAAAGTGTACTTGGATGCGGTTTTCTAACAGGCTTATTTTGGAGTAATTTTAAGAACATTTCCGTCTAGTTTTCCCATCGATCTTTGGCAATAGATCAGCCAGACCTTATTTTTAATTTTGTATTATTATCAACCTATTCTATCCAGGGTCATACCTTCGTCCTCCTAGAAGGGTGGGGAGAAAGGAGTTGGGATTGTTTTAGAGGAGATATTTACGCTCTGACTTGGTCAAATCCCTTTGAAATTATGTTCCTGATACGCACTACTTACGTCATCATTATCAGCCTATTATCGGGCCACTACTGGGCCTCTCTCCTTTTAAGAGAGGGGAAATGGGGCGTAGACCACCACGCCGCTCTAGTGAGGGTTGGCGGGATTAGAGTGATAATGTTTCATTTATTAACGATCACTATCATATGTTGATGATAGTAACCGGGACCGACATGCACGCCGAGGCACGGGGGTGTAACACCATCCTAAAAAATTCAATTATTATACTATTAGAAACATCATCAGAAGGGGTTAAAAGGCACGAGCAGGAAAACAACATTAACCAAAATATTAACACATTTTAATTACAAACTTTCTTAAATCAAATCAAAATGAAACAATATGACGGTAATCACATAATTTACTTAATGAGCATTTACATTTTATTACACTTCAACTTTTAACAAAATTAACTGGCAGCATAACTGCCTATGCTAGAACTGGAATTGATAATGTTCGCAATTTAATAAACTGTCCTTTTATATAAGCCAAAAATGCCACAGACTACATTCTTTTTTTTAATGATTCTCGTCTAATCGTCGTCATAGACTCTAGCTGTTTGAAGCGCAGTATTCAATGTTGCTAACACGGCCTTCCTGACAGTGGGTCGTCCTCGACCCTGGCGCCTCGTGCGATGTGACAGGAATCGGCGACACCAGTCACCGACGACTGCATCTGAAGCCGCATCTTCAGACTCTACCCCAGGCACGTAGAGCTCGGAGTGTAGCCTGCACTGAGGGAGTTCAATGCACATTCGTCATCTCCATTATCTGCAATAGTACAATACGTTAAAAGGAGAATCAAACATCATAGACGTACGTTGTCACCACACGGCTCGACCATCCTCCTTTTATAAAAACTCTCTCAATCAATTCATACATCACACAACACACGTCATCTAAAATACTCTATCTTACAGGCTTCACCTCCGAGACGTCTCAAAATATTAAAAATAGGGCCCTGATACGTATCACTCTTTCCTACTCGAAGTCCGGCCAACCGTCAGCAGCAAGCAAACGCCATCGTCTGCGTCTGTACCAGACGCCCACTACTACGTTTGTGTCTCCAAAATGGCTTTTTCCCACGCGAGTCCACGCGTTTCCCCGGCCAAGGGTACACCAGCTCACACCAGAACTGAAGGTCAACGCAATATGCGTTTACCTGTCAGCGATAGCCTTCATATCGCCCAACCCAACAGAGCCATGCTCCCGAAGGGTGTACCAATCCCTGTTATTTCAATCACAACTTATAACACCATCGATTGCCATTTGCCTAATAGAGCCTAACCAAGACTGATAGTGGTCAAGAATCTGATAAAAAGTCAAAGAGCTTCATAAAGGGCAGTAGAGCTTGATAGAGCTCATTAGAGAGCAACAGAGCTTGATAGAGGGAAGTAGAACTTTATAAAGCTCATAGAGCTAGGTAAAGAGCAATACAGCTCGATAAAGTGCAATAGAGCTCAACAGAGGGCAATAGAGCCTGATAGAGCTCAATAGAGCCTAATAGAGCTTGACCATTTTACTAAACCTTATGGCAACAAACAGTGAAACAAGCATGGTTTAATGTGATTGACATAACAACGATTGAGTGCCCGGAAACAACCTCAGGCCCAGCACGTCCCACCGAAGCATACACCGCGCCCATCAACCGCGCCACTGCTTGGGATGCGCTGTCAGCTAGCGCCAAACTTCGCGCTGCCGGCCACGCTACGACGATGTGTGCGCCGCCGCCCGCACCGACACTGGTGCTGCCGTCACAGCAAGCCCCTTCAAGGCAGTACCGAGCACGCCTCTGCCAGCGTCGCTCTGCCTGGCTGCTATCGGGCATCTGTACAACACAAACAGAAACACATTATAGGTCAAAGAAACACACGTTCAACCATTGTCTTATGTCTCATAAGTTGAGCGCAAGGTTAGCCTAACTCAAGGTCAACACTGGGATCATTTCCCCTATTAATCAGTTGTTAAAAACTGAAATGACTTCTATCACCAAGTCAACGCAACTTATTTACATATGGCATTCTTATAGGCACAGAGTTCCCTCAATTTAGCCTTTATTGTTAGGAAATTGAGTTTCCTAACAATTGCAACAAGGTTAAGTTTCGTAAAAGCAGTTTGGAATCTTTAAGTAAGTGTTTCTCAACTCAGAATATCTACCCGATCAGGGCAGATTATCTTTATGTCGAGAGGGACGGCTTATAATACGACTGAGAAAAGATCAGGCTCAGGACTGAAGACTCTACGTGCTACAACTTCTAAGGCACAAAGGTGATGTTGAAATTTTAACAAAAAAAATTCAAACTGATTTTTATTTTGTCTGACCCGGGACTTGAACCCTGGACGTTATTTTCACAATCCAAACTAGCTAACTACGGAACCGATGGAACAATGAACTGCCTCCCGCCAAAATAGATAAGTCACATACGTCAGGGGTCCTTGATCACCATTATGAGACGATGTACTCGGCTGTCACTATGTCTACCGACAGACACCGCCGACGACATGGTTGACTGTGCTCTGCGTGAATCATTGCCATCTGCAAGTGAATAAAATTCATTACGCTACCACAGCTCTAAATATCCTGATGACACCAAATACATGGGACTGTTCAAATTGGTTACAGTGGGCAGGTACTCAAGACACCTACCCGCACGTTACTTTCGCTCTACCTATAGGAACTCAACGTGAGCTATCTCTAACAATAGACGAAGGCAACTAATTGTGAACCAAACATGATGTCACCTTAAAAAATTACAGTTACTGCAAAAGCTGTGTGCGAACATAAAATTAAAAACCAACGTCTGTTTCTAATTTTTAAATTTAAAAATTCGAATCTTCGAAGGAACCACTACAGGTTTCCTTTATTTGGTTGAAAATATCTTTAGACCATTGACTATTGTACAATGAACTAATAAAGACCTCATAAGTTTTTAGGTGCACAATAAGTTAATCGATAAGGTTTTTAACTAATCAGTACCGTCTCTAACTCGAATACGTTACACGTTAATAAGGTGTAAAGCTGGCCCAGCTTTACACCTTATTGTGTTAAAACAATCTGTACTGACAAATTCAGTAACAATATATGGGCGTGATGTAATCTAAACAGAAATGTAATCTACAAGATGTAAAATTACAAAGCGTACAAAGCGTTTGTCAATATCGTAAGGACCTTTTTACTAATTCTTGCCCTATTCTTGAACTATACGTAAAGCTTGGACCAAACTTAAATCATTGACTAGTCAAACTACTCTTTTTTCAGCAAAGTGTACCTACTCATGAATTTACAACTGAATCGTTAGGGTAGAGACTAATAGAATAAAAGTATTTTCCGTCTACAATTATTTAGTGTCCTAACTCGCACTCAAAATTCAAATTTGTTTCTTTTAAATAGACTTTCAAAAAGTGCTTATAAATTGCAGTGACATACTTGGCTTTAAAAGAGATCTGCGGTATCAATGTATTGAAAGGCAGACTCAATCTAGAAGAGTAGTAAATAACTCAACAGTTACTTTTTCAAAGATATAATATGCCACGACTATTATATTTTTTTATTTTGGTCGACTACGAGTTGGTTCTTGACTACTATCACAATTTATGTTAAGTGATAATGCAATCTAAGATCGGAGCGGGCTAACTTGTTAGGAGGAGGATGGAAATCCACACCCCTTTCGGTCTCTTACACGACATCGTACCGAAACGCTAAATTGCTTGGTGGTACGTCAAAGTATCAGAAGAGAAAGCAAAAATAAAACAATTAGTAGAAATATCATCGAATTAAAATCTTGACAAAACTATTTATGAATTTTTATAGTAATGCGAGCTACTTTTCAAATATTTTTTGTAGGATAAACTTTATTTCTTGGTGTAACTATTATTGTCAATCTCTTTGATCCTATGCGAGTTGTAACGGAACAACTTAATCAGAATAGGCAGAATTAAAGGTTAAGCATAATAAAATTAAACGTTTACTCTCACCAAGGTACTGTACGACCAGCCACTAACAGGCCTGCCGTTATCGTCTCACAGCTGCGTCCAAGGTGCACTATCTGCCACCTCAGGCACGCAACGCTGCCAGGAGTGTGCAGACCGTCACACCAAGCAGACATCTCGGCAATAAGTGCGCGACTAGTGCCGCCGCAGCTTGCTGCCGCAGGAACGCAGATCACGCTGCCGTAAGCGCGTAGTCCACGTAGCATGCGCGGCTACTGGCTGGCAGTTCACGCCGATACAAGACGTGCAGTACACGCTGTTACAGGCGCGCCGTATGCGTCTCAGCAGGAGTGGCAGATGTACCACAGCAGGAGTGCCAGGTGTGCTTTAGCGGGAGCACTAGATGCTCTTCAGCAAGAACGCTGAAGCACCAGCACAGAAGCGACGAATGCGCCAGCATATGCGTATGCACAGGGCACGCCGCTTCAGGCACTCGAGCGTGGTGCATGCACCAGCACGCACTACCCTCGCCACGGCACTATAAACTCCGCCGCAGCCTGGGACGCCTTTACATACTGCTGCCACGGTCGCATATTATAGCAACAATCGACAAAATAGCATTAGAATTTACACGTTTCGATTCAATGGTATCTTGTCTAGGCAAAGCACATAATTATCATATTTGTACTACTATGTGAAGATAATCATGACTCGGTTTTGTACTACGAAAACACTTGTTAACTATTTAACAACAATGAGTTTAAGTTAATAACTGCGAAGCAAGGTATCGACAAAAAGTATACATAGCATGTACATTGCAAATTGATAACTCAATCGTTACCGTTCGGTCATGTCTGACTTCCGCTAACAATTCATTGTAATTAAACATATTAATTACACTACGTATTGACACAATATTTTTTTTTTTAAACAT
The DNA here is from genome assembly GCA_034621355.1 of Mycalesis mineus. Classification (NCBI taxonomy): domain Eukaryota; kingdom Metazoa; phylum Arthropoda; class Insecta; order Lepidoptera; family Nymphalidae; genus Mycalesis; species Mycalesis mineus. The sequence goes on from CM067901.1 coordinate 12,352,392, forward strand.
GTAGGTACTTTTCTAATTGATAATCGGATCGTTATAGCTCGGTCAGCCCTGACCTCAACTTATGGTTTTAATTTTTACTTCACAACTGTTATTTGTGGGTACTTTTATTAATAACTTTTTACTTTTCATTTAATAAGAAAACTATTTTTCTTACAATTAAATTCCAAATTCAACTTTACCGGAAAGACGAAATTGTCCAACAGACTCGCAACACCTCTCACAGTACGGTGGTTGTGTTGAACAGGTGACTCAGATGTACAGAGGTGACACGGCTTTGTCTCCTCATCACATCCGAACAGGGCGCGCAAGACACACGCGGCAAAGTGACAGTTCTGTAACCTTTAAAAATCTATGTTAGAAAATGTTCCCATTACACTACACAGCGATGTAGGTAGGTACTTCTTAACCGACAGACTATAATGGACATTGAGATCGTTACTTGATTTTATTTAAAAACAGTACTACTCAACGGAAAAACTTCAACGACGGTAAGAACAAGCGGGAAAACATTTCTACTTGATAGGTACACAAAACCTGTCCTTTGTTTTTGCTGAATGAGCATAGTAACTAAGGTAAGTACTTAGTCAATATTTTTGCGTTGAATAAAATATTTGCACACAACTATTTCAGACACTGATTACTACTACTGAAAATTACTGGCATAGTAACATGAAAGCGTTCTTTGTTTTTCAACTACCGACATTTGCAAAAAGTTTAACGTAATTAACTTTTCTAATTGCAATAACTCAAACAGTTAGATTACTCTTAATAGCAGATCGACTTTTAATAAAATATGAAATCGTACACAAAAATATCGTCGAATGGAATTTCTTTCTTACCAGACATCGTAGTCAGCGTTACATACTTTTACTCCTGGTTACTTTCCGCCTGGACATGTCAGCGGTAGCGAACCATGATGCTTGCGGCATCGTGCAGAATAGTGCCAAACAGTAAGGTACTGCTAGCACTGCTTGGTTCCAAACTTAGGCCCGCAGAGGCGTGCCAGTAATGAACCAGACGTACATAAAATTACACTTCACTCGCGAAGCACTACTTTTTTTGTTAGGTTGTTTCATTTTGATTTCTGTTAACTTTTTGTAGGCGTTAAGTCCTTTAGCCCACTTCTGATATTAGAAACATCATCAGAAGGGGTTAAAAGGCACGAGCAGGAAAACAACATTAACCAAAATATTAACACATTTTAATTACAAACTTTCTTAAATCAAATCAAAATGAAACAATATGACGGTAATCACATAATTTACTTAATGAGCATTTACATTTTATTACACTTCAACTTTTAACAAAATTAACTGGCAGCATAACTGCCTATGCTAGAACTGGAATTGATAATGTTCGCAATTTAATAAACTGTCCTTTTATATAAGCCAAAAATGCCACAGACTACATTCTTTTTTTTAATGATTCTCGTCTAATCGTCGTCGTAGACTCTAGCTGTTTGAAGCGCAGTATTCAATGTTGCTAACAATACCTTATCCTAAACCTTTTTTGTGTCTTTGTAACAAATAGCATAAAGATTCGCTGGTAAATAAGTTCCCTAACCTTTATATCTGTCTCCGGGTGAAACAGTTTATTATTTACGTTCTTCTTTACGCGCTCTCTTCCTCCCAATCCATTCCGTTGCCAATAAATACAAATAATGATTCCTGAATACTTTGGCTTTGTTACTTTTGACGTAGACGATATAATAATGATGACGTATAAGAGGCTTATTTTTTTCGTTGGAATTTTTTCGTTACCATTGCATCATCTTTTAACATAGACGCATAGTTGAGATCTCGAATGCCCTTCCAAAGTCTGTTTTTAGGGTTCCGTACCTTAAAAGGAAAAAACGGAACCCTTACAGGATCACTTCGTTGTCCGTCTGTCTGTCAAGACCCTTTTTCTCAGAAACGCGTGGAAGTATCAAGCTGAAATTTATATCAAATACTCAAATCTGCTGTCCCTTAGAGTCGTGAAAAAATCAAGCTTCTAGGCCTAGGCAATCAAAATATACAGCCGTTTATACCAAAAATTTCCCCAATTTTCGACACAGTCAAGTAAATCAAAACCTAACGGGTAGTTCACATAAACTTAGAATCTTGAAATTTGGTACGAAGCAACGTCATATAGCACAGATAATTGAAAAATTACGAAAACTGTAAATTTTTAGTTACATCATGTAATAAAAATATTTTTAATAATTTACACTTACCCCCTTTTCTTATGAACGCGCAAAGGTATTAAATTGAAATTCATATCAAATACTTGGCTCTAATATAATCTTGAAATTTCGCATGAAGCTATGTTTTTTAGAGTAATTCCGAAAACCTTAAAATTTACGGAACCCTCGGTACGCGTGTCCGACTCTCACTTGGCCGGTTTTTTTTGTTTCTTACAACTTGAGTATCTTTTTCTGAACAAGCGCGTTCCACCTCAGACCACATAAACACTTACCATCAGGTGAGATCTTGGTCAAGCGCGATCTTATTTCATTTAGTAAAAGATCAATATTCCATTTCACTCTAAAGTAAATAATTGTAATGTTGTAATGCTAGTACTACAGAGTGAGACCAAAGGCTAGATGTCTCTAGTTCAACGCAGACTCTATCATCATTATTAGCCCATTTTAATGGCGAGCTACAGGGCCTGATTTTATAGACTAACATTATAAAGAATTATATCGTTTGGACCTAAAATAACCTACAACAAAGGACATGGCCGGAATTAGTATGGAGCTGTGCCCCGAAAAAAAAATTCGTTTGCAGTGACATATAGTACCTTATTTTAAAGCTTGCGAGTATTAGAATACCGCTATTTAAGGTTTGTGTTCAAAGAACTTTCGAGAGTCTTCAATAACATGTTACAAAAAGGCGCCTAATTATTTTAAATAGCAATGATTTTATTGTGTTTACCAAAGTGTTATATAGTTAGTAGCAAATAATACCTCACTGGTCCAATAGTTAGGCTATATGGGTTAAGATCATTGGTATATAAAGAGATTGAGTTAGTACTAAACATTTATTCTAGTTTATCAAAGCGAATTAATTCATCCCGGTCATTATTATTACATAACAAATGACTGTTCCATATAAAAAAACATTTCAAATCTGTCAAAATACGGTCGGATACTTGTACACACTTTTGCATGTCGCGTGGTTGTGCGCAGCCGCATCATCGTAACATATTTATACAATAAAAAAAAGCTTTATTTTATTATTACAATTATGTTTATAATATTTATCTTAGTTTACATTGTTTTGTTAGTCGTATTTTTTATATTCAATTACAAACTGAAGTCCTAATTACAGATAGAATATGTATTGTATGTGTATCCAAACTCACAAGTTAATGCGAGTCAAAGAAATATCCAAAATAAACAAAAAAATACGTATTTCTCGAATGTTATAGAGAAATATAATTTTTGCCTCAAATATTGCTTTATTTTTTTATTCTTTTTAACATATTAATAAATATTGCAAATTCTATTCAATTTGGGGGCAGAATCCGGCCATGTCCTTTACTTCGCTTAGGAATTAGATTCGGGGAACAGTATTTATATTCGTATTTTTTGTTTATTTTGGATATTTCTTTGACTCGCATTAGCTTATGAGTTTGGATACACATATAATACATATTATATATGTATTTAGGACTTCAGTTTGTAACTAAATATAAAAATACAACTAACAAAACACTGTAAACTAAAGTAAATATTATAAACATATAATAATAAAATAAATAAGGTTTCTTGAACGCCAAGAACCTTCATAATCGTGAGGTGTGCAATCTCAGAGATTATTTCCTCAAGATAAATGTGGGTATGCATAAGGATGTCGTTGCAGTGGACAAGGGTCTTACCCCACTATCCCTTGGCAAAGAGAACTGGCGTAAGCCTAAAGTAATTAGTAACTCAGATCGTGTGGCGATATGGAAGAGTAAGGAGTTGCATGGACGTTTCTACAAGGCCCTCACGGGGCCGGATGTAGATCAAATAACATCTGTATCTTGGTTGCAATTCGGTGACCTCTTTGGGGAAACCGAGGGTTTTGTCTGTGCAATTATGGACGAGGTTATCAAGACGAGAAACTACCGGAAACATATTATGAAAGATGGCACTCTAGACATATGTCGAGCGTGTCATCAGCCTGGGGAATCCCTCAGACATATAGTTTCCGGGTGTTCTCATCTTGCTAATGGCGAATACTTGCACAGACATAATCAAGTAGCCAAGATAATCCACCAACAACTTGCTCTTCGGTATGGCCTTGTCGATTTTGAGGTGCCTTACTATAGGTACGACCCAACGTCAGTTCTTGAAAATAGCAGTGCGTTGCTCTACTGGGATCGAACAATTATCACTGATAGGTATATTGTAGCCAATAGACCTGATATAGTGATAATTGATCGATTAACGCGCCGTGCAATGATTGTTGATATTACTGTTCCACATGACGATAATCTGATGAAAGCTGAAAAGGAAAAAGTATCAAAATACTTGGACCTTGCCCATGAGATTACCGCCATGTGGAATGTTGATTCAACAATGATTGTTCCTATAGTCGTTTCAGTCAACGGTATTATAGCGAAAAGCTTTGACGAACATCTTAAAAAGCTTTCGCTTAATTGTTGGATCAAGGGTCGGATACAGAAGGCAGTAATTCTTGAAACGGCGCGTATTGTGAGGAGGTTCCTCACTCTGGAGCCCTGACCACCGGTTGCTTGGACCCCCGGGCCCCGCAGCAGGCGGAATGGATTTTTTTATAAATTTTTAATAGTGTTTTTATAATTGTTTTATAAGCATTGTTAAAAATTTAAAAAATAATTGTAAATAAATAAATGAGTGTAAAATAAATAAAAGTATTTTGACAGAGTTGAAATGTTTTTTTTTATATGGAACAGTCATATGTTATGTAATAATAATGACCGGGATGAATTAATTCGCTTTGATAAACTAGAATAAATGTTTAGTACCAACTTACTCCTTATATACCAATGATCTTAACCCATATAGTCTAACTATTGGACCAGTAAGGTATTATTTGCTACTAACTATATAACACTATGGTAAACGACAGTAAAATCATTGCTATTTAAAATAATTAGGCGCCTTTTTGTAACATGGTATTGAAGAGTCTCGAAAGTTCTTTGACCACAAAACTTAAATAGCGGTATTCTAATACTTGTAAGCTTTAAAATAAGGTACTATATGTCACTGCAAACGAATTTTTTTTTCGGGGCACAGCTCCATACTAATTCCAGCCATGTCCTTTGGTCCATTTTGCTGCTTGGCAATAGACTGATATTTATGGTGTTTAATACTTCACCGGATAAGCTCTATCATAACGAACTTCACTCCTGTATAATTATACAAAGAGATATATATAAACAAGAAATCTTTTGTCATCTCTCGGCAATCGTAAATTGTACACGGATGAAAAAACAGGCAACTGTTTCTAGCACATAAACCCTTAAGCCTCATTAACTTCAGCAGGTGGACTGAAATCCTAGATAGGACCCGTCGGATTATAGTCGTACCCACTCCGAGCACAGGCTTTGCGCTTCAGTAGAAAAGGAAAAGCATTCGTCGCGTAACGATATATTCCCTTATGAAATATTGCGGAAACCCGTGACTTAGTCTTAAAGAACATTCAAGTCAGAGGGCGTCCGTGGCGCAGTGGTGTCGCAGTGGATTTATAAGACGGAGGCCTAGTATTCGATTCCCGGTAGGGCCTATTAAGATTTTATATAAGGCGTATTAGAATTAGTACTGGTCTGACTGGATAATTCGTTAAGATTTTAAGGATGATACCCCTTTCGGTTTCTATACGACATCGCACCGGAACTCTAAATCGCTTGGCGGTACGTCTTTGTCAGTAGAGTGGTAACTAGCCACGGCAAAAGCCAAACCACCAATTTAATGCTAAGTAAAAATCTTGAGAAGAAAAAAATCCATCACCTGTTTTACCTCTTATGTATGTATATGTAGGAGATATATGTGGGATGCTATAAATTAAATCTCAATTCTCATTTAATTAATATTAATAAAAGTCTTGCAAAATACAGTCGATGTTGCGGACAGGAGCTACATGCCCCACGCGGCGTCAGCAATGACTAACTGTGATTGGTCGCCCGCTGACGCCCCCCACCCCCGCACGCCCCTCAGCCCCCGCGATCGACCCTCCCCCGCTCGGCACACTTGATCCCAGTGCCGGGCGGGGGAATTGCATAAATACCGGCACCCGAGCTGCCGGAAATCACTTCCGCTAGAACTCCCGAACGATCAAGAACCGAGAACCCTAGCGTGATGTAAGAACATCAAGAGCCTCAAGATCCAAGAACCCAGCCTAGAACCCTGAACCCCGAACCTTAAAGTGAATATTGTGAACCCGTGAACCCTTAGAAATAGCGACCCTAATATACAGTCCACTGAACCACACGGAGGGCTTTCAACTGAACCTTAGTTGTTATTTCCCTCCCCAAAAGTCGATTTAGTAATAGTCTCTCTCCGTCTGTATATACAAGTCTTTAACATTATAAACGGTAGCTGCTAATGCCAGTAGTTCGTTTAATTAGATTAATCCTGACCTATTTGTACAGGAAAGGTGCAGTCGTAGAGTTTAACTACATTGTAGTAAATTACTCGCAGTTGCAAACGGTTGGCTAACTTGTAGCGATGGTGCTACGTTATATCATATAGAGCTGAAATTGCATATTGCTTGGAGTATATGAGTAATTAGCGGTGACCCGCGGGTTTGCTTGCGCAGTTCCCCTTTCTGTGGTCCCATCCATACCCATCCCACCCATACGTATTACTGACTGCCTCTTTAATCCAGTGGTTAGCCTATGTGGCTTCACGAGGTCCTGGGATCGAATCCTCGGTCAGGACACGGATTAGTTCTGAGTTTTTAATTTTTCTATGAAATTTTCAGTAAATTCCAAGCCCGGTGTTTGGAAAGTTGGTGGTGGTAAAACCCCGTGCCTCGGAAAACACTTCAAGCCGTCGATCCCGGGCATTATTCTCAATATAGTAGTGGATAAAAAAAAAATCTAATAGTAATCGTTAATAAATGGTACATTATCATCCTAAGCCCGCCACACCGCATTGGAGCAGAGTGGTGGGTCTACGCCCCACTCCTATAAGGAGGGAAGCCTGGCCCTGTAGTGGGCCGTTAATAGGCTAATAATAATGATGGTGATATGATGAGCGTCTTGCGCTCAGCGCATAAAAGTTGATTACAGCACTGCCAACGAGGCAGAGACCGATCGTCTAACACTAATCCAAGCAGTAACCGTTGGCAGAAACTAATAATAACTGTTTAATTAGACGCAGTACATAATTCCGCAAAGGTGCAATTCTAGAATTTAATTACAGACCAGCCGTAAATTACTCGCAGTCGCAAACAATTGGATAAACTTCCCGGCAAGACGCCGCGCCATTACCTACCTAGTGCTTTATTTGAATACTTTTTTAAATACTTAATTTTTTAAAGCTTTCTTATTTTTATTTTGACGAAATTGGCGTGGTCTAGTCTTGAGGTTTTTCTTCTAAAGGTTGGTCTTTTGTTGTTGATTAAGCTTCATTAAAAGTACGCATTATTGCGTAATTTTTCACAAGAAAAATCGTACTAATTCGAAAATAAATAATTAACATTACCTAACTCTTAGAATAAAACTTTTTGACAGTTGTTAAAAAGGACCTTCCGTTAAACAAACATAAGCATCTTTTTTCTTTTTTATTCATTAAAAGTCCCATGACTGCCATCACACCTGATGGTAAATAATGATGCAATTTCAAATGGAAGCGGTCTAACTTGTCAGGAGTTGGATGAAAATCAAAACCCCTTTCGGTCTCCAGCAATGGTTGTCTATCGACTGATAATTGTTGACCAAAGTTAGGATCCATTCCATTTTTACCCGTCTACGTCAGAAGGAGGGTTCTGTTTTTCGAGCGTATGTATGTATGTATGTATGTATGTATGTCTGTCCATTTCTTCGGCACGCGCTACAGCCTAAACGACTGAACGGATTTTGACATGTGAGGTGTCGTTGAATTTGTCAAAATTGTCGTAGTGACATAGGCTATATAAAATTTCAAAATGGCGGCTGTAAATGGGAGGAAAAAGGGGGAATGTGTGTATTTTTTTCTCTTACCTTAGCAATATGGGTACCAATTGAAAGGTCGTAAAAAGACCATTTCAAAAATATAAATATCATATCATGTTCATATTACTTTTTTAACAAAAAATGGCAAAAAGTGTACTAAGTGTACCGTCTCATTTCTATACCATAAACTAAAACTAAAAAGTTTCAAATAAAATTATTATTCTAAATACAACCCGACTGCTTAGAATTTATGAACTGAAAAGAGAAAAACAAGGATCACTATATCTGTATAAAATTCTAAATACTTTATGGTGCTGCAGGCGGGGACAAACGTAGATTTGGTAGATCTTTCTTTCCCCGAAGGTTAAAATATTTTGTCCCTGTTTGCAGCACCATAAAGTATTTAGAAATTTATACAGATATAGTGATCCTTGTTTTTCTCTTTTCAGTTTATAACTTCTAAGCAGTCGGGTTTTTTGTTTTTATAATAATAATTATATTATTTTTCCCACTGAACTCTGAAAATTATAAGATCTATCATAGTACAGTGTCCAACTATCTATCAGTAATATTAAAAAAATACATGGAAGAAGCAATTCACTAAAAGAGAACAAACACGTAGTTTGTTATCCCATTTGAGACTCTCTCAAATTTTATATTGACTATCGCCTTAGAAGTATTGAAAAGAAATACCTATTTACTTCTGATAAACATACGGACTGATTTTGTGTGTAAAATCGCATTGCTTTAGTCATATTTTTTTTATTAAATTTAATTTTATAACTACTGTATTTCAATAGCTTATAAAAATAAAGTAAGTTAATATTCTGTGGCTGCGGATTATGAAGCTCTGGGTTTTGGGTTCAGTTTTTCTTTTCTCCAAGTAAGTTATTTTGCTTTAGCTGCATATAATATACAACCCTTTAAACCATCGTCCCCGGTAATTATGATAAACATTTAATAAAAAATATTTGCGAGAAGCTAGTCTTTAGCAGGTCTATTTAAAAAAAGGCTGACGGTTAAGAGCCTCATTTTAAATGGCATTTATAATCTAAATTCCTTGCTAGGTAACGTTTAAAAATACTTACTAATATAATAAGCGCAAAAATAAAATTTATAAATGTCACATTTATTAAGACAGCGTTTAAAGACACAATTACTTCCCGTATGTCACAAAAGGAGTGCTGTTTGATGTGACAAATTGCATCCTTTGTTGGCACCAAACTGTCGATAACCCCCCCACTATTTGTCGACCCACTTCACTAAACGATTTGATTCTCGGGGATTTGATGGAAGGCGACTTTCTTAATCTTTTTTTAAGCCTCGATAGGAAAAGGGGTGTTGTAAGTGTCCTTCTTGTATTTATGTGTCATATCTTTAGACATTTATGTATACTCCTAAATAGATATGCTGATTTAGACACGTTTATGATTGAAATTTGATTCGACGGGATTCTGGGTGGTAATGTAACCTTGAAAATAAACATATTAAAAATTGCGGAACCAACGGGATTGAACCCCGCGTCTCTCTGGCCACGTAAGCCAAACGGGGGTTCGAATCCCGTCGGTTTTTCAGTTTTTGATATTATGTTTATTTTTAAAGAAAAATTTTCCTAAAGTGTGGTAGCACTATAAAATAAAAATATAATGTAACCTTGAACTTTTTCCTAAAATTCTTAATAAAGAAACGATAAAAGCAAATTGAGCACAAAACTTCTCCGATTCGATCATCTATGTAAACATATTTTTCATTCTTTAAATTGGGTAGAAGAAAATGTTTTTAACATTTAGTAAGAGGTATGCACCTTCTACTAGGAGCTCTAACATTAGGGTTATCACAGAAGCATCGCGGAACAATATCACAAGCACCAGGACGCTTCACGTCAGCTCTTGGGTTACTGCAAGTGGGTTCAGCCATTTGTGGGCAGTTGAGCTCGGGATGTTCATCGGGGGGACAGGATCCTGTAACAGAGGATATTGACAGTTTATACACTCAGTTTTAATAAATAAACACATATTTTTTTTAATGACTACAAGTTGGCCCTTGACTGCTATCACACAGATTGCATCATCACTTAACATCGTTAAGTGATGATGCTTAAGTAAATTAAAGCAACTAAATGACCCAGTTATTTTTTACTTTTTAATGTGTTTTGAGTCGGTTCTATTTTTTGTTATTTTTCTTCAAGTTACTCCTGATGGTAAGTAATCACGTAATCTAAGATGAAGGAGCGGGCTAACTTGCTACTAGTAGTGGAGCAGGATGAAATCCACCCCCCCTTCGGTTTCTACATGCCATCATACCGAAATGTTAATCGGCTAAACGTCTTTGTCGGTAGGGTAGTAGCCACGGCCGACCAATTTAGACAATTCTAATCGTCGCAGCCGGGAATCAGCAAAGTCAATCATTTGCAATTTGTAATTCTTTTTTTTTTCGGAATCGAGTATTTTTTTAAACCCTGGATTAATACTATTACGGATTCAGAAAGAAGATAGTATTCCATTCAAACATAGAACTTACTGCAGTTCTAGGTAAACCAAAGTCCTTAAGCCAATTATAGAGATTTAGTTACGTGATATGCGTCACTACTACTGCGTATAAGTTCACAACGCAGTTAGTTATTCACTAGTTAGGTCGTCATATCTATTATTTTGTCCTTTTAAAATTATTTGTAATTAAATAATCATAATATCATTGTTTTCTTTTCTTTTTTTTTCTTTCTTACTAATATTATATTATTTCTTACTAATATTATCTTATTAATGCTGTTATCACATAAATAACATATCTTTTTCTTTTTTCTATGTACAAATCTTCGGCAATGTATTGTCTATTGTTACACATGTATTTTTTCTTTAATGTAAAACTTTTTACTTGTAATGACTGTTTTTGCCAAAATAAAATAAAATAATTTTTATCTTTACGGTACATTCCCAGTAATTCTATACCAATGCATACCTTGAAATTAATAGGCCGGCTGAAATGTTTAGCGAAAAGAACCGCTAGGCACTGCTACACTAAAGTATTATGATTGGTTTATAGAGAAAAATAAAAGTACAAGTGGATAGATACGTAATATTTAATGTTATATTTAGTACAACTTTTGGTTAAATAAGCATGGAAAGGATGCATGCTTGGGAGAATCAGACAAGAAAATGAAAATAGTTATCTTCAGCCATCCCTCTAGGTGGACTGGCTTTATAGATGTCGCATTGAGCGCCTAGTTACTTACATACGTATTCCAACTTTGGGGGCTTCACAGAAGCATTGCGGAATATCACAAGCCTAATATGAGGAGCACGACAGCTAAAAGGATCGAACACAACACTCCTCTAAATCAAGTCCTGCCCCATTTAGCTATAACTATTTACTATTCATTACTTTACACTAGTATCTAGATAACATAAATTATGTTTTTAACATTCTGTAAGAGGCATTCTAACGTTGGGTACATCACAGAAGCATTGCGGAATATCATAAAAATATGAGTATGATAACTAAAACGATTGAACATTGATATATTTTATCATTTAAAATTAAGCTTATCATTTCCAACTGGGTTCTAACGTTGGGTACATCACAGAAGCATTGCGGAATATCACAAACATAATATGAGTGAGCATGGCAACTAAAACTCTAAAAGTATCGAACATTGTTAACTATTACCATTTCATCATTTTAAACTAATTGAAAGAAAATATTTTTAACATTCTGTGAGAGGTACGCATCTTCCATTCAGGGTTCTAACGTTGGGGACATCACAGAAGCATTGCGGAATATCACAAGGTCCTGGATACTTCATTTCGTGTACCGTCGGGTTGCTGCAAGTGGGTTCTGCCATTTGTGGGCAGTACAGCACGGAGTGTTCGCCGGGAGGACATGGTCCTGTAACAGGGAACATGTTAAGAATATGCTTTATAGTTAAGTTTTTTTTTTCCCGGACTTTTTTGTAGAACTTTTTAAGATGCATAAAGTTTTCGTACAATGTTTTCAACTATATCCAATATTTAAGGCAGCGTACGCGCATAAAGCTAAATTTAATCAATTTCACGCTCCGACTCGCGCGACAAAAACTGTGATAACGCGGGTAATATATACAGTACAAATAAATATATAAAATATAGCCTATAACACTCACCGATAACGTAGCATTCTACTTGTGAAAGAATTTTTTAAATCGGATCAGTCGTTCCGAAGATTAGCCAAGACAGAACTTTATTTACAAACTTACAAACTTCACCTCTTTATAATATTAGTATACATTAGTTCAAAAGGAAAACGTTTCGTTTTTTGTAATTAAGTAGTTAAAAATGAAAAGAACATTGACTTTTCGAATAAAAATTGACGCAAAATGCATCATATCGACTACACTAAACCTCAAGCCTCGATTGAGAATGCTTGTCAACAAACAAATTAAAAATGAAGATAGAAATCACTTGACATTTTACATCTGTATTTTTTAATTAACTAGTTAATGAAGAATTCATGACAATAAATTAGATTAGTAAGCTCAAAAGTAATTAATATATTTAATATCTTTTAAATAATATTTTTTAAAATTAACAAAACATAGTTATAAATTAAAATTAATAAGGCATAAAACGTGTTGCATTTTTTATCTTCATTTTAAATTTGTTGACAAGCATTCTCAATCGAGTTTGGCTTTACTATAGTGTATTTCTTATGTAATAAAATAATTAAAATATATGTAAATATATTATATTAATAATTTATTTATTTTGCTATTTTTCACGATAAATCGTCGAATCGCTTGAATCTAAGCGACATAATCACTCAGATCCGATGGAAAAATCTCATCGTACGTTTTACTCAGAAAGTGGAGCATGCTCCGGAGATGTTGACTCTACAATGTTCAGTTACTAAGTGAAATAAATAAATTAATTTAATTAATAAAACTTAAATAAATTATTATTTTTTTAAAAACCTCTCCGAAGTAACGCCTACTTCTACCCAATATCTACATTTATGTACTTACTTGTAGGAAAATTTTGCGCGCTCACTGCAGCAAGAGCAACGATTACAATAAATGCCTTCAAAACAGCCTTCATGGTGATAAGTAATATAACTATTTTACTGCACCTCAACAAACGACTACAAATTCCTGCTAAATGTAATAATTTAAAACAGTTGTACGCTTTTAAATAGATTAGTTAGGGGAATAACTGTTACGAGGAAAACAAAGAGTACCTAATTGAATTTGTTTTGGCGTGACAAATGTTTTTGTTTTGTAAGAAGTAAACATTACTTTATATATTTCTATACCACTTTAGTATAGTATGGGATTGTATAGAAAAGCCAATATTCAATGTATTATTCGTTCTTCACGGACTGTAACAAAACCATAGGCAAAAAAATAAATATTATAGAACAATACACACATTGCTATATAGCCCCAAAATAAGCATAGGTAGCTTGTGTTATGGGTACTATGATAACTGATAACTATAATATATTATACATAAATGCTTATCTATACTAATATTATAAAGAGGTAAAGTTTGTAACTTTGTAAGTTTGTAAATAAAGTTCTGTCGAGGCTAATCTTCGGAACTACTGATCTGATTTTAAAAATTCTTTCACCAGTAGAATAACTACGTTATCGGTGAGTGTTAAAGGCTATATTTTATATTTGTATTGTATATATTACTCGAGTTATTACAGTTTTTGTCGCGCGAGTCGGACCGTGAAATTTATTAAATCGGTTTTCTGCGCGTACGCTGCGTTAACTATTGGATACAATTGAAAACATTGTATGAAAACTTTATGCATCTTAAAAAGTTCTACAAAAAAATCCGCGATAGCATATATCTATCTTTTATATTTTGGCAGATATATAACTTTTTGTGTTTTAAAAAATCATTTAATTCAAATGCTTACGTTTACGTCATTATTTATACAACTAAACTTATCTCTTTATAAAAATAAATTATTTAATAATCACAAGGATATTAAAGAGATAATATTTGTTAATTAGTTACATAGTTTCGGAGATATTACCAATTTTCTAAAAGGCGCGACTCTGTAATAAATCGTTTAAGTCATAATTATGCTTAAGTTTACGTCATTTTTTATACAACTAAACTTAAATCCTTATCAAAATAAATTATTTAATAATCACAAGGATATTATAAAGATAAAATTTGTTTTTCGCAGTATGTTAATTAGTTATATTGTTTTGGAGATATTACAAAATTTCTAAAAAAGAAATTAAGTTGAGTTGTTGAGTTGTTATGTTATACGTACTGAATAGGGGTCAACATTTTGGTACTGATATTTTTTGAGAATTCGATCTTTGATCTTTTCTTTCAATTTATTTGGCATGGCAGACCATATTTATATAATATACGAAAAAGTTTGTTCGTTTGTTTAAACGGGCTAATCTCTAATCTGCGTGACGGATTGTAAATTATTTTGTTTATTATGAAACCTAGACTCAAAAGTAAAATAGAGTGTTTGATACAAGCTCACATCAGCTTGCCATAAATACATATTGTTAATGTTAATGTACTGTAATACTGTACAATGTTGAACAAAAATGTAGATTTTTAGTACACGGGACGGGACGGAAGGTATTGCTTGAAGGGAAGCTATAAAAAAATTAAATTGAGAGGGCTAGCGGGTAAAGAGCACACTTTATATGAAAGTCTGTCTTTAAAATTAAAAGGGTACCTAAGAGTTTTTCACGCGGATGAAGTCGCGGGCGACTGCTAGTAATATATATATAAACACCTAGACCAGTGATTCTCAACCACTGTGCCGCGGCACTTTTGTGTGCCGCCAAATTTCAAAAGTGTGCCGCCAAATTTTGCAAATATATAATAATGTTAATATTATTAAATTATATCATTTAAAAACGAAAATATTTTTAACATGAAATATTGAAATATTTCATGTTTTAAATTTAAATCCACAAAAAAATAAATTATTTTATTATTTGCTTTCCAAATTTGTGATTCACTTTGCGTCGCATTTTTCAGAAACACATTAGCGACGCAAAGCGGGGTCTTGGTGTATTTAAAATTTTTGTCATAAATTATTTATGCAGTGTGTAAGTAAATAATTTTTATCTTTTTCTTTGTGTGCCGACAAATTTTGAAATCATTAAATATGTGCCGCAACAAAAAAAAGGTTGAGAATCACTGACCTAGACACTGGAAAATATTCATGCTCATCACACAAACATTTTTTCCTAATGTGGGAATCGAACCCACAGCCTAGAACCTAAGATCATCAATTACCATCAAGTAAGTGATCTAATGATCTGTAAATGTAGCTCTGATAAGCATTTATGTAACTGCGTTATTAAATCTACAATAACTACTTATTTGCCCACTTTTAGGAAATAGAAGCAAACAAACAAATCCAATTTTTAATTAAAGTATGGAAAACTCGTACAATGCAATCCATTTTAACATAATTGCTTTCAACTCCATCGTAAGACGCTTATTAAACTGCGAATTCGGCGGTGTAGAACAAATATTTGACGAGGCTCAAACGAGATTCCGTCCAAGATCTGCTTTTTGTCCCCCTTTTAGGGGTAGGGACAAAAGGTATTAGCTTTATGACATCCCCGTAAACATGAAATGGTAGGGTAGATAATACACGGGAACTTTTTGTGTCACCCCTTTGTGCCGTCCCTTATAAATTTCCTTTGATATAATATTACTTGAACAACAACGCTGATTTGGTTGTTTATACAGCTACTGCTGGAAAATAGGTCTTTACACTAATATTATTAAATTAAAAGCTTTTTTTAATTATTATAAGTTAGCCCTTGACTGTAATCACACCTGATCGTAAGGTGTAGAATCCACACCCTTTTCGTTTTCTACATGCCATCGTACCGGAACGCTAAATCACTTGACGGTACCTCTTTGTCGTTAGGGTGGTAACTAGCCTCGGCCGAAGCCCATTAGCAAATTATATATATTATTGGACATGATGAAATATGTTACTGTTTTTCAGTCTAAATAACAAATAGGAAATATAAATTATTAATACGTACTCAGAACATTGTTAGTAGGTACCTAACAGGAAAATGTTTTACAATTGACACGAGGAAAGGTTATCTCTCGAGGTATGATGATTGTATTACAAGGTCAAAATGACCAATAAAATGTATCATACTACGATTATATATAAAGGCGAAAGTTTGTGAGTGTGTAGGTTTGTTACTTCTTCACGACTAAACGGCTGGAGCGATTTTCATAAAATTTGGTGTGGAGTTAGTTTACACTCAGGATTAACACATATATCACATTTTATCCCAAAGATCCATAATATTTCTGTCGCTTCTTCCATTCTCATTTCAACTGTTTGTACAAAACTGTCAAGTAGGTAAATCTCAACAATTCTATTACGTTCTCAACATACCTAAAATAATAAATAAATAAATAAATCTTTATTTATCAATCAAAAGTACATTCAGTGTAGATTTGAAGCCCTACCTCCTGTGCTAGTTATTACTGTATTACAGGAGGCAGTGTCTTCCCCATATCAATGATACAATGTTATGATAAACAATTAAATTTATACAAAAGCAAAAAAAGAACATATAAAAAGTGAAAAAAGAATAACCAAGGCAGGAGTGTGTGTGTGTGCGTGTGCGCGCGCGCGCGTGTGTGTGTGTGTGTGTGTGTGTGTGTGTGTGTGTTCATGTTAGTGTTTGTGTTTATGTAGTTATATCAATTTATCTGTAAATATAAATATAAGAAAATATACATTTTAGGTTGAATAGGTATACCAGGTATAGCAGATTATCTACCTACCTATGATTATATTAATTGCATTCCTATCCCTAGTTATACCTAGTATGGTAGAGGCATATTTCCTCTTCCAGGAACGCTAGGCATTTTAAACTTGTCATTCAAAGTCAGCAATATTCTTTTCCCTAAAGATAAGTTATTCCCCTCAAAACGTTGAATTAAAACAAATATATATAAACATGTACAAGTTATAAATTCATTAAAAGGTGAATAAACAAAGCGATAAGTTGCATACATACTAATAAATAGAGAAAAACTGCAAAATGAATTACATTTTCATGATATTAATGGGCACTTTTGCTATCGCCGCAGTGACCGGGCAAGGCTTTCCCACAAGTAAGTTCTTATACATCTGAATTACTAAAAAATATCCTGCTATTATTTAAATGTTTTACAATAAGCCATTTTTACTGTTGGACATCGGAATAAAATTCTGTTAAAAAAAGTAAGTAAACTATTTCTTTTTAATTTGCACTCTTTACGCATTTTTAAATCTTTATTATTGTACTGGGTACTAGACATTGAAATCGTTTTTATTGTATTTTCATCAAAAGTGGGCTCTAAAGTCTAAACGGCTAGTATCCGGAGCCTGTTTAAAATGTATTTAATGAAGCTTTGCGATCATTTTGCGATAGTCATGTTAGTGTGAGGGCTGTGCTACGTGGTTGTTTACTGAAATAGACGAAAACCAACGTTAGGCTCGTATCGAATACTCCTAGAATTTTTAAATATATATGGGAGGGACGAGCGGGATAGTCGGAGAGTTTGGTTCATCTTCGTCCGCCATCTTGGGTAGTGTGGGTGATGTTTCTTCGGAATAAACTCGCAGATTGATCACAAATAACCTCTTTAATCGATTTACTTAGTAATTTACACGAAATATGGTAACTCTAATGCGATGTAGACGGATCGCAATACGAAACGTGGAGAGTTCTGCGCTTGCGTCCGTTCCGTCTCGCGGCTGGCGTTAGAATGCCATTTTAAACCAAGCACAGACCAATCCCAAGCGATGACAGCTGTCAATGTCATAGCCTGACGTTTCGCACGATCGAAGCGCCACCTCGGCGACAACGTTTTGCTCGATCGCAGCGCCACCTCGCCGACACGGCCATCCTGCCGCATCACACGTCCTCGTGTGTGTCTGAAAGAAAAGCACACTACCAGTAATCTCGTCATCGCTCGGTCATCTCTGACCAATAAAAACACAGTTACATAACCATCACATTTATTACAACTCTACATAGAAACTCTTGAACCGACTGACCTCATATGCCGTGTACACTAATCACATACTATGTACATTGATCACAAACTAGGTACACTGATAACATACCAGGTACACTGGACACATACTGCCTTAGTAAATCAACCTCGAAGGATATCGGAAGTTCGGACTTTTAAATCAAATTTAACACTAATCAGTACACAACTGAACACATATCGTGATTCTATGCAGTACCATAGAATACACACACCAGACACATAACACCTCCCTCGAGCATTATGTTCTCTTTGTGCCTTTAACAACACAAGCAAAACGCCTCCCTCGAGCGTTATGCTATCAATGCCTCCATCGAGCATTATGACAACGTGCCTCCATCGAGCATTATGACAACGTGCCTCCATCGAGCACATAAGCAGACAATGCCTCCATCGAGCATTGTGACAACGTGCCTCCATCGAGCACATAAGCAGACAATGCCTCCATCGAGCATTGTGACAACGTGCCACCATCGAGCACATAAGCAGACAATGCCTCCATCGAGCATTGTGACAACGTGCCTCCATCGAGCACATAAGCAGACAATGCCTCCATCGAGCATTGTGACAACGTGCCTCCATCGAGCACATAAGCAGACAATGCCTCCTTCGAGCATTGTGACAACGTGCCTCCATCGAGCACATAAGCAGACAATGCCTCCATCGAGCATTATGACAACGTGCCTCCATCGAGCACATAAGCAGACAATGCCTCCATCGACCATTGTGACAACGTGCCTCCATCGAGCACATAAGCAGACAATGCCTCCATCGAGCATTGTCTCCGCGAGCACCTCCATCGAGCACTCAGGTAGCACCTCCATCGAGTGTTACCGAACTTAATCACGCGATGTGCCAGGAACTTTAGATACATGATCATCACTTTGATCAACCAACTCTTCTACAGCCAACTGACCTTCAGGCATCCTTCTCAGTCTATCATGGGCATACTTGTATGTCCTCTTAGAGTCTAATGCCTTTAACAAGTAACAATCGCCATCTAGCAACTCAATGACTTTAAACGGTCCCTTGTATTTCGGATCTAACCTCGTCTGGTTACGCTCCTCATTTTGTATCAAAACAAAACTCTATATGTGTACAGAATAACCAACAACTAACTTTAAGCTTGTAAATTGGATGCTTAGCCTAGAAAATAGTTTCATTATGTTGGATTTGTCCTATACGATTACTTGTAGTCACTCAGACAAAACAAACTATTTTTCTATCCCAATCAATCACGCGTGATACTTTCTTTAACCAAGAAATAATCAAACAAAATAAAAACTGCTCACCAAATTCAGTGCCAAGACGGTGACATACTACGCTTGCTCTCTCTATGCAGAAATCACGCCGCCACTCAGAACTTGCCACGTCTAAGCATCTCGAAGCCCCGTGGCTTCAATTCAACTGGTTACAGGAGGCTTCGATGTAGTCACAACCACACACAGCATGGAAGACTGTAATATCAGCAGTCGCCAGACTCGTGTGCCCGTGTCCTCATCTTCTAGCTGGAACGAGGGCAGCACTGCCTTCATCTTTGACACAGCCTGTAGTTTGTTAAGTGCACGCCTCCACGAGCAGTCCCACACTCCTTTCCTGTGACTCAAATAAAACGCGATACATAAACGTGCAATTTGATCTGTTATAATAGGTACCTAAAGGAAAGCGATCGGGAATAGTGTTAAACGAATCTTAAGTTCTCCGGTAGTGATCTTTGAACACGGTTTACCGCGTTAACAAAAGCATCTGAATGCTCACCAAAGACAACAGTTGCGGTCTATCCTCATAATTAAAACTAATATGAGAATTAGAAACACTACATTCATCGACAATTTTGCTGTTAACGCTTGAATTCCAAATTCCGTAATATTACTGATTTTATTAAAACGTATCAGGTAAACGTTTATTCACAACAGATTCTTTAACAAGAGAGCATTCGGCACCAAAATCATAACATAATGAAAACGACTGACCTGACTGATTTAATTAACCTGTAAACGAGCGAAACTCGCACGTGTCCACTCGCCACCGCTCGACCGGCCTGGTCCCGCTGCTTACAGCGTCGCGCGCTCTGCCATCGACGTTGCTAGCGCCGTCGTTGGTCGATGAAATGCATTTCCGAAGATGAAGGTAGTTCGTTGTCGGTAGTCTCTTTTTGTTCCGGCAGTAGTTTCCAGGCACGCAATACTTGCGATGAAAAGTTCCTTGAACTCCGTCCATATCATACCCGGATAAGTTACTTTAGATTACCACGCTGATGCTGCTCCTTTTAGTGCCTTGCTAATAGTAACGATCAACTGACCTCC
This sequence comes from Mycalesis mineus, assembly GCA_034621355.1. Lineage (NCBI taxonomy): Eukaryota > Metazoa > Arthropoda > Insecta > Lepidoptera > Nymphalidae > Mycalesis > Mycalesis mineus. The sequence continues at coordinate 12,372,850 of CM067901.1, forward strand.
TTCCACGGGGTTATCGGTAAAACACAGATCCGATGTTGCGCACCACGAACGTGTGTTACCGTCAGTCTCATCAGGATAAAACTCTGGAAGGTTCACAGTTTGAGTAGAACGCTTTGATTTGCCAAGTGCTTCAACCAACGCTCTCATATTAGAATTTTGCATTTCGAACAATAGGCGCCAATTATTATCACTGTTACCGCCATTTTCTTCACCTGGTTTAATTACACTATTCGGTCCGTCTGTTTGATCGGATCCCCCGACGTGGTAGGAAGCGGCTTTGACTTGCATTGGGACGCTTTATGTCCGGGTTTTCCACAGTTGAAGCATTTTCCTAGGCTGGGTGTGGTTGAAGGCTTGAATCGCTTAGTATCAGGTCCATCATGTTCGTTCGGCTTCCTCTTTAGGAACGATACAGCAGACAGTTCTTGTTGAAGCCTCGATGATCGCCAAAAAGTTCTGATTTTGTTGCTCCAACAGATTGCGCCACATGTCGTCGTCGTTTCCAAGTGGGAGATGGCGAGCAGATCCCACTTCTGATATGGGAGGGACGAGCGGGATAGTCGGAGAGTTTGGTTCATCTTCGTCCGCCATCTTGGGTAGTGTGGGTGATGTTTCTTCGGAATAAACTCGCAGATTGATCACAAATAACCTCTTTAATCGATTTACTTAGTAATTTACACGAAATATGGTAACTCTAATGCGATGTAGACGGATCGCAATACGAAACGTGGAGAGTTCTGCGCTTGCGTCCGTTCCGTCTCGCGGCTGGCGTTAGAATGCCATTTTAAACCAAGCACAGACCAATCCCAAGCGATGACAGCTGTCAATGTCATAGCCTGACGTTTCGCACGATCGAAGCGCCACCTCGGCGACAACGTTTTGCTCGATCGCAGCGCCACCTCGCCGACATATAATTTATATTCAATAGTAAAAAATAATGCAATAAAATTATGCAACATATTGTTGTACAATATGTTTTTATTAGTGGGTTAAAGTCCTATACATTGTCTGGCATTCTCCTTTAGACCCTGGTTCGGTGTGAAATGTGAAATTTCTGAATAAATACAACCCATTCTGATATGTGAGCTATTTTAATGTGAAGTTTCACCAAAATCTATTCAATAGTTTGTGCGTGAATGATTAACAACAAACACACTCATAACTTTCGCTTTTATAATATGGACTTACACTACCAGAGAGCTAATGTTATAATGAGAAACTTGGGCTACTTTTGCTTAAATTAGTAAAAATAAATCCATTTCTTTTTCAGGGGAATGCCCTTCAGGTGAACACCCAGTGCTGTACTGTCCCCAAGTAGCAGAACCCAGCTGTGATAACCCGAAGATCCACGACTTACCTCTCGCAGCCTGTGACATAGTGGACTGTTTCTGTAATAGTCCCAACGTCAGAGACACGAAGAGTGGAAGATGTGTGCTTCTATCGGACTGTCCCAAAAACTAAAATAAATCTTTTGTTATATTAAAAACGTGGTTTGTCAATAAACTCCAAATCCCACCTGTGATAACTCGAAGATTGGCGACATATCCATCGTAGCGTGCGACATTGAAATACCCTCAACGTCAGAGACACGAAGAGTGGAAGATGTGTGCCTCTATCAGACTGTCCCAAACACTAAAATAAATCATTTATTATAATTAAAAACGTGGTTTTTTAATAAACTCCAGATCCCACCTGTGATAACCCGAAGATTGGCGACATATCTATCGTAGCATGCGACATTGAAATACCCCCAACGTCAGAGACACGAAGAGTGGAAGATGTGTGCCTCTACCAGACTGTCCCAAAAACTAGATGCCCGCCGTCCCTTGCGGTGAGCGGACGTGTCTTGCGCACAGTGCACGTGTTTTTATTTTTGAAAAATTCCTTAAAATTATCTCCAGCTCTTTTAAAGTGCTTGTGTGTGATTTCCACTGAATCCTGCGCCAGGTTTGAGAAAAAGGACTCCATTAGTTAAGAACAAATCACGAGACAGGACTCAGGTCGTAGTTTAATTTTTATTTTGAGACAGGACTCCTTTTCGAGATAGGACTCTTTTCTTTATATTGTGCATGTGCTTAATTTGTGCCTCATTTATTATTTGTATTTTGACAATTTATTAGTGTTTATGTCTAGATTTAGGACTTAAGTTAGGTTATTTTTAAACTTTTCATTAACCACGTGCTTTATAGGTTACCTAACTAATAAACCACGTGCGTGGTTAGTGACAGTTGTCACTGACAGCTGTCGCTGACAGCTGCCAACCGCTGACGGCTGTCACTGTCAACGCCGGGGACACAAGTGTTACCACAGACTAATAGTGCCTACACACTCCCCGACCACAGTCATAGCGACTCGGATCGAGCCGGACCAATTTAGGTCTGGTTCGTACTAAGTACCCAGTTCTATACACGAAGTGTCCTTCACTCTTACACGAAGTGTTTCTTAAATTTACAAAAGTAGGCAGGCCAGAACATGGACTCTGAGGAGGCGGCTGATGCCGCCTCCCCCTTTGCACCAAGAGCCTCGCTGGCGAGGACTCCCCCTGGGGGGTTCGCTGCCCCGAGGAGTGGCGATGCGGAGGAGGTGTCTACTCCTACCGTCCCGCCAAGACGACGGAGCCCACTGGTGGCAGCGACTTCAGCAGCGACAACAGCAAGGGGGCGCTTGACACCCCCCGGGGGTGTCAAGCGCCCCCTGACCTCACCGGAGGAGCGCGGGCGGGACTCGGAGGCGGTGCGCATGTGCCGTCCGGCGCGTGCCACCACCCCCCCCTCGCCCTTCTACGGCGCCAGCAATATTAAGGACTTAGCCCCCGCCCCTGTCGGGAATACTAACCGCGCGCCCGGATCGCCCGAAGTCTCCGGATGCTGCGGCGGCGCCCACGGACTCGCTGGTGACAGCCACCAAGCAGGAACTGTTGGACCGAGTACACCGGCAACTGGGACGAATAACGGCGGCTGTGACAAGTCAAACGTCGCGGCTCAACAAGGAGGCCACTAACGCCATCTCGGTGAGCACGCAAGACGTCCTTGCAGTGGTGGCGTCGCTTGCCTTGAGGATGGCTGAACTTGAGCAGCAGGTGGTGGAAAGTAAACTGCGTGAAGCCGAGCTGCGAGAGGCGGCTGCAGCGGCCTCTCCTCCCCCGAGGCCGGCTACATCGGCGCCTTCGTCCTCATCGTCGTCCTACTCCTCGGCTCTGAAACTGGGAAAGAAGAGCATGCCGGTTCCCATCCAGCCGGGTGGACCGCTCCTGGCCTTCTACCCAGCCCCGGACCAGGCGGGAAACATAAAAACTGCGGAGGAAACGAAGGCCATACTAAAGAGGGCCATCAACCCCGGATCCATTCAAGTCCAGGTGGACAAAGTGCGCAAGGTCTCTCCGTCCGTCTCTGCCGCAGAAAGGCTCCGCAGCGCTGCACCACCAACACTGAGGGTCTCGGAGCCTCAGAAAAGGTCTCCACGGTTGTGCCTCAAAAACGTGGATGGGAACCTGGAGGAGAAAGATATCCTGGCAGCCATCTACGACCAAAACCTGCGGTCGTGCCCTTCATGGTCCCAAGAACGGGTGCTCAAAGAGGGCAAAATCTTTAAGCGTCGGGGACGGAGGCCAGACTCCGTCACCGTGATAATTGAATGTTCACCGTTGCTTAGGGATGCCCTAATAAACAAGGGGCACCTGTACATCGGGTGGCAGTCCCTGGAGGTGATGGACCACGTGCAGGTGACCTGTTGCAACAAATGTCAACAGTACGGGCACCCAGAACGGTACTGCAGGGCTCCTTCAATGACGTGCGGGAGGTGCGGCGCCACTGGCCATAAAAAAGATGAGTGCCAGGAGGCCAAGGCACGATGTGCGACGTGTCACAAATTCGGCCGCCAAGATGCAGGCACCCATGTGACCGCCTCTAGTTCCTGCCCAGCGCGACGCTATGCCGAGGAAAGGGCCGTTGCATCTACCAACTATGGCCCGTGAAGTACGGGTTGGACAGCTAAACATGGGTGGCTCTACCTTAGCCACCCAGGAACTACCAGCCCTTGCCAGGGAGCTGCACCTGGATATTGTTCTTGTTCAAGAACAATATTCTCAGGTGCAGCCAGGGCCAGGACTGGCAATAGTGCAGCACGGGAGTCATCCCAAAGCAGGAGTAGCAGTATTCGCCAGGGACATTGGCGTCGCATCCTTCGTGCACCAATCGACCTCCCACTGCGCAGTCGTGGCCGTCAGGACCGGGGACTGGGAGTGCGTGGTTGTCTCCGCGTACTTCCAGTACTCAGACCGGATTGACGGGCACCTGGCACATCTAGACCGCGTCATTGACGAAATAAACGCGACAGGGGACGGCCGCAGGCACATTCTTATAGGCGCCGACGTGAACGCGCACTCACCTGTCTGGCACAGTGAGAACAGACACTTCGTGGGGAGGGGTGCAGAAGCAGAGCATAGACGCAAGAGTGTGGAGGAGTTCATCGCGATGCGAAACCTGGTGGTCCACAATGCTCCACAATCCACAATGCGGATGACGATCCACAATGCGGATGACGATCTGTCTCTGGACACGGAGTATCACAGGCAAGTCCGGGTTGCGGCCTCGTTTATACCTTCCGGACCGTCTGCTCCTCCGCCGCCTATCGACGATCTGAGGGGTGTCATATGTCACTGCCTAATACCGCGCCCGGGATCGACGGGATTACGGCGAAAATGATGAAGCAAGTATGGAATGCGGCATCCGTTGAATTTCACCGGGTGTTCGCTGCATGTGTGGTCGAAGGGACTTTCCCTGATGTATGGAAGGATGGCAGGCTGGTCGTTATCCCGAAAGGGAACGACAAGCCTCTCACTGACCCAAAGGCTTACCGTCCGATTACGCTCCTTCCGGTATTTGGAAAAATTTTAGAACGCGTAATGCTGTTATGCGCGCCCCAGATCACCAACGGGATCTCGGAATTTCAGCACGGATTCTCTCGGGGTAAGTCGACCGTTACGGCACTGCAAGTGGTTCTCAGCGTCGCAAAAACGACCGAACGGAAGTATCTACAGGTTATATTCCTGGATATCTCGGGCGCCTTCGACAACGCCTGGTGGCCGATGATCCTCCTCAAATCGAAGAGGGGAGGTTGCCCCCCGAACGTATTCCGCATGCTGGTGCACTACTTTGTGAACCGGCGTGTAGGATTATATGTCGGGGACCGCGTGCGGTGGAAAACCTCCACCATGGGGTGCCCGCAGGGATCAGTGCTGGGTCCCACACTATGGAACGTCCTCCTCGATGACTTGCTTCGGTTGCCGCTACCGGGGGGTGTCAGGGTTGTAGCGTACGCGGACGACGTCACGGTGATGATCGAAGCTGACTCTCGTAGGGCGATCGAGGTCGCAGCGGCCGAATCGATCCGCCAGATTGAGGACTGGGGTCACCGCAACCGGCTCAGTTTCGCCCCTAGCAAGTCGCAAACTATGACGCTCAAGGGGGAAGCGGCCCCCGGTCATCAAACTCGGGGGTGGCTCGATCAGATCCGTTTCGGAGGCCGTCGTGCTTGGCGTGACGATCGACTCAAGTCTCTCCGTCGCGCAGCACGCGTCGTCGATTGGGGAACGCGCGGCGCGATGCTTCGGGAAGATGTCACGTGTGTCGACGTCTTCCTGGGGCATACGTTATCCGGCGCTGCGAATACTGTATTACAGTACGTTCGTTGCCACGTTGACGTACGCTGCGGCGTGTTGGGCGGGGAGGGCGGAGTTGCACGTCGTGCGGTCGACTCTCGTCAGGAGACAGAGGTCTTCTCTTATCCTGCTGACCAAGGCGTACCGTTCTGCGAGCTCTGCCGCTCTGGCGGTGCTGGCGGGGGTGCTGCCCGCGGACCTTGAGGTGATTCGTGCTGCAAGGATCGATGAGGTGCGCCAGACCGCGCCAAAACGGGAATTGAGCAGGCGAAAGCGGGAAATTGGGGCAGGAGTGAACGATATGTGGCAGGAACGGTGGTCTTCGGAGATCTGGGGCGACGAGTTGCGGTGCTTCTTTCCGGACGTCCGGAGCAGACTCAGGGCATCTTGGGTCGCTCCGGACTATGAGACCTCACAGATACTCATCGGGCACGGTTGTTTCCGGGCGCGCCTGTACGGAATGACGCTGTGCGAGAGTCCTGTGTGCGACTGTGGCGAAAGCGACGAGGACAGACACCACGCCCTGTGGGAATGTCCTCTATATGAGGACCTGCGGCAACGAATGTTGGAGGGTATCGTTCGCCCGGAGGCGGGACCGGTTTATTACGCGGACCTCGTTTCGTCGGAGGTAAACTTCCACCGACTACGGGAATTCGCGCACGCGTGGCACAAGAGGCGGAGTAGTTCGGAGCGCAACGGTGCCAGTGACGGAGCCGCGGGGGAGGCTGGTATCTCCATGATACGTGTTGTCCATGCCCCAGAAGGGGGAGAGTGCGAAATAGAGGGACAAGGACAGAGATAAATAACTTGTACGGGAGTCAAGAAGGTGGCCCGGTGATGAAACGCGAAGAGAAGTGCGGATTCCGGGTCGCTCTCCTGACGATTCGGCCTGCATAACCGCGAGGTTGATAAGGCCATGGGAAGGTGGTGGGTTGTCCCAAAAACAAAAATAAATAATTTATTATAATTATTAAAAACTTGGTTTGTTAATAAACTCCCGATCCCACCTCTGATAACCCAAAGATTGGCGACATATCCATCGTTGTAAAGCAGCTTGTAGGTTCTAGGTAGATAATATCCTTAAAGTTGAATCTTTGCCTTTTTCCTCGGTTAAAATACATTCAATAGTTTTTGCATGAAAGACTAACAAACATCCTTATTGCTCCACTTACTGTAGCGTCCATACATACAAACTTACACCGTTATAATGCTGGTAAGGATTATCTGATAGGTACGAGGTACGAGGTAAATATAACATGAGTCTAAATACCTCTTCCATGAATGCATTACATCTCGACCTGTAACACAGCGTCAGCAGAAATTCTTTTCCTTATTTACGTTTATCCCCTTCAAACAATATTGAATCAATATAAATACATATTCAACATCAACACTTTCATAATAAAGTGAATGAACAACGCGAGTAGACGCTTTGAATAACAACTGTACGATAAAAAACTGCAAAAATGAACTACATTTTAATTTTGTTTATGGGCACTTTAGCTATCGGTACAGTGTGTGGAAGATTTGTGGCATGTAAGTTATTTTAACTTTTTTTTTGCTTAATCTAGAGAACGCCTGCTTTTTGCCCGTACATCTGAGCCGGCAGGATGGTAACTAGCCACGGCTAAAGCCTCCCACCAGCCATACCAGGAACAATTAAGACAATCTCAATCAACCCCGCCAGGAATCGAACCAGGGACCTCTGTCTTATAAATCCACTGCTTTACGAGATCTTAATGTAAAGGATTTTTTTGCGTTCTACTAATCAGTGCTACTGCATTTCCTATATTCCTATTAAGATAGCATCCCAAGCCTAAGTACGAAAAAAATGTTACAACTAGCTGCCCGCTCCCCTGCCTGAGTACTAAAGGAGAATTATGTTTCTCGGGCGTTTGTATGTAATACGAGTATGTACGGTAAGTCTCATTCAAGCCTAAACCGTTTGACGTGACGGATCTCGTCACAAATGATATGTCATTATTCTCGTGATATAGAGATATATAATATTAGCCCAGATTTCTGTTCAGAATCTTTTTAGACAGTTTTTTAATGTTCCGTACCCAAAGGATAAAAAAAGTGCTGTATTACTTAGACTTCGCTGTTTGTCCGTCTGTCTATTACCAGGCTGTAAGTCGTAACCCATACAACAAACGTGACCTACTTTTTTATTCTATTTTGCTCGATATCAATAAATGGTAACAGGTGAAAATGGTACGAAACCCTTCGAGCGCAAGTCTGGCTCGCACCTGGCCGGCTTTTATTTTATAATTATTTTCTTTCATAATTTTATCACGGTTTACTGTCTATTAAAATGATTCAGTGCAGCGTCAAACTCCTTCCTTTTAAGAGAAGGGATATGAAGCTTACTCACACCACCCTTCTTCAATGTAGAGTGACGGGATTTAGTTGATAAACGTTTGACTGTGTGAAAATCACTATCAGGTGTTGATGATAATGAACAGGATCGACGGCTTAACGTGCTTTCCGGAGCACAGGGGTATAACAATAGGTATACCTTCCCAACTTCGACTACAGGACTCGAAATAATGATCGTGATCGTGATCTGGAGGCTAATCATTGCAAACAAGCAAATTATCAAGCATTGAAAGAGAGTTCGGGCGACAGTCACCAGGCGACGCGATGGAACAAAAATTCTCATATTTCATATTTGGCTGCTTCTCAGCCGGGGAGTCCTTCATTCCCCCCCCCCCCCTCCTGAAAACAGCGCAACTATGGTCGCACTGTTTCCCTAGGGACCCGTAAACGCATTTCCCAGAGTAAAATAAGGGGCATTCAAAGATAACTGACATTATTTCTCGAGTTTCTAATACTTTTCTACTAATTTTTCATTATTTTGTTTCAGTTTGTTCTGAAGGAGAACACAAAGAGATATATTGCCCGAATGTTCCAGAACCCACCTGTGATCAGCCGGAGATACTAGATCCGAACTGCACTGAAGCAGTTATCGACAGAGTCATCTGCGTCTGTAATGCCCACACCGTGAGAGACAGGAAGACTGGAAACTGCGTACATATATCCGAATGTCCGAAGAACTGAAATAGAAAATAAATCAAGTCAATTTTTTATTTAATTTCCTAAGATTCACGAATTTGGTTACAATAACGACGAACTTCAAAATTAATTTCCAAATTAAAATACGTCTAATTCTTTGAATTTATTTATCAAATTTTCATCGTATATATATATATATAGCTACTAGCACATACTATAAGGCGTAATTGCAATCAAGGGCTACCCGTAAAATCTAAAAACTTCCCTCACGGACCTTAAAAATACCTTATCTTTTAAATATCCCTAAGTGAAGTCAAGTACAACAAATTAAGCACAACATTAAACAAAATCTGACATCAATTCGCAGTAGTTACTGCCTCGTAATAGGAGCTATTACGGGCCCGTGGCAGGTCAATTACAAGGTAAACAAAGGTTAATCTCCCAAATTATTCTAATAGCGCCATTAACGAGCGTAATATTGTATTAACTGTTGGTTCAGCAATCGCAAAGGAAACAAATCAGGTAGATAATTCAAGCTTAAATCCATGGGAAATGAGCACAAGTCAAATTTTTCTGAAATTGAATTCTGCGTCTTTTAATTTCTATGTCATTCTTATTTTAAGTATTAATTACTAACATATAGGTATTTTACTACCGTAACTTCGTCCGCCTAGAAACCCTAAGTCGTTTTTTATTAACCAATATATTATGTTATACTGTTGAAACCCTATTACACTGAAAAAAATAAATGGGTAAAGTTAAATAAAATACTGTAAAAAATAACTAAGCGTGTTTGTTAATATAGCACCTGCAAAGTTGGTAGTTAAAAATAAATATGTCAACTTGGCAATAATTACTTGGTGAATATAAACCATTACACTTGGTTAAAATATTAGCCAATTTACTGGGTTACTACAACCAATTCACTTGGTTGCTGCTGCAATGTTACTTGGCTATCTCAGCCAATTTACTGGGTTACTACTACCGATTCACTCGGTAGCTGCTGCAATGTTAATCGGCTATCTCAGCCAATTTACTGGGTAACTACAACCGATTCACTGGGTAATTACTGCAATGTTACTCGGCTATCTCAGCCCATTTACTGGGTTACTACAACAGATTCACTCGGTAGTAGCTGCAATGTTACTCGGTTATCTCAGCCAATTTATTGGGTTACTACAACTGATTCGGTACTGCTGCTGCTGTAATGCTGCTGCAATGAATAAATCGTCTGCAGTTATATATCCATAACCACGGATGATTTATACATTGCAGCAGCATAGCTGAAAAATGACGATAGGTAAAGAGGTTTTTTGGAAATTGAAAACAAACAATTATAACAATTATGAACTGGTTTATTAAGATAAATCAATACATTTAGGTAATATCCAAAATGATACATATAGTCTTTATTCAAAATCAATCAAATCTAAGTCAGCTTTATAACCAAATAACAACTTAATAAAAGACTTAATCTATACTAAAGCGTAACTAGATGCGGAATGTTTACATACATATACAACTAGCAATTTTAATTAACTTGCTAATCACAAATTAATGACAATAAATTAGGTTAGGAAGCTTAAAACATTAGACTAGAGAGATCCTTCCCTTACTTTAGCTTTCGTTGGCCGCCAGACTTTTTTATGACAGTTTTTTAAACATATGCTTATTACGGATAAAAGTGTAGGAATCAATAACATTCAGGCAATGTTGGAGCGCTCTTCAGACGCTGAAACAAAAAGCTTTTCTTAGGGCTGCTGTGTAGAAATAATACAACAGGATTTTTTGAATAGAGACGCTAACTTATGCATATAATTGAAAATTAAAATAAATACTAAGCAGCAGCTTATAGCAGAGGGAATAGTGTAAAATTATTAATGTATGATCAAAATGAAGACGAAGAAGACAAATCAAAAAATAACACGCCTAAAAGGACTTGTGGTTAATGGACTGTTGATAAAAATAATTATATATCTACTTATACTTTATATATACTATATATAGATACTTACTAATACATATCCAGTTGATTTCCTCAAAGCCTGGTATTCCTTAAAATATTGAGCTATATATACAGCTGTTGATGTTGTTGATGTTGCCTATTGTTTGTCATATTTTTCGGTCAGGGTGCATTGTTTTTTTACACATTTCCAAATTTCTAAGAAATATAGAACGTGGCTCCACTTTAAGGATCAAATCCTTTATTCTGCCTCTTGTAATAGGGGCAGGGACAAAGATGTTAACTCATTTTCTGCAATACAAATTATAAAATTAGAAATAAGTTTTTTATTCTATTATTTTAAGAGGATAAAAAAATTAACCAGATAACTTAATTTTTACAACCTATAAGTGTAGATAACCTACCTACTCATAACTCGAGTAGTTTTAGGCGTGTGATCTTATTTTTACACTTGCCGATGCCTTTTTTTATTAATTTGTATACATATGGAACCTAAGACGAACTTCCCTATATGGTCACTTACAATGCTATAATTCCGTTTTTTTTTTCGGATATTTTTTATTTAAATAGGATATAAATAAATGACATGGAATAAATAGATAGAATCAACAGGACTCATAAGGTATTTGTAATATCGATATTACCTTGTGGACAATGTAAATTAAGATACAAGTCTAAACAAGCTAGCACAAGAAAAAGGAAGTCATGCGGATTACCTAACCTAAAATTGAAAGTAGGTATAAGTACGCATACTAACCTTTAATTACTTCAATGTAAGACTCGAGATTACATGCCGTCAATAAATTTTGGACCTCCTCATCCTTAATTTCCTTTGTTTCATATTTCACTTTAGCAAATATAACACTTCAATATGTATTTGTTTTCGGCGGGGTGGGCAGTTAGGCAAGTACATAGCACATTTTTTCGAAAATATCCTTACGTGTGTAACGGATAACAGTCGATTGACGAATGAACCAAAGAATAGAAATCAACGAGCGCAACGAATATATAATTAAGTGTCGGGGTTGTTTTCTACAGAGTAAATTACGTAGTCGCTTGCTGTCAAATAAGGTTATTCGTTAGATTTAACCGATTACTTATTTAAAAGGAACTAGGTATCTTAGCACAAATTAAATAAAAACTTATGTATTGATAACTGTGATGGTTATTACATATCAACAAAGACTAAGTTTAAAATAAATAGGTTTACTTATCTATTTTTTAATGAAGATGTTCGTCAAAAATCTACCGATTGCATACTTGCTTGAAAATAACAACGTGCTCATTATGCGCTAACTGAATCACTTGGTAGTTTCCGAGCAAGTTCGAAAGTGTTTGAGTGTTACCAATAAAATTATTTAAAATTTATTAATGTATTATTTGTTATTAACCAACAATATTTAACAATCTACACAAGTGTATTCTATGTCAAGTTCACTTGGAAATTTTTAATTACGTCTTAATTAGAAATTGCCGATATGGTTGTAACTGAGCCAAAAAGGTACTCTGTTATTACATATTTTTTTCAGTGTAAAATCCATTTCGTTATATTCCAATCAGAGGGCCCGAAATGTTTAATTGTGTGCCGAAGGCACTTCCCTGTCGACTTCCCGACAGATGTAAACTGAAGCGGTGCCAATAGAAAATTAAACGGCGTTCTTGAAGATGTTTCATTGAGAAAAAATCCCCCCCGATACAATTAGCAATCTAGCGATAGTATAAGTACTGTACCGTACAAATAGAATATTTCCTTTTTTGGACTTATGCCTCTTTATCACAAAGGTACTGGCCTAAATTGTAATCTAAAGGCACTCATTAACAAGCCATTAACACATAATTCAGTGAGTGAGTTATTCTGACTCACTGAATTGTTTGCCGTAAGTAACATACTTTCGTATTGGATGAATATGAATACTGAAAAATTAAAAAAAAAAACATTTTCTTAATATACGAAAAGTTTCTAGTTTTATTTAAAGCACCATGCTCTTACTTGCCACAGCCAACTTGTTAGACTTCAGGCAAACAGGTATTCCTGTAACAGTTATTTAAACTCATGTTTAGCTACTTAAGCCATATACCTAGTTTAGATGCGCTTACCTTTTATGAGCAATTGTTATAATTCCATACAAGGCATTTTTGACGTTATAATCAATTGTTAGGTCACAACTACAAGTAAATTGCTCAACTGCAAGATGTCTCATGTAGCACCACATCGTATTGGGGAACTTGGAGCAATATTGAGAAATTTATAATCTTTTGGACAAAATCTTACGCACTGTTTTGTCACCGCTTTAAAATAACAAACTACAAGTATTATTAAGTATCAATGCGGCATAACGAATATGTTTAATTTGCGAGTCCTCGTTCGTGAATTGGGGCAATCCGTCCTTCGGGAAATTACTGGCAATACCAGCACCAACCAATTAGTGGCGCTGGCATAAATTCAGACAAAACACTGCAATATAAATATACTTTTTAATTATATCGCGGAAGTTGTTTGCTGACTGTCTTGTGACATAAGAATTTTCGCAAGTAATCTTGAGATAATCTGCGTTAAGTTTGGTATCGAATAACGTTTTTTTCTTTTACCTGCTGTAGTCAGCTGCCAACAAATATTTCAGCAGTCCGGTATGATGCCACACAAAAACCAATTAGAAATATTAGTTTCACAGATTAGACATTGGTTTATTATATTACTATTTAATATCAATTAACACCCATCAGCTTGCCACAAAAATATATATTGTTAGTGGTAATGTACTGATATGTCGTACAATGTTTAACAAAAATGTAGATCTTTAGTACACGGGACGGGATGGAGGATATTGCTTCAAGGGAAACTATAAAAAAATTAAATTGAGAGGGTGAGCGAGGAATGAGCACACTTTGCATGAAAGTCTGTCTTTAAAATTAGAAGGGTACCTAAGAGGTTTTCACGCGGAACAAGTCGCGGGCGACTGCTAGTCTATGATAAGTTTATTACACACTTGTTCCATCCAAATTTGTGCTATCATCTTACCATGTATACATATCTTGGACAATGTTTAATTTTACCGACTTAAATGGTACTTCATCTCGTCGCCTAAATACTCAATCGTGACTACCCATTTGCCACACATCTACTAATCCACCCTCGTCCACCAAAATAGAATACATATCCATGACTTAAGTTCTCTGGGATCTATGAGATCGTAACCTGTTACCTTCCAACTCAATCAATCATAATAAGATCTAAGATCTTTGGGGCCCATGAAAACATTGCTCGTTAAAAGTGCAACATATTACTGTTGGCGAGTTTTCAGATCTTAAGCTTTAAGGTCGAGATTTTTGTAAAAAAATACTTGTGAATAGATAGAATAGGTAGATAGAAATAGTGAAATTAAGTTTTAAGTAATTCTACGTATTGTAATCCACATTTCTCACTAAATTAAGTTTAAAACCAGCTTATGCCAAACAAGGTTTGAGCCAACAAACTTAGCTGGCCGTATCCATGGCCAAAGGTAAACCAATTTCAGTTTGTCCCACGTCGCCGGGGAACACGCAAACCCTTTCTACGTGCTAACTTGAGATATTGGATATTTCAGACTAGATGTATTTTAGGAATACAGGCTTCCATAATATGACCTAAATTTTGAACCAACAGAAGAGAAATTATAACTAAACTTTGTACAACTTCTGTGCCTAAAACGAAAGCGCCACTCCCACAAAAATATAGTAATTAAAAATTTTGTCAAATGGGCTTGCTATAATTACTCTTGATAGTGACGAGGTGTTAGCGTTTATTTACAAGTTTCCTGTTCACTACTGTCTCTCTCCTTATAGAGGGTATATTCTGACAATAAATTAATGTTGATTGCCTCAACCAGTGCTTACCCTATGTGGTTTTGGTATTTGAGTCCTGAGTTGGGCTGTTAAAAACTTAAAATAAGCACTAAGCTTTTCTTATTTTTCTAATCTCTCAGGAAAAATTCTCAGCTGGAGTAGGAAAATTGGTGCCACAGAAATATTATGGAGTCATCACATATACATAAAACAATTATACAAACATCTCGTCGATCATCCACCGTCACTTCGACCGTCAGTTCAATACGACAAAATGTCATAGGACATCACAATGTCATAGGACAACTTTGCAACCATCTTACATCGGTTACAATACTAACGTTTTTCAAGAATCGACATACTGATAGTGATCGTTAGGGCTAACCTAAGCCCTCCAATCAGCATAGCAGCAGTTTAATATATGAAAAAGAAGGTCACCATCTGCATTCTAGTGTCCTAATGTTTTCTTAAGATGCCCTGCAAGAAATCGCTGTTTAGCGTTAAGGCCGCCTTTTGTACCAGTTCTACATAAAGCAAATACATAAGGTATTTAGTGGGTCGCTAAAATATAAGGCAAGTAATGATGATGATTCGATTCCGATATTCTTTTTCAATGTTGTTTTTCACACAAATAAACATAGCTAAATCCTCAGTTAAACCTGAAATCCGTGACTTTAACGGAACTAAACACTCCGGTGTGAATTGTGGGAGCGGATAACATATTTTACGGCGGCTACACTGGAACAAACCGAATATATTCACCGTCGAGATATAACTTGCTTTTACACGATGCCTTTTCGATACGACATTTAGACTCGTCTCGTGCCTCGTTTTTGTAATGATTCTCTCATCATCATTATCATCCTATTAACGGGCCACTACCGGGCTAGGCCTCTCTCCTTCTCTCTCTTTCTCTCTCCTTCTCTTTCTTTCTCTCTCCTTACACGAGAGACGAAATCCCGATTGCCTCTAGTGGTCTAGTGGTTAGACTACGTGGCCACGGAATAATTTTGAGTTTTTCATTCTTCTATGAAATTTTTAGTAGATATATTCCAAACCCGGAGTCGGGAAGTTGGTGGTGTAACACCCCCATACCTCGGAAAGCACGTTAAGCCGCCAGTCCCGGTCACTGTTATCTATATCAATCTACCAACTTAAAATTAATTACAGTCCACTAACGAATAACTAAACTGGAAAAATGATTTAACTGAAATGGGTGTGACCGGCTTCATGCAGATACAAGTCAACATTTACATAGAACAACAAAGAGTATAGAAATCGTTCTCTGGATTTTCATCCTAGATTTTCATTGCCAACTTTTTAAAATCATATGTACGTACCCAAAACAATAAAGTATAGACAGGGGAATAAGTGTAGCAAGTTAAGTATGTCTGTATGATGAAATCAGAAATGAGGACATCGACGGAAGAACTGAATTGACCAATGTAACTCAAAGAGTCGTAAAACTAAAGCCATTACAGGCGAAGAACTTCTGACGTAGGGGACAGAAGGCGCTTAAATGGCAACCCCGCACCAAAAAGCGCAGTATTTGTCGACCTCCCTCTTGGTGCACTAAGGTGTACCTGTCGTAGAGAGCCGCTGGCCTCAGGATCATTGTTTGAAAGTATCTTAAAAGTCATATGTCTACCAGTGACCATCCAGCACCGTCCATCGACTGAGGTGATCATGATGATAAAGTGGAAACAATGAGAACACAGAGAATCCCAATTCCTTCAAGTCCTTTTGAACCGTCGTCAGCCAAGTGGCCAGAGGTCTCGTTGGCATCCCTTGACTTGTTTATGAGATGTACTTAAATATTAAATCTGATGGCATAAATAGCCCCAAATATCTCGCTCGGACGTCGAGTCGGACACCTAAACGTGCCATAAAGTATATCTTATGATAATAATACACTTCGCGCCATAACTTCGCTATTCCCACCGAAACATTTTTATATTTTAGCATTCGCCGTAAACACGGATTTACGACGTTAAACATAAAACATTATGGGTTGAATAGTTTTAGTGTTTTATCTATTTTTATTTTAAATTTGACCGACATGTGATAGAATATGCAGATCAATGCAATATCTTGACCTTTGATGATTTTTTTAATACAACAAGTTAGCTCTTGACTGCAATCACACCTGGTGATAAGACATAATACAATCTATGCAATGGAAGTGGGCTAACTTATTAGGAGTAGGATGAAATCCACAAACTCTACGGCATCGTACCGGAACGCTCAATTGCTTAACGGTGCTATGACCTAGGCGGCTAGACCTAATTAAGAAAATTTAAGTCAGCACAACAGGGGCAGCACAAAAAGGTGCTAAATTTTCGATTCGATGAGTATTGTAGTAGAAGCCAAACCTTTTTCAGTAATATCTCAACTTCGTTGCCGAATTCAGATAGCATCAGCAGGCAAAATGTTATCAATATCATCTTACCACAACCATCTACCAGTTTAAATGTATTTGTAACACCTTCTGTGTCTAAAGTGTACTGTCGCTGGATTAATGCTTTTTATGCCAAGAGATCCGTTATTTCTTAGCTACTGAAAACTTGTTAAGGATTTGTTACATAATTATCGAAATATTTTAAAATTCATTGCCAAATAAACGCTCATAGTGAATTTGATATTTCACTTCACCATAATTATGCATAGCCACTCCTTTGAAACTACACTACTTTTTAAAACTATAAGATGGCTACGGCCGCGCTTTACTCTTTTGTACCTAATTTGACTGGACTTCGTTAAAAACTCAATGTTAGGAAACTGTAACAGGTCAAGCGCGAACTTGTAATCGCTTAAAACAACAAAACAAAGCAGATAAGATCGCACTACATCGGATTACAACGGTGCAACATGGACTAGCTAAAAGAAAATTTAAATACGAAAAAGTTTTCCAACTTCGGGTCATTTCCTTGCAGTGCTTTTATCTTCAGCCCGAAGCTTTGAATTTCAAGACGGTCGCCGGAGTTTGTCGAGAGCTTTGTCTACAAAGAATACTAAGTTGTAAATAGGGAACCTATTTTTCTAAGAAATTGTGGATAGTTTTTCTGTTACAAAGTATGGGGAGACTCAGTTCTGCAGTTTATAGATTTTAGCATTTTGTAGTGTTGATAAAGGTGTTGGTTTGTACAGAATAACAGACGACGTTGATTTATATCTTGTTATTGAGAACGATATATGTGGCTCGCCACGAATCTTGTTTGATAAAGCATACAAATTAATAGTGAATCGAATTGAATCAAATCGAAATACGGATCGAATTGAGAACCTCCTCGCTACGACACGTCGTCTGCAGTCGTATTCTACGGACAGCTTCCAACTCGCAAAGTCCAGGATTTAAGATCAGGACTTTGTCATGGTCCTTTACTCTAATCCTGGGTCAAGTTGTGGAATAACTCAGAGATTTTCTTTCTTCTATTTTATTTTCAGTAAATCTTACGTTAGTAGTATTATACCTACTGCCTCGTAGAGTATGTTGAGCCGTCTGTCCCGGTCACGATCATTAACATGTGATAGTGATCGTGAATAAATCAAACATTTATCCCCTTAGCCCGTCAACCTTCATTAGAGCAGAGTGGTGGGATAATACTCCAAATCCCCTCTTCTACAAGGGGGGAGATCTATTTCTAAAACGAGCCGTTAAAAAGCTGATAATAATGATAGATTAATATTAACCGAATTCCATTCACATTTATGAAAAAATAGATTAACAAATCCAGATTAACAAATTAGTTTACGTGTACGTTTCTCCTTTGGCTCCAGTTTGATAACTCGCGAGTATTTATCAAAAGTTATCAAACTAATTATCAACGTTTATCAATGCTAACTGGGATTTAGTGTGCTGAAAATGTCGCGATTGCTTGAATGTGTTGGTCTATTTATTTTTTGTGTTGCATTAAATTATGTTCACGCGAGCGATGAGGCCCGGGTAGTGATATTGGCAGATGGCGCCGTGAGGGGGACGAAGTATTGGAACGGTGATTACTTTGAGTTCTATGGTATACCGTATGCCACTGTGCCTAAAGGGAGGGATAAGTTTCAGGTTTGTTTCCAGTTTCAGTAGAAATATCTTATATTTATTTATCTAATATCCATTGTCAGCAACTATATTTTACTAGAGGATGCCCGCAGTTTAACCCGCGTAGTTCTCGTCCACGTGTAAATGTGGGGATAAAATGTGGCCTAATCGTTATTCTGGAATGTAAGCTATAGTATTGTCAAGTTTTATCAAAATCTATTCAGTATTATAGGCTAGGAGTATCAAGAAGCCAATGTCCATGCGATGTCGAATACACCGGCTCTCATTCGATCACCAAAATTAAACAACATCGGGCGCGGTTAGTACTTGGATGGATGACCGCCTTGAAACACCGCTTGATGTTGGCTTTTTTGTGTGCGAGGTCCTTCCCATTGCCCAATGTCCAAGCTACGGGTTGTTAAACCGTAGGGTCTTGTTGTTAGGAGTCCGACATAGCCTGCTTATCCTTCATGGCAAGCGGGTATCCAAGAGCATTTCCTCACGTAAAAAAAATGGACTAGGTGTCAAGAAACCCATTCATAGAGAGCATCTGCATCGCGAAGTAGGTAAATAATAATGTTAAGTTTGAAGTAAATCGAGTATAAATACACTTTCAAAGATCTCGTGATGAGTGAATAGGTTAGTGGTATTTCGCTTAAACGTATCCTAGATCAACAAATGGTATTACTGCCTCACTTCACCCTCTTAGGGTTAGCTTACAAGATCCAATTCCATATTAGGTTAACTTAGGACGTCTTATCAGGCCTGAGATGGGTCTGAATGATTCTTTTAGTAGGTACGTACAACAACCTAAATTACTATATAAATAGAATTAGTATTAGTAGGGTTCTTGGTTAGCTTATCTAATTAAGACCTATTTTACTTTTTTTATTTAAAAGTTAGCCCTTGACTGTAATCACACCTGGTGCAATTGAAGATGGATGCGGTCTAATTTGTTAGTAGTAGGATGAAATCCACACCGTTTTCAGTATTTAATCGACATCATACCAGAACGCTAAATCGCTTTGCAGTAGATCTTTGGGGTCAGGTAAGGGTAACTATGCATAGCAAAAGCCTCCTATCTACCAGACCTATTAAGAAAATTTCAATCGGGCTTTCAATGGGAATCGAATCTAGAACCTGTGTCTTAAAAATCTACACTGTGCCACGGAGACCGTCAAACTAGTTTTGGCGATAAGCAGCGAAGCTAAGTTTTCATTTGAAGGAAATGGTTACCCGTGATATTACAGCCACTTTAGGCTTAATAGGTGTGTGTTATCGGTTGACGAATTTAGCATCAATAGCCAGGCTATATACTGATTTGTTTTATTTATTTAGGAGGAGAAGATGTTAATAACTGTAAATGTAACATATCACTTCCTGCATTATACAATACAATAAGAAATATTGGTATAAACCAAAAAAAAATTGCGGTCAAAATAACATACATACGCATAATCAATTAGAAAAGAAATTCTAAAAAATTGTCAATCTATTAGTAGTTTCAAAATTATGTTTTCAGGCACCTCTACCTCCCGAGCCTTGGCAAGGTGTTTTTGAAGCATCAAAAAAACAAACATTATGCAAACAATGCTACATGAGCGGAGAAAACGATTTCATGGTCGATGGGGAAGAAGAATGCCTGTTCATCAACTTGCTGGTACCTGAACTAGCATCTGAAACTAACCTAGTACCAGTTATTGTATACATCCATAGCGGAGCCTATTCTGGAGGAAGCGGTAACATGGCCAACTGCAATTATCTAGCAAGACATGACGTAATAGCCATCAACTTCAATTACAGATTGGGGGCATTAGGGTTCGCATGTCTAGGCAATAAAGAGATACCAGGAAACGCTGGTTTAAAAGACCAAGTTGCAGCTTTGAGATGGATTAATAAGAATATTAAGAAATTCGGTGGTGATCCTAATAGGGTCACTTTAGCAGGATTCAGTGTTGGTGCCACGATGGCTGAATTACTCTCTCTGTCTAAAGCTACTACTGGTTTGTTCAATAAACTTATCCTAGAAAGTGGTTCGGCTCTAGCTCCGTATGCTATAAATAGGGATCCTATAAATACAGCAAAAAATATAGCTATATCACTTGGTTATAACGGAACAATGAGCTTGGAAGGTTTAACTGAATTTTATTTAAACGCTTCAGTAGACGGACTGGCAGAAAAGAGTGTGAATTACTATTTACCAAATAGTACATTCGGTTTTGCTCCATGTATTGAAAATACTTACGAAGATATAGAACCGATACTGACAGAATCACCTTTAGATATACTAAAGAAAGGACAGAACCAAGATGTGTCTGTATTAACTGGTTTCGCAGACATGGAAGGTTTGAGTAGATCTATTAAATTTGGTGTTTGGCGAGAGGAAATGAATGAGGACTTTTCTAAATTCCTACCAGCTGATCTTAAATTCGATGATAACAAAGTTAGAGATGATTTTATAAGTGAAGTTAAAAAATATTACTTTGATAATAAGCCAGTAAACGCCGAGGCACTGCCTAAATATATTGATTATTTCTCAGACTCTATGTTTAAATATAATATCCTTAATTCTGCTAAATTACATGCAGCTAACAGCAAAAAACCAGTGTACCTCTACGAATTTACGTATACAGGCAAGCTTAATATTGAGCATAATTACATGGATAGAATAAAAGGAGCCAGTCACAGAGATCAAACAGCGTATATTCTTGACTTCCATGGACAAACAAGTAGTTACAAAGATCTGGATACCAGAGATCGTCTGACAACTATGTGGACTGACTTTGTAAAGTATGGGTATGTATTATGTACAAATTACAACTTATAACTATTGGTTACCTCAGTCAGTTTATTTTCAAATTAAATGATATCATTTATTTATTTGCCAAACATGGGTAACAAAAGATTACTTAATTATTTTTTTGCGTTAAACATCCGAAAACCATTCTTCGTCGAACACGTGATTTTATCGAACATTTGAAAAGAGAGTACTTATTATTCACGTTTCCTGTATAAACATAGTGTTACAGTTTACACCATATATCTGGCGTAGAATTTATGTTAGTTAGAAGGAATATATCATTTATATCAAAATTAACTTCTGTTTAACTTCATTTCAGGAATCCAACAGCATTTGAAAGCTCACTAATAACTACTAAATGGATTCCATATAAAAATAACAAAAGACATTATATGGAAATCAGTAAGAAATTGACAATGAAAAAAGATCTTTTCGAAGAGGGATATGATTTTTGGTATAAAGTATATGAAAATAATTATTGGACCCCAACTGCACCAAAATTTGAAAAAAGTGAAGAGTCTGATACTTCTAAAGATAATGTAATTCCATTAGCCAAAGACGTTCTTAAAACAAAGAAGGTTAAACAAGAAAAACCTATAGAGGAAAAGGCAATTTCAAAAAATGACATTACTCCAAAAGAAAAGACTACAAATACAGGAAAAAAACTAGAGAACCCACAAGAAAATATCTCGTCGACAAAAAAGAATAATCCTAAGGAAAAGGAAACCTCAAAGGATAAAGAAACTCCGAAAGAAAGCGAAAATATTAAAGAAAAGAAAATTGCAAAAGAAAAAGATGCTATTAAAGAGAAGAAACCCACAACCGGAGAAGATTCTGTTAAAACAAAGCAAATCCCAAAAGTTAAAGACAGTACAGTAGAAAAAGAAGCTCTAAAAGAAAAGAATTCGCAGAAAGAAAAGGATATCTCAGAAGGAAAAGACACTACTAAAGAGAAAAAACCCTCAATTGGAGAAGAATCTGTAGAAATAAAGGAACCCCCAAAAGTTATAGAAAGTTCAGTAGAAAAGGAAGCTCCAAAAGAAAAGGATTTTCAAAAAGAAAAGGATATTTCAAAAGAAGGCACTGTGAAAGAAAATAAAATACCCAAACAAACAAAAGAGCCTCCAAAAGATGACACTTCGAAAGCAAAAGAAATTCCTAAAAGTAAAGGTACAACAAAAAAAGAAGATACCCTAAAGGAAACGAAGAAAGAGTAAAGGTACTCAGGTAAAACAAGGGTAGTTATCAATAAATACCTATTTATTAATGTAAATAAATACTGCATGTCATGTACAAATTTTAATTAATTAATTTGTATAATAAAATTTTGTTGATTTAATATAACTTATATTCCATAATATTTATAGCCAATAACATGAAAACAAGCGAGTAAAATAATCTACAAAAATGTAATCTTACATTACAACAATAACAACGCCAATATAATACCAATAACAAAAATGATTAAATTTATACGAAAATCTATTCTAAAACAGCAAATATTAGACATAGACCAGTGCATTTAATTTTTGAAACCAAATAAAATCGCAGTAGGATGAAAACCATTGGAAAAGGAGGAGAGGCATTTTTTTAAATTGGTGTGTTTTTCGTTGAAATCTCATAAAAATTAAAAGAAAAATAAATTACGGGCGATCTGAGGTCGGGAAGGGATAGAGGGTGAGGGTTTAGGGGTAAAAACGGGTTTTCTCGATTTCGATCTCGAAAACTAAAAGTCCTACGGAAAAGAGTTGAATGACAAAGTTGTAGGTAATAAAATGATCTAAAACTTTTGTTTCTACACTTTTTTCACGTAACTCAAAATTTATGTGAAAAATTCAAAGTCTTTCGTTTTTTATTTTTATCTTTGACAAATAAAATTTTATTTTCATAAAATTTGGTGAAAACTTGCCTCCTTATGTCCCAAACACGCTATAATTTATTTGATTTGAAATATTTATTTTTCACCCTATTTTGAATGAATATCGCAAAAATAACCGAAAGTTTGGCATTTTTTTTTAAACTGTTGTGTTTTCTATTCGTTGAAATCTCTACTTTCCGATGGTGAAAAAATATGTTGTACTTGCCTGTACAAATGAAAAATGTATTAAAAACCATGTACTAAGTAGATATTACTATAAAATAAATAACTTTATTAACGACAAAGATTCTTGGAAGCAATCGGCTTTTCTTTTTACATACAAGACGGGATAAGCAAAATTATATGTAAATTATAAATTACAATTTGTAACATTCATTTTTAAAAGAGCAACTGCTGAGCTTCCTGCCAGCTCTTGCTGCAGCTGAGGATCTGCCTTCCGAACCGGTGGTAGAGTCACTATCTACTTCAGACTCAACTTTTCAAAAGTGCTTATAAAACAGTCTACTTGTAATAAATGATGTTGAATTTTGAATAATTATACAAATTTCAGGAAATAAAGAGAAAAGAAAATAGTTGATTTTCTTTTTAAAAAGTTTATAACTGAGTTATCATTAAATTTTAAATAAATCTAGCTGCTAAATTAAATAATCTATACAAGATTCTATTTATATATTAGATGATGTAGTAAAGTCGAGCGCAGGATCGTCAACAAAAAACATTGTTATCTGCTCCCTAAACATTGCCAAATCCTTTCGGTTCCTGATTTTGACACTTATAAATTGACACGGCCTTTAAGCATGTCACCTGTACAGACAGATAAAAATAAAGCACACCAACAATACGTTCAATAACAGACCCTATTTTTTGAAGACGCTAACCCAAACGGAAACGCAATTTGATTCTTATTAGTATACAAATAAAGACTGTATTCATACACTTTCGAAGTTTGGTAAAATTTTAAAAGTATAAAGCCTAGTTTGGCGGTGCATAAAGCAATTTAGTGGAGCCAATAAAGTGAGATGCAATATACATATTATTTTTTTAGACAATATACAGGACCAGTTGGTCCTGAAACATTTGTGTGATGTAGGGTATGCTAAAGAGCATGAATTAAGAATCTTATGAGTAAATTCTGAGAAATGCCATTTTATTCGATAGTGCGAAGGACTCTATGATTAATTGCAATGCAAAAAGCATGTATAAAAAATTTTGAAACTAACTTTTATCTTACAACAAACATTGCCACTACAGAATCTTCACCCAATAATATGACATCGAAAGTTTAAAATGTTGTATGAAGTGCGGTTCACACTAAGTTTGGGGTGTTTGCATATGCCGGGCGTTCCTAAATACTTTTTTGTAATACACAATTAATTATTTTTAGTAGAAGTGCATAGTAATTGCAAACGGTCAACTGTTTTTGGTTATAGTACTTTTGTACAATAGAAAGAAATATTATAGCAGAACAAGGTTTGCAGTTAGAGTTGTACATTATTTGATTTAGTCGTCTCTTGTGCTTGTTGCTCGATAATATTGTGCTCCCCTTAGATGCAAGGGGAAACATTTTGCAATGATTTCCCTGTCAGGCCCCCTTTGAAGTTTCCCGGTTATTTATGGTTTAGAATTTCGTTATTACAAACTTCACTGGAGTTCCGCTTGCAATATAAACTTTGACCCCCATTAGGCGCATCAGGGTTTAATGATGTTTGGTTTTGAATTACTTATGTACCTAGACAATATAGTAACATGTTTTAACGACCGATTTTCAAAAAGGTTTTGAAATGTGTACCTTGCAGTGAAATTCCGTAAAAATAAAATTAATATAACCCTCCTTCTGACGCAGTTGGGTAAATTAAATTCTTTTTACCCAACTGCGTCAGAAGGAGGGTTATGTTTTTAGAGCGTATGTATGTATGTATGTATGTATGTATGTATGTATGTATGTAAACGGCTGAACGGATTTTGACATGTGAGGTGTCGTTGAATTTGTCAAAATTGTGGTAGTGACATAGGCTATATAAATTTTTAAAATGGCGGCTGTAAATGGAGGAAAAAAGGAGGGATATGTGTATTTTTTTCTCTTATCTTAGCAATATGGGTACCAATTGAAAGGTCGTAAAAAGATGTGTTCATATTACTTTTTTAACAAAAAATGGCAAAAAGTGTACTAAGTGTACCGTCACATTTCTATACCATAAACTAAAACTAAAAAGTCTCAAATAAAATTATTATTATAGAAACAAAAAACCCGACTGCGTAGAACGTAGTTTTGGGAGATCTTTCTTTCCCCGTAGGCTAAAGTATTTTGTCCCTGTTTGCAGCACCATAACGTATTTAGAATTTTATACAGATATAGTGATCCTTGTTTTTCTCTTTTCAGTTTATAACTTCTAAACAGTCGGGTTTTTTGTTTCCATAATAATAATTTTGTAATTAAGGGAAAGTGTTTTAAAGAACGATATACATCCTATGAATGATATACGATTTATATATCCTAATTTAAAATCGTTTAGTTTCCACTTAAAATGAGAACCTCTTCCTTTTTTTTGTCGGTTAAAAAGTAAAAAAGTTTTCACCAAATTTCGTGAAAATAAAATTTTATTTGTAAAAGATAAAAATAAAAAACAAAAAAGTAGGTTTTTTGAAATTCTTCATATAAATTTTGAGATTAAGTGAAAAAGTGTAAATACAAAAGTTTTAGATCTTTTTATTACCTACAACTTTGCCATTCAACTCTTTTCCATAGGACTTTTAGCTAGAAAATCCGTTTTATACCCCTAAAACCTTACCCCTTACCCCTTCCCGACCTCAAATCGCCCGTAATTTATTTTTATAATTTTCTCCTCCTTTTCCATCCTACTGCGATTTTTTTTTGGTTTCAAAAATTAAATGCACTGGTGTATAGATACAACCCTAAATTTTCATCCCTCTACGATCAACCCCTACTTTTTAAATGGCAATGGTCGAAAGCACACATAGCTATCCTAAAAAATGTAAGCAAGCGCTAAGAAAAATCAACCCTGAAAAATTTTCACGCAGACCAGTTCGTCCACTAGTTATGTAGTGATGTCCCTGGGAGTGTAAAATACATGCGGCGCGCGTTGTCATTATTAGCTTCATAAACTTGATAACAAGCAAATTCCTTAATAAGGGTTCCATCCCCTAATTGTTTAAATACTTGTAGGAATCAAAGTTGATCTCCATCACTTAATTAGCTGGCGAGAGCTATGTGCGGCGCGCGGCGTGTCTACGGGACGACATCGCTCGCTGGAGTTGACGTGCACACCATTGTGTACAGGATGTTGTATAAAATGTCTTATTAAATGTAGTTTTACTACTTCTTGTTGTTAATTGGAAAACCATCGCATATAGGAATAGAGCAACGTCTCACACGGTAACGTACTGCGTCTGTCAATTTAAGGCCAACTTTAGATCAACTTTAAGGTCAACATTAGATCAACTTTAGTACGCAACACGACAATACAGCTTGATGGCGAAATCACTAATACCTATTCGTCAATCAATGTTGATCTTCATCACTTAATTAGCTAGCGAGAGCTATGAATGTGTTTTTAAATCTAGTCTTACTTCATTGATGATGAATTTTGGTGTTTGGTTAATTGGAAAACCATCGCATATAGGAATAGAGCAACGTCTCACACGGTAACGTACACTGCGTCTGTCAATTTAAGGCCAACTTTAGATCAACTTTAAGATCAACATTAGATCAACTATGAGATCAACTTTAGTACACGACAATACAGCTTGATGGCGAAATCACTAATACCTATTCATCAATCAATGTTGATCTTCATCACTTAATTAGCTGGCGAGAGCTATGAATGTGTTTTTAAATCTAGTCTTACTTCATTGATGATGAATTTTGGTGTTTGGTTAATTGGAAAACCATCGCCTATAGAATATCTCGCACGCTAACTCGTACTGCATCAGTCAACCCACGGCATAAACTTTAGAGCACAGCACAATTTCTGTTTGTTCTGTCAGTTTATTCCACCTAATATATATATATATATATTGTAGCAAATATTTAATGTGTATAAAATTTATTTATTTTATTTGAATGCCACACCGACTAATTCGTGGACGTACGTTAAAAAAAGTTAACAAAATTATGATTATAGGTAATGCGTAAGTATGTTAATAGTAAAAATTTAAAGCAAATTATCACATTTGCTGTATATTTAAAAATCTAAAATAGAAAAATCAGTCCAGAAAAACCAGGAAACTACTAACCCAAAGAAAGGAAACTTAAATTTTAAGCAATCAACGCCGATCGATAAAATGAAATAATCCACAAAATCTCAATTACACTAAGCGACGCCACAGGTATAAAGCTGTTATAACATAATTTAATAGACATTATATATTTGTGGTAAAGGTCGAGCATCCTGTATAAGCTATTCCGACAGCACATTCCAACGCCGTAAGCAAACCGAGCCGACAAGCCGCTACGACAACTAAACGTCACTCCACTTTAAGTAATACCTACCAGAGCCTATCACTACCTAATGCCACAAGACACATTCTCCTTTGTTATAAAACTGACGTCTTCTATATTATTGGAAAATTCATTTTAGAACGTCACAAAGTTTTGACAAGACAATTTTGGTTATTATATAGGTACTAATTATTAAAAAATATATAATATTTTTTTATGATACAACAAGAATACTTTGATACAACAAGAATAAACTTATAACATGGATATCAAATCCATGTTATAAGTTTATTCTTGTTGTATTAAAGTATTTTTTATTATTACTACTACTACAAGTTGGCCCTTTACTGCTATCACACCTGATGTTAAGTGATGATGCAGTCAAAGATGGAAGCGGGCTAACTTGTTAGGAGTGGAACGAAAATCCACAACCCTTTCGGTTTCTACACGACATCGTACCGGAACGCTAAATCGCTTGGCGGTACGTCTTTGTCGGTAGGGTGGTAACTAGCCACGGCGAAAGCCTCCCACGAGCCAGACCAAGACAAATTAAGAAAAATCTCAATCTGCCATGCCGGGAATCGAACCCAGGACCTCCGTGTTATAAATCCACCGCGCATACCACTGCGCCACGGAGGTCGTCAAAAATTTTTGTAAATTAAACATGAAGTTAAACACCTTTTTTTGCGACCGGGTATAAAAAACCATTACGATTACACGCACGATTTAGACTCGTTAACATGCAGTATTGGCTATTCCATAAGGCTCCAAAAAAGTATGCAACCCCATAACTTTGGTGCTACAAGGGGGGTTTTAATAACACAAAAACTGATTTATGTTAACGCAATGTGAATTTCCCGATCACCGCGGTGAAGTCTTCGTAATTGCACAGTCATCCGGTAAAAGATTTCGAAGGGGGGAAAATTTATGGGAATTCCCCCTGCTAAATTAATTATACCTACCTTACAGTATTTTTAAACAGCTTTTTACAAAGAACTCCTATACAGAGTTTAATACGTTTACGGATTAATATTTTTAAATTTTAACACAACTTTTTGAGCGTGTTTATTAAAAGAAAATTTAATTTTCTATAAAAAAAATTATCGTCATAGTTGACAGGTGTCGTTTCTGTAACGAAATTCGTTAGTGAGAGTATCAATGTCGTCTCTATCTCTCCCTGTGTAACACGATACACTAGATAGGGAAATATAGAGACAATATAAAATAAAGTCCCCCGCCGCGCCTATCTGTCTGTCTGTCTGTCTGTTCCCGATAAACTCAAAGACTACTGAGCAGATTGTCTTACGGTTTTAACCACTGGGTTGAGTGGTTCTTGAAGAAGGTTTAAGTATATATGTGGTGGGGAGGGAATAAAAACCCTCCGTCGATCTAATGGACTGTGTCTGTTGAATAATCACTATTTACAATGATTCCGTTCTTGAGGTTCAGAGATTCAGATTTCTTGGTTCTTGCGTTCTTGGTACTTGTCGCTAGAGTTCTTGAGTTCGTGAGATCTTGAGTTCTTGAGGTTCGCAGC
This sequence comes from Mycalesis mineus, assembly GCA_034621355.1. Lineage (NCBI taxonomy): Eukaryota > Metazoa > Arthropoda > Insecta > Lepidoptera > Nymphalidae > Mycalesis > Mycalesis mineus. The sequence goes on from CM067901.1 coordinate 12,402,017, forward strand.
GCAAGTGATTTGCTGTAGCTTAGGAGCCGGTATTTATGGGGTTTGTAGCTCCTGTCCGCAACACTATGTTAGGGTTTTCTGTAAATTGGCTGACATATCACGATTATAGTCGAAAGAGGCGGAAAAATGTGAGCCACCTGGGAGCTTTCATTGAAAACGCTGCCTTAATTATATGAGATATAACAAAATAATATTCGGAAGGTTTGTTCCTCTTTATTAGGATTACAAAAAAATCCACGATAAATACATATCATTATATACATTTAATGCCATATTTTTCTTTAAAAAAGGTACAGGAATTTTTTTTTTGTATTCTCGGAAGCTTGCAGTGCATTTTTTGCGGGTGAAGTCTTGGGCGTCTACTAGTAATATGTGTAATAAAGGAACTCTTGAAACAACATATAAGCTAAATACACGTCAGTTCAAAAATTTGTAAATTATTAAAAAATGTAATGAGTTCTATAAAAACCATCCAATATTCTGATCATCCTTAAAATTAATTTGTTTTATTTTATAATCCAAAATAGGAATACATATATTTTATCACAGCTCAAGTTTAAAAAACCATAAATCTTGTGAATTTTTTACCCCTTTACACCCTCAGTGTAAATTTTGACACCCGACGTTGTGCCGAGGGGGAATAGGAGATAAATCCTCTTAATAAAATAATGCTTCACTGGCTACGTGTAATTAAGTTTTTGTCTTACCCCTCTTATTGATGTACCTAGAGGGGTAAAATTATACCTAGCATCTTTTATATTAGTTTTTAAGCTTGTTGTTGAAACACAATAAAATATTTATTAGTGTATAATAAGTACATTGTTAATTATAAATATATTTAATATATTTCAAAATATAAAAATAGACTTATCGTATTTGTAAAATGTACCAAACCGAAAATTTTAATAAACGGAACGTCCAACATATTCGTACTACAGGCAGCGCCCTCACCTGGATATGGTTTTTGTTCTTTTTTTGGTAACCTTGGACACAGTGCGATCTACCCAGCCGTCTTACGTTGGAGTCCAAATAAAAGTGTTTCCATCCTGAACAACCCTTACCTTGTTCCTCCCCAACCTCTACCTTGTTCCATCAGATACAAAGCTTTTTATGTCCGTAAATGTCCTGTTTTCCTAGAAAAGCCTATATTATGTCCTCGTTTATCATTTGTTGCATTAAATCCGAGAATCCAAGATAATATGAGATTTTATGCGATGCGTTTTCCCATAAAGAGTATTAAAGGTAACTCCATCGATTTATGATGTCTTGCTGCAAAGCGATTTATGTCTAATCTGTGAGTAAGATGTTGCCTCTGCTGCACCGTTCTTGGATTGATTCCTTTTTATCATACTACTCATTGACATATTAATAGTACTGTGGACGACAAAAGTGTCCCGAGACATTTTATATATACTAGAATGTATTTGTATTTTTATAAACAAACTAAAACATTGTAATATAATTATGTCTTATATTATTGTTATAAGTCTAATTTGCAACGGTCTAATTGCTTGCAATAAGTAATCAGCTTTGACTGACGGTTGCCATGGCAGCCTTTTTTGACATGGCAGCTTCTCGTGAAAATAGATTAACATAAGTAGTGTGGAGTAGGTAGCTTTGAATTTTTTTTTTGGCATTATTAACCTATATATTCACAGCAAACTTTAAATGTATCAGTGACCTCTATTAGCTGGCGTAAATCTAGTACCAACCAATATATTTCTTTCCTACAATGGCGTAATATAAAAATATATACTAAAATAAATACTAAATAGGTCATTGTTATAAATTACCGTTCCAAATTTCATGTAGATAATTCTTATAGTTATCAATATAATCGAGTGTGAAGGACGGACCGACGGACGGACGGACGAATTGTTCCAATTTACCATTATGAATAAATAATATTCATGACATAAAAAATAAAAGTTTATTAATAAAAATTATTTTCAATTCAAAAATGAAGGAATTAAAAAATTCAAATATTACACAACAAAATAACTCTATGCAGTCGTTGTTCCAAAACATTATTGACGTGTATTCCCTCAGTAAGCTAATATGAGACTGAATGCGATTAGAAATCTTTTTTGCGTTTGAGCCCTCTTTTGGTAGGTACGGACACTTTTTAGCGGTGACCCGAAGTCCATAGTATTAATATGTCAATGATACTACTATAAAAAAGGCGAATTGTGTGTAAGTGTGTATGTTTGTTACTGTTTTACGACTAAACCGCTCGAACGATTTTAATAAAGGAGAATGCCAGATCCTAACGCAGAAAGAACACAAATTGTAAATAGACTAAAAATATCCTATTATTACATAAATGTTTTACATTAAGCCATTTTACTGTTGGACCTCGGAATAAAATTCCGTTAAAAGAAGTGATTAAACTATTTCCTTTTAATTTACACTCTTTACGCATTTTTAAATCTTTATTGTTTCACTGGATTCTTGCCTTTCAAATTTTTTTTATTGTTTTATCATCAAATGTGGGCTTTATAAGGCTAGTATCCAGAGGCGTTAAGCCTGTTTAAAAATGTATTTCATGAAGCTTCGCGACTGTCACGTCAGTGTGACAACTATACGGAACCGTGCCTTCTCCATCCACGTGACACTGGCGAGATAAGCTGTGCCCAGTTAGTACAAATGAAAGCCATAAAGAAGAATTGAATTGAATTGAACTATACGGAACAACAATACGGAAACGGACGATAACCAACGTTAGGCCCTTGTCGAATACTCCGAGTTCTAGAGCTTTTAAATGTAATTTATATTTAATAGTAAAAAAATGCAATAAAATGATGCATAATACATTGTTGTACAATATGTTTTTTTAAGTGGGTTAAAGTCCTATATATTATCTGGCATTCTCCTTTGGTACGGTGATAGCTGATATCCTGGGTCAGAACATAGGTTACTTTTTATGCCGAAATTTTTACGAGAACTACAACTACGCGGTTGAAACCCGATCTATAGGTTTGCTATATAGACCTTCTGTCATTGTTTTGAAAAATTCAAAATAAACTGAAAAAAATGTAAATAGAAATGAAAATAACAATAAATGTTAAACGATCGTTTTACATAATTTTGTACTCGAAATTTGTGTAAATCAAGTTCGCATTGACAACGCGGTTTTTTCGCACTTCCCGACGATCGGGGACTGTCGGAATTAAATATCGGTTGCCATTCACAAAGGGACTGATTGAAGGGGTGAGTACACTTGAAAAAACCCCTCAATTTCGGAAAACGTCACACACAATGGCTTTACGTGTGAGCTTTTAATAGAAAATTGATGTTATTTAGGACTGAATAATGATTGAAAATTAACTGCGTATTTTTGGAGGGTCGTTTCGACCGTTTTGTGATTTAAATTCAGCAAAGTTGTGAAATGTTTTTACTATATTTTTTATTTTTTTATAAGAATATTTTTGTTATTTTATCCGACTGCCAAAAAAGGGTTAGGTATGTTCTTTTAACCTCACTAGTATGTATATTTCATTTTTTGGAACTGTATATCCTTAAAACATTTTACCAATGGAATCAAATGGAATTGAATGAAATGTATGAAAATATTAAATGAAGTATCAATATATATTTGAGTAGTTTTTGTAGAAACGACTCAATGTTAATTTAGTAAATACTTTTATTCTTTTTTTTTAAACTACCAATAAATATACCATAACAAAGACTAACTCATAATTCAAAACAGGTTTAATATAATAATAAATGAACGTAGAACACCAACTGGTACGTAACAAAACAATATTTAATGTGAATTAATTCTTAAAAACATCTCAAGACAGAAATTCCTCGCGGGAAATCATGGCCATTTTCCTCCCGCATATACTACGAGTATATACGACCTTTAATTAAATAATACAATAATGGCGGAACGTTTTCGTTTTATATAAATTAAAACTTAATTTTAAGTCCTCGCATGCGTTTCATGTAGGATCCATATGCTACTGGTTTTCCGAGGATAAGTCTTTATAATTTGAAGGAAAGAATAAGTGTATCTTACACTGATACATCTGAGTCGCTTTAAGTTTAGAGCGTAAGTCATGAGATATTGTACACTGTAATAAAATTATTATTACTCAATAAACGATTTGAATTTAGAGGCTACATCTTTTGGCGATACTTTCGAGTGAAACATCGATGTGTTTTTCAATATCAAGATGTTTGTCGGATTGAAGTTTATTAGAAGAAGTTAACGTAAATTGTTAACTGTCCTGCAAAATATTTAAGCTTCAGTCTATTACCTATCTCTATTTTTACGGGTTTCTTACTGCAAAATTTATTTACCCTTTATTGATATTGTCACCATAATCAGTAAAAAATTAATTATTATTCATGACTTTTTTCCTTCCAAGAATTGCAGCATACACTTAATAAACACGTCTATTTTGAATATTTTTATCTCGCAAAAATACTTTAAAATTCAAAAAATCAATGAAATAAAAACATCATCTGATTTTACCACTTCCTCTATCTGTACGGTTTATCATATTAAATGTCCCGCTTTTTATAACATTGAAATGGTATTCCTGGTATGATGTTATAAAATTAATTTCACCTTCTGTAACAGTAACGCACAAGTTAATTAAGTTTTATAAGACATTATTTGACGTTAGATTAATTTCGTCAAGTGTAATTTGGTGTGAGCATTTATTATTTTGTACAGAATTCGTTAAAATTAGGTAGTCACCCACTACGTAGAAAGATATTAATGTGTTCGTTAAATGGTATAACGTCCCGAGACTTACCGATACATTTCGATCTTGTTAATACAACTCTGTTTAAATAATTATTTAAATTAATTTTAGGTTTGTGTGAAAATAATTATTCAAATTAAAAAATTCCATACTAACATGACGAAAAGGTCTGAATTCACATCTGATGGTAAGTGATGATTCAATATAAGACGGAAGCGGGCTAACTTGTTATGAAAATCTATAGCCCTTTAAGTTTCTGCACGATATCGATATACGATATATATCGATATCACGTACCGGAAAGCCAAATCGCTTGGCGGTACTTTTTGCCAGCAGTGTGGTAACTAGCCACTAGGCTAGTAGCTAAGCTAAAGCCTGCCACCAGCCAGTATTAATGAAACTCAACCGGTCCCGACGAGAATCACACTCAAGATCTCTGTCTACACCGGACTGGTGGGAGCTTAACGATACGTCTTTGTTGGTATGGCCATAACTACCAACTAACTGGCCAAACTAGCTACTAGACCAATCAATAACTTCGTTATCGGTCCAGCCAGGAATCGCATTTAGGACCTCCGTCTACACCGGGCTGGTGGGAGTCCAGGGAAAAGCCTTTTCCGGCTGGGCTGATTAAGATTTTCTAAATTAGTCTAGATTTAACTGTTGGGAAGCTTCAGCCGTGGCTAGTTACATCCTTAACAATTACGTGCCACCAAACGATTTAGCTTTTCGGTGCAATGTCATGTAGAAAACGAAAGGGGTGTGGATTTAATCATACTCCTAACAAGATAGCCCACTATCATCTTAGATTGTATCAACACTTAGCATCACGTGCGATTGCAGTCAAGGACAAAACTTGTAATGATAAAATTATTATTATAAAAACAAAAAACCCGACTGCTTAGAAGTTATGTACTGAAAAGAGAAAAACAAGGATCACTATATCTGTATAAAATTCTAAATACTTTGTGGTGCTGCAAACAGGAACAAAATATTTTAACCTGCGAGGAAAGAAAGATCTACCAAAACTACGTTTGTCCCCGCCTGCAACACCATAAAGTATTTAGAATTTTATACAGATATAGTGATCCTTGTTTTTCTCTTTTCAGTACATAACTTCTAAGCAGTCGGGTTTTTTGTTTTTATAATAATAATTTTATTTGAGACTTTTTAGTTTTAATTTATGGTATAGAAATGAGACGGTACACTTAATACACTTTTGCCATTTTTTGTTAAAAAAGTAATATGAACATGATATGATATTTATATTTTTGAAATGGCCTTTTTGCGACCTTTCAATTGGTATCCATATTGCTAAGATAAGAGAAAAAAACACACACATCCCCCCTTTTTTCCTCCATTTACAGCCGCCATTTTGAAAATGTATATAGCCTATGTCACTACCAAAATTTTGACAAATTCAACGACACCTCACATGTCAAAATCCGCTCAGCCGTTTAGGCTGTAGCGCGTGCCGAAGAAATGGACATACATACATACATACATACATACATACATACATACATAAATACATACATACATACATACGCTCGAAAAACATAACCCTCCTTCTGACGCAGTTGGGTAAAAAAGGGTAAGTATTTGCAATGTACAGTACATAAATAAACCAAAGAATACTCAAGTCTATCTAGACCGGCGCAGTCTAGTTAACAGCAACTAAACAGCTAAAAGGTTTGTATTTTATCTCATAATTGAAATCACTCAGTGCGCTACTAACCATCAGGCGCTGCCGCCACAAAGCAACGGGTAACTAAGCGGCGGAATACTGCCTTTTCACTACAAACGCGTTTTAATTGAGGCACTAGTTCCACAAAACATTGTCACATAGTAGCTGTACAACTAGTTAGTAACGGTTTTGAAGTGTTTAAATCACTGCTACGTTCAATATAAGTTATAATTTAGCCTAGTTCTGGAGAAAGATTGATTGTTGGTGAAAAAACGAGAACTGGATTTAAACTATTTTAATTTTTTTTTTATGCTGCAATAAATATATTATCTATAAATATTGTGAAGATATTTATTACTGCCTCGTTGGTCTAGTGGTTAGCCTATGTGGCTTCGATCACGAGGTCCTGGGTTCGATCCCTGCGTAGGGTCACGGAATAATTCTGAGCTTTTTCATTCTTCTATGAAATGTTCAGTACATTCCAAGCCGGGAGTCTGGAAGTTAGAAGTGTTACACCCCCGTGTCTCGGCCACAAAAAATAGAACCGACTCAAAACGCACTAAAAAGTAAAAAATTAGTTGTGTCATTTAGTTGTTTTGATTTACTTAAGCATATCTATGAAGTCGGTGCCAGCCAAGTTTAAGGAACATTTATTTAACGTAGTAAAGCAGTCTGTGGGTTCTAGGTAACGTCCTTAAAGTAGAAACCGTGTCAAAAAAAATTATTTCTTACTTTTTAGTGATTTATCACCACGTAACGTACTGGTACTATACTGTCATAGTATATTTATTATACGGCACTAGTAGCCAAAAAGCTACCGATACCGAGACAAAAACCGAAATCGCTGTAAGCGGGCCACCAAAATTTGAGAGTTCCTTCAATTTCCCCAGGATATCATCATCAGATCCTAACATGATGACAATGAGACCACCTTGGATGTATGCCCTTTCTAATAAAAAAAGAATTATCAAAATCGGACAACTCTGTAAAAAGTTATGCGTGGTCATACATAAAAAAAATATACGTGTCGAATTGAGAACCTCCTCCGTTTTTTTTTCGTCGGTTAAAAAAAAAGACACTAATAAACAATACTTAACATTTGTTTACGTTTAATCTATTTTGTGTGATGTCTGAGTCGCGCTTTAGTTGAAATGAAACCTTTTTTAAGAGCTTTTGCCCCATTAAAATAGATAAATAAGATATACTTCCTTTGGAGACTAACAAGATCAACATTTCTTTTAAAGAAATTTTTTTTATTTCTATTAAATTAACATTTCTTTTTCAAGGTCTTTAACATTTCTATTATTATCTTTATAGCATAGTATTTGATTTTATTCCCGATCACAATATGGCGTCCTACCCTCCAATATACTAGTTAGAACTCAAGAAATTAATCCCTGCCGATACCATTCGTCTAGACTGCGGTGACATCTGGCGTTAAAGTTTGACACTTTAGTCGATTTTGGGACATTTGGATTTTGATTAAAACGGCTTCGTTATAAATGATATTTATTTTTACTAGTAGATACACGCGACTTCACCTGCGAGCTAAATTTAAAAGTGAATTAATTTTTTAAAGAGAGAATAAGTAGGTATATCTAGCTATCCTCAAAAGTTCCTAAGATACAGAAACGATCCTTTCATACGCAGTTTTGTTATATCTCAAAGGACTAAGGCAGCGTTTTCTATGAAAGCTTCCTAGCGGTGACAAACTTCCAACAATTATAGTCATTCTAGCTGACCGGCAAACGTTGTTTTGCATTAAAAAAAATATATTTAGATGAAAATTAGATAGTAGCCGATTCTCAGACCTGCTGAATACGCATACAAAATTTGGTAAAAATCGGTAAAGCCGTTTCGGAGGAGTACGGTAACAAACATTGTGACAGGGAAATTTTATATATTATATTTTAGCTGATTTACAACAAACCATAACGATTTATATATTATTTTTTTTTTTGTAAAAATAACGAGCGAATGAGCAAGCACCACCCATGAAAATCTGCGCCACGGTGTACGCGAGTGCAACCGCTGGACAGAGCTTGTTATTATTATATTGCCGAACCGGGGGTAGCCAAAAAGGCGATATCGTAGCATTCAAATGTTTGCTAACGACAGGCGGAATAATCGGCAGGCTTCAATTAAAAGTCGCGCGACCGACCCGACCCGGCGAGTGCGTGAATATTTATCACTTCCGAACCTGTTTGTGTGTACGATCTGTTTTAAAACTCTGTTTTAAATGACTCTAAGATTACGAAGGATGAACAAATGTTTTTCACTTATCTTGCTGAACGACATCCGCTTTCAAATACCGTTTCGCTGCGTCCGTTTATTCTTTTATGAAAATAAACAAATTATAGATCATTTTTACAAATATTTATAATAATATGATAAATTTAAAAATATTAACGATTCTAAATCAACCTATGGTTCCCACCGTAAATTCTAAGAAAAATTAATGGTGGAACCCTAAAAAAATGAGGAAATTATTAATTTTTTATTGGAAACTTGCAGCAATTTCGTTATAATGATTCGTGCATTTATATTTAGAAATTTGAAAAATAACTGTTATGAATAAATCACTAAAAAGTAAAAAATAATTTTGTACATTTCTTAATCTTTGACAGCACATAATTATTTATTACTTTTTAGTGCATTTGGCTGTCGGTTTTATTTTTGTAATTTTTAGTACCTGTACTTATTTTGTCAAATAATATGTACCTAGATAGGTTTGTAAAACTTAACTTTCTGTTTGTTTAAAATTTGGAAAAACTTTTACTTCAATTTAACAAAAAGTTACTTCACTTCAATTTAGTAATAAGTGATAGAAATATAAAGTAATAATAAGTCTGTTACTAAGGTCTGTTAAATAACAAAATTGTACTGCCGAGCTAGATAGATAGATACACCCCAGCCAGACTGTACGGGCAAAGATTATAGTCAAAGTTCTCGAACTAGATGTCTGCAGATGTCCGTTTAATTGAGGACCCCGATGGTTCCCAAGTTCATGAATATGTAAGGCAAGTCTGTTATTGATGAAATTCCGCCCCGAACCGTTTTTGAATCTCCTTTAAGAGCGTGAATCTAACGATCAGATGTTCTTCTTTTGCGCTGCATATTTTTAACACCCTCGCAAGTTAACAGCAAGACTGTTTTTGATTGTTTTTACCGCCGTCGTTAATGAGTGTTATGGATGTTATTATCATCATTAACAGCTCATATTAACGGCCCAATACAGTGCCAAGCCACCTTAATGAAGAAGGGTATGGTGCGTAGACCCAACACGCTGTTGTAATGCATGTTGGCGGGCTGATAATGTTTGAACTTAACCATCACTATCAGAAGGACCAAAGTAACCGACACAGCTAAGCGAGATGTAGAACTGAAGTGGCAATGGGCAGGGTATGTGGTTCGAAGAACCACAATGGATGTTGGGGGCCTAAGGTGCTAGAATGGCGACCCCGCAACAAAAACCACATTGTTGGTCGACACCCTATTAGGTGGACTGACGATTTCGAACGTGTCGTACGCCGTTGGCCATATGCGGCTCAGGATCGTTATTTGGAAATCAATAAAAAGGCCTATCTATATCCAGCAGTAGACGTTCATCGGCTGATGATTATGATGATGATGATGGTGATGATGATGATGATGCAATGTATTAGGCTGTCTATCAAAAATTAGGTATAAGTAGGTTATACACGCACATAAACACATACACTAAGAACGAATTTCTTGATACTCGTGCGAGAGCAGGATATATGCGTGTGAAACCAAAAAAGTGTGAGTGTGAAAAAAAATGCGGAGGTCCCGGGTTCAATTCCCGGCAGGACTGATTAAGAATTTCCAAAATTGGTCCGAGACTGCCTGGCGAAATTTCGGTCATGGGTAGTTACCACCCTACCGACACATGTACCGGCAAGCCATTTAGCGTTCTGGTACGATATCGTGTAGGAACACGGAACGGGGTGTCGATTTCATCCTACTACTAACAATTGAGCCCGCTTTCTTCTTGGATTGCATCATCACTCACCATCAGGTATGATTGCAGTCAAGGGCTAACTTGTGATGAATAAAAAAATATAATATGTATAAATAAAATCAGCGTATTTCAGCACTACTATTTCCATTACTTCAGCTTTCAATCTCGATCTCTTTGCTCACTATCTCAGGGCACAAACAATGCGGCGGAAACTTAAGTCACCAGATGTCACCGCAGTCTAGACGATCGCTGATATCGAGGGTGAAATTAATTTCCTATCTGTAAGTGGGTGGTTACAAAAGGCCGGTATTTCAGTTATCAGACAACTGTATGGCTAGTGTAAGATTTTACCGCGTCGATATCGAGAACGGTGAACGCAAATTTTATATGACACTGACACTCACCCATTTGAGTTTTCTCTCGATACTGCCAGGGGCGCTGCTTCAATTCCATATAAAATTTGCCTTTACGCGAATGTGAAGTTTTCGATTTGTTTTGGTGAAAGCTCACACTAGGCACTCAGTATACCTACCTACAACAGAGTAGATGTATTATAGTTTACCTACCTAACGACTGCCTCGTTCATCTATACTTCGTTAAGAATGCAGTGAGCGCCGGCCAAGCCAATCAAATCTTTTCAAATTACAAGGTCAAGTCCACAGTGACAAGTTAAAGGTACAGCTTCGAACGCAACGCGGGATTTGATAGGGGGCTGGTTTGGCCGGCGAACAATGATAACTCACTGCATTCTTGAGCTATAGTGGATTTTGGGTTCTAATCATAGGTTGGGGCAGTCTTGCTTTCTTTTCGGAATTTTTAGTAAATTCTAAGCTAAAGAACGAAAAGTTGGTGTCTTTGCACTCTCGTGCCTCGAATAGCACGTTAAGCCGCCGGTCACGGTCATTGTCATTAACATCTAATAGAAATCGTTAATAAATAAAAAATTATAAGCCTAAACCCGCCAAGCTACATTGGAACTGAGTGATAGGTGAAAGCTCTATTGTACTACTATAGGGTCAAGTCTCTTTACTAGTAGCAGACCTGGCCCTTCTTCAGGGACGTCCAAGCACAACGATCTTGCGCCGCTAGCCACAGGCGGATCGGATATAAAATATAATATATTTAGTGGATAAAATGTTCTCTTCAAAATATCCCCTAATACAAAAAGGTACCACGGAATCCTTAAGACACCGAACGAAGTAACGGGCGTACACAAGTTCAAAATAAGCTTGACCTGAATTTAACGCGAACGAAGTAACGAAGCTGTGTACTTTGTACATTAGTATTTTTGTTTGCAATTCAATTGCATCTGTGAGAGGAATAAAATTGCAATTTCCCTGCGATCCCGTCGCCAGGTGGCGCTTAATTGGTTTATAACGAGCTATCTGAGCTAAATGTCTGCAAATGCGTCTGGGACTTGGCTATAGAGTGTTTAAGCGTTTCTATAACAATGGGTGTACTATGGGTTCAGAAATTAAAGATCTAATAATAGGTATAAATGCATGCAGGCCTAAAGAAGAAGACATAGATTACTTACTTATTTCGGCGATACAACCCTTTGTGAGTCTTGGCCTCCCCTACTAGGTACTTTTCTCCATTTGGATCTATTCTTAACACAAAGAAGTTAACTCTTCTTATTCTTCTCTCTCTTCGTTGTTAACTTCCCAAGTTTTTGTAGATCTTCCACACAATCCAACCACCTCTTTTTAGGTCTTCCTTTGTTTCTCTTTGTTTGTGATTTCGATTTTGCCATCATTTGGACTATTTCTAGTGACTCTACCACCGGCTCGGATGGCAGGCCCTGTTGAGAAGAGCCGGCAAGAAACTCAACAGTTGCTCTTTTTATAATATTATCAATTTTACAATATTAAGTTTGTTTTTACATTAAGTTATTTATTTTATTAGAAAACAATGTCATCTTTATTTTTTTTCACACAAACATTTTTCTATAATGGGAATCGAACCTATAGTCTTAGATACAGTAACTGACAGCCTCGTTGGTCTAGCGATTCCACTGTCAAGTGAAGGCATGTGGCTTCGATCACGAGATCTTGAGTTCGAATCCTAAGTTCGAATCTTAAGTTTTCTAAGTTATTCATACTTCTTTGAAATTTTCAATCAATTCCAAGCCCGGTGTCGGGAATTTGGTAGTGGTAGAGAACACGTTAAGCCGTCGGTCCCAGTCACAATCATCAACGTTTGATACTGATCATTAATAAATGAAACAATATCGTCCGAAGCCCGCCAACCCGCATTGGAGAAACGTGGTGGGTCTACCCTCTATATCCCCTCTCCTATAAGGAGGGAGGCCTGGCCTTGTAGTAGGCCTTTAATGATGATCATGGCAGTAAGTAGAGTCACTAGGTATCCACCCCGCCAATGGCTTTAATCCATGAATAGTCCCGGAGTAAACAGTAACAGAATCTCTTAAACTTTTATATGCGTTCACAAACAAAAGGTCTTTGCAATCGCTTCCATTTTATCTCAAGACAGTATCTCACCCCTTTGAGAAAAGCAATTCCTATTCGCAGTTTATCGGACGCCTAAACCCTCGTAAAAGTAACTGTAAATACGTATTCAATGTTAAAGGACCCACGCGATTGTTGATGCCATTAAGGTTTTACTGTTGGACGTTTACTTCTAACTCAGGAACCTTTAGCTCCTCCCGAAGTGCTTTTTAAATGTTAACGTTCTGAAATAATAGTTTAACCTTCCTGTTTTTAAACGTTGATACACTGATTCATTAAAGGCTTTATTTGTCGTTTGGAATCAACGTTTAAAATACTACTTTACGAACATTCAGATAATTATGTACGACGTATATTAATGCCCACGGGTCACCCGCGTAGTTCTCGCTTCTGTGGAAATTTCGTGGTAAAATGTAGCCTATGTGTTATTCTGATATGTGAGCTATATTATTGTAAAGTTTCATCAAAATCCATTCAGTAGTTTTTGCGTGAAAGAGTCACACATCAGTCTATACATACAAACTTTTGCCTTTATGATATTTATAAGGATATTAACTCAATGTTAACCAAAGGAAAATTTTAATTTCCAATGTGACAGTTTAGAACTATTTTTATTATGAGACCACTTTGGAAGTGTATGTATATAGTAATGTACCCCTGTTACGTGCAGCCAAGTCAAGGACGCTGCCGTGTAAGCGATGGCCTAAACACCGTACACTGAACCAGTCGCACGAGGCGCTGGCACGGCAAGATGTACATGCAAGTCTCACGTGAACCGCTGCTACCTCTAAAGTTAGGAGCCTACGAGAATCACTTCTTGATCGGTCGCCGATCGGTAGTCACCTTAGGCTTAGCTAGGATGTAGAAGATCAATCGTGATCTTTAGTATGTAGAAGATCAATCGGGATCTTTAGTATGTAGAAGATCAATCGTTGATCTTTAGTCATGTAGTTTAATTATATTGTAATTAATTATTAATTAAATAATTATTACGTATCGTTGCATTTCTTTCCTTGCCCCTAGCTGCCCCCTAAACGTAAGTCCCCTTCTAATAAAAAAAGAATTATCAATTAAGAGTTAGAATCGGACTAATCTGTAAAAAGTTTTGCGTAGTCATACATAAAAAATATACGCTTCGAATTGAGATCACCCTCCGTTTTTTCGTCGGTTAAAAAATAGAAAAACTTTTTTCTAAAGCTTAAATAATTGGAACTCAGTTAGTTTCATAGAAGTATCTACTTCCTAACCTTTAAAAATTTATTTCCGTTTTAATCCTGTCACTGGAATCCTAGGAAACCTTTTACGATACCCAAATCTGCGGCTAAGCTGAGCGAAATCCAGCACGCAATCAGGCTGAGCAAAAAGAGCATTATTTTATCAGGGTCCGTAGTGACAGCTTTGACCCTTTTAGATTTGAAAGGGTTAGCGTAAAAACTTTATTAGTATTCAGAGTGACTCAGGTGTATGTGTGGTGCAATTTACGAGCTGAAACGTTTTCGATTTATAAAGCGGGATGCTGTGAATAGACTTATGTCATTGGAATGACTGCCTTGTTGGTCTATGATTAACCTATGTGACTTCGAAAACGGCTCACGGAATATATCTGAGTTTTTTCTTCTATGAAATTTGCAGTACATTCAAAAGCCGAAACTGTGAAGTTGGTGGTGGTACAACACCGTGCCTCGGAGAGCACTTTAAGCAGTCGGTGACTACTAACATCAGATAGTGATAATTATTAAATAAAAAATATCACCCTAAGCCTGCCAACCCGCATGGGAGCAGCGTGGTGAGTCTACGCTCCATATCCCCTCTCCTACAAGGAGGGAGGCCTGGCCCTATAGTGGGCGGTTAAGGCTGATAATGTTATTTTTCTATGTCTTCACACTGATTTTGAATAAAGTTGACTTTAAGGCCTCTTTAGCAAATATTTTCGAATCATTCAGCTCATTTAATTTTTTAAGAAAAATATACACATCAACACAACATTAAAACATTGCTAAAACTGTGCAACAAAAACTCAACTGAGTTTGTCTGTAGGTACGCCGGCACTCATCGTTCAGCGCTCGCAATTCATAATATTACTTTTAGGTAGTTAAGCACGAGTAAATGCGTTAATTAATAACAAAAAACAATAGTAAATAACCTTACATACTTAACTCGAGCAACGCTAAAGTTTCTGAATTGTGCCTACGTAGGTACTGTATTTCTAAATTTGAAGCGTCTCCTGACAAGTGTTCAACAGACAAAGGACCACGCAATTCGACAGAATTTGACAGGTGTCCACCCGGTACCGCTACCAAGTGGTAATGGCACCGGTTATTTTGGTAGACAAGTGTCTACGAAAATACTGATTAAACAGAATAATAGAGAGGTACGGATTATTACCTAATTATTATTATTCCGGTCATGGATAAACATTATGATATACCTATTTATGTAAAAACGCAATTTGTAAATCGTCTGCAGTTCACAAAACTCCTCTTTGACGGCATATCATACTGAATGTTTCAACTCATGTAAGTATGATTTGTTCTGTGTCACGACTTTTAGGGTATCCGAGGGCATATTTTGTGCCGCTTACGGTGATAGCAAGGCTGTCTGATTCGGCAGCTGGGGAACGCCACAGACATGGACACATATGCGGGTCTTCAATCCCGCCGCGATTTAGCCCGCGTAAGTCGCAAACGATCTATGGTCTGTAGCAAACTGTGAGTCGTCTTGGTGATGCTTCACCCACCGCATAGTGAGGTCGAACTCGCCGAAAGGGTTCATGCGGGAACTCTATAGCGAGCGGTAATTTTTTTGACGTGACAACGTCTTATAATTCGAAAGAGCCGGCTGCACGCACGAAAAAATATGACTCATGCGGCGTTACCCCGCTTTGAGGCGTTCCATGTCAGGTTTGAAGTGCAAGCGAGAGCGCGGAACGAGCGAAAAAGAAGCACAATCGGCCTTTGCGTTCAGCAGCGTTCGACATCCGTCTATTAAATATATTAATTTTAAATTAAAAATTAATATATTTATTATAAATTTATAAAATCAAAATTAATTATTTTATTAATTTAAATTAATATTTATAAAAATATACTTAAATTAAAAATTTTAATAACCAATTAAATGCTACCATTCCATCAGTATTTTCTTAAGATGTTGTCACGTTCAACTATCGTCAGTAAACCGACTTTACAGACAACCAATTTTTTTCGCTTTAAAAGCGGGCAAACGAGCATGCGTTAGAGCATTTCCCCAAATTCCACGTCATTTTTAAACCAATATACAATGGTTGCAAAGCGGAAGTAACTGAAATCTGTATTCTCCAACGACATTCTGCCTAAAAGTCATGACAGTGGAACTAAAAAGCTTGGATGCTCAACGAGATGTGTGAATGATGCATTTAATTTTTTACCCGACTGCGTCAGAAGGAGGGTTATGTTTTTCGAGTGTATGTATGTATGTATGTATGTCCATTTCTTCGGCACGCGCTACAGCCTAAACGGCTGAACGGATTTTGACATGTGAGGTGTCGTTGAATTTGTAAAAATTGTGGTAGTGACATAGGCTATATAAAATTTCAAAATGGCGGCTGTAAATGGGGGAAAAAGGGGGGACGTGTGTATTTCTTTCTCTTATCATAGCATATGGGTGTCAAATGAAAGGTCGTAAAAAGACCTTTTCAAAAATATAAATATCATGTCATGTTTATATTGCCGTTTTAACAAAAAATGGCAAAAAGTGTACCCAGTGTACAGTCTCATTTCTATATCATAAGCTAAAACTGAAAAGTCTCAAATAAAATTATTATTATAAAAACAAAAAACCTGACTGCTTAGAAGTTATGAACTGAAAAGAGAAAACAAGGATCACTATATCTAAATAAAATTCTAAATATTTTATGGTGCTGCAGGCGGGGACAAACGTAGTTTTGGTAGATTGTTCTTTCCCCGCAGAAATAAAGTATTTTATCCTCGCCTGCATCTCCATAAAGTATTACGTTACATTTCGCCTCTACGCCAGTCTGAGTTAATTTGTGCCTGAAGCTAAAACTTTATTTTATCAAAATAATAATATTTTTTCCTCAATATTTTATTTTTTAAATGGGTAATAAGCTGCTTGGAATTTCAAAACGTTTCCTTTTTGGCAGATACGAATGGCAGCTACTGTCATCTGTCAAGTATTAACTGTCAACAAGTTGCTTGTTGATAGAAGTTGACGTTAACAATTTAGTCAAACTCAAATCTAATTACGGCACGGCGAAGAAAACTGGAGAAAAATATTTAATTTAAGTGAATTATTAATTAATTAAATATGTAAACCGCTTCTAAAATGTGTGAGGAAACTAATCAAGAGAGCCAAGATAATGAACTTGTCGTTTTACAGGTGAAATTATGTATTATTGTTGATGTCAACATTTTAATTTTGTAGTGCATCTAAAAGTAGCAAAAAATATAACTGTAAAGCTTCATTTATTATATAAATTGATAAAATATATCAGTTTGCACTTAACATTTACTCTGGAATCGATAATATTTTGGTATATAATTGCTTTTTCGATCTCTAAAAACAACATTCTGCAAAAGATTCCTCACATGTTTCAACTTGTTATAAGTTGAGATCACACACGGTCTTTACTTTTGTCTTATTTATTATCTATGCAAAAAAATAATATGCTTATGCAAAATCGCTTATTGCAAATGCTGAGACTGTAAAAAATATAACATAATTTTATCTATTTATGCAATTTTCTGCATCTTATTATGACTAATACAAAGTACCTAACACTAATTTTATTGCAAAGGCATAAAATGTGCATAAAAGTGCAAAAACAGTGTTATTTCTTGCAAATTATTTTAAATTATTTATTTTAAGTAGGCTCTTTTACAAGCACTTTTGAAACATCACCAGCGGCTCGGAACGCAGATCTTAGTAAATGGTTTTTAACACAGTTTTTGACCTTTAGTAAAGAGAAGTCCATTACTTCCTCTGGACACAATAATTACAGACTGCCAATGACAATATTTTCATTACATCATATATTTATTTGATTATTTAAACCTACACCTGAGTCACAAGTCTCAGACTCTGTTCGGAGTTTTTGTCTCAGCCATGCGATGGACCTGGCACCTGCACGGTGAATCCATGGAATGCTAAGATATTTGTCTCTCTTTTTGCTTAACACATTTTAAAATATTTTCTTTCAGTCAATTTATGAGGAAGCGGTGGTAGACAATAGGAGGAAGTCTGTCTGGAATGAATGGCGCCCTCTGAATGTCCTCTTGACTTTGCAGCCTACTTCCAATTCAGTTCACTGTGGAGTGACATTGCAAATTGAGTGCTGTCACAATTATCCGGATAAGTAAGTTTATTATCATTAGTATTTATAAAAGGCCTATGACCAAATGGTGAGGAGAGGAGGAGGATGTGGTCAGCATTGTCTAGGTATGGTATATATGGGGTGAGCAGTATTCTGATTCGAGCAATAAAATCTCTATAAGGATTCTAGTGCTTATGTCAGAATAAATTAGGCATATAATGATGCTTGTTCAGTTCAAACAGCGGCCAGGTCAATAGGTACTCTATACAGCATATTTGTATGAAAGGTTTAGTGAAATTGAAAGTAGGATAGTAGTAGGCAAGTGGAAGGATGTGGTCTCTGTCTACCCCTATGGAATGAGGCCTGATGTGTGTATGTACGTATGCATGCACCCTGAAGCTTTTTATCATTTATGAACTTACTAGTGGACACCCGTGACTCCATCTGCTAGAAATTCTATTTTAGTTTAAGCATGATTGAGTAACAAATAGACAAGAGTTACTTTTGCATTTATAATATTAGTATATTCTATAAGACTTAACTATTTTGACATCTAAGACAGGACAATTTCCTTTTTTCTAAACAAATCAAAGATATTGTAGTTGTTGAGCTTACATTGCCTGGGAAAACAAATATCCACATGATGGACCCAGTATCCTCACAGTGAATCCATGCAATGGTAAGATATTCATCTCTATAAAATGTTTTTCATGTGTTTCAGATCTCCTAGTATACTAATAAACAGTAGTTATGGACTATCAGATGACAACACACAGAAGCTCTTAGGAGAACTGCAGCAGTTGGCTAAAGAGTTATGTGGAAAGGTTATCATATATGAGTTAGCACTACATACAGAGGTAATTAAGCTATGTAAGCTTTTGATGCTATTAATTAGTCAGATTCCGAGTGGCAGCCGGCTGACTTAATCAGTTCCCCTTGAATGCCTGGGCCTGAATAATTAATTAGTAGTTTGTGTTATCACCAATGAGTTTTCAAAATTGTCAATCCTGTCATTTATTCTACAAGTGAATGTTCAGCATCATCATCATCATAATCAGCGTATTAATGGCTCATTACAGGGTCAGGCTTTACTCCTTATAGGAGAGGGGATATGGAGCATAGACCTACCTCGCTGCTCTAATGGGGTTGGCGGGCTTAGGGTGAATACTGTTTTATTTATTAACCATCACTGTCAAATGATGGATGGATAGTGACTGGGACCAATGGCTAATCATGCTTTCCGATGCATGGGGGTGTAACACCACCAACTTCCAGATTTCGGGCATGAACTGAAAACTTTAACAAAGACTGAAAAGATCAGAATGTAATATTAAAAAAAAGGTTTTTTACAGCAATTTTTAGACAAGCATAACAAACCAACATTATCCTTTTACGAAGAGATGGTACGAGAGAAGGATGAGTTGGAAAAGTTAAAACAGCATGAGGAAAATGAAGAGGTAATGCTATTGTTATTAAAAAAATGGAATTACGATTTGCAAATACTGCTACTTCAGTCACATAATCAGATTTTTCTAAATCATGAAATTAAAAAAAAAGTTTATTCATTAGTCAAAGATTATTAGGTAGTTATCTGCAATTAAGAGAATCGACACACTGATGTTCATTAAAAAAAATTTAATTCTTAATTTCATATAGACAATATGAAATTAAGAATTAAAATTATTTTAATGAATTTTTTTGTCTGTTCAATGTACAAAAAAAAATTGTGTACTATACTTAACTAGAGATATTCTTAAAAAACGTCTGTTTTGAAGCCGATGTTTAACGATTGCAAAGCGGATGTAACTCAGAGAGAGAAATCAGTATTCTCCAATGATATTTTGCCATATTGGACTGACAGTTGAACTGAAGGTGGTATAATCGATGAGATGTAAGCAAGATGTTTGTACGATGTATTTTTATCAAGAATCGACATACTGTTCAGTATTACGGTGGTTCTTGTCTAGAATGTTCCGTTTGAACCAGTGATATTCTGCTGGATATATATAGTGGTACTGAATATCTTTTTTTTTTTTTGTTCTCTATTTCTATCGGAGATCAGTCGCTAGACCATAATCCGATCATATGGCTTTGTTAGTATGTCGTTTCGGGTGCCGCACATCCAGTGATGTGGCGTCCCTTCAGCAGTAAGCATATTACTATACTACGTTGACCAATGGTGTCCTTTTGAGGCGGAATGTGCAGTCTCTGACATCTAGTAGTTTGACTGCCAGACTGTTTTTGTGATTCTCAAGCCTCTCCTTGTAGGCCTCTAGTGACATATTCATAACCAAGGTGCATTGCATATCACTTTTAATACATTGTTTTGAAAGCGTTGGAGAATTTCAATATTCGAGTGACTTGCAGAGCCCCAGAGTTGAATATCTGAGTGTATAAAAAAATTATTTGTTGTAGCTACAAAAAATGAAAGAAGAGATTGAACGTTGCCAAAAAGTATTGCGTGGAAGTATTGACAGTTCCTCCAGTTCTGATCCAAACAGTGATAGCAGGAATGGCCATGGAGATGC
This sequence comes from Mycalesis mineus, assembly GCA_034621355.1. NCBI lineage: Eukaryota > Metazoa > Arthropoda > Insecta > Lepidoptera > Nymphalidae > Mycalesis > Mycalesis mineus. The sequence goes on from CM067901.1 coordinate 12,422,708, forward strand.
TCCCAAGCTTTTATGGTGAGTTTTGTTTACATTGATGATTTTGTTTTGTCAACTAAAAATTGATCCTTGACTGCTGTTACACCTGATATTAATAAGTGATGATGTAATCTAAGATAGAAGCGGGATAACTTGTCAGGATTAACATGAAATTTACACCCCTTTCGGTTTCTACACGACATAGTACCGGAACACCAAATCCCCACAGGGAATTGAACCTAGAGCCTTATAAATCTACCGTGCATACCACTGCACCACAGAGGTTGTCGATAAATAATGAATGATTCTTTGTGCATAAAACTGGTGGTTAAAAGCAACAACTAAAAAAATCTGTTAGAAAATACCTCAAGGTATTAAGATTCACCTTTGTATTTTGTTATTGTGTGCTGACAACTTGACATGCCTCAGAGAGCACGTAAGGCCGTCACATTCTTATAATAGTGTGAAAATATTTTTGGTGTAATACACTTATAGATAGCCCATGATCTTATAGACAACCTATAGTTATGGCATGTCAGTACTTTCACACTTCATACTAAAGCCGAACTCATGTAGAATGCTTAACAACAAACAATTTTAAAAATGAAGGTAGAAATCACTACTCATTTTGTACCTAATATTTTTAAATTAACTTGTTAATAACGAATTCATGACAGTAAATTAGATTAGTAAGCTTAAAACTAATTAATACATTCATTAGCTTTTAAGATTTTATAAAAACAAAAAACATAATTTTAAATTTATTAGGGTTTGTTGCATTTTCTACCTTCATTTTAAATTTGTTTGTTGATAAGCATTCTCCATTGAGTTTGGCTTTAGTATATATAGTCAGTAATAAAGTACTGAAATAATATTTCGTAACATTTTAGTATTCACACTTGAAAATGAGTGTCACCTATGCATGCCTGATTGTTGTGAGCACAGGTAAATCAGGCAAGTATAACACCACCAACTTTCCGACTGCGGGCTTTTGAATTAACTGAAAATTACACAGAGGAATGAAAAACTCAGAATTATTTCATGACCCGACCCAGAAATCGAACGCAGGACCCCTTGATCGCAGCCACATAGGCTAACCATTAGACCAACGAGGCATTCAGTTGATGAATCAGTATTAACATTACTGTTCTATTAAGATACTGTACTATTAAGGAAGACCTAGGTGAATGTTCCGAGGTGATTTTTTAATAATGGCCAGGTCAAGAGTACCCTAAACCAACAAACTAGTATGAAAAAATTAATGAGAGTGGAAGAAGCTAAGGAAGTATGTAAGCACTTTGGCAAGTACAGGGATGTGGTCTCTGCCTACCCCTACGGGAACAAGGCGTGATGATATTTATGTATGTATGTATGTATGTACTATTAATATTTTCAGTTATGCTGACGACAGAATGTTGCCAACAAAGAAGATCTCAAAAAGGAGTACCAGTTCAGTTGCTTGCACCTGTAACATGAAAGGCGCTAAAATACTGCGTTATTCACAGAAGAATAACAAGAAAGTATATGTCGGCAATTGTATAGGTAAGTAATAGTAAACATTGATTAATCCCAAAAAACATTAACCTCAAAAACAACATCATTATGTTCTTCCTTTCCTTGGCACCTACTTTATAGATATCATTAATTATACTAGAGTGAATGAATGCCACAACTATTTTTAACTTTTCAATGCATTTTGAAGTCTGTTTTAAAATTTTTTGAAACTATCTTTTTATATTGTTTTAGGACATTCTTCCAATGGGGCAACAACCTTCCTCGCAATAGATGATGACGGAGAAAGAGTTATAGCAAAGAAATGGCATTTAGATGTCTCCAACGACTTTCAAACAAGAAGTCGACAGTTAAACGCTCTCCAACAAGATCTAAAAGCCATGTGTCGATTAAAACACACATCCCTAGTGCCTTATATTGCTATGGAAATTAATACAGAGTCGAAGAAGACTGGTCGGCAAAATATATACATATTTAGAGATTATATTCTCGGGGCATCCCTAAAGTACCTTCAAGAGAAATCGAACTTTGGTGACAAGGTGGAAAGGTTGAAATTAGTGCGGCAAGTGGGATTAGGTGTTCTCAGTGCTTTAAAGGAATTGCACGATGTTAATGTGTTGCACAGGGATGTTAGGAGTGAAACTGTGTTTTTAGAAGATAGTGGTGGTGTGAAATTGGTTGGTGCAGCCCTTGATGTGAGATTGGCGGAGATGGTTGAGGAAGAGAGTTATTGTGACCGGTAAGTCTTATGCATAGATTAGAAAAATATAACGGCTGCATTGCATGCTCCAGTAGTTAGTCTAGGCTTAGAAATTAGGATACAAATCATGAAGGTCATTCATCTGTATTATTAGGAAAAACGACAAGACGTGGTATTTCAAGCATTCACTGGCAACTTTTGAGGCCTGTGTGTACTAAGATTTCGGTTATCATAACCAACGATTAACATGCTGTACACTGGTTAAGGACGTAATCTCGGTTAAGATAACTGCCCGGTTTACGTCCTTAACCGGGTTGTTGTGTACGAATAGTAAATTTAGGCCTGTGTGCACCAAGATTTCTGTTATCATAACCAACAGTTAACATAACCTAACTATAAATTTACTGTTTACGACAACCCGTACGCCGGTTAAGGACGTAGGTCAGTTAAGATAATCGCCCGGTTTTACGTTTAGCTTATGTTAACTGTTGGTTATGATAACCGAAATCTTGGTGCACACGGGCCTGAGTCTTATATTGTGATTTGATTAAATTAGGCAAAATGTATAGAAAATTATGAGTCAGAATATTACAAACTCCCAGTGTACATCCTTTAATATTAATTAAATAAGATAACTACACAATCGTGAGCACTTTTTTAATCCACTGTCGCAAGCTTAGTTGATGTGAAAGGGTTTTGGCGAGTGTTCATACAAAAAGTCGGTATTCTACTAGTATACAATTTTTTTCACATTTTCTACTTGTTCTTTTGTTTTTGTTAGTTTGTTTGAATGAATACTAATAAATTACCTGTACCTAGACAGACGAAATCCCAGGATGTGTACGCAGCCGCGCAGTTGTTGCTGTCAATAGTTTCCGAGGAGCCTGGATGTGAAACACCACCTGACCTGCCTGGCTCAGCTAAAGACTTCTTTTCAAGGTTTTTATGTGTTTTTTTAAGACATTTTTTCCTACTTTGTTTTGCGTCTATCGGCCAACTAAAGACCATTATATAAATAATCATTACCAAATGAGTTAATTTAAGTTAAGAAGGTTCAGAGTCACTCAGCTCAAGTAAGATTCTCCTAGCATTAGCGACCAAGCCTACATGAAATGAACTAATTTTGTTTTTAGATTTTATACTTTGCATTTCAGATGTTTGACAGAAGACGAACACTACCAATGGTCGGCAGAACAATTAGTGAAACACGGGTTTCTACTAGACGCAGTGCCTACTAGTTTGCCTAATGGTAAAGAAAAGCTCGCTGTCGACAGCGGCTCGGAGGTAAAAGCACAAACGTATCGGAACGTTATACACATGGCTGTCACGATTTCAAATTGTCAAATCTGCCCAACCTCCTTTAACCCGTTTCCCGGTTCCCGAATGAGTTAAAATTTTTCATACGTATGTCTATCTCATGACAATGTAATATTATGGTGACATGGATCTAACAGCTATAATGAAAAGAAAAGTTGCGTTTTCGGGCATCTACAAAGAGGATCCCTCTACGAATTTCCAAGGTTGATTCTAGAAGGCAAGATACCCGGAAAACGCGCTCCTGGGAGACAGCGAAGAAAGTGGTTGGATGATATAAAAGAGTGGACCAAGCTTAGCTACACGAAGCTTAAAGCTGTTTCGCAGGACCGGAAGAATTTTCTCCACCTGACCGCCCAACTTCAGTTTGAGGAAGGCACCTGATGATGATGATGATGATGATGGATCTGATGATCTGGAAGGTGGCCATAGGAACTCCGCAACAAAACGACACACACCCATCGAATTTGGGCTTATTTGAAGTGTACTGGCGAATACTCTGATACTATATGATTATAAAATAGCCATAGGTGACCAATATCTTAGCATTCCATGAATTCACCGTGCGGGTACTGGGTCCTTCGAGTGGCTGAGAGAAAAACGCCGAACAGAGTCCGAGACTTGTGACACGAGTGTAGGTTTAAGGCCGGGTGCCCACTGTGATTTTTTGTCGCCGTGACTTTAAGTCACCTAATCGAGTGCAATGAAGATATTAGAAAGAGCGCTCACTAAGGTGACGTGACAATACGGTGACAAATAGTTTCGTCTGCTGGCGACGTGACTGCCACTCGACTTATGCATCGCTATGCGAGTGCGCTCACTGGGCGACTTCTCGCCATTGGGCTGATGAAAGTTCCGATTAGACGTATGCTACACATAAAAATTAATCACTTGAAAGGGGATGCCTCAAAATGTTATAAAATTATTCATATTTTAAGCAGACTAAAAGTAATTTGTATAGATAAAGGAAACAAATTATTGTATGGAAATTTATAATTTTCAGTTTTTTTGGGTGCCCCATTAATTAGTTAAATATTTTTTTACGCTTCTTATGTAGTCCCTTGCCTACAATAAACCATATATAATTAAAAAAATGTATGCATAAATTTAAAGTGTTCAATTTAATTCAGAATAAAAAAATACATTTTAGTAATCTTTCAGTGTACATATAGGATGCACTCTTTAGGGAAGATTTATATTAAACCGTGCCGTGCCCGGGGCGTCCCGTGTACGTGGCCCGGACGGGCTACGGATTTGAAACGTTACATACATTTTATATGAACCAGTTTACATTACACAGTGTATAATCCGTGTCCCGTCCGGGCTCGGACGACACTCGTCTACACCACGGTAGTTACACTGTCCCGCCCCGCCCCCTCCACGTCCCGTCGTAATACGAACACTCTTCCGTGCAGCGCACGGGCAGTGAGCGGCGAACGTTTAGTGAGGGAGTACGCACGTTCATTTGTTTCACCGAAGCTCAGTTTCCTTGTGATTCAGAAACAAAAAATTCATTGTTGCATGATTTTGGGGATAATGGACGACGAAAAATTAATCGAACATGTCCGAAAGTATCCTGAACTTTATGACATGACACATCAAAAATATTTGGATACAAAATTCAAAATTGCCATATGGATTTTAATTGGAAATGAATTAAATGAAACAGGTGAGTACATTATTTACAATCAATTTATTAAAATTATGTATGTATATTATTATTATGTATATTCATTTTTAAAAATGAATTACATGTCAAAATGTGGCGTCCATATCAAAAAGGTAGTGTAAAAGGTGGTATAGTGTGCGGCAGATTTGCTGACGTGTCTTTTATGATTTTTTGTTTTTTTTTCTTTCCAAACCATAGTGCGCTACTCGGGGGCACAGTTTGTCTCATTCAATCTCGTGAGTTTGGGTGAGACAAACCGTTAATACGATGTAAAAAATCGTTGCATAGTCCCCTCCACTACATCACTCAGCGCTAAACTTACGTGCCACCACGACTTATTGACGATATAGACACTTTCCTTAGGTTCTTATTATTCTTCTTAGGTTATATTAGGTATTAAAAATGTCCGGCCGGTGACGAAAAGTAAGTTTTAAAATTTTCTCTGACCGCAAATGCATCGTTAGTAGATTGTCCGTGATGTTGGGGTCGTAGTGGATCAAGTATGGACCGCCTTAATTCTAATGTTGATTGTTCTGTGTCACGTGGTGTAAAAGTCATGTCATTTTGGTTGCGTAAATAGTTATGAAGTGTGCAAGCAGCTAATATAACATTATCAACATTTTTTGGGGCCATTTTGATTCTTCTAAAAAACAATCTGAATCTTTGAGCTAAAATACCAAAAGCACATTCAACTAGACGTCGTGCTAACGTTAATCTATAATTAAAATATGTTTTAGCAGCATCTCCTATTGTTTGGCTGCCTGGGTAAGGTCGCATTACATAAGTTTTTAAAGGAAACGCTTCATCGGCTACTATAACAAATGGTACAATTATATCCGAGTTAGGTAATTGTCTTGCTGCAGGTAGACTCAGCGTTCCATTTTCTAGTCGTTGTCCTAAAGAAGACTTTGCAAAAACACCACCATCACTATTTCTTCCATATGATCCAACATTTACTGTAGTAAATTTATAACGCGCGTCAACAAGCGCTAATAGTACGATTGAGAAAGTGTTCTTATAGTTATAAAATATAGATCCGCTATTAGGTGGTGCCTCAATAACAAAATGCTTTCCATCCAATGCACCAATACAGTTTGGAAATTTCCACATAGTTTCGAAGTCATGCGCTATTAATTTCCATTCATCCTCCGACGGTTGTGGCATTACTTTTTTCATAAGTACGTTAACAATAGCACGACATGTGCTGTTTACAATTTGATGAACTGTCGTATGACCCAACCGAAAACTGAATGAGATGGTCAAGTAGGAATCTCCTGTTGCCAAGTATCTGTAAAAAAAAAATACATATTAATATCTAGTACATCTTCTAACGTAACCTAATTTTCAGAATGTTATATAGTATTATTAAAGAAAGGGTTCCATTACTAATAATATATAATACATATATGTACCTATGTTTGTTTCAGCTAATGCTTGTAAATCGAGATGGACAAACATTAGAGACCAATTTAAAAAAAACATGAATAAAAGACTACTAAAAAGTGGACAAGCAGCAGCCAAAATAAAGAAATATAAATATGAGGATTTACTCCAATTTTTGGTTGTTCATATTCAGGACAGAGAAGTGATTGAAAATATTTCAAACGACAATGAATCTGAAGAGACGCTTCAAGATTATACTGATATTCCAGCAACTTCACTAACTGATACCCTAACAACTGCACTAACTGATACTCCAACAGCTGCACTAACTGACATTTCAACACCAACGCTTTTGCCCCAATACCACAGCACGTCTACAACTTCTCTAAATTCGCTTCAAAATACAACTGCACCTACAACTTCACGTCATTCGTCCCAAACTACTAAAAAAAAAACTCGTCAGCAAAAGCAAACGTCGTCACAACCATCGGCTGCAGCTAGTCTAATGAAATATATTATTGCAAATAATAAAAACAATCAGGAAACTGATCACATCGATGCTTTTTTCAAGGGTTTGATACCTACGATACAAAAATTTTCGCCTTATCATCAACATTTAGCAAAAGGGAGAATATTCCAAGTTGTTCAGGATTTAGAATGGGAACGGTTGAGCTCTGATCCTCACACATATATATCACCATCACCTTCATCATCACCATCAACGTGTACGCCAACACCTCCCCCGCCGTCAACACGGCCACCGGTGGCACAAGAAGATAATTCTATAGATTCAGATCTATCAACATTTTTTACGGAGTATAACCCCTCCAGTAGCTCTCCCCAAAACCCGACTTAATATTTATAATAAATAATAATTTAATTTTTTTTATTATAAATAATAATAATTTAATTATAATAAATAATAATAATCTGTACCTACCTGTGTTTTATTATGATATACACATACACACACGCACACATGTGTGTATGTGTGTTTTATGTACCTAGTGGTAAAGTGGGATAAATAGAAATCAATAGATGAATATCAAATGTATTTTTTTAGAGGATTTGTCAATATGTATAATTATGTTAAATAGGTACTTAAAATATTGTAAACTAAATTATTAAAAAAATTCTAACGAACAGTTTATGTCTATTCACCCATTAATTTCTATTCAACCCGTTTTACGGTGTAATAAACTAAACTTACCTTATGTTTACACTCTCCCGTCCGTAAGCAATTTAATGTTGTTGTCTCAAGTGTATCAAATTGTACACTTGAGACAACAAAATTAAATGATTGATTGATTGACTATTGACTAAAATGTAAGTACCTACTTAAATTGCAAACAAGATTTGTGAAACAAAACAATAAAATTGCTAGTAATTACCTGAGACATACTGCTAATCGTTGTTTAGGTTCTATCGGTGTCTTGAATCTTGTCTGCTGTCTTGTAAGAGCGGGCTTTAGCTCATTTAGTAAAATGTCAAAGTTTTCCTTGGACATTCTAAAATATCCAAAGAATTTATCTTCATCGTCCGGTAAGTATTTACATAGAGTATTAAATTCTCCTTCAAATTGACGCCTTTTCCAAAGAGGATGCACGCCCCATTTCCGTTTAACCTGGTTCTTATTAGTCCTTACTTCTGCTTCCTCTTCATCAATAGCTATGGCAATAGCAGCCATCTCCAGTAAAGAAAACTCCATTATTATTAATTTCCAGTCATTGAGAATTATTTCCATCACTATGCTATATTAAAGCAACCGTGGCGGCTGATAACTCGTTTAACACTCGTTGTAGTATAAATCGTGCAGCACGCCTAATATAAATCATCCCTTAGCGTCTTTTTCGTTTAATTTATTTTCGTGTATTCTGAGAGAACATATTACAGCAACCTAATTGAAATCGATCTAGAACTCAAATAAGCTCACTTTGTCACCCGGTGACAGTTACCTACAGTGGGCGCCTTGATGGTGACAGAGGGTGACGGCAACAAAATGTTACCGTGACAAAAAATCACAATGGGTGCCCGGCCTAAGGGTACCCTCAGTGACGCGCGTCAACACTCACCTCTGTTCATGTTATTCTCCCTGTCCAGATAAATTTGGAAAAATCCCACTAGAGCAGATAACCTGTTCTAATATGGAGCTTACTGCACTTCTAGTAAGGATATTAATGCCTCAGAGACGTATTAAATTTGAATTTGTAACTTGCCTAGGATGAAGACGCATCGAGACGCGTACGCGATATAGTAACATTGGTCAACGGCCATTCGCGACTCAGCGTTGAATTTGAAGTGTTGGATTGGATTGGGAAAGGTGCTTTTGGCGATGTTTTAAAGGTATGCAAAGTTTTTCTTGTCTTGAAGAAGTTCTTATAGTGAAGAGAGAAGTAAAGTTTCTCTCGCGATTAAATAACAAGAACGTAGTTAGATACTACAAAAATACTGCCACTGTATTGTAACATTTTAATATTGTGTGTACAAAAAATAATTTATCTACCTATAAAAATTATCGTATAGATTTATAATTGTAGGTGAAAAACAAACTCGACGGCGGTTTCTACGCTATAAAACACATAAAACTAAATCCGAAAAGCGTTGAATTAAACAAGAAAATCACTAGAGAAGTGAAGCTTCTCTCGCGTTTGAACCACGAGAACGTAGTGCGATACTACAACGCTTGGATCGAGACGATCACTGAGACGGACGGCGGGGGAGAGATACAGGAGAGCAGCGTCGTCAAAACTCCAGCTAATAAGGGCGATAGTTTGCTGGAAGTCGTCGCCAAGCTCGGCCAAGATGTTCAGGTAAGATGTTCATCTTATTGTGTAACACTTATTAACGCATTTTTTTTAAATGTTTTTATTGTCATTATATGATATAGGATCTTGCGCGGCGGGGGGCGCCCGCGCTGTATGCTGTCTCGTGCTCTCGTGGCGCCCTCTGGTGTTTCGGTGTAACACTTATATAAAAAAAAATAAAATTTTATTACCCTTCACGTTGGCATACGCATATATGATATATTTTATACTTATATTAAAACCACGTTGGCATATCCATACGTGCAGGTATGCACCTGCATGCGTCCACACGCATTCGTGCGTGCGTTCTTGTGTGCGTGCCAGCGTTCTGGCGTGCGTGCGAACGTTCTTGCGTGCGTGTGTGCTTTGTGGGAAAACAACAGCATCCTGAAAATGATAGATAGTAGGTAGGACTGCAAATATGTAAATCGCTACTGTTCTATTGTAAATGGACTTGAACGGCAGTTCTCGCATATTCAAAATTTTAATAAAAAGTTTATTTATTTTATAAGTTACCTATTAACATTTGTTTTATTTTTTATTTGTTACGGTTAATGGTTAAAATATATTTCTTATTTTACTGCCTCCGCTAACATCACATCAAGGGTTGTACCAACCTGTCTGAGTCTTAATTCATTTATAATTTTAGTATGAATAAAAAATTAGACTTTGTTTTAGTAGAATCGCACGTGGTCCATCCCAGGCGGGCCCGTCGGGGAGGAATCTTCCGAAACCGAAGAGGATTCCGATGATGACGACGAACCCCTGTTCAATATCATGAAGTGAGTGTTAAGTGACGTAGGAATAAGTTATGACGTAAAAATCTGCCTTCCAAGCATGATGTTTCGAAAGTGCTTGTAATGTAAGCCTACTTACTAATAAAGGATTTTGAATCTTTCATGTTTGGACGTTAAACATTCAATTCCCTTTAAAATGAAGTACTTTAAATCTAAACTTTATTATATGGTCTAATTTTAAATTTATCTGTTCGAAGCATTTAATCAAACATATTGCCGCAACGCAACAAAAGAGCGAATTTTTATATTTTTAACGATATTTTTGATTGCATGCGACGACACGTCGATCATATAGCCAATCGATGATATAACCTATATTAAGATAAATCCTTAAACAAATTGCAGGCAAGGAGAAGAGTCAAGCAGTGCAATAGAGTTCGAACAGAACTCGAAACAATCGGAAACTCTACCTTCAGAGGAAACCGTAGCCCATACACCGATGTCCAAACAAGTGTTGTACATACAAATGGAGTTTTGCGAAAAGAACACGTTAAGACAGGCGATTGATAATGGGCTGTATCAGGAAAACGTCAGACCTTGGAGGCTTTTTAGGGAGATCTTAGAAGGTGAGTGAAACCATTTTAATCGTATTCTCAATGACAAAAATTCTTTGAGGGCAAATGGCCTGTTTTCTTCTGCACATGAGACACGATCAATTGGATTGCAAATTATGAAATACAACTTTTCGACTATTTTAAATAGAAATAGTTTGACGGCCTCCCTGGTGCAGTATGCGCGTTAGATTTATAACATTAGATTCTGGGTTCGATTCCCGGCAGGACCGATTGGGATTTTCTGAATTTATCCGGATATTTTTTTTTTACTACAAGTTGGCCCTTAACTGCTATCACACCTGATATTAAGTGATGATGCAATCTAAGATAAAAGCGGGCTAACTTGTTAGGAGTAGGATGAAGTTCTACACCCCTTTCGGTATCTTAACGACATTGTACTGGAACGCTAAATCGCTTGGCGATACGTCCTTGTCGGTAGGGTAGTAACTAGTCCACGGCGAATGCCACACACCAGCCAGACCAAGACAAAATAAGAAAAATCTCAATCTGCCCCGCCGGGAATCAAACCCAGGACCTCCATCTTATAAATCCACCCCGCATACCACTGCGTCTGGCTGGTGGGAGGCCGAAGCCAGTTACCACCCTACCGACAAAGACGCACCGCCAAGCGGTTTAGCGTCCTGGTAAAGTGTTTTGTAGAAACCAAAGGGGTATGGATGTTATCCTATTCCTAACGTAATTACACTATTCTAAAAAACACTATTCTACCTAATCATCTTTTTACTATTATCAAAACATCTATTAATATTATTAAGTTTCTAAGTTTAGAGCTAGATTTCATTTTATTTTGTATGTACAAATCACACAGTTCCCAAGTTAAAGATAAAAATCATTTACAGGTTTGGCTCATGTCCACCAAAAAGGCATGATCCACCGGGACCTGAAGCCGGTGAACATTTTCTTGGACTCCAATGACCATGTCAAGATTGGTGACTTCGGTCTCGCCACCAAAGTGTTCAGTGGAATACAAGTTGAAGGTGAGATATATTATACTTACAATGAACATAGTCTAGAGCAAAGACTAGTGTATTAAATAATCACATTAATATAATAAAAGCGAAACTCCTTCGCGCCGACACTATTAAACTTTAAACTTCACGAATGGATTATGTCTTGAATCAAAATTTTGGTAGATTTCTTTCGTTGACTTAAAAGATACTTAAATTTGATTTGCGTTTGAGTATGAAACTACGCATTTAAAATCGCGGCCAGAGCTAGTAATTAATAATAATTAACTTGTGTTATAGACATCCAGTCACAAGAAGATGGTGACGAACTTCTTACAGGACAGGTGAGAAAGTTTATTGTAATCTATACTAATATTATTCATGCGAAACTAATTCTAATTCAATGACGTCTAAACTACTAAATTGGTATCACAAAACAGAAAAACGGACGGAGTTAGTTACAAGTACTAAATCTAATTATGCAAACAGCCTACAAGATTTTTATAGTTTAGTTTATAAACCCCCGACGCAAAAACGACAGGTTGTTATAAGTTTGACGTGTCTGTCTGTGACATCGTAACTCCCAAACGGATGATTCGATTTTATTGCGGTTTTTGTTGTTTGAAAGGTGTATCAGTCGAGAGTGTTCTTATGTGTTGGAATTCGGTTCAGGTCTTCAAGGTCATCAGGTCGTCTATTAGGTGTGATAGAAATGTTACACGCTCAGTTTGCTTGAAAGCATGAGTGTGATCTGACATTTGAAACACTAATGTCTTCTGGAACCACTGAGCTGGTCTGATGATAAGGCTCGAAGGTAGGAGACGTAACCCTGGTCTACCTTTTTAGTAAACCCACCGAGTTTGGGTTCGTTAAATTTGTCTTGACTGGTTCTTTTCATGTTTCTAATTGACGAGGACCTGATGCTGGAAATAGGATGTGGCATATGAAATCCTGGAATGCCGGAATGAAACGGATAAACCGCTTTATATTTTGCTGAAGAATGACCAAAGTTTTTTGCTTTTTATAGGGTTTAGCATTTTTAACCTTTTGTCATAATTATTGCATATTTGTCATATTTTTTGGGTCGGGGGTTTTTAATGTATAGAAACTTTTTATAGAATATTATTTATAATTAAATAAGTACATGCCAACAGACTTCAAACCAAATAGCACATGCGAAGATATATAAGAAGGGGAATGTTTATAAAGTGGGTTCTTTTTTGTATTTTTTGCCAATTAAATATCACTCGTTTCAATAGTGAAAATTGTGCAAAACCTCGTCTTGGAATTTTCCGAAAATCCGATTGAAAATCCGAAATCAATCTTGGCCGAGCCGATAATATTAGATTAAGTTCAATGTAGCCCACGATTCAAATGAATTCGTCACTTCCAGGTTGGCACTAGATTATATGTAGCACCAGAGCTGCAACAGTCCGCAAATAAAGGGATATACAACCAGAAAGTGGACATCTACTCCCTTGGGATCATATTGTTCGAAATGTTTCATCCGCCATTTTATACTGGCACCGAGAGGCATCACGTGTTGACTAATTTAAGGAAGAAAGAGATTGCGATGCCAAAGGAGTTTCAGAGAGATGAGAATTGTAAACAGATTCATGTCATAAGGTATGTCGTCAAATACTGTTATATATTCCGAAAAACCAATGAATTAGAGCGGCAATGTTAGCCATTTGATTGAAACCTTTAGTTAAGCTATTCGAAAACAATATATTTATATAAGCCGATATTAACGACATTTTTTGACGACCTCCGTGGCGCAGTGGTATGCGCGGTGGATTTATAAGACGGAGGTCCTGGGTTCGATTCCCGGTGGGGCAGATTGAGATTTTTATTAATTTTCCTTGGTCTGGCTGGTGGGAGGCTTTCGCCGTGGCTAGTTACTACCCTACCGACAAAGACGTACCGTCAAGCGATATAGCGTTCCGGTACGATGTCGTGTAGAAACCGATAGGGGTTCGGATTTCATCTCACTCCTAACAAGTTAGCCCGCTTCCACCTTAGATTGTCATCGCATCATCACTTAACATCAGGTGTGATAGCAGTCAAGGGCCAACTTGTAGTCGATAAAAAAAAAATTCTGGAAAAATTTTTCAAAAATTTCTGAATACCTTCCAAATGCAAATTATGTAACATTTCTGTAAATGTATCAATATGAGGATTTAAATATTTCATTGTCACATTTTTTGACTTGACATTTTTATGTATGTAATAAATTATTAATCAACGCCGATTAAGTCGCGGGAACCAACTAGTTTTATTTAATTTTTTAGCTCTTGTATTAAACTTAGTAGATTCTATACTAAAGCCAAACTCGATTGAGAATGTTAACAAACGAATTTAAAATGAAGGTAGAAAATGCAATACATATTATGCCTAATAAATTTAAAATCATGTTTTGTTATTTTAAAAAATCTTATTTAAAAGATATTGAATATAATAATTATTTTTAAGCTTACTAATCTAATTTATTGCCATGAATTCGTCATTAAATAGTTAATTTAAAAAATTTGGTGTAAAATGACTAGTGATTTCTACCTACATTTTTAATTTATTTATTGACAAGCATTCTCAATCGAGTTTGGCTTTAGTATAGTCCTATTTAAAAGAATTGGTCATATTATGTTGAACAGATGGCTCCTAAACCACGATCCAAGTCTACGGCCCACCAGTGCGGAACTGCTGTCATCGGAACACGTTCCGAGGGCAGTTCCCGAAGGAACGTTCTCCGGTGTGCTGTCCCACGCACTCAGCGAGCGTGGCTCCAGGAATTATCAGCGCCTGGTGTCTGCTTGCCTGGAGCAGAAACCCTCGCCCGCTGAGGACTTCCTGTACCACAGTGGACTGAAGACTAAATCCACGGAAGTGCTTGCTGCTTTGAAAAATTTGGTTATTAAGGTCAGTATATAATTTAGTCTTCAATTTCAGTGTATCTTCAAAAATTACCAGTGACTGGTGTCTACCTGTCTGGAACAGAAACCTTCTCCTTACCTACACCTGAGAAAATAATTTCGAAGCTCTAAATCTGCATTTTCTGTTAACCTAGAATACCTGGTTTATTTACACTTTTTGAATGTGCAAAAAGGTATAATTGACTATATATATATGTTCGCGCCATGCCAATCGAGATTGTGTAGCGGAGCGCCGATGTTGGCGCGCCGACTGCTATCACGCCTTGGTGGCTATGGAAAGTTGAAAAATGCCAGTTGTATGTGTTAAATAACAGTTCACAATCGCGCTAGTGGATGCACAGGGTATGGTATGAATGTAGCAATGGTAGATGAATTGAAGTATGCCCAGTTAAAAAATTTAATGTCATTATCGACTAAAGTAGTTAATTATTGAGAACTTCAACAACTTACGTTGTACAAAATATTGTGGTAATTATAACCTTACAGAATTATAACCAAACGTGCGTTTAGAGTGATTTTAGTTCGTAAACAGTAAATAGTACGGTTATTGATATATAAACATTTAATTTTATGAAAAAGTGAGTGAATAACAGAACAGTTATGGGTAAAATTTGTGTTGTGAAAAGTTGTCCAAGTGGACGTAAATCTCAAAACCAAAAAAATATACTCTAACAATATTTGGCGCTTCTTTTGAGAGTTACTTTGATGCAACTGTGGCGCCATCCTAATTTAATACATTTTGACGAACACTTTTTCATATACACAGATGATCCTCCTTTCCTCTACCCTCCATAGTTAATCTATTCCCTTCTTGTTCCGGTGTCTTGCAACCAATATAGTATCATTTCGCTTTGTAAAATTGTAATTCATAATTAATTAAAGTCCTAAGTCAAGCTTTCAAGTTTATTAATCATCATTCCCAACAAAAAAACACCACTGGGCACATGGCCGCACCAAAATAATTGACCAGTTTAGGATTTACGCGCTAATATTAAGTTTTCTACATAGGTACAAAATTTGATGCAATAAGAATATAATTTTAAAATAATATGTACTTTTATTTACAAACATTGAAACCGCTCTTCAAACAAAAAAAATGTAACTAAATTTCTGTAAGAAAAAAAATAAAAGTTACTAGTTCACTGCATTCAACATTTAAATGGGATCATACATAAAAATAATTAAGTTTGTATCTCATTTCATATTAGAGGGAACTTATAATAAATCATATCCGCGGTTACCCTACTCATTTTTAACCGAAGAAAAATTATATATATATATATTATATTTTATGTATGACCACGCATAACTTTTTACAGAGTTATCCAATTTTGATAATTCTTTTTTTAATAGAAAGGGCATACTTCCAAGGTGGTCCCTTTGTTATCGTGTTAGTATCTGATGATGATAACCTGGGGAAATTGAAAGAACTCTTCAAAATTTGGAACCTCTCTTTCATCGGTAACAAATATAATATAACTAAATTTCGTAAGAAATAAAAATTTTTAACAATGAAAAAAAATAAAAGTTATTAGTTCACTGCATTAAATCTAGGAGTCATCAAGTTCATAGATATGCTTAAGTAAATTAAAGCTACTAAATGACAGTTATTTTTTACTTTTTAGTGCGTTTTGAGTCTCATAATATATAAAAATTTTTATATATTATATATTATGAGAGAAACACAATTTTTATATATTATGAGAGAAACATTTTGACATATGGTTCAAGGTTTTCCAAAGCCACGGTGCTAACGAGTTCACACCTCCACTGATGATTCCGCGCACCAAGCGATGGGACCAGTACCCCAATGCTGTCAGGGTTATGACGTCATCGGGCTCCATATGCCATCTGCCGCATGATCTACGGCTACCATTTGCGAGGTATGTGTAAGTTATACGTGGGCTTTTTGATAGAATATAGTAGATATATAAAATACCTATTTAGCCGTTTAATACCGTATTTACGTGTTTTTATTATAGAAATCTATGCAAATAAATAAAATTGAAGTATCTGTTTGTAATTCCAAATTAAGCGCATATATATACGGAACTTACAACAAAAATCAATCAAAGTGAAGACTAAGGTAAGCTTTAGCCTAGCCTTCGGTACATACTACCAGGCCTAGCCTGTTTCGCTAGGCTAAGTTTCTTAAATTCAAAAATTAAGAAATGCCTTTTGTAACCTGAAAACATAGTAATACTGGCAACTCATATTTACTAAATAGGAATGCATTCGCAATACTATGACTGTTTGTGTTATAAGTTTACTAATGAATAATTTTATATATAGTACTAGCAGTCGCGTATAAACACAAAGAACGTCTTTACAGTATCGGTATCAATAACGTTATTACGATACCTAAACACTATCCAACGTGGGCATATTTATCAGTAATATTTTTCAAAAATCTTGAATGTGATATCATTTAATAAAATATATTTTCTACCATGAAAATAACAATAATAAAATCAACGAAGAATAATTTATTTCATTTCATCAACAAGTTTATGCTCGATGTATTTTTCCCATCATTATAAATTCATAGAAAATCTGGCGTTTCGAAATGTCAAATTGTCGTTGTCATAGTTACGCTGTGGAATTTAGTCTTGTTATTATTTTCTTTTGTGAAAATATATACGATAAAATGGAAAATTTAAATCAGTTTACAGTGTATCGTGCATTGTACGCGTTTAATAAAGAGATCAAGACATTTATTGCTAAATTAAAACAAGTGATTTCTGTAAAAAATTGACATTCGTGACAAGACGTGTTTGTTTACGTGATAAGACAAGTATGGAAAACAGTACATTATGTTTGTTAGTTCACGCAAAAACTATAGAATACTACAGAATGGATTTCTGATGAAACTTCTCAATTATATAACTTATACATCAGAATAACACAAAGATCATATTTAATCCCGAAATTCCTACGGGAACGAGAAGTACGCGGGTGATGCCGCGGGCATCCTCTAGTCTTTGCAATAAACTGATCACAAACGATCTGGTGAACAATGATCACCACCCTCTGCGTCTAACCCCTGATTTAATAACCATCGAAAAATTCTCAAGATGTTTGAAGCTTATAAATACATTTACGTTTATTAATATT
This sequence comes from Mycalesis mineus, assembly GCA_034621355.1. Taxonomy (NCBI): domain Eukaryota; kingdom Metazoa; phylum Arthropoda; class Insecta; order Lepidoptera; family Nymphalidae; genus Mycalesis; species Mycalesis mineus. Next base: position 12,440,429 of record CM067901.1, read on the forward strand.
GTAGATACATTGCGTATTCGGGGACTAAATACATGCGGCGCTATCTAATGGACCGCGTGTACAGAGAGGCTATAAAAGGCTTCCACCCGCGGGAGATGATCGAATGTGCCTTCGATATCGTCACTCCTAAGACAGGTATCAAATTCAACCTCTATTTTGCGTCGACTTCGAGCTTCAGAGCACTATTGGCCAGTTTTAGCACTATCTTATAAGTGCCGAATAGCTTATTCGTTAATTTTGTCAGTTTCGTTGACGAAGTGAGAAATTGACAAAAACATTTATAGGTTGTTCGCGTTAAGAATGCAGTGTGCGCGGGTTATACCCCGCTCCTAACCTATCAAATCGCGCGTCATGTCCGAAGCTATGCCTTCAACTGGTTACTGTGAACTTGTCCTTGTAATTAAAAAAAAAACTTGTGGCACTCGGAGACTGTCGCGGTAAAGCTATTGCATAGCATTTTTTATCAACTTATGTTTACTTACCGACGTCATCGGGACCGTGGCCGAGCGGTAAGGCGTTCTAAGTGCCCGGATTGCCAGAGAGACATTAATTTTTGAGATTAAGAGTGATATTAATTTTTAATCCGGGCACTTAGAGCACCTTACCGCTAGGCCACGTTCCCCGATGACGTCGTTGTCGAAATTGTGCTTTTGATATTGAGAGAGTGTAAGGTTATTTCGTTACGGAATTTCTGGATTCGGTCTCCACGCTCAAAGCCCGCGATAGAAGTTATACAATAGCTTAAAATATTTGATTGGTTAGTGACGGGACTTGGTCAGCACTCACTGCATTTTTAACATGAACTATAAGTTATCTGCCACTTATCAGAAGTTAGTAAAACTGACGCTAATTTATTTAAAGTGACTACTAAAATACGCGTTCCTCTAATGCAGATGATAATATTAATAAAGCGAGAGCCTGTAATGGTCAGGTTTTCTTTATTGTATAACTGAAAGATTCTACCACGATGTTACCAAGGTAAGCATGTATGGTAATTTTGACCCGTGGTGGCTTTTAGATGTAACAGAATTCAAGAATCCAGACCCAATCTTCCAGGATATTATTTTTTATATACTCTTTTGGAATAATACCAAGAAATCATACTCCTAATCGCCAACTTGCCAATCTTAAAAATCTTGAAAAATACAATTGAAGAATAAACTCCCTTAAGCCTCTAGAAAAGAGGAAACAACTAACGACAATGAAAAAATTTTCCGAAAAAAAAATATAAACAGTAAAAGCTTTTTTTTAACTGTAAAAACTAACCTATTTGTTTTGATTTACCTTTAATTTACTCTTATACTCTTGGCCCAAGAGCCTGCGACGGCCAGACCTTCCTTATTTTATAAAAGTTGAAATTTTCTCTGTACATGCCTCCTATACAGGTAAGAACGACCAGCGACTATAGAGTTTGGGTTGTGGTTACTTGGGCAGGTAACAGGTAGTAAAGGTGTATAAAATAGTACTTGAAATTTGTTACAGTATAAAGCTCAATTTTTTTATATTTTCTTCGGGATAACTGTAGAAATCTCGTCACCCATTGCCGGACACTTATGTCAGTTGCTACCCCTTGCCAGACACCCCTAAACTTTGATAAATTACAATTATACTTTCGTTATAGTATAAAAGCTAAATTTTATATATGTTACTTGGGGGCCTATAAAAAGATGTTACCTCAATAGCCGGACAGTTTTCGTGGTTTTTACATCTTGCCAGACACATTGAAAGTCCACTGAAGGTGCGAGCACGAATGCTTAGTCGATTACTATTTTTTAAGATATCTAATAAAAAATAATTTTATTACGTTCATAGCCATGTTGTATAAAGTAAAAAATATTAGTTTAATGTCATAAAAATATAATAAAAAGTATGATTACAGGTTACAATTTAAACTTGTTTATTAATTTAAGCATTGTCGTCGATGTTTTCATTTTCTTCATCACTACTACTCCAGTCGATGGCATGATCGTCCTCAACATCACCTTCTTCGTCAGTTTCTGAAAGAAAAATAAGCAAGTTTATACAGTTAAAAAATTTTGTATCATAATTTGTCATAATAATGTGATGTGATGGCATGTAATCCAGGTAAACTCTGACAAATTAACAGTGCCAACTCTGCATGTATATTGGTTAGGTCCACATACCTTAAATTATTGCCAGTGTCTGTAAGCATCCAAACAACCGAATCACTTTTAAGGCGATGCATGTTACCAAGCATTATAGCCGCAATATCGGTATCAGCACTTCTTATTACTATTTCTGCTGAAAAGTTGATGTTACATGCATGATATACTATCTTTGTATCTGCTTCCTCGTGTGCTGGGCATGACAACTCATCATTAATCCTTGAGACAACTTTATTGGAATTATCAACAGTGAAAGAATGACACTTTCTGAAATTGAATGTTTTGTTGCCAATAAATGGCACCACTTTATCAGTAGCCCAATGTGAAATAAAAAAATTAACTAAAGCTTCTTTGAAATTAAAATTTTTCAACTCTTTCGCGAAATCACTTGGTCGAATTTGTTCGGGCCCAGTTATAGAGTATTCCAATTGCGCGGAATCTAACCGTTGAGAATGCTGATAATCTTTGATCGATGGAGTAATTTATTGATCAAAGATCACATCAATTCTCGAAGCTTGAAATTGAGTAGCCATTTGCAACAATTTTTTTGAAATATTTGAACAGATGTTACCTCGCGGTCGCACCTACAGTGGACTTTCAATGTGTCTGGCAAGATGTAAAAACCACGAAAACTGTCCGGCTATTGAGGTAACATCTTTTTATAGGCCCCCAAGTAACATATATAAAATTTAGCTTTTATACTATAACGAAAGTATAATTGTAATTTATCAAAGTTTAGGGGTGTCTGGCAAGGGGTAGCAACTAACATAAGTGTCCGGCAATGGGTGACGAGATTTCTACAGTTATCCCGAAGAAAATATAAAAAAATTGAGCTTTATACTCTAACAAATTTTAAGTACTATTTTATACACCTTTACTACCTGTTACCTGCCCAAGTAACCACAACCTAAACTCTATAGTCGCTGGTCGTTCTTACCTGTACAGGAGGCATGTACAGAGAAAATTTCAACTTTTATAAAATAAGGAAGGTCTGGCCATCGCAGGCTCTTGCTCTATCTTGGACTAGTGGTATAATATAGTGGAACGATTTGTGGTGTAAGATCGATCCCGGACCAACACAGACATTTTTGTTTTTCTGTTTTTTTTTTTTTCTTCTGTTTTATTATTCAACGTTTTTTAAAGAAAATTACTATTTACAACTTAAAAAAAAAAAAAAGAAAATTAGGAAAGTTTTCCATACAAGTAAAAAGTACCTTAGCAATAACCTTGGAAGAGATTTTAATTATACACTACACTAAAATAATAGCTTTTTCCTCAAAACTGATTCGAGAAACGGAAACGCCTTGATATACTTTCATTGATAACAAATACGATACGAATAATTTAATTGAAAACACTTAAATCCACAAAATTTCAACATGGACAATCTCCAAACACTTTTCGACCAAATGAAAATTGAGATGTCAAATCAAACTAAGGATATTATAGCACAAATAGATAAAAAATTATTACCTTTTACGCAAGAAATCGAGAAGCTGAAGTCTGAAAATCAAGAATTGAAGGAAAAGGTTATTAGACTAGAAAGGCAAAATAGATCAAATAACATCCTTATTTTTGGATTAAAAGAAAGCGAGAAATCTACGATAGAACTTCTGGAAACAACTAAAGAAAAGCTAAGAGCAGATTTAAACATATCTCTCGAAAATAGAGACATTAATCAGATCCACAGAATTGGAAAAAAAGACATTAAAAAAGATAAACCTAGACCAATTTTGATATCGTTTGTAAACAGTTAGAAGAAAAATGCCATTTGGAAAGGTAGAAAAAACTTGAAAGAGGTCTATGTAACAGAAGATTATCCTAAAGATGTCCTTAATAAAAGAAAAGACTTACAAGCGAACCTCATAGAAGAGAGAAGAAAAGGAAACTACGCAGTTATAAAATATGACAAACTGATTGTTAAAGAAGGCACACATGGAAAAGACAATAGAAAAAGAAATTTTTCAACGTCGCCTGAAGTAACTAAGCCTCGTAAGCAGCAAGTAACAACTAAAAAAAATAGAATAAATGCATTTGATGTCATGAGAGGAAGAAGTAACTCAATTTCGGAATGCACACTCACATCAGAAAAATTATAGCAAAAAACCATTAGCCACTGCAACAAGAAATATACTAAACAACAACTTCATACAACAACTCCCCCAAGCCGACTGGTCCTCGTGGGGGAAAATGACCTAGACCCTCCAAGCGGAAAAAACAAAGAAACTAGCAAACTAAACAGAAAAGGCTCAGATATATACATAGCGACACTGAATACGAGATCTTTACGAACACCTGAGAAACAAATGGAGTTAGAGTTAGCTATAAATGAAATTAAATGGGACATAATTGGGATTAGCGAAATGAGACGATACGGCGAAGGAATTGAAGATCATAACGGTAAATATATCCTACACTATATTGGCGAAACACCGGGATTATACGGTGTCGGATTTCTAATAAAAAGTTATTTGGCAAACAAAATAAAAGAAATTAAAGGAATAAATGAAAGAATAGCACTTTTAAATATCGAATTGCCGACACAAAGAGGTAAAGAAGAAATATGGACAATAATTCAAGCATATTCACCGACTGAATCAAACAACAAAGAAGATAACATAAAAACGGATAAATTTTATGCAGATTTACAATCAGTCATACAGAGTTCATCTAAAAATCTTATAGTGATGGGTGACTTTAATGGACAAATTGGCGTCTGTTCTGAAGGCGAAGAATTTACAATAGGAAAATATGGGTATGGCCATCGTAGCAAAAATGGGGAAAGATTAGTCAATTTCGCTTTAGAAAATAAGTTAAGCATCTTAAATAGTTTTTACAAGAAAAAAGAATCCAAAAAATGGACATGGATATCTCCTAATGGTAAACACAAGAATGAAATAGACTTTATACTTACTAATAATAGAAGAATGTTTAAAAATCTAGGCACGATAAGCCAACTAAACTTCAATACTGACCACAGAATGATACGAACGTCACTATCAGGCCATCACGTACAAAGAAGAAGATTTTTTCAATATAATAATAACAAAACTACCTCTATATTTACTGGATTTAATGATATGCTCCTCGATAACCTAAATACTGCTATTAATAAAAACACAAAAGTAAACTATAAAACTGTTCAAGAACTTTATGACAATATAATACATCCACTCAAAACAGAAGTGAAAAGAACGAGTAAACGAACGGAAAATATATTATCCCTAGAAACTAAACAATTAATAAATGAAAGAAAGGAATATATCCAGAAAGTAAAAAATAAAGAAACTCGTCTCAGAATATCTGAACTAAGCAAAAGGATAAATGAACACATCAGAAAAGATAGGAAAGTAAAAAGACAAAGAACCTTAAAAGCATATATTGAGAAAACTGGAGGTATTAAAAGAGCGTACAAGGAATTGACCAAAAAGAAAGAATGGATGCCAAACATAAAAACAAAAATTGGCAATTCTACAAGCAATAGAAGGGAGATACTCAAAATTGCTACAGACTTCTATAGAATATTATATCAAAGAAAAACAACAGCATCAACAGAAGAGGAACAATTCGTAACATCAGAACCCGAAACAATACCAATAATACTCGAAGCAGAAACTGTCAATGCAATCAACACACAAAAACTAGACAAAGCTTCAGGTTCAGATCAAATATCAAACGAGCTACTAAAAAGTACTTCAACGGTGATTGCCCCTATACTTACGAAGCTATTTAATGAAATCCTGACAACTGAATGCATTCCTAGAGATTGGACAAAATCAACCATAGTATTGATACACAAAAAAGGAGACAAGAGCGATATGAACAACTATAGACCAATCAGCTTAATATCAAACATCTATAAGATTTTTTCAAAGATAGTATTGGCACGAATTACTATCACGCTAGACGACAACCAACCCAAAGAACAGGCTGGTTTTCGAAGTAAGTTTTCGACAGTAGACCACATCCACGTCGTAAGACAGGTGCTTCAGAAATATAAGGAATATAATAAAGTTTATTACATAGCGTTCGTTGATTTTACTAAGGCTTTCGACTCTTTAAACCACAACAGCATATGGAAGGCGCTAAAAAGTCAGGGAGTCGAGGCCAAATACATTCAAATCTTAAAGAACATCTACTCTAAGACTACGGCACAAATCAAACTTGAACGAACAGGAGAAGAATTCCCAATCGAAAGAGGCGTCAGGCAAGGAGATCCTATTTCCCCGAAGCTGTTCTCTGCTGTGCTGGAAATGATTTTCCGGAGCCTAGAGTGGGAAAGATATGGACTCAATATTGACGGCGAGAAACTCAACCATTTACGTTTTGCGGACGATATTGTGCTGTTTGCTGAAAACCCTGAAAACTTAACAGACATGCTACAGCAACTGTCAGATGAAAGCATTAAAGTAGGCCTATCAATGAACAGTTCAAAAACAAAAGCAATGACAAACTCAATAAAAAAGGAAATAAATGTAAATGGAGGGCAAATTGAATATGTTAATGAGTACATATACCTAGGTCAACTGATATCCCCAGAAGACACAATGCAAAGGGAAATCAATAGAAGGATAGCAAACAGTTGGAAGCGCTTCTGGTCTCTGAGCGAAGTCATGAAGGACAGATATATGCCTATTCGAGATAAAAAGAAAATCTTCGACACTTGTATACTCCCATGTTTATCATATGGATGCCAAACATGGGCACTAACTGGTCAGCAACTTAATAAAATTCAAATATGTCAAAATGGTATGGAAAGAAGCGTCATTGGAGTTAAAAGAAGGGACAGAGTGAGCCTAATGAAAATAAAAGACAAAACTAAATTTAAGAATATATGTGCCGTGTATAAACGCCTGAAATGGAGATGGACAGGCCATATGCTAAGAGAAAATAAAGAAAAGTGGACAAAAACAATAACGGAATGGTACCCGCGAGACGGGAAGAGAAATACAGGAAGGCAGTTTAAGCGCTGGGAAGATGACATCAAAAGGACACTGCCAAGGACAGGAAAAAATGGAAAGTTTTGGAGGAGGCCTTTGTCGAAGGACAAACTGTACAAATGATTAGCAAAAAAAACAAATAACAGAAATAAAAGAAAACTTCAGTATTAAGCATTAATAAAATTGTAACAGCATTGTATGTAAAAATTATGTATGTACAGGAATAAAGGCTTATTTTATTTTTATTTTATTTATTACCTTTAATTTATTTGACGTGCCTTTGTGTTTTTATAGACACTCTCTGGCCCGACGCCGAGCTGCTGGTAGTGGCTAGCCGAGCCGTTCTAGAATGTTCCCTCAAAGTGACCATACAATTGAATCACACGGACTTGCTGAAAACCTTACTGCTATCCTGCGGCGTTCCTCAGGACAAACATGCCGTTATATACCCCGTACTAGTAGATGTCAGTTTAGGTAAGAATATTTTATAGTTACAGGCGATGCAAGGTGCCCATCTGATATTGTATAGAAAAATCGGCACTCATAACAGAAATGGCAATGTTCCAAGTAAAGTCGCGAGCATATAATATAAATAACCCATAAAAAATGACCTCAAGAATATAATTTTCTTTTTTATAGGTCGCATAACAAATCTACAATTACAAACTCACCTCACGACGCTGTGTGTGACGAAACGCGACGAAGCAAACATGTTGCGTTTGATGGAAGCCGACGTGCCCGTCAGACAAGTGCGCGAGCTTGTCGGCTCCATGGGCAGGGACAAGTGGGGCTCCACCGTGGAACGGGCCCTCCGACAATTGGAGGCTGTGTGCAGTCATGCAGTGGCTTTGGGCTGTGAAGTAAGTACTCATACGCCTCGTTACACTCTTTGGCGTAACCAACATGTTGCGTTTGATGAAAGCCGACGTGCCCGTCAGACAAATACGAGAGCTTGTCGGCTCCATGGGCAGGGACAAGTGGGGCTCCACCTTGGAACGGGCCCTCCGACAATTGGAGGCTGTGTGCAGTCATGCAGTGGCTTTGGGCTGTGAAGTAAGTACTCATACGCCTCGTTACACTCTTTGGCGTAACCAACATGTTGCGTTTGATGAAAGCCGACGTGCCCGTCAGACTTAGGCTGTGTGCAGTCATGCAGTGGCTTTGGCTGTGAAGTAAGTACTCATACGCCTCCAACATGCGTTTGATGAACCACTGCTCAAATGCGAGAGCTTGTCGGCTCCATGGGCAGGGACAAGTGGGGCTCCACCGTGGAACGGGCCCTCCGACAATTGGAGGCTGTGTGCAGTCATGCAGTGGCTTTGGGCTGTGAAGTAAGTACTCATACGCCTCGTTACACTCTTTGGCGTAACCAACATGTTGCGTTTGATGAAAGCCGACGTGCCCGTCAGACAAATGCGAGAGCTTGTCGGCTCCATGGGCAGGGACAAGTGGGGCTCCACCTTGGAACGGGCCCTCCGACAATTGGAGGCTGTGTGCAGTCATGCAGTGGCTTTGGGCTGTGAAGTAAGTAGTCATACGCCTCGTTACACTCTTTGGCGTAACCAACATGTTGCGTTTGATGTAAGCCGACGTGCCCGTCAGACAAATGCGAGAGCTTGTCGGCTCCATGGGCAGGGACAAGTGGGGCTCCACCTTGGAACGGGCCCTCCGACAATTGAAGGCTGTGTGCAGTCATGCAGTGGCTTTGGGCTGTGAAGGAAGTACTCATACGCCTCGTTACACTCTTTGGCGTAACCAACATGTTGCGTTTGATGAAAGCCGACGTGCCCGTCAGACAAATGCGAGAGCTTGTCGGCTCCATGGGCAGGGATAAGTGGGGCTCCACCTTGGAACGGGCCCTCCGACAATTGGAGGCTGTGTGCAGTCATGCAGTGGCTTTGGGCTGTGAAGTAAGTACTCATACGCCTCGTTACACTCTTTGGCGTAACCAACATGTTGCGTTTGATGAAAGCCGACGTGCCCGTCAGACAAATGCGAGAGCTTGTCGGCTCCATGGGCAGGGACAAGTGGGGCTCCACCGTGGAACGGGCCCTCCGACAATTGGAGGCTGTGTGCAGTCATGCAGTGGCTTTGGGCTGTGAAGTAAGTACTCATACGCCTCGTTACACTCTTTGGCGTAACCAACATGTTGCGTTTGATGAAAGCCGACGTGCCCGTCAGACAAATGCGAGAGCTTGTCGGCTCCATGGGCAGGGACAAGTGGGGCTCCACCTTGGAACGGGCCCTCCGACAATTGAAGGCTGTGTGCAGTCATGCAGTGGCTTTGGGCTGTGAAGTAAGTACTCATACGCCTCGTTACACTCTTTGGCGTAACCAACATGTTGCGTTTGATGGAAGCCGACGTGCCCGTCAGACAAGTGCGCGAGCTGGGCTTCTCCATGGGCAGGGACAAGTGGGGCTCCACCTTGGAACGGGCCCTCCGACAATTGGAGGCTGTGTGCAGTCATGCAGTGGCTTTGGGCTGTGAAGTAAGTACTCATACGCCTCGTTACACTCTTTGGCGTAACCAACATGTTGCGTTTGATAATCGTGCCGTAGACCCCTCAGACAACTCCTTGGCTGTGTGCAGTCATGCAGTGGCTTGGGCTGTGAAGGAAGTACTCATACGCCTCGTTACACTCTTTGGCGTAACCAACATGTTGCGTTTGATGAAAGCCGACGTGCCCGTCAGACAAATGCGAGAGCTTGTCGGCTCCATGGGCAGGGACAAGTGGGGCTCCACCGTGGAACGGGCCCTCCGACAATTGGAGGCTGTGTGCAGTCATGCAGTGGCTTTGGGCTGTGAAGTAAGTACTCATACGCCTCTGTAGCGTAACCAACATGTGGTTTGATGGCAGCCGTTGTGCCCTTAAGACAAGTGAGGCTCCATTTTAGAAAGCGCCGTCGGTTTTAGGTTGTGAAGTAATTTTTACATTTGACATAATATGACGGGTAAGTGAAGCTAGCAAGAGCCGCAAAATAATTTTGCCTGAAAATTGACTTGATGTGTTCTCTTTACTCATATTGAAAGAAAAATATATTATGCGAACATAGACAAACATTCTCCCTCTCCAACTCCCAAATTTTGCTCGCCATAAAAGCAACTTTATCTTCTTCCAGCGACGCCTGCTAGGGTTTATTACATTGTGGTATTAACAATCCTTAGTCACCGGAGGCCCCGGGACCACCGAGTGCACTCGCGTAACTTAGTCTGAACCCCAATGGGCGATATTTGTGTGCCGCCCAACCGATTAATGTCTGATACTACTGTATTGTCATTTTCAGGTACCTATTACAGTGGCTCCCTTCTTTGCCTACAACGCAATGCAACATTCCGGAGTGTTTTGGAAAATATCAGTGGCCAGGGATGAAAGGCGCTCGACCACAAAACATCGCTCCAGGGATTTGATAGCAGCCGGTGGCAGGTATTTTTAACTAGTAACCCCACCTTTAGACATTTAGATAAGTCTACGGCAAATTTTTTCTATAAACTATAGTAAACGATGAGCTTTGTCACCTTTTTTGGCGGCCGAAGACAGGCCTTATCTCCCCTAGCAGACCACATCCTGAGTGACGGTGCAGGTGCCGATAGCAGTGCAGCATTTTGGCAGAACTTTTGCTATATGTTTCGTGAAGTGTGTTTTAGAGGTGATGGTTTTTACAATTACCATCAGGTATATTCACCTGACCTTGATCCATCAATTATATCTATTTATATTTGCATATCGGATGTTCGGAAGTGTAATGTGTTTAAAGACGGCGGCAGTTGCAGACGACATGTCGCTAGCCACGAAAGACATTTCAAAGACATTCATAGAAACCAGTAGTGTCGCTGCGACACATCGCCTGTTGTCATCTGCAGTCGGTTACGAACTCGCAGCCTAACGCTAACGCTGAAACTTCTCGAATGCAGATACGACAATTTAGTAGAAGAGTTCTGGAAGGTGGCGCGTGTTGAGAAGGACCACGACAACGCAGAGTTGAAGTGCACCTCCGTTGGTTTCTCCATGTCGTTAGAGAGGATGGCGGCCATCTTGAAAAACATGGAGGTGGTTTCAACACCACCGCCCGTCATCAAAAATAGCGAGGTAAGATTTTTTCTTGTATCTTCTTCAAATGTATAAAATTCTTGCGTCACGGTGTTTGTAATTAAACTCCTGAAATTAATTTTCTGAAAATTTGTGTGCTTATCGGTTAGTAACGTCTGAATCAGACAAAAACTATTTATGCCCCTAAATGTTAATGGGTGGTCCACACTTAATGTTTTTTTATGTTTTATTTTTTATGATATAGTAACTCCAAATTTAACCCCTCTTCGATCAACCCCTATTTTTCAAATATTTCCTATAAATAATATACAACGTTTGCCATGTATGTTATTTGATATAATATGATCACTCATGAACATGGGCAATGGATGCTAAACTCTGTTTTGATTCTCGACTTCCGCTAGCGCTAATCTAACGAAACAGTTTATATACACCACTTCACTTACCTACCTCTTTAGAAATCTTTGATAATAAGTTATTTTGAATGTATTTTTTATAGTTATATAGATATCGTTGTGTTTATTTTAAACAGTGTAACACAATATGTGTGTCTGTCTGCAACGGCAACAAGACGATTCGAGACGGCTCAGAGGTGAAGCGTGCGCAGATCGCTCGCGAACTGTGGGCCAATGGACACTCAGCATTATGTTGGTCCGCGAACCCTGCTGACGCCCATGATCTCACTAAAGCGCCTGTAGTGCTGGTGCATGACAACCTTTATGTTATTGTGTCATTTTGGGAGGGCACTGGGTAAGGTTTCCAGAGTTTTTTACAACGTTTTTTACACTGTTTAGTATGTTGATACGTCAACTGACATATTGGTCTATATCCCACTGCTCGACTCGGCAGGAATTTGTTTTTTTTTCTACAACTTATTTTAAATGATTGGTATCAAATACATTTTTTGAAATCATTGTATGATTTTTATATTAAAGGCAATTAATTATATGTCTTTTTAAAATTTTTTGCAAATAATAATCTTAATTAATATTATATTTTAGAGTACGTGAATTCAAAGTTTACGCAACAGAAGTTGTAGAATTCGTGAAACAGAAATTGAGGAGTCCTGAAATTATACGAAATCCAGACTGTGGTAAGTGTAAGACGTTATAATCAAACGAGCGTAAGGCTTGTTCATAAAGACTTATTCCATTAGACATTCTTCCCCGTATTTATTATTTTACCTACCCACACACACATCACTATACATCTTTCTTCTTTAAAAAAATGGACATACATTTCCCCTGTTTTTAAAAAATTAATTATTCCGGCTGCGCCATTTAAGGACGTGCGGAAACAATGGAGCACTAGGCTTGTACTATCTCATTTGTCATACTTTCCCGTATTTATTATTTTTCCTACCCTCACAATAAGTATTTCTTTTTTAAAATAAATCACAAAACGTGATTCTTTGCACACGTATTACGAAACGCCAGTTATGTGAGTTTGTTGGCATATAAATTAATATATTTTTAGATGATTTTATCATTCAAGATGGTTCGTTTTTACTTCAAAAATAATTTTCATTTTCAGGAAATCGTACTACAAGTTGGCCCGAAGGCGAGAAATCGAACAGCCCCACCATATCTGTAACCTTTATAACGGCGAGCGAAAGGATCAGTAAGAATAACAAGAGACAATGTGAAGTACAGGTTAGTAGTGTATTTAAACCATTTTAATCAAAATAATTTACTTCACTCTGAATATTTAGGCTTTACAAAATACTAAAGATATAGGTGCTAAAATTATGTTTTTAATAGCAGCAGTGGTAGTGATAAATTAGGTATATTGCAGCCAATAGACCTGATATAGTGATGGTCAGTTCGCCTTGCAATAATTGTTGATATTACTTATATCTATGACAGTAATTTGGTGAAATCCGAAAAGTATCTCAAAATCGATAAAGCCATGTCGAAGAGTAACTTGTTGGTTGAATATCTAAGTATTTGCCAAAAGCGGTATGAGAACACCTATACTAAAGCCAAACTCGATTGAGAATGCTTGTCAACAAACAAATTTAAAATGGAGGTAGAAAATGTAACACATTTTATGCCTAATAAATTTAAAATGATGTTTAGTAATTTTAAAAATCTTATTTAAAAGACATTGAATATATTAATTAGTTTTAAGCTTACTAATCTAATTTATTGTCATAAATTCGTCATTAACAAGTTAAGTAAAAAAATAGCTGTAAAATGACTAGTGATTTCTACCTTCATTTTTAATTTGTTTGTTGACAAGCATTCTCAATCGAATTTGGCTTTAGTATAGAAGCTATATGCCTGCACCCTTTTAGATTTTCGTCTATATTAATGTCACTAAGTTAAATATCCTTATTTTCACTAGATAAACAACCAAATGACCTCGATCCTAGTGAGCCTGGGCCTGCAAGTGTTGCACAGAGTACGAGTCAACGTGCTGGCGCTGGCGTGCGAGGAGAGCTGCGTGCGCGCTCTAGCTGCTAGCCTGAGCGTGCCCATCGAGGTGAACAGCCTCTCCCGCGCCTTCACACCCATCTGTGATAGGTACGTTCATTAAGCTAGACATCTAGGTCCTGCGGTATCTGGGGTCAGGATGACCCTTTCCAGAATTTCTCAACTTCGTCTGTAAGTTGGATCTCGGATTCTTGGTGATACGATCCAATACTTCGCTACGTTTGTTGATGGTTATGAACTTCTTTACAATGGAGAGCACGTTAGCCTCAGTTCAGGCCATTAAAATTAACGTCGGTTTTTTTAGTGGCCTATTATAAGGCACCTCAGGTGACGGTTGATTGGGAGACCCCAAAAATTGTGCTGATCTTGAAATTGTATAAAATCCAATACTTTTTGTCCATTGTCCCAAATCAGTGTAGACAGAGGCTCCAATCTGCCCTAATATGGCTTGATAGTAAGAATGTAACTATTGAAATTTTGTTCCCAGGTACCCCAAACGCCAGAACATTCTAGAAGATGCACTCAGAGAACTAAGCAACATCGCCAAACAAGTCAACCAGAGCAGGAGCGCGGATGAGACGCAGCTATACGCTCTGTTTTCAATACCCGACTCCATATGTCGTTTGATTACCTGATATTGGATGTTTTTAGTAAGGGGACATCCAGGTGAATTTACGTGAGGTGAATTTGACGATATTTCAATCTCCCCTTGTTGATTGACACCTCCCTCCCATTGACTTGATCCTCATGAGATTTTTCTCAACTATCTTCTCCCTTACTTTGCCAAGGCCCCCTCTCTCCCCTTGTGAGATTAAGTGAGATTCGGCTTAACCCCACTCTCTCCCCAAAACACCTCACGTTATTTATGGACGCTCCCTAATTATAAATATTGAAATGATAAATTCTTATGGGAAGATGAAATTTGTTACGTAACGCTGTACGGCTTCTCTTTCTCGCTGACGCATTCGCCAGCGGTAGCCAGGCTTCTCTTCCCTCATTCTATTTTACAGAGGATCTAATTTAGAACGTTTGTTTCATCATCATCATTATCAGCCAATTAACGGCCCACTACAGGGCCAGACCTCCCTCTTTACAAAAGAGGGGATATGGAGCGTACACCCACCACGCTGCTCCAATGCGGGTTGGCGGGCTAGAACGTTTGGTTAATAGATAATAATTATTATTATTATTCATTGACAATGGTAATAGTATTATGCTTAGCTACATACTAAAATCCGAATTAAATTTAAACACGTCTCCAGTCAGCTTATTTTGACGAATTTCAATTGCTAATCGTCAAAGTAAGTCGACTCGAGACTTAATTAAATTTGTTTTTAGGTGTTAGAGTCAATGAGAGCTCAGACATTTATCATTTTTTTTAAAGCAAGCTTAGGAAGCGCACGAAATGCAGAGAAAAAGACCCAACAATATCATCGCCCAAGAAACAAAACTGTTGCTTTCGTTGCGTTTGCGCTTTTGTTGCGTTGAAACTAAAATAGATATATTTCGTTGCAATTTGCTGGAGGAGGTCCGGAGGTCATCCGTCGTAATAGGTATACGTAAGCCTCGGCGAAATCCGTTCATTGTTTCGAGTTGTGCTTTGATGTTTTTTTGTATATACTTTATTTGTACACAACATAACATGAAAGAAAAACAAACGGAAACAAATATTATGAAGAAAGTATAAGCATAAAAAGCGGCCTTATAGCTTAGTACAGTCAGTAACGGTTGCCTTTTATATGTACAGGACTAACTATTAAAACAACCCTATCGACAAAGACGTACCGCCAAGCGATTTAGCGTTCCGGTACGATGTCGTGTAGAAACTGAAAGGAGTGTGAATTTCGTCCCACTCCTAACAAGTTAGCCCGCTTTCAGCTTAGAATGCATCATCACTTAACATCAGGTGTGATAGCAGTCAAGGACCAACTTGTACTCGATAAAAAAAAGCAACAAGCAACGATTACACAGACAAACTAACTTACACACAATACCCTCCTTTGATATAAGAGGCCTTTAAAAATATCGATACATTTCTTATTAACGCAACACGCTTTACTGATATTTAGTAAATTGTCGAAGTTTCGAAATAATATTTTGTATTCAAGTATTCCTCAGTGTTTACCTACTAAATGTAGATATTAGTAAAATATTGGGTAGTCGAAAAAGTCTTTTCGTATTTCTAATCAAACTTCAAGTAATTTTTTTTTAAATTGATAATTAACTTTATTTAATTAAATATGTATCATTTTGGTCGACCACCTTTTACCATTTTTTTGCTAGAGACATTATCCTATCAGTGTAAAACTTTTCTGGTTTCTCGGCGAAAAACTTCGACAAGAAATTTTCACAGGCATCTCTTGAAGTCCACTTTACTCCATTAAGGGAGTTCTGCATTGACCAAAACAAATGGTAGTCTGATGGTGCAAGGTCAGGACTATATGGTGGATGCATTAAAATTTCCCAGCCAAGCTCTCTAAGTTTTTGCCGAGTCATTAAAGAAGTGTGTGGTCTAGCGTTGTCCTGATGGAAGTCTAACACCTTTCTGTTGATCAGTTCTGGTAGTTTTTTTTCAATTGCTTCCTTCAATCTCATCAGTTGTAGACAGTAAAGTGTAGAATCAATCGTTCGACCAGGCTGGAGTAGCTCATAGTGGATGATTACTTTCCAATCCCACCAAACACTCAGCATAACCTTTCGAAGCGTCAATCGTGGCTTTGAGACCGTTTGTTGAGCTTCACCACGCTTGAACCATGATCTTTTTCGCACATTATTGTCGTATTTGATCCACTTTTCGTCTCCTGTTACCATTCGCTTCAGAAATGGTTCGATTTCATTTCGTTTCAGCAATGAATCGCACATGTTAATTCGGTCCATTAAATTTTTCACAGACAATTCATTTGGTACCCACACATCAAGCTTCTTTTTGTAGCCAGCCTTGTTTAAATGGTTCAAAACCGTTTGATGATGAATGTTTAATTCGTTGGCAATGTCATGGCTGCTTATGTGACGGTCCTTGTCAACCTTTTCCATAATTTCATCGACTTTTTCAACGATAGGTCGACCAGAACGAGGTGCATCTTTCACATCGAAATTTCCAGAACGAAAGCGAGCGAACCATTGTTGTGCTACACGAACTGATATAGCATCGTCTCCATGAACTTCACAAATTTCATTGGCGTCTTGCGTGGCATTCTTCCCTTTCTTATACAAAAATTTCAAAATATAGCGAATTAATTTATTATTTTCTCTCATTTTTGAAAAGCTGTTACTTTTGTTCAACTTCACCAAATTTAATTTTCTTTAAGGTCAAATAAAGCTTGATATTTCACCTTTCCAACACTATATGGTATGACATTATGTGATTGGCAGCACTGGAGATATACGACTCCAACAACATCTAGGGACAAAATACGAAAAGACTTTTTCGACTACCTATTATTAGTACAAAATAATTATATTGCCTTACTTGTATTTCGGTTTAAGTAACGAATTGTTTCAAAGCAAAATATATTTATTAGTATTTACCCTCTACCCCCTCTATCTCTCCCTCCCTCCCTCTCTCACTCCTCCCTCTATCTCTTCCCTCCCTATCTTAACCTCGCACACTCCCCCTTCCTCTCTTTCCCATCCCCTTCTCTCTCAACCCTCCCTCTCACCCCTCTCTCTCCATCTCCACCCTCCTCCCATCCCTCTCGATCTCCCCCTTCCGTTCTCCTCCCTCCCCCTCTCATTCTCTCTTAATTTTGTTATTTTTTATATGAGATTAAATAATGTTAGATCAATTAACCTATATGGATTCAGATCACGAGGTCCCAGTTCGAATTGAGATTTTAACTTTTGTAATTTTTTTTAAATTCTCTGCCTGGAGTTCAAATTTTGATGTATTAGACCCTTGTTTCGGAAAGGACGTTAAGCTCGATTGACGCGGTCTTTATAATGTATGTTATATGATCGTTGCAGAATAAAATATTTACCCTAAGGCCGCCAAATTGGAGTGTGGTGGGTCTGAGCTCCATATGTCTTTCATCTATAGGCTGATAGTGATGATATATGTATTATAATAACAAATGTCTTTGGTATACCTCGATAGGGAGAGACAGTTTTATTTAAAAGCATTTCGTTACTTTAATGAACCTTTACAAGTAAGGCACAAAATGTTTAAGTTTTTACATTTTATAACTGTATAAATGAATTAATACGGAAATGTATTAATAAAAATAAACGAGTAGAAACAAAGTCCTATTTTGTATGCGTTTAATACAAATTTTATTTTAAATAAAAAATGTATTACATTAGTTGTTTTATTTCATTGGAACTACCTACCCTTTAAGGCTAACGCTAAAACTCGCGCGGGTGCACGCTCGCGGGTGTATAATGAAAAATAGTATGGACAGCGCAGGTGCGTGTGACGGGGCGCGGGTGGCGGATTGTCACCCGCGCGGCGGGTGGCAGGTACACGGCGCGGGCGCCCGCGACGGGCACACGCGAGCGGGTTTGTTTCTACAAATCAGATGAGCGCCGCTATATACCACGGTCACATGCGTCGGAGGCTAGGTACAATCATGAACATTGATACAAAGCGCGTAATAATTGAGGTGCAATTTCGGCCAATATTATGGAATGTGGCGAATGAATTATCGAATTTTCCGCTGAGTAACCTACTTATCAAGAACAGATTATGCATTCGACGTTGTTTTCGTTGACGTCTTTTTGCCAAATAATAAATTAGTAAATAATCCATGGTAATCTACTCCACACAACTGTACACGCTCGACATAAAAAATATACTAGCAGCGCTAACTGAGTCGGGCGCACGCAACGGGTGCCCGCGCCCGCACCCGCCCGTGTTTTAGCGTTAGCCCTTATTTATTGATTTTTCCTTTCGATAGTAAAAGAAAAAAGTTAGTTTTAGTTTAGTTTGGTATTTTAATTACGTCTTAATAAAATTTTTTAACAAAAAATAGAACCGACTCCAAACGCACTAAAAAGTAAAAAATAACTGTGTCATTTAGTTGCTTTAATTTACTTAAGCATATCTATGAAGTCGGTGCCAGCCAAATTTAAGGAAAATTTATTTTACGTAGTAAAGCAGTTTGTGGGTTCTAGGTAACGTCCTTGAAAGTAGAAACCTTGGCTGGCACCGACTCCTAGATATGCTTAAGTAAATTAAAGCAACTAAATGACACAGTTATTTTTTACTTTTTAGTGCGTTTGGAGTCGGTTCTATTTTTTGTTAAAAAATTTTATTTCTGACTTTTTAGTGATTTATCGCCACGTGCCGTACTCATAATATACTGTCATAGTATATTATATGGCACTAGTAGCCAAAAAGCTACCGATACCGAGTCAAAAACCGAAATCGCTGTAAGCGTGCCTCCAAAATTTGAAGAGTTCCTTCAATTTCCCCAGGATATCATCAGCAGATCCTAACATGAGGACAATGGGACCACCTTGGATGTATGCCCTTTCTAATAAAAAAAGAATTATCAAAATCGGACAACACTGTAAAAAGTTATGCGTGGTCATACATAAAAAAAAAAAAAAAATTGCAATTGTATTTCTAATACCTAATGCTAGGGTATTTTGTATTTTAAATACTTACAGTACATACTCAAAATACATTCAGTAGGGTGATGATTATAAATGGGTACATTTTGTAAAAAAAAAATGGCAACCGTTAATATTATGTAAATCTTTAACGTTAATGCATAAATTAAAATTGAAAATTAAGTTGAATTGTCGATTATCTTATAAAAATGTCTGGTGCTGATACATTCCTTTTCAAACGTGTCAAACAGTTATTGTTACTATATAGACGGGTAACACCTGACAGTACTTTGTATTTAAAATAAATATCTGTCGAAAGAGGGTCAGACATAGTGAATAAAATAATAGGGTAATCCTTTGTATTTAGAGTAATTATAACTAAACCACAAATATTAACAGCAACTTAATTAACTGGCAAATTATGGTATTACAATGATGCGTAACGTCTCGTGTTAATTAATGCAACCCCAAGACACCGCGACTCAAGCTGAGAGTAATAATTAGTTCGTTTGCACAAATTAATAATCCGAGTTGTCTAGGTTAAACGATAAGCAAAGTACAACGTCTGCAACGCGCCACGCCAGAGCCTAGACTGCCCACCAGTTGTAGACCCGCTCCTTTTATACAACTTAGAATGACTCAAGAAGTGGGGTAAGTGGGGGTATCGAACGATGCGCAGCCGCAAGAGGGCGTAGGTGGTACACGTGCAGTTCACAGACTTCTTTCTAGTCGCGTACGATGACGCAGGCGCCGTCATATCTGTATTTTACATTTCAAATATGCGACTTAGAAATATTTCGTATTTAAATACATGTGATTAGAATTTCGTAATTTGTATTTTAATTAAATCATGTATTTTGCCCAGTCCTAATTATTGTACTGCTTTTACTTAAAAATTAAGTTTAGTTCAGACACGTGCTTGATTTGTCATCTTAGGATAAACTACAATCAAAGTAAAATCACCATCATAACATGGAATGTTTTCTATACATAGAACAAAAACTAGTTACCCAATATGATAATTTTATTCCTACCAACCCAGATGGGTCTAGAATTAAAGCTTTCGTCAGTAAAATATAAAGCCGCGTCCAAACGTGTGGGATTCGCCAAATGCCGAATGTTCATCGATTCACGAACAGTTTGTATGGATGCTCGTAATTGTGCAAGCATGTGTCTATGTAGGTAGCGTTATCGATATTTAGCCAATATCGAGTCTTCCTCGCTTCTGTATTCATGAAAAACACCTTGCATATCTATTTGCTGGCATTTTCCGAAAGATTACTGCACGTTAGTCTTTTTAGTATGACGGCCTCCGTGGCGCAGTGCTATGTGCAGTAGATTAGAGATAGATAAATCGGAGGTGCTCGGTTCGATTCTGGCTGGTGACCAGGTCTGGTTGGTGGGAGACTTCAGCAATGTTACCTCAACCGGCAAAGACTCCAAGCGATTAAGCATTCCGGTAATGTCGTGTAGAAACCGAATTTGGATTTCATCATCACTTACCAACAGGGCTAACTTGTCATTAATACATAATAAAAGTTGCTTAGAGAGTTACAAGTACCCCAAAAAAGACTACCGTTATTCAACGAACATTCGGCATCAAGCAAATCAAATGCACAGCAAGTCTGGATGCGACTTAAAACATACAACATCAATGTATCAAAGGTGCTAAAGACATGTGTACAGGTGGAACAGAGGGCGCTGGTCCGAGGTCTTTGGCGCAGTCGTGATGCATCAGCATTGATACGATGATGGAGAGGAACACTGCCATGGTCGCCCAGAACACCAGCACCAGGCACAGTCTAGCGCGCCGCCAGGGTGTCACCATCTGGGCGTTGAGGACCTCTTCGTAGTTCAGGGGTCTGGAATTATTAAATTAATCTTTAAGGTTGGTAATATACTTATCTATCTACCTAGATACGTAGGGTGCATCCCTGTAGTACCCCATACCGTAGTTCTATAGAACTGTTGGGACATTTTCCGGGCTGTCAAATTGTATCCCAATAGTTCTATACAGTACTGTATTATATTTTTTGCTCTTGACTTTACTTATACCATATAAATTATAAACTTTATATTATTTTGATTGATATTTCATTTTGTTTTAAACAAAAAAATGTCCCTTGCGACAAAAGCTAAGTTGTTAAAACCAAGTAGCAGTTGTGTCTAAAAAAATATTCTCTTAATTTAGAAGTTACAGGGGACACACATTTTACCACTTTGGAAGTATCTTTCGCGCAAACTATGCAGTTAAGAAAAAAATATATTAAAAACCTCAATACCATTTTAAAGACGTTTTGTGCAATTTAGACAAAGCAGTAACGTACGAACAAGATGTTGATATCGACATTTCTTTAATTTTGTTCCATTAGTACTATATAGAACTATTGGGACACTAAGCATTAATATGGTGTATCAACAGTTCTATAGAACTAAAATTAGGGGGTACTACTAGGATGCACCCGGTACGTACTTCAAAGTCTCATCAGGTCTATTAAAAGCCTGTGCTCTCTGCACTGCTATAACGGACAGTACTACGTTATAGATAGTGCGTGCTGTGACAGTACTTTTTGCATTGATTTATTGAGCAAAGAAACTTGGACGTTGAAGGGCGTACTGTCATAATACTTTTGACTACTTGACGTCCACCGGCGGTACTGTCCGTCAGTGTTAAGGAGGTAGTTAGAGCTTTTCTTACGGGTGAGTAGTATAGGTATAACCACCATCTTTATATCCGCCGCCAAGCGTAATTTTCAGTAAACTAGTCAGGTATTATGTGTGTTTCCTCTAAAATTAATACTGGTGGATTATTCATTGAATGGATTTTAGACAAAACGTTGACGCATTGCAATTACCAACGCACAGTTTGCAATAAGAATTCTATGCTCTATGCAGAGACTAAGCTAAAAGTTACCTAATTTATCATTTATGTACCCTTGGTCATGGGAAAGCTGTTATAGATTTTTTGGCCCTCCCCTCATGAGCAGTGCCGTAACTAGGGCAGTACCAGCAGTGCCCAGGCACAGGGCTCTGGAGGGGCGCAGAAATGACCAGACCTTACACAAACAATACCCTATTTAGAGTCAGTTACAAGTCTGCAGGGCACAGTTACGCACGCTGGCACAGGGCGCATAATTTGCTGGTTACGGCTCTGCTCATGAGAAAGCTATCGCTACGCTTATACCCTGTCTAGGTTAGTAGATTAGATAATTATGATAGGTTAGTACCCAGTGGTACGTATATTATATTGTATTAGGTACTTACTGAGACTTGTAAATCCTGATTTGTGAAACTGTCGGTGCCAATAAGGGCAGCTTTTCTGGATCCATATTTATTTCAAAAAACAACTGTGTAATGTAGGCAGGTATATAGTTAACTAGGTAATACCCAGGTGTATTAAATATTAACAAATGCTTGCCTCGCACATTAAAAAGATTAAATTAATATTTTCTATTTCACATAAGATTTTCAAAATTTTCCAAAATTTCCACAAAATATCAATTTGATGTTTAAACAAAAAATCTACTTCTACAATATCGAAGTCATTTACGGAAAACTAATTTTTTATAATATGCAGTTTTATTAATTTGAATACAAAAAGGTCATTATTTAAATGATTTTATTGATAAAGCACGTGCGAAACTGGTATTTTTTTATTATTGGTTACATATTTAAGTATATTTATGATTTAGCAACAAACACAACAATTTCCCGTCCGCAAAGAGTCACCACTGAGTGACCTATTGATAATTTTGATAAGTAAAAGGAGTAAAGAACCCGTCTGCAGATGTATGACCGATGTATAAATAGAACAATACATACCTACGACAATGTATCGCATCTGTTTCGCATCTCTTTATTTACTTAAAATTTTTAATTAAATAATTTTTTTACCTACTAGGTACCTACGTACTTTTTTTTGCTGTTAAGCAAAATACGATCTTGCAAAAACACACCAAACCTCTGTCGCTCATATCTCATTACATTAATTGACAAAAACTTTCCTACCTAAATAAGAAATAAAAATTGGAATTAGGTATGTATTCTAATATTATAAAGCTTAAGAGTTTGTTTGAACGCACTAATGTCAGGAACTACTGGTTTTAATTGAAAAAATATTTTCGTGTCGGATAGTCCATTTATCGAAGAAGGCTTAAGGCATCACGCTACA
Source organism: Mycalesis mineus (assembly GCA_034621355.1). NCBI lineage: Eukaryota > Metazoa > Arthropoda > Insecta > Lepidoptera > Nymphalidae > Mycalesis > Mycalesis mineus. Next base: position 12,463,700 of record CM067901.1, read on the forward strand.
GCCAATAGGAGTGAAGAATCAGTGGAAAACGTGGAAAAAACTGGGAAAATTTTTAATATTTGAGGGCCAAAATAATATAATAAGTTATAAGGAATAACTTGGGCTATTTTTATTTTCGTAATCTGATTTATTTCGAATTGATTTCTATAACACGATACTAGAAACAGTGAGATAGAGTTCTTTTTTTATCGACTATGAGTTGGCCCTTGACTGCTATCACACCTGATGTTAATTGATGATGAAATTCAAGATGGAAACTAACTTGTTAGGAGTAGAACGAAGTCCACACTCCTTTCGGTTTCTACACGACATCGTACCGGAACGCTAAATCTTTGTCGGCAGGGTGGTAACTAACCACGGCGAAAGCCTCCCACCAGCCCAAGTTCTATCGGTAAGTACTTATTCACTTATATTATATCTCAATATAAAAGTAACAAACCTTTTTAGTGTAGAACTTTGTACCTGCATATTTCCAAAATCTCGTAACAGGTTTTCAAAAATTCAAGGTGAGTGAGCCAGTATCGTTCTAGAAACAGGTTCCAAAATGGATTTTTGGACTTTTATTTTGCGTGCAATAATTTTAAGGTGAACAACATTGAGTAGACTTGACCTGCCTATCTATATTGATTATTTTTTTTTATTCTATGTCAAGTTGATTAGGTGTTTTATATTCATTCACAATAGCCGTGTTAAATTATCTTTTGCTAATTAATTTGTTGATTTCGTTGGCCCAGTGATTAATCTGTGGCTTCATTAGGTCCTAGGTTTGACTCCTGGGTCAGGTTATGAAATTCTGAGCTTTTCTTTCTTCCGAGAAAGCAGTAATGTTCTCAGGCTAGAGTTAGGATGTAAGTGGTGTTCTAACTTCTATCTTTAGAGAATACGTTAAGCTGTCGGTCCCGGAGTGACCGTTAGATTTAAGCATTACTATCAGTCAAGTCAGCGTAGCGGATCTAAGCTCTATATGCCCTTTCCTATAAGACTACTTTACGCCCACCATAAAATATTATGATAGGAAACTGTTAAAGAACAACGCTTGCCATTGTTCTTTAACAGTTTCCTTATACCTGAGTGATTTTGGAGGCGTCTACAAATGTGACTCATACAAAACTTAATAAATTAATTCGTTATTATTTTAAACTAAATTAGTTTTTATTTAAAAGCTGAGATTAAATTAATCAATAAATGAATACATTTATACAGGTATAGAATCGCCACTGGCGAATTCGAGGGCTGACTTTTAGTGTAATTAATGTAACAAAAACAGACCAGAATTTCCTTCTGTTTCATATTTGTTTTTGTTAGGTTCTGTATGATTTTTCTGGTCTGTTAGATTTATAACACAGTCCTCCTCCTCTCGTCGAATTCCTCATTGATGAGGGTCGTGACCACCTCCATCTTTAATGTTCGAAATGTGGCGCCACTTTGCTCTATCCTCCGCTATTCGGAAAGCATCGTAGACCGTGGAGTCGAGTGTGGCGCGGATCTGATCAGACCAACGCATTGAGCTGCGGCCACGCGGCCTCTTTCCTTCCACTTTGCCAGTACACACACAGTATTTTATACAAAAACAACACAAAGTTATATAGATATTAACAGCAGAACGATCAGAGTCCAGAAAACAAGGAGAGTCAACCAATATGGAAATAACTACTAGTAGTGACATCTAGAATTGTTTTAGAGCACTATGATATGCTATGCTTTAGTTGACACGCCTTGTAAACTAGTTAGCACTACTTTCTATACAAAAATGAATTTAATTTACTGTGCTTGCCTATTCCTATTATGTTAATATCTTTTATTTGTGGCCTCGTCACACGAAAAATCTTGGTGATTATGTTTCTGTAATAGAACCACTATGTTTTTTACATTTTTTCCTATATAGACGTTTCAAATGGATTTCAGGTAAAATGTTGTATGGGCTTTTGCCACTGTTCTTTGGATTAATTGGTCCAAGTATTTTTATACAATACAAGCTACCCTTGACTGAAATCTCACCTGATGGTAAGTGATGATGCAATCTAATAAGCAGGCTAACTAGGTAGGAGTAGGATGAAATACACACCCTCTTCGGTTTCCATACGATGTCGTTACAGAACGCTAACCCTAACCCTTGGCAATACGTGTTTGTCGGTAGAATGGTAGCCAGCCATAGATTGCATCATCAGTCAAGGGGTAACTTGTAGAGAATAATAATAATTCTTGGAGACTGAGGTATCGTGTCCTCGTAGCGAGAAATCAAATAATCTCACAACAACACCAGATAACCTATTACCGGACACCCATAAAGTTTCTAACTAACTTGTAAAACTAGTCTATGATTGAGGTAGGTACTTAGACCAGGGGTTCCCAATCTTTTTCATCCTGTGCCCTGTGGGGCAGTTACAAATTTAATATTTTGTCACGGCGCCCTACCCTTTGAAAAAGATACAATTGGAAAAGATGAGCGGTGTAGAGTATTAACGGTTTTCAAGTGCGTAAGTACTTTTCAGCGTGTGAGTGACGGCTCTTTTTCGATGTGAGCGCTCAAATAAGGTACATGCCAATATTTGTGGTTTAAGAACTTACGACGCCCCTCTTTACTTTCTACGACGCACCAGGTCGCCGTGGCGTACAGTTTAGGTATCCCTTTTTTCCCTCCAAACACAATGTCATTATTAACAATAATTAGCATTGTTTTTGGAGATTATGTCGAATTCGCCAATAATCAGAATACCCACTAAAACCTAGCGGCCCCGACGTAAGACGCCACAGGATCGCTTTCGCATTCTTCAGTGACGTCCCAACGTTTGTCCTCACGTGATCTTATTACGATTTGGAATTGTAGCTTATATTATAGCGAGAGTAGATGCGCATATCTTCGTCTCCTTCTACTCTGTTTTGCTCGGAGTTTGAGGGCAGCGGCAAGATCAGCTTCCCTCTTACTGTCCTCAACCTCTTTTAGAATGGCGACTGACTCAGAGAAGGAGACATCTAGCATGTCTTGTAGCTAATCATTGCGTCTACTACGCTAGAAAACTACATACTTTCACCGACAATGAACGCCAGAATGTATCTCTGCGGCCCCAAGCTGCACTTTAGGAGCCCCTGACTTAGAGAGACGAATATAAACCAAACCAAAACAAACTAATATCAAAAGCCAACTGTCATCTAACTTGATATTAAGTTGCGGAGTAAACACAGTTCAGGATTATGCGGTCAATCTTCCACTAAAGTTGAGTTAATTAATATTGCTCTGCTGGAAACTTTACTACAACTATTTGCTCAAATGGATTCGAGTGCCGCATATTAAAGTTATTAGTCGTCCTTACCCCGGGAGCACTTTGACTAACTCGATAAAAGTGATAGAATAATTAGGCATAACTAATATATACCATTAACTTCTGTTCTTATATATTATATCACAGGCATAACTAGTTAGAAGTCAGATAATTTAATGTATATTCTAGTGTCCTAATGTTTTTCAAGCCTAAGGTTGCCTGGAACAAATCGCTTTTAAGCGATAAACGCCTTTTGCACCAGCTTTACTTATTGTATTTTATGTCTCTTACTCTAGTCAGCAAGTTCAAAAACGTGAAAAATAGAGATAAAGGTCATCTATTTAGCGCGCCACCGCTAAATAGAGTTCAGCAATAAAAATATTTTTTTATAACAAAAAAGGTAATTTTAAACATTTGAAAAAATTCTAGTATCTTCTTAACACTTGAAAGAAGCCCTGAAGAAAAAAAAGTTTAATCATCATTTTTCAAAAGTTATTCAATTGTTAACTAACAAATTTTTTCCCAATTTCAATTCACATAAATAATGGAATGGAAGGTATAAATAATTGGCCTAAAAATTTTAAACTTCGTGGAGCCCTTTTGATATATGTACCTACTTTATTAATTTGTTAGTTATGATTTTTTAAAACTATTGAAAAATTAAAGATTTATAATTTTTCAATAGTTATTCTTTCTTTTGTTATTATTCTTTCAAGTGTTAAGAATATACTAGAATTTTTTCAAATTTTTAAAATCACATTTTATGTTATAAAAGAATTATCTTTATTCTCTTATTTTAACTCTAGCACTCTTTAGCGGCGGCGCGCGAGTGCCGTAACAGCCGCGTATAAATAATGCAGATAGAGTTCCGAGAGTCAGGACTTTTTTCATTAGAAATTTCCTCCTCTTTAACAAGCTTTTTTCAAAATTACTTAAATGTTAATATTTTTTAAGTTATTAACAAAAAACGAAATATCATTAATATATTTTGTTAATAACAATTGCAATTATTAACCTGTACCAAACCTGTTTTTTGTCGTTTTGGTGTACAAATAAAGAATAAATAAATTCTAAATCCCCTTTTCTGTTAAGAAGGCCCCATCTTTCTTAATAGGAAAGGGTAAAAAACTTGGTAGGCAAATAACCATAACTCTCAAAGGACGGGGTACTTATTTTGTCAAAAAGTTGTTGGGTGTAAAGAAGCTCAGACTTGATTGTTACTGATATAGGTTCTTTTAATTTATAGACGCTAATTAGTACAATAAATGCCTAACTTCATAGGGTTGTCGCCCGACTGCGAGCATTATAGTAACTTTCTAAGAACCCCAAAAAATGTTTTGAACGCTAACTTATTATTTTAAAGAAAGAATGGGTATAGCAATCCTTAATTCATAAATGATTTTTGTAGTCCAAATAAAGAGAGACCATCCTTCCATACATTTTTGTTGTATCTGAAAGGGCAGCGTTTTCAATGAAATCTGCCGGGTGGTTTATCAACACGTCCTACAATTATCGTTATTTTTGCGCCAATTTTCGCAAAATATACACAAGCTACCTCAGGGATTACCTCTATCTATTGGTGAAAATCGCATGAAAATCCGTTCAGTGAGAGCCTGGGAAGCAGTTGTTTCATTCTGCACAACTGTAATGACCCAAAAAGAGGCTGCGCGTCTATCGCGAGCAGTCAGGATAGACTCGCCTGCCTCCTTGACAAGGTTCTCCGGACGCGGTGTGGGACTTTGTTGTATAATATGTAGTGATAGTGATACGTTGATTCAGGCGGCGTGAGGAACTCCGTGGGGTTTTAGTCGGTAAGAGTCCGACATAACCCTCTCGCTCCCCCTCCTCGGCGAAGAATAAATTTCAAATTTAAAATCATTTATCTTAGTATGGCTGTCTTGTATAATATGTAGTGATAGTGATGCGTTGATTCATAAGAATAAATTCTAAATCAAAATCATTTATTTCAGTAGGCTGTTTTACAAACACTTTTGAAACGACAAGTTTGTCATTACGTAGTGTCTCTACCACCGGTTCAGGAGGCAGATCATGCGGAGAAGAGACAGCGAGAAAGTCGCAGTTGGTCTTTTAAAAATCAATGTTACAATTTGTATAGTGTAAATGAAATAAAAAGTCTAAAATTTCTCTTTCTGACAACCCTAGACGACAAAACATTTCTCAGCTACCGCTATTAGGTAAATGTGGGCACCCACATGTTTCAATTACGAGTACAAAAGTAATTGTTTCGCCAACTATTTAATACTACGTAAACGGTATAATTAGTAAGGTATTTTATTTTAACAGTATTAGAGAATTTTGACAGACGTCGGAGAAGTGGGTCACGGACGTTGCTTTAGCTTTTTCCCAAGCTTGTGCTTGTGCCCCCTTATTTTAGTCCATTAGTCTAAAAATGAAAAATTACGTAGAGTTCTGCCTGAAGTATTTTGTTTAATATCAATCCAATCAAAAAAGTAGGTATGATTGTCATGCTGATTTGAGGTCAAAAGGATTATTCTTAAAACGTATGCATAAGGTCATGTATATGGGTAGGGTCATCTATGTCTATATCGTCATGTATGTTGAGTTACATGAGGCGATGGTGTTCCACTGCGGGCTATACCTACTCTTGATATCGATTCCAAATTTATCATCAGCTTATTTCTAAAACCTTTCAGGGGTCAGGCGTAATAATTAAGGGTAAAAAGTAAAAATATATAAAAAGCCCGCCAATCCGCATTGAAGCAGCATGGTGGGTCTACGTTCCATATCCCCTGTAATATAGATAGGGAGGCTTGGCCCTGTATTGAGCCATTTATAGGCTAGATAATGGTAATAAAAAATAATCAGGCTTAGAAGTTATGAGCTAATAGAGAAAAACAAGGATCTATTCTGTAGAGAATTCTATACTTTATGGTGCTGCAAACAATCAGCTTCATGCTGCCAGCAGGCTTGGCGCTAGCTAAACTTACATGTTCTTTAAGTTTATGTTGGTACCATTGTAACATTATGACGTTCAGAAGGAGGGTATATATTTATATTTTTGAATGGTCTTTTTACGCTTTCAATTTATCATCATCATCAGTCGATGGAATTTATATAGCGTCACACTGCTGTCACGACACCTCACATGTCAAAATCCGACTTAGGCCTCTAGTGGGAACTTTCAAACACAAGTCATGAACTGCTCCATCGCCAGCTGAGTGACCCTTAAGTTTATGTTGGTACCTAACAAGTCGCAGGAAAAAACTACAAAGCCATGGCTTTTTTATAGACACACGTAATTATCATCATCATCAGTCGATGAACGTCCACTGCTGGACTCGCTGGGGACTTCAACACAAGTCATGAATGCTCCATCCACTGAAACCTAACGTGACCCTCCGCGTCTTACAAGATATACCAATGGATCATAATTGGATATTCTACATTAGCACCTCGACGCATACCTCACTTTTCTTAAACTACGCAAGAGGCACTAAATAGGCAAACCTACGTCGTCTTCCACCTGTCTTACTTCTACGACACAGCCCTTTTTTACGCTGGGAAATGCGTTTTTGCAATCCTACCGGAAGCAAAGCCGAAGATATCGAATCTACTTCCGGAAGGGTATGTAGGACTCAATGGCAATGCCGGAATACCCACTAAAACCTAGCGTACACGTCTGCGTCATTAGGTGGTACGCCACAGGATGGAATAAGTTAGAGGCAGCCCTAGTCCAATCGAATAATTCAAACAAAGCGTTACATTTCAATTAGTACCTTCTGTTTTATTTTATTCAATTTCTTGCGCAGCCCATGTTCAGCGAATCGCCGCAATAAATCAACAGTTTGAACTGGCGCTCGGTATATTTGATGAGCTTTGAATAACGGAGCACTGGGCTTTGCTGATAGACAACTAATTGTTAGAGTGAGTTGTACCACACGGAGAGCTATCTGCTTTGCGTTCCGATACGATGTTATACAGAAACCGGAAGGGGTGTGAATTTTAATTTCATCATCACTTATTATCAGGTGTAATTTCAGTCGAGGGTTAATTTGTAATAATAAAAAAAATCATTATCAGCCTTTTTTATCAACTAATTTCCTGCCGACGTCACGGATTAGCCTTATCGCTTCTTTCCTGATGACGGCCTTTATATATTATGTTTTTGATACTAATAGAAGCTATGCAATAGCTTAAAACAATCATTATCAGCCTAATTTCATGGCCCACTACTGGGATTATCCTTATCGCTTTAGAGGGGATATGAAGCTTTGATTTACCACGCTGTTTCGATCGGGTTAGCGGGCCCCAGGAACTTGTGGTCGAAGTCACTCAAGCTAACCACTAGACCAACGAGGCTGTTATTAAGGGCTTTAAAAGATTCAAGGATTGAAGCGACAGACGGATGTCTCTTTGAAGTACATTTCAGTGACGCCTGATCCGTAAGGGATTAATAAAGGTTGAGATAATTTCCTAATCTAACAAACGTGCAGGTAGCACGTCAAATTTATATTAAAGAGCCAGTAGGTATTTTCTGAACCGCAACGTACAGAAAATACGTTAAACCAAATACAATTTCCCGTGAAAACAAAAGAAAATGTCGGAATGAGCGTGTCATCGTTGGTAAAATATTGCTGTTTGCTCCGCGAAGATTACTTATCCCGGCGCCTCTTGCGAGGAATTCGCAACTTGTGCGGTGCGCAATTTAAAACTTTATCTTAACTTTATTTAAATCTTGAACATTTTGCCTTTTTTCTTGAGTAGTGTTTTGTTTTTAATATCTATTTTTCTATTTTTAAACTTTTTTTATACTGTATGGACTAGCGCGTGGCTATGATCACGCAACGGTAAGCGAAGATGCAGCCTACGATGGAACGCGCTGTCCTAGAAGGTGCCTATTCACTCTTGACTTGAAGGTAACATGAGTGGTAGGGAAACACATTGTAGGTGGCAGGAATACGAGAGCTGGAAGGGCATATATTCGCAGTTTGAATCAGGAAGGAGGAGAGGAGGAGAATATCGACTACGTATGGGTGTACAACTAAGATGCCAACCAAGATGTACAATTAAAAGTGAATCTGAGACTCTGAGCATATTCTCAACACGCTGCTCTAATGCAGGTGGTTAGAGGTGGTGGAAGATGCCAGATCCTAACCCAGAAAGAACACAAATTGTAAATATACCAAAAACATCCTATTATTATATAAATGTTTTACAATAAGCCATTTTTTGTGTTGGACTTAAAAATAAAATTCTGTTATAAAAAATAATTAAACTATTTCCTTTTAATTTACACACTACGCAATTTTAAATCTTTATTGAAGCACTGGGTTGTAGCCTTTTAAATCGTTTTTATTGTATTTTTATCAAAAGTGGGCTCTAAAAGGCTAGTATCGTCGTTAAGCCTGTTTTAAAATGTATTTAATAAACCTTTGCGACTGTCATGTATCATGTGTCACACTACTAGTCGGATTTACAATTTACCGACGATAACAGTGATTGTTTAATACGAATACTCCAAGTTCTAGAGCTTTTAAATGTAATTTATATTAAATAGTAAAAAAATGCAACAAAATGATGCATAATACATTGTTGTACAATATGTTTATATTAGTGGGTTAAAGTCCTATACATTGTCTGGCATTCTCCTTTGTAAATTTGGCTTGATGTGTTCTATGAGGCGTGTAAAACTACCGTTTTCCCAATTATGGGCGGCTATTTAGTAGCGATTTGTTGAATTGAGACAAATATTCAGTATTCCAGCCTAGCACAGCCAATACAATGTCAACTCGCACCCTTTAAAATAGGTGGGTGACACGCCGCTCCTTAGAAATTTGATACCAGTAGGTGGGTAGCTAAGGCTATCACTACTTTATATTAAAAATCCTGAAGTCGAACCATTTATTTCTGCATTGTACACCTTTATAATATCCTTCCCCTCATCAAAAGCGACGCGGTCGTAATATAAGCATAAAAGACAAAAGCGGTCGGGTAATAACGCGGCCATGTCGCAAAGAGTGAGCGATAAATCCTTCGCGCAACAAATGACCCAACATTTTCGTGAGATACATTGCTTGGCTGCTCTTAATAAGACGTTCTCAGACACCCGAAAAGGGTCCGTTCTTGACAAGTTTATCAATCTAATATAATTTGAAAAGGTATCATAAATCATAAACATTATCAGCCTATTTCATTTAGTCCCTTGAATAGTTTATATCAATCAAACATAATGTTTTGAAAAGATAGTATCATCACCATTATCAACCCATTTTATAGCCCACTAGCAGTCGCCCGCGACTTCGTCCGCGTGAAAACCTCTTAGGTACCCTTCTAACTTTAAAGACAGACTTTCATACAAAATGTATAAAGGCACATATAGTGTGCTCATTCCCCGCTCCCCCTCTCAATTTAATTTTTCTATAGTTTCCCGTGAAGCATCATCCGTACCATCCCGTGTGATAGAAGTCAATTTTTGTTAAACTTGTATGACATTTCAGTAAAAAAACCTTAAAAATATAATTTTGGAAGCTGATGGGTATAAATTGATATTAAATAGTATATATTTCACTCTTGGCAAGTTTATCAAATAAACAAAAATAATTTTAAAATCCGATTCATTAAGTTAATTTGCCTGTTTAAACAATTACGATCAAACTCTTCCTGTACAATGATTTCTGTAGGTTAATATCATCGTATATAGAACATAGATCTAAACTACAATGCACACTTCCAAAAAATAGTAATATTTTAATTTCGCCATAACTTCAAAACCAAAGTCCAATTTTAATCTTTTAAATACCATATTATCTACATAAACTGTACTTAGTGATGAAGAATTTACTTTGATAAGGATTAAAGCATGAGTAAAATAAATGCGTTTAAATGTATCCAAAAAAAAATTAAAATTTCAAATAAAAAAATGGTTGTTGTGCCTCACTCGACATAGATAGGTTTAGTGTGTCGCGGACTTTTTTGTAGATCTTCATAAGATCTCTAATTAATTAAAACATTTAATTTTTATCTTTTATGTTTAAAGGTACGAAAAAGTATTTCTGGTTGATTTTTTACACCTTGTGTCCGAAAAACCCAAATATTTTACGGAACCCTAGTTTTTTCCAAAATAAAATTTGCCTATGTTACTCGTGGATAATGTAGCTTTCGAATGGTGAAAGAATTTTTAAAAACGGTCCAGTAGTTTTTGAGCCTATTCATTACAAACAAACAAAGTTTTCCTCTTTATAATATTAGTATAGATTACAACTCCAGGCCAATACAGTTAAAACTTAGTTACCACCCTACCGACAAAGACGTACCGCCAAGCGATTTAGCGTTCCGGTGCGATATCGTGTAAAAACCGAAAAACGTGTGGATTTCATCCTACTCCTAACAAATTAGCCCCCTTTCGTGTTAGATTGCATCATCACTTAACATCAGGTGAGATAGCAGTCAAGGGCCAACTTGTACCTAGTAGATAAAAAAAACCTCAGACGTATAATTTTAAGATAGAGTATGACATGTTTGAGTTTCACTGTTGGCAAGTTTATCCAAGGTAATCAAATTGAATTTGAAAAGGTTATTGTATTAATTTCATTTATTTATTTCATTCATTCAATATCAGCCTATTTTTCATTGCTTACTGTAGGACCAAGTCTCCCTCCCTATAGGTAAAGCGATATGGAACTAAGACCTCAAACGTATAATGTACACTCAAAAAAAGTTCTCTAGACAAGCTTGTCCATTAAATATGCTTTGTAAACCTAGTATCAACAACCACACGACCTAACGAGCTTGAAATTACACTATAATTTTGAGAAACTCTTGACTAATTTATCCATCAAATACAATTTGAACAGATTGTATCATGATCATTAAACAATTAATTAATCATACTACTATTATAAAGGCGAAAGTTGTGTGTATGTTTGTTACTTCTCACGACTAAACGGCTGGAGTTATATTAATAACATTTGTTATAAAATGAACTTACATCTTGGATTAACAAATAAGCTACATATTATCCCGAAATTCCCACGGGAAAAGAACTATGTGGGTGAAAGCTGTTTGAACTTACTTTTATAGAACTTTGGCTGGATAAATTAGAAGCTAGTTCACTGTTCAGTTTCCACCTAAGACAAAGACGAATTACTGCCATAAAAAGCAACTTTTTGTTTGAAAGAGTAGTGTTATAAAATATCATTGATTTATAGAACTTGTTTAAGTTTGCTTTCTTCCATAATAAATTGCATAATCACTTAACATTAGGTGTGATAGCAGTCAAGGGCCAACTTGTAGTCGATAAAAAAAAAATATATATATATATATATATATATATATATATATATATATAGATAGTTTCATAAATTCTATAATTATTTAAATAGATAGACTGTCCCAGATAAGCTAACATTGTATGTTTAATGTTGTTTACAATGACGAACGATGTGACATAGTATGGTTCATATACTTTATATCTATTTATAATAGAAAGATAATAACGTTGGCCGCGTTTCAATAATAGTTATGATACAATGATCTAATTATATTACGTAGATTAAGAGAGATAGATAACATGCCAAACGTATTTAAACTTTTCTGTTAATGAGCAGTTCTGTTGTATGTTGAAAAATATCTTCATCACTTAGTTTAGACGAACCATACTAAACAACTATCATAGATAACGTAACATAGATACATTACAACAATTTTATTTTTTTTAATGAAAGAGCCACATCGCCACCAAGAATCAGTAGGCAGTGTAGAGAAAAATCTTTTAGCAAAAAATAGAACCGACTCAAAACGCACTAAAAAGTAAAAAATAACTGTGTCATTTAGTTGATTTAATTTACTTAAGCATATCTATGAATTCGGTGCCAGCCAAGTTTAAGGAACATTTATTTAACGTACTAAAGCAGTTTCTGGGTTATAGGTAATGTCCTTAAAGTAGAAACCTTGGCTGGCACCGACTTTAGATATGCTTAAGTAAATTAAAGCAACTAAATGACACAGTTATTTTATACTTTTAAGTGCGTTTTGAGTTGGTTCTATTTTTTGTCAAAAAATTTTATTTCTTACTTTTTAGTGATTTAACGCCACGTAACGTACTCGTACTATATTGTCATAGTATATTATACGGCACTTGTAGCCAAAAACCGAAATCGCTGCAAGTGTGCCTGAACAATTTGAAGAGTTCCTTCAATTTTCCCAGGATATCATCATCAGATCCTAACATGATTACAATGGGACCATCTTGGAAGTGTGCCCTTTCTAATAGAAAAAGAATTATCAAAATCAGATAGACTGTAAAAAGTTATGCGTGGTCAAACATAAAAAAAATATATACGTGTCGAATTAAGAACCTCCTCCGGTTTTTTTTTTCGGATAAGAAAGCATAGGTAAATCGTCGACCATTAGAGCGGTGAAGTCAAAAGTTAAGTAAGCTAGCTTCCATCTACGATTGCATCATCACTTTACATCAGGTGTGATTGTAGTCAAAGACAAACTTGGTAAATAAATAAAACAAACACAAACGCGTATTTTGCATCATCATTTCTCATTTTTTTAACGACTTACGACTTCAAAAAAAAAGGAGTTTCTCAATTCGACCGTATAGATTTTTTTTATGTGTGTTCGCGCATAACTTCGTCGTTTATGAACCAATTTTGATAATTCTTTTATTGTTGGAAAGGAGATAGTCCGGTAGTGGTACCATGACAAGGAAACCAGAATCTGATGATGGGATCCTGGAGAAACCGAGGGAAACTTTCAAAAATTGTAGGGACGACAAGTTCGTTTGTTGACAAGGGACAACAATTTGATGAAGGTGTGGAGTCGAATTTTTTAAAATAAAACAACTGTCTATAACTTTCCTTTAATTTCAAATACCTTTTGAAAGTCAGTTAAATGTGCTTTAAAAGAGCAGATTCATTAAAAGTTAGGTAGGTAATTAAGCGAGTTTGCATTAGATTGGCGTGGTGGATATAAACTCCATCCCGGTGCTAATGGGAGGGAGGGCTAGTGCCGAGGTACATTAGTTAGGGTGATAATGCGTTTTTAGCTCGCTTTATGTCGCATATAAAAATGAAGATTTTTATTTGCTTTCATTTTTAAACTCGGAGTTGTTGCTAAGTAACATATACGTCCGAGTGGCACAGTGGATAGTGACCCTGCGTCTGCGTCCGAGGTTGTGGATTCGATTTCTATATCTGAAAAAATGTTAGTATGATGAGCATGACGTTTTTCAGTGTCTGGTTTTATATATCTTTGTAAATATATATGAGTAATAAATATAAAATATTGATCAGTTATCATAGTAACCATAATACAAGTTACCTACGCTTACTTTAGGGCTAGGTAGCGATGTGTGTAATTGTCGTATAATATTTATTTTCAATATTTTTTTACCCGACTGCGTCAGAAGGAGGGTTATATTTTTCAAGCGTATGTATGTATGTATGTATGTATGTCCATTTCTTCGGCACGCGCTACAGCCTAAACGACTTAACGAATTTTGACAGGTGAGGTGTCGTTGAATTCGTTAAAATTGTGGTAGTGACGTAGGCTATATAAATTTTCAAAATGATGGCAGTAAATGGGGGAAAAAGGGGGGGATGTGTGTATTTCTTTCTTATTTTAACAATAAAATTTTATATAGATATAGTGATCCTTGTTTATTCTCTTTTCAGTTCATAACTTCTATGCAGTCGGGTTTTTGTTTTTGTAATAATATTTTTTTATATATACACAATAAACTATATAAGAACAAGGTGGACATGTGCACGATGGATTCCGTATAAAATAGTTTTTATTTTTTAAATTGTTAAATTGTTTTTGTTTTTTATATATTTTCTATCGAGCGCTGTCTTTTTATTTTTTCTCTCTCTCGTTCTTTTAAGGTAGTTCTTTGTTCTCACCTAGTCATGATGGATCGGAGAATTTCAGTACAAATCCGCCAGTCCTCCTCTCCCGATGGCATGCGTCGCACGAAGTTTTTTGCATCCACCTTATCCTCTGACCCCTGAGCCTTTATTCCGTGCTATACGACCTCGGGGTGTCTGGTGGGTTGCCAGTGGTGAGCCTATGTGGCATTAGATCTTTAGGTCCTAGGTTCGATTCTTGGGTTTGTTCGGAATCGATCGAATGTCGAAAATAGAATTGACATGCTGGTCACTGTCTTTAATATTGCATAGTGATATCATATATTATTAAATCAAGGCCGCCAACTCGCATCGAAGTAGTATTGTGGGTATTAGCTTCGTATCCCCTTTTCCCTTTGTTCCCCGAAGTGAAGTATGGCGCTGTAGTAGGCCTTTTTTTTATCGCTGGGAAATGCATTTACGCATCCCTTCCACGAAAGGGGGAAGGGTATGTGGGACTCCCGGTAATCCGGAATACCCACTAAAACCCAGCGGATCCGTCTGCGTCATTTGAGAGAGCGCCACAGGATCGCTTTCGCATGCTACTATGACGTCTTGAGTACTTGAGTACCGTCACGGACGCGATTGTGACATTACGTGTCTAGTTAATTACTATTTAAAATTGTTGTAATTTAACGCAGAACACATTGAAATAGCTAACTAGTGTTTACCTTATTAAAACCAGTTATCAGTGTCAGAGTAGTATATGTGAACACAGCACAGAAACACAAATAAAACAGTAAATACTCCATAGAAATTTCATACAGGACGTAAGTTTTGACTTTAGTGACGTTTTTTATGTATTACATACCCGCAAACATCGGAGTCATATATCGATTGCTGCTCGCTGATTTTTAAACTGCTAACGCCATCTATCAGCAGCCTACTAAATCTAGTTGTGACTTGATACATATTTATTTGGGAACAAAAATCTGACTCCAAAAAGCATGGCAAAGTGTAAGGCTTGCGGTAAATTTTTAACGTCGTCAGTGGCCGCTGTGTGTGGGTGCTCTGCAGTGTATCACAAGGCATGTGTTGCCTTACCTGAAAAGAGCCAGTTGAAACCTGGGTGGGCCTGCCCAGAATGTAAGAGCAAAATCCCAAAAGGGGATAATGCCGCGACTCCGGTAAAGGGATTAATATCAAGTTATAGCTCTCCTACGATTACTGTCGATGACCACGAAGATAATTTCACTGCATCTCCCCTGCATGGTTTCCCTGAGACCTGTACCGATCCTGTCGCATCGCAAGAAAGCACCCAGTTAAGTAACATGGATCTGAGTCTTGAGATACGGCTCTTTAGAAATGAACTTCGTCAAGTAAGAGAGGATTTTAAAGATTTTCGTGGGGATATGGCGGCTTTGCGTAACATGATATCTAACTGCAACGATCGTATGGATAAGATTGAAAATAGGCTTACAGCTTTAGAGGCTAGGTCGGAAGATGACTGTGTTTCCAGGGTGAGTGCACTCGAACAAACTTTAAGTCAGCTCAAGTTCGACTTAAATAGCCGTGATCAGGATCTTCTCAAAGCAGACATTGAAATCTCTAATTTGCCTGAGGTCAAAGGTGAGAATCCTGTACATACTATTACGGTCTTAGCAGCAAAACTCGGCGTTGCAATTAAACAGGAAGACGTAGTGTTTGCAGTGAGAGACGGTCAGATTAATGAAACCAAAGATGGTAACCAGGTAAAGAGGGTTAGGCGACTATTAGTTCGTCTATCCCGTTGTCACTTACGAGATGAGCTCCTTCGAAATGCCCGTGTGCGTCGCAACATTAGCTCTTCTGAGCTTAATACTGATGGAAACAAAAGTCGTTTTTACATAAACGAAAGGCTAACACCTACCAATAGGAAATTATTTTACCTAGTGCGGAAAAGTGCTAGGCATCTTCAATGGAAATATACTTGGACCAGACAGGGCCGCATTTACACAAGGCAGACAGATGGTAAACGCGCTCAATGGATTCGTACTGAAGAAGACTGTGTACGTGTTTTTGGTAGTATCGACTTTAGTGAGAAAAAAGATTAATCATCATGAATTCGTATTTCAATCTATTTGTTTTCAGTATTATGTAGTACTATTTCCGCCTGTTAATAATTTAAACTATAGTGTATTTTACAGCAATTGCTATTATTTTTCGGAAGGTATAAATGTACTAACTTTAGGTTATAATTATTTAGTTTTTAACTTAACATGGATCTGTTTAAAGATAATGTTACTGCTGCCTAAGCACTTTTCAAACTGTTTGTCGCTTTATTTCCTGTTGTTCTTTTCGCATTTTTATTCATATTATAATTTCTCTACATTCAACATTCGTGTAAAATCAATTCATAATATCAAGTATCTTGTTTTAATAATGAGTTTCTCTGATAGTTTATCAAATTTAAATTTTTTGCAAAAAGTGTTAACTAAATATTATCATAAACTCAATACTAGCCTTTATTGTATTTTATGTGGTGGATTCATTAAACATATTAATATATTTAAAAATGATTAAGGAAAAATTTCTTACTGTTGGTCTCTTGAACGCAGGATCGTTAGGAACGCGACATGATGAATTCATTGCAATGTTAAGCAATGATTCGGTGGACATTCTTGCGATAAACGAAACCTGGTTACGCCAAAATGAGGATGAAAGGGCACCTAGTGTACCCGGTTATTATTTTAAGCATACACCTAGACCTACAAACATTCGTGGGGGTCGAGGGGGCGGTGTAGGCTTTTATATTCGTAGAGGCATAAGTGTGCGAATCTGCCGCCATCCACAGCTAGAGTCATCTACAGTTGAACAAATGTGGTTAAGTCTTAGCATCAATAAAAATCATCTTATTATAGGCACTGCCTATCGCCCGCCCTGGCTTAATATAAACGAATTTTTTGACGCAGTAACACAATCGGTCACTTCATTTTCGAATGCTGACTTCTTGGTACTATTGGGTGATTTTAACATTAATTTAATGAATCCAGATGACAATAAAGTAAGACTGTTCAATGAATTTCTGCATTCTATAAACCTACAGCAAATAGTCTCTGAACCAACGCATTTCACTGAACACACGAATAGTGAAACGCTTATAGATGTAATATGTACCGACGCGAATATACGCAACGTGTCTGTTACTCACATACCTGAGTTAGGTAGTCATGCGCTAGTAGCTGCTACCTTAAACCTAAAAAAAGTTAAAATTCCCCCACAGTGTATTACAATTCGATCATTTAAGGATATTAATTTATCAAAATTTAATGAGGACTTGGATAATATTGACTGGAATAATCTGAATAGTAGTATTGACGTTAATAATATTATAACAAATCTCAATAGCACCATTTTGAATTTATTTGACCTACATGCTCCTTTTAAAAAGATAGTCATAAAAGAACAACACCCTTGGATAACTGCAACTGTTAGATTGATGATTCGATTACGAAATAAAAGCCACCTGAGGGCTAAATCAACTAAAAAAGAAGCACATAGAATATTTTACAAGGACATGAAAACTGTTGTTGTAAATGCTATTGAATCAGAAAAGAAAGCTTATCATGTGACATACATTAATACCTATATCAAACAGCCTAAAACGTTGTGGAAGAATCTTAAAAAAACAGGTTTAGTCACGGATAAAAAAAAATTTAGGGACATCCCTATAACACTACAAAACCCGGAATTAATTAACCAACATTTTCTTGACGTGCCTGGAAGCAACTCAGTTACCATGTCTGACCTTACTTACTTTGAATTTCATAGATATTGCGAACAGTCGTTTAATTTGCAAATGGTAAACGAAAATGATATAATTAAAATAATTCGAAACTTCAAATCAAATGCTTCAGGTGTTGATAATATTACCTTGCAAATGATTCAGTTATGCTTGCCTCAGTGTTTAGAAACAATTACAAACATAGTTAATTTCTCAATTTTAACCAGCACTTTCCCTGATTTATGGAAGGTAGCTAAGGTGCAACCGCTTCCAAAATGTAGTAATCCTTCCACATATAAAGATCTTAGGCCGATTAGCGTTCTACCTTGTCTCTCTAAAATCTTAGAAAGGGTAGTAGCTAATCAAGTATCAGAACATGTCGAAAATAATAAGATCATGCCTATTCAGCAATCGGGGTTCAGGAAATGTCACAGCACGGCAACCGCACTCACTAATGTTGTTGATGATATCTTGACTGCCGAGGATAAAGGAATGTGTACTATTCTAGTGTTACTAGACTTTTCTAGAGCATTCGATGCCATAAACACTACACTTCTTTTATCTAAATTGTCTTTTTATGGATTTGATACTTCAACAACTAAATGGTTCAATAGCTACCTAACTGGAAGATCTCAGTTTATCGAAATAAAACGTAGTGATAACTCCAGTGTGGTATCGACTATATCTCCAGTTACGCGGGGAGTTCCGCAAGGATCAATACTGGGGCCTTTGCTCTTTGCTATTTATTCGTCGGATATCGTAAACTGCTTTCAACACTGCCAATATCACCTGTATGCCGACGATGTGCAACTATATATATCTTTTTATCCTAAAGACCTAGACGCAGCTGTTATCAAATTAAACTGTGACTTGAGTAGAATAAATCACTGGGCTAAAAGAAACTGTCTTGTTCTGAATCCAGAAAAATCTGTTTTTCTGCTTCTAGGGTCAAAGCATAATATTAATAGCTTAAATAATCATAGTTTTAAAGTAGCTGTAGATAATAATGTTATACGTAGGGTAAATGAAGCTCGAAATTTAGGTGTTATTTTTGATTCTTCACTGCGATTTGAAACACATGTGTTAAATGACGTTCGAAATTGTTTTTATAGGCTTAAATTATTGTATAAAATCAGAGCGTACATTGGCGTTGATCTCCGGAATAAGCTATGTGAGTCACTTGTATTATCGAAGCTTAATTATGCCGATACAGTCATTGGTGGTAGATTGTTGGGTAGAACCAAAAAATTAATACAGCGTGTCCAAAATGCCTGTGCTCGGTATTGTTATAATATTCCGCCAAGGAGCCATGTTACACCTTATATTATCAATGCGAACCACTTAAAAATGGATTCGCGTCGTAAATTGCACTTCGCCACATTGCTGTTCGGTGTAATAAAAACTGGGGTACCGGAGTACCTCGCAAAAAAGTTAAGGTGGATCGAATCCCGGTCTACAGGTAAATTACGAAGCTCCTCAATCATTCTAACTATGCCTCAACATAGAACTGCTGCCTTTCGAGGCAGTTTTAAGTTTGCTGCCACTAAGTGTTGGAACGATTTGCCTCCACCGTTACGAGATATTCAAACAATTAACCTCTTTAAGGCCAAACTTAAATCCATGTTATTGTTAGAACAAAACCAATTAACTGACAATTACTAATAATAATTTATTTCAATTACATTATTGGCAAATTGGTGGCTTCCAATATTTTTGACACTATAGTGAGCAGCGCATTTAATAAGACTAATTTTAAGCTTTAGTTTTAGATTAATTTATCATGTTGTGGCCTTACTTTATTTTATGCTAATATTTAGTGACTTAAACACTGATTCTAGTTTTATTTTATTAAACTTTGTCTAATATTTTGTTTGTAGGTATCTCTTTTTATTCCTTTTTTAATTAGTATTAACCACTTATAGTTGTTAAGTATTATGTAGTTATTTTATAGTTTATAAGTTAGTAGTAATAGGCATAGTAGCATAAACACGTCCGTGAATGTACAAGGCTCCGCCTGAAAACCAGCGTCACAGCTAGCTGTGGCTTCATGCTGAGGTGGAAACCTTGTTTGTCCACGACGCAACATATATTAGTTTTTTCAAGAACTGTTGTAATATTTTGTAGTTTGTTAATTGTATTGTGTTGTGTTGTGTGACAAATAAATTCTATTCTATTCTATTCTATTCTATTCTATTCTATTCTATTCTATTCTTGACGTGTACGCACATTTGTTAGTAGATCTCCATGTTGGTACGACCTAACCTACGGCGGGAGTAGCTGGGCATAGCGATGCCTTCTTCTACCCCGTCTTCCTCAGCGTATTACAGGAGCATCAGGGTCTGCTTCCCGTATCCGCTCTTCTGCTTCTTTAAGGCTCACTACCGTCTCACAGTATTCCAACACGGTCGTCCAACAGGTCTCGCTGCCGATCATACTATTGATTAAGGTCGGCAACGACACGTCTCCACCCGCAATTGACGTCAAGATGTGCCTTTGAGGCCCCCAAGCTGGACATTCGACTAGCGTGTGATGTGCTGTGTCCTTTGGAGCCCCACACTGATGACAAGCCGGAGATGGTTCCCGTCTTATCTGATGCAGATACTTACCAAAACAACCGTGTCCTGTAAGTATCTGCGCCAGCCGGAACGTCAGTGTTCCGTGTCTTTTTTCTTTTTAACCGCGCTGTAGTAGGCCTGAAGGATACCTCGTAAGTATCACATTTCTAACTCAAACTCCGGCACCGTCAGATTATACTGAAGATCGTGTCAGTATAAATTTCACAAAATGTAAAAAAACCTAGGTGTCGTAATTGCGCAGCTCTGATTTTAATCTCGAAGCCAAACACAATTTAGTTGCGCTGTAAATTATTTTTCATTTTATCCAGCGCTTAATTGGCGCGTCTCGTTTCCGTTCCCGGTTTGTACTTGTATTAAACACACGCCTGGCATTTTTGAGCTTCCCCGAAACGGGTACGGCACGCAATCCAGCGAGTGTTATCTACCAGTCAGACATTAAAGAAAGAATATTAGGTAGCCATTTTTATGAATATGACCTAATTCAGTTTAGGCTTTATATGGCCTAAAACTAAATAGTCAATAGAATTGTAGTGGACTGATTTAAGAATTAATTATTCAAAGCTTTTATTTAACTTGCATTGTAAGTATGTAAGTTTGGGGTGGAATCCTTGTGCTCAATTCTGAAGTAGATACCTTCAACGGATTGAGCTGAAATGTTGTATATAAGTTTACTTTGGATGACAATGCGTGATATAGTGTGTGACATCAATTTAAATCCAATATGGCGAACCATACTAGGAGGCAGAATAGATATTTTAATGCATTTCGACAATCTATACTAAAATTATAAAAAAGTAAGTTTGTAAATGGATCTGTTGGGGTTAATCTTCGAAACTACTGATCTGATTTTAAAAATTCTTTCTCTAGTAGAAAGTTGCATTATGAAGCTTTTATGATCATATAAATAAAATATAATTAGGTTATAAGTTGATAGTTAAAATTTTTAAGAAAAAAATTGTATTCTTCTTTTTAGAGCGTTTAAAAAAAAGTTTTTTGCTTTTAATTTATTACTATAATAGCTGCCAATTAACGACTATTACAGAGCCAAGCATCCCTTTCTTTCCCTCCCACCAAGGTTCAATGTATTTTAACGCATTAATAATTGGCACAGCAAGCTTTCCGAAGCACAGAGGTAACTTCATAAATTTCCGAACTTCAAGCTAAAAATTTTTATTGAGAATCTCTTAATAGAAATATTTCATTAAAATCTCGAGATTCAATGTCATGTATTTTATCCAGGTGCGCTATTAAAAGGCTTCCCTCTTTATAGAAGAGAGGATATGGAGCTTAAACCCACCACGCTGGTCCAATGTGGGTTGGCGGGCTTAGGGTGATAATGTTTAATTCATTAACGATAATGAACTATTCTTTTAATGATTATGACCGTAACGGGCTTAACTCTGAGACACGGGGGTGTAACACCACCAATTTCCCAAGTCCGGGCATAAAATTCACTGACATTTTGTTAGAAGATAAAAAAGTTCAGAAATATTCCTCGATCCGTGCCAAGATTCGACCACAGGACCCTCTGAACCTAACTACTAGACCAGTGAGTCATTTAAGAGGGTTTACGTTTTTCAAATACAATTGCAGCGGAAATAAGTTTGACGGTAGTATTTTAAAACACATCAACAGAACAACAAACACAGTTATCTCGAACTTGGCGACTCTGAAGTAGATTTTCATGTCACGAGCCGCCAGTACGTAATTTTATTTACGTGTAACATAGACGTTCTGGTGAGCTTTACTCTCAATTTACACTGAGTGAGAGCCAAGGACACCTGAGCAACTGGAACTTTGAGCCGGTGCCACCGTTCTCTTAATTGTTAGTTAATTCTGCTATTTAAACACCTGATTATAATATCTTTGTTTTTGCACTAGTAATAATTAATTTACAGACCGAACAGATGAAACATCTATAATAATATTTTATAAATTATAACTATGTAAAAAAATATTATCTAAAGACAAAAAACCCGATTGCTTAGAAGTAATGAACTGAAAAGAGAAAAACAAGTATCACTCAAAGGGCAAAGAAAGATTTACTAAAACTACGTTTGTTCCCGCCTGCAGCACCATAAAGTATATAAAATTTGATATAGATAGAGTGATACTTGTTTTTCTCTTTTAAGTTCATTACTTCTAAGCAGTCGGATTTTTGTCTTTATTATAATATTTTTTTGAGATTTTTAGTTTTAGTTTGTAGAAATGAGATGGTACATTTTTTGTCATTTTTTTGTTAAATAAGTAATATAAACATTATATGATATATATATTTTTGAAATGGTTTTTTTACTACCTTTCATATGATACCCATTTAGTATTCTATTATTTATTTAATTACAATTTTTTTTAATTTTCAACAATGCTTATAAAAAAATTATAAAAAACACTATTAAAAATTTATAAAAAAATCTCCGCCTGGTAAAAAAAAGCCCAAAGAGGTCACCGAATTGCAACCAAGATACATATGTTATTTGATCTACATCCTAGTCCAGTAGGAATCGGCGCGTGAGTACCGAAAACTATTCGACCTCAATTTTTTATGCGATCCTCTTCAAATTGCCCTCCTAATGATATAAATGCATGTTGCCATGGCGCAACCCGGTGCCATATTGTTTAAACCGAAATTGTTTAAACAATTGCAAGGAATTGTTATTTTTCAACCGGACAAATTTTTTTCATATTCTTTTTTAAAATACCAATAAAAAAGGTCCTATGACTTTTAATTTTTAAAGGTTCGAAAAATCTCAAATTTGGCTAATTACAAAAATATATTAAAAAAAAACATAATGTCTAAGTAATATTTTTTTTTTAATTCTCTATACAATTGTTAATAATATTGTTAAAAGAGATTTTAAAAAATTTCATTGTTTAAATCTTTTTTTTAATTGTTAATTCCGCGCGCTCGCAAGTATGCGTCGCTTACCTCTAAGTATCGCTGTCCCCACTCACCGTTGGTCGGCCTCTCTGTGTCTCGAATCATTATTTATCATTTATCTTAAAAACTATCAACTTTATCAAGATTGTTAAAGAGAGCAATGTTATTAATAATTAAATTGTCTACAATTTGTTTTTAATAAATTTTTTTCTGAAATCAATTTTTCAATATTTTTTTATGTATGACCACGCATAACTTTTTACAGAGTTGTCCGATTTTGATAATTCTTGTCACACACACACACACACACACGGCACGGAGACCGTCAAATTATACGTATGTATAATTTGGTCACAAAAATCTAATAGAATCGTTCTACGTAACAACACATAGAAAAAGGCTAGTAGAAGCGCAAGGAATAGGGATAATGCAAAAGTACGCTCTCTTTTTCAGTGCTAACTTGCTTTATATTTAGATTGCTTTATTCAAGTCTTAGGAAACCTCAAGAATGACTTCCAACACTGAACTGAAAGGAAATATAGTTCGCGCTTTGATAAAGTTTTAATAAATTCTTGGAATTCTAAACTCATCCGAGGTTATGATGGATGCGTGTACTACTTTTACTTTTTCTCTGTTTTATTTCAAATTTGAAAGGATTTCATTCGCTTCTGAGTGGAAAGTTGTTTTGCTCGACGATATCAAATGTGGAAATCGTGCGAAGAATTTTATCGATATGGACGTTAGGCATTTTAGGCTGACAGAAATTCTTGCGGAAAACGTAGGAGTTTTTGATTTTTCGTGCAAATGAAATATCTCGTTATACCTTTTTCAACATACTCTGAAAATCGGCAGGTTACGAATCATGATAAACTATGCTCCACTGATCTAGACAGACTTATGAATAACGAAGTAACAAACGGTTAGACACATTAATTAAATACCAAGTTAATATTATAAATGTTGAAAGTCCCCTGACAAATTTGAGAAATTCATAACCTTAATAATTGAAAAACGAACGAAAAAGTCTGCAAAAGACTAGTTGGATCTTCATCATACCTATATACCTATACTAAAGCCAAACTCGATTGAGAATGCTTGTCAACAAACAAATTAAAAATGGAGGTAGAAATCACTAGTCATTTTACACCTATTTTTTTTAAATAACTTGTTAATGACGAATTCATGACAGTAAATTAGATTAGTAAGCTTAAAACTAATTAATATATGTAATATCTTTTAAATAAGATTTTATAAAAAACAAAACATAATTTTAAATTTATTAGACATAAAATGTGTTGCATTTTCTATCTTCATTTTAAATTTGTTTGTTGACAAGCATTCTCAATCAAGTTTGGCTTTAGTATAAGTACTATCTCGATCACATCATAAAATATCCATTCGTTTACGATGCCACTGGCAGACAGATAGACATATCAAATAAAAAAAATACTTTTTGTACATCAGGGATGAATAATAAAATTTTATCGGTCTTCCTGAGTAAAACTACCATCAATACTTTAAAACAACTTAAACTATAAAGAAAGTAGGTCAAATCTATTAAACCTATTTGATTAGATAAAGATAAAAAAAAAATTTTAGTACATTTTCCTTGGACTAAATTAGGCAAGTACATTATATTAAAGACTGGTAATAAGACATACAACGTCTAATTTATTTGATTGTAGACTTCGTTCAAACAACGCGTGCCGTGACACTTCCAATATGGTCCCATAGTTATGATAGGATCTGATGATGATATCCTGGGAAAATTAAAGAAAGTTTTGATTCGGTTCTATTCTTTGTCAAAAAAATTTTAATAGTACAACATGTTTAAAGTATGGTTTAAGTGTACCTCAATCTACCTGTTGAACTGCATGGAATTTTTCTACTTATCTTACTTAACGTCATTATTTTATGACATGTATGATTTATGCATCGTCAAGTGTGAATAGGCGTCTTCTAGGAAAGCACGCTCCAATATTAACTTTATCCTTGCTTTCCACTAGGAATTATTGTAATCAATCTCAAGCCAATCAATTAAAAAAAAATAAAACTACTTTTCAACATTGATAACAATATAACTATCTTATCTAATGACTCCTTATACCTTAATTGCATTTGATATATCTCTTCAAACCCCCAAAAACAGAATGCCACGAAAAATCCCTGCCATTTTCTTTTATGTCGCTCAGCCCTTCCACTATCATCGTTTAAGAGCGAAGTGTTCCTATTGGTTAATCATTAAATTACGTGTTTTTAAAAAGCCAAAGACAGCAGTATATCATTATTAAATCACAGACTACGAATATTGAATATAGACTATGAAAATTGGAGTAACATTTTGGAGTAACAATTCTATGCTTATATCATTTCACAAATCTCATCTATTGTTAACTTGTGCAACCGGCCCTTTGTTTTAATGGGCGATAATACAGACATAAACAGATGAGTTATTACCCTAACACCTTATAATTAATATTTATTTATTATATATCCACTTCGCTCCCTTTTTCGTAGGTAAGTATCGTTGGTCGAGCAGTTAGCTAATAAACACTCGAAGTGATCTTTTAAATTTTCCTCCCCATTAACTGAGCGAAAACCCCGATATTACATGCGGTTCCGAGTTTTTCAATAGCTTTAGATTACGGGGACCTAGGTTCCTAATTGTACTTACGGAGATTAACAGTTAAGGTTATCCCTTGACTGCAATCACATCTGGTGGTAAGTGATGACGCAATCTAAGATGTAAGCGGGCTAGCTTGTTGGGAGTAGAATGAAATCCACACCTCTTTCGGTTTTTTCACGACATTGTATGGTCATACTAAATCGCTTGGCGGTTACCATCTTCGTTGGTAGGATGGTGACTAGCCACGGCCGAAGTCTCCCACCTACCAGAACTGGACCAATTCAGAAAATCTTAATCGGCCCAGCCGGGAGTCGAACTTAGAACCACCGCCAAAATGAAGATTATGTTGCTAAATTATGTCCAATAACGTTAAATTCTATTAAAAAATGGTGAAGTACTCCGCAAAGCTGAGGTAAGGAACTAAAACTCGTACTCGTACGTATTTGAAAATGTAGTTTTTCCTTTAGAAATACACTCGAAGTGAGCTTTTAAATTTCCCGCCCCATTAACTGAGCGAAAACCCCGATATTAAATGCGGTTCCGAGTTTTTCATCTTTTACATAAAGACGCTGTCACACTGGCGACAGCGCCGTCAGAGCGACATCAGTAAGCACAAAACAATTTTTAGAAAAATTGTCAACACCAGCTTACTTTTATCCCTTTGATAAGCTTTCTACTGGCATAGTTTTTGGAAATGAGATATTTTCAATAATACATACATATTTTTCCGAACATCAAAGAAAGTATTTCAAACTGAACTGGTAAGCGTTCAAATCTACAAGGTAAGAATTTTTAATTATACACTGTATAGCACATTATCGTAATCAATTTCCTTAAAGCTAATGCTATCTCAAGTCAAACCTTAGATTGAGTAGTCTATACATTATGTAGAGTACCTACATAAAAGTTGTCATAACATTTAAATAATGAATCAATTCAATCTCCCTAGAAACGGACACAAGTTAGTTATATCAGCTTATCGCCTCCAAAAAGTACAAAATCATTCGTAGGATTGGGTGTACTCTTCTACAACAAGATGCCCAATTCTGTTTTAGATCTGCCATTGCATAAATTTTAAATCATTTTAAAAATGTATTCAAAACTCACTGAGTCAAGTCAAATTTTTAAATGACAAAGATGTCGAGTGGCAATTGGATCGGTTTTCAACTTCACATCTAAAGTGGAATAAATATTTTTTTGTAACAGTACAGTATATATATTGTAAAAGTGTATGATTTAAAAAGAGCAACTGTTGGATAGCCGCTCCAGGGTGGTAGAGCTGATCCTTTGCGCAAAAAACGAGGCCTTTCATCAGTTGTTGTAATTATTTAAGCCAACTTGAAATAAACGATTTTGAATTATTTTTGGCAATTATGATGATGCAAACAAAAAGTCGTAAAACAAATAGTCGCCAATATAGTAACACCCTTACACGTTCAGTAGTTTTCAACTTTGCACGCTAAAAGCGTAGTGGTAAATCCAGCGGAAATTAGCGGCCTGCTTTAAACCTACATAAGAGAGTTTAAAAATTAACTTAAACGTAGTTAATAACTTTGAAATTTGTTTTGTATTGTGTACCTAGTAGTTAAGAGTGTTTGGAACAAACTATTGGAGAAACTGTAGTTGGAGTTGAAAAGTTTATTTGTTTATAATGCTATGAAAATATTGTACAGGAATTAAATGTTAAAAAAGGTACCTTATAAAAAAGTACTTACTTTTCGCATATTGCAAAAGATAACAAGCTTCCTTCCTTATCTTTATAACATATACAAAGTCCCCTGTCACGGCTATGTATCTGTTTGGGATAAACTCAAAGAACAGAACCGACTGTCAAGCGGTTTTCACTAAGGTCCCTATTCCACCAGCATTTCGCGAGTGTCAGCGTTGCTTCAACGTATGTGCAGCATCGACGTCGCGTTAACGCGACGAATAGGGGCCTAATAGATTAAGTGGTTCCCAAGGATAATTGTTAATTGTTGGAGAAGTCGGACAAATTTAATCCGCCTGGGAGTTTTAATCGAAAACGCTGGTGTATCTATTTGAAATATAACGAAACAAACAAAGCAATGTACAGAAGAATTGTTTCTCTTTATTATTTATTGGTTGGTTTATTTCACAAAAAAATCCGCGATGGCATATATTTATAACTTGGTAACTTAATCGGATAACTTGCTCTACCCATTTTTTTTAAAGGGCTTCGTACAATTTTTATTTTTGGTGGTTGGTCCTTTTTTGGACTGAAACTTTGCAGTGATAGGTCATTAAATAGATTCATAGTTGCTGATATCTAACTTCCTTACAAGTTTATTATGTATACACGTGGGAAAACCAAACCAAAAGTCCCCAAACATACGGCATGTCAGTAAACATACGGCCAAACTAAGCCAAACAAATAGTGCAAACAAACCAACTGGATGTTCACGCTGTACAAACAACCGACCTAATTGACTTTGCCCTTTTTGCCCGGAAAGTAAACACCTGAACTCTTATCTCAGACTAAGATAGTTTTACGGCTTTAAAACATTGAAGCGGTAAGTCGAAGGTCTTATACCTGGTCATAACAATAATTTTTTGACGGTCTCCATAGCGCAGTGGTATGCGCAGAGGATTTATAAGACAGAGGTCCTGGGTTCAATTCCTGGCAATGTCGATTTAGAATTTCTAAATTGGTCCAGGTCTGGCTGGTGGAAAGCTTCGGCCGTAACTATCATCCTACCGACTAAGACGGTTCGCCAAGCAATTTAGCGTTCCGGGATGTCATGTAGAAACCGATAGGGGTGTGGATTTTATCCTACTCCTAATAAAATTGGCCCGCTTCTATTCATTTTTAGGTAAATAGGTGATAGGTATTCATTTACTTAATTAAAATACATACGTACAAAAGATCAAGGCGTGATGTTATGTATATGCTTCTTCTGTCAAATATATGAGTGGGGGCACCAACACACCTTCTTCACACATTCTGACCTGGGCATATATTAAAATACATGTAGGTACATTCTCACTTCCCTGCATTTGGTCTTCTTTAAATTTCAATCATTCGTAAATCTACCTTACAAACCTTTTCTTCTCCCCTTCCAATCATCTTTCTGTCTAATCATCTCTTTCAAAAATCATACTTTCGTTGTCCACGTTCACTTATTCCTTTCCTTTCTCAATTTTCTTCACTATAACTTCTTTTTTATGACCACGCATAACTTTTTACAGAGTTGTCCGATTTTGATAATTCTTTTTTTATTAGAAAGGGCATACTTTCAAGGTGGTTTCATTGTCATGATTGATCATGTTAGGATCTATAGATGATATCCTGGGGAAATTGAAGGAACTCTTTAAATTTTGGAGGCACGCTTACAGAGATTTAGGTTTTTATGTCGGTATCGGTAGCTTTTTGGCTACTAGTGCCACATAATATACTATAACAGTGTAGTACGATTACGTTACGTGGCGATAAATCAGTAACAAAAAATAGAACCGACTCAAAACGGTAAAAAAGTAAAAAATAACTAGTAACTATAGTCGATTCTATTTTTTGTTAAAAAATTTCAAAGCTACATTTACAATAGTAAACATTTCTTGACTAAGTAAAAACTCTTTAGCAGACGATGCAAGACCAATTGATATTAATTAACCAATTTTACGATAATGATAAATATAGTAAAGGAATTTGTGTTATTCCTTCTCTACCCAGTCGTAAGGGGTTCTAAATTAACCGAGTATCGCTCAAACTGAAATACGAGCTCGGAATTCGTTTCTTAATTAGCCTTAATTAGATTTTGCAGGAGATTGTGAGCGAGCAGCCGTGAGACGCGCGCTGTGTTTTATTTTCATTTGAATACGGAATTGGATATAAAATTTAATATATTT
Organism: Mycalesis mineus; assembly: GCA_034621355.1. Lineage (NCBI taxonomy): Eukaryota > Metazoa > Arthropoda > Insecta > Lepidoptera > Nymphalidae > Mycalesis > Mycalesis mineus. The sequence goes on from CM067901.1 coordinate 12,493,505, forward strand.
TAGTTAAGTTCTTCTAGGAATCTTGGGAGTGGTCGTGGTTGATAAGTACGATATGTGATTTAAGTTCTTTGATTCACACTTTTTTATTGCTCGTATAGAATCTACGTTAGTCTAATGGAACTTCGATCACGAGGGTCTGGGTTCGAATCCTGCGTCTTGTCACGGAATAACTCTGACTTTTCATTTTTCTATGAAATGTTCAGTACATTGCAAGACCGAAGTCGGGAAGTTGGTGGTGTTACAGCCTCGTGTCTAGGAGAGCACGTTAAGCCGTCAGTCCCGATCACTATGATCAACATCTGATAGTGATCATTAATAAATTAAAGTCCAATCAAATATGGACCAATATTTTTGAGAAAAGCATGAGCTTACTTACAAAGTGTACATACGACAATCATAACCACTGTTTTCTGTTAAGATATATTATTTGAAACAGTAAAAACAACCTTGAATTCCTTTTTATTTAATTTTTTGCTACATCATATAATAATATTAGTCTAAAATATTTATCATAATTATAGTAAAGGTATTTCGTTTAATTTTCAATGAAACCAAGAATTTATTATTACATTTTATTTATTTTGTTTAATTGTTTATATATTAGCATGTATGTGATAGAATCAATGTATAAAATAAAATAAATGTATTGTTCAACACCTGCATTCTAATGCCCTAATGTTTTCCTAAACCTAAGATTGCCTGGAAGAAATCAACTTGTTAAGCGATTGCCTTATCTACGAGCTCTACTTATTGGATTTTATGTATCTGTTTTATGTTTCTCTTCGTCTTGGTAAATAAATTAAAAATAAATAAATACTTACGTATACACAAACATCTTAAGTATATACTGATTGCAAAATCACCATTTTCCGAAGTCGGTTAAAAATAGAGCAACTAAATTACCAGTAGTCAGTTATGCGAAGTAGATTTACATCTTTCAGATGAGGGTACATTGTAAAGTTAAATTGAATGTAGGAAAGCGTACAACGGTTTCTTTTTATGTAAATCCCTGAATTTAAGGCCTTTATTCGCAATACAAAGAACAAAAAGGTAGCTTAGCAGAATTAACATTTTCGTTCATTTCAAATGTATACGTTTTGAACATTTATTTAAATGTACTGTTACATGTAGATCATATTGTTTTAACCTTATTTTTTAGTAGTAGAGTTTTTTGTGTCAGAAGTCTTCCGGGGAAGTACTACCACCAAGCTGATTTCTGCTGATTTTTACAAGCCCTAGACTACAATCACATCTGATGGTAAGTGATGATGCAATCTAAGATGGAAGCGGGCTAACTTGTTAGAAGTAGGATGAAATCCACACCCCTTTCGGTTTCTACATGACATTGTACCGAAACACTAAATCGCTTGGTGGTACGTCTTTGTTGATAGGGTGGGAGCCACGGTGGAAACCTTCCACCAGTCAGATCGGAACAAATTTAGAATCCTAATCTTATTTGACTCAGCCGAGAATCGAACACAGGACCGCCGTCTCATAAATCCACTGCGCCACGGAGGGTGTCAATAAGCATTTTGGAGCATTTTTAAATGGGTTTCTAATGGCATGCTAGCCAACTAGTAAAAAAACATTACGACGAAAACCCTAGAAAGTTAAATATTTCTCAAGAGCCTGTATAAGGTATTCAAGAGCTATATTTCCATACTCAAGTATTACCCGCCGCCCAAGTTCTCCAATCGTATATTCTGGAAATATTCCCAACTTCAGCAAATAAACAAAATTGTGTAAACAAACTCGAATCCGCCTCGCAAGCCTTGAACCTAATTGGATCTACTACTTTTTGTTTTTGAAAACTAAAAAGAACTAACGTATTGGAGTAGAATTTTTATAAATTTACTTTTATTGTTTTAGATTTTACTAAGTTGCTAGTAAGAGAAACGCCTTGTTGGTAAAATTTCTTTTTCTTACAGATATCCCTGAGGAGGGAGGCCTGACGACCCGTTAATATAGGCCGATGATAATGACAGCAATTTATACTTTTCATCCGTAAAAACACCATCAAGTAAACGGCACTAAATGAGCTTCTATTTTCTTATGAAAGTACATTTTCATGTTGACAGTCCACTGATTACATGTCTCGGGTAGTAGTATATTATTTGTGGTATAAATGTTTTTTTGTATAATCTACACTTTCATTACACTCGCAATGAACATCCGCGGGCAATTTCAGTCTCACGGTCAGCTCTACAATACATTAGCTATGTATGCTCTTTGCTCGTAATCTCCTGTGATCATATAGTTTACAATTAGATTTATCTATGGTTTGCTTATCTGTATTTTTTTGCTTATGGTACCTAATATGGTTGTTCTGTTTCGTTAGTTTAGTGGTTTGTCTATATGACTTTGGATTACGATGTCTGGGTTCCATTCCTGGATCAATAAATATTGAGCTTTCTTTTCACACAAATTGAGAGGCGGGAGTTTGAAAGTTAGTGGTGTGTACACCCCCAATCCTTTAAGGGCATCGCCGACGCTTCAAAGTAATAAAAATTAGTGTCTGATTAGCTAACGTTATTAATAAAAAAATAATTATTCTTAGTCCGTCAAATTGCTTTTGAACAGCGTAGTAATTTAAGCTCAGCCGTGGCTAGTTACCACCCTGCCGATATAAACGTACCACCAAGCGATTTAACGATCCGGCATGAAGTCATGTAGAAACCGAAAGGGGTGTGGATATTATCCTAATACTAACAAGAAAGTCAGCTTCCGTCCTAATTGCATTATCACATAACATCTAGTGCAATTGCAGTTAAGGGCTATTTTTAAATCAATAAAAAAAGGATACAGGTTGCATTTCCGCTTTGGATAGCCAGGCAGATCTGACTTCTGCCATCAATAGCTTAAATTAATTCTAAAAATCTTTTCTTATTGTTCGAATAGCAAGGGCACTAACTAATTCATCGTTCAGTAGATCGCTAACAAAGTGGGACGTTCAATTCAAATTAAATCAATGATGAATACGAAAACTTCGCTCTGGATTATCTTGTGAACACTTTTACGAGTAAGAACAATAGTCTGCAGGTCAGCTTATAATATTTTCTTCTTTCTTCTTCTTCTTTGGACTGATGATTTGTTTAATAATTATCGTTTTTCTTTCACTGTATCTGTAGACGGGTCACCTTATGTTTTGAACTTGTAATGATTTGCAAACTTTTATTTTATTTCTTTACATTAATAGACAGAATGGTCATATATAAGGGAGGGTTACTTCTAACAAGTTAGCCCGCTTCCATCTTAGATTTGTATTGTATCATCACTTACCATCAGATGTAATATTTAATAAAAAAACTGATAGACAGACCAATATTTTAAAAATTAATTTTAATGTATTTTAAATAATATTTATGTACTTTAATATGCATTTAGCGAAAACCTATTAACTTGAAATCACAAAAAAATTTGAAATAAAAATAGAACCGACTCAAAACGCACTAAAAAGTAAAAGTTTTTATTTCTTACTTTTTAGTAATTTATCGCCATGTATTGTACTCGTACTATACTGTCATAGTATATTATACGACATTAGTAGCCAAATAGCTACCGATTTCGAGTCAAAAACCAAAATCACTGTAAGCGTGCCTCCAAAATTTGAAGAGTTCCTTCAATTTTCCCAGGATATCATCATCAGAACCCACCATGATGACAATGGGACCACCTTGGAAGTATGCCCTTTCTAATAAAAAAATAATTATCAAAATCTGACAACTCTGTAATAAGTTATGCGTGGTCATACATAAAAAAAATATATATACGTGTCGAATTGAGAACCTCCTCTGTTTTTTTCGACGGTTAAAAAGACACTACTTATTTTATAGATAGTTATTTATTTTATAGATAGATTACAAACGGAAGTTTATCAGCTCATGCTAAACAAATTTAACCACCGGAATGTGCGGAACAACTTACCATTACCAATTTTTATAGTATGTACGTAGGCACGCTTAGGTCTACGAGTTGAGAACCCGCCTACGAGATGTCTACAAGACCGCTACGCTGTAAGAAACTGTCTACGAAGCTACGAAATCACAAACTTTCCCCCCCGGAGATGTGCTGGAGGAAGTTTCCAAAAGTAAAGGGTAGCATGTAGCCTTAAAGTTATACTTTCGATGTTATCAAATGTTGCAGTGTACATGCTAACATGAATCTTGTGAGTAACAAGTTCAAATTTAAAAAGAAAATACCGCAACCGTGAAGGTGTTTCAAGTTTTATATCAAAAATTTTATTTAAGAAAATCCCTGATATCAGATAGGCTTATTGGAGCTGAGAATATATATATAGCTGAGATAACACAAGCATTAAAATAAAAACCGCATCGTAATCGGTCCATTCGTTTAAAAGCTTCGTTGCCACAGATGTACCTACACCTTATTACTCGAATATTCATATTTTTCAACCCCCGACGCAAAAACGACGGGGTGTTATAAGTTTGACGTGTCTGTGTAAATGTATGTGTATGTGCCTGTCTGTGGCATTGTAAATCCCAAACGGATGATCCGATTTTAATGCGGTATTTTTGTTTGAAAGGTATATCAGTCGAAAGTGTTCTTAGCTATGTTTGGTGGAAATCGGTTCAGGTCTTCAAGGTCATCAGGTCGTTTGTTAGGTGTGATAGAAATGTTACACGCTCAGTTTGCTTGAAAGCATGTGTGTGATCTGACATTTCAAACACTAATGTCTTCTGGAACCACTGAGCTGGTCTGATGATAAGGCTCGAAGGTAGGAGACATAACCCTGGTTTACCTTTTTAATAAACCCATCGAGTTTGGGCTCGTTGAATTTGTTTCGACTGGTTCTTTTCATGATGATGAATATGAATATGTGGCATATGAAACCCTGGAATGCCGGAATAAAACGGAGAAACCAATTTATATTTTTGCTGAAGAATGACCAAAGTTTAATCTTTATTTGGGTTGAGGGTTTTAAAATTTTTAATTCAATAGTTATAATACTAGAGCGTCGTTTTAATCATATTTCTTGTAACAAAGGTGAGTGTGCATGTTTGTATATATATACTTCTTCAATAACTAAACGACTGGGACGATTTTAATATAATTTGATATGGAGTTAGCAGCCACCCTGCATCCACGCACATATGCCACATTTTATTCTAAAATACGTTAATGAATGATAACTACGATAAGTGAACGAAAACTACGCAGGTGACACCGCGGGCGTCCTCTAGTAAAAGCTAAAAGTTTATCAGCTCATGCTACTGGCACAAGTTAATCAAATGGTCAGCAACAATTGATTTAGGATATCAGTATAATTCAGAGGTAGCAAGTTTTTTATGTATAACAAGTTAGCACGACTGCGACCATACCTAACGATGCAATCTAAGATGTCAGTCAGATCTTTACAAAAATGGAAGAATCTTAATTGGACCCGCTGGGATTCAAACCCAGGTCCTCGGTCTTATAAATCTGTAGAATAATAATAATAATAATCTATATTGCCATGAAAACCATATACTAGGGAACCTGTATCGTGGAGACCTTAGTCGATTAACAATTGCAGGGTATCTATGGACTAGTTGAAAAGACATAGCGTAATAGACCCTCAATTGTCTAAATCTTAACAGCTCATATTTCAAAAGTTGATTACTTTTGATTTTAGCAAAATTTAAATTATAGATTAAATGAAATCATTAAGCAACAATTAATATTAAAATATATATTTAAATATTTTAAGATTTTAAATTAAAAATTTTAAAAAACACATTGTCCATTTTTATTCAATTATCCAAATGAACAAGAGCAATCTTGTACAGTGACCTAGATGGATAAGATTAAATTCTTCGCCTTCTTCCCCGTCCGAAATAATTGCAGCGCTTTAGCGATTGTAGCAATCTGATTAAGACTTGATTTAGCTTAGTTTGTATTACTTTTTTAGTAGTTGCAAAACGAATATTTGAAAGCGACATTTTTTTACTGTTCTGTTGTTTAAGAATCTTAAAAGTTTATTAAGATCCGTAATTATGTTACTAGTGAAGATCGACCAATTTTAGCATTTTGTGAGGGTCCTAAATTCGGTGACGTTGCATATTTAAACAGTACCTTTGAGTCATTTGAAAAATTATGACTCAAGAAGTACAAAATTCGTGGTGTGATCTTCGATCAATTACGCACGTGGATTCTACGTAACTTTTGTATGATCATCATCATTATCAGCCTTTAAACGGCCCATTGCAGAGCCAGGCTTCCCTACTTATAGAAAGGATATGGAGCGTATAGCCATCATACTGCTCCAAAGCGGTTTGGCGAGCTTAGGGTGATAATGTTTCATTTATTAATAATCACTAATGACACTGATGATAGTGACCATGACGGACGGCGTAACGTGCTTTCCGTGGCACGGAGCTGTTTCTTCAACAACTTCCCGACTCCGGGCTTGGGATGAAATAAAAACTTCATAGAAAAAGGTACGACTCCTTTCAACGGGCGGGAATCGAACTGTTATACTGATAAAGATAAAGATAAAGATTTTTTATTTGCTTAAATATGGGTTTAAAATATAGGTACATTATTTCAATATTGGTTCCGACATATTTTGCCATTCTGGCGTGCAAATATACAGTTTTCATATAAAATATTACAATTATTAACGCTTAATCTTATTAAATAATTAAATACAATGTCATAAAACTTGGTCATATTATATAATTAAATACAATGTCAAAAAAATAATAATAATAAGAATAAGATAATAATAAGAATAAGAATAATAACAATAATAGAATTAAGAATTAAATTTAATATATCCATTAATCTTATAGAAATTCTTTTCTAGAAGCCATTTATTTAGCTCTTTTTTAAAACTCTGGAGAGGCATTGCCTGTAACTTGCATGGTAAATTATTAAAAGCTATAATTGCCATAAAGAAAGCATTCTTTTTAAATATGTTTAAAGTACATTTAGATATGCAAATTTTATTGGGGAATCTTTGATTATTGTCACCTTTGCGCTCAAAATATTTGGGATATTTTTTGACAAGAATACAAATTTCTCTAATATACATACTAGGCAGCGGTAAGATATTCAACTGCTTGAAAAGTGGTCTACAACTCACAAGGGGACCCACACCAAATATAGCCCGAACACATTTTTTTTGAGCCCTAAAAGCTCTGTCAATATCCACAGAATTACCCCAGATAGGAAGACCATAAGTGAGCACTGATGCTACGTAACCGTGATAAGCAGTTATTGCTGCTTCTGAGGACTTCCGAGAGTCTTTTAAAAAAACACTTTAAAATGTGCTACAATTTAATTAAAGACACAATGTTATAAAATGGAAATAGTATACAAAGAGATTTAGTAGAACTAAAACAATATGCGGCTTGTATGGCTTTCAGGAGAAGACTGACTCTGTCACAAGCGACTGTTAGCTTCCTTTAGATAGAAATGCTGGCAAAGAACTATGTAAGCACATCTGCTAACATAGGCTGGATGTAACAGAACATGTGATCTTTTTGTCAACCGTAGAACTACAAGTATTGATGGCTCAAAACAAAACAATTGTACTGCAAAGGTACGCAAACACCCAAACGCAATACAGCATGAAAACTTCGCAAACAATAGCATTATGGAGCGAGGTCGTCTTGTTTCGTCATTCCTAGAAATTGCTAACCCTCCAAATTGCAATCTTGTTATAAGGAAAATTCGGTATAAAGGAAGGCCTTCGACGTACACAACACTTGATTATGTTTTACCTAAACAAATACACCTTATTTTACATGTAAATACCGATTTTCGGTGTTTGGGATAATGGTATTCAAGGTTCGGGAGGTGTTATTGTTGAATATAGGTAAAAATATTGTTTCTTTTATATTAGTCCGGCACATTTTAATATTTGAATGTATTTATCACTATTAGCTTATTTAAACAGCCCATTTCAGGTTCAAACCTCCCTTCAGAAGAAAAAATATAGAGCTAAGACACACCGCGCTGCTCCAAGAGTTTGTATAATAATGTCCAGTGGGGTATCGTTGAATAGGCATTTAAAAATCATTTTTAACCGACTTCAAAAAAGGAGGTTATCAATTCGACCCGTATTTATGTAATATTTCTAGAACTGCCCAGTTTTCGCATATGTTAGTCTATATCAGCGTCTGAACAAATGCGCCAAATTTCATAAGTGTATGCATTGACATATTAATACTTTGTGTAATAATATTTTGTGTATAAAAACATAAATACATCCTAGTGTGTATAAAATATCTTGGGACACTTTTGACGTAAATTTTGCATTAGACCCGAAGTCCATAGTATTAATATGTCAATGAGTGTATGTATGTATTTATGTTTGTGGAGGCATATCTCCGGAACTACAAGTTCGATTTAAATAATTCTTTTCTTATTGTACTAGGTATTGTTTAACTTAGGGAAGTATTGCAAGTTTTATGAAGATCGGTTCAGTAGATTTTGAGATAGGGATTTTTCATGCATGGCCACGATTAACTTTTCACCGAATAGTCCGATTTTGAAAATTCTTTTTTTATTAGAAAGGGTACACTTCCAAAATGGTCCCATAGTCATCATGTTAGGATCTGATGATGAGATCTTGGTTAAATCGAAGGAACTCTTCAAACTTCATAGGCACATTTGCAGCGATGTCGGTAGTTTATAGATGGCTGGCGAATAGTGGTTCTCATAGTTTAGAACGAGGTTTAACATATTATGTGCGTTGCCGATAAATAAACCACTAAAAAGTATGAAAAAAAAATTTTAATAAAAAATTAAACCGACTTCAAAAACCACTAAAAAAGTAAAAAATAAATGCGTCATTTAGTTACTTTAATTTACTTAACCATATCTATGAAGTCGGTGCCACCTGTAAGCTTTCTACTTGATGATATGATACCTAATTCACACAAAGTTCTTTGCTGCTTTGTTGAATAAACTTTCCTTAAACTTGGACGGCACCGAGTTTATAGATATGTTTAAGTAAATTAAAGTTACTTAATGACGCATTTATTTTCTACTTTTCAGTGGGTTTTGAAGTCGGTTTCATTCTTTATTAAAAATTTTTTAGTTTTATTTTCAACATTATTCGATTCGACCGTTTAGAGTTTTATATTGATTGAAAATTGCATATCACCATTCTCACATATACTTTTTAGATAGTAGGTATTTACGGTGAAAGGACGAAAACTTCTTATTAAGAAATGTGGTATATTTAGTAGGTAATTTTCAAGAGAAACTTGCCATTTGAAAGTTTTAAGTTGCACAACCAAAATAAAGAAGCGTATCAAATCTCCCAAACATTACATACACAGTAGAATTTAAAAGCAAGTCTACTTTTAGTAATGAAATAGCAACACTCTTGTACTTTGTTGGTCTTTTGAAACCACATTATCTAATGTGTATTCAATACTGCACTTTATATAGTACAGATAAAGTTCATATTAGTAAAGCACCTGCACTTTAAGTTTAAAGGACGTACAGTATGTAAGTACGTATGGAAAAGTTTCGATTTCCGCAATACATTTAAGTGCAAGTCACGAATCAACAAGATTGAGTGTTGGTATACGAAAACTGCCTTATACCTTACCTTTTCGTAAACTCACGACCAAATTATACATTTTTGCACTCTTCCGTAGCACATTATTGACAAACGTAATTCAGCAAATCGCACAATGATCATTTTATGCAAGCTATATTACTGTAAAGTTTCCTCAAAAACGGCAGATTATGTGTGAAAGGGTAACAAACATCCATCCATCCATACAAACTTTCTCCTTTATAATATGACATCGTACCAGAACGCTTAATCGCTTGGTGGTACGTCTTGTTGGTAGGCGATAGCCACGGCCGAGTTCTCCCACCAACTAAACCCGGGCCAATTCAGAAAATCTCAATCTGCTTGCCAGCAATCGAACCCAGAACTTCCGTCGTATAAATCCACCGCGCATTGCGCTACGAAGGCCTTCAAAAATTCTTTCTAAGCTGTCAATCAAACTTAAATTGTTATTTGTATGAACAATTTCTGACTCCGATCTTAGAATTTATTAGAAGAAAATCTAAATTATTCCACAACCTGACCCAGGATTCGAACTCAGGACCTCGTGATCGAAGCCTATTTCTAGATCAAAAAAGCGGTCTCAGTTACCAGACTTATCTTCGTGGCAACCCTTCATCGTTGTCTCTATCTTTACCTTTAACTTAAAGGGTGTTTGCAAAGGCTGGCAGTGAAGTTGATTGATCAACAAACAGCCTTTTACTTATAGCCGTTTGAAAAGTTTTGTTAGATCAACAAGCTACGCTAAATATATTAAATTTTGAAGGTTTTTTATGCTACTAATCTAGAATTTTGTTATCTTTGAACTCTATGTTACATTTTACCAATTTGTCAATCAAATAACATTAGGGCTTGACATATAGATCTACTGGTTGTAATTGTATATCCAGTGTAAGTATGAATGTATGTATATTAGTATATTTGTATGTTTGTAACCGACTTTTTTGGGCGCGATTTTACTAAAGCCAAATTCTTTTCATGTGGATTTGAGACGATGCTTTATTTGTCAAATTATTCAAACAAATTTAATAATTTTCATCTATAGAAGGTAGAAAAATTTCAATTTTTATAATTTTTCTCTACAGTCGATAAAAAACACATTTTATGCCTAATATAATTTAAAATTTTTCTCTATGTTTTGTTAATTTAATTTCAATAATTATCTTTACCATTTCTCATTGAAAAATCTTGAATATATTAATTAGTTTTATGCTTTCTATAGAAACCCAAACTAAAAAATAGAAAATAAATTTTAATAAATTTAAATTAAGAATAGTGTTAAAAATTTCATTAACTATAAATTAATAATAGTGTAAATAAAAAAAAAATATTTTATTTTAAAAAAGTGTGGGGTGCTTTTTAGATATTGTCATAATGATAGTCATTAACTACTTTATTTAAAAAATTAGTTGTAAAATGACTAGTAATTTCTACCTTCATGTTGTTTGTTGACAAGCATTTTCAATCGAATTTGGCTTTAGTATAGGTAGGTATTTTATAACCTAGAAATCCCAGATTCGATTCCAAGCTAGTTTAAATTTAGAAAACCATAATTTCTTGATTTTTAGATAAAATTTACATTCCAGTTATATTTTAAACCTTTTTCAAACCGCTTGATTTTCAAAGTTGGCCCACTATTATCTTTGCTGCAACATTTCTTTAAAGTGAGATGGAATCAGGCTAACAGTGATTTTTATCAATATGTGTTCAGGGTCCGTCAATTGGTAAAGAAAAAGATACTTTTACTTAAGATCATTTTTTTTTATCGACTACAAGTTAGCCCTTGACTGCTATCACACACCTGATGTTAAGTGATGATGCAGTCTAAGATGGAAGCGGGCTAATTTGTTATGAGTAGGATGAAATCCACACTCCTTTTGGTTTCTACGCGACATCGTACCGGAACGCTAAATCGCTTGGCGGTACGTCTTTGTCGGTAGGGTGGTAACTAGCCACGGCGACAGCCTCCCACCAGCCGGACTAAGACAAATTAAGAAAAATCTCAATCTGCCCCGCCGGGAATCGAACCCAGGACCTCCGTCTTATAAATACACCGCGCATACCACTGTGCCACGGAGGTCGTCAAAATCATCGTCCTTGTTATAAGACGTCATTGATAGACGTAGGTCTATTGAAAGGACTATCAACCACAGCGACTTTTTCCCTTACAACGATAACTATACAAACAAGAACGTTATAGAGAGAGAAATAAAACTCCGTTTTAAGTACTTAACAAACACTTTAATTCATATAAATAACAATAATAATTATCAAAATAACTACAACGTTTGATTGGCGTGCCGTTCCTTTATAATTACACACATACAACATCAAGGATCAATTTTACAATTTAAAAGTAAGCAATATGATTGTTTTAAACAAAAATTGGAAACAATTTGATAGGAATTCGAAATTTATCACTAAGAGGTACGAAGTACTACTACGTATTTAAGAGGAACAAGTAAAATGTATAGAGAATTTTTATTTTATTTATTTATTATATTCTAAGAGTGTCTCTATAGTATGCATATTAAATAGTACAACGGAAAATGTGTCACATCTGAAACATGATTTAATGTTGATAAATGATAGATATAGTCGACGCAATTTAAACTGAGTCGTCGGGCAATAAATGTCAGTAGGAATGTGCACGCAATGCAACCCGTTATCGATACTTAGCAACCTGCGCACTATCGATGCTTCAGGTGGCATAAGAAAAGAAACATGAAGTGATAAGACTACCTCCATATCACTGTCAATATAAGAGACGACTCAATTTAAAATGCGTCGACTATTGGGACATCGATGATACATGTTATAATAAGTCAAAAACCTAACTAAGAAAACCACTGAACACATACAATTTTTTATATTGCTCTTAGTTGATTATTAAAATTTAAACAATCCGACTAGTTTCGAACCCATACGGGGTTTTTAATCATGAGCTCGCTTGTTCCGACAGCAGTGACCTGAATTTTTACCATTTATAATTCAATAGTATGGAAATACTTGCGATAGCTTAAGTTTTTAGTTAAGCTAATCCAAATGCTACTTTAATGAATGCTTCTCAATTTGAGACGTATATAGGTGATGTCACGTTCTGGCTCGAACTCAAAGAAATGTAACAAAATGAGAATATCAAGCAAGTCAGCCCGACGTATTGAATACGCAGAGCTGCCACAGAATACATTACGCTCTGAATGTTACTCGTATATCCTGGTAAGTTTGTCGTTTTACATGTGAATCGGGTGGGAGATCGTGACGTGGGGTTGCTATATGGCTTAACGGCTACGGGTATAACCCGTAATATGCCATACACCAACTTTTATATTTTTATGGTTATAAACTGGTTGGTAAATTGCAATATTTAATTGTTTATCTAGTGATTGTTTGTAGCATTGTGCAAACAAATTAATTAGTTTTTTTCCTGTGTCACTGGTCATCGGATACCAAAAAGTTTTTAAACATCTTATCCAAACAACTGATCGATGTGTCCGGTGACCAACGTGCTGATGCTTATATTGTCAGAAAATGTAAGAACCCACATATATTGAAAATAATGAGTTTGTTGTTGGATGAGACTTTTTGGATTACATTTACTAAAGGTGTTTCCAACATTCATGAATTTATTTTTATTGTTAGCGCCACATTTTACGATAAAAAGTACTAAATAGTACAATTACAATACATTACAATTAGATAACTAATAAATAGTAACAATATCTGAAATTGGAAAATAAGCGAAGATGTACTCGCATATTCAATACTTTGAAAAACTTTGCAATCTATTTCTAAACACGGAACTACAAGTAGGTAGTAACTACATACTCGTAAGTCCCACGGCTTAAAACAGCTGTTGGAATTAAAAGCTTTCCAAAGTTTTATTCCGCGCTCTATTTAGTACAAGTTATTAATTACTTGAGAGGCTTAAAGAGCCAGGAGCGCTGTTTTATCGAAACTGGACAGAATGAGTTTCAACTACCTGTCCATCTCTCTTTGACTTACGATAATATAGATAGAGACAAATTCGAAATTTCGTTACAGTATAGGGCTACAGAACTCCCTCATACGAAAGAGGTTTTATAATTTTGGAGTTTTGTGTTGAAGTTTGAATAATTATAGAAGAAAGTTTGCAGGTACTTATTCATTATATGTATTTTGTGTTAAAACCCGATAGTGTGAGTTTCGACTTTGTCCCCATCTCTCTCTGTCTAACACGGTGGTACTATAAATAGAAAAAGACAAATTCGGGTATTCGTTACAGAATGGCGCTACAGGACTCCTACCTCATAGGAAAAACGATTTGAGGTTTTGGAGTTCTGAATGAATGCTTCTATAAATCCACAATTTGTGATAGTTTAACACTTTTTGCGATCAATTGAAATAAAAAAACATACAAATATATTATATTTCATACTCAGATTTTAATAAACTCATAATACTTTTCAGATCAATTATAAAATCAATATTATATTTATACTATTTTAAATAAAAAACCTTGAAATAATAATATGGCATAATACTTAAGCAGTATGTCGATTCTCAACCTCAGTTTTGAAGCTTATCTACAACGGTTGCAAAGCGGATGTAACAGAAATCGGTATTCTCCAAAGACATTTTGCCACATTAGACTGACAAGGTGGAATAATCGACGAGATGTAAGCGAGTTCGTACGATATATTTTTTTCAGGAATCGACATACTGTTAATACGATAATTTAAAATTTATAATAATTTAACAGATTTGTTTCGGAAAATTAATAATAAAATAGTGTTGTATATTTATCTACAAATCTAGTTCGATGTGTATTGATTGTAATTGCTTTTCTCTAAAAGCGGACGGCATAATATAAATTAATTTATAGACATAGAACTGTATTTTGCTTTATGACGTAAAATAAAAGTTTAAGCGGTAACTGCTTTTATATCTTTTCAGGCAGCATAGTCTTAGTTTTTAAATATTAGTCTTTGCTTGGCCGCCACAAAATACTTCCATTTTTTTATTCATTACAAGTTAGCACTTGTAAGTAAAATAATCTAAGATGGAACTTTTCAGAAGTGGGATGAAAATTCAGACCTTTTGGTTTCTGCACGACATCGTACAGGAACGCTAAATCGCTTGACGGTACTTTTATGCCGGCAGAGTGGTAAGCTAGCCACGGTCAAAAAATGAGCCGACCAGGACCAGGATCTCAAACGGCCCCGCCGGAAATCGAACCCGTCTAATAGATCCACTGCGCATACCACTGCGACAAAAAGTTATCTTGAAAATAATGTAATGTAGTACTCGTAAGTAAATTAAGGCGGTCAAGCTTAGACACCCAAAACTTTTTAAAATATGATCCAAATAATGAAATTTTAGTTAAAATAGTAAATATAGAATATGACAAGAATAGATTAGTTATATCAAAAATAAGCGTTTCAAGAAAAGCGATGCAAAATAACACTTTCTATATAGCAATCTCTTTAGAACGCCTGATTTGTAGGAAACTCTATCTTAAAAGTAGAATAGTGTAGAAGTAGAGAAAGAAGTATAGTTCAATACAAAAGTGGTTTAAACTGTGAAGAGATAGAAAATTTAAAAGTCATCGCTACATATAAAGTTACTTAAAACATTATAAACCTCATAGAAAGTGATAGAGAAAGTATAAGATAGGTAAATAATTTCAAAAAGGATTTGGTCCAAACCAGACTAGGACAGACAGTCCGTTTGTGAAAAAGCTACCTATTTTTGCAGAAAGATAACCATAAAAGCTGTGCAAAGCTAATTCAGATCTTTCTCAAATTGATGTACTTCTATATATAAAATTAAATTAGAATGAAGTTTTTTTTTATCGATTACAAGTTGGCCCTTGACTGCTATCAAACCTGATGTTAAGTGATGATACAATCTAAGATGAAAACGGGCTAACTTGTTAGGAGTAGGATGAAAATCCACACCCCTTTCGGTTTCTACACGACATCGTACCGGAACGCTAGTTCGCTTGGCGGTACGGCTTTGTCGGTAGGGCGGTAACTAGCCACAGCGAAAGCCTCCCACCAGCCAGACCAAGACAAATTAAGAAAAATCTCAATCTGCCTCGCCGGGAATCGAACCCAGGACCTCCGTCTTATGAATCCACCGCGCATACTACTGCGCCACGGAGGTCGTCAACTAGTATTAATACAACAAATATTAATATTTTAAAATCTGAAGTTATTTCATTTATTGTTTTTTCCTTTTAAAATTCAATCAGTTTTTAAAAAATTCACCATCACTCGTCGCCGTTCCTCCAACATTATTTCTTCCAAGCACGGCTTTTCTAGTACCGTTGATTTTCTAATACAGTGGTCGATATTTTAGTTGAGTGTATTTAAGCACCCTCACTCTGATTGTACCTTTGTTTCAAGATTTCTTGGATATCATGACCTTATACAGTATTAATTAACTTTGCTAAATTACGACCCACTTTACACAGCGATTATGACATAAATAAAGTTTAGGAAACTTTTATTTGCTTTGATTTCTGAATTGCAAGGAATAGTTCAATCACTTGTGAATAATTGTAGGGCTTTTGTGATAAATTGTACTGCAAACATTAACCCTGAATGCCTAAATAAGTGTCTGAATTTTACAAAAGCAAATAAACGATATCCTAATTTAGTATTTATTTATTTAAAAAATGAGAACACTTATTGGTATGTAGGTGTATGTAGCTTTCCGCGATCTGTTTCAATTCTCAAATGCCTACTTTTGTTTCTGAAAAGGTAGAAGCATTGACTCTTATGGCATCACTCTTTGTAAATTCACAACTTTTCAAAATTTATTTAATCGATTTTTATTCAAGATATATTTTTTATGATTCTACAGTGAAATTCACCATAAATGACAGATCGGATTGGGTTTTAAATATACTGTATGAAAGGAAATTGCAATAAAGTCGTAGAAGTGCCGTTCCTTTCAGCCATTGTTAGCCGTTCTAAAGAAAGAGGCGACGCCCCAGGGTTACTTACCATTTTAGTTCTTTTTCTTTTAGTTCTTTTAACGTTTCTACTTCTATTTTTTACTCACAATTTCACCATTATCAGTATTCATAGCCCTACAATTCAGTGGCAAATATTCAGAAATCATAATATCTATTTTTTTGCGAAGCCATAAAAATTCATATATTTCATACATCATTCATACATATATTTAGTAGAAATAAGAATACGCAATACATTTCGGAACATGCATTTATTACAAGTGGAAAATTTCAAAAATCCAGAGTAAGATTTTATAAAATACTAATTTTGAAAATAGTTAAAAATCATACCAATAGATACATAGATGAGGTATGTGTTTTTATGTAAATTTAAGCTAAATAAAAAGAAATGTTATTTTTGAAACATGTACGATATTAGAATCAACGTAATTGACACAAATTAAATAAAATGAAAAATGAATAAATTTATTTTATTTAAGTGGGATTTTATTACTTTTATTTTTTTTTAATAAAATTAATAGAATACTCTGAGTTATGATTCATTTTATTTTAACAGTGATTAGTCTATGATCTAGGTGGTGATTTCATCTAATTTTATATTTCTATACATTATAAAGCGTATGATCTCTTCTTTTTCTTATGCAGGCACCTAAATTCATCATAATCTATTATATTTTAGTAGGCAGTTTATTGAAATAGGAAAAAGTTGAAAATTTCTAGGAGATACTTCGAAACGCTTAATAAATTAAGGCTAAGTTACACAAGGATGGTTTCTTCATTACTATTACAGTTTTTTTAGTGGCAACGACCATATCACCATATTGACACTATAGTCTAAGAGCCTGTGATGGCCGAACATTCGTCATATAAAACTAGTTCGTCATGCCACGATTTACCACAATCTAAATTCCAAATTGGTTCTACTATAATACTAATCTACTAGATTTTTGACGGTAAAGAAATAAACTGTCACTTTTCCCTGTGTAAGTTAGCACTTACAGTTATTTAAAGGAAACATAACTTATACTTACTTCAGAAATAATACAGTTGCCAATACCGTACAACAGCACATATAAAAAAAAGTAATAAATAATTATTTGAAATAATAAAGTTAATTGTTTATATAAACACAAGGTTTCCACATTTTATATAACTTTAAGCCTTTTACTAAAAAAAATTACGACTGATTATTCTATAACATTATGAAAAACTGAAACAATCAAAAATATTCCTAACAACTATAAAAGCAGACATTAAATGATGCAATTACAATGATTTAATAACTTGTAAAATAAGAATACATTAACTGAGATTCTTGCAAATAAATAAATTAATTTCGAAAGAATCGTAAACAATATTAATTGCAAATTGTTTAAAATAAAGAGTCATTTAAGTAAATCAGAAATGTGACTTTCTCGCGAATAATAATGGAGAGCACATAGTATTAAGTTAATGAATGTAGCCATATGAAAACATTGATTCAATAAAAATTTTCAATCTATATATAGGAAAAGACGACACCAATGATTCGAAAATCCTAAAAAATGAACACACCCGCCATATTATATGTTATTTTCGCTTAATATAAAACTCAGTAGCTATAGCATACATTATTATATCTATGACACTTATATACAAAAACTCTAGGTATACGTAAACACATATTAACGTCACATGGCCTCACTAAAAATAATTTTAATTAAATCTATCGACAACGCTTCCTTTGTCACCTACACAAATGGCTTTGTTATTTATAAACTACGGCATAATATTTTGAAGCTAACCTTAGTTAATGAGAGTGCACAGTCTATTTATATACGGTCTTTGTATTCAATACTAAGAGCCAGTGGCCAATAGATCTTCGTCAATTTATAAAAACGAAAAGGTTGTCAAAAGTATAGTTTATATATAAATACTTATAATATGTAGATAAACACCCAGATCACACATACATTTTTGTAGATGTGGGAATTGAACCCACAGCCGCAGCAGCGGGGTCACTTTTAACTGCGACACTGTCCAGCTATAGAGATAGCCGTTTCGGTTGTTAGCAAATTTCAAAAAAACGAGACCAAAATAGGATAAAACTGGGGTATTCGTAGTATTACCAAGTGTTGTAATATCTCAAAGAAAAATAAGAACATATACGCTTAAACTTATATTAGTTGTTGTCCCCGTTCTGCTGCCTATAGTAGGAACATTGGCTGACAAACTTTAAGCTATTACAATATTCCGAAAGTCTGATTATCACTGGCTCTTGTACTATACATTACTGTCCTGCTGCTGTCTTCAAAAAATGTTACCTAAATAAAAAATATAAAAATGGGAAATTAGTTATTTTTTTATTTTTATAATTTACGGAAAATAAGATAGGTGGCCCACATCATCATAAGTGGAAAACCATCGTATAATCTGGAAAAAGATTTACGAGTTGTAAATATTTTTTATGTATATTTCTTCTAATATATTATGATTTAAATAGATAATTGATGTGTAACTTAAACGAGATAGCATTCAAAATATTATGTATCTTTTACATACATGTTTAAATTCTGTTATACAAAAGGGCTCTTTATCTCGACAATCAGATGATAATATAGACGTTTTGAAATCTTTTCAAAATCTCTATTAAAGCATGACATTTAATTTAAAGTTTTGCTGTTTTACCCTCCGATAATAATAATTATTGCCTTCAATTTCGAATATTTTCATTTTTGTGTCAATCTGATCTTTGAAACACCCCTTTGAGATAAACATTTTGTTTTATGTGAACGATTCGTTTAAAAACTAATTAATATTCATCTATTAGAAGCTTAAGTTTTACCGAAATAATCAATCAATTCAATATGTACTTTCACAGAACAGAAAAATTTGCCGCTAACTGTACTTGCTATTAAAAGAAAGCATGAAAGCAAATCGTTCATACAAAACAAAATCATTTCCAAAATATGAAACACATACTCTAAAAGATGGACTACTAAAACTTAATTATTGTATACTTAAAACATTTAATTACATAATATAATTATATTTATATATTCCATTTTGTATTCTAATTAGACCTTTATACCACAGCCTTCAAGGCTATATACAATGATATCAGAAGTGTGAAAGAGAGAAACGCCTAGAGGAAGAAGGAAAACGTTAAGGGACTTCTACACCTGTACATTTGAGCACAATTGCCTCAATTTTCTTGATGGAAACATTATTTCGATTGTTATTTGAGCATCCAACTGCCATTTGCAGAACAATAGTTAATTCTTGTTTGTAGGTCTCAACAAGAATTTTTAAATTTTGTTTATCTCATGGACGTAATTGACAAGAATTTTTACCTACTTATTTATTTATTTTAATAACTTTATTGCATACTACTTAATGCATATGCATACATAATTATAAATAAATAAATATCAACGAAAAAAAGTTTAATAAATAGGCAAAGATTCTAATGAGCTGTGACATGCTATAGCACGCTATGCTGTTATGGCGTAAAATGCCAAAATCAAAGTGACTTTTCTATGTAGGCACTGTCAATGTCAGAACTTTATTTAGGACAAATTGTTAATTCTACCTAATTTCAAGTCACTTTATCATCATCATGATGGTAACATGAAGTAGATTAAACATGATGGTAACATGAACCATTGAAATCTCTTGTTACAAGCAATGGAGTATGCCTATTTTAGTATAATCAACATAGGTAATGTCATTATTAGAATGCAATGTCTTTTTAATTTCGTACTGCTTTCATATATCTATGGGCCTTGATAGTGTAAGACACCCATTACTTTACTTGATTTAATTATAAGAATTATTCAGGTGGTGTTTACCTATCACCTACAATTATTGGAAAAATGTTATTGGTTGTGTCCGGTTCGTTTTAGTAATTGGATGCTCAATAATAACAGAATATTATGTTACCTTCTACTTTATAGTCTAAAACACTATTAAAATATCTATCTTTTTGCTTAGAACATTTTAAACCTTATCCAAATTGATTTAATTCGATCTGCGTTGTTGAATAACATATTTGACGACTTAGTTTAAGATGTCAAATATGGTTGTTGCATTAAAGTTCGAAAATTTCTTCCCTTTTTCTGACGCAGTCGGGTAAAATTTGATTTGATATAATCGTTCGTAATATAATTTACTCCAGTGTTATCCATAATTAAGAATTACTTTTACTGGAGAATGAGAATGCATTATATGAATTCAATTGGGAACTGACTCAAAATTTTGAATTATTTTTATAATTTTCGGGCGTCAGAAAATAGAAAATCGAATACAATTCTAGATAATCTAGACCTTTCCATAGTTTTAAAATCCTTCAATAAAATCATAAGCTTCTAAAGTGGACATAGTAAGATAGATGAGCCATAGAGAGAAAAAGAATATAGACGTAAGGATCTTGACACCACGAGGCCCCCCCAACTCCCCTCCAACGGACTTCCTCCTCCGTAACACGAGGACTATGACAGCAAGGACTGCTTCTGAACAGAACATGGTGACACTGAAGGCTAAGCTGCAAGAGAAAATGATTATCAGCAGGCTACAAACTCTCACCCTCATACGGATAAAATTGTAGGACTTGCTCTGTTTTTTGTTATCAGTGATGGAAGCCATCTGCCAGTCATAGCTAGCCCTTTTGTAAGGATTTACGAAAACTACGACCTTACGCCTGCATCTAGCGGCTTTCTACAACTTGATATTATTAGATTACCTAGTGGGAAGTCGGTCAACACTACGTTTCCTGAGGCAAACTTGCAATTTTAGCACCTTCGGACCGCATTGTTCATTGCCCCTTCGAAATAAGCGCCATACTGACTGTTTTCATACAGTTAAAAGAAGATTTAAAAGGTGGATAAACTTTAATAACGCTTTCAAGTTATAGCAACGCATTGAAAATATTTCAATGCTGCAAATTACAGAGACAGTTTTTTTAATTCCTGACCAATCCATTTTCTAATATCTTCAACTAATAAAATCAGCTCAAGGTACGAAAGCTTTTCGAATATTGATCCCGAAACTTTGGTTTCAAAGTACCACAAAATAATCAGTGGGGTCGACTTCATATATCCATGCAGTGCAGTGCCTATCCGAAGACACATTAGGTACATATTGGAGAAAGAATTTTTATACGTGTCTCATATACAAAATGGAAAATTCTAAAAAAAATTAAATACCTACTCTATGATACTCACTTGCCCGGTTCCACGTGGAACTTTTCGTTTTTGCTCCAGTGGACTATTGCGGCCACTGTCCACGCGACGCCGATGCCCAGGAACACGTTGACGGCGTTGGAGCCGGTGACGTTTCCCACGGACGCGTCCGCGTGCTTGTCTTGTATGGCTGCCACTTTGCTGGCAAAGGTGTCTGAAAACAAATTATGATAATAATTTCACCTCACAGCGGACGGGGCTGGATGATGATGCTGACGCGAGAAGGATGGCATCCATCACATTCCATACAAAACGAGAGCAACCTATGCCTGGACTCTGTTAAGAAACAAAACGAAGCAATTAGATATTTAGTGTCTTGACACGTGAGCTTTTCAGGTACAATGATCAACCAAACGAGTTTGATAAAAAGTCAGTCACTATCAGTTTTACAAGCTTTTAATCAAAAATTTTATAAAATTCAAAAAATCCATCACAAATTGCGTTAGCTTCAAAATCTTGGTAAGAAATGGTTTAGTTTAGTATTTAGTATGTAAAAATTATATATATAGTCGTCTATTTTTACTTCTGTAACTACGGTATAAAGCTTACAGATTATAAATAAACCCACAGATTAAAAACATTATTAATTCGTGGCTGACCTCGTACCCTAACACCCAGAGCGCCAGTAATTAAAATCACATGCGAAATAAATGTACCTAACGATGATGACCTTCCTGATAATGTGCTATCAAATAAATAATTAATAAAACAACACGACACGCTGCAAACAATACAACACAGAAAATAAATCATTTTTTTCCAAGAAGAATGTTTAAAAGATAAGCTTTTTTCCGTGACTAAGAGATATTTCAACAATAAAGTGATTCTTTTCCGCGGAGCGTGCAATTTTTCGTTCATTTGAACGATCCACTCTATTTTAATGCCATTATAAATCATAGTCGGAGGATAAGCTCTTACAGCGTCGTGTTGTGATTGATGTTAGCAATTAATAAACTGTCGTAGTTACGACTACTACCTTTGTTATCTAGGTTAGGTTGTAATCAATCTATTCCAGAAAGTCTGGCTTTAGATGTCAGGTGTATAGATAGGAGTTTGACAGGTACGTTAGTGTGTTGAAAAACGTTTAATAAGTCGATGAACTCACGCTGCATGCATGAAAAAGCATGACTCGTTGTCACGTCTGTCAAAGCCACGAGCAAGAGCGCGGAACAGGTGATAGAGACACGATCGGCTTAGCGTTTGGCTGTTTCCTTATGACGTTATCACTTAAAATTGTCGTCAGTACCAACTTTATAGACAACCATTTTCCTTTCATTAAAAAGTAGGTACACTAATTACTGCATGATAGTATTTCTTAGAAAGAGAAAAATTTTAATAAAAAATTAAACCGACTGGAAAACCCACTGAAAAGTATAAAATAAATGCGTCATTTAGTTACTTTGATTTACTATTTAATTATGCGACTGAGTCCTTGATGCCCAGGGGTCAGCCCAAGTGCGAGGCGACGTCCCCGATGACAGCGGTGACCAGGCCGATACAGATGATTGACTCACCAGGTATACTAGTCCCCAAGGCAACGAATATAATGGCAGTGACTGAGTCCTTGATTCCCAGGGTGCAGCCGAAGTGCGAAGCGACGTCCCCGACGACAGCGGTGACCAGGCCGATACAGATGATTGACTCACCAGGTATACTAGTCCCCAAGGCAACGAATATGATGGCAGTGACTGAGTCCTTGATTCCCAGGGTGCAGCCGAAGTGCGAAGCGACGTCCCCGACGACAGCGGTGACCAGGCCGATACAGATGATTGACTCACCAGGTATACTAGTCCCCAAGGCAACGAATATGATGGCAGTGACTGAGTCCTTGATTCCCAGGGTGCAGCCGAAGTGCGAAGCGACGTCCCCGACGACAGCGGTGACCAGGCCGATACAGATGATTGACTCACCAGGTATACTAGTCCCCAAGGCAACGAATATGATGGCAGTGACTGAGTCCTTGATTCCCAGGGTGCAGCCGAAGTGCGAAGCGACGTCCCCGACGACAGCGGTGACCAGGCCGATACAGATGATTGACTCACCAGGTATACTAGTCCCCAAGGCAACGAATATGATGGCAGTGACTGAGTCCTTGATTCCCAGGGTGCAGCCGAAGTGCGAGGCGACGTCCCCGATGACAGCGGTGACCAGGCCGATACAGATGATTGACTCACCAGGTATACTAGTCCCCAAGGCAACGAATATGATGGCAGTGACTGAGTCCTTGATTCCCAGGGTGCAGCCGAAGTGCGAGGCGACGTCCCCGATGACAGCGGTGACCAGGCCGATACAGATGATTGACACTACGAAGCAGAGGTAGCCGCCGCCAATATCTGACAACATACTTAGATAAAAGCCGCAGAATAGTTGTGGTAGCTTAATAATAGGTTGAGACTTTGATTAACGATCGTTTTTCTTAAAGAATATTTTCCATTTTTTTTAATATGACCAATATTCACCTCAACTTTGTCGTACAGACTATGTCAAGCTTGGATACGACAATATTTCAACACGATTCTATACAGAGTTTGGGATAGGACACAACGGACGAGGCGGAAGGCAATGTGACGTTGGCGCGACGTGAGCCGTTTTAATGTACCAGTTAATATATGTCAGGTATAATTTTGTGGCGAACTGGACGAGTTCGAGTATAACTATTACCTAACAAAATAGTATTACAACACAATTACAACAATATTACAACTCAATATCTCGCACCACGTTACGTCGCCACCCGTTCGGTCCGCTGTATGGTGAAAACTTTAGATTTTATTAAGTAATACTTGCCTGTCGGTGGAATTAAAGCAAATAATATCTTCCAGAAGACCGTCACAATGTGAAGCACGTAGTCCGACATGGAAGGAGGTTCGTCAGGGTTATCTATCACAACATACAAAATAAATAATTTGTTTATTGTATTGACGGCCTCTGTGGCGCAGTCGTGTGCGCAGTGGTTTTATAAGACGGAGGTCTCGATTCGATTCCCGCCAGGGCCGATTAAGATTTTCTAAATTGATTTAAGTCGGGCTGGTGGGAGGCTTCGGCCGTGGCTAGTTAGTCTACTAACAAAGACGTACCGCCAAACTATTTAGCGTTCCGGTACGATGTATAGAAACTGAAACGTGGGTTTGGATTTCATCCTACTCCTAACAAATAATCCCGCCTCCATCTTAGATTGCACCATCACTTACCATAACGTGTGATTGCAGTCAAGAGCTAACTTGTAATGAATAAAAAACAATATGTATTAATAATGATCTGCTCTCCATGAAAAATCATATACTCACCTATTTCATATATCTATTATTTTATTTGAGAAAAAGTCACGTAAAATTTTGTTTGGGAGTTCTGGAAATGTTACAATACACTTTTCCCGGACGAATTCGCAGGAACCGACTTCTACACGTACCAATAAATAAAATTGAAGTGTAGGTTTGAATTTTCAAATTAACAGATTTTCACAAAATATATATATTTCATATGGTATTTAAAGAAAAAACCCCTTGTTTTATATTTTTGTCTTCTCTGTGTGTCTGTCAAAAATTATTTAGTATATGACAGCCAGACTCATGAGGAACAACGGCTGATATTCACAAGGAAGCGGGAAAAACCGCGGGCGTCCACTAGCAAATAATATAAAACAGTTATGAAGCTATTTACCAGGATTCGGCGTCAAAGCCTCCGAGAACTGTTCCTTCCACGAGGACGTGCCGATGATGATCGAAGCATTTGCTCTTTGAACTAACTTGTCTACAGTGTTCTGAAAAAATAAATATAATGAAGTGGGAATTCGCTATTTTATAACATCACGCAATGTCATAACATGACTCTGGTGACATGTATGGCTTTCGTTAGGAATAATTATCTCTTGCTGTTAGGTAAAATGTTAAAACTCAGGAAGTTTGTGTTCTGCACGTCAGCGCTGCGTTGGTATGTCATCCTTTTCCCATTAACCTGTCATGCGTCAACCCAAACCAAGATTAGCCTCAAAATAAGTTAATCTTATTTTTATTTTTACCTTAAACTCCTTGCTCTCCTTAACCCTAAGCTGAGCTCTAGTGATCTCTCCGGCGCGGGGCCACCCCATCATCGCCACCACAGCCTCCTCTTCAGGCAGAGTGGTCAGGTTCTGAACGTGGTCAACTTCATAGCCAGGCATCAAAGGACGATTGTCATCTGCAAAGAGATCTGCACTTAGAAATCATAAATTGAACCTTATAAACGAAATATTAATCACTATGTCCAACTTGATCCGCACTACTGGCAACACAAGTCAGATCCCTGGAATGAGTGAAAGGGAGCTGAAATTTCACACCTGCTGATTCAAGGATGCGCGGATCGGAGATCCAAAGCCTCCATAAACGTAACATAACCATCAAGAAATAAGTGTGTATGAATGTATGTTACTAATAAAATATTAGGTTAAAGTAATTAACATACAAATAAATAAATGTTACTAACTGAATGAGTCTTGGTTACTTAAAATATATAAATTATTGTTATTATTAAAAAAAAGTTTGCAATCGAAGTCACTGTTAAAACACTTTCAGCAACTGTTAAGTTGGTTTGTGTACGCTACAAATAGTACGAAATTCCTGCACAGTTTGTTTTTATCTATCGAATAACGTGCCTAAGCGGGCTAATGAATAAAAAAAAATTAATCCTCTTTTCCGCATTAACACGTTCGCTGCGGCACCAATTTTTGCATACTTTCCGTTCCTGCGGCACGAGGTATAATCGGCCCGTACCGTGACCAGACGTAAGGGCGACACGCGGTCTATTAGACCCCACCTCCTTTTACAGACTAAAATCCATTTTCTGGCGCGAAATCAAAGATAAATGAGAATTTTGGTCCTTATTGATATAGACAGTGAATTGATGAACCCTAATCCACCATCGCCCCGGGATCTGATGGCTAGTTTAGGAATTATTAGCAAAACAAAATATGGGATCTTATACACCTCGTAACGCACTGAAATAGGGCAAATTTTCGCTGAGATTAGTGATGGGAAAAATAATATCGACGTTTTTAAACTGTCTTAACTACGCAACGACTTGACCGATTTTGATCAATTATATCTCATTAGATCGTTTCAAGGGCAAAACCTGGCAAAACAACACAAAGCTATCAAAGGATACATTTTTTTTTAATAATCTAAATTGTGCTTGAAGGCGCCATACAGAAAAAAAAACCGGCCAAGTGCGAGTCGGACTCGCGCACGAAGCATTCCATTCTATACCATTAAGAGGCACCTATTACAGACTTATTATTGGAAAATAATGGATCACGGTTTATGCATAAAGTTTATCTATCTATTTGTATATGAAAATCTTAATGCGGATCACAGAATAGAAAAAAAAGGCAACCAGAAGTAGAAAAGAAACTGTCCTATTTATTCTGCCTCGGGCTCTGTTTCTGAGTTTTTTAAAATTAACTTCTTCCGACATCGTTTAGACATGTTCGGCGCTGTAAAAGGCCGTGCTCTCCAATCGACGTGATGCACAACACTGGTCGCGGGAAGCTCGCGTTGGGTGCGGTGGGGGGATATGGGACGTTTTAACCTCGTTCCGCACTGCATTAAAATTATGTTAATTCAGTGCGGCACGAGGCCTAAGACATCCGGTACCAAGGTAGATACACCACCGAGTACGGAACCATTAGAGCATCTCAAATATATATTTATCTCTTTCCTACACTGGACCAAACCAAAGCTATGCCATTCGCACGACAGAGAAACTCACGTTTTTCCTTGCCGCACCACAGGGAAGTTGCATCAGGGGTGATTTAGGCCTCGCTTCGCAGTGAACGTGTTAATCTGACAAATCCACCCGAAAAAACTTCTCACTATTATGCGCTTCTATACATTTCACTTCAAAATTGGGGCAGATGTTAACTGGCGTTGGCTGGTGGGAAGCTTCGGCCGTGCCTAGTTACAATTCTACCGACAAAGATGTACCGCGAAGCGATCGTTCTGGTTCGATGTCGTGTAGAAACCTAGGGTGTGGATATTATCCTACTTCTAACAAGTTGCCTGCTTACATCTTAGATTGCATCATCACTTTTCAAGTTAGCTGACTGCAATTACACCTGATGGTAAGTGAAGATGCAACCTATAATTTCACCTTAGACTACATATTGCTCCTAACTTGTGAGGAGTAGTATGAATCCACCCCCTTTTCATTTTCTACGACATGTGACCGGACCGCTTAAGCTGTTAGCGGACTATGTCCGTGTCAGTGTGGTAACTAGCCACGACGGAAGCCTCGCATCAGCCAGATCTGGGACAATTTAGGATATCTCGAAAGAGCCAGGACCTCCGTCTTTTAAATCCACTGCGCATACCACTGCGACATGGAGATCATCAAAAATGTATACGAAATGATTGAATCAATAAAAAAACTATTACCGACATTATATTGCTAAGAAAATGTATCATTTTCCCTCTATTCTCATACCTTCGAATTTCGCCACGCGAATTCGCAACATAATAAGAAAGTATACGTAATAACTTTCCATTAAAGCATGAAATTATGAAAACCTTAATTAGATCGAGCACGAAGTTTTACTTCGAAATTACGGTTGTTTGCTATTAGGGCTTATACATTGTTGTATGATTACTGCCTGGGTTGTTAAGGTTCCCTAGCGAAATGGCAAAAACGGAAGCCCTGGTGGATTCGTCATGTCTGTCTCTCCGTCCGTATGTCACAGCCACTTTTTTCCAAAAGTTTAAGAACTATATTCTGTTCAAACTTCGTAAGTAGATGTAATTGGTAACCGCATTAAAATTTTCACTTTTTAGAACTGAAACTCAAAAATTTTGTTTCATCAAACCCTTATGACCTACTTAGGATATTTATGGATAGGTCTTCAAAAAATATATTATATACGCGTCCAATTGAGAGCCACCACCGTTTTTTCGGTTAAAAATTATATTGAATTTTTTTCTAAGCTGCATAGTTTACGCGAAAGACACTTCCAAAGAGGTAAAATGTGTGTGTGTGTGTGTGTGTGTGTTTTGTCCTCTGTAACTTAAATTAAAATAAGAGTAAGAGTAATGCAAACTTCGACCGAAAATTAGTATGAACGAGATCCAGTAAGCAGTTTACTTTAAAACGTCATAAATCATAAATTGCAATTCACCTTTGATCAATCAACTCAAATATAAAAATAAAATAAAATAATTTCATAAACAAAAACCTATACCTATAACATTAACCGCGAACAAAAAATAATACACTATTAATAAAACATCGATCGAAGTTACAACGAACTTTTATATTGTGTTGCTTTCTGGTACGGAACCCTTTACGGGCGAGTCCGACTCGCACTTGGCCGCTATTTTAATTATCTATAGTATACCTACGTAACCTAACGTTAGTTGGCTTAGCGTTGTTATTAGGTTTTAATTTTAAAAATAATGTGATATACAATAAATAACAAAGTTGCTAAGTACCGAATTTTATAAAAGGATAGAGTTTAATGTTATTTTTTGAGCTATACATGTTAACGTTAGAACCTAATTATGGTTAGAACGGGATTTTCCTAGTTAAAACTAGTTTTTACAAAAAGCCTAGGTGAAAACTAAAAATAACGAGCGATCCAAATTGGTCATTGTGAGCTTCCGGCTTTACGCTTTTGAAAAACACTAGGGGTAGGGCAGACAAGGCTGCATGGAATTATTCACACTAGTCTTTATTTATTCTTATTTACAGCAAGTATTTAAAATGGCTACACCAGAAGACTCGCTTCGTCGCCCCTTCATGTAACTTCACCTAATCCACCAAACCTAACCAAGAACGGGTTCTAAAGGTAACATATAAAACCTATTCTATAAGTTACAAGCATGTTACAAGTTTTTACTTAACTTTTATAAATTCTAAGCCAGAAATTATTTTTAGCATAATCGAAAAATGCTGCTATCTTTCGATATATATATCTTTACATTTTCATCGTATAGAAGTTTCTCTCGAAAATTGTGTCGTAAATCTATACTAATATTAAAAAGCTGAAGAGTTTGTTTGTTTGTTTGAACGCGCTAATCTCAAGAACTACTGGTTCCAATTGAAAAATTCTTTTTGTGTTGAATAGACCATTTATCGAGGAAGACTATATAACATCTCGCTGCAACTATTAGGAACGAAGAAATAATGGAAAATGTAAAAAAAACGGGGAAAATTATTCATCCTTAAGGGCTTCCGTTGCGTGCGCAGCAAAAACGGTTCAAGATACCAAAAATGTATGTATGAAAGAATTATTCCTTTTAAAATGATCTAAAAATATGTCCACGACAGTATATGTCTATCTTTTAAGATTAACTCACTAGAACCTTTTTTATCGTAATCAAATTTGGTCGAAATTAATGCATTTGTTAAGAGTTGTATCGTAATAATATTAATCTTTATCCAAATAAATGTGTTGCTGATTAACAGTATTTAATTGTGAACAAAATTGTCTTTGACATCACTTAATTTCAATGAACATCTTAGAATCGTACAATGTTTAACAAAAATGCAGATCTTTGGTACACGGGGCGGGACGGAGGATATTGCTTGACGGGAAACTATAAAAAATTAAATTGAGAGAGAGTTCACTTTATATGAAATTCTGTCTTTAAAATTAAAAGGCTTCCTAAGAGGTTCACGCAGATGAAGTCGCGGGCGACTGCTAGTTCAAAATATACGAAGTCACTTTAGTATCAACCCGACAGAAAACAACATAGATATTTGTTATTTGCTATCTCTCATTAGGACTATCACAGTAACTACCAATTCACTTCTTTCTTTTTACCCGACTGCGTCAGAAGGAGGATTATGTTTTTCGAGCGTATGTATGTATGTATGTATGTCCATTTCTTGGGCACGCGCTACAGCCTAAACGACTGAACGGATTTTGACAGGTGAGGTATCGTTAAAATAGGCTATATAAATTTTCAAAATGGTGGTCTCTTATCTTAGCAATATAGGTATCAAATGAAAGGTCGTAAAAAGACCATTTCAAAAATATAAATATCATATCATGTTTATATTGCCGTTTTAACAAAAAATGGCAAAAAGTGTACCGTATCATTTCTATACCAAAAAAAAAAAGTCTCAAATAAAATTATTATTATACAAACAAAAAACCCGACTACATAGAAGTTATGAACTGAAAAGAGAAAAACAAGGATCACTATATCTATATAAAATTTTAAATACTTTATTACTTTTACTTTTTATGCAGTCGGGTTTTTTGTTTTTATAATAATAATTTTATTTATAATAATTTTATTAAAGGACTCTAAAAGAAATTGCGTTTAACCCTGCAACGGATGCACAGTACAGTGTGCATGTGTTTTGTTTGCATAGTAATAAATGCTTTATGTATCATTTCGACCCCTCATTGTGCGTACTTTTTTTAATTAAATGTTTTGAAAATATAGAGAAAACCATTGGGTTATGTCTATATTTTTAACAAAACATTGATAGTCCGATGGTCGGATGACCTCACAAAGGTAGTGGAAAGTAGCTGGATGATGAAGGCAGAGGATCGTGTGTGGTGGCGCCCTCTCGGAAAGGCATGTCCAACAGTGGACAGATACTGCCAGCAGCTAATTCTTTATGATGTCATTTCTTTATCACCATACAATTTATGCCCACTGCTGGACAAATGCCTACTTTCAATCACCACGGTTAAACCGCCTACATCCAATGGCTTTCAGCAACCAGCTGACTGCTTTTTGACGGCCTCCGTAGCGTGGTATGTACAGTGAATTTATAACGCTGGGACGATTAACATTTTCTAAATTGGTCACCCAACCAATAAAGACGTACCACCAAGCGATTTAGGGTTCCGGTTCGATGTCGTGTAGAAACCCACCTCCATCTTGGCATTTCTTCATCTGACATCAATCATACCTTATGGAATCAGATTTAAAAAATAATCCTGTTTGATTTTTTTCAGTCCTCTTAGAGGGTGGTCTATCACCGGGGATGTTAGTCCAGGGCCCAAATTTTCATTTAATCGCATTAATATAAACGCGGATGTCTGTAAGTATAAATGGATAGATGGATGGATGTTTGTTTCTCTTTCACGCAAAAACTACTATATGAATTTTGATGAAAATGTACAATAATAGGTACAGCTTTAGCAATAACTGTCTAGTTTGAGTAGATTGTGGCTTAAAAATCAATTGTAACAGGCATAATCCATACTAAATATAATGAATGTGAAAGTAGGCCTGTCTGTCTATCTGTCTGTATGCTTATATAATTTCACGGTTCAGTCACTGAACTTATTTCAATAAATTTTGTAGCAGTGACAAATGTGACCTTAGGGAAAACATTTATCGCAAAAATTTCACACTAAGGGAATTCATTAAGGGATGAAAAATTGTATCAAACTTCTTTATTTTTCATGAAAATTTATACATGGATTATAATTTATAAAACTTTTTGGAAATTAAGCTTTATAATTTTATTTTATTCATTACAAGTTAGCCCTTGACTGGAATCACACCTGATGGTAAGTGATAATGCAATCTAAGATGGAAGCGGGCTAACTTATTAGCGAGTACTATAATATCCACACCCCTTCGGTCTCTACACGACATCGTACCGGAACGCTAAATCGCTTGGCAGTCTGTTTGTGTCGGTAGGGTGGTACCTAGCCACGGCCGAGATTTCCCACCAGCCAGAACCAGACCGATTCCGAAAATCTCAAGCCGAGAATTGAACCCAGGATCTTCGTTTTAAAAATCAACCGTGCATACAACTGAGTCAATTATGATATATACAATATTCTCGCAAGCAGAGTCACGGGCGTTCGCTAGTAAACTGTAATGAAGTTAAATTGGCAGCGCTTTTCATTTATCATATTAATTTAAATTCACCTCCCGCGCCTCCCTTACAAATTAACGTCACTGTGGTCAATTAATTTACTATTAAAGCGTTATTTAACATCAAATTAAATAGTTGTTACATTTTATATATTAAAGCCTACGCAGAGAAATTATAGGACGTCACTTAACATCACGTGTGATAGCTTAAGTGGCAAATGGTGGACGTAAAAAAAAATACAGTGTCACGGAGACCTCCTCCGTAATTTTTGGTATACGATATTGAAACGGTCATGGGCATTCGCTAGTAAACTGTAATGAAGTTAAATTGGCAGCGCTTTTCATTTATCATATTAATTTAAATTCACCTCCCGCGCCTCCCTTACAAATTAACGTCATTGTGGTCAGTTAATTTACTATTAAAGCGTTATTTAACATCAAATTAAATAGTTGTTACATTTTCTATATTAAAGCCTACGCAGAGAAATATATAGGCGTTGGTAATCACGTCTTCCATAGCTTAATTGGCAAATGGTGGACTTAAAAAAAAATACGTGTCGAATTGAGAACCTCCTCCGTTTTTTTTCGTCGGTTAATGAAACGGTCGATGGTTCGAAATCTACTCAAAAAGTCTGAAGTTTTTTGGCCAAAGGAGAATAACTATCTATGATCCATTGGCACATTACTTAAGACGCCGAGGGTTACGCTGGGTTTTAGTGGGTATTCTGATCGCTTCTCGGCCAGCCAGTCCTACATACTCTCCGGGCGGTCTCGATCTTGTGATGCCTCCAGAAGGGATGCAAAAGTCTACGCAGAGAAATATATAGACGTTGGTAATCACGTCTTCCATAGCTTAATTGGCCCACTGGTGGACAAATTTATATGCTGCGGTTTGCGATATTCATCACAAGTTGGACCTTCTGATTTCACCGTGATGAAAGTGATGATTCAATCTAAGTCGAAAAGGCTAACATGTTTGGAAAGGAGAATAACTATTATAATCCATTGCCATTTCTGAAGACGCCGAGGGTTACGCTAAATTTTAGTGGGTATTCGCCTTTTCGGCCAGCTAGTCCACAAATTCTCCCACCAGTCTGACTTGGACCTCCTTAAGAAATGGTAAATGCATTTCCCATCGGTAAAAATAAAAAGCGTTACGTTCAGCGTTCTGAGCAACGTTTGCAACTTATCCCACTGCTGGACAAATCATTATATTCTGTGTTCTGCGTTATTCAGTACAAGTTAGACCTTGACTGCAATCACACCTGATGCTAAGTAATGATTCAATCTAACATGGAAGCAGGCTAACATGTTAGGAGTAGGATGAAAATTTAAACCCCCTTTCCGTTTCTGAATGATATAGTACCGGAACGCTAAATCGCTTGACGGTACGTCTTTGTCGGTAGGGTGGTAACTAGCCACAGCGAAAGCCTCCCACCAGCTAGACCAAGACAAATTAAGAATCTCAATCTGCCCCGCCGGGAATCGAACCCAGGACCTCCGTCTTATAAATCCACCTCGCATACCACTACGCCACGGAGGTCGTGAATATGATATATTTGATAGTGAAATAATGAGAGCTGTGTCTGGTATATCGCATAGTATTGCAGAATTACTTTTAAAAGACAAACACTAACAATATAATCAAGGACAGAGACCGAGGAAATAATGTGAGCTGAGCCTAATAGTTAGCCCCATAGCGCTGGGTAATAAATCACACACACACTTTGATTAAGGGACAGACCTTCATTATGGCATTAGGATGCAGTGCCAAGGTTTGCGTGATACCAAATTTATGGGCTGCGGTCATCCGGCAAATTGCTTTTGTCTATACAATAGGGTATTGTATGTATATGTTGTTTAGATATATGTGCATGGTTTTGTTTATTGATCGACGAATTAACGCTTGACTGAGATCTGTTTGCTGTTAAATGTCGCAATCTAATGACTCCTTTACACGCTTTGATTTAGAGACAAACATTATGGTATTAGGATAACGTATCACCACCCATACTTCAGTGACTCATGGCTACATAAATAAATTATAAGTGCCCATACCAAACCATGGGCTACTATACCAAGGTACAATCACACAAAGGAAGCACTAATAACATAAACCCAAGTTTGACAATATAAGGAATGCGCTTGAAATAAACATTTTTAAATTTTAGCTATTACTGACAGCGCTCTGCACAGCCTACATGGAGGAAAACAAGACACCGATACACGTTATGCTTAGATGCAATTGCGTATCGGAGCAACGGGCGGCCTACATGGGTTCCTCAGCGACACCACGAGGCTATCGGCGACCTGGGCGGCCAGGTCTAGAGCGAGTCGGCAGGTTGGAATAAACCAAATCTACACCGATGGAATCACGCACAACGGACAGCTTCATAGCTAAGTGAGGAAAAAGCCCGAAAAGATGTAGTGCCAAGGTTTATATGATACCAAATTTATGGCCTGAGGTACTGACAATATATATTTCTAAGATGTAATTATGTGTGTATCATTTTGTTTATTAATCGACAAACTAACCCTTGATGCATGTCGTTAAATGACAATCTGTAATGGCTCGAACGAGCCATTCCATTCCATAGTGTAGACACTATCACATTATGGGTCACCAAAGAATACGAATGTTTTTGTAGTAATAATAACTAAGCAGATAGCCAATCTGATGGGAAGTGGAATTCATCGTCCAAACGCAACGCTTCGCAGGATATCCAAGTAACTCGTCCAAAAAGCGCGGTAATGTGCCCACCGAATTATGGGGTAGTATTTTTGTGCCTGCAATAACACCGGCAATCATGCCCTTCTGACAGGATTGATAATGCAGAAATAAACATGACCGGTAGTACTTTTTGGGACCAGTATGTCGTTGCTTGAAAAATAACATCAAAATTGAGGATGGTGTACAACGGTTGCAATAGCGGATGTAAGTGTAACAGAAATCGGAATTCTTCAATTTCTTATTGGACTGACAGTCGACCTAAAGGTGAGATGATCAACGAGATGTTTGTACGATGTAGGTATATTTTTTTAAAATCAACGTACTGTCACATACCATTGGGAAATATGAAACATGAATTGCTTTATGAATTCATGAACAATTCACGAGTAACATACCCCGCTTCTTACAAAAAGAACTGCAGTCATCACTATGTGGAAATTTCTTAAAATAAAAATAACCTGAGGTAGCATTAATTAATCAATCATCATCATTATCATCAGATGGACGTCCACTGCTGGACACAGACCTTTTTAGTGACTTCCAAACACAACGATCCCGAGCCGCCTGTGGCCAGCGATTCTCTGCGACACGTGTAATGTCCACCTCGTGCAACACTGCACTTACCGGTGCGAGGTCACCATTATAGTACCTTAGGCCCGCTCGCCATTAATCAATATTACATCTTTATTATAAATTATTAATTAAAAAAAAAAAAATATATTTTATTAGCGGAACAGAACAACACATCTAAATACTTAAATACGCGAATAATCAAGCTAATAAAAAACATTATCAAGCTTATTTATTATATTTCTCAAAATATTACGAGCAAAATAAAAAGTACATTTACAAACACGCACACAATAGTCAACGCATTTTAAACTGAGTCTTCAGGTCGGCGTATAAATAATGTTGCTTAACAATTTATCGAGGATTTACCGTCAATCGTATCTAAAAGTCACTACCAGGAGTTTTTATTTCGTTAAATATAATATCCATATACTCTATACAGTTATGTAGAGCATATAATTAACATTACGTTCGTTAGAAATCTATTGCCCAAGTATTCAGTTTAAAATAAGTCAAGTATAGGTTTCTATGAAGAAACGCATTTCTGAAAGCATAGTGGAGAGAAAAATTCCACTTATATTACAAATTTAAAAATTTGTGACGTTGTATGATTGTTATTTTTACAAAAAAAAATACTATAGGTATTCTAAAGACCTTAGGAACACAGCTGCTTATATCAGACTAGAGGGTGTCAGATACTTCGTCTGCAATAAGTTATATTATTTTTGTCACGTAGGATTTCAATGAAACAAGGAATAAACTATTCCAGCTTTAAATTAATGTACTCTCGATTACCGCATGTTAATAACGAAAAAAAATAGTTTCGTGGTTGTGTAACATAACACTTCTCATGTACATACATAAAAATAATGTAAAAATAATAATATTAAAAAAACAATATTTACCTGTAGGTTATTTATTACGTAAAACAACATTTACCTTGAAATCCACAGGAAAAGCTGTGAGGTTTACATGTGAATAATGGTAGCTTTTCTTAAGTGTACTTTTTATATGATAAGGCCTATACTATAAACCAAATAAAACACGTTCAGCTATTATAGTTTAGTGTAGGACATTAGAATCTTAAACACACTACAAAAATCAATCTAAAAATCTTCTAGCAATACAAAAAATCTATAAGAAAATATCAAACCAATCCTTACTTGACAAAGACAGACAGTCCATCCGTCAAGCGTGCGATAGAGTGAAGAAAAGATATTATATTAGATAATTCATAAATACATGCACTTCATACTTATATAAATATAATTTGTGCGTGTGTGGTGAAAGCATTCACATATTTACAAAAGGCATATTGATATTATCATTTAATAAAGGGTTAAGCCACGTATTCATTAGTAAACAAACTTTTCATAAACATCTTATTGTTTTTTGGTGCATCTAAGCAATGAATAATGATTTCGTCATAAATTATGGCTTCACCTAATATTATTTTTTAGTTTTAAAAGTGTTACCCACACTTTAGGGATTATTTATATTTAAGAATAAACATTATATCAAAAATTGCGGAACCGACGGGTCTCGAACCCGCGTCTCTTTGGCAATTAGAGCGGCCTAAGCACTCATCTAATATCGTTACTAATATTATAAAGGCGAAAGTTTGTATGTATGGATAGATTATTACTCTTTCACGCAACTACTGAATGGATTTTAATAAAAATTTACAATAATATAGCTTATACATGAGAATAACACATGGGCTAAATTTTATTCCGATATTTCTACGGAAACGGCGGGTGAAACCGCAGGTGTCTTCTACTATTATGTAAATAAAGCCTTGCATTGTACAACAATTTTATATTCAGATTAAGTTCAATTATATTGAAACTTATTCAATATTTTAAGTTTATAGCACTGCAGTAATTTCGTAATTTAAAATTTTCAAGGATAAATAAATTAGAAAGGTAACTGTATGCTAATGAATACGAGGCTTAAATATAATAAGGCATAAAAATTTAAATGTGGAGTAATAAAATATCTTTGAATTATTATTGTTTATGTACAATATATTTCGTTTTTTTGCACTATTCTTTTAGGTGTCTAAATATATTTTATTTAATCTTATGAGATGATGTCTATTGTTATAATAACATTAATTAATTATTTATTATAACATCTACTACTATTCTTTCTCTTTCAAAATATTTTGTTAATTTGTTTTGTATTTGTTTTATTTATCACGTTTAGGGCTTTTACGAAATAGTATTTTTATTCGGCTACGGCGTACGTAGACAGGAAGAATTAGTACTGCCTTTCGTCTAATGTTTACCTATTTATTATATATGCACACCGCGATTCCCCTGTTGTAGTCCGTGTTAAGATGAAGTACTACAATAGTCCAACTGGCGAAATCGACCCCTGATGTCAAAGCGTTGATTCTGGCCTTTACTATCATAGAGTTATTGAGGCGTCATATGAATAAATCACAAGAAAGAGATCTCCGCGGACGAAACGTTAAGTCATCACATTCCCCCCTCTGAACGCGCGCCTTACAGTTTGCCTCACGCCGCGTTGCATAAATAAACGAGGTCATAACTAAGGACCCCGTATGGGTTCGAAAGTAGTCGCACATACTCCGACAACAGTAACGTGAGTATCAGCCGATTATATTTTAATAATAGCGAAAATTTGCGCGATCGTTTAAATTTTAATATAAACACATTTGTTGTAGACTTGAAAATCATTTGAAATATTATAAATTATATAAATAAATTCGTAATATGACTATATTTATTTCAATCTCAAATTTTAAATATTTTAAATTCAAATAATAATCCAAGATATTCTAGTAGTCTTATTTCTTAAACATTTTTATTTATAATATTATATTAAAGAGCAGCAGTCGAGTATTAGCTGCAAACTTTACGTTTCTCAAAGAGGTGGGAAAACAGTAATAAACGATGAAATGATGCTGGTAGTGTTACGAACGTAGACCTTCTGCATCGTAGTGGTATATAGGGAATCATCATCATCATTATCAGCCTATTAGCGGCCCACTACATGGCCAGGCCTCCCTCCTTATAGGAGAGGGGATATGGAGCGTAAACCCACCACACTGCTCCAAGGCGGGTTGGCGGGCTTAGGGTGAAAATGTTTCATTTATTAACGATCACTAGCTGCTGTCACCTAGAAGCTGTCGGTCCCGGTCACTATCATCAACATCTGAGTTGATGATAGTGACCGGGACCGACAGCTTAACGTGCTCTGTGAGGCACGGGGGTGTAACACCACCAACTTCCAGACTCCGAGCTTGGAATGTACTGAACATTTCATAAAAGAATTAAAAAGCTTAGAATTATTCCATGACCCGACCTAGGGATCGAACCCAGGACCTCGTGATCGAAGCCACGTGGCTTCCACTAGACCAACGAGGCAGTATAGGAGAGTAAAGTACACTAATATTTTAAAAGCGAAGTTTGTATGTTTGTGAATCTTTCCCACGCAGCTATTACCTCAATTTGGCTATTCGGAATGAAGACAGATATACACCGTACTTTTTATCCAGATATTATCACAGGAACGGGTACTATGCGGGTGAAAAAGGCGGTTCGATAAGCAGCATTTTATATTTTGATAATTTTTTTTAAATGACTACAAGTTGCCCTTTGACTTCGCACCTGATGTTAAGTGATGATGCAGTCTACAATGGAAGCGGGCTAACTTGTTAGGAGTAGGATGAAATCCACACCCCTATCGGTTTCTACACGACATCGTATCGAAACGCTAAATCGCTTGGCGGTACGTCTTTGACGGTAGGGTGGTAACTAGCCACGGCGAAAGCCTCCCACCAGCCAGACCAAGACAAATTAAGAAAAATCTCAATCTGCCCCGCCGGAGATCGAACCCAGGACCTCCGCCTTATAAATCTACCGCGCATACCACTGCGCCACGGAGGTCGTCAAAATTTTCCGACTGTAATTAATTAGATTAGATTAATTTAACTAAAGTCCAGACCATATAAATTTACAATAATATGAGCAGAAAGTTTGTTAAGTCTTTCGTTAAATAGAATATCCAAAATTGCATAGAGCCATTGACATATTAATACTATGGACTTCGGGTCAGCGATAAAAAGTGTCCGAACCAAAAGTAAGCCAAAACGCGAAATGAGTTCCAATCGCAATTCAGTCTCATATTAGCTGACTGACAGAATACACGTCAATAATGCCGTAATGTGTTATAAAAAACTTGTAAGAACTACCCGAGTAAGGTGAGAAAAGAAGACGGTGTACCATATTTTCAGTAAGTAAATATTTACTGATGATTTTAAAGTATTATTTTGCTTAGAAACAAGCTATTTTATTAAAATTTTAATAAACTATAGAAACGAATTGAATAACCAACCAAAATGAACAAAAGTATCTATCTGTCCTTTTCCCATACGCTACCCGCGTATAGGATAGAAGGAGTGCAATATGTTTATCTAATTAACCACATTTAGTTCGGATCTGCCGTGAGCAATAGAATGTTTTAGAACAACGACTGCATAGAGTTATTTTGTTGTTTAACATTTGAATTATTTAATTACTTAATTTTTTAATGAAAATAATTTGATTATTTTCAATTCAAAAATTTTTATTTTTTATGTCAACTTTTATTTTTTATGTCATGAATATTAATCAAATGACTTTTACCATAATGGTATATTAATTTGATAACTATAAGAATTATCTACAAGAAATAAGGAACAGTTATTTAAAAAAGTGATCTAACGTCATTGAAGTAAAAAAATATATTTTCAGTTTAATTAAAAAGAGGAAAATATCGAGAACTTAAAATTTCAAAGTAAAGAACTATGTCGAGTGGCATATCATTTTGTACATTAGTGGATTTGGTTTGTAATTAATTATTATTATAACTAATTATTATTTTATACAAGATAATTACAACAATTATTATTTGGTACAAGATTTATCCCAGCATATAGAGGTCAGGGATATGTAAATATAAATTAAAATTTGCTATAAATATAATATATAAATACGAGATACCAAAAAAATTTGGAGCTAATGGCTCCACACCATTTATGTTGTCCTATTTTCACGGGAAGCTGTCATGTCAAAAAAAGGCTGCCATGGCAACCGTCAATCGAAGCTGATTACTTATTGCATGCAATTAGACCGTTGCAAATTAGACTGTATAACAATACGATAAGACATACATTACAATGTTATTTTGTGTATAAAAACATAAATACATCCTAGTATGTATAAAATATCTTGGGACACTTTTGACGTAAATTTTGCATTAGACCCGAAGTCCATAGTATTAATATGTCAATGCATAGAGCGCTTAATTAATCCTGTCAAGGACTTTTACTGTCTAAAAACTCGATTTAAAATGCGTCGACTAAAAAGGGTATTTATTATTTTCGCAAAGCGAATAATGAGAATAGAAATCGAACTGTAAGCTGCCATTTTAGATGTCGACTACTTAATGGTGTCGGCTAGATGTCGACTACTTAACGATATCGGCTAGATGTCGACTACTTAATGGTGTCGGCTAGATGTCGACTACTTAACGATATCGGCTAGATGTCGACTACTTACTGCAATATCTAAAATGGCAGAAAAAATGTAAGCTAATGTACTTGACATTAGGTCTCTATATATGTTTAGCTATACGGGGCGATAAAGTTATACAAAATTAATTATATTAATACTTGGTGATGTTACAAATATTGCGCCAACTATATTATTTTAATATATTCTCCCAGTCAGCTGAAAGAGAGTAGAAGCCAGGTGTTTTACGAGTGTTGTGCTCTATAAACTAGTTTATGGTCTACTAATGAGGAATTATGACGAGCTCGCTCGCGCGTAGTGTGTTGAGGCGTTATGTGTTTTATAATAAACAAAGATTCCGTTGTTTAGGTGAATTATAAAATTTTTAACATAAAATATCATAAAACATCTCGAAACGCACTAAAAAGTTTATTTATTTATTTAATATTATTAATATCTATTTATTTAGTTATTTTTAATTTTTTAGTGCATTTTGAGTCTGTTCTCTTTTTTGTTAAAAAAAATTATTTCTTACTTTTTAATGATTTATCGTCACGTAACGTACTCGTACTATACTGTCATAGTATATTATACGGCACTTGTAGCCAAAAAGCTACCGATACTTACACAAGAACCGAAATCGCTGCAAGTGTGTCTATAAAATTTGAAGAGTTCCTTCAATTTTCCCAGGATATCATCATCAGATCCTAAACATAATGACAATGGGACCATCTTGGTAGTGTGCCTTTTTTTTAAAAAAAAAAAAGTATTGTAAAAATCGGACAACTCTGTAAAAAGTTAACCGTGGACGTAGATAAAAAATATATACGTGTGGAATTGAGAACCTCCTCCGTTTTTTTCGTCGGGTAAAAATAACTAGGAGATGCTTGTATGAATGAAAGTGCCTAGGCAATGCGAAACGTCCGACAAATCCCTCTATCTATTTATGAAAACTGCATGAAAGTCCGTTCAGAAATATTTCACTTTATTGTGTTTTTTAACGACATAATAGGGGCTAAAGAATGAAATTGCCGTTTTATTGTAATAGGTACTTCGAATTGACATAGAACCTTCATGGTTTAAGATTTTAAATTGAAAGTTTTTTTTATATCGTACCTGTGTAGTTTTTCTTTTAAAAAATATGCAACATTCGATTATCAACTTTCAGTTGTTTTTTTTATTCAGCTTAGACCATAAAGATGGATACTTCGAAAATTCGTGCGATATTTGAATACGAGTTCCGACGCGCAACTAACGTGGCAGAAACAGCTCGCAATATTAATGTTGCGTTTGGAGAGGGGACTGCTAATGAACGCACTGTATGATTTTGGTTTAAACGCTTTCGTGATGGAAACTTCGATTTGAAGAACGAACCACGTGGAAGAGCACCCACACAGGTGAATAACAATGATTTGAAAGAGATGGTGAAAGCCGATCGGAGGCAAACTACCCAGGAATTAACGGCATGGTTTAACGTTACTTTACCAACAATATTGACTCATTTGCGTCAAATCAATAAAATAAAAAAATGGATGCTTCATGATTTGACTGATCTGCAGAAAGAAACGCGTGTTGAAACTTGCGTTGCCATGTTGAATCGATATAGAAATGAAGGAATATTGGATCGAATTGTGACATGTAATGAAAAATGGATTCTTTACGATAATCGTAAGCGGAAAATGCAATGGCTGACCCTAGGTCAAACGCCGCAAGTGTCCTAAAGCAAAGCTTACCAATAAAAAAGTAATGGTAACTGTTTGGTGGTCTCAGTGTGGTGTTATTCACTATAGCTTTTCCCGATCTGGTCAAGCAATAACGGCAGATGTCTACTGCGCCGAACTCCGAACAATGATGGCGAAACTAGCAGTGAAACAGCCCCGACTTATGAATCGATCTTCACCGTTATTGCTCCATGATAACGCGAGACCTCATACAGCACCAGAAACCGTTCTAACTCTACAAGAACTGCAATTAGTAACCATTCGTCACCCTCTATACTTACAGACCTTGCTCCAGCGGAATACCATTTTTTTCGTGATTTGGACAATTTTCTACGTGATAAAAAGTTTTCTTCTCAGGAGGCAGTGCAAAATGCTTTCACACAGTTTGTCGAATCTAGATCACCAGAGTTCTATCGCAAAGGCATAAATTATTAGATGGCAGCAATGTATAGATAATAATGGTAATTATTTTGATTAAATAAATATGTTAAATTAAAAAAAAAACGAATTTTTATTTTTCAGTTCAAATCGGCAATTTCATACTTTAACCCCTGATAATAACAATAGCTCAACGTGTTTTCCTAAATACAATGGTGGTACCACCCACTTTCCAACTCTAGACAATTTTGAAAAAAGTAAAAGTAAACTCAATATTCCGAAGCCTGACTCAGAATTGGAACCCAGAACTTCGCGATCCACAGTCACATAGCCAAACCACTGGGCCAGGGACTTGAATCAAAGACCTCGTCATCCAAAGCAACATCTAAGCGCTGAACCGGCGCGACAATTTGCGTAAACACGTGACATTAAAGGAGCCGGCGAGCAGAACAAACGAGACCGGCGCCGCTTCCCCGAAATGCGACAATCAAATTACCCTAATATCGCTGAATGGTGTAATAAAACCCATAACCTCGATGGCTGTAATGAGCGAAAGTAATAAGCCATAGTGGCCTAGTTTTACCTGTATTCGTTTTTACGCCATTACTTTGACAGCCTCCGACGCGCAGTGATAAATACGACGTAGGTATTTGGTTCAATTACCAAGTTGCAAGTTTGGCAGTATTTTACAGGATGTATTTCGGAGAGTGCTCTCAGGAGTTGTTTGACCTCGTTCCTCCTTTACCCTTGTATCATCGCACTGCAAGACACTGGCTGGGATTTCATCCCTATATCGTTGATGTTGCCAGAACTCGTACAAAGCGTTTTTCGTCATTATTTATTATACGCATTGCAAAGGTATAGAATGCCCTTCCGATATCAGTTTTTCCTGATTCATACAACTTAG
This sequence comes from Mycalesis mineus, assembly GCA_034621355.1. NCBI lineage: Eukaryota > Metazoa > Arthropoda > Insecta > Lepidoptera > Nymphalidae > Mycalesis > Mycalesis mineus. The sequence goes on from CM067901.1 coordinate 12,537,863, forward strand.
GTATCTTTAAAACAAAAGTGACCAAGCGCGAGCTTATTGCAGATAAAAAAAAACTTGGCCGATTGAGATTTTCTTGGTTGGCATGTCTGGTGAGAGGCTTTGGCTGTGGCTAGCTACTACTTTTCCAGCAAAAATGTATCGCCACGTGATTTAGTCCTTCCGGTCCAATGGCGTGTAGAAACCGAAAGAGGTGTGGTTTTCTTCCTTAGTCCTAACTAATCCTAACTTCTATCTTACTACAATAACGAATAACTCTCAGATTGCATCATCACTTACCATCAAGTGTAGTTGCAGTCCAGGACTTACTTCAGTAGTAAATAAAAAAACCTAAACCTAAAGTATACCCACAACAAATGTCTCTTTTAGATGCTGAAATGATCCTCGAAGTTTTCTTTTGAAATCTACGAAGGAAAAACAAATCATTTTTCATTTGGTCGAGGTATAAAGTATGTGCATGAAAATTTCATAAAAAAATACAAGTAGCAGATTGATACAGTAAAAAGTAAAATCTCATTTGCCTTGCACCTGATTTATTTTACGAGTCAATTCAGAAAGATATTACAATGGCAGGATCGTTAAAGTAATTTAGGAGAATCGCGTAAAAGTGAAAAAAACGGCCAAGTGCGAATCGGACTCGCCCACCGAAGGTTCAAAACAAGTAGAACAGAAGAAAGGATTGCACAGCAACGTTGTCATAGTAAAGAATGTTCAAAATATTACCCTAAATCAAAATAAATACTTTATTCCTGTTGGCCAGAACTTTGATACGTTTAAAATGATCCGCTTGTATTACATTACTGTATCTTTAATATACATGATATTTAATATACATATCTTTAATATGTTTTATGTTTTATTACAAATGTTAAGTATGAGATTTTTCTTTATATCTTTAGTATAATGTGACGGATTTACTGAATTTAATATTTCTAAGTAACTCTACGGATTTCGATTTCGAAAGCATCGACGTCGTAAAAAACGACCACATCTTTATATGTTAAGTATAACTAAAGCTTGATCTTTTCACAGCTTCAAGTAATCGTAGACCTGAAAATATGGTTTAAATTTCAAATCGATACCTCCACGCGCTCGAGATAATGGGTCTTAACAGATAAACGGAAGGATAGACCGACAGACAGACAAACAGATGGACAACAAAATGATCATATAGGGGTTCGGTTTTTTCCTTTTGAGATACGGAACCCCAAAACTCGCAGTGTAATTCTGCCCCGAACAGAATGACCTCTTAAATTATTCAACGAAGGTTTAAATAACAAATTCTCCTTTGGCTTGACACCTTTAGTTTATGAAAAAACCCGGTCTTTATATTTTCTTGGCGGAAATTCCTTGAGCTAGACCGAATTTTACGGGAGTATAAAGTTTTTCCTCCGCCTCCGTTTTTCTTTCATATTTAATTTCCTTTCAAATATGAAGTTATTAACGTCTTAGCGAATTATGGAATTGAACAAACGTCACACTAATTACATTAAGCTACTTTACTATCCCATGTTTAACTTAATCCTATCTTTGATTAGTGCCATCTCCTATCCAAGGTTAGCGATCATTAATGAGGCACGGGGGTGTAGTGCCAACTTCCCAACTCCTGGTTTGGAATGTACTAAAAATTTCATACAAGAATGAAAAACTATGAATTATTCTGTGCGACCCAGAATTCGAACCCCGAACTTCGAGATTGAAGCCACATGGGTTAACCATCAGACAGATTAAATACTTTGTGCATTCAATATAGTTCACTTTTGCCCTTTAAAACATGTACTTTAAGTGAATATTTTCCAATTTTGAAGCCGGGGCGGGTCGCTAGTCTATACTAATATTATAAAGAGGTATAGTTTGTAAGTTTGTAAATAAAGTTCCGTCGGGGCTAATCTTCGGAACTACTGATCCGATTTTAAAATTCTTTCACCAGTAGAATGCTACGTTATCGGTGAGTTTTATAGGCTATATTTTATATTTGTATTGTATATATCACCCGAGTTATCACAGTTTTTGTCGCGCGAGTCGGACCGTGAAATTTATTAAATCGGCTTTCTGCGCGTACGCTGCGTTAACTATTGGATATAATTAAAAACATTGTATGAAAACTTTATGCATCTTAAAAAGTTCTACAAAAAGTCCGCGATAACATATATCTATCTTTTATATTTTGGCAGATATATAACTTTTTGTGTTTTAAAAAATCATTTAATTCATATGCTTACGTTGACGTCATTATTTATACAACTAAACTTAAATCCTTATCAAAATAAATTATTTAATAATCATAAGGATATTATAGAGATAAGATATGCCTTTTACAGTATGTTAATTAGTTATATAGTTTCGGAGATATTACAACATTTCTAAAAACAACACTGCCGCTATATTGTCCAAATTAAGTTGACCTCCTCCGTGCTATGTTATACGTACTGAATAGGGGTCAACATTTTGGTACTGATATACCTTAAGAACTTGATCTTTGATCTTTTCTTTCAATTTACTTGGCATGGCAGACCATATTTATATAATTTACAAAAAAGCTTGTTCGTTTGTTTAAACGGGCTAATCTCTAGGTCTGCATGTCGGATTGTAAATTATTTTGTTTATTATGAAAGCTAGACTCAAAAGTGAAATAGACTATTTAAAATCAAGCTATACACATCAGCCTGCCATAAATATATATTGTTAATGTTAATGTACTATAATATCGTACAATGTTTAACAAAAATGTTTAACAAAGATCTTTAGTGCACGGGACGGGACGGAGCGTAATGCTTGACGGGAAACTATAAAAAAATTAAATTGAGAGGGCTAGCGGGGAAAGAGCACACTTTATATGAAAGTCTGTCTTTAAAATTAAAAGGGTACCTAAGAGGTTTTCACGCGGACCAAGTCGCGGGCAACTGCTAGTATTATTATAATGTCCAGACTTCATCTTATCTGACAGGCTTCAAGGAAGACCAGCGCGGTGTCCTGAAGGGCACTGCAAAATGCTGAGTGAGGACCAATTTGGGATCACATCACTTTCACATCCTGCATTTTATTGTATTTTGTTGTATTTTATTTGTATTAGTGGTGTTGTTTCTAAATAAACAATTTTCTTTCTTTCTTTCAAACATGCACTCACAAAACTTTCACCGTAGATATAATAGTAGTAAGTACGGTTGAGCACCTCCATGGGATGTTCAGTTGTGTTTAGATATTTTTACGCCCGATCTCCATGGCACAAAGCCTATACGAATTTTTGGTCAGAGCTGCTAACTACTTTTTTCATGTAGATGAAGCTACATGGAAACACGTGAATATTCATTTACAAAGTTGAATGTTTTTTGATCTCGAAAATACCATTTCTATCTGATATTTACGTATCCCTACTAATATTATAAAGGCAAAAATGTATATGTTTGTATGGATGTTTGTTACTCTTTCACGCAAAAACTGCTGAATGGTTTTTGATGAAACTTTACAATATTATAGCTTCCATATCAGAATATCACATAGGCTACATTTTATTTTTATCTTAGCCGGTGGTCACTAGCCACGGCCAAAGCCTTCCACCAGCTAGATCAGTGGGGCAAGTGTGAGTTTGTCACCGAGCGACTGCGTAAAAACGTACTCACTCGTGACGTCAAATTATATAGAAAAAAGCGTTTACTTACACTATAACTAGATGGCGCTACACCAATTCAATATAAAATTTGCGTTTACTGTTCTCGATATCGACGCAGTAAAATCTTACACTAGGCACACAGGACCAATTAAGATAATCTCAATCAACCTACCGGGTCAATCGAAGCCGGGAACTCCGTCTTATAAATCCACTGCAGATACCACTGTGCCACGGAGGCTGATACGTAGGTCTGATATTACATTTAGCTTGTGAATAATTCAATATTCGCAAGCAAAATTTTACTTTACGTTCCAGCATACCTACTATGTACCAACCGTCAAAATCGCTTCCGCCATAAGGTAAAGAAACAATAAATCGAACCCCTTCACGTTATTTTACTCATTTACGGCGTAACTACTGAACCGATTTGAATTTTTTTTAATGCCAGACTAACAAGATGGCACTTGAAATGTACTAACACATCCTATACTATATAAATGTTTTACAATGCAATCTACGATGAAGCGGGATAAATTGTTAAAGAAGTGACTAAACTATTCCCTTTATTTACACCTTTCGGTTTTTAAATCTTTATTGTTTCACTGGTTCGCCTTTCAAATCATTTTTATTGTCTTTTCATCGAATGTGGGTTTAAAAGGCTATATCCTATCCAGGGCGTAAAGCCTGCTTAAAAATGTATTTCACGAAGCCACGACAAGACAACTTAAGAAAACAGTACGGAAATGGACAACCTGGCCCGTCGAATACTCAGAATTCTAGAACCTCCAATGTAATCTTATTAAATACAAAATGCGTATACTACTGTGTCAATATGTTTTTATAAGGAGGTTAGTCAAATTTCTGCATTCTCCATTAGAATATACATAGAATATATTCTGTTCTAACACATAGACTACTTTTATATCGAAAGTCGAGAAAACGGGAACGGGATCCGCAAGAATAAAACCGCGGACAGAGCTAGTAAGTAATAATTTTAATAAGGAAAAAATAATATTTTTCTGGCTTCTGTCAGGGCAGAAAGTGCTTTTTTGCATATACCGCTGTGCCACGGAGGCTGATACTTAGGTCTGATCTTATTACATTTAGCTTGTGAAATTCAATATTCGTAAGCAAAATTTTACTTTACTTTATTTAGTTCCAGCATACCTACTATGTACCAACCGTCAAAATCGCTTCCGCCACTAAAAGCATAAGGTAAAGGAACAATAAATCGGACCCTTTCACGTTATAAATCTACGACCGCTAGAAAACCAATGGCCGCCGCTACAGATAAAGTAGATTGGCCAAAATAAATGGCCTGTTGCTTGTTCTTGCATCTATCTACCTTGATACCACGTTTTACTATTACAAGGTTTAATATATTAAAACTTTAAAAGGTTTAATTTTTGCTGATGACAGCAATAACGAAAGGAAAAGAAGAATCCCTGTGTGATTTCCCAAGGATTCTTGAAGGCAAGATATCCAGAAAACACACCTGGGAGAAGAATTTTGTCCACCTGACTGCCAAACTGAATTTTGATTTTAAAACGAACGTAACGAATACAACCAGGAAAATCAAATCAAACTGGTTCCAGTTAGTACAGTTAAAAGCTACCTTAAAGATCAATGCTCAGTTAATTTCTAAGAAGTTCCTGGGTTTGATTAAGCGAACGAAAAACTTGAAAGAGAAAAAAGAAAAACTTTTCGGTGATTAAAAAAAAGATTATTAGTTACTATTTTCTCTACACCGTCGAATTGAGAACAAACTGAGCTCCGAACGCGCTACTGAGTAGAATACCAATTGTATTTTTGGCAAATTTAATATTACCGACTACCCTCCACTCCGACATTTCTTCGCTTCCATACAAACGAAATGCGAAGCGGAAAATTGACAAATTGAATACAACGGAAACAATGATACATAATGCGAAGATATGCATAAAAATTATTAAAAAAAGAAAGTCAATGTAGATTGTTAAATCTGTGTGAATTTTGCATATTGACTGCTTTTCTCTAGAAAAAGATCAGTTTTGTTGCAATGCTATGAGTAAGTTAAAACTGTGTTTGCGAGTCGATTTCTTTATACGCCTACTACTTATTTATTGGCAGATAAATATATTATAACATCAATATTAGAGATAGATTATAAAAAAATAATAAAGCTATTTTTTTTCAACTTATGCAATTATAATTATATATTTATTTTATTTATGCAGTATTTTTTTTCTTTCTTTTTTTTACAAGTGTGATATTTCAAAAAGTCATTAAAAGTTCTGGTATTTATCGATAGATGGAAAAACTAAAAAGTATCACCGCTGTGCCGGACGGAGTGGGGGGTGTTAGGTAGTTTTTCGTTACGGAATTTCTGGATTCGGTCTCCACGCTCAAGGCCCGCGATAGAAGCTATGCAATAGCTTAATAAAACCCTTCTATCTTTTGCAAGTCAGATAAAAAAAGCAGTGACTAACATAATTTAAAAAATTACTTTACTTATCTGAAATTTAATTACTGATCTGAATTGATCAACGTACATGGGTAGTAAACGTCCGTAACATTTGTGACGTAAAGATCCGTATCATTTAAATAATCTGCTTAATTAAATCGGCTTGGGAACTAAATGCGTATTAAATGGATTCTTTGTCGTACTTTATAAATGGGTCCTTTTCATCACTGAACAGCGGCAAATAACACGGCTATATATATATATATATATATATATATATATATATATATATATAATATATATATATATATATAGCATTTAGTATTTTAGGTAGGCCATAAGTATTTTATGTAAGTATAATTTATGTTAGATAATTTGATATAGTATCCCTTTATTTATGTGTGCGTAATACCCGAATTTTCTCCAATGGATGCACTTTTCCTCTTCAATATAGATCATCTTCAAGAGATCTCTCATTAGCGATAAGACCGCCTTTGTAAGTTTTTTTAGTGTACAATAAAGATAAATATAAAGAGTAAAAGTCACTTTAACTAATATTATTCCAGCTTAGCAGGTAGGATAATATTTCAAATGGTTAATTTTTCTTTCCATAATATATGTTATTAAAACGTAATTTATAACCTAATAGTTTATTTTATCGAGACGAGTTTACGAGGCTGAATGCCAACCTTCGCTAGTTGAAGAGGCACTAAAGAAGAAGGAGTTTTAAATGAAGTTTGTGCAATTGTTAAATAATTTTTTAATTATTGCATGCTTCTACTATATACGTTAATTAAACCAATTTTGATAAATCGTTCGTGAGTATACCAAAGGTCCAAAAGGAAATGAAATCCCACCGGGGTTTTGCAACACATGCTGGGTCTAACTATTCAGTATCTATAGTAAAGACATGCCAGGTGTTTCTACGAGTTAAGAATTGTATATATTTTCTTTATAACATGGGTAGATAGGTAGACGGGGGAAATCAATTCAAAACAACTGTACTTACAAACTGTTCCCCGCAGTTTCACCCCCTTAGATCCCGATCCTGTGAGAATATTAGATTAAAAAGAAGCCTATACCAAACTATAAACTATTCTTTTTTCCTTCCATTTAGATCTGATCAGCCTTTCTGCAGCTATAAAGGCTGAAACTAACATGTAATGTTTTTTGTATACTTCTTAATATTTCGATGTATCTTGTATTTTGATATCAACGGTGTCAATTCATCGGGACAAATAGAACCCTGTCTTTATGTTTGCTCTTCTAAAGGTCAAACGAAACTGTAGGGCAAAGGTAGTGCCGGCTTTTGTCGTAGTATAAAAGATTTTATGCCATTTACCAATGTTTGTCGACTGTCCATGCTGTTTCCACTTTATTTTGGTATAACTTGATTAATATTTGTTCAATTTGTAAGTGTTTAATATAAGTTTATAAATGCTACGATAGCGTATTAGGAATGTCCTATAAGGCTATTCATAAGTTTCTAGAAATAAAAAAATATATTTTTTAACAGCATTTTTATAGAATCAATTCCTTCCTCCAGGTTCGGCACATATCTGGCAAGGCGTATTTTAACAATGATTAATTTAAATAGAAATTTAATGTTTAGAACTAAGGGACGATGTATTCATTTAGCAAGGCGTAAAAATGAAGTCAGAAATCAATTAATTATAATAATTTGCCATGTTTTTTGAGTCATTTAAAAATAAATAGTGTTTGGAATTTTAGTTAATTAACATTCCATCTTTATTGTAAGCAGTTATTTGTAGAGCGAGAAGCTATGATGGCCAGACCTTAGTCGTTTTATGAAATCTAAATGTTTGTTATCACATGCTTCTATACCATGGGCTCTTAGACTATATAAAGAATTGCTAGAGTTAGATTTTGAATTTATTTAGTATTTTAAAATTTATTTTTTTGTTGTGTGACTTACATAATAAATAAATAAATATTATTTTAGTCCACGAACTTAGTTGATTTTAAAGTTTTTTGGAATTTATTTATTGAGATAACAATTTAATTAATAATTATATTTCATATACATAAAAATATTATAAAGCCAATCTAAAATATATTCGTAAGCAACTATAATAATTCAAATAAAAGACAAAATAACAAAACATTAAAAGTAGTGTATTTACATGTGTCACCGTTTAATAAACATACAGGGGAAAAATTCACAGTTTGAGGTTAGTTTTAGTGAGGTAAAATTAATAAAATAAACTATAATCCAACTGTATGTTTGTCAAACTGTGTTGTATGGTGTAATTGTGTGCAAGGGTCATACATACCCCCGAGCAGTTCCGGGTTGCCGAGGTTGACGTAGAACAGGACGTCTTTCTCGTAGCTGTCCTCTTCTATTATATGAAGGGGGATGAATTTTCTGAAACAAATGAAATATTGAACATAAACATTTGGTTTCATAACACAGTAATTAATCACAAAGTTTCGAAAAATTTGTAAAAAAATAGTCATTTCTACTATTTCCTATCTATTATTATTATATATATATTGGTCTAGTGGTTAGCCTATGTAATCGATCGCGAGGTCCTGGGTTCGATTCCTGGGTAGGGTCACGGAATATTTCTGAGCTTTTTCATTCTTCTATTAAATGTTCAATACATTCCAAGCTCGGAGTCTGGAAGTTGGTGGTGTTACACCCCCGTGCCTCGGAGAGCACGTTAAGCCGTCGGTCCCGGTCACTATCATCAACATCTGATAGCCCGCCAACCCGCATTGAAGCAGCGTGGTGGGTTTACGCTCCATATCCTCTCTCCTATAGGAGAGATGCCTGGCCCTGTAGTGGGCCGTTGATAGGCTGATAATGATAATGATGATGATGATCACAATCCGTTCAGTAGTTTTTGCTAAAAGAGTAACAAATATTCATACACACAAATTTTCGCCTTTTTAATATTAAGTAAGGATGATAATGATACTTTGGTATTTTAATGTGACATTGCAGCAAAAATATTTTTTATTATCGACTACAAGTTGGCCCTTGACTGCTATCACACCTGATGTTAAGTGATGATGCAATCTAAGACGGAAGCGGGCTAACTTGTTAGGAGTAGAACAAAATCCACATTCCTTTTCGATCAACACGACATCGTACCGGAATGCTAAATCGCTTGGCGGTACGTCTTTGTCGGTAGGGTGGTAACTAGCCACGGCAAAAGCCCCTCCAGCCAGACCAAGACAAATTAAGATAAATCTCAATTTGCCCCGCCGGGAATCTAACCCAGGACCTCCGTTTTATGAATCCACAGCGCATACCACTGCGCCACGGAGGTCGTCAAGACTATTAATGGCCCGTTATAGGGCCAGACCTCCCTCCTGATAGGAGAGGCGATATATAAATAAATTGTATCAACTATGGTAATTTTATATAGTAAATTTCCTTACGTTAAGTCTTTACACAAAGACCTTAGGGAGCTTCATAGAACCGACCCTCCTCCCATAAAATTATCATCTAGTTATCATAATTTGACTATAATAATGCCATAATTTAATATCATCTACCGCTGCGTAAATTATGGCAATATTTTGCGCGACTAAATTAATTTCATAGTATTCTTTCATTATTTTTTTACATATACTGCGACGTTGGTCCAGTGGTTAGCTTGTGTTGCTTAGTAACAAGAGGCTCTGGGTTCAAATCCTAGGAAGTGATATCAAACACCAACTGTAATTTTTTTCTACCAAAAAAATTTCAATAAAAATTCGAAGCGTAGAGTTGGGAAATTGGTTGCGCCATCGGTTCCGGTATCTTTTTTTTTTTTATCTACTACAAGTTGGCCTTTGACTGCTATCACACCTGATGTTAATTGATGATGCAGTCTAAGATGGAAGCGGGCTAACTTGTTAGGAGTGGGACGAAAATCCTTTCGGTTTCTACACGACATCGTACCGGAATGCTAAATCGCTTGGCGGTACGTCTTTGTCGGTAGGGTGGTAACTAGCCACGGCGAAAGCCTCCCACCAGCCAGACCAAGACAAATTAAGAAAAATCTCAATCTGCCACGCCGGGAATCGAACCCAGGACCTCCGTCTTATAAATCCACCGCGCTTACCACTGCGCCACGGAGGTCGTCAAATAGTGATCGTTAAATCAATTACCAGTTTTTTCACCCGCAGTACAAAACTACACTCGTCTATAAAGACATCTGCCCATTTGATATAATAACGATGAAGGTTATACAAAAATACCTATAGTTATAAAACCCACCCGAGTATCTTATAAGTGTAAACAAAGAGTTAAAAATAACGGGATATCCTGAGTAAGCGACAAATGCGACACGATGCTACGCGACACGACAAGACGCGATGATACACTCTTTACGTCGCATCACGCCGCAGACTACCACATAGACCACACGGAAACGGTTGTTTTGACCGCGTTCGTCGCGTTGGCAGTTTCGCGTCGCGTCGTCTTGTCCTGTGTTCGCAAACGAATACGATGCGACACTATGCTACCTTACGTAAAACAGATGGCTATTATGTCGCGTTCCGCCGCAGACTGCTGCATAGGACGCAAGTAGGGTATGCCGTTGTTTGGATCGCGTTCGTCGCGTTAGCAGTTTCGTGTCGCGTCGTGATCGCCGCTTACAAGATGTCCTGCGTAAGCTATAAACGCGACACAGGTACCCATTCTGTCGCGTTCCACCGCAGACTGCTACATAGGACGCAAATAGGGAATGCCGTTGTTTTGATCGCGTTCGTCGCGTTGGCAGTTTCGCGTCGCGTGGCTCGGCGTGTCGATTATGACATCCCGTAGCGCGTTAACTACAGACAATTAGTTAAATTAACCGACTAAACATTACATTAAATAACTCAAGGGTCAACGGAATGAGGGCCCATCATACCATTATCAGATTATGATCCATGATATTTAATTATTTGAATAATGGGTTATTATAACGCTCTTAATTTTAGTTCATGAATACCTAATCGCCACACGATCATTATACGCTGCCTATTTAATTAAATCGAGGAGCGATTCTATTTATGGTAATTTAACAAATATTATACACTAGTGTTACACTTAGGTTAACAGGTTTTACATTTGATAATAACTAAGTATGGAACATGTTTTTGTAGCCTTAGATTTAGGGTTAACTAGTCGAAAATTTCCACCAGCTCTTATACCACAACGTCTGTTACGCTATCAAAAACATTGTGCGCGAAAAATCTCATGAAAATTGTTACTGAAACTGGGCTAATGTGATTGCAATTGTAGACTGTATTCCCTTTTATTAACGCGCGTAATCCCGTAACAGTCCGCCATTCCTTATTTTAAAGAAACGCGTCTTTTTCTCTAATCTTTTCGAAGTGTTTGCCGAGAACTTTTTATTTCACTGCAATCCTTGATAGCATGAAAGGCGTGTCTGTACGATAAACTTTTTTCTTTTTCTATCTCTCCTAAGTCTCTCTGCGACAATCGATGCGAGTGACGATGCAATTTAAAGTAGATTTTGTAAGCGTTAGGGAGCCCGCACATAACACATGTTAGAATATTTTTTAGTTAGTTAAAGTTGTGGCATGAAAAAGTAATAAACATTTACGTATTACCCCTAGCAAACTATAATACCGTAATATAATTTAAGCCGACTTTAGACTACCTTATCCAACAATGTTTTCAACTAGAAGACGCCCGCGATTTCACCTGCGTAGTTCGTGTTCCCGTAGGATCAAATGTAGCCTATGTGTTATTTTGATATGAAAGCTATATCATTGTGAAGTTTTATCAAAATCGCTTCAGTAGTTTTTGCGTCAAAGAGTAACAAACATTTATCCATCCATACATATAAACTTTCGCCTTTGCCCCCGCGTAGTTCTCGATTCCCTAGGAATTTCGAGATAAAATGTGTTCTATATGAAAATCCAGGGCATCAGCTAACTCTATACTAAATTTTATTAAAATCGCTTCAGCCGTTTAGTCGTGAGGAAGTAACAAAGATATACACTCACAAACTTTCGCCTTTATCATAGAAGTATAAGGATATTGCTTCTGTGCGACTAGACTTTGCCACAAAACTCATTAAACCCTACGTAAAATTAGCAATAGCAGTTCGTGTAAAAAAGTCACTAATATATTTATGCAAAACCCCCAAAAATTCCACACCATTCAGTGCCTTTTTTTCAGCTTAGTCAGCGGCAATCCTCTGAAGCGTAAACGGCTGATATCCCAGACATTAATCTTTCCAAACGTTTCTTAATATTCCATCCTGCGTAATATAAGGATCCTTGATGAATTGCCCGTGGAGACGTCAGCGTTACCTCGGGGTGAACCTGGGACACGGGTAATGATGGGTAATCAATTACAAGATTTAGGTTGTTAATGATCGATGTAAGAATATTGTAACATTTAGAATTTTATGGAGTTAGTGCCTCGTTGGTCTAGTGGTTAGCCTATTTGGCTTCGATCACCAGGTCCTGGGTTCGATTCCTGGAATCGTCCAAGTCGGGTCCCGGAATAATTCTGAGCCCGGAGTCTGGAAGTTAGCGGTATTACACCCCCGTGCCTCGGAGAGCACGTTAAGCCGTCGGTCCCGGACTATCATCAACATCTGATAGTGATCGTTAATAAATGAAACATTATCAACCTAAGCCCGCTAACCCGCATTGGAACAGCGTGGTGGATGTACGCTCCATATCCCCTCTCCTGTAAGGAGGGAGGCCTGGCCCTGTAGTGGGCCGTTAATAAACTGATAATGATGATGATGTTGATGATGTAGTTAGTTAAATAAACGCTCTGCTGGGAATCGAACCTTGAACCTCCGTCTTATAAATCCACTGCACTTGCCACTGCGCCACGGGGGGTCGAAAATTATTATAAAATTGAGTCTGATCAAACATCCAGAACAAGTTCTAATTTATCTTCTAATCTTTGACCGATACACACAAAGGGAAAATCAAATAAAAACTTGTTAAAAAGAAAACCTCATTATCAAAGTTTCCATATTCGTGATTTTCGTGAGATGAAACGTCAAACATCAAAGGTGTATCATCTAAGTTTGAGAGCTATCCGCATAGTACGAGAGTCCACTGTTCGATTCTGCAGCTACGTGTTTTTTTTGTTAAAACTAATTTTATACAAATGTAGAGGTAGAAACAGCCGCAATCACAAGTAATTAATTTTTGTATAACTAATCTGCTGATACTAATTGCATGTTTTTAAATGAATTTTAAATAATTTTAAAGGAAAATAATATGTAAGGAATTAAAGCAAATGGTTGCCAGCAAACAATTAACAATAATATAAATGATTACACCTAGTATCTCTAACGCTGAGGCTAACTGAGGCCCATTTTAATTTAATTTGTTTAAATCTTTTCCTTTAAAATGACGCAAAATTAATTAAAAAAACATATTGAAATTAATAACATGAAATTAATTATACAAATCTGATTAGGTACCTACAAGTATTTGAGGCTAATTTTTGATAAACAACCTATCGCTAACTTATTGCATACTCCTTCAACATTCATGAAAATCTATCTAATCCATTTAAGCGAGCAAAGGAAATGTTTCAAAAATGTATGGACCTCAAACTCACTTTCTGTACATAAGGTGAAAAAAACTACATGTATTTTGACTATATGATAAACTAATTTTGATTAGCCAAATCTCTGAATTCACTTTTATGTGGGCGAAATATTATTCATTCTCTCTAAAACAATGCAATACTTTACGTATATCATGGCGGATCTTAGACAAGTTATATTATCTATGGTTTTGACTTTTGCTGTCAGTCAGTGTTTATTGACGTATGGTCCATTTGATTTGAAACAAAATGTTGCACATAAACATTTTGTATCATAACACAGAAATTAATCACAAAGTTTCGAAAAATTTGTAAGTGTTGCGATGATTCTAAAAAATAATTATTATGAATCCACAGCGCATACCACTGCGCCACGGTGGTCGTCAAGACTATTAATGGCCCGTTATAGGGCGAGTCCTCCCTCCTGATAGGAGAGGGGATATATAAATAAATTGTATCAACTATGGTAATTTTATATGGTAAATTTCCTTACGTTAAGTCTTTAGACAAAGACCTTAGGGAGCTTCATAGAACAGACCCTCCTCCCATAAAATTATCATCTAGTTATCATAATTTGACTATAATAATGCCATAATTTAATATCATCTACCGCTGCGTAAATTATGACAATATTTTGTGCGACTAAATTAATTTCATAGTATTTTTTCTTTATTTTTTTACATATACTGCGACGTTGGTCCAGTGGTTAGCTTGTGTTGCTTAGTAACAAGAGGCTCTGGGTTCAAATCCTAGGAAGTGATATCAAACACCAACTGTAATTCTTTTCTACCAAAAAAATTTCAATAAAAATTCGAAGCGTAGAGTTGGGAAATTGGTTGCGCCATCGGTTCCGGTATCTAACAGTGATCGTTACATTAATTACCAGTTTTTTCACCCGCAGTCCAACAATGCAACAGCATAGTGGATCTAAGCTACATATACCCTCGTCTGAAAAGACATCTGCCCATTTGATATGATAACGATGAAGGTTATACAAAAATACCTATAGTTATAAAATCCACCCGAGTTTCTTATAAGTGTAAACAAAGAGTTAAATCTAACGGGATGTCCTGAGCAAGCGACAAATGCGACACGATGCTACGCGACACGACAAGACGCGATGATACGCTCTTTACGTCGCATCACGCCGCAGACTACCACATAGACGACAAGGAAACGGCTCTTTTGACCGCGTTCGTCGCGTTGGCAATTTCGCGTCGCGTCGTCTTGTCCTGTGTTAGCAAACGAATACGATGCGACACTATGCTACCTTACGTAAAACAGATGACCATTTTGTCGCGTTCCGCCGCAGTCTGCTGCATAAGACGCGAGTAGGGTATGCCGTTGTTTGGATCGCGTTCGTCGCGTTAGCAGTTTTGTGTCGCGTCGCGATCGCCGCTTACGGGATGTCCTGCGTAAGCTATAAACGCGACACAGGTATCCATTCTGTCGCGTTCCACCGCAGACTGCTACATAGGACGCAAATAGGGAATGCCGTTGTTTTGATCGCGTTCGTCGCGTTGGCAGTCCGCGTCGCGTGCCTTGGCGTGTCGATTATGACATCCCGTAGCGCGTTAACTACAGACAATTAGTTAAATTAACCGACTAAACATTACATTAAATAACTCAAGGGTCAATGGAATGAGGGCACATCATACCATTATCAGATTATGATCCATGATATTTAATTATTTGAATAATGGGTTATTATATCGCTCTTGATTTTAGTCCATGAATACCTAATCGCCACACGATCATTATACGCTGCCTATTTAATTAAATCGAGGAGCGATTCTATTTATGGTAATTTAACAAATATTATACACTAGTGTTACACTTAGGTTAACAGGTTTTACATTAGATAATAACTAAGTATGGAACACGTTTTTGTAGCCTTAGATTTAGGGCTAACAAGTCGAAAATTTCCACCAGCTCTTATACCACAACGTCTGTTACGCTATCAAAAACATTGTGCGCGAAAAATCTCATGAAAATTGTTACTGAAACTGGGCTAATGTGATTGCAATTGTAGACTGTATTCCCTTTTATTAACGCGCGTAATCCCGTAACAGTCCGCCATTCCTTATTTTAAAGAAACGCGTCTTTTTCTCTAATCTTTTCGAAGTGTTTGCCGAGAACTTTTTATTTCACTGCAATCCTTGATAGCATGAAAGGCGTGTCTGTTCGATAAACTTTTTTCTTTTTCTATCTCTCCTAAGTCTCTCTGCGACAATCGATGCGAGTGACGATGCAATTTAAAGTAGATTTTGTAAGCGTAAGGGAGCCCGCACACATGTTAGAATATTTTTAATAATTTAGTAAATCGGGGTTAAAGTTGTGACATGAAAAAGTAATAAACATTTACGTATTACCGGAGCTGTACAAAATTGTTCCAAAAAAGCATTTAAATACAAAATGCAAAATACTTTTTACTCGACTGCGTCAGAAGGAGGGTTATGTTTTTCGAGCGTATGTATGTATGTATGTATGTATGTATGTCCATTTCTTCGGCACGCGCTACAGCCTAAACGACTGAACGGATTTTGACAGGTAAGGTGTCGTTGAATTAATTAAAATTGTGGTAGTGACATAGGCTATATAAATTTTCAAAATGGTGGCTGTAAATGGGAGAAAAAGGGGGGGATGTGTGTATTTCTTTCTCTTATCGTCGCAATATGGGTATCAAATGAAAGGTCTTAAAAAGACCATTTCAAAAATATAAATATCATATCATGTTTATATTGCCGTTTTAACAAAAAATGGCAAAAGTGTACCGCATCATTTCTATACCATAAACTAAAACAAAAAAGTTTCAAATAAAATTATTATTATAAAAACAAAAAACCGGACTGCATAGAAGTTATGAAATGAAAAGAGAAAAAAAAAATTTGTCCCCGCTTGCATCACCATAAAGTATTAAAAATTTTATATAGATATAGTGATCCTTTTCAGTTCATAACTTCTATGCAGTCGGGTTTTTGTTTTTATAATAATAATTTTATCAGATTTATTATTTCAAATGCAAAATACAAAATACTTTTGCGTTTTGTATTTCAAATACTAAATGTAAAATAGGTATTTTCAAAATACTTTTTCAACACAAAATACCTTTTGACCAAATGGTATCATATTTTTATATGTTTTAGGTATTTATAATAGAGAAATAGAATACCAATACAATGCTGAGCCAAATGGCATCTTATGCATGACATTTTGGTCATATTCATCAGTATCCAAAAATTCAGTTATATTATTAATAATAATACTCAAAATAATGTAAAATTACTAGACTTACGAAAAAATAGCTATGGCTCCATTTTGTGAATTGTGTGGCCATTCATTTCTGTTATTGCGCATCGAGTTCTTATTTTATTATAATTAAAAGTTTTGCAGGAGCCTCCATAACTTAAATTCGGCAATACAAGTGTCATTCGTCATTTTATTTTCTTTGACTTGTAATGATAGCTAAACTTGATCACAAAGTATTTTGCATTTTGAAATAAATATTAAAAATGCAAAATACATATCGAAAGGTATTTCAAATAAAATACAAAATGTTTTTATCTAAATGGTATTTAAATGCAAAATACTCAATAGGTATTTTGTATTTGCATTTTAAATAGAAGTATTTCAAATAAATCACATTTCTGCGTATTACCCTAGCAAACAATAATACTGTAATATCCTTTAACCTTAACTTTAGACCTTACCCAACTATATTTTCAACTAGAAGACGCCCGCGATTTCTGCTGCGTAGTTCGTGTTCCCGTAGGAATTTCGCGATAAAATGTAGCCTATGTGTTATTTTGATATGAAAACTATATCATTGTGAAGTTTTATCAAAATCGCTTCAGTAGTTTTTGTGTCAAAGAGTAATAAACATTCATCCATCTATACATATAAACTTTCGCCTTTGCACCCGCGTAGTTCTCGTTTCCCTAGGAAATTCGAGATAAAATGTGGCCTATATGAAAATCCAGGGCATCAGCTAACTCTATACTAAATTTTATTAAAATCGCTTCAGCCGTTTAGTCGTGAGGAAGTAACAAACATATACACTCACAAACTTTCGCCCTTATCATAGAAGTATAAGGATATTGCTTCTGTGCGACTAGACTTTGCCACAAAACTCATTAAACCCTACGTAAAATTAGCAATAGCAGTCCGTGTAAAAAAGTCACTAATATATTTATGCAAAACCCCCAAAAATTCCACACCATTCAGTGCCTTTTTTTCAGCTTAGTCAGCGGCAATCCTCTGAAGCGTAAACGGCTGATATCCCAGACATTAATCTTTCCAAACGTTTCTTAATATTCCATCCTGCGTAATATAAGGATCCTTGATGAATTGCCCGTGGAGACGTCAGCGTTACCTCGGGGTGAACCTGGTACACGGGTAATGATGGGTAATCAATTACAAGATTTAGGTTGTTAATGATCGATGTAAGAATATTGTAACATTTAGAATTTTATGGAGTTAGTGCCTCGTTGGTCTAGTGGTTAGCCTATTTGGCTTCGATCACGAGGTCCTGGGTTCGATTCCTGGGTCGGGTCCCGGAATAATTCTGAGCCCGGAGTCTGGAAGTTAGCGGTGTTACAGCCCCGTGCCTCGGAGAACACGTTAAGCCGTCGGTCCCAGACTATCATCAACATCTGATAGTGATCGTTAATAAATGAAACATTATCAACCTAAGCCCGCCAACCCGCATTGGAACAGCGTGGTGGATGTACGCTCCATATCCCCTCTCCTGTAAGGAGGGAAGCCTGGCCCTGTAGTGGGCCGTTAATAGACTGATAATGATGATGATGTTGATGATGTAGTTAGTTAAATAAACGCTCTGCTGGGAATCGAACCTTGAACCTCCGTCTTATAAATCCACTGCACTTGCCACTGCGCCACGGGGGGTCGAAAATTATTATAAAATTGAGTCTGATCAAACATCCAGAACAAGTTCTAATTTATCTTCTAATCTTTGACCGATACACACAAAGGGAAAATCAAATAAAAACTTGTTAAAAAGAAAACCTCATTATCAGAGTTTCCATATTCGTGATTTTCGTGAGATGAAACGTCAAACATCAAAGGTGTATCATCTAAGTTTGAGAGCTATCCGCATAGTACGAGAGTCCACTGTTCGATTCTGCAGCTATGTGTTTTTTTTTGCTAAAACTAATTTTATACAAATGTAGGGGTTGAAACACAGCCGCAATCACAAGTAATTAATTTTTGTGTAACTAATCTGCTGATATTAATTGCATGTTTTAAAATTAATTTTAAATCATTTTAAAGGAAAATAATATATAAGGAATTAAAGCAAATGGTTGCCAGCAAACAATTAACAATAATATAAATGATTACACCTAGTATCTATTGTTCTTATTATAGCTAAGATGTCTATGTCTAAAATGTGTTATAGCCAAAAACAAAGCCCGGAACACGGAAGAATAGACTTGTCAAAATGACATATTTTGAGTTTGACAAATCAATGTCACCGCATCTTTATCACCTACAGACTAATATTAGAACGACGCCATCTTTTAATACCTCAAAAACTAGGAATTTCATTTTTTACCAACGTTTTATTTAGTTAGTTTCGTTCACTTATTTTATTTTTGATGGTACATGAGTGAAGCTGAAATGGACCATCTTCTTTTAGAGATATTAGTATGCTACAAATTAAAAAGCCTACGATGTACTATCTCATCATAAAACATATAATGGGTTGAAAGTCAAGAGCTTTTTATTTAGCTTACTGATGTTTCAAACACCTCAAAGGTGACATTACCTTAGTTTTGAGTTTTTATTAACGAAAAAAAACGGAGGAGGTTCTCAATTCGACCCGTATATTTTTTATGTATGACCACACATAACTTTTAGCAGAGTTGTCCGATTTTGATAATTCTTTTTTTATTAGAAAGGGCGCACTTTCCAAATAGTCCCATTGTCATGATGTTAGGGTCTGATGATGATAACCTGGGAAAATTAAAGGAACTCAACAAATCTTATAAACACACTTGCAGCGATTTCGGTTTTAGTGTAAGTATCGAAAGCTTTTTGGCTACAAGTATGGCACCGACTTCATAGATATGCTTAAGTAAATTAAAGAAACTAAATTACACAGTTATTTTTTACTTTTTAGTGCGTTTTGAGTCGGTTCTATTTTTTGTTAAAAATTTTTATTAATTACCTACTCGTAACTGTAAAAATCACCAAGCGCAGCTAAGTCAACCAGGTACTTATTTTTATCAAAAAAAGTAGACAGCTGCTGAATCGAGCACTGGGATCTTAGACTACATCTGTGAGAGTTCTGATTGCGAAGTGGTTTATATTGTAAAAGTTCGAACCGCGCTGGACGGACCGCTCGAAACTAATCTAACATCTAAACTAATCATCGTTAGGTCGGTGCTCGGTCTCTGATATTTTGACGTACCGACCTACTGGTACCTGTATCATATATTTACTAACTTGTATTTATTCCAGAAAAAAACTTAAAGTTTAACTGAGGGTATTTTGCTATTTAATATTTTAACATCATCTTCAGCATCATCAGGCCTCCTTTCTTATAGGAGAGGGGATATGGAGCACAGACCCACCACGCTGCTCCAATTCGGGATAGCAGGTTTAGGGTGATAATATTTTATTTATTAACTATCCTATGGTGATTACAGGGACAGTAAGGCTCTCTTGGGTATGCCACCCCCTATTTATTATTATTTATTATTATTATTATAATGGTGAGGCCCGCCACAACGGATGCACTTCGACCCTTTTGGATCTTTTGTACTCGCCCCGCCCTTACCTCTTTATATCAGTTCAAACAACCACTCTAAGAGTTCACCCCAGAAATCCTTCGCTTTCAGTCAATCCGTCACATCCACACAAAATATGTTCCATGAACTCGTTGTCGTGTCTTCGTTGCAGGCCCTGCAGATAGAATCCTCAGAGATACCCATTTTGCAGAGCATAGACCTGGTGCTATAATTGCCTGTATACGCTGCTATAGCATACCTTAGCTGTTTCCTGCTCAGTTGACTTACCTTCGCTAGAACACCTGCCTTTTACACCTTGAACTATTCAATTATGGAACTAAAGTCAAACCCACACTAAGGGGTTGTCCTGTGTAAGGGAGTGACTTGCGTAAGCGACGAAGTCAACGCGACGCAAAGCTGCCAACGCGACGAACGCGATCAAAACAACGACATTCCCTACATGCGTCCTATGTAGCAGTCTGCGGCGGACGCGACGTAATGCGCACCTGTGTCGTGTTGCGTATCATCGTGTCGCATCGCGTCGCGTTTGTCGCTTACGCATTACCCTTTTATAGGCTGATATTAATGACCCTGTAGATTACTTTAAACGAACGTTCTAGAACGTTTTGCCAGTTACCTACTTTCGATCGAAAAGTAAGAGTCGCTTTATGCATCAATAACTGGTATTGATTGTTTCTTGTCTAACTTTAGACGTCCTTCGATTTACTATTACTAAGTAAATGACTTCTTGGTAAGGCGGTCTGAATATTTCAGAACATCCGATTTCTATTTTTAGCAAAGTTTATTTATTTATGAGATTTATTTGGGAGATTAACATTAGGGTAGTTGTAGTTGTTGCTTAAGAAACAATTTAAAATCTAAGCTACTTTTTATGACCCAATTCTGCCTGTATAAATTACCAATATTATCATTTATATAAATTTGAGTAATTAAAATTCAAATTATTTTAATATCAAAATAGTGTTTTATTTAACAATTTTGGCTAATTAAATGTGCCAGCGAATAATGTAGGTATACATACTACCGGTTCGGAAGTAACACTTCACCGAGTAATTTCAAGATTAACAAATTCAATATCGTTTATTTCAAGTTGGCTTATTATAAGCTCTTTTGAAACGTCAAATTGGAGTAGTTGTAGGTACTCTACCACTGTTTCGGAAGGCAGGTCCTGTTGAGATGAATCGGCAAAAAACTCAACAGTAAAAACGGTACAATACAGTACAGTAAGAGGTGATGATTTTTATAATTTATGCCTACACACACTCACGTACACATGCAGACACACAAGATGTAGGGCAACGGCAATGTCACAATTATACCCCACATAATACTGTCAATAATATTGATAATATTATGTCTCGTGCATGGGCGCTCCTTATAATATTCGGTACGGTTTATATCACCCAGTCTGTATAAAGACGAATGATATCATGAATTTAGCCAGTCAGAAAGTCATCGATTTCATAAAGACCTTCACTAAACAAAAATATTATCCATTTTCTTCAATTTCTGTAATAAAAATCGAGTACCTATTTCCCTTTTTATGAATTCATGACAACACCATTCGAAAATATATCATTATTTGTACATTCATGTCAATACCAAATTGAGCGGCCGCGAATTTCATTGGTTTTTACAAGCACGTCCGATAAAATTTTTGTTTATACACGAACGCAAATATAAACCGCCGAAATTCATCCGATGAATTGCATTCAATCGTTTCAATTTATTCCGTTTAATGAGTGCGTGTTCTCGTGAATTCAACAAATCTACTCGGTTGCGGTGAATTCCTTTTGTGAATTTCATTGCTATTAAAGTTCCATTGTCAGGAACAAATAGTGAAATATGCAGTGCATCACCAATTAATTGACGTGATTTATTTATTTACTAGCTGACCCGGCAAACGTTGTTTTGCATTAAAAATTTAAAAAAAAATTAGATAGTAGCCAATTCTCAGACCTGCTGAATACGCAATTTGGTAAAAATCTGTAAAGCCGTTTCGGAGAAGTACGGTAACTAACATTGTGACAGGGAAATTTTATATATTAGAAGATTTAATATGATGCCAACACGTTATGACCTTAAATTAGAGTTAAACAAAAACATGTATACTATGTCATATATATGCTATGTCATAGACGCACTTACTGGTTACCTCAACATGTGCAAATATTTGACTAAGACTTGGTTAGCAAAGATTAGGCTAAGGATGATTGGTGGTATGGTGATTCCTTAAAAAAAATGTTAGCAATATCTTGATATATGAGCAATATAAGGGATATTTCCCAACCAAAGGACAGGACATTTAGGATGAAAGCTGGCTAGGCAATTTATACTAATAGATTGCCTTAAGTAACTCTGTCTGTTTGTTTCTCAATCACGCCTAAACTTCCCAACCGATTTAAGAGAAATTTCGTACAAAGATACTTAGTTAGAGCTTGAGGAAATTAAGACATTATTATGTTGTTAATTAATCTACTTTAGTTGTTACTGTTGTTAATTAAAACAATGACAATATTAACAAAAAATAGAAACGACTCAAAACGCACTAAAAAGTAAAAAATAACTGTGTCATTTAGTTGCTTAAATTTACTTAAGCATATACATAAAAAAAAATATACCTGTCGAATTGAGAACCACATCCATTTTTTTTCGTCTGTTAATGTAAAAGTAGAGAGATATTGATAATTTAAGACTCTAAAGCCAATAGTTAGACAAGGGGCTAAACAGACCCGTCTTATACGAGGTACTTTAGTCCCGAGCCGAAGGGTGATGAATAGAAACCGAGTTATAGCTTTAGCCCTACGTGTTACACTACAGCTTACTACGATAAAATAAATCTGTAATAAGACTTTTTAACCGACGAAAAAAAACGGAGGAGGTTCTCAATTCGACACATATATTTTTTTAACTTTTTACAAATTTTTCCGATTTTGATAATTCTTTTTTTATTAGAAAATAAAATCAATAGAGCACACACTAAAAATCCAAGGTGGTCCCATTCATAATCCAGTCTCGCGATTTTTATAATCTATAATTTTTTTTCACTCATTTATTTATTTACAATTATTTTTAAATTTTTTAACAATGCTTATAAAATAATAAAAAAAAACACTATTAAAAATTAAAAAAAAAATCCATGTTAGGATCTGATGATGATATCCTGGGAAAATTGAAGGAACTCTTGCAGCGATTTCGGTTTTTGTGTAAGTATCGGTAGCTTTTTGGCTACAAGTGTCCTATAATATACTATGACAGTTTAGTGTACGAGTATGTTACGTGGCGATAAATCACTACTACGCACTAAAAAGTAAAAAATAACTGTGTCATTTAGTTGCTTTAATTTACTTAAGCATATCTAAGAGTCGGTGCCAGCCAAGGTTTCTACTTTAAGGACATTAACTAGAACCCACAAACTGCTTTACTACGTTAAATAAATGTTCCTTCAACTTGCTGTTTAAGGACGCAGCTCGCAACGCAATTGAAATCTAATGAAAAAATAAACGCATACCACGTAACAGAATGTTGATTTTAGATCCATTTTAAAAAGTTGGTTTTCGGTTATATTTTTTGTTAATTTTTTTTTTTAATTCGAAAGAACTTGTGCCACTTGTCATTCTGTAGACGCAGCCCGCAACGCAATTGAAATCTAATGAAAAAATAAACGCATTCCACGTAACAGAATGTTGATTTTAGATCCATTTTAAAATGTTTATCAAAAAGCTGAGATTATACTATTTACGAATTAACCCCGTTTTCTTTTAAAGATAATCTGGTACTGGTAGTAAAATACAAAAATTAAAAAAAAACTTCAGCCCTTAGAGTTTAAAATGTTAAGTTTAAGTTCCGCGTTAGAGCGATAAAATGTCAACTTTTAAGCAAGAGAAGTAAAAACATCGTTACAGAATAGCCTTACAGTACCTACGCGACGTGCAATGACATTCATTATTTTTATTGCGACGAAGTTTGTTCGTGTATTCTTTTGTTTTAAATATTTTACGCGGCGAGAATCGCGGCAATCGCTTCTTTTGTATAAGCCACGCGTTTATTGCGGCGGCACATCGCTCCGTGACTTCATAAAAACCTTAAAATGTAAGCCTCTGACTTCCCAAATATTTAATGTCGTCATTTTGCCGTCTTAGAGCGAACTCTTCGAAAAGTTTCACCCCAAATTATCCCTCTTGGCGGCCGTCCAAGTTTCCACATGAAATGTCACTTTTTACATAAATTCTGTTAATAATTTAGTTGACAAAATGAGAGGAAGCCACCTAATTTGAATAAAGTGACAAGATGTTCGAGTCATCTTATGTTGCGGACCAAGTACAAATTTGGGTATTTGTCATAATGACCGGGTTTTATTAATGACAAGCTACTTACGGCGTAGTAAATAATAATAATGTGACCTTTCACGTTTCTAATATAATTATGTTGTAACAAAAATATTTTATCTTAGGCTGGATATTTTTTTGGTTATATCTACCTGTTTTTGAATTGATACCTACTGCTTCATTTTACGCCGGTTTGGCTTCCCTTTATCTGACGCATACGGCAGCGGTAGGCAGGCTGCTCTCTCCCTCTAATTCCCACGGGAACGATAACTAATCGGGTGAAACCGCGGGCGTCCTCTAATTATTAATAAAACTCTTATTCCAACCGTTATTTAACTATGTGACTATTTAAAACATTGCTACAGTTCGCAGCATAATAAACATTGTTTCAAGGAAAAACAACCGAGATATCCCGAGCAAGAAGAAAATTGCTAGCAACAAAAATTTCCCTTATAAAAGCCACAATAATTGAACATTCCTTCCTAACCTGAGAAGGGTTAACGCGACGCCATTTTTCCAACCCCCCATTATACTCGTACCTGCAAGTGGACGTTACAAAGAAACCCTCCGAGGGACATTTGTAACCCATTGTAATCACACACCTGCGCCGATACAGGGTTATTTATGATGGGGTGGAATGGGGTAAATGTTGGGCTAATGTTAACTCTGTGTTATGGATGTTTTAATTTCCTTACTGGGCTCTAAACATGGACGATCCCTCAGAGGATTTAGGAAGTAAAAGAGTTTTTTATTGGAAACCTCATTCAAATTAAAAGAAAATGAATAAGACGATCACACTTCTGCATTTTTGCTACGCCCGATATTGAACCAAATGTTATACTAAGAAAGCTAACTTATCCTAATAACTATACAAATCATGCCCACGTGGAATGGTGGCAAGAATACTGGCTGCATTTCCGCGTTGGATAGCCAGGCTAATCCTTTGCGCAAAAAATGAGCCAGCCTTTCAGTCACCAGTTGAGGCAATTAGGCGCGGTGAAATGTTACGCAAGAATTTTTTGGCACTGCGACTCCATGGCCCAAGGGTCTCCATGACAAAAGGTACAAATATGTAACTCTCTGTCAGAGAGGCATACTTGTGCCACTTACCGGTTTCAGCCTTTTCTGCTGCGGCTCCCGGTCTTGATTCTGTCTCCCTGATATGACACGGAGCCAATGTGTCAACGCAAGTAGCGTCCCACATTAGGGCCCGTCCCACTTCCAAGGGAACCAGCGTCAATCCATCACGTCTCTTGCCATCATCCCGGCTTATTCCTGACGGCTCGATTAGCGCAGGAACGTTTATGGTGGCAAGAGCCCTTTTTATTATATCATCATTATACTTGACTTGGTTTTTTCTTCATTCATTAATTAATTTTATGTATAGAAACATTTTCATTTCAACAATACCATCAAAAATATGCATTGTTGGGGTCTTTTCGCAATTCACACCCACTTCCGGTTCACCTAGGTACCTTAGGTTTTTTCCTACAAGGACATGTCATCATATAGGGGATTGGTCAAGCCGTTTGAGAGTTGTAAAAGAACATATAAATAGTGCGAACAGATAGAAAACAAGAATTTACGAGTAAAGCATTCCGCAGAAATGCAATTATAAAAAAATTTTAACAAAAAATAAAAACGCCTTCAAAACGCACTAAAAACTAAAAAATAACTACGTCATTTACTTACTTTAATTTACTTAACCACATCTACGAAGTCGGTGCCATCCAAGTTTAGGTAACGTCTTTAAAGTAGAAAAATATGCTCGGGGGTTGCAATTACACCGACTTCATAGATGTGATTTTTTCAAGACATGTCATCATATACGGGATTGGTCAATTTGAGAAATGCCTTTTTTTTCGCAAAGTCGTTTAAAAAAAAGGAAAAAGTCAAACGAAATGAACGATTCAAATTATTTTGTATGCAGAAAATATTGCAAGTCAAGCTTGTCCGCAAAGTGAATATTGCAGAACGAGCGTAGAGAGATGTTGCCTACGAGATAGTGCGATCTAATATGGATACTTGTTCTACTATGGAGCTTGCTGCATTTCTAGTGTATTTGTAGTAAGGCAAGGTCTTTTAGCAGATTTTTAACTACAAAATCATCGACGAAAGCGACAGTGTAGTACGGCAATAAAGGATGAACCACAAACAATTCCTCTAGTGCTACGTATGAGAGCAATCACTTAACACCATGTGACCTATTTGTTTTCTACCGCTATAAAAACAAGTTAACACCGGCTCTTAGACTACATTTTATTATTTATGTTACGGCACCCCATCACACGTTTACGTGAATGATGTTTTATTTATAAGGCGAAAATGTTATTTAGGTAAAAACGATTTTTTCGCCGCGATTCGATGATATTTATTCAGGTAAAATGATTACAAACACATAACAACATCTTGTACTTTTGCTGTACGTTTTTTTTATTTATTAGAAATTACTCCTTGACTGCATTCACACCTGATGTTAAGTGATGATGCAATCTAAGATAGAAGCGGGCTAACTTGTTAAGAGTAGGATGAAATTAACACCACTTTCGAAGACCTTGCAACTTTGAACTCTTATGCACTTCGGTTTTCTATTGACCTCGACAAGAATTGATACAAAATGGATCATCCGATCAAAATCCGAGCCTGACAGTCGTCAAGGGAAATCGGGGTCCAGGTCCTTTATTTCTATTAATGTTTTATTAATAACGACCACTATCAGATGTTGGCTTAATTTACTCTCCGAGGCACAGGGGGTGTAACACCACCAACTTCAACAACAATCAACAAAAATGTACTGTATGATAAATTTATCCCAGGATTCGAACCCAAGACAGAGCTCTTGATCGAAACCATTAGGCTAATCATCAAGGCAGCTATTTTTGTTATTTAAATAAATAAATAAAAATCTATATACATCAAAAATACAAAATGGTTGTTGGAAATGTTGCGCTCTGTATTTTTTGGTCTAAAAGAAGTTAATAAGATAATTCCGTAAGAGAAATTCCGTGAGCCAACGTAACAATCTAATTACCGAGCGGCGTGGAATGCACAAATGGAAAATATTTTGTGTTTTGTATATTAAACGAAACTACAAAAATAGTGACATTTAATCTGTAAAAATAAATTAAACTATACTGCCTGTTTGTTATTTCAAATTAACCTTTTACTAAAAGTTACCAATACGGAACTTACATCAAAAAAATATTCTAAAATTTTTGTATGTCTATGTTGTTGATTGTAATAGAGATATACAAAGACGGACTGGAGTCGTCGAGTTTCGTTACAGAATCAACCTTGATTCCACCATTGAACCAGAACTTTGCTTTCTCCTAAGAAATTCTCTATATAAAATATGCATTAGCATTTCCGTTTCTAGACTGAAGAGCACGGTAAACAATAAGACCTGATGATGGACACAGAGCAGCACTTACAAGGAAGTGTCCCTTGCATGCTCTAAGAAATTGCTCCCATTATTAGGTTATAGACTTAGTTAGTTTTTCACTTATCATCAGGTAGACTATTTACCTCAATTATTACTACAATAAAATTATTATTATAAAACCAAAAAACCCGACTGCTTAGAAGTTATGAACTGAAAAGAGAAAAACAAGGATCACTATATCTGTATAAAATTCTAAATACTTTTTGGTGCTGCAGGCGGGGACAAAATGCTTTAGCCTACGAGGAAAGAAAGATCTACCAAAACTACGTTTGTCCCCGCCTGCAGCACCATAAAATATTTAGAATTTTATACACATATAGTGATATTTGTTTTTCTCTTTTCAGTTCATAACTTCTAAGCCGTCGGGTTTTTTGTTTTTATAATAATAATTTTATTTGAGACTTTTTAGTTTTAGTTTATGGTAAAGAAATGAGACGGTACACTTAGTACACTTTTTGCCATTTTTTGTTAAAAAAGTAATATGAACATGATATGATACTTATATTTTTGGAATGGTCTTTTTACGACCTTTCAATTGGTACCCATATTGCTAAGATAAGAGAAAAAAATACACACATCCCCCCTTTTTTCTCCCATTAACAGCCACCATTTTGAAAATTTATATAGCCTATGTCACTACCACAATTTTGACAAATTCAACGACACCTCACATGTCAAAATCCGTTCAGCCGTTTAGGCTGTAGCGCGTGCCGAAGAAATGGACATACATACATACATACATACGCTCGAAAAACATAACCCTCCTTCTGACGCAGTCGGGTAAAAAGATCGACGTAAGCGAAAATGCAGTACGGCAATAAAGAAGTAATCATATAAAATTCGTCTATACTAAAGCCAAACTCGATTGAAAATGTTTGTCAACAAACAAATTAAAAGTGTAGGTAGAAATCACTAGTCATTTTACACCTATTTTTTTAATTAACTAGTTAATGACGAATTAATGACAATAAATTAGATCAGTAAGCTTAAAACTAATTAATATATTCAATATCTTTTAAATAAGATTTTATTAAAAAACAAAACATAATTATAAATTTATTATGCATAAAATGTGTTGCACTTTCTACCTTCAATTTAAATGTGTTTGTTGCCAAGCATTCTCAATCGAGTTTGGCTTTAGTATAGTGTTATGGTTCTGTTAGACTAATTTCTCAAACTTGCAGTGTGATTGTAAAAAATATTTTTGTACCCATATAAGATAACCGAACTCATGAACAGTGACATAGGTTAATTTGTGTCCACGGAAACGGAAACAACGCGGGTTAAACAAAACAACAGACATTTGCTAGTGTTTTAAAATAATTTAAAAATTTGTAATTTAAAAAAGGTTAAACTGCATTAAAATAGCGAAACGACTTCGCGTGGTTAGTAATGGAGGTTGACCGTTTTTTTGTGTTACAAAATATTTAGGAAAACAGTAACGAACGTTTAAATGCTAAATTACCAACATGAAATATATTTTTAATATAATTTAATTTCTAATTTTAATTTAATAATAATATTTAAATCATAAATAAGCTTAAATTGTACATTGCACGCCAAATTGGCACGACACGTACCTGTTAGAAACATATTTATTTATAAGGCGTCCGATACAGCACACAATAAAATTGCACAATACATTCATACATTCAATTGTAATAAGCAGTCGTTGATATGATGACACATGGTGTGTGTGATGACAATGCATAAATGACAATTAGATAGTTCAAGTCATTTGTGCGCGCGGTACTATGTATGTGTGTGCGCTTGTAACAATACAGCTTTAATTTGTGTGGTAGTGATGCTTTATGTTAAATAAATAAAAATAAAAAATATATATAATTATAAAAACAAAAAACCCGACTGCTCAGAAGTGATGAACTGAAAAGAGAAAATCAAGGATCACTATATCTTTATAAATTCTAAATAGGTACTCTTATGGAGCTTCATGCTGTTCGCAAGATCATAGACCTCTAAGCCTCCCACGGCTGATAGAAGTGTATAAAAGGACAGAGTCATCATTCAAAGCGCACATCCAGTTGACAGTGACCAACCACTTTCGACTATTCGCTACTTGACAGATGACTAATGGCTTCTGTAATGGACGGCCGCTACCGAAATATTCAAAATTCAATGCATATTCTAGACTATTTTGTCTTAAAAAGACTTTATAGTTATTGTTTCAAAAAGACATGGCTGATATAAATAATAAATAACTAAAATTTTGAAAATCAAAATTATAGTTATTTATATAAGTAAGGTTGAATAAACTCCGAGAGTCAATAACTTAAACTATTTGGATTTTATTTCTTGTAGATTTTTTTACTGTAACATTTACACAGTAAGTAAGCTTAGATAAAGTAGAGTACAAAACCATCTGATATATTTCGATCTACCCTCGCAAACATTCGTAAGATAGCTAAAACACACACCTCTAATCCTCTCACGTCTGATAGAAGTGTATAAAAGGACAGAGCCATTATTCAAAGCGCACATTCAGTTGACAGTGACCAGCCACTCTCGACTATTCTCTGCTTGACAGGTGACTAATGGCTTCTGTAGTGGACGGGCGCACCCGAAATTTTGAACGCACGTTCCGCTCTATTTTCCCTAAGTCAGATGGAATAGAGCAAAAGTAGTTATTTCTGAAAACATGGCTTTGGGTGGTGAATAATTAAAATCAAGTTAGTATTAAAAAAATTAAAACAACTTTCCGAAATGGAAATTTGCTGTGAGTTACTATTATCATTTCTACGATCTGTTAAAATTAATTGTTTTGGATCTAAAATTCCGAAGACAGACACACACAAATACACAAACCCATGTATGTTTGTAAGTCTTCAGGCACCCAGATAATAGACACACAAATACTTAAACACACAGATATGCTAACAAACGTATACCTACGCAAACACACAGATTCGTAAACAGATACCTTTTTTTTATCGACTACAAGTTGGCCCTTGACTGCTATCACACCTGATGTTAAGTGATAATGCAGTCTAAGATGGAAGCGGGCTAACTTGTTAGGAGTGGGACGAAAATCCACACCCCTTTCGGTTTCTACGCAACATCGTACCGGAACGCTAAATCGCTTGGCGATACATCTTTGTCGGTAGGGTGGTAACTAGCCACGGAGAAAGCCTCTCACCAGCCAGACCAAGACAAATTAAGAAAAATCTCAATCTGCCCCGGCCGGAATCGAATTCAGGACCTCCGTCTTATAAATCCACTGCGCATTCCACTGCGCCACGGAGGTCGTCAAAATATACCTATATAAAAAATTTTTAACAAAAAATAGAACCGACTAAAGTGTAAAAAATAACTGTGTCATTTAGTTGCTTTAATTTACTTAAGCAAATCTATGAAGTCGGTGCCAATTTTTATTTCTTACTTTTTAGAGATTTATCGCCACGTAACGTACTCGTTATATACTGTTATACTATATTATGTGGCACTAGTAGCCAAAAAGCTACCGTTACCTAGACAAAAACCGAAATCGCTGTAAGTGTGGCTTCAAAATTTGAAGAGTTCCTTCAATTTTCCCAGGATATCATCATCAGATTCTAACATGATGACAATGGGGCCACCTTGGATGTAAGCCCTTTCTGATAAAAAAAGAATTATCAAACTCTGTAAAAAGTTATGCGTGGTCATACATAAAAAAAAATATACGTGTCGAATTGAGTACCTCCTCCGTTTTTTTTTCGTCGGTTAAAAATAGAGATCCACAAAAATGCATACACAATGAAGATTCTGACACTTGAGTATGAGCAATGTTGTGTTTGTTGGTGATTGTCTGTCGATTTTTTACAAGATATATATATATTTCGGAGAGTGCGCTCAGGAACTCTTTGATCTCGTTTCCTCATCACCGTCTTATCATAGGATTACCAGGCATCGCAGAGACTTACACCACTACGTAGGCGATTCCCTTGGACGCGTACTACGCTGAAGATTTGGTTTATCATTTCTCATACGCACTGCTAAAATTTGCCCTTTCAGCTTCCGTTTTCCTTACCACCTGTATCTTTAAGTCAAGAGTGAATAGGCATGTTCTTGGAAAGCGCGTACCACCGTAAGCTGCATCATCGCTTACCGCCTTGATTGCCGTCAAGTACTAGCCTGTAAAAATAGCCTAAAAAGCCTTGAAGCTTCTATTTAATACTTAGCTTTGAATTAAGATTGTAAATGATAATGGACAGTGTGAATTGACGGATAGACAGACAGCCAGTAGTTCAATTAATTTCGGGGAGGAACATAATACAGTGACCGTTGTAATACTTTTGTTAACAGAAAGAATGAAACGATCCGGATCCAGACAGCGATCATTTGTTACACGTCAAGTGAAGCTCTTACGAGTAGGTAAGCGGCCTTTTCTTTTGTCCACGAGATCATTGTAACATGAAATCTTATATGTTACATATATCGTTGTCTAAGAACGTGTGATAGTCAGACCTTCGTTATATTTATATGTGAGTATTAATTACAATATATTATTAAAATATTTGCCGGGCAAGGCTAAACCTTACTTACCTTGCAAGCGAATCGGCTGGTGGAAGAGTTCGGCCGTGGCTAGTTATCGCTCTATCAACAAAGATATACCAAGGTAAGTAATTTAGCGTTCCGGTATGATGCCGTATAGAAACCGAATCGGGTGTGGATTTGAACCTACTCCATCTTAGATTGCATCATCACTTACCATTAGGTGTGACCAGTCAAGGGGTAACTTGTAATGAATACAAAAAAAAGATTTAAAACTAAAAACTAGATTTACGACAGGTCTGCTTAGATTCAACATTTATTAACACCAGGACCAATAAAGGTAAACCTCAGAGATCGAAAAAGCATAGTACAAAGGCTACGTAATATCATTTAAATGAGGGTAGTTTAACATAAAAATTTCTTGTAAAATATTGTTATGAGATAATCCTAAGCTTGACCATCCAAGGGTTGTAAATATGATTGTAAAGCTAGTCTTCCAAAGTAATTGCATTCGGTCCTACCGCCAGTAGTTTCGGCTATAATTGCCGTTTGCCGTTGGCCCTTATGTGCTTTATGTAGTTGGCATACCGCCAGTGAACGACTGCGATGTTTGCTTGCGATGCACAACTTCGTACTTAACTTTTAGGGACAAGTATAGTAATTACATCCTTTCCCTAGAGACAGTGCTATAATTCCGGTTGCCGCGTGCCCTTATGTGCTTTATGCAGTTGACATACTGCCAGTGAACGACTGCACAAGTTTCTATTAAACTTTAAGGGACAAGTATAATTGCATTAATTCTATACCGCCAGTAGTTTCGGCTATAATTGCCGTTTGCCGTTGGCCCGTCTGTGCTTTATGTAGTTAACATACCGCCAGTGACCGACTGCACAAGTTCCTATTAAGCTTTAAAGGACAAGTATAATGACTGCAGTCGTTCCCTATCGCCCTTAGTTTCGGCTATAATTGCCGTTGGCCCTTATGTGTTTTATGTAGTTGGCATATCGCCAGTGAATGACTGCACGATGCACAAGTCCCTACTAAACTTTTAGGGACAAGTATTATTGCATTCGTTTACTACAGCCAGTTTCGGTTGCACCTGATCAGACCTAAACCAATGGAGAAAAATTTAAAACATACCCTGACTTAGCCTGTTTAAAAAATAATTAAAAGTAAAATTCCATACGTTATAGAAAATGGGACGTCCCGATAAATCCGATTATTTGGCAACACGATGCGTTTATAGCGGCACTGATGTGTAACACCGCTATTGACTCACATGTTCACTCTGCTTGTTTATTCGTTAAGGATTTCATTTAAACTAAATAAAGAAATAAAAATAAATATTTGTGAACGGAAAAGCTCCATATATTGTAGAAAAATGTACGAATACTATATAGAAATCCCGTCAATACAATATAGGACGTCCCGATAAAACCAATTAGTTGGCGACACGATGCCGCTTCAGAGGCACTTAAGTGCAACACCGCTATTTAGATACAGTCTCCGTGTTTATTCGTTACGGATTTCATTTAAACTATATACAATACAAACTATTATTAACTAGCATTGGCCGCAACTCTTTCCGCGTGGAACTAGTTAATACGGCAGCCAAATTTTTCTTAACTTTGAATGTCATATTTCTTAATATCTAATCAACTGCCTAAAAAATACTTAATAAACTTCAAGTTTTAAAAATGACGAAACTTTCATACAACATTTAATAACCCTTTTTTCGCAATTAGAAGTAGCCTTTGTCCCTTTTAAATTGGTTCAGAAGTTTGAGCGTGAAAGCGAGACAGACAGACAGAGTTACTTTCACATTTATAATATTAGTTAGGATTCAGGCACAACATAAATCCAAAAATTTAAAGGCATTATATGCAGCATATTGTCCGTCATAAACTAAATAGTCATTAAAGTCATCCGTTCTACTTAGCAATTAAGTTAAAAAATCGGGACGTCCCGATAAAACCTATTAGTTGGCAACACGAAGGGGCTTGAGGTACTTAAGTGCAACACCGCTATTTACACACATGTTCGCTGCATGTTTATTCCTTCAAGAATTTCATTTGAGTTACTGTAACTCAGGCATTACTTAAATCCTGAAATTTCGAATTATAGGGCAGTACCTCTATTCTGAATCGATGTTTTTTTTCATTTATTATTTAAAAATATTACAGAATTCCAGAGTCCAAGGGCTAAGGCCCAAGGGTCTCCACGGCAAAAGTATGCAACTCTCGGTCAAAGAGACATACTTGTGCCATTAACCAGTTTTAGCTTTTCTGCTGCGGCTCTCGGTCTTGATTCTGTCTCCCTGAAATGACACGGAGCCTATGCATTAATGCAAATAGCGTCCCGCATTAATGCCTGTCCGACTATCTAAGGAACCAGCATCAATCCATCAGTATCCGTACGACATTACTTTTATTATCCTAAAATTAATTCATTTGACATACACGAGCCCAACCGTTTATTCGCAAATACTCGGTATTCACACAAATACTCATCATGTAACCATGACCCATATGTGTGTATGAGCTCTACTTGAGGCGTATTCAGTAAAGTAGTGTCGGAGATATAGCAGGCGGGTTAAACGGCGCCCTGGAGTACGCGCGGGTATTTCCCACCCCCGCCGCTGAAACAAAGGGGTATAAACGACCCATTTAAGGCCCAGCTCAAGCTTTAATATATTTTTGACATTATTGGCAATATGTAGAGCCTTGTGGACAAAATAGTTCCAATCTAACGACTAGACAACCTCACCGGTCAGGATCTTTGAAACCTACTACTTCTTAAAGCCACCATGGTCTACCTACTTATGTCAGCTATGGTAGAAGCATTGGCATACAAAGGCGTGGCTATCTCAGTTTCTCATTCTATTTAATTTCCCTATTCATGATGGTGACTGATATCTATATATATATAATTATTCTTTTTGGTCCTAGTTTGGCTGGTGGGATGCTTTGGCCGTAGTTTTTTACCGCCCTGCCAGCAAAGAACCGCCAAGCAATTTAGCGTTCCAGTACAATGTCGTGCAGAAACCGAAAAGCGTGTGGATTTTCATCCTACTCCTAGCAAATTAGCCCGCCTCCATCTTAGATTAAATCATCACTTAACATCAGGTGTGATTGTAGTCAAGGGACTGACTAGACAAAAGTCTAACTTGTAATAAATAAGAAAATAATAGTAAATAAAATTTTTAACAAACAATAAAACCGACTCAAAACGCACTAAAAAGTAAAAAATAACTGTGTCATTTAGTTGCTTTAATTTACTTAAGCATATCTGTGAAGTCGATGCCAGCACGTTTAAGGAACATTTATTAAACGTAGTAAAGCAGTTTGTGGGTTCTAGATTATGTTCTTAAAGTAGAAACCTTGACTGGCACCGACTCCTAAATATGCTTAAGTAAATTAAAGCAACTAAATGACACAGTTATTTTTTACTTTTTAGTGCGTTTTGAGTCGGTTCTATATTTTGTTAAAAATGTTTATTTCTTACTTTTTACTGATTTATCGCCACGGAACGTACTCGTGCAATACTGTGATAGTATATTATACGGCACTTGTAGCCAAAAAGCTACCGATACCGAGACAAAAACCGAAAGCGCCGTAAGCGTGCCTCCAAAATTTGAAGAGTTCCTTCAATTTCCCCAGGATATCATCATCAGATCCTAACATGATGACAATGGGACCACCTTGGAAGTGTGCCCTTTCTAAGAAAAAATAATTATCAAAATCGGAAAACTCTGTAAAAAGTTATGTCTGGTCATACATAAAAAATTGGTTGTCTGTAAAGTCGGTTTACTGACATACGTTGTAGTTTTAAAAGAAGGCCTAAACAACTTTATCTGTCACTTCTAACGTGACAATGTCTTAAGAAAATACTGATGGAATGGTAGCATTTAATTGGTTATTAAAATTTTTAATTTAAGTATATTTTTATAAATATTAATTTAAATTAATAAAATAATTGATTTTGATTTTATAAATTTATATTTTAAATTTATAATAAATATATTATATTATATATATATATATATATTATATAAATATATTATTAATTTAAAATTAATATATTTAATAATTATATTTAATAGACGGATGTCGAACGCTGCCGAACGCAAAGGCCGATTGTGCTTTCTTTGTCGCTCGTTCCGCGCTCTCGCTTGCACTTCAAGCCTTACATTGAACGCCTCAAAGCGAGGTGACGACGCATGACGTCATGTTTTTTCGTGCGTGCAGCCGGCTCTATCGAATTATAAGACGTCACGTCAAAAAAAATACGTGTCGAACTGAGAATCTCCTCCGTTTTTTTTCGTCGGTGAAAAAGTTCTAAATACATTGTAGTTTAAAAAGAAGGCCCAAACAACTTTATCTGTCACTTCTAAGTATCGTTGATCGCGTGATGTTATTTTACCAAGTCCATTTAATTAAGACATTTTATTTTAATTTGTACGAGGGTATAAAACCTTTCCATCAAGTTATATAGCGTCTGTCCCTTAACAACGTAATAGTATCCAATTTCGAGTGTTTGCGCTTTTACCGCGCTATTTTATGAACCGTGCCGAAGGTTGATGAGCCCTGAGAGAAATGATTTACGTCATGATCGAGATACATACCAATAAAATTACTTATGAACTATTGTTTATTGTGTATGTGATTTTAACCGACGTAAAGAAGGGGGTTCTCAATTCAACGCGTACTTCTACTACCTTACTATGTATGACCACGCATAACTTGTTACAGATTACAGAGTAGTCAGATTTAGATAATTATTTTCATTTAATAGTATACTTCCAAGAGGGTCCCAAGTCATCATGCATTTAGGATGCTGATGGGACTGCCCCGATTCTGCAGTGCTTCAGGTATGTTCGCCGCGGCTCGTGTGGATTGCTTCTATGCAACCATGCGTAAACACCTGTGGAAAATCCGCCAGTTCCAACAGTGTCCTAAGGAACTCTATTTGAACCACTGCTCATTGGTTCATGATACGCCAAAATAGCTTAAATGCAACACTAGCACTATTTTTAAGTTTAATAATGTATTTACTAACACCGCTATGCTGTTATACTATAAAAGATTTTTATTTTATTTATTTTATTTTTTAACATCAGGTGTGATAGCATAACTTTGTCGTACAGAAAAAAAAAGTTGTCTGATGTTATTTTACCAAGTCCATTTAATTAAGACATTTTTTTTAATTTGAAAGGGTATAAAGCCTTTCCATAGGTTATATAGCGTCTGTCCCTTATCATCGTGATAGGATCCAATTTCGAGTGTTTGCGCTTTTACCGCGCTATTTTATGAACCGTGCCGAAGGTTGATGAGCCCTGGGAGAAATGATTTACGTCATGATCGAGATACATACCAATAAAATTACTTATGAACTATTGTTTAATGTGATGATGATATCCGAGTAAGAGGAAAATTGAAGGACACTTACTACGTTACTATGTATGACCACGCATAACTTGTTACAGAGTAGTCAGATTTAGATAATTATTTTCAAATTTTACAGGCACACTCGCAGTGATTTCGGCTTTTGTGTAAGTATCGGTAGCTTTTTGGCTACTAGTGCCCTATAATATACTATGACAGTATAGTACGAGTACGTTACGTGACGACAAATCACTAAAAAGTAAGAAATGAAATTTTTTAACAAAAAATAGAACCGACTCAAAACGCACTAAAAAGTAAAAAATAATTGTGCCATTTAGTTGCTTTAATTTACTTAAGCATATCTATGAGTCGGTGCCAGCCAAGGTTTTTACTTTAAGGACGTTACCTAGAACCCACAAACTGCTTTACTACGTTAAATAAATGTTCCTTAAACGTGCTGGCACCGACAGATATTTTTTACTTTTTAGTGCGTTTTGTCGGTTCCATTTTTGTTAAAAATCTAAGAGGCTCTTTTTACTACAAGTGCAGTAAAATAGTTTAAGTACGAGTAAGTTTATCTAATTTTACTGTCGATAAATCACTAAATAGTAAGAAAAATGCTTTTAATAATAATATAACCGACATAAAACACATTAAAAAGTAATTGCATCACTTACTTCATTTTGTTTTTATTGCATTTTGTGAATTTTTTTAATAATTTTTTTATCAATTATTATTCAAATAGTATTAGAGAACGGGTATAAAGTTATTCCATCAAACGGTACGATGCCTATCCCTTAACAGCGTAATAGTATCCAATTTCGAATGTTTGCGCTTTTACCGCGTAGCTTTATGAACCGTGCCGAAGGTTGGTAAGCCCTGGGTGAAATGATTTACGTCATATCCGAGAAGCAACCAATAAAAGGGCTTATTTACTATTTCTTAACGTGTCATTTGATATTTTTATCTGCCTACTTGTTTTCATAAAACATTTTTTTCGATGTGAAATGCTAGTTTATTCGACGTTACTATAATATATATTTAAATAATATAACAAATACGTAAAACACAAAAAGTATTTAAAATACTTTAGTGTCCTAAACTGATCTCATCAAAAAGACAATAAGAAGCGGGCTAACTTGTTAGGAGTTGGATGAAATCCACATCCCTTTCGGATACTACACGACTTTGTACCGGAACGCTAAATTGCTTGGCGGTATGTATTTGTCTATAGGGTGGAAACTAACCACGGCCGAAGCATCCCAGCTGCCAGACTTGGACCAATTTAGAAAATCTTAATTAGCCCGGCCGGAAGTCGAACCAAAGACCTCCATGTTATAAATCCACTGCGCCTCGGAGGCCGTCAATATACGAGTAATAGTGTTAATAAGTTAACTGACATCAAAATGCTTAGAGAAGAGAAAAATGTTTATGACCACGGAATTAATTGGTCACTTACGTAACATAATTTCAATTTCAAAAATATCCTTAAATATTGCTTAAATAAAAAGGGATAAAAATAACTACCCCTTAAATATATGACGCTAAGGCTTAGGGAGTATTTATGTTCTTCGCAAGCTATTTCCCGAGCCCTCCTGAGCCCGAGGGTCCTCAGCTACAAGAGTTATAAAACCGCAAAAAACTCCGCAAGTGCCAAGGGATTTTTAACCAATATCTAAAAAGTTGCAGTGAAACCTTTTTTATAGTGCTGCTATGTAGCTTGGTGTACCTTTTTGTAGGAAAGGGAATATAGAACATAGCCTCACCACGCTGCTCCAATGCGGACTGGTGGGCTTAGAGTCATAATGTTTAAACTATTATGGATCATTATAAGAAGTTAATTATGGTTCCAAGGCACGGGGGTATTACAATCATCCAACTGGCCTTAGAATTAACTAAAAATTTTTAAGAAGACAAAAATTAGAATTATTCTACAACTCGACCTAAAATTCGAACCTAGCACCTCGTGATCGCAGCCACATAGGCTTAACAGTAGATCAACTAGGATAAGATTAGGTTAAGGTAAAGTGCGCGCTTACAACATTAAAAAATAGGTCAGAAAGATCGTCAATATGTTAATATCTCCACTTTTCGATGTCGGTTACTAAAGTCAAAGGAAATCTCGAACACCGATAAGGCGGGCCCCAGATACCCAGCTCGATGGCTACCAATGCTTACAATTGAAAACTTATTGACTTGCAAATTTCACTCAAAGACTCAATGAAGGATCTGTTGAAAAGGTAAAAGAAAAATAATTGTTCAAATTTTGATATCAAAAGCAAATATTGAGATTACAAAAATGAAAGGAAAATGAGGAGTTAATTTTTTTTTGTATAATTTCCTTTAATATTGTAAGAGGTTCAGTTTACCTTTGAATAAATCAAAAAAATGCTTAGTCATTGGTTTTGTGGCCTTTCGTTCTGTTACGAATATATTATATATTTTAATTAGCCAGTTTCAAGTACCTACCAGCCAAAAGTGGGGCCTGCTGCTAGGAAATCTACATCAAAGATGAGCTTCTAGATATGACAATTAAACTCAGTTATTCAGCTAGAAGAGTGGCTTATCGTCCCCGTACAGATTGCCATGATACAGTATAAAAAATTGGTTGTCTGTAAAGTCGGTTTACTGACGATAGTTGAACGTGACAACGTCTGAAGAAAATACTGATGGAATGGTAGCATTTAATTGGTTATTAAATTTTTTATTTAAGTGTATTTTTATAAATATTAATTTAAATTAATAAAATTATTGATTTTGATTTTATAAATTTATAATAAATATATTAATTTTTAATTTAAAATCAATATATTTAATAATTATATTTAATAGACGCATGTCGAACACTGCCGAACGCAAAGGCCGATTGTGCTTCTTTGTCATTCGTTCCGCGCTTTCGCTTGCACTTCAAGCCTTACATGGAACGCCTTAAAGCGAGGTAACGACGCATGACGTCATGTTTTTTCGTGTGTGCAGCCGGCTCTATCGAATTATAAGACGTAGTCACGTCAAAAACGAAACAATAGTTTCAAGTGATGCGCTTAACAGCCTTAACAAGTCCAGTGATCATCATATGCAGCATTGAATCATGAGGACTTAAGTTCGATTCCTGGGTTGGTCTAGAAAAAATGGTCAGTCTTGCTTCCAAGAAACTGCCTTAATATAATTGAATGAAACAATTTATAAAAGTATTATATTAATTAGGCACGTTTAGATTTGCTTTAATCACTTTACACAAAAACCATGGCGTTTTACGCATTCGGGTTGCGTGTTAGATGGTAATAACAAAAACAAACAAACGGATTCCATGCTGCGAATATACCGAGGTTGGTAACCACACAATTTGGTGAGTCGTAATGTTAATAGTAAACCCCAAATCAAATTAGTGATTCATAAACCATATCTATAAAATAATGTAAGTTAGTTGTTAACTGCGATCTTGTCTGAAGTTATAATATGTGTATATGCATCATAATATAGACATATTATGATGCAATCGAATTTGAAGATATTTTAGATGTTATCTTTTGCGAGAATATGATTTTATCGAGATCTACAAGCCATCATACATACCATTATAACTCAGTTTTAGTGAAATCCGATTTAGAATATCTCACGTCTCTCTATGTGTCTTAACTATTCAGGGAGAATAATTATAACAGAGAAGGCGAGCGTTGACCGGTCATAAAGGGTATCCTCAAGCATGCATCCCTGCCGCAAGTCTCGGACTCTGTATGGCATTTTTCTCTCTGTCACACTATGGACCTGTCCATCCAAAATCCATATAATGCTAATTCGTCTCTAATGTGAATACAATGTCATCACATCTACTAGTATACGAGTACAATAAGTCAACACAATGAATCTTAATATTGTAAGATACTCTTATTATGGATATTAGGCATACGAGATATTTTTGTTTAGTTCGTTTGTGTTAAGTTAATACAGTGAGATCAACATTGATCGCCAGTCCCTACCCCGCTCCATAACCAATGAAATTACAGGACACAACCGTCGCCTTCTAAGCTACGCCTTCAACTGTTCACTGTGAACTAACCTTGTAATTTAAAAATATTTGATTGATTAGGGAGCGGGGTAAGGCATTCTTAACGCGAACGAACTATAGTAGTAGTTGTGTTTTTACCCGACTGCGTCAGAAGGAGGGTTATGTTTTTCGAGCGTATGTATGTATGTATGTATGTATGTATGTATGTATGTCCATTTCTTCGGCACGCGCTACAGCCTAAACGACTGAACGAATTTTGACATGTGAGGTGTCGTTGAATTTGTTAAAATTGTGGTAGTGACATAGGCTATATAAATTTTCAAAATGGCGGCTGTAAATGGGAGAATAAAGGCGGGGACAAACGTAATTTTGGTAGATCTTTCTTTCCCCGCAGGTTAAAGTATTTTGTCCCTGTTTGCAGCACCATAAAGTATTTAGAATTTTATACAGATATAGTGATCCTTGTTTTTCTCTTTTCAGTTTATAACTTCTAAGCAGTCGGGTTTTTTGTTTTTATAATAATAATTTTTTTTAAGAAGCCTAGTTAAAGTTTTGCAAATATATTGTTTTATTTCACTCCTGAATTACCTACTTATTTATTTTATTTATTTATTCTTTATTTGCACACCACATAATAACATAACATAAAAAAAACATACAGAAACAATATTATGAAGGAAGTAGGTACAAAAGGCGGCCTTATCGCTTAATAGCGATTTCTTCCAGGCAACCTTGGGCTTAGGAAAATATCAGTACTAAGCTGCAGGTGGTGTAATTTAATAAGATACATACATTCAAATAATTACACACTAATACACAATAAATTACATAAATAACACAATAAACATTAAAATAAATATCATAAGATAAACTAATACATACATAATAAGACACACAGGAAATACAAACCAATAAGTCATCAAAAGTACTTACTCGCACTTAAGATAGTATGACTTAACAGCTTTTTTAAAAGTGTCCAGTGATTTTGACCGTCGTATGTCCAGTGGGAGAGCGTTCCATAGCTGAATTGCATGCACAGCAAACGAATGTTTATAGAACTTACTCCTATGTACCGGCATGCGCAAAGTAAGGGCACGACATGATCTTAAATCGGATTGCTCTCCCAAAAATGTGAACTTCTCCTTTAGATATGGTGGAGAGCTTTTATTAAATAGTACACAGTACAGAAGTGAAAGTACGTGCAGATCCCGGCGACGACGAATGGGAAGCCACTTGAGTTTATGACGAAATTCAGAAATATTTGCGTAAGCCAAATATGAACCGTATAGCGAGATTTTGAAGTCGCTCAAGTTTATCTAGCTGGTCCTCAGTTAAATTAAGATAGCTTGCGTCAGCATAATCGAGAACAGAAAGAAGAAGAGAGTGTGCTAACATAACTTTGGTCGGAATTGGGAGAATAGATTTAAGACGTCGTAAGGAGCTCAACGTTGCAAACGTCTTTCTACTCAACTCCTTGACATGCACACACCACGATAACTCCTTATTTTTACTTATAACCTACTTCTTAAATTAAAAACACGGCTTACTTAGCACTAGACCAATATCATAACATGTTTAAATAAAACGATAACTGTTCGTTAAACACGTTAACAAGGTCACTCAATTAACAACCGCACTCATACAGAGTGATCGCGCGTCGAACAGAATGTTAACAACTATCGAGTTAATCAACGAGGCCATGTAAACGCATCCTAGAGGGAAGATAGACCTTTTTAACC
Organism: Mycalesis mineus; assembly: GCA_034621355.1. Classification (NCBI taxonomy): domain Eukaryota; kingdom Metazoa; phylum Arthropoda; class Insecta; order Lepidoptera; family Nymphalidae; genus Mycalesis; species Mycalesis mineus. The sequence continues at coordinate 12,581,619 of CM067901.1, forward strand.
GACGAAAAGAACGGAGGAGGTTCTCAATTCGACACGTATATTTTTTCTAAGTATGACCACACATAACTATTTACAGTATTGTCCGATTTTGATAATTCTTTTTTTTTATTAGAAAGTGCACACTTTCAAGGTGGTCCCATTGTCATCATTGAAAATTGAAGGAACTCTTCAAATTGTACAGGCACACTTGCAGCGATTTCGGTTTTTGTGTAAGTATCGTTAGCTTTTTGGCTACAAGTGCCGTATAATATACTATGACAGTATAGTACGAGTACTTTACGTGGCGATAAATCACTAAAAAGTAAGAAATAAAAATTTTAACAAAAAATAGAGCCGACTCAAAACGAACTAAAAAGTAAAAAATAACTGTGTCATTTAGTTGCTTTAATTTACTTAAGCATATCTAGGAGTCGGTGTCGGTTTATTCGTATGTCAATTTTGGTAGCGAAGTCGAACGTGTGTATGTATTTACGAATCGTATTTATACATTGGATAGTGTCGATAAGACAAGGCATACATGTTGCCCTAAAAATCTTTTAATATGCATCTGCCATGAAACCTTGGGGCAGATGTCACAAAAAAAGCTACATTCTAAAGTACCAGGAATTAGAAGAGTATCTCTAAATTATAGTGCTCTGTGTACCTTACTTGACCAACGCACTTTTGAAAGAAAACGTTAACAGTTCGTTTAAAACGTTAACAAGGTCACTCAATTAACGACCTCACTCGTAAAGAGTGATCGCGCTGTTTAACAGAATGTTAACGAGTTAATCAACGAGCACGCAAGTGGCATCCTGTAAAAGCAGGTAATTTATTTTATTTTTATAGAGACAATAGCTATCTAACAATCACATAAGCTGGCACTTAAGATCCTTATGTTTTGAGAAACTTATAAATATTTTGAAGGGAAACATCAGTTCGAATAGTAGCCCCGGGCTATCATGCTACCATAATAACCATATTTATTTATTTACTCTTTATTTGTACAGTACAACAAAGAAGAACATTTTACAGAGACATAAAATGCTTTATGTAGAACAAAAGGCCTTATCGCTAAACAGCGATTTCTTCTAGGCCTTAGATTTAGGAAAAAATTAGGACACTAGTATGCTGGTGGTGAATAATACTTAAAAATGGTAACATTTAAACACATGCACACTAATAAATAAGCAATTACACAAAATACCTATACAATAATTATAATATATATTTCGATATAGAAGTTTCACTGTGAACCTATTGGATTTTTTCTCAAAATAAACATGTGCAATTGAATGAGCGAATTTCACATTTTCATTGGATAACGTTTTCAAGTTATCGCGATATTAGATTAGATTGTAATAATATATCATACAGTTGCTGTCAAACACTGTAAAAATGATAATAACATTTTTTTTTTAATTAACATTTCCAAACTCTTGCATTACTGTCAATTAATAACAAGTCGACTGCCTCGTTCCTCTAGTCACTAGTGGTTAGCATATGCAGTTTCACGAGTTCCTGGGTTCGCATCCTGGGTAGGGTCGCGGAGTATTTCTGAGTTTTTCATTCTTCTATGAAATTTGTAGTACACTTCAAGCCCGAAGTGGGGAGGTTGGTGGTGTTACACCACCGTTCCTTGGAGATCACCCAAAGTTAAGCCGCAGGTCCCAATCACTATCATAAACATATCATAGTGATCGTTAAGAAATGAAACATTATCACCCTAAGCCCGGCAACTCACATTGGAGCGGCGTGGTGGAGTGGGTGAACGCTCCATATCCCCTCTCCTTTACGGAGGGAGACCTGGCTCGGTAGTGGTCCTTTAATAGACTAATAATGATAATAATATATACCTAAGTCACTCAAATTAACAACGGCACTCATTATTAAAATAAAACAATTAGATATCAAATCAAAATAATACAAAGGAATCGCTACTTTTGTCTTTTAAAAGCATAAAGGGAAGACAAAAGTGGGATCAAATATTAACTGTAAAAGGCCGGGACCAGAATGTAATGGGCGGTTTCTGCTCCGGACATAATTATAGTGGAAATGCTGGCCGTTTCAATTTAACATCGTTTTGTATCCTTTTCTGTTAGAAAACGTTTTGCAGTATCCGCAGATTGAAATGAATGCGTCTATTTCGAGATCTATTTGACCAGTATTTCATTTTGACGTGATATATCTATAAATTTTCGTTCATAACGGAATTGACGGCCACCGAGATGCAGTGATAGGCGCATTGGTTTTTAAGACGGAGGTCCTAGGTTCGATTCCCGGAGGGGCAGAAAGAGATTTTTCTTAGTTTGTCTTGGTCTAGCTGGTGGGAGGCTTTTCGCCGTGACTAGTTACCACCCTACCGACAAAGACGTACCGCCAAGTGATTTAGCGTTCCGGTGCGATGTCGTGTAGAAACCAAAAGGAGTGTGAATTTAATTCTACTCCCAACATGTTAGCCCGCTTCCATCTCAGATTGCATCACCACTTAACATCAGGTGTGATAGCAGTCAAGGGCCAACTTGTAGTCGATAAAAAAAAACAAAAAAGTTACTTTAGACCTGTTGTGTAGAAACTGAAAGGGGTGTGTCATTCTACAACTAACAAATTCCACCTTAGATTACATCCATAAGGTGTGAATGCAGTCAAGCGCATCTGATGGTAAGTGATGATGCGATCTGTGAAGGAAACGGGCTGAAATGTTAGGAGGTTGAAACCCTCACCCTTTTTACTTCCACCACGATCTCAAACCGGAACGCTAAATTGCTTGGCACATCTTTGTCGTTTGGGTAGTAATTAGCCACGGCCAAAGTAACCCACCAGCAAGACCTGGACAATTTGTAGAATCTTAGTTAAACAGCCTTGCCAGGAATCGAACCCAGGACCTCCATCTTACATATCTACTGCGCATACCACAGAAGCCGTTAATAGGCAGATGATGAATGAAAATGAGTCATCGGGACCGAGGCCTAGCGGTAAGGCACTCTAAGTGCCCGGATTGCCAGAGAGACACGGGTTCGAATCCCGTCGATTCCGAAGTTTTTTTTTTCAAGCGTAATATTTCAATAAGTCATTTTTTTTTAATTAATGACTTTTTGCAATATCACGCTTAAAATATAATTGCGGAACCGACGGGATTCGATCCCGATGACGTCGGTAGGTAAACATAAGTTGATAAAAAATGCTATGCAATAGCTTTACCGCGGCAGTCTCTGAGTGCCACACGTCTTTTTTTATATCTGAAATAAGCTCGCGCTTGACCGCAATCTCACCTGATGGTAAGTGCATCTACATGCTAAACTGATCTCGGATCTTCCATATCTTCGCTATGCGTATAGGTAATAAATGAAAATTAAATAAAATAAAAGTAAACAACACCAATTGATATGAACAAGTTTGGTTTGGGCGGAGACATGACATATCGCGTGTTTCTATTAATTAACCTGTTAACATTCACGTAATTGATTGAACTTTGAGCGGTTAACGACAATTAATTAGAAAGCACCTATTATTGCGTCAACGGGAACTTTTACATCATTATATAATCCTGTATAGATTTCGCTAGCTAATACTTTATCCATTCTCTAGAATAGATCTGACATTTTCCTTTTTTCGAAACAAATTAAACGTATAATGAGATTTTTACTTTAAGGACGTTACCTAAAACCCGCAAAGTGCTGTGCAACTTCTTTAAAAAAACGTTCCTTAAACTTGGCTGGCACCGACTTCATAGATATGCTTATGTAAATTATAGCAACTAAATGACGCACTTATTTTTTACTTTTTACTGCATATTGAAGTCGGAAATTTTTTTATTAATTTTTTTTTATATTTTATTACAATCGTATCAGTGATCATTTCGTGAAACTCTCCGAGCTCCGTGACAAAAATACCCTACTTACTTTTATTTTTCTTAATCTTCAATCAACCAATATAAGAGCCTTTTTTTCACTTATAATCATTTTTGTAATAAATCTCGTTAACAAGATATAAAAAAGACGCGGCGAAAAGCAACAAAGTTAACAAAGTACACAAATCAAAAAGCCCCATCTCCGAATGTTCCGAACATCTCCAGAATACCTCCGAGGTTTAATTACGAAGTTTTTATTGGCTGCGGACGGAGTCGAGCTTTTTTAGAAAAGTTGCGAATTATCCTGCGTACGATGTGAAACCTTTGTTAATTACGCGACAAATAACTAATGGTTTTCCAAAACATTCTCCTAATATTTTAATTAAACTTTCGCTTTGCCGTAGTAGTAGCTCTTGAGTGACATACTCGAAGCTCGTCCGGGGAAATACTACCGTTCGGTTTAAAGGTAATGTTTCCCGGTGAAATTACAGGCACATAAACTTTAACAGCTATGCCTTTCATTAAGAGTCACGGGACATTGCTTTGTAGAATGTACTTTGTGCGTTTACTAAGAATACATTTGAGATTTTTATTATTAGCATCCCAAGGCTTCCTATCTTGGATAAAGCCTTAGCTGAAAATACGCCTTCTGTTGGGAAATACCATGTATATTTGACATCTGTATACTCGTAGGTATAAGTAGCTACGTATACCTAATTACCTTAATTCATAAATAGGACATCATATCTCCGCGGTTTTCGGCGCAATATCATTTTAAGACATCTTAGAGCACCCAAAGTATTTCAATATTATAACGATATAGAAACTGAATGGGGTATGGATTTTGACCTATCCCTAACATGTGTGCTAACACTTCCAGCATCGTTTGCATTATCACCAGGTATAAATAAAAGAAAAACTACCAGAGTGTGAGAATTTTACGCATCGCGCGTGTTGGAGAAGGGAGTGCGACACTCTCCTCTTCCATTTTCAATTACCGTATTGTAGATATAACATTTTTTTCGTAGACTTCATCATTATCATGATCATCAGTGGAGGTCCACTGCTGGACATTGGGTTATAGAGATTTCTAAACACAGCGATCATCAGCCGTTTGTGGCCAGCGGCTAAGGATCTAAACTGGTCTCGGAGACTTACTGGAATATAATTTAGGTTGTTGTAGCTTATTCCATCAGCCCGTTTATAAAAGAAAGATAAACGAGGCACGTCTATTTCTTAGAAAAACTATGTCACTAACACACACACGAAATTGGTTTTACCTCGTTACTCCTTACCGGCCATTGTCAGCTTAACGTCGACCTAAATACTTAATTGGATTGGTGGGCGATTATGGCAGCCGTTTCGCGTGTTGCTAAACACTTTCTAGATAAAAAGAACAAAATTACAGTTTTGATCCTAATCTAAAACGCGTCACGAAAAAAGGAGTATGAGTTTGTCTGTGTCAATCAAAGGCGGGCTGTTCGATTTGATGACAATCCCAATTTAAATGGTAGTCTTCAGAATACCGAAGGGAATACGCGTCAGTTCCCTTTGTGTGTTTTATAGACTATATTATGGAGAGTGTTCTGAAGAGCTATTTAGTCTAATACCACCGTCAAGATCATCAGTGATCATCAGACACATGGACTGGAAATTACGAGCGAAACTTTTTTTTGAGGGATTTTTTCTAAGGTGCTTCTGAATCAAATGAAGGTGTCATTTGATTCGGAAAAAAAGATAATATGTTTCTGTATCTGCTAAAAAGTTAGAACAAAAGCTTGTTCTTATGCTACTAGACTACAAATAACAGACTTTCGACCTCCGTGGCGCAGTGATATGCGCGGTGGATATATAAGGCGGAGGTCCTGGGTTCGAATCCCGGCGGAGCAGATTGAGATTTTTCTTAATTTGTCTTGGTCTGGCTGGTGGAAGGCTTTCGCCGTGGCTAGTTACCACCCGTGTTAGGTGTTGGTAGTGGCTAGTTACCGACAAAGACATATCGCCAAACAATTTAGCGTCCGGTACGATGTCGTGTAGAAACCGATAGGTTTGCTTATGTGGATGTTCATCCTACTCCTAACAAATTAGCCCACTTCCATCTCAGACTGCATGTGCTTAACATCAGGTGTGACAGTCAAGGGCCAACTTGTAGTGATTAAAAAAAAGGAAAGGTTTATTAATTACCAACCAATAAGTCTAAATCTAGTCTAGTTTCATGTGTTCAGCGACTATGATTATTTGAAAGCAACCAAGTTAACGAATAATTGTGCTGTAAAGTTTGGAAGAGGCAATTAACTAACCAAAGTCTCCCTTGTTGGAAATTACATTACAGTCTAGGTACTACAACCACTTGTAACTAATACTAGTTCAAACTAATAGGTACGTAACTACGTAGAGGGTGTGAGATTTAGAGTGTACTAGTAAATCAGTTTGATAGTCGATTTGTTTGTAGGTGCTCCATGCAAAATATTTTTAAACGGGATAGTCCAAATCAATATTGGCTTTACCCCCAACGTAAAAAAGAGAAATGTTGGATATTGACTCTACTCATTGTAGAGTCAACATCTCCTAAGGATGCGATGGATGGAGAATATTTTGTCGCTTGGATTCGTCAGTATTATTCATTTCTAATATACTATATTTTTGACAATTACACAGGCAAAAATAAAAATAACGAATGTAGAATTTTGACGCCTGTAATTGGAATAACGTTTTATTTACTGTTCAGTAAAGTTGCCAACACAAATACAAACTACTTACTTAATCAATTTTTACAAGTTTGGATTTGGTAACGACACCTGGCAACCCCGGGATGTGCCATTCACTTGTCACTTGTTGTCCGTGCTTCTCAAAACTACAAGCGCGAGTCCACGAATCTTACGCATCGATATGTCAATCATCGAGTCCAGTGGCATCATCATCATATCGACAGTGCTAGCCGGTGCTCGAAATAACCGCGTGCCTACGGAAGAACAGTGTACCCTGCTGAAGAGCTGCGCCAGCCGCAATCAAGGTACCAAATCTATTCAAATTATCCAACATTTACATTATATGTTTTAAAATTAATTGTTTTCTCTTTGATTAAAACGCATTAAGTAAGGTAGTGTGAATCGGTCTATAGCTTAGTTTTAAACTCAGTATTTATAATACAAAACACTATTCGTTTTATAAAATACGCTCGAGTTTTTTATTATGCAACTATTTCATAATCAACTATATGAGTACAGACATAAAGGAACAGTAGTTAATTTCGGCGTAACTACATGCTCTGCCAACATACAATCCCGGAGTTAATACAATAAAAATCAAAGGCTTGTCTCAAATATTCAGTATTCATGGTAAACTTTCAAATTACATTATGCAAACTGCTTTACATGAATCGCGATACGGGTTCCGAACGTGTCTATTTTGTAAAGGCTTAATTTCCAATATGTTACGTGCCTCAATTTATAACTAACATAACACCTATATAACATAATATTATGTTATATTAGTTTAGTTCAGAGAACATAATAACTATAGAGCTCTATGGTACTATAATTTTGACGCGGGCATAACTTCTAACCTAGAATTGAAAACGTTGACACCCGTTATTGAAACTACGTTTAAAGGTTTAGAATTTAGAATTATTTCGCGAAGAGAATTAGGTTTAAGTGATTCATATAGGTACCTCGGTACCTAATAAGTACTTATTTTCTTTTGCCAAGTTGAAATAAATACTTACTTGTGCCCAAAATTAACTTCCTTCATTTGATAAAATACACTCGTAACTGTATAGGGTTTACCCTATTATATTACCGTTTTTATTTATGCAACAGACTGTTAAATAAATTACATCATTAATGATATACAGCATTCTTTGTACGTTTGCCAAGTCTTTGCGAGATTTTGTAGCTAACAAACAGACGCCGACGATTTCGTCCGCGTGAAATTAAAATTAAAATACATAAATTTTCGTAAAAAAAAGTTACTCATTTATAACATTAGCTATCTGCGAGTGTTTCCTGTTAAATACAGTCCAGCCGTTGTAAATATTTTTTGACATAAGTAGGTAACATCATTTGCTATGCAATCAATTTCATTTATTTTGTACAGAAAATATGGCGACTTTTTTTTACATAAGCACGGTGAATTCGTTTAAAACCAAATGTCCTAATAATCGCTGTATACGATCAAAGGATTTTGTAGATTGAGTTATAGCGCGTCACGCAACGGGCGCGGTGGGCCACGGCCGAGTGACGTCACACCGGTGCCCATAATGAAGAAAGAAAATGAAAGGAAATTAACTGCCAGCTGTGCTATTCTGTACGAAAACATTCATTACTCGATAGGGAAAAGAAAAAGAACTAAAAAGCAGGGTAAGTCACAAATTTCTTTATATTTCTATCTATAGTATTGTATTAGACAGAGAGATATTGAAAACTTATAAATTGTAATTCAAGCGTAGGTATACGAGTATTTGGTGCTACAAGCGACGTAGCAAGCAAGCTACGCTCGATTTCTTACTTGAATTTTTAACCCCCGACGCAAAAACGACGGGGTGTTAAAAGTTTGACGTGTCTGTGTAAATGTGTATGTGTCTGTCTGTGGCATCGTAACTCCCAAATGGATGATCCAATTTTTATGTGGTTTTTTTTTTGTTTGAAAGGTATCGATTCAAGTCTTCAAGGTCATCAGGTCGTTTATTAGGTGTGATAGAAATGTTACACGCTCAGTTTGCTTGAAAGCATGTGCGTGACCTGACATTTGAAACACTCATGTCTTCTGGAATCACTGAGCTAGTCTGATGATAAGGCTCTAAGGTCGGAGACGTAACCCTGGTCTACCCTTTTAGTAAACCCATCGAGTTTGGGCTCGTTGAATTTGTATTGACTGGTTCTTTTCATGTTTCTAATTGATTTTTATAGGGTTATATATATATTTGCTTCTTATAGGGTTTAGCATTTTTAACCTTTTGTCATAATTATTGCGTACTTTTTTGGGTCGGGGGTTTTTTAAATTTTTAATTCAATTTTTTTACAATGCTACGATTTTTTATACACTAGCGTTCCTGTGACTAAACTCCGGTGTGAGTGATAAAGGAGAACATACAAACGTACCAAATTTTTAAAGTCTGGCCAAAAAAAAATCAAGTAATTATTTTGATTGAGGGTATTATGATATTTTAAAGAATGGCAAGAGCACCCTAAGCCGGACGACCTTATATGAAAAAATTAATTAGAGTGGAAGAAGCTAAGGACGTACACAACGACTCTGGCGAATGGAAAGATCCTCTGCCTAACCTTGCGTGTTGTTAAGTATGTATGTAAAGATTGAATATTAAAATCGTAACAATTTCGATTATTTTATTTACAACGTTAACTTCTTTTCCTATCTTTATTTTTGGGAAAAAGTGCATGTGCCTATCATATTTTGATTGGTTCTTCGGTTCGCCCTGATAATAGAGGCCGTGAGCACAGGCTCTATCTATACTAATATTATAAAGAGGTAAAGTTTTTATGTTTGTAAGTTTGTAAATAAAGTTCTGTCGGGGCTAATCTTCAAAACTACTGATCCGATTTTAAAAATTCATTCACCAGTAGAATGCTACGTTATCGGTGAGTGTTATAGGCTATATTTTATATTTGTATTGTATATATTAATATATACAATATATTGTGAAATTTATTTAATTTAGCTTAAGGCGCGTACGCTGCCTTATATATTTGATATAACTGAAAATATTGTATGAAAACTTTGTGCATCTTAAAAAGTTCTACAAAAAAGTCCGCGATAGCATATATCTATCTTTTATATTATGGCTATAATATAAAAGATAGATATATATAATAAATTATTTAATAATCACAAGGATATTATAGAGATAAGATTTGTTTAACAGTTTGTTAATTAGTTATATAGTTTCGGAGATATTACAAAATTTCTAAAAAATGCGACACTGTAATAAATCAATTAATTCATATACTTACGTTTACGTCATTATTTATAGAACTAAACTTAAATCCTTATCAAAATAAATTGCTTAATAATCACAAGGATATTATAGAGATAAGATTTGCCTTTCACAGCATGTTAATTAGTAATATAGTTTCGGAGATATTACAAAATTTCAATGCCGCTATATCATCAAAAAATTAAAATGAGCGGGGAAAAAAATAAAATTTTATTACAATTCCTTCACTAATTAATCGAAAGGAACTTCGTTCCATCCGGGTGTCTCTGCAAATTTTATATGAAAGTCTGTCTTTAATATTAAAAGGGTACCTAAGAGGTTTTCACGCGGACGAAGTCACGGGCGAATGCTAGTATATAAAAATAAAGAAAGCTTGGCCCTGTAGTGGGAAACTAAAAAAGGCTGATAATGATAAAGTTATCTATAGAAACACCTGCGCAGCAGAAGCCGCTCGACTGCTAATAAATCCCATTACATCGTCGGGCGGATTATGTTCCATGGCGTCAGTGGCTTGCGTCAGAACTAAACGTGTTGGCTGTCGAGGCAGTTTGTGAAGGTCCTTGCAATCCAATGGAAGCATCGTTCTTCCGGAGATACAGTCAATAATGTTGTAATTATTGTTGATTAGAGGACGCCCGCTGTTTTACTCGCGGAGTTCTCGATCCCGTAGGAATTTCGGAATACAAAATTTACTCTATACCAAATTTTATTAAAATCGCTTCAGCCGTTAAGTCGTAAAGAAGTAACAAACATAGACTCTCACACACTCGCAAACTTTTGCCTTTATAATAGTTTAGAAGTTAGTTAGTTTAGTAGTTTGATAATATGTAGTGTAAGCGGTTTAAAAAGCCTAGTGACTGAAGTCATTTCAATAATGCTATCTTGGTTACAAAAAAACTAAGAATGACAGCGCGGGGAAGTCTGTTGTCGCTAGTCTAACAAATATTATTCAATTTGTTAATTAAATACTTGTAATAGTGTTTTGAGTATGTTACCATAATATTGTTTTATTTGGATATGATTTAATGAAGTTTGTAATTATAATGCTCTAATGATTTGATAAAAGTTGTTTAGCCACTCGTGCATTTACAGTAGTTTGGAATTTATGCCTTTTGACCCCTTCTGGTGAGGTTCCTTACAGTAGGGTAATTGCCTAAAATCTTTACTTGTAGTTGTGATAGGGCAAAAGAGACTGCCTCCTTGGCACAGTTGTACGTACTTTGGATTTATAAGACGGAGGTCCCGGTATCGATTCCCGGGAGGGCCGATTGAGATTTTCCGAGTTGGTCCGGGTCTGACTGGTGACAAAAAGGGTCCCGCCAAGCGATTTAGCGTTCCGGTACGATGTCGTGTAGAAACCGAAAGGGGTGTGGATTTCATCCTACTTCTATCATGTTAGCCCACTTCCATCATCACCAGCTGTAATTATAGTCAAGAGCTAGTAGCAGCACGTCTTCGTCAGCATCAATGTAATCTACTCATAAATAGGAGCGAAATTATTTTATACCCTCCTGCACTGCCCTTCAGAGTAATTCAAGCCGCCAGGATTCATTACACGTTATCAAGATATATGCACTCCACACCTAATTATCCCCTAGGTATAAGCACCTCATAAATCAGATTGTACGTACGTATCTACTGAATTCTGAATTTAATTGCAAAAGGCTTTTATTCTGAAAAAGGGACGAGTTTGTATGTATTAGAAATGTATTAGATATTATGTATTATTTTTTCTGAAAAATCATTTACCCATATTTTTTATGACAGTTTTAAAACATGAAACGCCATGTATAGATAAATTCTTTCTTTATGTTTATTTGTTTTTAATTTTGTAATTGAAATAAAAAGTGTTATTTGTAGTATTTCTGAGTACTTTTTACTAGGTTTTATTGAAATCAATCTGGTTTAGAGGCGAATATCTTAGCATTCCATGGATTCACCGTGCGGGTGTCGGGTCCATCGTGATTCGTGCGGCAGAGAGAAAAACGCCGAACAGAGCCCGAGACATGCAACACGGATCTAGGCGTAAGAGAAAGAGAACTCTTTGTGACATGTCAACGCACACCTTCTCTGCTCAAATTATTCTCACTCCCCAACCAAATCTGGTAGGATCCTGCTAGAGCAGCTTTGAACACTCGTTCTATATTTTTTAGGAATCCGTACATTAATAGGAAAACTTGAAATCATTACAAGATCATTCGCGTGTCTCTCTGTCACATTTCATACACTCCGAAACTTCCTACTCGATCGTATAATGTAAAATAAAAAAAAATGTGTGCGTGTACTAGCGTAGAGTCATTCGGGGTAACCGAGCGCAGTGGGTAAGTGAGCGCACTGCTTCTATCTCCAAGAAGGGGCACTGGAGGTGAGGAGTTTGTTTTGGTCAATCAGGGGCACCGGTAAGGTGAATTAGTTTCGACATGCCCAAACGCCTTACTACGTGCACTCTGTTAGTAATTGTCAAAAAAGTATTTTTGTTGATTTAATTTCAACTTTTTAGCGTGTTGGAAAACACGGATACTTCTAAAATTGTTATGTGAAGACGGTAAGCGACGTTTTAGTTTATGAACTGCATATTCTCCTGTCTTTTTTAAATCCTTATTTGAGGTTAAGTTGAGTGTTTGCAAGTCGGCGGCCATTTGTTTGACATTTGGCATTCTGGGTAAAGTGTGCGCGGATAAGTGTGCGCATGCGCTCACTTACCCGCGCGCTTAAACTAAGAAAAAACCTTTTAAAGTTAGATCTTCTAGCCCAATATCCAATATTATTCTCCGTTACCTATGTCATAATAAATATGTTGACCAACAGAAGAATGGATTCAATGCGTAAAGAATAAGGATTGATGACATAAATTGTGTTTCTCAGGAAAGTGATAATAGTATATTTGTTTGTAATTATTCTTCCAATTTGATTTAAAATTCTTCAAATTTTTGAACATGATATTGTCATTCATATCAACAGGTTTAATGTTAAACTACTTTATGTCTGTAGTGTTGATTGTTTTATTTATGTACTATTTGAGATAAGAATATTCATGAAGATTTTATAACATATAGATCTCCATTGCAAGACGTTTTGACTGTGTTTAAATGAAAACTAAATATTTCGTTAAGATGGCTTTATATTTTTTGTTTGATGATCTAAGTTTCATTTCAATTTATTTGTTATATATTGATTATGTATCGATTGCGCTCACTTACCCTATTGCGTCCACTTACCCCACAGGGCTGCGTACACTTACCCGCAATACGGGTCAAGTGTCCGCATTCCGACTTACTATCAAAATTTTGATTTTTTTTGTTAACTATGGAACAGGATGTTTTATTTTCTGTTTCAATTTGTAGGCTAATAAACATTATTTTCGAAACTTTTTTTTTATTTTCCAATTTCTTCTTTAGTTCTGCTCTGTGAGGCTGTAAACAGTAAAGTGCGCGCACTTGACCCGAATGACTCTACACTCGTAAGAAGTGAAACTTTTTTATGACGTTATTTTTCAAAAAATAATTTATTATATGCAACTTTACAGAAATTGGTTAAATAAAGTTAAATTAGATAAAGTTTAATAAAAGGCTTTTATTATCATAGACATAAATACAAATTCTACAATTATTTCATTTTAGCTTATTACTACAAAGATTATTATTGAATTTCATTAATTGTAATAGAATTATTACTATCATTGATGTCGTAGTTACTTACATTTTAGAAATTCACTGGAATTAGAATTAAAATAAACCCTTTGATTTTGCTGATCACTTCAATATAACACATTATATATATATACATATATATATATATATATATATATATATATATTTATCACGTCACTTCCATAAGTCAAAGATGGCGCGTAACGGAAAAATGTGACGCGTAACGAAAAAATGTTACACTAAATTTTTTTCCAACCCCGATAAAGAAAGTTTCACTTCAATAAAAAAATTAAACACTGCAAAAATCCGAGGAAAGACATTGCAAAGGACCAAAGACATTTCAATTTAAGTCACACTTTCACCATTTTATTTGAGCAACACTTTAACCCAACAATCCTCACTCTGTATCTCGGTTAAGGTTATTGGTTTTATTTGTGCCCGAAAACACGTCACTGTGAAAATAGGTCAAACGATTCAGATAATATGCCTTCGATAGCGATTATGTGGTAGCTGCTCTGCGATCATCCTAGGACTTCTTCAATGAACCAAATTGTCTAATTATTCCCAGGCAATAGTTTGCCTTGGATCGTCTATTCTCTATCCAGTACTTTGCATTAATTCTAGGATTTTACAATGATCCAAATTGTCTCATTAAAGTTGTTATTAACGTGTTTCAAAGGTTAATATTCAGAGCGGATATGAAACATAAACCCACCACGCTACTCCAATGCGGAGAGGTGATAATGTTAAACTCTTTAACGATTGCTATACCAGTAAGTTGATACATCTTGTCGGACACCTTACCTTCAGTTTGAATGTTAGTCAAATATAACAATATGTCACTGTAGAGTTCCGATTTCTGGCACATCCGCTTTGCAACAGTTGTACATCAGCTTCAATACAGAGATTTCCTTTAAGAATCGACATACTTATTTAATTTAGTTAATAATTATATTACCACGATAATATTAACATATTTTCGGAGGCACTGGTGTGTGACACCACCCACTTTCTAACTTCGGGGAGAGAATTTCTACAGAAACTTTCTGCGGAGAAAGAATGAGCTTACCATTTGACCAACGATTGAGTTCTTCATGATTTATTTAACCTAAACTTCTGGAGTAAAATTAGTAGAAGTCTTACTCGATAACTTTGGAAATTATTCTTAAGCTTTCAACTTGGCCACATATTAAAACTATCGATTTTAGGTAAATTCAGTGGAACGCTTTCCGTTTAGTATTCCCTAGGGATAATAATGCGGGGCTGTGGAATGCTATCCCATTTAAAATGAGGGTAGAGAGAGCCGGTAATTGCTTTGTCTGTCCGTCCGAATAAATCGCTTCTTATCGGAAATTTCAATAAAATAGTCGAAGTACCTATATTATGTCTTTAAACTTCATTATTATTTAGCAGTATTTTTGCATAATCAATTCTGTGTGTTGGACCACTGATACGATAGGTTCGTTTTATTTTTTTAGTAGTTCTAACGATCATTTTTTAACCGACGAAAAAAAAAACGGAGGAGGTTTTCGACACGTATATTTTTTTTTATGTATGACCACGCATAACTTTTTACAGAGTTTTCTGATTTTGATAATTCTTTTTTTATTAGAAAGGGCATACTTCCAAGGTGGTCCCATTGTCATCCTGTTAGGATTTGATGATTATACCCTGGGGAAATTGAAGGAACTCTTCAAATTTTGGAGGCACGCTTACAGCGATTTCAGTTTTTGTCTCGGTATCAGTAGCTTTTTGGCTACTAGTGCCGTATAATATACAGTATAGTACGAGTACGTTACGTGGCGATAAATCACTAAAAATTAAGAAATAAAAATTTTAACAAAAAATAGAACCGACTCAAAACGCACTAAAAAGTAAAAAATAACTGTGTCATTTAGTTGCTTTAATTTATTTAAGCATATCTAGGAGTTGGTGCCAGCCAAGGTTTCTACTTTAAGGGCATTACCTAAAACCCACAAACTGCTTTACTACGTTAAATAAATGTTCCTTAAACGTGCTGGCACCGACTTCATAGAAACGCTTAAGTAAATTAACCCTAGAGAGCTAACCTTCGTCAAATTGACGAACACGAAATAAAAATAACTTTTTCTCTTTTCTTTGCGCGCGCTGATTGCTTTGCCGACTCTAGTCAACATAGTGTCCGCCGAGTGCTCGCAGGTGACGACGGCGTCTTGCCGGTAAGTACATGATTTACAGATATATTACAAAAATATTCGTCATTTTGACGAATGGTTAGCTTTTGTGTATATTATTACTGTAACTAACGTATTTCTTTTTTTTCGGTTTTTGCCATTGTGGACTGATACTAGGAAGAATAATGGAAGCTCTAAACAGAAGATAATTTGGAAGGGGATGAAGTTGAAAGCGATACTCAATATGAGCTTTCTGATAATGATGAAAGTTTTCCATACCACCAAAATCGTTCTTCACCTTCGTCTTCGGTGAAAAACTCAGATATTAACTCGAGTATTTTAACTTTCTCACTTTGTTAGTTAAAATACACGAAGTCGAAGTTGTCATGTTTGGTCGACCAGGAAGGGAGTGTTTCAAATAGAGCAACTGCAATAAATATTGTAGATGTCGTCAGAGGACCAACGCGTACTCTAAGAAATATACCGGATGTAGAATATATTTCTAAAGAAACTGCATGGCCGGCTGGAAATGGTTACTATGCCCACATGTGAAAAATAAAATAAAGAGTACTAGAAAGTAGAATGATTGAAGAGTGATGAAGGTCAAGGTGAAAGTGAGAGTCACTGGTCAACCAGTCTTATATCAACTGAAGCTACAAACAGCAGAAGAATTAAAATTTGTGGTATTTGTCCCCACAGAAAACGATATATTGCGTATATACTTTGTGTTCACCACACTGTATTTTGTGGTAAACACAAAGTTGATTTATACCACAAAAGCGCTTTAAAATTTTAGGTTTTATATTTTTTCTAATAAAATGAGACTCTTATAATTTGTATTTGTCCAAGAAAAGATGGGATTTTTTGTTGTAATTTTTTTTGTAGTTTTTTTTCAAGTAAGGGTTTATTTTGACCTCAAAAAACTAGTGTGTTAGATTATAAAGAACAAAATAAATACTTTTGTTAAAATATAGAAAAATACTGTTTTATTCAATAGAATAATACATGATTAACGTAATTAAAGATTAAAATGGTCAGATAAATGTATCGTTTTATGAATTTATATACTTCAAATATTGCTCGTCAATACGACGAATGGTTAGCTTTAAAGGGGTATATTCCTATATACCCCTTTAAAGCTACCCATTCGTCGTATTGACGAGCAACCTTCCTGGTTAGCTCTCTAGGGTTAAAGCAACTAAATGACACAGTTATTTTTTACTTTTTAGTGCGTTTTGAGTTGGCTATTTTTTGTTAAAATTTTTTGACTTCATTATCAGAATTTCTGAATGCTACAGCAGTACATGAATGTCACAGCATTGTCGCTAAAAATTCATTAATGTACAAAGTGTTATCGATCGTAAAGTGGTCCTTAAATCTGTATTAGTATTTTAAGATTTATCACATGTATGACAAAAAAGTACGCAAATCAAAACAATGCTTGTAAAAACTAAGTTACATTTAAAAACTTTATAATTCAGTATTAAACATCAAATAGATACATTTATCAAGTTTACTAATGATTTTAAATTTATTTCGTAGTCTTTCGTTTATCGAGTTTGTTAATCACTCATATCTTATAGCCCAATTATTAATTTAGTCACGAACCACACAGTGAAAATTTCGTCATAAGACGAACTAATTACATATTGCTCAAAGTCGACGCGGTAGAGTCGTGACAACTTGACATAGATTGCGCGCAGGATTAATTCCATTGCAGTCAAATTACAAACCAACCCTGCATGAATTATACGATGTTCGGTTCTCGCATAGTTTACAATCTCAACGCAGAGTGCAATCAGATAATACGGACAATGCTTGATAAAAATTTGCAGATGTTAAAATAGATATTACAATTTGTAGTTTAAAATTTACAGTGTATTTTAATGTCTTATAGGAGAAAAAGTAGTCTGTTGTTTCAACAATTTTTGAAAAAAAAAGACCAGAACCAGGTCACCGCGTAGTTCTCGTCCCCGTGGGAATTGCAGGATAAAAAGTGACCTATGTGGTAATCCAGGGTTAAAACCGCTAACTCAATACCAAATTTTGTTCAAATCACTCCAGCCATTTAATCGTGAAGAAGTAACAAACATACACACTCACAAACTTTCGTCTTTATAATAGTAGTATGATAAAACATGCGTAAATTATTAATTTAGTCACGAAACATACAGTGAAAGTTTCGTAAAAATCAAGACGAACTAATCACATATTGCTCAAAGTCGTGAAAACTTGACATAGATTGCGCGCAGGATTAATTTCATTGCATTCAAATTACAAAACAACGTTGCATGCATTATACGACGTTGGGTTCTCGCATAATTCACAATCTCAACGCAGAATGCAACTGGGTGACACGGACATTGCTTGTTATAGTTAAATCATCATCAGCCTGTTTTTGTAACTCATTGCAGACTTAAACCTCTCTTTATAATCAAAGTATTAGGTGAATACCCTATCACGCCGTCAACCAGGAGTTAGGAAGAAAAATGCCTAGAAAAAATAAACTTCCTAAGCATTATCCTGAGGGAGATATGTGGACTTTTATGTTTATATTATTATGGATTTTTTCATTTAAAACAATTATTTTATATACAGAACTGTGTTAACAAGATCGAAATAGACCGGTAAGTTTCGGGATCTTATATACAGGAGTACAAATAAGTTTCCGCCGTTTTTTAACACAAATTAAATATTTATTATAAAAGAACGGTAATATAAATTTATTTAAAATATTGCCCATCACTTGCAACCACTTTTTCCTATATCTCAGGCAGCATTCGAATCCCACGTCTGAAGAACTCCTTGTCTTTTGAGGCTATCCACGAATTAACCCAATTTTTGGTATCTTCATAAGATATGAACCGCTGCGCCGTCAGAGCATGTGCCATGGACCGGAACAGGTGATAATCGGACGGTGCAATGTCTGGTGAATACGGCGGGTGGAATAACACTTCCCAATCAAGTGTTTCCAAGTACTTTTTCACGGGAGCCGCAACATGTGGACGAGCATTGTCATGCAGAAGAATAATTTTTCGTGTCTAGAATAGTATTCAGGGTGTTTGAGATGAATCTTCCTCCAATTATTCCTCCAATTCTGCATCCCCGTAAATTTTTAGCCTTCCACTGCGATCTTTGTCTTCTACGTCGAAATCACCGTTTTTAAACTTTTGAAGCCTCTCTCGACACGTTCTTTCACTCAAAGTACCATCACCATATGCTTCTACGAGCACTTGATGCGCCTCAGCAGCAGATTTCTTTAAATTAAAGAAGTAAACTAATATTTCCCGCAAATGACGCTTACTCGGCTCAAATTTTGGCATTTTCAACTTATAAAAATTATATTTTACCAATATAAAATCAATAATATTAATAGGTTATGTTGTTCTTGAATGTCCAAACTATTTTTTAAGCCGGTTATCATCTGCGAAAGCTAACCGAAACTCCGTGCCACACCATCTACAATAAAACGGCGGAAACTTATTTGTACTCCTAATATTATTTACCTAACACGTCAAAATAGGACTGTATCTTAAAACTAGCTTTACCTTTAGAGCCTTTTTCATCTAATCATTGATGGACCAAGTAGAAAGTCCACTTGATTTCAACAGATCCAGTTGACATAAGTAGAAACAAATATCAGAATAGTACCTACACGATAGAGGACATGCAAGAGACGCGCCCTATAAAATGCCGCCCTTAGTCCGAGCCTCATGTGCCAGTACAATTTCAATTACACCGGCGATCGTGTCCTTTAGAACAGACCTGCTGCTTGGCAACATAATCAGCGGTAGTACTTCTCGGTCGACCTCTGTCACAAAAAGCTGCCGACCGCATGCAATTTTTTATTTATTTATTTATTTATTAAGGTTACCAACAGGTTACAATTGGCATAAATATAACAATAGCAAGATCTTAAAAACTTAATGTTTAATTGTAAACCTACTTATTAGTAAACACAACATGCTAACTTAAAAATACTACTGTAGAAAGACAAACAAAAAGCAAACACAAACTAACAATATACTAGCAAACACAATTATAATTATAACTAAGACAAAAACCAATTTTATTTATAGCGAATATAGTATAAATAGTATAAAGTGATACATAAACTAATTCTTATATTTTAAAAATTCAAACCTTATTATATAATTATTATAATTCTAAACTATTAGTTCCACCAACTTATTTAGGGTTTTATCTGCGGAAAAAAACCTAGTGAGCTGAATTTTTATACGTCTTTATTATAGCGTTGTAACGAAGATGTGAAAAATCGACATTGACATCGTGCCGGCTAAAAAGTTATTAAGGTCAAAAGCTCACGAAAATCAGTTTTTCGCAAATATCTCGCGACCTATTGCTCGGGGGTTAATAGAGGTTATTATGAAAATTTCGTGTAATTATCTACAAAAAATGCTTCTTGTATTTGTCTGTAACAGTACAGTTTCAGAATAGTAGAGTACCACCTATCAACCAATGGTCTTGAGTTCCACGTAACACAAAACTTTACCTCTACTAAAATTCCTAACAATGCATAAATGTACCTAAAAACAAAAGAACATAATATATAAAATGAATATTTACAGCGACAAAATACAGAAAGTTTAAACTTAAAGTTACGAAATAAAATTTCAAATAGCTGAAACTTATGCCGCAATACAAGATATAGAGATCGCATTCTGGATTTATTCGCTGCATTCAGAAGCGACAATCCTTCATGAATTATGTAACAGCAAGTGCAGAAAAACTCAATCTGAACAAATATTTCTTGTTAGGAATTAGATTGCATGTTATTGATCAACGATATACATTTATTGTTTTTAAAAAATGGTTTTTGTGCTTCTTTTATGTAGCCAACTTTTTTTTTTTCATTACAAGTTAGCCCTCGACTGCAATCACATCTTATCACATAGTAAGTGATGATGCAATCTAAGATGAAAACAGACACTGGAAAACATACGTGCTCATCAAACAAACATTTTTTTTAAACGGAAAAAAAACAGAGGAGGTTCTCAATTCGAAGGCACCGACTCCTAGAAATGCTTAAGTAAATTAAAGCAACTAAATGACGCAATTATTTTTTACTTTTTAGTGCGTTTTGAGTCTGTTCTATTTCTTGTTAAAAATTTTCATTTCTTACTTTTTAGTGTTTTATCCCCACTCGTACTATACTCTCAAAGTATATTATACGGCACTTGTATCCAAAAAGTTACTGATACTTCCACAAAAACCGAAATCGCTGCTAGTGTGCCTACAAAATTTGAAGAGTTCCTTCAATTTTCAGTTCCTTCAGTTTTTCTGTAAAAAATTATGCGTGCTCATACATAAACAAAAAAATATATATACGTGTCGAATTGAGAACCTCCTCCGTTTTTTTTTCGTTGGTTAAAGAATAGAACCGGCTCAAAACGCGCTAAAAACTAAAAAATAACTGTGTCATTTAGTTGCTTTAATTTACTTTGCACCGACTTCATAGATATGCTTAAGTAAATTAAAGCAACTAAATGACACAGTTATTTTTTACTTTTTAGTGCGTTTTGAGTCGAACAAATAGCCTTGAACACAAAAGCAGGGTATTACTCACTGATCCACTCAGTTATCATATTGTTTAATAAGGATTTTAAAAATCCTTTCTAATCTACCAAAGCCACAGAAAATCTTTTACTTTGTAAGCATCCGCCAAATCAGATGTGTATCAGATTTTTTGATACCTTTGATGATTTCATCGCAGGCGTAATATTAAAGACGTATCAAAATTTCGTCCGACAGATAGGTATCGTAATAACTTTACTTGTGTCATGAATAAATAAGATCCAACAGATTTCTGACTTTGATATTATTGTGATAAAAATATTTATAGCGAAAATGTTTGAGAACTTCTTCGTAAATCGATAATTTTTTTACATTTTTTTTTAATTCCTAATAACGCTACACAAATATATAAAACACTTTAAAAGACCTGCTCCTCCGCTTGCGTGCTCACACAACCGGTGGTCAGGACCCCAGAGTGACGAGCTTCCTCGCAATACGCGTTTCAAGGACTACTTCTTTATCCGACACTTGATTCAACAGCCAAGCGAAAGCTTTTTAACACCTTAAGGTCAACGCTTTTTGCAAAAAGACCACTAACTGGAATGACCATGAGAACAATAATAGTTGACTCAATATACCGCATTCGGCTTTCACGAGCTTATCGTCATGTGGAACAGTAATATCAACATACATTGCACGGCACACATCAATCGACTATCACTATATCAGGTCTAATGGACCCTAACTATCAGTGATAATCGTTCGATCCTTGTAAAACAGGGCACTACTATTTTCAAGAACTGGCGCTGGGCCGTATCTACCTATAGTAAGTCCTCGGTGGTATGTAAAACGATTTCAAAACAAAATATAGTAACAATTTTTATTGATAGACTGTTTTATTTAGGGGTGTGGATTTTCGTCCCACTTACTAACAAGTTAGCCCACTTCCATCTTAGACTGCATCATCACTTAATATCAGGTGTGATGGCAGTCAAGGGCCAACTTGTAGTCGATAAAAAAAAACTATGACGAGTATTTTCCTTTTATATAAAACTATGACGAGTATTTATTACGAGTATTATTTTATTATATATTAAGAACCTCGTATGGGTTCGAAACTAGTCGGGCATACTCCGACAACAGTGACTTGAGTTTGAGCCGTTTATATTTTAATAATATTAATAGACTGTATGGGTTTAGTTCCTTCGCGTTAAAGTTCCCAGGACATAACAATCAGGCATGAATTATGCAATAACTGCACTTGTACTATAATGTATTCTGTGCTGTGACACCGAATATTCCGCAAGCAAATCTGTTTTCAGTATAATTCAATGTGTTTTGTAATAACAAACCATACTGACATGGCTCTTATGCATATTATTATTTTAGTCAAATAAAATAACATAAGAAATAAATCTAGTTTTAAAGTCATACTGCAATTATGCATGAATCATAAAATAGCTCTATCTCTTTGCTAGAAGCTAGTGTGAATAGTTTTTATTTTAATTAACATTTTTCTTTTGAAAAAAAAAATAAATGTTTGACAATGTAAATATCATGATCAGAAAAATAAAAACCTCGCCATGTTGCGGATAAAAAGAAACTAATTTCTTCTATTAACATATTATGCAGACTGCTAAAAATGCTTGTGGCGCCCTCAATCCGAATTTTTATTTCCATGGACTAAAACAAGAATATTTATACGAATCGAGAATCATAATTAATCCAAATCATCAATGACGGACGCTTGTGTGAACTATCCCTGAAATCAATCATATAATCACCATTAGAATTATGTTGTAGTACTCAGCTGTTTTGGAAACCACAGAGCATGTTAACATGAGAGATTGCGTGCAAGATTGAACCTTTTTGCTAAAATGATACTACAAATGGACGTAACAATCACGCATGAATTATGTAATAAATTTTGTTTCAAATCCTTATTAATCAATTAAATATATTATATACACGAATTTTTGTATGTATGGATCGATTTAAAGAGCCGCCTCAACCATGCCGCCTTGTCATCATTAGAAAGTGTTCGATTAAAATGTTCTCCCGGGTGGGATTTTATGGCATTCGTAAATTATACGTGATTAAGTGGAAATTTTCGGTTCATTTGCTCCTTGTCTGACACTCCATTTCGTTCTTTGTTCCTTTTATCTGAAATACTTATACTTCATTAAGGTTGATGGAAATAATTATATATTCTTAGTAATATTGTACAGGCGACACTTTATATGTATGGATGGATGTTTGTTACTTTTTCACGCAAAAATTACTGAATGTATTTTGATGAAACTATACAATAAATTAGAATAACACATAGGCTCCAAAATTCCCGGGGGAACGAGAACTTTTCGGGAGAAACCGCGGTCGTACTCCAGTTCCTGTATATGACAAGAAATTGTTACAATTGGAGAGAAAATGAGTTTATTATCAACATTCCAATACACTTCAATATCATTATTCATAGTTACCCAACCATGTAGGGTGTAACAGACTGTAATAACATGACTCAGATTGCGTGGGGGATTAATATCATCCCTACGAAATTATGTTACAATTTGACGAAATAATTACGCAAGAGTTCAAAAGCATAGTAACTTTTATTCGAATGCGAAACAGTGATTGCTATTGCAAATGAGATCATTATCATTCTTATAAAACATTAAATGATATTTTTCGTGATTGCCAATGTATGTGTGAAACTCGTAAAACGATAGTAATATGTATACAGTATTTCAACTCGGCCTATCTTTAAATTTAAATGCGTACAGCCGCACGGTACGTAAATACGCTAGGGCTGTCGCCTCCAGCATTTTTACTACATTTGCCTACTTTGTGTTTCCTTTTAGTTTTATCAATGCGGCAGTGGTATGCGCGGTAGATTTATTTCATCCTACTACTAACAAGGTAGCCCGATTCTTTCTTAGATTGCATCATAACTTAACATCAGGTGTGATAGCAGTCAATGGCCAACTTGTAGTCATTAAAAAAAAACAGCCAACGCTGTCTTGCATGTCGAGCGCATACCGAGATCGAGGCGCGTACGAATAGCTCGCACTTCGTCCGCTTGTATGAAGTTAGAATACTATATATATGTTACCGTGCTCGTAGTGTAATAACGCAACTCAAATTGCGTGAGGGATTAATTAAATCCCCGCTGGAATGACGTCACGAGTGGACGCATCCGCGTGTTACGTACGCATGAATTGTTTAATTTCTCTGTCACCGAGTACTCTGTGTTGGACCACAAAACAATTGTACGAGTGTTTTAATACTAACTAAGCTTATTATTGTCTTTTTATTCTTTTAGTGGTATATTTTTTTAATGTTTGGACTAAATTAATAGGTATAAAAGGTTAAAAATTAACCGTTTTAAGCTAGATTAACTACTGTTAGTTATAGTTATCTACCAAAGAAATACTAATGAATTATAAATTAGTTTTGACGAAATAAATCCCAGTGCATTTTCAATCTGATTGATTAAAAAACCTGGAATATAAGTTCCAGGTTATATATATTAGGAGGGTTATGTTTTTCGAATGTATGTATGTATGTATGTATGTATGTATGTCTATTTCTTCAGCACGCGCTACAGCCTTAACGACTGAACGGATTTTGACATGTGAGGTGTCGTTGAATTTGTAAACATTGTTGTAGTGACATAGGCTATATAAATTTTCAAAACGGCGGCTGTAAATGGGGGAAAAAAGGGGGGATATGTGTATATCTATCTTCTATCTTAGCAATATGGGTATCAAATGAAAGGTTGTAAGAGGACCATTTCAAAAATATAAATATCATATCATGTTTATATTTCCGTTTTAACAAAAAATGGCATAAAGTGTACCGAGTCATTTCTATACCATAAACTAAAACAAAAAAGTCTGAAATAAAATTATTATTATAAAAACAAAAACCCGACTGCATAGAAGTTACGCGGGCGGGGACAAACGTAGTTTTGGTAGATCTTTCTTTCCCCGCAGAATATTAAGTATTTTGTCCCCGCTTGCATCTCCGTAAAGTATTTAGAATTTTATATAGATATAGTGATCCTTGTTTTTCTCTTTTCAGTTCATAACTTCTATGCAGTCGGGTTTTTGTTTTTATAATAATAATTTTATTATAGAAGGGCATATGTAGCGTAGACCCACCACGCTGGTCCAATGCTGGATTGACGAGCTTAGGGTGATAATGTTTCATTTATTAACGATCATTATCACATGTTGATGACAGTGACCGGGACCGAGGGACGGCTTAGTGTGCTGTCCGAAGCACGGCAGTGTAACACCATCCGACTCCGGACTTGGAACTGGACTTCCGTGACCCGAGCCAGGACCTCGTGATCGAAGTCACATAGGCTAACCACTTGACCAACGAGACAAAATGTGCTGGCTGGTAAACATTTAGTAGAACATCGACTCGTGGTTTAGAACAAGAGTGCATTTGTACTTGAAAGGAAGTGATCACCACAAGACATGATATCCTACTGTGGGGTCAGAACTTTTTTTCATATATTTTTTTTATCGACTACAAGTTGGCCCTTGACTGCACTGTCACACCTGATGTGCAGTGATGATGCAATCTAAGATAGAAGCGGCCTAACTTGTTAGGAGTAGGATGAAATCCACACCCCTTTCGGTTTCTGCACGACATCGTATCGGAACGCTAAATCGCTTGGCGGTACGTCTTTGTCGGTAGAATGGCAACTAGCCACGGCTAAAGCCTCCCACCAGCCAGACCAAGACAAATTAAGCAGAATTTCAATCTGCCCCGCCGGGAATCAAACCCAGGACCTCCGTTTTATAAATCCACTGCGCATGCCACTGCGCCGCAAACAAGCAATGCATTGATTATAACACTGCTGCAGTGAGACGGAACTAATGTCGACATAATCTGACACGTCACGCTCTGTTGCACATTATCTATTACCACACAGTTATTTTAAACTTATTTGGTGGTTGTTTGACATAAATATTAAATGCCGCTGCATTTGTTGTGTTTGTTAGAATGTCCGTGTGAACGCATCTAGCTAAAAACCTAGCAAACCGATTTTGATAATTTTCGTTGCATAATATCAGGAAGTGTCCTGAGCAGTAGAACAAATACTTCCGGTTTCTATTCGTCAACCGGAAATGATTGTAAAAATTACAAAAATCATGAATAATGTGCTTCCTTCCTGAAATTTTGTTTATACTGATTTTTGAAGACCTCCGTGGCGCAGTTGTATGCGCGTTGGATTTATAAGACGAAGGTCCTGGGTTCGATTCCCGGCGGAGCAAATTGAGATTTTTCTTAATTTGTCTTGGTCTGGCTGGTGGGAGGCTTTCGCCATGGCTAGTTACCACTCTACCGACAAAGACGTACCGCCAAGCGATTTAGCGTTCCGGTACGATGTTGTGTAGAAACCGAAAGGGGTGTGTATTTCATCCTACTTCTAACAAGTTAGCCTGCTTCCATCTTAGATTGCACCATCACTTAACATCAGCAGTCAAGAGCCAACTTGTAATTGATAAATAAAAATGTAAAATAGGCGAATATTAATAAAAAAAATTAAAAGTTGTAAGGTATCGAGTGGAATTTGATACGGCGCTCCATCGTAATGTGATTGCTTGTATTAATATTTTAACATACGCACTACGATAAAATCCAGATTGGCGGCCCATCAACCTGCATTAGAGCAGCGTGGTGCGTCCTAGCACCAAACACCTTTGAAGAAAGAAAGTAAACAAGCTGGGCCTGGAGTAAGCCGGTAAAAAAAGTTCACATTGACCGTATAGAAAAAGTTCAACGTAAGTTTATCAGAATATTGAATTTTCGTTTTAATTTTTGTATTGACACACCACCGTATTTTAAGCCTTTATGACCAACGAAAGCAATTCAACATTACATTCTTATACAAAATAATAAATGGCATTATTGATAGTCACGTATTATTATCTAAATTAAATTTTACATATAGAATAAAACTCCCCGTTCTCCACAACCGTAAACTTAACTTATTTTTACCACAATTTTTTCATAAAAAAATTCACACGCAACTGTTACGTTAATCGTGCAATGAAACTTTATAATGATGAATTTTTTGATATTGACTTATGCTCCACCTCAATAAGTAATATTAAAAAGAAATGTTTGAAGAAATACCTTTAGTTGTTTCTTAATACATATTGGTACGAGAACAATGTATAAATATACAAGTTATCGTTGTTTTCTTTCCTTTTTTTTTTCTTTCTTGCTAATATTATATTATTTCTTACTAATATTATCTTATTAATGCTGCTATTACATAAATTTACTTAATATACTTTTCCTTTTTTTTATGTACAAATCTTCGGCAATGTATTGTCTATTGTTACACATGTATTTTTTCTTTAATGTAAAACTTTTTACTTGTAATGACTGTTTTTGCCAAAATAGAATAAAATAAAATAAAAAATAAAAATTGACTGATATATTGTTACGGGTATTTTTTTTATTCATTAAAAGCCCTACACTGCAATCATTCACTTAGCATCAGGTATGCTAAGTGATGATGCAATCTAAGATGGAAACAGACTAACTTCTTAGGAGTAGGTTGTAAAGCTTCGAAATAAATTCAATGTTAACAATCTCATGTGCAGAATAGATCTACCTTTGACATTAGATCATTATTGACAAAGTCATGGGCATATTCCCAAATAAAAGTTATAAATTAAAAATTTAAAAAAACCCCGACCCAAATTAGAAACATGAAAAGAACCAGTCAAGACAAATTCAACGAGCCCAAACTTGATGGGTTTACTAAAAAGGTAGACCAGGGTTACGTCTCCTACCGTCGAGCCTTATCATCAGACCAGCTCAGTTGTTCCAGAAGATATTAGTGTTTCAAATGTCAGATCACACAGATGCTTTCAAGCAAACTGAGCGTGTAATATTTCTATCACACGTAACAAACGACCTGATGACCTTGAAGACCTGAACCGATTTCCACCAAACATAGCTAAGAACACTCTTGACTGATATACCTTTAAAACAAAAAATTGGTTGTCTGTAAAGTCGGTTTACTGACGATAGTTGAACGTGACAATGTCTTAAGAAAATACTGATGGAATGGTAGCATTTAATTGGATATTAAAATTTTTAATTTAAGTATATTTTTATAAATATTAATTTAAATTAATAAAATAATTGATTTTGATTTTATAAATTTATATTTTAAATTTATAGTAAATATATTAATTTTTAATTTAAAATAAATATATTTAATAGACGGATGTCGAACGCTGCCGAACGCAAAGGCCGATTGTGCTTCTTTGTCACTCGTTCCGCGCTCTCGCTTGCACTTCAAGCCTTACATGGAACGCCTCAAAGCGAGGTAACGACGCATGACGTCATGTTTTATCGTGCGTGCAGCCGGCTCTATCGAATTACAAGACGTTGTCACGTCAAAAAAAACGCATTAAAATCGGATCATTCGTTTGGGAATTACGATGCCACAGACAGCCATTTACACAGACACGTCAAACTTATAACACCCCGTCGTTTTTGCGTCGGAGGTTAAAAATACAAAGTTTCGTTTCCCTCCTAAAAGCTAAAAGACAAAGTAACAAAATATAATGCACTCGTAACTTTAAAGCCAAATTGTATACAGTAAAGAATTGTTAGGAGTTATAAACTTAACTTCGCGATCCCCGAAGTACTTTGTGTCGTGAACTGAGTTTTAGGAGTTACAGTTAAGGCTTTTACTGCCCACTACAGTATTGTAATTACGTTATACATAAGCACGTATATTATGTGCGACGGCTTTTTATAC
This sequence comes from Mycalesis mineus, assembly GCA_034621355.1. Classification (NCBI taxonomy): domain Eukaryota; kingdom Metazoa; phylum Arthropoda; class Insecta; order Lepidoptera; family Nymphalidae; genus Mycalesis; species Mycalesis mineus. The sequence continues at coordinate 12,610,540 of CM067901.1, forward strand.
TAGTATTTTTCACAAGACTGCCTCGTTGGTCTAGTGGTTAGACTATGTGGCTTCGATCACGAGGTCCTGGGTTCAATTCCTGGGTCGGGTCATGGAATCATTCTGAGCTTTTTCATTCTTCTATGAAATGTTCAGTATATTCCAAGCGCGGAGTTTGGAAGTTGGTGGTGTTACACCCCCGTGCCTCGGAGAGCACGTCAAGCCGTCGGTCCCGGTCACTGTCATCAACACCTGATAGTGATCGTTAATAAATGAAACATTATCACCCTAAGCCCGCCAACCCGCATTGGAGCAGCGTGGTGGGTGTACGCTCCATATCCCTTCTCCTATAAGGAGGGAGGCCTGGCCCTGTAGTGAGCCGATAATAGGCTGATAATGATGAGAATTTTTCATAAAAAAAAATTTTACCTTCGATGAAAAAAGAGGTGTGCTTAAGTTTGACTTTGATGTCTATATGTCAAAGTGTAGTGTGTGTCTGTGACATCGTAGCTCCCGAACGGATAAACCTATTGATTTTGTACTTTATTGGATGGAAAGCTGAATTAGTCAGGAGTGTAATTAGCTGTTTGATGACACTCAGTCCAAACTGGCCGCCAGTCCAAGTTGGCCCTTGACTGCTATTACACCTGATATTATGTGATGATGCAATGTAAGATGGAAGCAGGCTAACTTGTTAGGAGTGAGACGAAAACCCACATCCGTTTCGGTTTCTCCACGACATCGTAACGGAACACTGAATCGCTTGGCGATACATCTTTGTCGGTAGGGTAGTAACTAGCTACGGCGAAAGCCTCCCACCAGCCAGACCAAGACAAATTAAGAAAAATCTCAATCTGCCCCGCCGGGAATCGAACCCAGGACCTCCGTCTTATAAATCCACCGCGCATACCACTGCGCCACGGAGGTCGTCAAATTGCGGATTACATATTTTTTAACAACAGCCTGTAATATGTGTGCCAAGTGAAAGGGTTTGCCAAGTGGAATATATATTATACGCTATGAAAAGTTTCAAATCCAATTTGAGATTTACGTTACGATGACATTTGTTAAAAGACTCGCACGGCCTGGGAGCTTTCATCTAAAATTTCGCGATTTCGGTTTTTGTGTAAGTATCGGGAGCTTTTTGGCTACGAGTGCCGTATAATATACTATGACGGTAAAAAATTTCTTTATTTCGACCATCACTGACCATTTCTGTTACTAACAAATAACTTAAAAATAGTGTTAGTAAAAAAATATCTTATAACCTATGCTTGCCTAACCTATGACAGGACCGATTTGTCAGTGATTCAAATACTGACAATCGAATCTGTCAGAAAATGCCTTCAGTATACCTTTGGAGCTAGCCCAGACCCTTCTCAACAGGGATATACACCGCTTCCGCATAGTCGTGTAAAAACGATCTACGCGTGCCTCGGCGAGCATCCCTGATGCGCTGCAGAATCGAGGCAGCCCCAACATAAAGAGTTCTGACTGTTAGAGTGTCAAAAGAGATTTTTGAGTCAGGGTATAGACGTGATCTATTTTAATCATCCGATTATTATCGGACACACAGTCATAAATAGAAAATACCTCGTTTAAGTGCGCGTAAACATTTAGGCGTTAATTCAAGCTCTGCATACAAAACTTGCCGGCCTGTACGAAGATCTCTTTGAGTCAAGATTTACACCTGGACTATCTCAAACATCCAATTATATGATAATAGAAAATAACTCGTGTAAGTGCGCGTAAACATTTACCCCTTAATACATGCTCTGCATACAAAACTATTCGGCCAGTACGAAAATCTCTTTGAGTCAGGATTTACACCTGAACTATCTCAAACATCCGATTATCGGATAATAGAAAAAAAATCGTGTAAGTGCGCGTAAACATTTACCCCTTAATACAAGCTCTGCATACAAAACTATTCGGCCAGTACGAAGATCTCGTCGAGTCGGGGTTTATACGTGAGCTATCTACTTATTAAATCGCTAGCAAAATGTATACACGAAAATTATTTTGCGAGAATATCATATTAAATTCCTGGCATGTGCGCTGCATGATGGATTCGCGTCGGTATGAACGAATATGTTGAGGTTAAATATACATAAATAATATTATCTTAGTATTACAAGTAGCAGGGGAAGTAAAAGTGAAGAAGCTATGGAAGTATGCAAGGATTGTGGCAAATGGAAGTCTCTGCCTACCCCTATAGGAACGAGGCGTGGTGTATATATGTCTATGTATGTATTTCTAGGTTTGAAAAGTTATGGTCACGTACCGCCAGATGGACTATCTGCTTAATCCAATGCTCTATACCAATAAATAAAATGGTGTTAGACCGCGACCGTGGCTAGTTACCACCCTACCGACAAAGACAACGAATATGTTGAGGTTAAATATACATAAATAATATTATCTTAGTATTACAAGTAGCAGGGGAAGGAAAAGTGAAGAAGCTATGGAGGTATGCAAGGATTGTGGCAAATGGAAGTCTCTGCCTACCCCTATGGGAACGAGGCGTGGTGTATATGTGTCTATGTATGTATTTCTAGGTTTGAAAAGTTATGGGCACGTACCGCCAGATGGACTATCTGCTTAATCCAATGCTCTATACCAATAAATAAAATGGTGTTAGACCGCGACCGTGGCTAGTTACCACCCTACCGACAAAGACGTACCGCCAAGCGATTTAGTGTTCCGGTACAGTGTCGTGTAGAAACCTCGATTCCATCTTAGATTGCATGATCACTTACCATCTGCTGGGATTGCAATCAAGGTCTAACTAGTAATGAATAAAAAAAATATTTTTGTCTTTATCTCTCTCTAATACTACTAGGCGGATGGTCAAAATTCATTTTATATTATGACAGACTCATGAAAAAAGAAGAAAGGAAAGAAAGAAGAACACAAGCACACGATTTAAAGGAATTAAGTTAACTCTTACCCGTACTAATGTCTTAATTATTTCAATTAACATATAAAACTAGTGTCTAATCGGGCGGAGTTATCACGAGCGGGCGATAAAACGTCCCAACTGTCCAAAAGACAGAAACGTGACAGCCTTAATAGAAAATACGGCCTTTTAAGGCTCTCAAGGTTAACAAGATTTCCCGTTTAATCCAACGCCTATACCCTGCCCGTACGTTATACCCATTATTCCTTGTTTGCTGCCAATCTCGGCCAAGCTAGGCAAATATTTGAAGCCAATATATTATAGGGAATATTACCCGGAGTTTCTTTGCTTTTTTTCACTTGACCAAGCGAAACCACTTCTCACGTATTCCAGTTTATTTAGGCGGGCATATTTTATACGTTAGTTCAAGGTTTTTGTCAAACATATCCTAATAATAAAGGATACTTATTTACAACATAAAGGTGACCATATGTTATGCCCATTTTTTCTTGTTTGCTGCCAGTCTCGGCCAGGCTAAGCAAATATTTGAAGCCAATATATTATAGGGAATATTACCCGGAGCTTTTTTCCTTTTTTTAGAAGTGTAACTTATGAATTGACTAAGCGAGGCCCCTTCTCCCGCCTTTCTGTGTATTTAGGCGGGCATATTCTTAACGTTAGTTCAAGGTTTTTGTCAAACATATGCTTATAAAAATACATATTACAATTTTACAATATAAAGGATTACATAAAGGACAATAAGTTAAGTGTGGATTGCTTTGTTAGAATGAGAGCTACTGATGTCAAAAAATCGTCAATCAACCGAAAGAAAAGCATAAGTATAACTTTAACCAATTTAATGTGGCACCGCCTTCAAACTGACTTTTAACGATTTAACGATGAAACGATGCGAATTTTTTTAATTTATTACAAGTTAGCCCTTGACTGCAATCACACCTGATGGTAAGTGATGATGCAATCTAAAATGGAAACGGGCCATCTTGTTAGGAATAGGATGAAATCGGGACCGGAACGCTAAATCACTTAGCGGTATGTCTTTGTCGGTCACTCACTAGCCACCGGCGAAATTTCCCACCACCCAAACCAAGGCCAAGTTAAAAAATCTCAATCGACCCAGCCGGAAATTGAACCCAGGATTTCCGTATTAATAATCGACTGCGCATACCACTGCGCAACTGAGGTCGTCAAAATGTAATGTCACATGTTCAAATCTGTCAAGCGACTTAAACTGTAAAAGCATGCTATGGCACATAGCCAAAGCAAATTATAATTAGGTTAAATATTAAGATAGTTATTTCTTCTGTAAGTAGTTCAGAAGTAGGCGCTTATAGTCGCTTATAGGCGTTACAGAAAGGCAGTCTGTATTGAGCAGAACTTTGCCATTTTAAAAGCTGAAGACCACATAGGCAGGTACGAAAGGCAATCTTGGAGTTGGGGTTCAGATGACGGTGGGTAGTAATAAGTAACAAAGGCTCTTAATCGTGCAAATATCATCATTATCAGCCTACTAACGACCCCACTACTGAGCCAAGCCGCCTTCCATTTAGGAGAGGAGATATGGAGCGCAGACCCACCACGCTGCTCCAATGTTGATTGGCGGGCTTAGGGTGATAAATGAAATGTAAAAAAATTAATAAAGAACATTGAACCGACTTCAAAACGCACTAAAAAGTCTTTGCAAGCCAAGTTTATTTTTGACGTGACAACGTTTTATAATTCGATAAAGCCGGCTGCACGCACGAATAAGCATGACTCATGCGGCGTTACCCCGCTTTGAGGCGTTCCGTGTAAGGCTTGATGTGCAAGCGAGAGCGCGGAACGAGCGACAAAGAAGCACAATCGGCCTTTGCGTTCGGCACCGTTCGACATCCGTCTATTAAATATAATTATATATATTAATTTTAAATTAAAAATTAATATATTTATAAATTAATACATTTAATATAAATTTATAAAATCAAAATCAATTATTTTATTAATTTAAATTAATATTTAACCAATTAAATGCTACCATTCCATCAGTATTTTCTTCAGACGTTGTCACGTTCAACTATCGTCAGTAAACCGACTTTACAGACAACCAATTTTTTTTATTCTACGTTAAGCCGTCGGTCCTGGTCACTATCAACAACACCTGATTGTGATTGTTCATTGTTGAATGAATCATTATGCCCCTAAGCCCGCCTTCATTAGAGCAGCTCGGTGCAGCTCCAACTACCCTCTCCTATAAAGAGGAAGACTGTAGTGGGCTATTAATAGACTGATAATGACGATGATTCGTGATGAAATTTAGCTATAACACCATAATATCACGTTAGGATGACAGGAACGTGTGCGATGCGCAACGTAAATGTCTATAAATAATTTAAGTTTATTATGAGCATCGTTGATGCATTCTTATGCCAATACTATTAGTACGTTTAATTTAGTACTCGTGTTGATACTAAATGATATGCCGCTGATTTCTATGTTCGTTGCCAGTTGTATATCACAACGAACAAAGAAATCCCACACAAAAAGTGTACATCATTGTGAAGGCTTTAGGATGCAGCAACGTTGTCTGGCAACCCGCATTGCAGCAGCGTGGTGGTTCCCTAACAATAATAAAATAATGTTGAGTCAACTATTATTATTCCGATAGTCATTTCAGTCAATGGCCTTTTTGCGAAAAGCTTCGACCAACACCTTGAAATGAATGAAATATTCTTTATTGTACACCAAAACAAAGGTACAAAGAGAATAATATCTTAAAAACTAATGTACAATTGGCGGTCTTATTGCTAATGAGCGATCTCTTCCAGACAACCAATTATATTTAAGTGGAAAAGCGTAAACATTGGAGTAGGTTCGTGTGTACGTACACAAAAATAAAGAATGATTCTTACTGTCTAAAATAAAAATATACTTACATAAAATACATAAAAACACATATACACACATACATACATACATACATACATACATACATACATACATACATACCTACATACATACATACATACATACATACACACACACATACATACATACATACATACATACATACATACATACTTACATATACACAAACATAAATATACTAAGGTGTCTATACAAAAATAAATAAATAAATGAAGATAGACTAGACGAAATCCAGTGAAGAAATTCAGGAGAGAGAGGAAACAAAGAGAGTACTAGGCTATGGAGGATAGAAGTACCTTAAAAAGCTTTCGCTTAAATGTTGGATCATGGGTCGGATACAGAAGGCAGTAGCCCTTAAAACGGTTGCTTGAGCACCTAAATGCTCCGCAAGCGAAGGAGTAGATTTTTTTAATAACTTTCTAATAGTGTTTTTATGTATCATTTTGTATATTAAGTAACATTGTTCTGCATTTAAAAAGAAAATGTAAATATAAATAAATAGAGTTTTAAAATAACGATATCTGAGGATTACAATAGACGTGATAATTATGAAATTCCTTGTTTAGCAGCCGGGTAAAATAATATATATTCTATGGCGCAGTGGTACGAGCGATGGATTTACACGATAGAGGTCCGGAGTTCGATCCCCGGCTTGGCTGATTGAGGTTTTCTAAAGTGGGCCGGCAAAAACGTACCGCCAAGCGATATAGCGTTGCCATACGATGAAGTGTAGAAACCGACAGGGGTGTGGATTTCATCCGAATTCTAACAAGTCAACTCGTTCCCATTTCAGATTGCATCATCACTAACCACCTGGTGGGATTTCAGTAACTTATACTGAATATAAAATACACTACTACTATTACAGAAGGCTCAAACGTATTAAAAGAAAAGAAATAAAAGTATAATTCTCGGGCGCTATCCCCAATCAAGGAAGACGCTAAAAGTTAGGACAAAAGGTAGTTCAGCTAAAGTTTCTCGACAAACTCGCGTTCTATGAAACGCGTCGGGAATAAGTGATTCCTATTTACGCTGCTTTTATTTTAAGTTATTGCTTCTAAAAGAAACTGAGAAAAAGAGTATTTTATGATGAGTTTCGCTGGTACAGCAGATTCAGATGCTAAAAACAGACGATTTTAGCGTATCAGAAGCCTGCCCAATTTACGAAATAAATTGTAGTAATAGCTTTATAGTTTAAGCCTGCTTTTTAAGCTATTGTAAAGCCTATATGTCGCGGGCCTTGAGCGTGGAGACCGAATACAGAAATTCCGTAACGAAAAAACCTAACACCCCCTGAGTATCAAAAACATAATATCAAAAGCACAATTTCGGCAACGACGTCATCGGGGAACGTGGCTTAGCGGTAAGGCGCTCTAAGTGCCCGGATTGCCAGAGAGACGCGGGTTCGAATCCCGTCGGCTCCGCAACTTTTTTTTTTCAAGCGGCATATTTCAAAAAGTCATTTTTTTTTAATTAATGATTTTTTATAATATCACGCTTAAAAAAAATACTTTTTCCATCTATCGATAAATACCAAAACTTTTAATGAGTTTTGAAATATCACGCTTGTAAAAAAAATTAATAACTTTTTGAAATATCACGCTTGAAAAAAATAATTGCGGAACCGACGGGATTCGAACCCGCGTCTCTCTGGCACTCCGGGCACTTAGAGCGCCTTGCCGCTCGGCCACGGTACCGATGACGTCGGTAGATAAACATAAGTTGTTAAAAAATGCTATGCAATAGCTTTACCGCGGCAGTCTCCGAGTGCCACACGTCTTTTTTTTACGATTTCCGTGGCGCAGTGGTATGCGTGATTTATAAGACCGCTAACAACGTGGTTGACGAGTGTCCATAAGGACATGAAGGAAAAAGGCTTTTTAGAAAATGATGCACACGAAAGAATAAAGTGACGCCGCATGATTATAAAAGCCGATACTGAATAAACGAGATTTGGCGAGGCCAAAGTGGAAGTTGGAGAAGATGTTTAGTCATAATAAACCACATATCATACATAAAGGGAAATATGAAACATTTCACGCGCCAAAGGTTTCTGTAACTCCGCTCCGAAGCAATAAGTTATCCTTCAGCATTTTTATTATCACCATTAACGCACTTCACGCGGTAATATTTGGGAAATGATGGCGCGATTTAGGCATTCATATTTTACTTTCAGAAGAAAAAAATAAAGTTTTCTGGTATGATAACTTAATACATTCATAATCTAAACTTTCGCATGGCTGTTGGATCCAGGGTCAGATACAGAAAGTGGTATTCTTGGAACCGCGTGTATTGGGAGGAGGTATGATCCATTGGCACATAAAGACGCGGAGATTTACGCTGGATTTTAGTGGGTTTTTTTTTTTATTTAAACATCTTTATTGCAAAAAATATATAAACAATGGTACAATACAAAATTAAACGCAAAAGGCGACCTTATCACTAGAAGTGATCTCCTCCCGAAACAGATTAAATGGATTTTCAGAGCGAAAATCATAAAAACAAAAAACTCGAAAGACTATAGATGTTATGATCTGAAAATAAAAATCAAATCACTATATTATGAAAAATAATATTTGACACTTTTAAATTTTAGAAAAATAATATAGAAATAAAAAGGTACACTTATACACTTTATAATATATATTTGTAACAAAAAATAAATTAAAATAATATGATATTTATATTTTTGAAATATTTTTATCTATGACCTTTCAATTGGTTCCCATAAGATTGCTTTATAAGACAAAAAAATACACACATCCCCCTTTTTTCCCCCATTTACCGCCACTACTTTGAAAATTTATATAGCCTATGTCACTATTCAACTTCATTCATTCAAATTCAACGACACCTCACATGTCAAAATCCGTTCAGGTAGGCTTAGTGGGTGCCGAGGAATGGACAGACATTCATACATACACTACAGACATCTTACTACTACATACGCTCGAAAAACATAACCTTCCTTCTGACGCAGTCGGGTAAAAAAGCCTCGCAGCTGGTCTCCTAAAATAAGCCTAATTCAAAAACAGAACACATAATACATAGATATATCGACGTTTAGTTCATTTCTTACATATAAATATATTTTTCTATTTATATTTATTTTGTTATTTTCAATATCAAATCCAAAATTAAACGTTGTATGAAAATATGATGATGAATTCTAATCTTGCTAGATCCACGCTGACAATTGAAGAAAAAATTACTCTTCATTCCTTTCAAGATCACAAGATCACAAGATATACACCCAAAAAAAATTTTCTTTTTTCAGAAAATCATACCGATTTTAAGAAACAAAAAAGTATAATTTTACTTTCTTTGACAAATAGAAACAGATTCACAATCGTGAACTCAAAGGACCGCTTGCGAATGTCGAAATGAGGTTGAGAAATAAAAGCTTTGTAAATAAAAGCTTTCGGTTTTGTGTGGAAAGCTTTCGTTTTTATACGACTATTCTTTACAAAAAGACAACCGAAACGAAAAATATTATTATTTTCAGGTTTCACGTAGGTACATATTTGTGTAAGTTTCCGGGTCTGACGGATTAACGTACTCTCCGAGGCACGGGGGTTTAACAACACCAACTTCCCGACTCCGGGCTTGGAGTGTACTGAGAATTTCACAGTGACCCGCCCGAGGATTCGAACCCCGGACCTCGTAAGTATATTGAAGGAATTCATTGATCACCACCATCATAATCTGCATTTCTTAACGATTCAGACAGTTACTGAAAATTATGAAGATAGAAAACCTCGAACTAAGTTAAAAGATCTAAAGCGCCAAAGGCTTTACACGGAACAAACGAAACGTCAAGACATTTTAAAATCATATTCTTATTTATGTTCCTTTGCTGTAGCAATATTCCTAAAATATTCGTAAGATAAACAACTGGACTATAGAACCTTTAAATATCTCCACAAAGTTTATTTCCTCAAGAAGTAATTTGCACATATCATGGCCGCTCATGTCTTTAATCTGTCTGCATTCGGGCTACATATCTAAGTCTGGACTTAATGAAATACCACGTCCTCTTTTCGATTTATACCTCCGCTACGAAAGGACGGACTCGTCGCTGAATTACTTTTAATTTGAATGTCTTTAAATTTACAGCACATATATACGTACAGTTATACGACAGTGATTCATTAAAAAATAATGAATGAGCATTAGGTACTTAAAGATGGCTCATCTCTGCAGAAGATGAAAAATTTAAGAAAGCAAAAGATAATATAAAAGATATTGAGCTAAATTGATTTATTTATTTAGCATGTATGTACATAATTTTAAGTTAAATATACATTTAACGAAAATTTCCCAGAAGAATGAAATCTCAGAATTACTTCGTGACACAACCCAGAATTACTTCGTGACACAACCCAGAATTATTTCGTGACACAACCCAGAATTCGAACCCAGGACGTCGTAATTGAAGTCACGTAGGCTAACCACTAGACCGACGAGGCAGTCTGGCATTACTTTACATGAAAATATTTTTAGTGTTATATAGTTTTTATAATACATATAGTCAATATATTAAATAATGTTACTTTAAGTTTTTAACTTACAAATTCATAAACTGCACTTCATGTAAGTGGCTTGAAAACGACTATAAAAGCTGCTATTACGTTTGGAAAGAATAGCCACTGTTGATGCATAATCGATAGCGGCATTCGGTGCCTCACTTCAAAGGAAACGCCGCGCAGTTTGATAAGGTAAACTTTTCTTTTGCTTTTATCGAAAACTGAAAATTTATTACTACTTGAGAAATAAAAAATGTGCAAAACAATTAAGCTTTCATCATCATCATCATTATCAGCCTATTAACGGCCCACAACAGTTTAATCTGATATACAAAAACAAATTCTTTTATTTAAAGTGAGATTATAAAATGCCATTTTTAATTCCATCAATCAATAGAGACTAACGACTATGCGCAAAGCAAATTCTTCTGGTATCATGTAAAGCAACAAATCGACAATAACTTTAAATTAAAAATTAAAAAAACCCCCGACCCAAATTAGGAACATGAAAAGAACCAGACAAGACAAATTCAACGACCCCAAACTCGGTGGGTTTACTAAAAAGGTAGACCAGAGTTACGTCTCCTACCTTCGAGCCTTATCATCAGAGCAGCTCAGTGGTTCCAGAAGACATTAGTGTTTCAAATGTCAGATCACACATATGCTTTCAAGCAAACGACCTGATGACTTTGTAGACCTGAACCGATTTCCACCAAACATAGTTAAGAACACTCTCGACTGATATATCTTTCAAACAAAAAAAACCGCAAAAAAATCGGATCATCCGTTTGGGAGTTACGATGCCACAGACAGACACATACACATACATCTACACAGACATGTCAAACTTATAACACCCCGTCGTTTTTGCGTTGGGGGTTAAAAATACAATTCCTTTAATTTGTAAACTGTTTACCTTTGAACATATTGACGGCTTCCGTTCCGCAGTGGTACGTGCAGTTGATTTATAAGACGGAGGTCCTGGGTTCGATTCCTGATTAAGATTTTCTAAATTAGTCCAGGTGAAAGACTTCGGCCGTAGCTAGTTACAACCCAACAAAGACATACCGCCAACAGATTTAGCGTTCCGGTACCATGTCGTCTAGAAACCGAAGAAGGCTGGATTTCAGCCTACTCCTAACAAGTCGCTTCCACCTTAGAGAGCATCATCACTTACCATCAGGTGTGATTGCAGTCAAGGGCTAACTTGTAATGAAAAAAAGAACTTCCATATTTTGAACTCATAACTCTCAGGTCAAGAAATACATTCTTGACCTACATTTGGAGATGTTATCACCAAATAAATAGATGGCTGGCGACTGGCATCGATTATGCATTAGCAACAAGGCAGCGCGAAATTGCCGACCACTTGCTGAAGAATTGTTGCTTGGTAGGTAATTGCCCTAAACCTACTTGTGGGAAAATTATAGGTGGTGAGGTTCCGTTAAAAAAATAGTTATTTCTACTACATATACTGATAGGGTGAAAACACATTTTTTTAAATCTATACTAATATTATAAAGTTGAAGAGTATGTTTGTTGAAGTGATAAAACTGCATCCATATCACTGTCAATAGTATAACCGATAGACGACTCAGTTTAAAATGCGTTGTCTTATGTATAATACAAGAATTGCCTGTAGTGTACGTGTGCGTGTGTGTGTATGTGTCTATGCGTGCGTAGAGCCGCCCGCAAATCATTCTCGGAAAACTGACCATTCTTTTGCTTACGAGAGATAAGGACCGCGATAATACTCTTCCGCTTCCACATATCCGCCTGGGTCGGTATTGTTTACGTTTCATCTTTTAGTAAAATTGAAAATCTATACTATTTTTAAAAAAAATCAGCTGTGACAGATAAACTGACAGACACGCGAGTAATGGTTTCGTTTTTTTTCTTTTCACCTTCGGAACCCTAAAAAGCCTATACTAAAGCCAAACTCGATTGAGAATGCTTGTCAACAAACAAATAAAAAATGAAGGTAGAAATCACTAGTATTTTTACACCTATTTTTTGACGTGACAACGTCTTATAATTCGATAGAGCCGGCTGCACGCACGAAAAAACATGACGTCATGCGTCGTTACCTCGCTTTGAGGCGTTCCATGTAAGGCTTGAAGTGCAAGCGAGAGCGCCGAACGAGCGACAAAGAAGCACAATCGGCCTTTGCGTTCGGCAGCGTTCGACATCCGTCTATTAAATATAATTATTAAATATATTAATTTTAAATTTAAAATTATTATATTTATTATAGATTTAAAATATAAATTTATAAAATCAAAATCAATTATTTTATTAATTTAAATTAATATTTATAAAAATATACTTAAATTAAAAATTTTAATAACCAATTAAATGCTACCATTCCATCAGTATTTTCTTAAGACATTGTCACGTTCAACTATCGTCAGTAAACCGACTTTACAGACAACCAATTTTTTTTTTTAATTAACTAGTTAATGACAAATTCATGATAATAAATTACATTAGTAAGCTTAAAACTAATTAACATATTCAATATCTATTAAATAAGATTTTTTAAAATAACAAAACATAATTTTAAATTTATTAGGCATAAAATATGTTGCATTTTCTAACTTCATTTTTAATTTGTTTGTTGGCCAGCATTCTCAATCGAGTTTGGCTTTAGTATAGATGAAACATGCCTACATAATAAATATTTAAACTGCTACATACGTTATATAGCATTTATTTACGACGATGGAGTTGGAAAAAAACATGACGCTTTATAGGCACTCAAAGGAATATATTTTCCGATTGAATACAGAACACAACTGCGTACTTCCCAAATAGAAAATCATGTAGCGTACATTTATTTCGCCGAAAAACATATTTAGCGGGACGCGATAAAAATTTATGACAATTTCGGTAATATTCGCATGTTATGCTGGTAACGACTTATGACATTAAGCGATCTTTATTTGTATCTCGATACTCGAGATGTTACACTAAGATGTTATATTTGATTTTAATATAATAAAATGTAATATTTTGATAGATGGAGAGAAAGGTGCTGGTGCTCACACTTATGTATGGTAGTGAAAGTTGGGTATAGCAGAAGAAGCATAAAAGTAAAATAAATGCAGTAGAGATAGAGCTTTGAAGAGTATGTGCGGAATAAAACTAAGTGACAGAGTTAACAATAGTATAATAAAAGAACAGTGTGGTGTAAAAGAAGATGTATTGACTAAAATAGAGAAAGGGATGCTTAGATAGTTTGGGCATGTAGAGAGAATGGATGAAAGAAGATTAACAAAAGAGATTTATAAGGCGAGAGTGAATGGAAATGTTGGAAGGGGAAGACCTAGGCGAATGTTCCTGGACCCAATTCAGGACATTTTAAATAATGACCAGGTCAAGAGTACCAACACATAATACACATAATTTGTAAATAAGTTATAAATAAAATCGGATACCTAAACCCCACAAATAATTTCTGTATTTTCTCTTCAAACGCCGCTCCGGGTTAACTAACTCCCCCGAGACTAAAATATCTCAAAGGATATTTCCCCATCGTGAATCGTTATGAAAATTTCCCTTAATAAACTGTGCACGTGTTCGAAAGTCCCACAATCTCTACACCAGGGGGGTACGTAAATATTTAAGATAATGGAGCGCCCAACATCTCTTTGTGTAATGAAAAACTTATCCTTTGTCTTTCAGATTTAAAAAAATTAAAACAGATTCACGAGTACCTACAATGGTCAGTTCTTAATTTTAAAATAATATTTGTAAAACTGTGTTTAGTACTAAATAGTAACTTCGAACCGACTTTGTGAATCGCTGCTCTACATTTTTTGTATTTATATAAATATTTCACATCTATACTTAATATTATAAAGAGGTTAAGTTTGTAAGTTTGAAAGTTTATAAATAAAGTTCTGTCGGGGCTAATCTTCGGAACTACTAATCCGATTTAAAAAATTCTTTCACCAGTAGAATGCTACGTTATCGGTGAGTGTCATAAGCTATATTTTATGTTTGTATTGCATATATTACTCGAGTAATCACAGTTTTTGTCGCGAGAGTCGGACCGTGGCGGCGTAAATCGCGTGCGCTGCCTTAGCTATTGGATATAATTGAAAACTTTATGCATCTTAAAAAGTTCTACAAAAAAGCCCGCAATAGCATATATCTACCTTTTATATTTTGGCAGATACATAACTTTTTGTGTTTTAAAAAATCATTTAATTCATATGCTTACGTTTACGTCATTATTTGTATAAATAAACTTACATCCTTAACTTAAATCCTTATCAAAATAAAGTATATAATAATTACAAGGATATTATAGAGATAAGATTTGCCTTTTACAGTATGTTAATTAGTTATATAGTGTCTATTAGTTAGTTAGCTAAAAAACATAACAATGCCGCTATATCGTCCCAATTAAGTTGACCTTCTCCGTGTTATGTTATACGTACTGAATAGGGGTCAACATTTTGATACTGATATTCTTTGAGAATTCGATCTTTGATCTTTTTTTCAATTTATTTGGCATGGCAGACAATATTTATGTAATACTAGCAGTCGCCCGCGAGAAAACCTCTTAGGTATATAAGTGTATTCCCCGCTCCCCCTCTCAATTTAATTTTTTTATAGTTTCCCGTGAAGCAATATTCTCCGTCCCGTCCGTACTAAAGGTCTACATTTTTGTTAAACATTGTATGACATTTCAGTACATTAACATTAAAAATATATATTTATGGCAAGCTGATGGGTATAAATTGATATTAAATAGTATATTTCACTCTTAAGTCTAGCTTTCAGAATAAACAAAAATAATTTTACAATCCGACACGCAGATAGAGATTAGCCCGTTTAAACAAACGAACAAACTCCGTGTACTAAATAGATATTTGAACAAAGATCGAATTCTTAATTCATCATCATATATATAACATAGATCTAAACTCTCCCGCACGCGCGCCCCCTTGGTGACGCTCACTTCGCAACGCAGAAATAGTAATATTTTCATTTCGCCATAACTTCAAAACCAAAAGTCCAATTTTAATCTTTTAAATACTAAATATTATCTACATAAACTGTACTTAGTGATGAAATAATTTATTTTGATAAGGATTAATAGCATGAGTAAAATAAATGCGTTTAAATGTAGTCCAAAAAAAATTTAAGATTTTTAAATAAAAAAATGGTTGTTGTGCCTCACTCGACATACATAGGTATAGTGTGTCGCGGACTTTTTTGTAGATATTTATAAGATCTCCAATTAATTAGAACATTTTATGGTTCTATCTTTTATACTTTAAACAGCGTACGCAAAATAAGTAACTTTTCTGGTTGATTTTTTACACCTTGTGTCCGACCCTATTTTTTTCCAAAATAAAATTTAGCCTATGTTACTCGTGGATAACGTAGCTTTTGAATGGTGAAAGAATTTTTAAAAACGGTCTAGTAGTTTTTGAGCCTATTCATTACAAACAAACAAAGTTTTCCTCTTTATAATATTAAGTATATAATATAGAGAACGCCCGCGGTTTCACCCGCGTAGTTCTCGTTCCCGTGGGAATTTCGGTATAAAATGTAGCCTATGTGTTATTCTGATGTATAAGCTATATTGTGGTAAAGTTTCATTCAAATCCATTCCTCCATACAAACTTTCGCCTTTATAATAGTAGTAGGATACGAAAAAGCTTATATATACGAAAAAAAAAGAAAAATCAGCTTGCCATAAATATACATTGTTAATGTTAATGTACTGTAATATCGTACAATGTTTTACAAAAATGTAGACGGGACGGAGGGTATTGCTTGATGGGAAACTATAAAAAAATTAAATTGGGCATAGGAGGGGCAGCGGGGAAAGAGCACACTTTATGTGAAAGTCTGTCTTTAAAATTAAAAGGGTTCCTAAGAGGTTTTCACGCGGACGAAGTCGCGGGCGACTGTTAGTTAGTAATATATTACTAATATCAAGAATTTGTTTATTAAACGGTATAATATCTAAAACTACGAATCGGATTGTAAAAGTTATAACATTAAACACATGCTAATTCATGCCAATAATGCAGGAATGGGATCTACCTGGGGAAGTCCACAACTAGTACATAATATAACTAGTAGGTTAGTACAGTTAACAATAACCTTTAAACGCTCGTATTTATAACCAGGCGGCACAATGTTCTCAAGGCGATATCGAATGTAAACATTGACAGTTTATGGATGAACCGAGCTATGGTAAGGTTATTACATAGTTACTGCACTGTGCTGACGTGTACTAAACCGAAATATTACTACGACACTGCACTAATTTACTTATAGCCCATCTTTTACTAAAATAAGGTAAACAAGTGGTGGGGGGCTTTGGGAGTATCTAGTTACTACCCTACGGTAAGACCGCCAAGCGATAAAGCGATCCGGGACGATTCATGGTGAAACCGAAAGGGGTGTGAACCTCCTAATAAGATTGCTTACTACCATCTAATATTCTTGATTTTTGTGAAAAGGATTAGCTTGGCTATCCAACGCGATAATGCAAACAGTATTTTGACGGCCTCAGTGGCGCAGTGGTATGCGTGGTGGATTTATAAGACGGGTTCAATTCCCGGCGGGGCAGATTGAGATTTTTCTTAATTTGTCTTGGTCTGGCTGGTGGGAGGCTTTCGCCGTGTTAGTTACCACCCTACCGACAAAGACGTACCGCCAAGCGATTTAGCGTTCCGGTACGATGTCGTGTAGAAACCGCTAGTGGTGTGGATTTCACCCTACTCTTAACAAGTTAGCCTGCTTCCATCTTAGATTGCATCATCACTTAACATCAAGTGTGATAGAAGTCAAGGGCAAACTTGTAGTCGATAAAAAAAAAGTATTCTAGCCATCCACGTGGGCATGATTTGTTCTATATCTATTTTCACACAACTCATTACTTCCATACTTAATCTTAATAATAATAAATAAATAAATATTATAGGACAATCACACACATCGCAATATAGCCCCAAAGTAAACTTAGGTAGCTTGTGTTATGGGTACTATGATAGCTGATGAATATTTTATATATATGATACATAAATACTTATAATATATAGATAAACACCCAGACACTGGAAAACATCCATGCTTATCACACAAACATTTTCCAGATGTGGGAATCGAACCCACGGCCTAGGACGCAGAAGCAGGGTCACTACCCACTGCGCCACTCGGCCGTCGAATATTGTTGAAACAATTAACAAATATTAAAAGAGCATCATTTCAGATTTGGTTTGATTTTGCTTAATGTGCTGGACATTAGACATTAGTAAGGCAGACAATAATTGCATAAGTACATAATATGTTGTTCTTATGTATTCTGCTGATCTTCAATGTTCTAATTATTTTTTTTAATCTCTTATAACGATAGATTATTGCTTTACCCAGTGGAGTGCACTTCATAAATGCAAAAAAGCTCTGCCTACCCTAAAGATACATTGCGAACAAGTATTGGAAGAGAAATTTCATTTCGTGTAGATAGTACTTACCTCTAATGCCTACTCTAGTAAAAAACCTTGTGCAGGCCACTGGCTCTATCTTTATTCAAAGAAACAGTAGCCCTATCAACACATCTAATAGTAGATGACAGATGTCTAATAAATAGAAAAACTAATAATATCTAAGTAAATATTATAGTTAGATTTTCTCGTCACTGTCTAAGTGCATAGTAACATTTCAAGATCAATTTTGCATACCTGCAGAAACTATTATCCTATGTAGAAAGAGTCTATTTACAGTAGATTATTAATCATCATCATTATCAGCCTGTTAACAGCCCACTACAGTGCTCGGCCTAGCTTCTTCTAGGAGAGGTGATGTGAAGCACGCTCCAGGTTGGCCGGTTTGGGGTGATAATGTTTCATTTATTAACAATCACAATAAGATGTTGTTGATAGTGCTTGGGACCGACGGCTTAACGTGTTCTTTTAAACTTCAATATTAACTAAAGTAAAGGTTTCACAGCATTGCTGTAATAGTAAAAAATTTTCAGTATAATACCATCAATCTAAATAATTACTTTTTTTTTTGGCCGGGTAAAATTTTTTAAAGTAATTTTGGTATTTTTTGTATTTTTTTAATGATCTTTAAACGTTTTATAAGTGGTTGTAAAGAAAGCCAGTTCGAAATAAACGAATTTAGATTTTGGAATTAAATTAATATCTACGTTAAAACAAAGAAAATCTAACAACAAAGAATGACATTAAATTTAAAAATATATCTCTAATTTTCAAACAATAGCAGCACACAGTTTCGCATGACCTGTCACAAAATATACAACAAACAATATTATTATAATAATAAACAATGTATTTAATTTGAATCCCGACTAGTTTTTGAAACAATGGCTGTTTGGCTCGCGAACGTATTGTCGTTCGTTTGTGCGAACAGTTAATTGTAATTAATGATGTTGTATAATGCAATGTTTGTTGCTGTTTACAGTGAGGTTGCATGGTGAATCAATTGTTTCAATAACAATAATAATAAAAGTTACACTTTTTACCCGACAGCGTTAGAAGGAAGGTAATGTTTTTCGAGCGTATGTATGGCTGGACAGATTTTGACATATAAGATGTCGTTGAATTCCTCAGAATAGTGGTAGTGACATAGGCTATATCAATTTTCAAAATGGCGGCTGTAAATGAAGAGAAAAGGAGGAAGGGTGCAGCACCATAAAGTATTTAGATTTTTATATAAAATTCTATTATATATTCTATTCTATCCGAAACAAGAATTATATAGTAATCCTTGTTTTTCTCATTCAGTTCAATACTTCTAAACAGTCGGGTTTTAGTTTTATAATAATAATTTTTTTGGATTCCGACCCTCGAATGGAAAAACGGAACATTTATAAGATCACTTTTCTACCATTTTTGACCGGTGAAAAAAAACGGAGGAGGTTCTCAATTCGACACGTATATATATTTTTTTTTTACGCTTAACTTTTTACAGATTTTGATAATTCTTTTTTTATTAGAAAGGACATACTTCCAAGGTGGTCCCATTGTCATCATGTCAGGATCTGATGATGATATCCTGGGAAAATTGAAGGAACTCATCAAATTGTTAAACATTTTTATTTGTTAAAAAATTTTATTTCTTACTTTTTTTAAATGTCGAATCTTGAAAAAAATGTCAATTTTGAAACCGTTGTACCACGGTTGCAAAACGGA
Organism: Mycalesis mineus; assembly: GCA_034621355.1. Taxonomy (NCBI): domain Eukaryota; kingdom Metazoa; phylum Arthropoda; class Insecta; order Lepidoptera; family Nymphalidae; genus Mycalesis; species Mycalesis mineus. The sequence continues at coordinate 12,630,051 of CM067901.1, forward strand.
TGTAACAGAAATCAGTATTCTCCAATGACATTTTGTCATATAGGACTGTCAGTCGAATTGAAGGTGGGATGATCGACGAGATGTAAGCGAGATGTTCGTACGATGTATTTATTTCAAGAATCGACATATATACTGGTATCAAATGTAACATATATACTGGATTATTTCCCAATATGTTCAATAACCAACAGCTACGTTACTAAGCATACAAACATGCCGAGAGCTGATTAGGTGTCAACAGACTACACAGAATATTTACGAAGTAAATTGATCAAGGAACTATGAACTGAACGCCTAACATACCACACGAACAGCTTCCGCCCCAACGGTTACACAAAGAACAAAAGATTTGATCTATATTTGGATATTCAAAATTCTTTTGAAATTTTATAAAGGACGCTTGTAGTCAAAAAATCACACTGTTGTAAAGCATAAACTGCCCATGTGTATGCTAAAACAGAATAAAATTATTTTTGAGCAAATTTAATTTAATTTATAATGTGAATAGTTTTTTTTTCTTCGGAAATTCTCATGGATGGTTGCTTGCCATGGGGGCAAACAGGTTACGTCGAACTCCTACCCACTTAAACCACACACGGTTTAACAACCCGTAACCTGAAAACTTTACAATATGCACCTTCTAAAGAATTACTACTTCTGTATCCGAAAATTGATCCAAAAACCAAGCAAAAGCTTCTAAAGGTGCTGGTCGAAGCTTTTGGCTATAAGACCATTGACTGAAATGACTATAGGAACAAACAATCAGCGACTCAACTTTCATGGCGGTAATCTCTTGACCTATTTCGACACTTTTTCCTTTTCAGCTTTCACAGATTATCGTCATGTAGGACAGCAATATCAAGAAGGCCATACTGAAGTGCAAGTTGTACATTTTATTTACACCAATAAACTTTTGCACGCCACTGTAAACTCTATTTCATTTGGAAAGAAGACAATCTCATTTCCTCAATAGAGTTGGTAAGTTACGTAAACTTGAGCTCGAAGTTATTAAGTCTAAATTGAATTTCATTATAGGAAGCTCCAGGAAGCAGGACTACCAATAATCTTGCAAACTCCGTTCAATATTATTAAAAGAGGTTTCAATATAGTTTGCTAACACAAATAGATCATTCTTACTATCGGCTTATTTCACGGCCCACTACAAGGTCAGGCCTCCGTCATTGTAGGACAGGGATATGGAGCGTAGACCCGCCACGCTGCTACGCATTGGCGGGTTTTGGGTAATTATGTTCTCAATTCATAAGGATAACTAATGTTAATTATAGTGACCAGAACAGCTTAACGTGCTCTTGGAGGCACGGGATTGTAACACCGCCAACTTCTGCTGTTGCTGAACTTGGTGAAAGTTTCTTAGGAAAAAGAAATACTTAGAATACTTCCACTGATCCAGGATTCGAACCTAGGGCCTCTTGATCGAAGTCACATTATAGCCACGTGGCAGTCATACGTATAGATTACGTCACGTATAAATACACAGACGGTGAACTTAATTAAATGTTCTTTTATGACAGCGCTCGACCGGGGAAGTACCCCGTAGCTCTGCCATTAAATAATATGAGAAACTTACGTGTATGTTTTACAAATACGTATTCTACGGGTATTTTATACGAGTATTATCAGAAACGATTTATGTAACAAGACATTTAAGTGTTTTAAATCAAAAATTTATTAAAATCTTGTCATTGAAAATAGAAGAAGTTAACAAGAAAAACAGATTTAAATCTGATTTACCAAAGGTCGTATTTAGTTTTGCTGGTGGGAGGCAACGGCCGTGGCTAGCTACAATCCTACCGACACAGACGTACGTCTTTAGCAAACTAGTAGATGTCATGTAGAACTAGAAACCAGAAGGGTGTGAATATTATCCTACTCCTAACAAGTTAGCCCTCTTCTATCTTAGTTCGCATCATCACTTACCATGAGATGTGATTGCAGTCAAGGGCTTAGTTGAATGTAAACAAAACTAAAATCGTGATTTTCTGTAATAATACGATATTATAGACGAGGACAGAAAATTATCTCTCGGTTAATAAATACAGAGTGAATAATTTCTCCGATTTCACCAACAATTATCTTCATATTTAATCCAACAAAAACAAAACAAAATCCACAAAACCTTGACAAATTAAATGATTTTTTAAAACACAAACAGTTCTCTATCTGCCAAAATATAAAAGATAGATATATGCTTTTCGGACTTTTTTGTAAAACTTTTTAAGATACATAAAATTTCCATACATTACTTTCAATTATTCCCAATAGTTAAAGCAGCGCACGCGCATAAAGCCGATTTAACAGATTTTGCGTTCCGACTCACGCGACAAAAACTGTGACAACTTGGTTAATATATACAATTCAAATATAAAATATAGCCTATGACAATCACCGATAACGTAGCATTCTACTGGTGAAAGAATTTTATAAATCGGATCTGTAGTTCCGAAGATTAGCCCCGACAGATCTTTATTTACAAACTTACAAACTTTACCTCTTTATAATATTAGTATAGAAAACCGTCCCGAGCATAGATTAAAGACAACTAGATTGAGCCCATAGCGTGTCCCCTCGTGTGACAGCAAGACAGCCTTATTGACATGATATGTCAACATTTAAAGTACATAATATCGTAAAATACGAAATATTACTTTATACGATAACGTTTAAATTAATATCGTAACCGCAAAGTTATATTATTTATCAGCAAATTTAATAAAAAGCTATTAATTGCTCTGATATCTCCTTTGTTTGTCACAAACTCCACTCTTGGCAAACAATAAAAACGAACACGCTGAAAGGGACAAAAAATAATCTTGTGTCACTTTCTAACAAAGGCCGAATGAAATAAGTCTGTCACGCTCTTGAACCTACAGCCGCGTTATGACTCCATCTAGTTGTCTTTAATCTATGGTCCCGAGGAACCACTCTATCTATTAATGTTAAAAAAACACATGACAGTCCGTTCAGTAGTCTTCGAGTTTATCGCGACTATACAGACAGACAGACAGACTCGCCGGGGAACTGTGTTTTATAATATGTAAAGATATACCTATACCTACCTGTACACGACCCCCAAAAACTGACGTAATACGGTGTTCCTTTTAACCTCTACGGGCTTGACACGCCACTAAAGACGTGATTTATAATATACTCGAACCCTTTCCATTTATAAAGAAACTGCCTTTCTTTACTGAAAATAAACGGATATGGTATGCGAAAAAGTGCTTATAACAGATTTAGTTTTTTGATAGAAAATAGTGTTTTTTCGTGTAGTTTTCTTTATTTTTTAATTCCATCCTTACATTGATGTTTTTTTTTATTTCAATGTGATGATATTGAAATAAAAAATATTCGTCTAACATAAAAGCTTTTAAAAATAATACTCGTATCGATCCAACCGTCAGCGAGCTATGATCCCATAGAAATTCCATTACCATTTAACTTTGGATAATTTTTTTTACGAAATCCCTGACACTCGTAATTAGCCAATTTGACGGCCGAGTCCCACAGTGCGTAGTGACCCTGCTTCTGCGTCCTAGTCCTAGAAGAACATAGATAAGAATAAGAATAAGAATATATTTATTTGGAAAATTACGGATCAGCTTACACAATGAACCCCTGGCCCCTAAACTAGGTAAGCCCGTATCTTAGGGGCTAGTGTTTTACACAAAAATATAAGCAATGTTTTACACAAAAATTAAAAAAGAAAGAAAATGCAGTTACAATAGTTAAAATAAAATAAAAAAATAAAAGCAATTATATTGACCCAAGTTTAGTTACTTATGTGTGTGCGTATGTTTATGCGTGTGCGTGTGTGTTTATGCGTACGTGTGTGTTTATGCGTACGTGTGTGTGCGTGTGCGTGTGTGTTTATGCGTACGTGTCGTGCGCGCGTGTGATGTGTGTGCGTGTGTGTGTGTTTAAGTTTTTCTAGCAAATATTGTGGTATTTATTGTGGTAGGTAGGTTTTTATGAGATTTTCCGTCTTGTCATAATCTAATCTAAATAGGAATCCTTTTAACCATTTTTTAAGACTGTATTTAGAGAATTACCTTACAAGTGTGGTGCTAAATATATGAATTATGGTATATGTCTTTTACGCCTTGATGTGCATACCCTTAAAATCTGACTTGAGTTACTAGTGTGGTGGCGCAGTACAGTATTAAGTACGTAGAGTTCTCTTCCATTCCAGATGTTTTCCAGTGTCTGGGTGTTTATCCATATATTATAAGTATTTATGTATAATATATATAAAAATATTCATCAGTTATCATAACACCCATAACACAAGCTACCTACGCTTACTTCGGGGCTACATAGCGATTTGTGTAATTAGTTAATAATATTTATTTATTTATTATAAAAAGATAGAATAACCTTTACTTTTATGTCAGAAGTTATTTCCATCATCAAGAACAACACCGATATATTTGGATTGATTTATCAGATTGTGACAATGTGTTTACTGTCACTATCAGATGACAATCACTGGAACAAACGATTTAAAATGTTTCCCGAAGCAAAGGTGATACTAATCTAAACACCTAAACACTTGTTACAATTATTTTTTTAAAGATAAAGCTTTTATTTTTTTTATTTTAGCTCTAGCTAGCTAGCTAAGATATTTGAGGCGAGGGTGAATAGAAATGTTGCAAGGGAAAGGCCTAGGCGAATGTTCTTGAACCAAATTCAGGACATTTTAAAATATGGCCAGGTCAAGATTACCCTAGATCAACGAACTTGTATGAAAGGATTAATGAGAGTAGAAGAAAATAAGGAAGTATGCAAGAACTGTAACATATGGAAGGATGTAGTCTCTGCCTACTCCTATGGGAATGAGGCGTGATGTTATGTATGTATGTATGTACTTCGTAATCCTGCGTAGGCTAACTATTGTACCACTGAGAATTTTAAACACAACGATAATTCCCCACACCTTAATTTATGGTTTCCTTTGATCACCGATCATAGTAAGGCGCTTAGCACGCAAAGATGGCCGAAATGCCCCGAGATTAAGTTGTAATATTGTAAGAAGGTCGGCCCACTCGCCCGTGGCTAATCGCAATAGTACTTTTTTGGGGCTTCAGTAAAACCGGAGAGGTGTTGCGATCCGTTCAAGCGAAGTTGTAACATTGTTTTATAATAAGGAAGGTGTTAATTGATTACTAGCTCGGGTCAATTTAGATTGCCCGATATGCCTACAACAAGTCAGGGCTCCTAGAGAAGAGCTTGCTATTGCCGGGTGCCGCAGTTGCTAAGTAATACGAGTATTATTCACGTGGCTCAGTCACAACGCGACGAGTTGGAACACCGTGGCATTTTAATTGGAGTCCGACACTTTTGTCTCCATCCATGACGACTTTTTAGCCCCATTTTAATAAGAGATAAGAAAGAAAAGAAATGTTTTTATTCCAAAATATTCTATCACAATTGTGTGGTACTATTCATGCCTCCTGGGTTAGTCAAGATTAAAAACAAACACGCATCTAGCATCACTCCTATTTTGCACGACACAACCCAGAAAAAGGTGTCAGTTTCGAACTGTGCTGCGTGCTCAAACAAATGTAAGAGCACACAGCACATTTTTAGCCGGCATCATATCCAGGCTGATGCCACGGAATTGCGCAGTCACTCGCCGATATAACTACAAAAAATTTCCAAAGAAAAATGTAGAGACTAAAGACATTTGTCTAATATCTATAAATGAGCTTCAATCCATAATGGCTACATTAATCGAGTGGTTAGCCTTTGGGGCTCATGCTTAGGAGATCAAATTAATTCATCGGTTTCATTAGTAGCTGTCACTAAGTAAAACATTATCGTCAAAGGCGGCCAGTCCGCATTAAAGCAGCGAGGTGAGAGCAAGTTCTATATCTCCTCTTTCCCGATGCCCAGTAATGGGGTATATAAGTTGATAAAGGTGAACATTACAACACCTCAATTTATTTTTCGAGTTAAGTAAATGTAACAACATCAATTTCCGGGCTGCTACTGAAAAATTATCGGAAAGCTCTTAAACTTCTTTGCCTAAGAACTCGAATCCAGGACCTCCTGATCCGAAGCCATATCAGCTAGCCACTGGTGCAACGAGGAAGTTTCTAAGTTATACAACATCATTATTATGTCCTCATATACGATCTATATCTAATTTCATCCGCTAAGCGGGTGAAAGTACATTATATCATTATATAAAGTAGGTTTATTTAATATTGCCGTTTCGAGCCCGCTCGATAATCGCCCTGACATTGTGTGGTTTCCTTTAGAACGGCAACTGTCAGGTTTCAGCCGCGGCCATAACTCTGCAATGGATCGCTTACTTATTTAACAACTAGGGCAGTGTTCCGCGTCACTTTTTGTGTTTGAGGTGCATCTACGAAAGAAATTTTATAGGTTTGAAAGTTATGTTTGCTTTTTTTTTATCGACTACATGTTGGCCCTTGACTGCTATCACACCTGATGTTAAGTGTTGATGCAGTCTAAGATGGAAGCGGGCTAACATGTTAGGAGTGGGACGAAAATCCACACCCCTTTCGGTTTCTACACGACATCGTACCGGAACGCTAAATCGCTTGGCGATACGTCTTTGTCGGTAGGATGGTAACTACCCACGGCGAAAGCCTCCCACCAGCCAGACCAAGACAAATTAATAAAAATCTCAATCTGCCCTGCCGGGAATCGAACCCAGAACCTCCGTCTTATAAATCCACCGAGCATACCATTGCGCCACGGAGGTCGTCAAAATCTTATTCATCATTATCGCTTCATCATTATCGCTTTACTAGAGGACGCCACTAATTTCAACCGCGTAGTTCTCGTTCCCGTGGGATTTCGGGAAAAAACGTAGCCTTTGTGTACATCCAGGCTGTCAGCTCTATAACAAATTTTATTTAATTTAAATCGTTCCAGTTATTTAGTTGTAAAAAAGTAACAACAACACTCACACACTTTCGACTTTATATTCGTAGTATGGTTAACGTCTTACTACAGGGCCAGGATTCCCCTTTATGGAAGAGGGAATATGAATCGGATTCCCTTCACGTTATTCCAACGTGGGTTAGCGGGCTTAGAAAGATAAAGTTGGTTTCTTTATTTCGTTGGTTTCTTTCTATTGGTGGATCACTATCAAATGCTGATAACAATGACAAAATTATTTATTGAAAGGACCTAGGTAAAATATATATGGAAGTCTGCCCCAGAGATGCCCAGAGATGATATATTTGTCATTAAATAGTACAGATCTTCTATTTACTTAAATAGTAATAAAGTTACTTGTAGCTAAGCAGTGGCTGATAAAAGTTATGAAGGTTGATAAAAGTTGACTTTTCATACTACGACGACGTGATTCAGAACCCAAAAAATCGATTGAAACTCTTATATTTTTGACATATTTACAAGTGATTGCTATGAATTATGGGTAGTTGTTTAAAATTCAGTGTGTATTTAAATAAAATAATTAAATATGAGCATACGTTTGGACAGCCTGGGGCAAATTATGGCAATATCCTTTCCTAGCAGAATCTTTCAGCCCAATCTGACCCAGGAGCTCGTGATTTGAAAAAATATTGGCTAACCACTAAACCAACAAGACAACTAATGTTTACTTAATATTTATTTGTTATCCACCCAAAATAATATCAGAGAAATGTGAAATGTGAGACTGCCGAACTGAGTTGATTATTTGGAGCGATCATTAAAACGGAAGATCCCATATTAACTGTCATCGTTATGAAATATTTTCTTTTTTTCTGCGAACCACCATAATATGGCATATATTTTGTTTTAATTATCTGTATAAATAATAATAGGTAAATATAGTTGTAAGCACGTTCGTGAACGTACAGGGTTTTCTCTGAAAACCAGCGCGACCATTCTTTAACATGTCCTGAATTTGGAACAGGAACATTCGCCTAGGTCTTCCCCTTCCAACATTTCCATTAACCTTCACCACATAAATCTCTTTTGTTAATTTTCTTTCATACATTCTGTCTACATGCCCAAAGAATAAGTCCTTCCCTTCTCCTTCAATCCCTTTCTCAATTTTAATCATTACGTCTTCATGAATGAATGAAGAATAATAGCCTTTTTGGAATGGGACTATGAAACATAAAGCTATTCTTACATTGGACAGTAAAATTCTCAGCTCGGACTAAGTTGGCGGCGAACCACTGCCGAGTTCCAAAATCACGTAAGTCGTTAACATGTAATAGTAACCGTTACTAGAGTGTATAAACCTAACTTCGCATTTGTTCCCTTCTAAAAGGACGTGGACCATGCCCTGTATTGGTTTGTTAAACATACGTACATACCTATCAACACGCATCATTCTCGTAGGGGTAGGCATAGTCCACATCCTTCCACTTGTCACGATCCTTGAATATCTATCTCTCTCGCTTCTTCTAACTTCATTAAGCCTTTCATACAAGTGCGTCGGTTTAGGGTGCTTTAGACCTGACCTTCAATCAGAATGTCCTGGATTTGATCCAGGAACGTTTACCATCCCCTTCCAACATTCCCATTCCCTCTCGCCTTATCTCGTCACCAAACCATTTCAGCATACCTTTCTAAAATTTAGTCACTACATCTTTTTTATATCACACTGTTCTCTATCACAGTAACCTTAACTGTCACTCAGTTTTTGAGTTTTAAAATAGGTTCCTAATAATAATAATAGCGAACAGAACATAACATCGCAGACCACATTTGCTAGGAACACATCTTGTGCTCGTTGGCTATACAATTCCTATAATTTGCTGTCCTTATCAAATCAACTGGAAGCTTAATCGTTAATTGACTGTATGCCTGTAATTATACCGACAATCCGTTTGCTTCATCGACTCTACACAGGGAATATATGTATCATCATCATCATTATCAGCCTATTAACTTACGGGGAGGGAGGTGTAACGTTGCTACTGTTATTTAAGTCGCAACTATTCAAATGATTTTTAAGTAGGTAAAATAAAATAATTCTAAAATCTGGACACTAAGAAACCTGATTTTTCAGAACTGGGTTTCAATGTGTGTGTAGTTACTTTTGTATTCTGTGTTTTTAATTCTTTTAGGATATTTTTTTTAGTTCACAGTTTAGTTTTACTTTAAGTCTTTAGATGCTATTTACTGTATGCAATTTCAGCTAAATAAATATTTTATTATTATTATTCTTAATCTTAACAAGTTAGCCGTTGACTGCAATCACACCTGGTGGTGAGTGATGATGCAATCTAAGATTGAAGCGGGCTAACTTGTTAGGAGTAGGATGAAATCCACATCCCATCGGTTTTAACACGATATCGTATTGGAACGCTAAATTGCTTGGCGGTACGTCTTTGTCGACGGGGTAATAACTAGCCACGACTAAAGCCTCCCACCAGCCAAACCAGGCTCAATTGAGAAACTCTCAATCGGCCCCGCCGGGAATCAAACCCAGGACCTCCGTTTTATAGATCCACAATACATAACTCTGCGCTATGGAGGTGGACAAAATTCTCAAAAAATTCGAAAATTTTTAAGCATTTTAAAAGCCACCAGTTTGGAAAGCAGATTCTGCGGAAAAAAGGAGAGAAGAAACTTAGCAGTGGCTCTTTTAAAATGGTTACAACTTAAAAATTATAATTTACAATCAAAGATCAAAAGACAGAACTCTTATGGGCAAACGAAATCAGAGCAAACCTCCGTCTTATAAATATTATAAAGTACCAAAATACCAAAAGTGACCTTATGCTTCGTAGCCATTTCATATGTTACCTTAAATATTTAATCAATATGTACTTACTTTGAGTATATTATAAGTATTCAATACAACAAATGTTGTGAATAGGTCCTCCAGCCGTTCTTAACACAAAGGCAAGATTAAGAGTTCTCTACAAAGGGATGAGAGCCTTTATGTATCATGTAACTCCTACAAATACATCAAAGGTACTGTACCTAAATTATTTTACCTGTCCCTTGTACCTATAATGTAGGTACTAGCTATTTCACGGAGTTTCACCCGCGTAGCTACCGTTCCCGTGGAAATAAGAAGGCGTAATAATTTAATTCAGGATATAATCTATTTCCATTTTCAACTTTCAGCCATATTGGTCAAAGTTCAGTCAATAGCAGGGTTCATCCCCACATCAAATCACATGAACCACAACCGCACTATCATTTATGGAGTTGAGTATATGATATTATAACTTTATTTCAAAGGAAATTTTGGAGTTACTTTTTAAAAAAATTAAAAAATGTGTCGGGAATCAATCATTTGACGACCTCCGTGGCGCAGTGGTATGCGCGGTGGATTAATAAAATGGAGGTCCTGGGTTCAATTCCCGGCGGGGCAGATTGAGATTTTTCTTAATTTGTCTTGGTGTGGCTGGTGGGAGGCTTTCGCCGTGGCTAGTTACCACCCTACCGACAAAGACGTATCGCCAAGCGATTTAGCGTTCTGGTACGATGTCGTGTAGAAACCGAAAGGGGTGTGGATTTTCGTCCCACTCCTAACAAGTTAGCCCGCTTCCATCTTAGACTGCATCATCACTTAACATCAGGTGTGATAGCAGTCAAGGGCTAACTTGTAGTCTATAAAAAAAAAAAATTCAGTCGAGGTTACTAGGCCCTATAATATATTATAATATTTTTAGTTTTGCGTTGCCAAATGACCAAGAAAGGAACCCTTATAGATTCGTGTTTCTTCTGCCTATTAATAAAAACCGAAAACCTCGCGCACTCCACAAATAAAAAGGGAAGTCGGGCCATTTATTTGAAGGACCCATTCAAATAGGCTGATAATGACGATGATAACCTCTAAAACCGTAACCCTTTTTTGGCAGTTGGGTAAAACACGTATTTTTATTTGAGTGTTAAAAACGGCTACACGCGAGCACGTGACACGTTAGTTAATTGATATTTATTTGATAAAAAATATGAATTGTGTTCACGACCGTATTTTAGAGTTAGAGTAGACACCATTTCTCTATTTTACGTGTCAACGAGTTTACAACGTCAGGCCTTATGGGAAAGGAGACATGGAGCTTGGACCCACTATGTTGCTCCGTCATGGAAGTATCGAAGTGTATGCAGTATTCGAAAGTACCTATGTTCTCTCTAAATTTGGTAAAGAAATATAAAACAGTCAGTAATAAAGTTAACGTTAATTTATATGAAAAAATATAAAATATTAACTTTAAAGATACTCGACAGTTATACAAAAATAGGGGTGCATCCCAGTAGTACCCCCTAATTTTAGTTCTATAGAACTGATGATACACCATATTAGTGCTTAGTGTTCCATAAGTTCTATATAGAACTAATGGGACAAAATTAAAGAAATGTCGATATCAACATCTTGTTTGTACGTTACATATAAAATATGTATAGTTTTTAGTATAATATGGAATCTCTTTTGATTGCAATAATAAATGTCCACTTAAATTTGAGAGTATCTATAAACATACTATATCGAATAAGCTTAAATTGCACAAAAGTCTTTAAAATGGAAATGAGGTTTTTATTATAATTTTTGTTTAAACTGAATAGTTTACGCGAAAGATACTTCCAAAGTGGTAAAATGTGTGTCCCCCTGTAATTTCTAAAATAAGAAATTATTTTTTTGGACACAACTACTTGGTTTTAACAACTTAGCTTTTGTCGCAAGGGACATTTTTTTGTTAAAAACTAAATGAAATATCACTTAAAATAATATAAAGTTTATAACTTATATGCTATAAGTAAAGTCAAGAGCAAAAACCATACCTACTACAGTTCTATATAGAACTGTTGGGATATAATTTAACAGCACGGAAAATATCCCAACAGTTCTATAGAACTACGGTATGGGGTACTACTGGGATGCACTCAAAAATAGCGTACAACGATTTATCATGTCAGACTTAACTAGACCAGACCTTAGAGAATTTTATCAGACAACTGAATACCCTTCATACATTAATAAAATATTGAACTTTCCTAATATACATATACTTTCATGGATTCACCGTGCGGGTGCCGGGTCCATCGCGTGGCTGAGAGATGTAGGTTTAAGGGTACCCTTTGTGACGCGCGTCAACACTCACCTCCTCTGTTCAAGTTATTCTCCCTGCCCAACCATAATATTTGGACTTTCGTTGCAGTTTGGAGCTTACTGCGCTTCTAGTAAGGCCAAGGTCTTTTAGCAGGTTGTAGAGAGACTTCGCTGGTATACCCCTCGCACCCACTTCTACCGCGTATAAACTAACCACATAGCCATTTTTGGTTAGTTTAGGTTTATATGAAGAAAGAATCCGTAATTTTATTCGAAATGTTAGTAGTAACACAGGTATACAAGCATCTAGATGTAATTATTTAAGTAGTATTTTAATAGAAAAGGTTGATTTTAGTTGTAAGGAATATTACCTATTCGTTGACAACATGTAGTAAGCTTTGATGTAGGTATATAGCTAGTAAGTAAGTAGGTGTAAAAAGAAATTTTATCATGATTATTCTACAGCTTAAAGATAAGTTATTAAAACTTGATTTGTATTAACATTCACATACCTACCTAATAACTCTTTTGTAGTGTCAATGAATGAATGCGTATTGCGGTCATTTATAGAATACAACACGCGCACAGTGAGAAATGTGTTTGCGCATCAGCTAAAAATATTTAACTTAGGTATTACTTCATCTACTAATAGAAACATGCAAAAGTACTTACTCAGTTTCGTTGTTTTCAAACACGACGTGATCTTGCACAGTTTCGTACTGAGCACCGCCTTTCGCAGTGCCATCTTCAGTCCAGTAAGGGATCCTCACCTTCCCCCGAGCACCGGCCGTTCGCACTACACGCAGATCGTAAGTCCCAACCGATTCCGTCAACTCGAAGTCCCTCTGAGGGAACGAAAATACCCCGGAATGATCGTCGTCCAAAATCACTATCGTTGCCGTTGAAGGAGATGCAAGACAAGCGCCTTTCGGTGAACTTAGCCGCACGTAGAAATGCTCATCCTCCTCGAATACCTCATCGTCGATCACTTGGACGGTAAACTTTTTCTCCGTCTCCCCATTTCCGAACGTGAGCGAACCTTGAGCTGCAACGTAATCCGAACCAGCCTCCGCGGTCCCGTCTTCTGTGGTATACTGCACAGTTACTTCTCCATTCAAATTCCCGCGGCGAATCACTCTCACTTCGAACGATCCGCAGTTTTCCATCACAGTATAGTGGTCAGGATCGAAGCAAACATTGGGGCCTTTTGGTTCGGCAACTACTGAGGCCGAATCGCGACGCTGCAGCTCAGCTTTCACCTCGCTCAGATCACTCTGTGCTCTCTCATGTATTTTGCGAGAAAAATCGCCTCCACCGATCATTTTTCGTGTTGCTGATACTCTGTAAAAAGCGCGTGACTTAGGACCCCGAGCCATTAATGTTTCTAACGCCATTCGCTCCACAGTCTCTAAATCCTCATCGGGATGTTGCCGTTTTAGTTCTCGCAACACCGTGATGTACTCTTTGCGGGATCTCTCTAATTCTCGACCTTCTTCGTCGTCCGAGGCGAATTCGTCGGCGTTGGGTTTCAGAGCCATTTCAACGGATCCGTCACCCTCACCTTCCACGATCACACCGCGCTCGTTAACTCGATAACCTTTTTTAAGGTATTTGTAAACTAGGAGCCTTCGATCCGCAATATACGCCGTCATCACTGTAGCAGGGAAAAACATGAAAGTGACAGTGCCTTCCCAAACTTCCACTTCACTAGGCGATATCACTGCTAGAATTAGATAGAGCCATACGTACGCGAATATGGACCATGTGGCGGTGACGAGAAACACTCTTAAATGCTTAATCTTTCGCACTTCTCCATCCGGTATCACTGCAACACATATTGCAATAATCACAAACAAATTGTAGGCGGCCGATCCGACGATCGTGCCGGGTCCTAGCTCCCCGGCTTCGAAATTCTTTCCGGCGATTTCGATGACAGAAAGTAATATTTCAGGTGCGCTGGACCCGAGGGCCATCAGCGTCAAGTTGGCTACGGTCTCGTTCCACACTCGGACGACTATGATCTGGTCGCTACCGTTACGTCGCACGCGCACCTCCTTTTCTCTGGACGTTATCACTTCGATCGCGGCCATAAACCTGTCGGAGACGATGGAGACGCCGATGAAGAGGTAGAGGAGCGTGAAGAAGTAGACGAGACCGCGGATGGCGATCTGCAGCGTGGGGACATCCTCGAGGGGCAGCCAGGCGGGGAGCACGAGTCCGTCCTCGCACTGGAGCACGTGCGCCGCGGTGGTGTTGCGCGCGGCGAGACGCGCGGAGGGCAGCTCGGCGCGCGCCCCCACGCAGCAGGCCGCGAGCGCGGCGAGCGCGGGCCGCATGCCCTTTACCTGACGCGCGCCATGCGTGCGACCGGCGCTGCCAGAGGCCGGCGCCCGACTGAGCGTCGCGACGCCTTTTCCCCCCTCGCAAAGGCTTCAAAGGCCGCGGATCAGTCCTCGCACGTACCGCTGATGAAGTTTTATCGGCGTCGTGGGCCATAAAGTTGGGCGGCGAGGAAAAAACTTATTAGCGCCCCACAGTTATTGAAGTTTTGAGTTAGGTGCCGATATGTTTGCTACGAATCGAATACGAAACTTACAGACCTTTCTTTCTAAGTACATTTCTTATTTTCGAAGGCTTCAGACGCATGCCAATGAAGGCTACTTATATTTGAACGGTCACGCAACGTGGCATGCAGAGCGCCTTATAATTGATCACTCGCACCGCTCGAAAGTACCCAATCACTTTAAATCAATAAGTAAAATAGGGCCATGAATTATTTACGCCGCCATTTACGTAATAAATAGATCAATAAAAATTATGAGACTAAGATTAAACACGCAACAGCGATATTTATAACTTAAGTTTAACTGTACCTATATACTACTTAAATAAATTTAATTTTTTCATTTCATATTTCTTTTTAGTTCAATTTATTTCATTAAAGCTTTAGGGTGGGATATCAAAGATGCATTTAAAAAAAATTCAAATTGCTTTATTTAAAGTAGGCTGTTTTACAAGCACTTTTGAAACGTCAACCTTATCAGTACGTAGTGATTCTACCACCGGTTCGGGAGACAGATCCTGCCGAGAAGAGCAAGCAAGAAACTCAGCAGTTGCTCTTTTTTTATTGAGAAAGAATACAATAAGGAACTTAAGCTAACTTATCCTAATAACTATACAAATCATGCCCACGTGGAATGGTGGCAAGAATACTGGCTGCATTTCCGCGTTGGATAGCCAGGCTAATCCTTTGCGCAAAAAATGAGCCAGCCCTTCGGTCACCAGTTGAGGCAATTTACTCTTTTATAAATCAATGTTACAATTTACAATTTCGGTTATCCTGTTTTGTGTGTAGAAAGAAAAGTGGATTAGGCATTTGCCTAAGATATGTAATAGGATAAAATAGAACGAATTGCAAAAAAGCAAGTGTTAATTACTTAGGAATTTGGAATATTCTGATTTCACCCTTCTTTACGGAGGGATGTGTAAAGGCATTTCCCATTAAAAAACAAAAAGGAGTTTGGGACATACTTACTCATTATGAATTAAAAAATATCTCTAGATAAATTTTATTCTAAAAATATAAGCGCGTAGTCAACAAAAGGAAAATCTTATTTAATGTAATGAAGTCTTTGTTACAGCAAACAAAAACATCACTCGAGTAAAACAATACAACAATACTAAAGAGGAATATTTATTTGCTAGATATTAAAGTTGCCAGTTCTTTTGTAATATTGCTCGGCTATTTATCTTAATGTCTAGGATTTGAATCTGCTCTCCTCAACATCACAATCACCCAGCCAGATAAATAATAGATTCATAAGAGGAAATCCTCAGGATACCCGCTTCCCAGGGGGTTATGTTGTACTCCTACCGACTAAAACCCCCAACCCGTTGACTTGCTGTTGCCCTGACACTGGACCGTCGGAACAGCCAGCATTGGAAAAGTAACCCTCCTCAAGGATTACAGATCCTTAATTCATTGAAGGCGGCAATGTACAACGCGTCGTCCAACTTATGAAACGCGTCATCGAGGATTGATCTCTAGTGGGCGACGGAGTTTAACGGTTGAGAGGCTGGACTTGAATCCGATAGGTCTTCGTGTCTGATACCTAATTGGTACGTGGGACTATTGTATTGTACCTTTAAGGCTTTTCTTTTTAACTTTGCTTTAAGTTCCGACGGCCTCCGTGGCGCAGCGGTATGACAGTAGGTATATTTGTTAGACGGAGGTCATGGGTTAGATTCCCGGCTGGGCCGATTAAGATTTTCTAAAGTCCAGTTCAGGTCTGGCTGGTGGGTAGCTTCGGCCTTGGCTAATAACCACTCTACCAACAAAGACGAACCAGATGCTGGTTCTGGTCACTGTGTGTAGTGGTTCTGACACTACTTCTGGTTTCTGCACGATGTGACCAGACGTAGTGTGGGTTTCATCCTACTCCTAACAAGATAACCCGCTTTCATCTTAGCTTTTCACACTTACCAGATATGATTGACAGAGCTAACTTATAATGAGTAATAAGAATTTAAACGAATATATTATTATATGTTACATATTCATCATGTCTTCATCGTGACATCGTGAACAAGTACATGTCTAAATTCTGTATTAAAAAACATATCAATATTTCCAAGAACTTTGATAGCCTACATTTTGTACAAAATATAAAAACGGAAGGTCCGCATCGAAATGATAACAAATTGATAAATTGATACGACGCTGATTGTGCAATTACGTGTTCTGATGCTCCATCATTTTTCAAAACGTCTGAACCATTATTCTTCTAAACAATATCCGGTTCGAAATAATTTAATAAGACAGCCGTCTGTCCAAATTTAAGAACATTATATTATTTACCTAATATTATAAGACTGCATAGTTATTTCAGTGGTTATGGTACGGATGACGAAGTCCTGGGTTCAAATCCAGGATGGAATCACGGAATAATTCTGAGTATTTCATTCTTCATACATGAATGGATGGATGAATGGAAATGTTGGAAGGGGACGGCCTAGGCGAATGTTCCTGGACCAAATTCAGGACATTTTAAATAACGGCCAGGTCAAGAGTACCCTACACCGATGAACTTATATGAAAGGATTAATGCGAGTGGAAGAAGCTAATGAAGTATGCAAGCACCGTGGCAAGTGGAGGAATGTCTATCCCTACGGGAATAAGGTGTGATGATGTGTAGGTATGTAAGTTCATTCTTCTTTGAAATTTTAAGTACATTCTAAGCCCGGAGTCGGGAAGTTTGTGTAATACACCCCCGTGCCTCAGAGAGCACGTTAAGCCGTAGGTCCCGGTCACAAAATGATCGTCGTTAATAAATAAAACAATATGACCTGAGCCCGTTAACCCACATTGGAGCAGCGTGTTGAGTCTACGCTCCATATCCCCTCTCCTACAAGAAGTGAGGCCTGGTCCTGAAGTGTACCGTTAATATGCTAATGAGAATGATATAATGATGATTCAAATAACAAATATTTACTACGCCGCCGACTTTGTCTGTGTAAAAACTTATAAACGTTCCTCCTGAATCATTTCATCATATAGATAAAATCCGATGCATAGTTTAGGTATATCTGTTTAGATATATCTAAACTACGCATCGGATTTTTAAACGTACAGACCGCGGTAAACGAATTTATTTTATTATTTGTTATAATTAGATATCTTTCTATCCTTAGGTATTTTAATATCCAATTTTTTATAGAATGGCTTAAGAAAGAATATTTTTTCACCATCTGTCCGATATTGCTTGTATCTCCCTGAAGACTTCTCTTTAATATCGCGTTCGGTAATTCGGCTGAAGAACTTTCCGGTGATATATTGCAATTCGGGATTACTTGGCGAACGTGGCGGAAGTTGGTATAAATCTATACTAAACTATACATACAGCTCAGAAACACAGTGTCTGTACGTTTAATAAGATCCTTACTAATATTATAAAGGCGAATGTTTGTTTACTGCGTTCGTGTTATAAGATATATACTGTAAGAATACAGAGATTGTTCGGACGAAGTTCACAGTGGCCAGTTGAAGGCACAGCTTCAAATGTGACGCGCGATTTGTTTGGTTTGGTGGGAGTGGCCGGCGAACAATGATGACTCACTGCATTCTTAACAAGAACGACAATATGTTTGGATGGATATTTGTTACTCCTTTAGGTAAAATGTAGGTACTGAGGGGATTTTGATAAAACATCTCCATAATTTTATAAAGCTTACATATCAGAAACACACATAGACCACATTTAATCCTGAAAGATCTCAAATGTACGAAATGAATGAAGATCTAAAATGCACTTACCTTCATACATTCACACACATACACGCACGTACGCATAAACATACGCACACGCGTAAACAATCATAGATCAATAGTTTTTTTTTTAATTATTCTGTGTTTCTTTCTTATTTTTTGTGTATAACGGTCTCTGTGGCGCAGTGATATGCGCATTTATAAGACGAAGCTCTTGGGTTCGATTCCCAGCAGGGCCCATTTTGATTTTCTAAATTGATCCAGGTCTGACTGGTGGGACTAGCCACCACCTGGGCTTCGGCCGTGTCTAGTTACCACCCTACCGAAAAAGACATTCCGCCAAGCGATTCAGCATTCCGGGACGATTTCGTGTAGAAACCTATAAGGGTAGTCAAGGGCTAACTTGTAATGTTTTAAAAATACACTAGCGTCTAACATACGACCTAGTTCAGAGGCCAAGGGATTTATTGTATAAGCTAATCTTTTATTTTTCAAATAAATATATTCTCATTCTTATCTATGCTCTTATAATAATTAAATCTAACGAAATCCATAAGCAAAGCTCTCATATATAATATTTGCGGGTTGGCGGGAAATAGAATACAAAAGCTTTTTGTAAACATCAAATGTAAATCAGGCACAGCTTTTTAATATGCGTATCTAATAGAAGGCTGTATGTATTTTAAAACGCGTTATGGTATTATGTGGATTTTTCGTGCGGTTTTTACAGGTGGATCAAGGTAAATTCTATTCTATGCAACATTTAATATCTATAATATAAAAAAATAGAACCGACTCAAAATTCACTAAAAAGTAAAAAATAACTGTGTCATTTAGTTGCTTTAATGTACTTAAGCCATTATTATTCATAGATATGAAGTCAGTGCCAGCAAGTTAAAGGAACATTTATTTAACGTAGAAAAGCAGTTTGTGGTTTCTAGGCAATGTCCTTAAAGTAGAAAACTTGGCTGACACCGACTCCAAGATATGCTTAAGTAAATTAAAGCAACTAAATGACACAGTTATTTTTAACTTTTTAGTGCGTTTTGAGTCGGTTCTATTTTTTGTTAAAAAAATTTATTTCTTACTTTTTAGTGATCTATCGCCACGTAACGTGCTCGTACTATACTGTCATAGTATATTATACGGCACTAGTAGCCAAAAAGCTACCGATACCGAGACAAAGACTGAAATCGCTGTAAGCGTGCTTCCAAAATTTGAAGAGTTCCTTCAATTTCCCCAGGATATCATCATCAGATCCTAACATGATGACAATGGGACCACCTTGGAAGTGTGCCCTTTCTAATAAAAAAAGAATTATCAAAATCGGACAACTCTGTAAAAAGTAATGCGTGGTCATACATAAAAAAATATATACGTGTCGAATTGAGAACCTCGTCCGTTTTGTATAAGTGTCTGTAGATTTTTGGCTACAAGTGCCGTATGATAGTATAGTACAACTACGGTAGTATATGCACTATGATAGTATGATAGTATAGTACAACTACGGTACGTGGCGATAAATCACTAAAAAGTAAGAAATTAAAATCTTTAACAAAAAATAGAACCGACTCAAAACGCACTAAAAAGTAAAAAATAACTGTATCATTTAGTTCGTTTAATTTACTTAAGCATACCTAGGAGTCAGTGCCAGCCAAGGTTACTACTTTAAGGACGTTACCTAGAACCCACAAACTGCTTTACAACGTTAAATAAATGTTAAAGATGCTGGCACCGACTTCATAGATATGCTTTAGTAAATTAAAGCAACTAAATGATACAGTTATTTTTTACATTTTAGTGCGTTTTGAGTCCATTTAATTTTTTGTTAAATTTTTTTTTATGAGAATACTCTTCCATAAATTGGAACTACTACTTTTTATAAAACTGTAAATAATACCTTCCTAATGTGAAATTGGTTAGTTATTACAATTTTCTGCTAAATACAACAAATACTTTTCTGTATTTTTTTCACTTTAAAAATCATTTTCAAACAGGTCAACCTGAGAATCTGAACCTGAAATGAAAATGTTTAGACTGCATTGTTATTGTGTCTAGTGGTTAGCCTATGTGGTTTCGATGTGGTCCTGGGTTCGTTCTGGGTTGGGTCACGGAATAATTCCATTTTATTAGTTTTTCATTCTACCATGATATTTTCAGTACAGTATTTTGACAGCTTCCGTGACGAAGTTTGCACGGTGGATTTATAAGACGGAAGTTCTGGGTTCGATTCCCGAGATTTTCCAAATCGGTCCGAATCTGGCCCGGGGAAGGCTTCCGTGGCTAGTTACTACCCTACCGACAAATACGTGCATTCCGGTTCTATATCATGTAGAAACCAAAGGGGTATTATGAATATTATCATACCCCAGCAAGTTAGCCCGCTTTCATCTTAGATTGCATCATCAACAACGATCAGGTGCGAATGTAGTCAAAGGTATTAATAACCTGTTATTAATAACAAAATCAATTTAAGAGACTGGACGAAGCCGCGTGCATCTCCTAGTTGTCAGTAAACACGAGGGACTTTTAGCGCTAGATCCATTAAATATTGATACCAGTAATAACCGCTGCAGCCGTAAATTTGACTGCGAATTTAGTTCATTATTACTTTAGAGTCGTTTTCGTAAGCTCTTGTATTATAAAACTGTTACTTTGCGGCTTCTAAGTGCTTTTAAATGGTTTCTATACGCGTTCGTTTAGTGCTGCGATGCAAAGCACACTTTTGCTCTGCATTTTCAGCATTTCAAACGCAGCAATCACTGTTTAAGTTAAAACTATACATATTTCCTATTCTTAAGTTAGTTTGGCTCTTGTTAAAAATCCGTTAATAAGTCAGTAAATGGTCAATCATGAGAGTTTGCCAAACTCAAAATATTATTAGCATTTGTGAAAGATATGCAGCTAATCATGGATTAGTCAACAATGTAAATAAGAGTAAGTGTATGG
This sequence comes from Mycalesis mineus, assembly GCA_034621355.1. Lineage (NCBI taxonomy): Eukaryota > Metazoa > Arthropoda > Insecta > Lepidoptera > Nymphalidae > Mycalesis > Mycalesis mineus. The sequence goes on from CM067901.1 coordinate 12,651,284, forward strand.
TCTTTCAGAGTAAGCCTAGAAAAGTTACGGAGATGTTACCTATAAAATTAAACGAAACGCCGGTAGAATGGGTCGAAACCTTTAAATATTTAGGACATTTTGTAACGTCTGCTCTGAAAGATGATACAGATATAGAAAGGAAACGTAGGGCAATGTCGGTTAGAGCTAATATGGTGATCCGGAGGTTTGCGCGCTGCTCCTCGGATGTGAAAATCACACTATTCCGAGCTTACTGTACTTCTCTATACACCTGCAGCCTATGGAGTGATTTTACGCAAAGATCGTACAGTGCCCTACGAGTCCAATACAATAACGCACTTAGGATGTTGTTGCGGCTCCCTCGCTATTGCAGCGCATCCGCAATGTTTGCAGAAGCTCGTGTAGATTGTTTCTATACGACAATGCGGAAGCGAGGCACTTCGCTGGTGCGGCGAGTGCGGGGTAGCACCAACAGCATGCTGGCGGTGTTGGCTAACCGTCTCGATTGTTGCTACATCAACCATTGTTGTACACTGCACGTGGCACACAGAGACTAGGGTAAGGGGGGCCCATTTGAATGACACGGTTACCTATTTTATTTGTTATGTGATTTGAATGGATTTTGTTTTATATAATATAAGATGTGATGTGACTTAGAACTTATTGTAATTGACATATTTTTATTGTATATTGTATGATCGAGTCTTTGTTGCTTTATGAATAAATGAATAAATAAATAAAATAAAAAGTTTTTGAAATCAGTCAAAGCAGAAAGCGCAGTGTTGGTGCACCTAGTCATCCCCACTAGGTGGACTGACGACATCAAACGTGTCGCAATCGTTGTTTAGAAGTCCCTAAAAAAGGCCTATGTCCAGCAGTGAACGTCCACCTGCTGATAATGACGATAATGAATAAAGTCTTTACTCATCACAATTATCAGCATTAGTATAATTACAGGGTCAGCTCCCTCCTTGTAGGAGAGGGGATATGGAGCGTAAAAACACCACGCTGCTCCAATGCGGGTTGGCGGGCTTAGGGTGATAACGTTACATTTATTAACGACCACTATCAGATGTTAATGATAGTGACCGGTACACGTGCCCTCTGAGGCACGGGGTGTAACACCAACAACATCAACACAAATACATACTAACATTTTAATTACATGTTGAATGAAATCACATATAATCTTGGTTCGGAGAACGGTTTCCAGTCGTTCACACTCCTACATTTCTGCTACGTCCGATATTGAACCTAATGTTATACTTTACTTAAATATCAACCTCATATTGCCGAACCCATGCGCCCCGACGCGGCCGGGGAAATTATGGCCCTCCCCGCTATCTTTTGCGGCGCTACTTTGTGTATAAATTTTTATGCCCCCTGCCTGTACCTCGGCCTCCTGTGCCCCGCACCTCCAATACCACGGACCTGGAGAACTAACTAAAAGTATTATCACCATAAGCCAGCCAACCCACACTAGAGCAGCTTGGTGGGTCTAAGCTCCAGATATTTCCCACAAGTCAGGGTGTCAGGTTCCTTTAGTGGGCCATTCCTTTCCAACAAAAAAAGAATCATCAAAATCAGTTTATAAATGACGAAGTTATCTGCGAAAACACATAAAAAAATATTACCCCCTCTTCCTGACGCAGTCGAGTAAAAAAAAGTAGCTAAGAATACTCCTCAAAGTTTTTCTATAAGAATATGTCATCATATCAGGGATCGGCCAAGCCGTTTGGAAGTTGTAGTGGAACATATAAATAGTGCGGACAGACACACAGACAGACAACAAGAATTTATAGCATTCCGCAGAAATACAAAAAAGTCTGCGCTAACACAAAACAAGTGCAGGAACACGCCCAAACGGCGCAGTCCCTGCTCTCTCTAACGACCTAAAGCTTCGCGGGAAAGAACAAAAACACACACTAACTGCATCCAAACTGCGGACAGCTTTCCCGTTTTACGTAATCCACTTACGTGCCTTTCAATTCCACTCGTAGGTTTACAGTTTTTAGACCTCTGTGACGCAGGTAACTGACAATCCCTTGTTTTATAGATATATCACAGCAACATCGTAGATTTGCTCATTTCATGAAATGTTTGAGTAGATCATGAAATGGTCGCGTTTCATGAAATGTTTGCCTGCCTCTTGGCCACATCATGATATGGTTTGGGCAGATCAACGATACAATAGCGTTTATCGATGTGGCCAACTTAACGCGCGACTACTTCATTACTTCATGTATTGGTTAAAATTATTTGATCATATCGTTAATTAATTAGATACACCCCGACTCAGAGTACTCCGACTCGGATAGGTTAGGTTAGAAGTTAGACTAACTTCGTGGATGACAAAATCACGTGAAACATAGACGATTTAACGATCTGGTCAAATTGAGTTGGCCATATAATGAAACGCAACCATTTCATGAAATTCTCGAGCATTTCATGAAATGACCAAATTTTCGATGTGGCTACGACAGATATACTACAAGACATCCGCGACTTTGTCCACGATATTCAAATTTTCTATATAGGCCAATTTAACGACGATAGTTTGAGTCATATAGAACCTTTATATTACAAATTTATTGAGTGATAAAAAATACCATATCTTCTATGAAAATAATGGAAGAGACGAATATCTTATCATTCCATGGATACACAATGCGGATGTCGGATAAATGGCTGAGAGAAAAACTCTGAACCTGAGACCTAGACTTGTGAAACGAGTGTAGGTTTAAAATCAAAATCTCGTAGTTATATGTCAAACAAATTTTCCGAAGAACACATTACTAAGAAATACTGAAATACAGGTATTAGTTGTGAACTGGTCTGATGCTGATATATCAAATAGCCTACTTATAATGTCCATATTCCTATAATAATATCACAGAGCTTAAGTAGTAAAAAAATACAATTTAAACAAATGTTTCGGCTGGCAAAATGTTTTTGTAGATCCCTGAAATTAATCATTTGACACTGCAGTCAAGAGGAAACTCTCCTCCATAAACAAAAACATGGACAAAACATCAACCATTTCTTAGTTCGTAAGTATCTGTAATCTACAATGTTAGGAAAATGGTGTAACACCCCGATACATTTCGATCTTGTTAACACAATTCTGTATATAAAATAAATAATTCAAATTATAGAAAATTCATGCTAAGATAACCAAAATGACACCTGGAAGATTTCATCAAATTCTCGTCTACCTCCCTCAGGATTCTGCCTAGGAAGTTAATCTTATTCCTAGACATGTATTCTCTCTCACTAACTCCTGTTTGACGGCTTGATAGGAATTGATATTTACGTAACGTTATATATCTAATTTCCGTAAATGTAATCTATCTTCTATCTATTCCTTATCAAGATAAAATACAACTGTCTGTACGTTGAATGCAATTTGGATGTAAGGAGAAATAAGTATGAGAAAAAGACATTTTTTGCGGACAAAATCTGCTATTTGCTATTAATTTTTTTAGTCTCTAACTAAAGGATATTCACGGTTTCACCTGGGTAGATTCTGTTTCTTTGGAAATATCAGGATACGAATTGTCCTATGACACTCCTCATGAGTCTGGCTGGCACAGGCAAACAATCCTTTTATTTCATCGCATGATGATAAATTACCCTCTTTTGCGTTAGTTAAAAATGAAACAAGGCCTGTCTCGTGCTAGGGCGTACCCGATAAGTTTGGGCACGACTCGCCCTTGACCCCGCTTCGGGAATAAACCCAGCACGCCCCGTCGTCGTAAATTAACCACCCCGCAACATAATTAGCCGCCGTCGCGTACACTGCCTAATGACCCGGATTTCTTATAAACGGCTACTTTAATTTGGGAACATGGGCAGTGGCTTGTCACTCAATAACGAAATATATATTAAGCCACTTTTAAATAATTAAAGAATTTTTTTGATAAACAAGCTACTGAACTTACTGTTAACGTAAAAGAAACACTCATGAGGAATGGAGGAGGCATGAACAGCTGGAACAACCAATCTAGCCAATTGTTTGTATTATGTTTTATTTTTAACCAAAGAAAAAAAACGGAGGAGGCTCTCAATTCGACACGTATATATATTTTTTTTATGTATGACGACGCATAACTTTTTACAGTGTTGTATATTTACCGTTCCAAATAAAAAAGGTGATTTATGACATTTTCAACTATTATTGAATACATAATATGTTACAATACATTGAATATGTTTAAAAGATCTTGTTCGGACTCTAAAATCCGGGGTTTTCACGCGCCTTGTCCTGTTTTCCAAATTTTAGAGATGGCAACCCTACCTATACTCGAATTGCTGTAAGAAAGTGCGGGTGACAGTTGTCAGTATGACGTTGACGTCAGTGACTAGGGATGTGACGTTTAGAAATTCATGTTTATCGCTGACGATACTCGCAGCATAAATCTAGCTCTTTTTAATGTTGTAAAAAAATTAGCTTAAAAGGCAAATTATTATTTGATCGTTATTTATGAGGAGACTTTGTTATCGCGGTTATAGTAATGCATAGTTTCTAGGGATTAAACTTTTATTGACTATAGTCTCTGCGATAATTTTTTTAACAACTACAAGTTGGCAATTGACTGCTATCACACCTGATGTGTGATGCAGTCTAAGATGGATGCGGGCTAACTTGTTAGGTGTAGAATGAAACAACATCGTACCGGAACACTAAATCGCTTGGCGGTACGTCTTTGTCGGTAGGGTGGTAACTAGCCACGGCGATAGCCTTCCTCCAGCCAGACCAAGACAAATTAAGAAAATCTCAATCTGCCCCGCTTTACCATTTGGTACAGGTTAATAAACCTCAAACCAATCCAATCGCAACAGCGAGTTGATGAACTGGAAAACGGAGTAGATATAAAAATGCTAAAGTTGGAGCTTATTGCCTTAGTCCGGCGTCAAAAGGCACCAACTCCTACGTATGCTCTAGAAGAGATGACAATAGGTCTGACCTCGGTCCTTAGATATAATGTTATTGGGCCCAAATAACATGTATGCTTTTAATTTCAATTCCTATTTTGAAGCTTTATAAAATCAGCATTTATAACATCAGCGTTGCGAACGCAGCATTACCTATGAAATAATTGATTATTTGATTGATTGAATTTAAATACTTTTTTCCATATTCCCATTTAATTTTCAGTCACGCCGCAAAAATTAATACCTACTTCACCGCCATTAACGGCAAATAACATGTTGGCACTGTTACAAGAGGCCATCAACAAAGATTAACCTGAAGGCTGGTCGAAGGTCGTAAATAAAACAAAAAGGGATATTATGACTGATTGGGATCGTGACGTCCATATTAACAACATAATTAATTCATCTATACATATAAATAAAATTGCAGTGTCTGTTTGTGCATATATGCATATAAAAAATGTTATTTTGGTGTATGTAACACCAAAATAACATTTTTTCAATTATTGTCTATCTGTCTGTTTATTTGTTCTGGCTAATCTCTGAAACTACATCAGTCATCAGTCGGATTATAAAAAAACCTTTTGTATATGATAGCTCGACTCATAAGGGGTGACATAAGGTAATTTGTATCCAGATATTACCACGGGACCAGGAACTACGCGGGTGAAATACCGGGAGACCGCTAGTTGTTAATAATATTCGTCATAGATTCAGATGATGAATTTAGTGACAACTCAAATGTTCCTAATTCTGATATAAGTTATGACGAATAAAATGTTGTATGTATGTTGTAAATGTTCTGTTGTTGTATAAAATTATAGACTTTTTAAAAATAAAAATTGTACTACAATATACGTTTATTTTAAAAAAAATATCGACTATTCATCGTAGAAGTACGTCCCATCACTAGACACGTCTATGGCGTTACGTTATACGTTACAACACTTTGCTTAATTTTTCTTTCAATTTGATTTTATTTGTAGACTAGAACATTCTGGCTGGGTTTAACGGTTTTAAATTTAAGTTAGTACAGCTATTAACGATTTAATATATTAAGAATTTGGAACAGCTGAAATACTAGTCATAATTTGTAAATCGCTTCAACTTTCAAGAGTGAAACGGAAAGTTAATGACATATGTCACAGGCACCATGTTAGAGCGCAGGCACTATAAGTTGAACAATACCTAGTACAATAAAAAAGACCCACTCTAGAACAAGCAACATAAAGTTGGCCATGTGAAAAACATGATTCCTCCGAATTCTCACCACAAACGTGAAGTGTTGGTTGCCCTTGGGCCTTGTTGATGGACATGGCAAATGATAAACGCAAACATATTGTAATCGATTGAATTGAAATTGCATATCAGTTGGCATCATAGGGATACGCAGTATCAAACAAACTTCTCCTTTTGATTTACCAGTTAAGATCGTAGCTTCAATCAAATTTGGCAACAATTTTTTCACTGCCAATCTGGTGCCATTACATAGTTGTGGTGGATTAATATTTCGCAATAATATAATCAAAGAACCAATTTTCAGTTTTTTTTTTAGATATTTGCACGTCTGGCTCATGGCATTTTCCTTCATATAAAAAACCGTTAGTATGAATGCACTCAACAATTATGTTTAAATATAAACACAAATTTAAATATAAACACAAAGCCACAATAATTATTATAGCTGACAATTGAAATGTCCGCATGAACGATATAACACGAAAAAAAATAAAAAGTTTTAATGTGACAGCAAATTCCCCATCTCAAAAAGTTTTTGATACAAACTGATCCGCCATTAATTGAATTCATTTATTACAACAAATGTAATAAATGAAGAACCACTCGACAGATAATAAGCAAACTTCACATAAACCATCTGCTAATTAGTCCGAATAAAGCCTAAAATTTTGGTTTGGATAGGTGAGCCCGTTCTTCTATACTAATATTATAAAGAGGTAAAGTTTTGTAAGTTTGTAAATAAATCTCTGTCGGGGCTAATCTTCGGAACTACTGATCCGATTTTAAAAATTCTTTCACCAGCAGAATGCTACGTTATCGGTGAGTGTAATAAGCTATATTTTATATTTGTATTGTATATATTACCCGAGTTATCACAGTTTTTGTCGCGCGAGTCGGACCGTGAAATTTAATAAATCGGCATTATTTCGGAAAAACAATAAATAAGATAAGGATCTATTGTGAACCTTATTTATTAAGCAATATGGTCTAATAATAAACAACTTTGTACCAATATTAGTATAGATAACTATTTACTGAAGCTCCTTCAGTTTCACATACACCTTATATTACCAAAGCCAAATCTTGATTAACAATAATATTTATATCACTGAATATTTACATATAAATATTAAACGTATATTACATAGACATGCTTGCATGATCATGTTATATTTTGACGGCATCCGTGATGTAGTGGTATACAGTGGATTTATAATACGGAGGTCCTGAGTTCGATTACCAACAGGGCGATTAAGATTTCCTGCATTGGTCCCGGTCTTCGGCTTCGGCCGCGGTTATTTACCACCCTACCGACAATGACGTGCCGCCAAGCTATTAACTGTTTCGGGACGATGGAACTCCTAACAAGTTAGCCCCCTTTCATCTTAAATTGCATCATCACTTACTGCAGTCACGGGCTAACTATGATGAATAAAAAACAATATTCCATCGCCCTGGTCCCGCCGACCCGTATAGGAACAGCTTGGTAAGTCTAAGCTCCAACCTTCTAGCCTCTGCCGAAGCTTCTGCCCTCTAAAGTTCGTTCGCCTTAAGAATGCGGTGAGTTATCATTGCCCGCCAGGAAAACCCCACTCCCTAACCAATCAAATCGCGCGTTGTGTTCGTATGGCTTCAACTGGTCACTGTGAATTTGATCTTGTAATTTGCAAAGATTTGATTAGTTAACTATAGTGAAGCTACTGCGGTCCAGAGCTTACAGCAAATTGTACAAAATACTTTAAACAAAAACCAAATAAAAAAAGCTATAAATCGAAGCTTAAATTGAATAGAATCTTTCTTAAGTCAATATTATTCACAATATCTCAAATCGAAAAAGTCAAAATTACTTTTATACAAATATAAAATAAATAAAAAATAACATTTGATAACAAAGAACTTTCAACAACAAAGAAAATAAGATAATTTAAAAAGCATTCAAAGAACTCTCAGTTACTATATTATGTTACCGTTAGAACACGTTTTTGGTTAAAACGCGTTTTTCCTAGTTAAAACTAGTTTTTAATTAAGGCTTTGAAAACAAGAAATACAACTAGGATATTATTATCCTACTACTATTATAAAGGCGAAAGTTTGTATGGATGTATGGATGTTTGTTACACTTTCACGTAAAAACTACTGAATGGATTTGAATGAAACTTTACCACAATATAGCTTATACATCAGAATAACACATAGGCTACATTTTATACCGAAATTCCCACGGGAACGAGAACTACGCGGGTGAAACCGCGGGCGTCCTCTAGTTAGGTCATAATTATGCATAACCTTAATAAGTTAAAGGTTAAATAAGAACGCTAATTAATTTAAAATCTGTGTACTTTGACTCCACGCAGTCTTGTCTACCCTACACCTAGAGAGCTCGCGAAGGAGCTCCTGAATGAAACAAACCTACGAGGCCGAGTGGAGCGAAGGGGGGGCGGGCGAGCGAAGCCAGCCTACGATCTCTATAGCGAAACGTAGGTTTAGTAGGTGAAACTGAATGAAGAGGCGACAAAGCTAGTCTTCCGGCATTGCCACTATCTTACTCACGGCATAGTCACTTACTTGCTGTCCATAAGAACAAATTTGAGCAATTCGATTCCACGCAGCCTTGTCTACCCTACCCCTAGAGTTTTTAAAACCCTAACCTTAGTGTTTTAAAGCTTAAAGCCGGAAGCTCACAAAGATCAATTTAGATCACTAGTTATTTTCAGTTTTTACCGAGGCCTTCCGTAACAACTACTTTTATTTAACTGGGAATAACGCGTTCTAACCGAAAACAGGTCCTAACGGTAACATACATAACTCCTTAATGAAATGTATTCCTAGCATTTGTTGGAACGCTGAATAATGTACGTTATACTAAATTACTTTATCGCAACTCAAATATGGAATGGAGATAATATTTTAACTACTACAGTTGAGAACAAACAAAGTTTTTATAAGAAAACTCGTTTGGAAAATGTTCAAACAAATGATTCCAACACTTCACTTTTTCTTTAAGGTATTGGTATATTGTTTTGTAATTTTGGTATATATTTTTGATCGATTACGATGAGAAATAAACATACTACAATTACAAAGGTGAAAGTTTGTGAGCATGTGTGTGAGTGTGTGTTTGTTAATCTTTCACGCAAAAACTACTGAATGGATTTTGATGAAACTTTACAATGATATAGCTGATACATCAGAATAACACATAGGTTACTTTTTATTTCGAAAATTTTACGAATACGGAATCTACGTGGTTGAAACCGCGGACGACCTCCAGTAACTAATAAAAGTTTCACAGCATTGCTGTCTTACTACGACAAAATATTTACAATCTGTTTATAAACAAAATTATCGGAAATTACTGCACTTTTACAAAAAAAATCACAGCATCGCTGTCATAGTAAAAATGTTCAAAATAATACCCTCATTTGGCCCGCACTTTGAAATTTTGGTATTTTTTGTATGGGTCATGAATGATGTCCTTAAAAATGTTATTCAAAAGATTTTAATTTTATCATTCTAATTGTTACAAGCTTATTAATCTAATTCATTGTCATTAATAGTTGATAATGAAAATTATCAACTTGATTAAAATTATTAGATGAATTATATCTACTAGTGTTTTCTTTCTTTTGCAATTTGTTTGTTGATATGCAATCCACATCGTGTTCAGTTTTATTAGGTATAGATATTGAGAGAACGATGTGGTGTAAAAGATGTAGTGACTAAAATTGAGAAAGAGATGCTTTGGATATGTAGAGAGAATGGATTAAAGAAGATTAACAAAAGAGATTTATGAGGTGTGGGTGAATGGAAAAATTGTAAGGGTTACAACAGGTACAGGTACAGGTATAGGCGAATTTTCCTGGACCAAATTCAGGACATTTTAAAATATGGCCAGTTCAAGAGTACCCTAAACCGACGAACTTGTATGAAGGGGCTAATGACAGTTGAAGAAGCTAAGGAAGTATGCAAAAACCGTGGCAACTGGAAGGATGTGTCTCTGCTTACCCTTATGGGAATGACGCGAGATGTTATGTATGTATATATGTATGTGTACCTTTTGGACGCAGGTACAAAGACTGGAATCAGAGACACTGAGAGAGTAACTCCGAACGTGACTGAGAGAATAACTCCGAACAGAGCCCGAGACTTGTGACACGGGTCTAGGTTTAAAAGAGATCTTTTAGTGACGGCCGTCAACACTCACCTCCCCTGTTTAAGTCATTCTCCTTGCCCAGCCAAATTTGTCGAAAGAGGGTAGGACATTGTGAATAAATTAGGCCTTTGTATTCCAAGTAATTATAACTAATCCACAAATAGATAACTAAAAGATTAATTAACAGCAACCCCAAGACACCGCGACTCAAGCTGAGAGTAATAATTGATTCGTTTGCACAAATTATTTATCAGAGTTGTCTAGGTAAGCGATAAGCAAAGTACAACGTCTGCACCGCACCACGCTAGAGCCCAGACTGCCCACCAGTTGTAGACCCGCTCCTTTTATACAACTTAGAACGACTCAAGCAGTGGGGCGAGTGGGGGCATCGAACGATGCGCAGCCGCAAGAGGGCGCAGCTGGTACACGTGCAGTTCACAGACCTTCCAGTCACGTACGATGACGCAGGCGTCGTCATATACATAATGAGATTTTTAACAAGACACTCCTTATTTTGTTTATTTTTCATACATAATATACACGTGTGGAAGAGACCAATGAATATTTGTTATACGAAGAATATTTATATGTAAATATTTAATGCAATTAATATTATTTTTACGCAACATTTAGCTTTGGTAATAATATAAGTATGTAAGTATATGTAAAATATAAAGAGCGTCAGTGAAATAGTTATCTATACTAAAATAGGTGCAAAACCTCATTGTCATTAGACCATATTGGCTTGGCTTACAATAGCTTGTGACACAATAGATCCTTATCTTATTTATTGTTTTTAATGAAAAACCAATTTTGTTGTGAATTCTCGGAATCTAGGTATTGCCTATGTGTTTGACGGCCTCCGAGGCGCAAGCATGCGTGGTGGATTCATAAGACGGGACCCCGGGTTCGATATTCGGCAAGGCTGATTGAGATTTTCTCAATTGGTCTAGGTCTGGCTGGTGGGTGGCCTCGACCGTGGCTAGTTAGGGGGCGTCCATAAATTACGTGAGGTGTTTTTTTTTAATTTTCTGCACCTCCCTCACCCCCTGGTGAGATGTCGTGAGATTTTATTCAACCCCCCCATCCCCCATCCCCGAATCTCACGTGAGATTTTTCAAAATGTGAGTTTCTTACGTAAACGCGTTGGATTGTTATTGTAAAAAGAAAAAAACAAATTTGCATCGCCCTTTTATTTACGACTAGTTAAGACTAGTAATCAATATTGCTGAGAGTTTAATTATAAGTGTAATAAAAATTTAACAATAGAATACTTAAATCGTAAATACTGTAATTGAAAAAAGAATATCTACTCTAATTCAGTCCATGGAGAATCATGTACGGTCTCAAGAGAGACTATTGGAACCAACATTTCCATATGATTTTCAGTAAAATCATCTGCTCCTTCAACTTCGTTCTGATCTAGCCACTCTAAGCCATTGGCACTTGTACAAAGTAACTCATTAGTTCGTCTTGTGACAATCCGTGCGGGTCGCACTTTACGGAACATACGCGCTTGCTTAGCTGACAGTGGCGCGAAAACAAAGGACGCACTACACTGTACCGTAAATTCAGATTAAATTGAGCTATTTGGTATAAAACAAATATGGTGGTTTGACAGTCAGTAAATGTATAACGTCGAAGTATGAATAAAATTATTTTCTTTCGAACGAATTAGTAGATGATCGTAATCGTACTACGATTACGCTTAAGATTAAATCTTAAGCATGTACAATCTGGATTAAATAGACCAAAATAGTATACATTTTTTTTGTTTCAATCAGAAAAAAAATTGCGTGATATTTGCCGAGACCCCCCCTCTCTCCAACGTAAGATTAGATGAGATTTGACTCGACCCCCTCCCCCCCTTAAACACCTCACGTAATTTATGGACGCCCCCTTACCATCCTACCGACAAAAACGTACCGCCAAGCGATTTAGCGTTGTGTGTTTGTGTGTAAAACCGAAGCGGTATGCATATTATCCTACTCTTAATAAGTTAGTCCACTTCCATCTTAGATGGTATCATCACTTACTATCAGGTGTGATTGCGGTCAATGTCTAACGTGTAGTGAATAAAAAATAGTTCAGTAGTTCGGTGTTAATGAATTCCTTTGCTCTGTTTGGAGAAAAAAATCTGTGCCGCTGCTAGCTAGGGATGCTGGGAGATTGCATGAATAGTCCTCCGGTGTGTTGACTAAATCTCTTCTAGTTCTTAAATACTAACATAGTTTACAAGTTATCATTGTTACGAACCCTAAGTGGAATCTGTTGTCTGAAATAAATAAATAAAAAAATAAAGAGTACCTAACAAACATAACCACTACTCTCAAACTCTAATTATTATTGTATGTGTATTAAATTGTTCATTTAATAGTGCCTACCTAAATAAAAAAAGACCAATAATAATTAAATTAAAGACACAAAACAATCGTGACTTTAATAAAATCTTTAAGCGATTCGTAATACGATGGTTATCCAGGCGCTCAATAGATGGCGCTTTTATCGAATACACTCGCGCTAACGTTTTGCATTTCACAAAACGTATTAAGCACGACCACGAGTCACCTTATTTATAGTTGTATAACTATTTTCTTCATTTTTGAAAATTTTTGAATTTCGGACGGTTTCGTTCGAAACAAGAAATAATAAGTTGACTGTTGACGTCAGAGAATGGTTTCGAGCCGTTCACACTCCTGCATTTCTGTCTATGTTACCAACCTGTTTTAACTAGGGATGGGCAAATGGAAAAAAATATCGATATTTTTGAAATTTATCGATATATTTCAAAAATATCGATAGTATATCACACAAGAAACATCGATATTCCGATATTTTTTGCCCAATATGCAATTATTTATAATAATTGCCAAAATATTCAATTTTAAAGCAAATACACATCTGGCTGTCTTGACGTCAGTTTAAATTTTTAATAGTTTTTTTTTTATAATTATATAAGCATTGTTAAAAATTGTAAAAATAATTGCAAATATAATAATTGTAAATAAAACATTAATCTACAAAGTGGCATCATAACACGTGAACGTAACAAATACTGGTCTACGCTCGACGTAACAAATAGTCCAATTTTATCACACGCACGCGGCTATCAAAATATCCACCGCAATTATTTGCAGGGCTGCCCCTCGCTTGCGGTTTGACCCGGTTTGTGCAAATCTGATCAACGATGCAAATTACTCGGCAGTTCGGTACACAACCCTGACAAATTAAATTGAACCAAAATACATTAGCAAATGAATATTCCAGTAGTTCTATTCTAACCAATATATTTGCTCATTTATTTAATATACGGTAAAAGAAAGAAGAAGAAAAAATGTCATCGAGACCCGACAGAAAATCCTCCATGTTTCCATCCTTCCATCATTTTTGACTGCCTCCGTGTCGCAGTGGTATACGCGATGGATTTATAAGACGCTTGAAGTCTTGGATTTGATTTCCGGCGGGACAGATTGAGATTTTCTTAATTTCTTAATGTCTTGGTCCGGCTGGTGGAAGGCTTTCACCGTGGCTAGTTACCGCCTTACCGATAAAGACTTACCGCCAAGCGATTTGGCATTCCGGTACGATGCCGTGTAGAAATCGAAAGGGGTGTGAATTTCATCCTGCTTCTAACAAATTAACCCACTTCCATCTTATATTGCATCATCAGTTAACATCAGGTGTGATAGCAGTCAAGGGCCAACTTGTAGTAGATAAAAAAAATCCTCAGGGGATGTTAACTCCAATGGTGCTAATTTCGCAATTGAACATAGTAACTTTAATGTATCTTTGGATTGTACTAGCTGTACCCGGCAAACGTTGTTTTGCCATGTATATTATTTCTAGGAAAAATTTTTTTATATAGGGGTTGATCGTGTAGGGGTGAAAATTTAGGGTCGTATGTATTTTTTAAATGCCACATTATAAAAAAATTGTCCAAAAAATTAAAATACAATGTTAGGGGTGGACAACTCTTATCACTTAAGGGTATGAAAAATAGATAGTAGCCGATTCTCAGACCTGCTGAATACGCATATAAAATTTCATAAAAATCGCTCAAGCCGGAGGAGTACGGTAACTAACACTGTGACCCGAGAATTTTATATATAAGATTATCAATATAACATAGAGGCTTTATACGATATTGATAATATAGGATACACTAAAGTCTGTATAGGGAATCATTATCGAGAGACAATCCTTAAATGTAAGTTCGAGTATCCTCGGAAGGGCCATCCACTCTCGGATTATGGTATACGTTTTATATCGCATGGACGTATTTACTCGATGAAATCTAACAAATTGATATCCACCCCTTTTTATGATAGTACAAATAAAGTTAATTAAATTTATCGCTTTTGTGATACCTACCTGTGAGATGCTATTATGCAAATTCACAGGTCTCCCTACGTGTAGAATTATTAGAATAGGCATTTTTAAAAGGATCAAACAATATCACCCTTTGCCCGCCAACCCCAATTGTAGCAGCGTGGTGGGTCTACGCTTCATATGCCCTCTCCTACAAGAGAGACCTGACCCTGTAGTGGGATGCTAATAAGCTGATGATGATCATGACCTTCACGCGTTCCCGATATAAAAGATCTTGACAGACAGTCGGACCGACAACAATCTATACTTTACAAATAATATAAAGCTGAAGAGTTTGTTTGTTTGAACGCGCTAATCTCAGGAAGTACTTTTTTTAAAAATCCATTTATAGAGGAAGGCTTTAGGCTAAATAACGTCACGCTGCAACCAATAGCAGCGAAGAATCAGTTGAGAATGTGGAATAAACGATGATATTAATCTTTGAGGGCTAATATAATATAAGTTATAAAAAGTAACTTAAGCTATTTTTTACCGACGAAAAGAAACGGCGAAGGTTCTCAATTTGACACGTATATTTTTTTTTATGTATGAGCCAAGGTTTCTACTTTAAGGACATTACCTAGAACCCACATACTGCTTTACTACGTTTAATAAATGTTCCTTAAACTTGCTGGCACCGACTTCATAGATATGCTTAAGTAAATTAAAACAACTAAATGACACAGTTATTTTTTATGTTAGTACGTTTTGAGTCGGTTCTATTTTTTTTTAATTCTTTTATTATTTTCGTAATCTTATTTATTTTAATTCCACATGGACGAAGTTGCCTGCATCCACTAGTATATAACACGAGGCATCCGTTTTTCCTTATTCAGGTACGGAATCCTAAAAGTATTGCCATAAATATCTTGTCAGTCAGATCAAAGCCTTTTGTATAAATACAGAAAGATAAATTTTATAGCGGTATCCTCGTCCTGCGGACAATAGACGTCATCTCGATTTCCCAAATCAAATTAAGTTATTAATAACATTGTCATATGACGTATGAACAAACACTTGTGAACGGGTTAAGGTGAGTCTACACGATGTTGCAGACAGCTGCGTATTACGGTCAATTCAGACCGAACGAAAAAAGGCAAAGCCATACCGCCAAGCGATTGTTACGGTTCAACGTCAATACGAGAACTACTCGGGTGAAAATGCAGTTGCCTCTACTTGCTCTATAACACACATGCTTGTGAATAGTTAGTATTTTATTGATTATTATTGATTCAACCGTAGTTGAAAACCGCAGCGATCACTTCATTCGTGTACTCCAGCACTTACCAACACAGTTATCATAAACACAGTAAAGCTTCTCCACGCTCACCGCGCCACCGTCTGCCTCCTAACCCTTAACACACATTCTTATAAATACTTGCTATTTGATTGCTTGTTACAATTCAATCGCAGGTCAAAACTGCAGCGATCACCTCACTCGTGTACTTACCAAGGTGTCGTAAAAACGGTTAAGCTCGCTTCGCTACCCGTACACCGCGCCGCCACCCGCGTCGCTCCTAACTGCTGTCACATTCTCTTGAATACTTAATATTTGATAGCATGTTCAATGATCCAATCGGAAAACCGCCGCGTACACCGTACTATTGTACTCTACTCCTTACCATGGGCTAGCCCTTTAGCTTATTAGAAACACGGTTAAGCCTCTCCTCCCCGCGCCGCCCGTGTCCCTTTTGACACCTAACTCACATTTTTTTGACGACCTCCGCGGCGCAGTGGTATGCGCAGTAGATTTATAAGATGGTCCTGGGTTCGATTCAGGGCGGGGCCCATTGAGATTTTCTTAATTGGTCCTAGTCTGGGTGGTTGATCGTGGCTAGTTACCACCCTGCCGGAAAAGACGTACTGCCAAGCGATTTAGCATTCCGGTACTATGTCGAGCAGAAACCGACAGGAGTGCGGATTTTTATTCTGCGCCTAACAAGTTAGTCCCATCTTAAATTGCATCAACACTTACCATCAGGTGTGATTGCAGTCAAGGGCTAACTTGTAAGAAATACATAAAAAAGTCGCAGGTCAACACCGCAGCGAGCACCTCACTCGTGTACCCCAGCCCTTACCAAGGTATCGTAAACACGGTTAAGCCTCCCCTCCCCGCCCCGGCCCGCCCGCGACCCTCACCGAAGCCCTATGCACATTAATATCACTGCTCTATGTACGTACACCTAATTTAATATGCGCTACAGGCTAATTTGCAACGCGTTCTTATTACCTGCAATACAAAGGGTCATGAGTTCAGCAGCCTGTTGCATCATCATCAGTCGAATATATATGGAGCACAACAGGGTTTGAGGCCTAAGATGCACACGAAGACATAACTCATGTAGAGAAAAAGACTTTATCATCATCATCATCATTATCAGCTTGTTAATGGGCCCGCTTCCCTCCTTATAAAAGAGGGGAACTTGTGTGGAGAAATAGACACGGTCGCCCAAAAGCGTGCAACCAAAAATGTATCTAACTTTCTCTATTGTTGCGTTGGAGCGAGAAGAGTGATTGTTGTTGCGTTGGAGCGAGAGGACAACGTCACTTTGATATGTAGTTTTTCTACACTAGTATTTCTAACTCTATATCCTAGGATAACTGTACCTACGGTGTCATACCTTTGCCTTTTTCCTGCGGGAAAGAATAAAGAAGAAAAATATACATCCTAGGCCTACAGGCCCCTTAATGGATGGCAGGAGGTTTGCTTAGTGTCTTCCGATTAGGCTTTAGGTCTGGTGAGGCGTGCTTCGAAGTGCCGTAGAATGTCACAGTGCAGAGAGTTGCGCTGGGTTTTAAGTATTCAGGTCAACTATGTAATTAGTCATCAGTGAGCCCTTCTCTGCCATAAACTTGTACATGTTCCCTGTCATTGTATTCAATCTAGTGAACGTCAGCTGTGGTTCTGATGATCGCCTGAGACGGAATAGCATCCGTGCGTACAAAAATTATACTTCGTTCGCGTTAAGAATGCAGTAAGCGCCGGCCTAACCTCGCCCCCTAACCAATAATTTTAATTGGCGCGTACGATGACTCACTGCTTGATAACCAAATAAAACTAACTAGTCCTGATTTATTTTTCGTCAAACTGCCTGCCTATTTCAGTAGGTACGCTAGAAGCGCGCATCGAACTCTCGTTATTTCAGAGTCCGTCAAAACTTCTAGTACGTTCTAAAGTTCTAAACTTGCAACTCGCTGAATAGCCCCACTGAGATATATGCTTTCCTACACTGTACCTTCCTCGTATTCAGAGCGGAATTGAAGTTTGGCTTCTACATCACACCGGAACCTTCTCCAATGAATGTACTTTTCCTCTTCTATATAGGTTGTCTGGAAGAGATCGCTCATTAGCGATGCGACCGCCAATTGTTTTTTTAAGTTATTTTCTGTTTGCAAGTTTTTTTTATCGACTACAAGTTGGCCCTTGACTGCTATCACACCTGATGTTAATTGATGATGCAATCTAAGATGGAAGCGGGCTAACTTGTTAGGAGTAGGATGAAATCCACACCCCTATCGGTGTCTACACGACATCGTACCGGAACACTAAATCGTTTGCCGATACGTCTCTGTCGGTAGGGTGGTAACTAGCCACGGCGGCCTCCCACCAACCACCCAAATCTCAATCTGCCCCGCCAGGAATCGAACCCAGGACCTCTGTCTTATAAATCCACTGCGCATACCACTGCGCCACAGCGGCGTTCAAAAATTCGTTTTGTTTTTATTTGTTTATTTGGTGTAGAATAAAGAATATTTCATTCATTCAATATCATTTGGTAAATAAATAAATTGGATAGTCTCGGACAGATAAACTCAATCGGACATGTATGCATAGAGGGTAATGGGCTAGCAGATGAGATGGCTCGTACGGGCTCTTTTTTTTTTTTTATCGACTACAAGTTGGCCCTTGACTGCTATCACACCTGATGTTGAGTGATGATGCAGTCTAAGATGGAAGCGGGCTAACTTGTCAGGAGTAGGATGAAATCCACACCACTATCGGTTTCTACACGACATCGTACCGGAACGCTAAATCGCTTGGCGGTACGTCTTTGTCGGTAGGGTGGTAACTAGCCACGGCGAAAGCCTCCCACCAGCCAGACCAAAACAAATTAAGAAAAATCTCAATCTGCCCCGCCGGGAATCGAACCCAGGACCTCAGTCTTATAAATCCACCGCGCACACCACTGCGCCATGGAGGTCGTCAAAAATCCACACCCCTATCGGTTTCTACACGACATCGTACCGGAACACTAAATCGTTTGCCGATACGTCTCTGTCGGTAGGGTGGTAACTAGCCACGGCGGCTCGGAGTCACTTTTCATCAGCTCGGAACCGTCGTATCGCACTTGCACCATGTGTGATAAAAATGGTGCAGAATGGCAGAATGGGATAAAGTAGAAGTAGAGGAACTCAAAACAAGTTTATGATTATTATAAAGTCAACTGAGCAGGAAACAGCTAAGTTATGCCATAACAACATTCACAGGTCATTACCGTCTATGATCTGTGAACTGTGTCGCTATCGGCACGGTGCCCTATATTTATATCAAATAATTCGGACCCTCTAATTGGTAATTATTTCCAATTAGAGAGTCCAAATAACAATAAATCAAAACCTATTTACTATCTCTATCTAATGTTTGCCTTCTCGCTCTACTAATACAGGCTTTCCGGTTGGTCGATGTTAGAGCAAGAGGGCCTAAATAGCTATCCTTTATTAAACAATCAGTTAAAGCAAGGCGTATTTACAACATTCATACTATTGCGAGACCTAAATTTAAACGACTATACTTTACAGTTTTTAGTAACTACTATTTACGCTATCGAAACACACAATGAATGTCTATTATTTTACACTATTAATGTCTATATATCAGGGGTTAAATTACCGATTTGTACTGAAAAATAAAAATTAGTTTTTTTTAAATTTAACATATTTATTTAATTAAAATAATTACCATTATTATCTATACATTGCTGCCATCTAATAGGAAGCTCATTTATGCCTTTGCGATAGAACTCTGGTGATTTAGATACGACAAACTGTGTGAAAGCATTTTGCACTGCCTCCTGAGAAGAAAACTTTTTATTACGTAGAAAATTGTCCAAATCACGAAAAAAATGGTAGTCCGTTGGAGCAAGGTCTGGCGAATATGGAGGGTGATGAATGGTTTCTAATTGCATTTCCTGTAGAGTTAAAACGGTTTCTCGTGCTGTATGAGGTCTCGCGTTATCATGGAGCAAGAATGGTGAAGATCGATTCATAAGTCGGGGCTGTTTCACTGCTAGTTTCGCTATCATTGTTCGGAGTTCGGCGCTGTAGACATCTGCCGTTATTGTTGACCAGATCGGAGAAAGCTATAGTGAATAACACCACGCTGAGACCACCAAACAGTTACCATTACCTTTTTATTGGTAAGCTTTGCTTTAGGACAGTGTTGCGGCGTTTGACCTGGGGTTAGCCATTGCATTTTCGTAAAGAATCCATTTTTCATCACATGTCACAATTCGATCCAATATCCCTTAATTTCTGTATCGATTCAACAAGGCAACGCAAGTTTCAACACGCGTTTCTTTCTGCAGATCAGTCAAATCATGAGGCACCATTTTTTCATATATTTTTATTTTATTGATTTGACTCAAATGAGTCAATATTGTTGGTAAAGTAACGTTAAACCATGCCGCTAATTCCTGGGTAGTTTGCCTCGGATAGGCTTCCACCATCTCTTTCAAATCATTGTTATTCACCTGTGTGGGCGGTCTTCCACGTGGTTCGTTCTTCAAATCGAAGTTTCCATCGCGAAAGCGTTTAAACCAAAATCGCATAGTGCGTTCATTGCGTCCCCTCTCCAAACCAACATTAATTTTCGCCCTTAGTTCCGCGTCGGAACTCGTATTCAAAAATCACACGAATTTCCGAAATATCCGTCTTTATTGTCGAAGCTGAATAAAAAAACAACTTAAAGTTGATTTTTAAAAGAAGAACTACACAAGTACCGTATGAAAAAAGTTTAACTTTAAAATCTTAAACCATGAAGGTTCTATGTCAATTCGAAGTACCTATTACTATACAGTCTATTATCACACACAAATTCACTATTTAAACAGTTTATAAAGCACTATCCCGCACATTTACCATAGTAGTAGATATAAGGATATATAGGAGGGTATTCCAGCTGTAAAATGAAACCACATTTTCGAAATGTAATCATATTTAATTGCCTACTGTACATACAGAGTGAAATTGCTGCAAATTAAATTTACATTTTGTAAGCTAGATTTGAATGAACGATTACACAGTGAATTAATATCCTAAAATTGGATATCTAATTACGTTTACGCGAAACTATTAGTTTAGCGACCGCAGTTAGGTGGATAATTATGTATTTTCATTTATATTATAACTTCTGTTTTGTATCATTTCTACTTTATCAGCACGGTAAATAAGAATATCCTCACAAATGTTAAGACCGTAGTCCACCACGCTGCTTAGCTAAGGATTGACGGACTTTGAATCATGAGAATAATTAGATTTAAAAAATTAAAACCTTATCAAAACACTTCTCCCAATTATTAATCAGAATATTCCGTCACATTGCTGAAGTTAATGGCTCATTTTATAGAACAAAGTTCTCTGCTGCGTTTAAATTCAGATTTAACGCAAACAGACATTGTTGTTTACGCGTACTATTCTATCTTGATTTTCGCGTACCATTTTCGTGTTGGTGTTTTTTGCAGGATGCAATACCCTCGCGGACAACGTCGCAGGCGTATGATATAAAATTTGTTACAAGAATTGCTTGATTTGATAAATTAAATGTACCAAAACAGGGCCGAGATCAAAGAAAAATGTTTGATAACTAGTAAAACCAAAAAAAATATATTAACGAAATAATAAAAGGCTTCACATTCTATTCTATCCATCAGCCCAAAGTGCAGCTACAGCAGGATCAATACGCGCTGTCGCAGTAAACCACTCGTGAGATATAGCTCGCGCCCCGTCTTCGCCTGCAGCGGATACCGAACGAGACGTGCAAGGCTTACGTAACTCTCCTTGTAGTGTTTGGAATGAAATACGAAATAAAACTAGTGCTGCACTCAGTAAGTAACTTGTCTGTAGCACCAAAAAAATTTTAACAAAAAATAGAACCGACTCAAAACGCACTAAAAAGTAAAAATAACTGTGTCATTTAGTTGCTTTAATTTACTTATTTAGCATTTTAAGCATATCTATGAAGTCAGTGCCAGCCAAGTTTAAGGAACATTTATTTAACGTAGTAAAGCAGTTTATGGGTTTTAGGTAACGTCCTTAAAGTAGAAACCTTGGCTGGCACCGACTCCTAGATATGCTTAAATAAATTAAAGCAACTAAATGACACAGTTGTTTTTTACTTTTTAAAGCGTCGGTCGGTTCTATATTTTGTTAAAATTTTTATTTCTTACTTTTTAGTGATTTATCGCCACGTACCGTAGTTGTATACTCTCATAGTATATTACACGGCACTAGTAGCCAAAAATCTACAGACACTTATACAAAAACCGAAATCGCTGCAAGCCGCTGTACCTATAAAATTTGAAGAGTTCCTTCAATTTTTCCCGGATATCATCATGGGATTCTAACATGATGACTATAGGACCACGGAAGTGTGCTCTTTCGAATTCGATAAAGTATTATCTAAATCGGACAACTCTGTAAAAAGTTACGCATGGTCTAAAAAAATAATAAAAAAATATACGTGTCAAATTGAAAACCTCCTCCGTTTTTTTTCGTCGGTTAAAAAGTATGGGTGTATAGCATTTACAACTATGTACAATTCGCAGTGCTGATTATTATCAGGCGAGACTCGGGTCTAAGCTTATTTATACATCTCGAATCTTATTGATCTTTATGTTCTCTGATTTCGATCTTGTTAACATAGTTCTGAGTATAAAATAATTATTTTTATTGAAAAAAATCTTTATTTTAATACTCAATCGCACCTGAACGCTTAAATGGATGTAAACTAAAATGCATCACACAAAGATAGATTATAGTCTAAGTAATTAAATAAATAATTAGATTTGTTCCCATTTGAGATGACACCAATACAAACAAATATTGTAACTTAAATAAAAACTTTTTATAAAAGACGAAACCTGTACAATTTAGCTTTTGTTATTTTCAACAAAAAGGAAACCCCATTCGCTTTCCCAAAGTTTCCACCAATTTACAGCCCATGACACGTGGCAAAATGTCATAACGTGAAATAGGGTGTGAAATAAAAAGATTTTGCAAAAAAATCTCCCCTTTTCCAAGTATTAGAAACAACACGCTGAAGCAATAATAACACAAGGAATTTGGTTTATGAATACTTTTCCGACAAATTGACGTTCGTTTTTGACGACCCCTGTTCCCCCTTTCAGAAAATTCCTTGATTTACTGAAACGTGTTTCTGGTTCTTTTCCTTTCACAAATTACTGGTAGACGGACTACCAGTGGTAACTTGTTTATTTAAGTGGATAACTCTGTCGGTCGCCTGCCGATATGCGCGGTGGATTTACAAAATGGAGGTTCTGGGTTAGATTCCCGGCTGAACGGATTGAAATTTTATTAATTTTCCAGATAAAAAAGCAGCCGTGCCTACCACCACGGTGTTACACCCCAGTGCCACGAATAGCATGTTAAGCTGTCGGTCTCGGTCACTATCATCAACAACTAATCGTGATTGTTAACAAATGAAACATTTTCACTCTAAGCACGCCAACCCGCATTGGAACAGCGTGATGGGTTTATGCTCCATGTCCCTCTTTTATAAGGAGGAAGACCTGAACCTGTAGTGCCCATTAATAGGATAATCATGATGATGATGATATAGTAAAACAATAATCTTACAGTATGTAAATAGCAGAACATTTTATGATATAAAAGTTAGAAAAATATGTAAAATATTCCCGGTGCGGTATGAAGCGGTCAGTTCGCACGCCATAAACCTAATCCCCATGGAAAAACCGCAAACATTTTGGCGCCGAATAAACGGGGCGTTGGGAATCGCCTTCGCACGATAACGACTGTGTTCCACCGATGATACGTATGTGAAAGCGATCATTCTGTTCAATACGACCTCTATAGCTCACTCTTTTCTTTTTTTCGTAAAAAAAATATACACGGCCTACGGACGAGAATGATAATTTGAAATACTGAGCTTTTCTTTTTTCTATTTTAATGTCAGCTCGGAATCGGGAAATTTATGATATTAGACCCAGATGGAATGTGCATGTAGACAGAATGGATAAAGTAGCTTTATGAAGCGAGGGTGAATGGAAATATTGGAAGGGGAAGGTCTAGACGAATGCCGAATAGCCGAAGTTCCTTAATCAAATTCAGGACATATAAAACAGTGGTTAGGTCAATGCTACCCTAAACAGACGTACTCGTACTTATACGAAAAGATTAACGAGTGTTTGAACCTAAGGAAGTATAAATGGACCGTGGCAAGTGAAAGAATGTTGTCTAAGCACCCCTTTCTCATCTTCCGTCACTACATCTTCTCTTACACCACACCACTCTCTTATCATACTATTGTTCACTCCGACACTCAATTTCAATCTACATATACTCCACATATATCCAATGCTCTCATCTCTACCGCATTTATTACACTTTTATGCTTCTTCTGCCACTCCCTAACCTGTAAATATAACTAACATAGCAGGTTTCTACTTCGCTTTGTTTGAATTATTTCCTTGCTTGTCTAGCTTACAGTATAGCCTGTGCTTCGCATGACTGTGTTGCACAGACCGTATGCGATGTCGGGACGTTAGCAGAGGGTGATCGCCGTAAAAACACGTTAACGAGCAACATTGTTTATTCACGCAAACACTCCCAGAGACTGATGCTATTAAATGAACAAGGATTTTGATTGACGCGTAGTTCCAGTTCCCGTGGGAACGATAGAATACAAAGATCATGTCACTCTTCAGAATAACTCCTCCTCTGGCAGCCCTCAGCGAGTCGGAAATCAGATGTGGCAGGGGCATATATATCGAAGAGCCGGTGGACGTTGGGGTCCTGAGGTGCTGGACTGGCGACCCTGCATTGGACAGCGCAATTTTTGTCGACCCCCCACGAGGTGCAACGACAGCTTTAAACGTGTCGCAGGAAGCCGCTGGCCACAAGCGGCGCGGAATCGTTGTGTTTAGATGTCCCTATGTTGGGGTTACCAAATGTAGACCCCCTACGGTGTAATTCACCGTAGGGGTGCCGAGTCCATCGAGGGGCAGAGAGTAAAACGCCTAACAGAGTCCGAGCCTTGTGGCATGGATGTAGCCCCTTTGTGACCGGTCAACGTTCTCCTTCTCTGCTCGATTTATTCTTCCTGCCCAACCAAATTTTGTAGGATCCTGCTAGAGCAACTTTGGGCACTCGTTTTAGAATGGAGCTTACTGCAGTTCTATACAGGTCAAAGTCTTTGATCAGATTGTAGAGATATTTTGCTGGTATACCTCTTGCACCCACTACTACTGCATATATACTAAATAGCCATTTTTTGTTAGTTCATTTGTAAGGTCATAATACTTTAAAAGCGCTTGAGCAAAAGTGTATAATGCATAAAAAATACTGTTACTTTCGATAACAAAACTTAATGCGGGTGTCGGGAAGCGATTCATTCGCGTCATGGAAAAATTCATGCGAGTCAGATTGCCAATCACGACGCGTTAACACGTTATTGAACAATTCCGCTTATTCGCTTCCCTGCTGCCTCGTTGGTCTGGAGTTAGCCACGATACAGATCACGAGGTCCTGGGTTCAAGTCCTGTGTTGGAATATTTCTTTTTTTTAGAAAATTTCTGTAAAGCCGGAGTTATACCGGCTATATATATATATATATATATATATATATAATATCAATATACACTTACAAACCAGTTGATAAATGAAACTTCTATAGTATTTGCCGTCTGAAGCTGATAGCCGACCTGACTCCCTCCAAGTAAGTATAATTATCACCCAGAAACCAATCAATGGTAAGTATAGTACCTTGACTTAATAGGTGAGTCTTAACACATTTCTTACTTATGGATTTCGAGGTTTATAGCCGCCTGAAATATCTATAGCCGCCTGAAATAGGGATGAGTGTACTATATAATAAAGAACACTCCACCCTACGAAGGACTCAATTGTAATTAACGAGACCTTTAGCGACAGCGATTATCAACATTTTTTGCCATATTTTCACAAACATGTAGTTGTCAAGATAACTTAGGCCAGACATTGATATCTAGTAATTGGTAGTGTGCCCTACGAAGGACTTTTGTAGTTTACGGAGCCTTTTAGCGACAGCGATCGTCAACATTTATTGCCATAATTTTCACAAACATTTTGTAGTTGTCAAGATAGCTGTGCCAGACATCGATACGTAGTAATTGGTGTTGTGCCAAGTTGAGCGGCACCGTGTATAAATCTAAACCGACGCGACACAAGTGGAGGCCAGTTCCAAATCCTCGGCTATTTGTTACGTACGTGATATCGATAACTGTAGTTAGTACTCATCTGCTTTGTTGAGAAAGATTAATTTCATATTATGGGTACCTCTAATTCATTACAAGTTAGCGCTTTGCTGGGAAGTTGATGGTTATACAATTGCCTCGGAGAGCACGCTAAGCCGTCGGTCACGATCACTATCATCAACATCTGATAGTTGGCTGGCGCCGACTCCTAGATATGCTTAAGTAAATTAAAGCAACTAAATGACACAGTTATTTTTTACTTTTTAGTGCGTTTTGAGTCGGTTCTATTTTTTGTTAAAAAATTATTTTTTACTTTTTAGTGATTTATTTCCAAGTAACGTACTCGTACTGTATTGTCATAGTATTATACGGCACTTATAGCCAAAAAGCTACCGATACTTGCACTAAAACCGAAATCGCTGCAAGTGTGCCCCTAAAATTTGAAGAGTTCCTTCAATTTTCCCAGGATATCATCATCAGATCCTAATATGATGACAATAGACCCACCTTGGAAGTGTGCCCTTTCTAATAAAAAAAGAATTATCAAAATCGGACGACTCTGTAAAAAGTTATGCGTGGTCATACATAAAAAAAATATGCATGTCGAATTGAGAACCTCTTCCGTTTTTTTCGTCGGTTAAAAAAGATTACAAAAGGCAAAACGAGTATGCAAAAAGCACTTAAAATACTATTTGACATTTAATTTCAGTCGAATCAAGAAGTGCAAGGACGTTAGTTGCTCAGTTCAATTGCATCTTCGGATATAAATAGCACAATTCTTGGCAACAATACAGACAAACAAACAACCGACACTGTAAGACATTAGACAACGTTGAACTATACGTTTGTTAGGGTTACCACCGTTTGGATTTTTTTCATTTACTACAAGTTAGCCTGACAATCACACCTGGTAGTAAGTGCTGATGCAATTAAAGATGGAAGCGGGCTAACTTGTTACTTACTTACTTTTGACGGCCTCCATGGCACAGTGGTATGCGCTTTGGATTTACAAGACTGAACTCCTGGGTTCCAATTTTGGCACGGCCAATTGAGATTTTCTATATTATTCCGGGTCTGGGTGGTGGAAGAACTCTTCGTGGCTAGTTATCACTCTACCGATAAAGACGTACCGCCAAACAATTTAGTATTCCGGTACGATGTCGTGTAGAAACTGAAGAGGTGTGGATATTATCCTAATAAGCTAGCCCACTTCCATCTTAGATTGCATCATCACTTAACACCAGGTGTGAATGCAATCAAGAGTTTACTTGTTGTAAATAAATAATAAACAATGCGCAGGCATCCCTGGTTGGTATGCAAAGACAATTTCGATCAGTTAAACTCGTAAACTGCATTCTAGTGACCATTCGCCATCGGTTCGCTACAGAGATGGCAAGATATTGCCTATTTCCGTCAGCGAAGTCATTCGTAGATTAAAGATGATTCTCTTGGATGGAGTTCAGAATTGCCGTCCTTTCGTAAACTGTATCGATTTTTAGGATGAAAGGCTACTGGTAATCCCTGATGGGGGATTTTCATCCTATCTTCTAAATGGGTGGCTTGATTTGAACGCAGTTTTTGTAATAGAAAGCATAACTAACTAAGGGTGTTATGAGGTAAGGAATATCTGTTAGCTGTAGTTTTTTAAGTTCTTGGCTGCAATCACACTCGATAAGATAAAGATAAAGATAAAGATTTTTTATTTGCTTAAATATGGGTTTAAAATACAGTTACATTATTTCAATATTGGTTCCGACATATTTTGCCATTCTGGCGTGCAAATATACAATATTAATATAAAATATTACAATTATTGAAGCTTAATCTTATTAAATAATTAAATACATTGTCATAAAACTTGGTCATATTAAATAATTAAGTACAATGTCAAAAATAATAATAATAATAATAAGAATAATAACAATAACAATAATAGAATTAAGAATTAAATTTAATATATTCATTAATCTTATAGAAATTCTTTTCTAAAAGCCATTTATTTAGCTCTTTTTTAAAACTCTGGAGAGGCATTGCCTGTAACTTGCATGGTAAATTATTGAAAGCTATAATTGCCATAAAGAAAGCATTCTTTTTAAATATGTTTAAAGTACATTTAGGTATGCAAATTTTATTAGGGAATCTTTGATTATTGTCACCTTTGCGCTCAAAATATTTGGGATATTTTTTGACAAGAATACAAATTTCTCTAATATACATACTAGGCAGCGGTAAGATATTCAACTGCTTGAAAAGTGGTCTACAACTCACAAGGGGACCCACACCAAATATAGCCCGAACACATTTTTTTTGAGCCCTAAAAGCTCTGTCAATATCCACAGAATTACCCCAGATAGGAAGACCATAAGTGAGCACTGATGCTACGTAACCGTGATAAGCAGTTATTGCTGCTTCTTTGGATACCGTCATACGAAGTCTCCTTAGTGCATACACAAATTTATTTAATTTTGTACATACATCATTAACATGTTGTTTCCAGCTACAGTGCTTGTCAAATGCTATGCCTAAGAATTTCGTCACTTCTGTTTCACTAATATTGACATTATCGTATTGAACCTTCAAAGAAGTCCTTTTGGAATGGTGAGAGTGAAACTGAACAACTTTAGTTTTTTCTAAATTAACTTTTAAGTCATTTTTGCTCAACCAATCTATCACATCGCTTAACGCCTTATTTACAACATTCTGGTAATTATTGTTATTTTTTTTAATTAATATTGTTGTGTCATCTGCAAATAAAATGCAAGGATGGCATACACATTTTGGAAGATCATTTATATAGATGAGAAACAGAAATGGACCCATGACACTGCCTTGCGGCACACCATTTTTTACTACTTTGAATTCAGATCTACATGTATTTTTAGCACCATTAATTATTTTAGCTATTTCCGTGCATTGCATCCTGTCTTTTAAATATGACTCAAGCCATTGATAGGCTTGACCTCTTATACCGTACTTTTCTAATTTCCTTAACAGTAATTGATGACTAACATAATCAAATGCTTTAGTCATATCTAAAAATATTGCAGTAATAGGTACCTTGTCATTTAAACTTTCAGTTATTGATTTAATAAGATGAAAACATGCTAAAGTAGTTGAACTTCCATCACGAAATCCAAATTGTTCTTTAATAATTACATTACTTTTGTCAAAAAAGCTTTTTAATCTCTTTAGCATTACCTTCTCAAATACTTTTGCCAAAACAGGTATTAGGGTAATAGGACGATAATTATTCATTTCTTTAGGATCATCCTTTTTAAATAACGGTTTAACCACTGATACTTTTAAGCCAGTTGGAAAAATGCCTTGTTCAAACGACACATTTATTATATATGATAATGGATCACTTAGGTATGTAGCACAAGATTTTAATACGTCAGTGCGAATTCCATCATATCCTACTGATTTAGTGTTTTTTAAAGATTTTATTATACCAAGTACTTCATATGGGTCTGTTGGGGTCAAAAATATGGTGTTAGTATTACTACTAACGTTAGCTAAGTTATATTCATGAATGTCTTTTAATTTATTGTTTAGTCCTATGAAATGATTATTAAATGATTCTGCAATTGTACTAATGTCATTAGATGTCAAATTATTATTTATACGTATAATGTCAATATTTGAGTTTCTTATATTCGCACCGGTATTTTCTTTAATAATCTCCCAAGCTGCTTTGCACTTATTGTTATGATTACTAATATATTTTAAATTTTGTAGTTGCTTAGATTTATATATGCATTTTTTAAGTAACCGGTTGTAATTTCTTAAAAATTTTTTTCTTTTTATTTTTAATTGCTTCGTTCCGCTTAATCTTAAACTTAAATATAAGCGACGT
The DNA here is from genome assembly GCA_034621355.1 of Mycalesis mineus. Taxonomy (NCBI): domain Eukaryota; kingdom Metazoa; phylum Arthropoda; class Insecta; order Lepidoptera; family Nymphalidae; genus Mycalesis; species Mycalesis mineus. The sequence continues at coordinate 12,681,303 of CM067901.1, forward strand.
TTGTTTAAGCACGATTTTTTTATCCCCCGCGTTAGCCATCTGCATTTAGACACTTTATTCATTAATTTTATTTTCTTCACTGGAAAGCAGAGGTCGTAAAAAAGTTTTAGAGTTTCATGAAAACAGTCAAATTTTTCATTTACAGATGGTAAATCGCGCAGTTCTGAGAAAGAGAGACTGGACATAGCATTTTTAAATTTTACTATGTTCTCGGCATTATAATCTCTTTTACATTCAACCCACGAAGCGGAAATAGGATAGCTATTTATTTTTAAAGTTAATGTTTGCCCCGTTTCATGGTCCGAAAGTGCTAAGTGGTGAATCCCAGCACAGGCGGTTTCGTCATTACTGACTATAAGGTCAAGGCACGCAGCTAATCGGGTTGGAGTTTTAATATGTGAGTGCAAATTATAATTATTTAGAACGCTTAACAGTTCTCGTGTTACATTGTTATCCTTTGCGGTATCAATATTCCAGTCACCGCAGAGTATTACCCTTTTTCTTCTATTCTTTGAGTAAATTTCATGTAATAAAATATCTAATTTCTCTAAAAATAATAAAGGATTACTCTTAGGTGTCCGGTAGATACACACGACTATTAAGTTTAAATCTTTTAATTCAACACCACAAGATTCGAAACAATTAATGTGTGAAACAGATTTTGTAATCTTTAGTTCCTCATATTTTAAGCTTTCGATGGAAATTGATGTAGCAATTAAAGATGTACTAGTAGGGTGAAATGCACACCCCTTTCGATTTCTACCAAGCCGGACCCAGACCAATTCACAAAACCTCAGTCGGCCCTACCGGGAATCGAATCTCCTCCGTCTTATAAATTTACCGCGCACACTGCTCCACGGAGGCCGTTGTTCGTTTTCTTCATGTACATAAAAGTTCGCAACCTATAAGTAATGCGCAAACTTTCAACTAGATGCTAAGTCTGCGCATTGTATAGTCAACTAATGCTCAAGAAGTTTGCCGCCGCCTATACCTGTTAAGTAAAAGCTTAAGGCGAGCTCAACTACTCAAACGGATAGAACGAGAGGCCGCGATAGTTAAATCTGCGTCATTCTATAAAACCTTTGTCAGTCTATACCTACTCTTAGTTATACGGTATATGTCAGAAACTTATTTTAATACTTTTCCATCGGGGAATACCTTTTATCGCAAAAATCGATACAGTTTATGAAGTCCTAGTGATAAATGAGAGTTTTTTATACATAACTAGCGCTCGCCCACGGTTTCACTCGCGTAGTTCCTGTTCCCATGGGAATATCTGGATACAAAATACTCCTCATGAGTTTCCACACCCCTTCGGTTTATATACGACATCGTACCGGAGCGCAAAATCCCTTGGCGGTAGGTCTTTGTCGGTGGTAACTAGCCACGGCCGAAGCCTCCCTCCAGCCAGACCTGGACCAATCTACCCAGCCGGGAATCAAACCCAAGACCTCCGTCTTATAAATTCATACTGAAAAACTTTCAGAAAGACGGTTTAGAAATGACGAAGATCTAGGTGCAAAGGCTCTTAGATCAGTAGTATTATCGGCTGTCTTATCATCGATCCCTTATTTTATCTGTGCCATCAATCAGCGGATTAATCCTAAGCCCGACTGATAATTAACGAAACGACAAACGACGTTACTTAAGGATAAGCGCCTTAAGATGGCTTCTCACGGCTCAAGATGCTGCGAGGGTTGCTTTGCTTTTTGCACTGGCAGAAATTTGAATAATGCAAATCTGACTAAGGCCTAGGCAATCCCAAGGGAAAGTTTTGTTTGTGATCATTACCATCTTGCGTATGTATGTGTATGTGTGTGTGTGCGTATGTGTGAGAGAGAGAGCTTAAACTACATATAGTTAACACGCAGCTCCAATACATGATCTGCTCTACGTAATACGACCAGCCAAGAATCGAACTCAGGAGTTCCGTTTCATAAATCCACCGCGTATACCACTACGCTACGGAGGCAGTCAAATATTTATTTATTGTAAATAATAAACAACCAATATTCATAGCTATACCAGGCCATTTAAAGACTCGACTCGACTCGGCCCAAGGAGCTGGATAGATAATATTGCAAAATAGCAACTACATACAACCGATGCCAGTCTCGTAAACATAAACAGTTGATACTCACACAAATTCGTAGCAGGAATGGCCGAAGATATTGGCCATTTCCGCACACTGCGCTCGGCCGACTACAAATCTCATTTTCTAAGTCTCATATCAAATATAGAGGCCTTAAGAGCTCAAGTTACGAAGGTGGAATAATATCACAATTTCATAGGTTCTCGGAAAAAGTACGTGGACATTTTTATTACTTTTAACTAAAAGCTAAGTTCCCGATCTAGTTTGTGGAGTAATTCAAACGGTAGATAAACAAACATAACTTTAGTAATTCAATAGAAGTGGAAGTGTACTGAGTTCTCTCTGACACAACTCGTCCTGGGCACAAGATACTATATAGATGTGACTAAGACACCGGGCACAGATCCATGTATAGTGACATGCTCTTAGACAATGTTTCTAACTAACTAACTTTCCGTGACTGCAATCACACCTGATGGTGAGTTATGATGCAAGCTAAGATGGAAGCGGAGTAAATTGTCGACGTTTTTTGGCAGAAAAATGTATAAATACTTCTACAAAATCTAACATCAAGACAAGTTCGCACCGTAATTCCGCGTGGGCTAAAGGTGAAATGAGGGCTTGTAAATCGCTTGGCAACTTCTTGGCAAAGGCTCAAATATCGAGTGCTGAGAATAATTGTTTCCGTACTACTTCGCGTTTGTCTCCGAATGAAATGCTTTGAGTAATATAACTTTACCTACCTACTTAAAATTCACTTTAAAAAATATTTACTTACAAACACAATGAGGAAGGACCCTTTGTCACGGCACGTCACTTTGGTGAGGCTCTGCCCCTTCCTTAATTACATTTTGTAATTTTATATCAAGATATTATTAAATTAAATCAGCAGTTCCGAAATAATTTTTATCATAGATTAAACAGGTGCATCCCAGTAGTAGAAACCCAGTAGTAAAAACAAAATGAAATATCAAACAAAATAAAATAAAGTTTATAACTTATGTGGTATAAGTAAAGTCAAGAGCAAAAACTATACTATAGTTCTATATAGAACTATTGGGATATAATTTGACAGCACGGAAAATATCCCAACAGTTCTATAGAACTAAAATTAGGGGGTACTACTGGGATGCATCCGATTAAACAATAGCTTCCTACAAAATTCCTTCATAAATCTAACAGCTTGATTTTCTTTTTAATGAAATGAATATCTAAACAAAAAAAATAATCAACTTCAAAATATACTAAATAATAAAAAAATAAAAGAGTTAGTTAGTTGCTTTAATTGACCCAAATAAAATATTTTTAGAGTCGACGCAATTTTAGGTTAAGGGACCATTAACGAATTAACAAAGTTTAAGTTGGTACGCATACCTATACGTTGATTTCACTTTGAATAAGTAAAATCACGCAAGGCTGGTACCAAGAAATTAAAGAAATGGACACAAAATAACAGGAAAAATATCACTTGTATGTATATTTGTAATGAACATAAAGTTCTTCGTAAGTTTTGGTGTCTCTTCTTTAACAAGATCCCCAGGCATTTATGGACCTCCTAATCCACAAGTTTAACAAAACTCATCCGAACCGGTGGTAGATTAGTAGGAGTAAGTCACAGACAGATTTTGACGTTTCGATAAATGCTTGTAAATTAAACTTAATAGGCACTAGAAATAAGCAAAATGAATTTTAAATTAAAATTCGTTTTTTTCTCACAACCTTAACTACCTATTATCATCATTAGAAGCCGATGGACGTCCAATGCTGGACATAGCCCTTTTTAAAGACTACCAAATACAACGATCCTGAATTCCTAAGCCGCCGATGGCCAGCGGCTCCCTGCGACACGTTTAATGACTTCAGTCCACCTGTGGGTCAGTGTCACTGGGCTGCCGACCAGCACTGCGCTTTTTGCCGGAGATTCTTGACACTCCTTGCCATGTTACCATGACCGCTGGTCACTATTGGGCATTTCTTTTTATAGGAGATGGTCAAAAAATACAGCCCCTAATTAGCTATACCAAATAGCAAATATACAAACCTCGTATGAAAAGCAATTAAGTAGCTCCCAAGCTTTTTTAACAATTAATGCAAACAAAAAATAATATTAACGTTATTTCAATTACTTACAAGGCGGAGCTCACGTAATAAAAGTGGATTACAGTTGTTAAAGTCTATAACATATAAGCATAGCTACACAATTGCAATAAAATATAAATTTTCGCGTGGCGAGGGAAATGAAATAGCCACACGTTTCGTAATTTTATAGGTGCTACTATAAAACATTTTTATGTCGTTCTCATTCGATTCCTAGCTCACTTTTACCGCTTTTTAGAGCCATGTAGAACCAAAATGAAAGCTGCTTTATATTTTATCGTAATATACACAGCTATTGTGCACACAACGCCTGATATTGACGTTGGAGATGAAAAATCTTCAATATTCAATCAAAAAAGGTTGTATAAAAATAACTATGTTAAGGGAGATAAACATTTCAGACTCTATGGTAAAAAAGTAAAAGATCTGAAAGATATAAATACTGCGAAAAGAAAGGCTCAAGTGTTGAAAAGGTTAAAGAATTATGAAAAACAACTTAGTAACGTTGGGGATCTTGACAAAATGGTAAAAAATCCTGACTTAGTTAAACAGAGGTACCATAGAGATCCTGTTTTAAACTATATGAGAAAAAGTAACTTTAGAAGAGCAAGACAAGAGTCTGACTTTGAGTCTAGCGACACTTCTAGCTCAAGTTTAGAAGTTATGAATTGGAAAGATGAGTGGAAACACCACTGGCTGCAGAAGAAGTTGGAAGCGATCAATACTTCTATGCCGAAAGGAGATATCGTTAATATGGTTGCAGCGAGTAAGATTACAATATTTTTTTAAATACATTTTTAATTGACGAACAACTTAATTTCGGTCGGTAAAAATCGGTAATCTTAAAAATCACAAGTTGGATTTTCACGCGGTTTTAATAGGTAGGCTAAGCATAGCCTACCTATTAAAACCGCGTAAAAATTTGCAGCAACATATAGGCTTTGTTTCATCATGTGAAAAAAGTTATTTGAAATCCAGTTTTCGTTATCTGCTAGTGAACAATAAGTCTTATATTTATTTATTACTAACGACCCGCCCCGGCTTCGCACGGGTGCAATGCTGGTACTAAAGTATGTCCCTGCATTTTGAATCTCATATATCTTGGAAAATATTCACTTAAATTACATCCAGTAAAGAGCAATAGTAATCTATACCTAGTGAAGAAATGAGGATTAATGCAGTATTGCTTAAAATCGCTTCGTAAATAAGCCATTATTGGTTGGTTGAAAGTAAAAGATAATAAATGGTTATTGTGGGATATCTAAGAGATAGACATATACCATCGCGGATTTTTTATTTTTGAAAAGGTCAATAAAAAATCCGCGTAATAAAAAATCAGTATTGCATAACTGTACTATACTACAGTTAGTACATAATTTTGATATATCTCGTAGGGTTTAGCCAGCGTTTGCAATGTAATCGCAAAAAATGCGTTAATTTACAACATCACATCAGAAACCTCTACAATTATCAGTATTTTTCTACTATATTATGCGTGTATTATATACATTAACCTTCTTCTTGAATCACTCTTTCTGATAAAAAAAACTGCATGAAAATCCGTTGCGTAGTCTTAAAGATTTAAGCATACATAAGAAAGCGACTTTGTTTCATACTATTCAATGATATAGGTCCACATATTATAATTATTAATTTTTGTTAAACTATCAGGACCATGGGGTGTTCCGTGTGGCGATCCGAATCAGCATGATGCGCCATGGGGAACCTGCATGCTAGCAATGGAATGCGAGGCGGAGTACAGGATCTACCGAGGAGACTACTTCTGCGGTCGTACAAAGTTCATCTGCTGTGCTCTACAAATCACAAACTACGACTTGTACGCAGGATTCGATATTTCCTTCGCTGATTCCAGTCTAGCTACTGATTCAGAAGAAAAGAGACACAGAGATAGGGGATCTAAAGAGAGAAAAAGAAGAAAGAGAGCAAGAGCCAGAAAAAGGAGACTACGAGACAGACTGAAGCGGAAACGAAGAATCAAGAGAACCATTAGGAAAATAATGAGAGAAATAAAGAAGATACTAAACAGATCGTTCCGCAATGGTACAGCAGCTAGGAAGAGGAAGACGAAACAACTAAAGAAGTTCATCAAGGAAATGAAGAAGCGTTTTTTGAAAGAAAGAAGGATAGTCAAAGATATTCACGAAACAGAGCTGATAAAAATCGATGCGGCGTTACAGAAGAGATTGAATGAGATACGAGGAATGAACCAGCAGTACGTAAGGAATCAGACGTTTAGAGATATCATTGTTAACGGGTCGATAAGTAGGCAAAACATGAAAATGCTGATGAAAGCGTATCCGGATTTGGCTGGAATGTTTGAATCGAGACGCGGAGGGAACGTGAAACCTCCTCGGGATTATTTGGAATATGATATCGAGTATGGTTATCTTTATTACTGAGCAATAAAACCCTTGCCCATTTTATGATTTAACTTTTAGTCAATAAAATAATTACGATTAATAAAATTCTAGGATATTTGGTCCCGTTTTATCTATGCCTTACTGATAAACTCTTTGGTTTATGTACATTGACCAAAATTAGTTAATAGTTTTTTTTAGATACTACAACTTTGTTTTTAGTTTGACTGCAATCTAACCTGCTGGTAATTGATGATGCAATCTAAGATGAAATCGTGTTAACTTACGAGTATTAGGAGCAGGATGAAATCCACACTCCATTCCGTTTCTATACGACATCGTATTAGAACGCTAAATTGCTTTTTTTATGATTACAAGTTGGCCCTTGACTGCTATCACACCTGATGTTAAGTAATGATGCAATCTGAGATGGAAGCGGGCTAACTTGTTAGGAGTAGGATGAAAATCTACACCCCTATCGGTTTCTACAGGACATCGTACCGGAACGCTTAATCACTTGGTGGTACGTTTTTGTTGGTAGGATGGTAAGCTAGCTACGGCGAAAGCCTCCCTTCAGCCAGACCAAGACAAATTAAGAAAAATCTCAATCTGCCCTGCCAGAAATCGAACCCAGGACCACCGCCTTATATATCCACCGCGCATACCACTGCGCCATGGAGGTCGTCAGCACGGCCGAAGCCTTCCGCCAACCAGACCTAGACCAATTGAGAAAATTTCAATCAGCTCAGCCGCGAATGGAACTCAGGACCTCAATCTTATAAATCCATTACATCACGTTCGCCCTAGACAGACACACAAATACTTATGTTAAGGTTAATTTAATTAATTAATTCATGTGATTGAATTTCAGACCTTCCTGGTTCTTTTCTGTCTACACCAGAGAGCTAGGAAGTCTTTTAGTAAATAGCGTATGATATTGTATGCGGTGTTCTTTACGATGCACTCGTATATCTAAACGTCGGTAGCCTGGCAACATTGCGCTGCACTGTTGGAGTGTTGCCAGCAACCGCTTCTACAACTGGAAACTTGAACGGTTAATCATGTGGGGTAGGTACAGATTTTTGGCCAGCGGCTGAGTCTTGACGTGTTGTACGTAGGCGCCGCGAGTTCAAGAAACTTTGGTACGCGGTTGTTTCATCTGCTTTACTGGTGCAAGAATGTATTTTGCGGAACTTGAATTTTTCATTTTTACATATATTTTTTTAATATTTAATATTATTATAACAATTTTCTATTTATTAATAGTAGAAAAGCCCAATAGGGGATTTTTGAAACTATTTGAGCGCGGCAGATGAAAATAAGGGCGGATTCAAAGAAGGGAGTGGGAGGGTTATAAAGTTGTAAGCCGATTTCATCCTACACTTAACAAGTTAGTCCGCTTCCATCTTAGAATGCAGGTGGTGAATAATACGTATAAAAAACATACATTCAAATACATACACACTAATAGACACACAATTACACTAAATACCTATACAATAATTGTAATAATTATTATTTATTTAAAACAGCATAAAAAAATTAAAAAAACGGAATTCAAGGTCGCCTATCTTGTGTCAAAAATGTCATTACTGAATGACCGTCATACTGACACTAAAGGTTAAAGTAAGTAAAATGTTCAGGCTGAACTTAACATGGATTCGCTCAAAATGTAAAACTCAAGAGAGTTCATTAATAAGTTAGTAATTCTGTTTAAACTCCACTTTCGTGCATAATTCGTGTAGCTCATTAGACCAAGCTACGGTTGATACCGCTATCTGCACATAGGTAAATCACGCGGAATTGCCTTCGCTGAGATACGATCAGTTGTTTACAGTTCAATACTCTACCTTACATGTTACATTACACAGGCTTTTGGGCGAACGCCAGCTTTTAACTGAGAATGCAACTGTATCTATCTATGCATTTGCTTGCGCTGAAAAAGTATTAAATATCTAATCTCGTTGTTAGGCAGTTGGTCGAGTACCTAAGACACTCTCGAAGTTCACATTAAATTATCGGTCCCGGTCACTATATTTCAACATCTGAGTGCCTAGTGTGAGCTTTCACCAAAACAAATCAAAAACTTCACATTCGCGTAAAGGAAAATTTTATATGGATTAATTAAAGCAGCGCCCCTGGCAATATCGTCATAATGCGTGAGTGTCAGTGTCATACAAAATTTGTGTTTACCGTTCTCGATATCGACGCAGTAAAATCTTACACTAGCCACACTGATAGTGATTGTTAAATAAAAAAAAATATCACCCTCTCGCCAATCGCGTTTGGGGCAGTGTGGTGGGTCTCACACAGTTCAATATTCCCATAGGGGTAGGCTGTGACCACGTAATTCCACCTACCACAATCTTTGCATATCTCACTCGCTTCTTTCAATCTTCCTTTCATTAAAGCGCATCGGATTAGGGTACTTTTACCTGGCCTTTAATCAATGTCCTGGATTGGAAAAGTACAAAAAAAACCAGCTTAGCTGTTTCAATACCAATAAATATTCTAAAGTTAGTTCAAAAACTTAACTACTGCTTGTTCATTCATGCCCCAATTTTCATTTCATATAGACATAATATAAAATGGGAATCTATTTTATTTAAAGTGCTCGGTTTGTTTGATTTATAGCGGCTCATGAATAATGCAAAACAGTTTTATCTGCTCCCAACTATGGCCGCCAACGCTGCAGATGACACCAGTCCCTACATATTGAGTGATTCTGGATAGCAGCAAATAAAAACATGCAAAAAGGAGATGGTCCATTTCAGCTTCACTTATATACCACATACCAAACAATTTTTAAATAAAAATAGAACCGACTCAAAACGCACTAAAAAGTAAAAAATAACTATGTCATTTAGTTGCTTTAATTTACTTAAGCATATCTGTGAAGCTGGTGCCAGCAAAGTTTAAGAAACATTTATTTTACGTAGTAAAGAAGTTTGTCGGTTCTAGGTAACGTCCTTAAAGTAGAAACCTTGGCTGGCACCATGATTTATCGCCACGTAACGTACTCGAACTATACTGTCATAGTATATTATACAGCACTAGTAGCCAAAAAGCTACGGATACCGAGACAAAAACCGAAATCGCTGTAAGGGTGCCTCCAAAATTTGAAGAGTTCCTTCAATTTCCCTAGGATATCATCATCAGATCCTAACATGTTGACAATGGAACCACCTTAAAAGTATGCCCTTTCTAATAAAAAAAGAATTATTAAAATCGGACAAATGTGTAAAAAATTATGGGTGGTCATACATAAAAAAAAACATATACGTGTCGAATTGAGAACATCCTCCGTTTTTTTTCCTCGGTTAAAAAACAACATCAATCCGCCACCTGGAGAATGTCTATCATAGATAATATAACTTATGATGTCTAAGATCCGCCATGATTATACATAGTGTTGCGTTGTTTTGGAGAGAATAAATAATATTTCGCCCAAATAAAAGTGAATTCGAGACTCTTCAATAACATGTTACAAAAAGGCGCCTAATTATTTTAAATAACGATGATTTTAGTGTCGTTTACCAAAGTGTTACAGAGTTAGTAGCAAATAATACCTCACTGGTCCAATTGTTAGGCTATATGGGTTAAGATCATTGGTATTTAAGGAGATTGAGTTGGTACTAAACATTTATTCTAGTTTATCAAAGCGAATTAATTCATCCCGGTCATCATTATTACATAACATATGACTGTTCCAAATAAAAAAAAACATTTCAAAAGCATTTCAAATCTGTCAAAATACGATCGGATACTTTTACACTCTTTTGCAAGTCGCGTGGTTGTGCGCAGCCGCATCAACATTCGTAACATATTTATACAATAAAAAAAAGCGTAAATCTTTATTTTATTATTATAATTATGTTTAAAATACTTACTTTAGTTTACAGTGTTTTGTTAGGCGTATATTTTATATTTAATTAGAAACTGAAGTCCTAAATACAGATAGAATATGTATTATATATGTATCTAAAGTCACAAGCTAATGCGAGTCAAAGAAATATCCAAAATAAACAAAAAAATACGTATTTCTCGAATGTTATAGAGAATTTATTTTAACATATTAATAAATATTGCAAATTATATTCAATTTGCCCGGTAGTGGGCCGGTAATAGGCTGATAATGATGATTTGTACATTACTAAATATTAAGTGATATGGGATAGCAGCAAATAAAAATATTTAAAAATTAATAACTAATAGGTACATCACTATATATTATAAAGCAAAGTCCCCCGTCTGTCTGCCTGTCTTGTTGTTTTTTTGTTCATTACAAGTTAGCCCTTGACTTCAATCACACCTCATGGTAAACGATGATGCAAGCTAAGATGGAAACGAGCTAACTTGTTAGGAGAAAGAAAATCCAGACCCACGTCATCGTACCGGAGAGCTAAACAGCTTGGCAGTTAGCCACAGCCAAAGCATCCCACCAGCCAGACTAGGAAAATTAAGAAAATCTCAATCGGACTCGCCGGGAATCGAACCCAGGACCTCCGTCTCATAAATCCCCTGCGCATACCAATGCGCCACGGAGGCCGTGAATATAAAAAAATGTGAGAAGAGAAAGAGAGAATGAAAGGGGGCATGAAGTTAATGCATTGCGGTTCCTTGCTAACCATGAAGTCTAGAGGCAAGTCGATTTATTATCGCGCGAGTCAGACATAATGTGCCGACAGCCAGAAGCCCGAAGGAACTTTTCCCAGAAGAAAACTAAGACCTGGCCCCAGATCCTCGTGATCTGAAGTCAAATAGGCTAAACACTGCACCACGAGGCATTTTAAAGAAATATTAATCGAATTTAAAAGATTGTTATGACAGCAAATACACGTTTAAAAAAATATGTAGGGATACGTTGCATAAACGGTTTTGAAGCGTTAGCCTGTGAATTTGATTTATAACAGCTATCTCATGCATAATGCATGCATAACGCCCACCTGCCATCAGGAGTGGCGGCGCTATCGAATCACTGAATGACGCGGTTTGCAAATATCCAGTTAAACCTAATGGTGATTTGCATATTTCATATTCGCGGCATACTGTGTTAAGCCAACCGTAATTGCATGATGGGTTTAGACTTAACATCCACGTTTTATACTGATGGGTTTAGCGTGATTTATAATTTACATTATACAAGATAGAAGTTAGGCGGGCCCGGCGTTTGGTGCGTCGCACATGACCATTGTCCACTGTCCCATAACTGCACATCTGGTGGTAAGTGATCATGCCATCTAAGATGGATATTTTAAATGTTGTTGTGATACAGTGCTCATTGTGTGTACCTAAATTAAGAGTTTACAAAAGCTTGAAAAAAAAGTTGATGACTATTTAATAAGATCACCAGACTCCAATTCGGGTTCTACACTTTGAAAAATGAACTCATAACTTTTCCAGCTTGGAACACAATTTAATACACTTGGCGGTACGTTTTTGTCGGTGGGGTGATGATAAATACGGTATGACATTCAGAAAATCCAATCCGACAGAGCTAAAAGAATAAAAAGGTTTGACTGCCGCGTTTCGAACCCGTGACCTTCAACGACCTTGCTTATGTTAATTTTTATCCTCTCGCCCGGTGTTTCTACCACTGTAGCGCGAGTTTAATTTCACGGAGGCTGTCAAAAAGGCGGCAATACTACTGTTTATTAAGTATAATGCTCCTATTTTAATTTCACTTACTAATATAAAAACCAGTAGGTGTTTAATATAAAAATAAGTACTTATGTTTGATGTGATTACAGTACAAATCTTAATACTTAGATAGGTACCATGTTTTTTCTTAAACTCTGTCATGAAATTAGCTAGGCTGTTAGAAATTGTTTCCATCTTATTCGAAAATGGCTTAACAAATCCACTTTATACTGATGGGTTAGCTGATTAATAACTTATCTCGATTAACCTATCACACTTTAATCTAAATACTTGGAAAAAAATCCACACGCCTCGTCAATATATCGACCCTATCTTACGGTACGTTTTTGTCGGTGGGGTGAACTTTAGAAGCTATGGCCCGCTACAGGTACCTTCGTATAATCCACCGCACATACCCTGCGCCCGGAGGCTGTAATACTGCCGTTTGTGCAACGACATCAATAAAAGGTACCATGTCTTTTCTTCAACTCTGTCATGAAATCAGCTAGGCTGTTAGAAGCTGTTGTTTCCATCTTATTCGAAAATGGCTTAACAGAACTTCATCTTATATATATTTTTTTATGTGTGTTCGCACATAACTTTGTCGTTTATGAACCGATTTCGATAACCGATTGGAAAGGAGATAGTCCAGTGGTGGTACCATGACAAGGAAACCAGGATCTGATGATAGGATCCTGGAGAAAACGAGGGGAACTTTCAAAAATTGTAGGGGCAACAAGTACGTTTGTTAATTTTTCCGGTTAGTATTTAAAAACACTTAAATTTCATGAGGGTCTGGAGTCGATCTACCGATAAGAGAACTCCTTGACAATTTTCTGCAGTTACCTTGAGTTTGGGCTCGATAAATTTGTCGCAATGAGAACTTTACATGTAGTTGGCCTGTGACTGTCACTGAAGGTCTGGTGATGAAGATGAAGAAAAGTAAGGGAGCTCCTTAACGGTTTACAGTAGCTACCTTGTGTTTGGGCTCGATTAATTGGTCTCAATGAGAACTTTACATTTAGATGGACTGTGACTAAAATTAAGGGTCTATTGAAGGACAGCTAAGGGAGCTCCTTAACGGTTTACAGTAGCTACCTTGTGTTTGGGCTCGATTAATTGGTCTCAATGAGAACTTTACATTTAAATGGGCTCTGACTGTAATTGAGGGTCTGGTGATGAAGATGAAGAACAGTTAAGGGAGCTCTTTAACGGTTTACAGTAGCTACCTTGTGTTTGGAATCGATTAATTTGTCTCAATGAGAACTTTACATTTAGATAGGCTGTGACTGTCATTGAGGGACTGGTGATGAAGACGAGGGACAGTTATGTGAGCTCTTTAACGGTTGACAGTAGGTACCTTGTGATTGGACTTGATTAATTTGTATTGATGAGAACTTTACACTTAGATTGTGACTATTATTAAGTGTCTGATGATGAAAACATAGTACATTTAAGGGTACTCTTTAACTGTTTACGGTTAAAGAGTACCAGCTGTCTTCGAGTAGTAAACTCGAAGACAGCTGGCCTGATTTGATAAATTATTTTTTGTTTGAAAGATTATAGTTTTCAGTGGGTTTAATGTTTATTCATGATCCGATATATTTGTCATGATCCGATGATCAGATCTTGGAATACTACAGGAAACTCTTCAAACTTTATGGGCATATTTGCAGGGAGGTCGGAATGTTATAAGTAGCTGGCGAATATTGGTACTTATGGCTTAGTTCAAGTAGGTTTTACGTATATTCATTGTCGATAAATAACTAAAAAGTATTAAATAAAATTTTAATAAAAAATAAAAACGCCTTCAAAACGCACTAAAAAGCAAAAAAGAACGGCGTCATTTTATTTTTTTTTACTTCACCACATCTAGAAGTCTGTGCCACCCGAGCTTTCTACTTTGAAGACGTTACCTAAACTTGGATGGCACCGACTTCATAGATGTGGTGAATTAAAGTAACTAAATGACGCAGTTATTTTTAACCGATGAAAAAAAATGGAGGAGGTTCTCAATTCGACACGTATATATATTTTTTTTTTATGTATGACCACGCAAAACCTTTTTCAGAGTTGTCCGATTTTGATAATTATTTTTTTATTAGAAAGGGCACACTTCTAAGGTGGTCCCATTTTCATCATGTTACGATCTGATGATGATATCCTAAGGAAATTGAAGGAACTCTTCAAATTTTGGACGCACGCTTACAGTGATTTCGGTTTTTGTCTCGATATCGGTAGCTTTTTGGCTACTAGTGCCGTATAATATTCTGTGACAGTATAGTACGAGTACGATACGTGACGATAAATTACTGAAAAGTAAGAAATAAAAATTTTTAAATAAAAATAGAACCGACTCAAAACGCACTAAAAAGTAAAAAATAACTGTGTCATTTAGTTGCTTTAAATTACTTAAGCATATCTAGGAGTCTGTGCCAGCCAAGGTTTCTACTTTAAGGACGTTACCTAGAACCCACAAACTGCTTTACTACGTAAAATAAAGGTTCCTTAAACTTGGCTGGCACCGACTTCATAGATATGCTTAAGTAAGTTTAGTATTTTTATTTTTTGTTAAAAAAATTTTATTAATACTCAGACATTAAAATTAACTTTGTCTATTTATTTTAAGATTATATTATATACGAGTGAAAATTGGCTAGGGTTGTGCATAGTTAGGGTTAATATTAAAATAGGATGGTTTTACAGTCGGGGGAGGCCAGCACACGCATATATTGGGTAGAGATTATATTTGCTTGGTCCTTTCAGAAGCGGGATTCATATAAAGGTCTATACCGCTTGTATTAGTTTCTTTATACTAGTTTCTCTAATGTACCTAAAAAATTAAAAAGGCCTATTAACGTTCCACTACACCAGGCCTCCCGCCTTGTAGGAGAGGGGATATGGAGGTTAGACCCACCAAGCTGCTCCAATGCAGATTGTTTGGCTATATACATTGAATGCAATAAAAACAAAAATTCTTATTTATCATTTATTAACTAATCTATCAACATAAATTTCAGCTTGTTAACATCCATGTCCATTTCAAGAATTGCTATCACAGCTTTTTCTCAACTCTTTAGTCAAATTCTAAATAGTTTGTATACCATTTTTTTTTTAATTTATCACTTCTTCAACAGCTTCTGGTCTTTCCACCCATACTCTATGGTCTTTGCCTTTATTAGCAGGGAAACTCCTTTTAGCACCACAAGTGCTGCATGTCCATTCAATATGTTTAGATTTATTTTTATTTTTTAACTTCATTTCCGCTGAAGTATTATCAACAAGCATTGAGCGACATTTCTTACAAATTTGCCGCTTCATGTCTGGGTGACTGAAATAAATGTAAATATATTAGATAATTTGTAATACTGCAATGTATTATTGCAATTTGATTCATAAGACAGAGGTCCTGGGTTCCCAGTAGGGCAGATTCAGATTTTTCTTCATTTGTCTTGGTCTGGCTGGTGGGAAGCTTTCGCCGTGGCTAGTTACCACCCTACCGACAAAGATGTACTGAGCGATTTAGCATTCCAATAGGATGTCGTTTAGAAACCAAAAGGGGTGCTCAGCCTACTCCTAACTAGTTAGCCTGATTCCATCTAAGATTGAATCGTCACTTAACATCTAGTGCGATTGCAGTCAAGTGCCAACTTGTAGTCGATAAAAAAAAACATATCAGGTTTACAAGAAAAACTTACTTACTTTTTGTGATTATGATAAAATATTTACTTTTATTTTGACTATATTTAAGTTGAAAATAATAATTAGAAAAAAGCCTAAACAAAACCAGGCAGTGGTCTTTTTATTTTTAATGATACATCCCAATGATTCAGTGTTACCTATTCATTTATAGCAATGTCCTTACATTTTCAGAACATTCTTCTTTGCAACATTAACTATGAGATTTCCATAATAGGCAGAGAGAACTGGATTGATCACAGCCATTTGTTTACTAATCTGTAAAAATATATTATTTTTTAGCTAGACACTTAATATAAGTTATACGAAAATCATAGGCAAATACAAAAAAGGTATTTTAGTATGTATAATGTATATAAAAATATTCATATGTTATCATAGTAACCATAAAACAAGCTACCTACACTCGTTACATGCAGCCAAGTCAAGGATACAGCCGTGTAAGCGATGGCCTAACAACCTCCTACCTCCAAGAATGTTAGGGGGCTAGATAGTGATGTGTGTATTGTTTTGTAATATTTAAATTTATATAAAACTCCAAAATTTTCACCTTCCCACAAATATATAAAATTTAACATAAGTTCATAAATAACAGTTATATATAATTATCTTAATTAAATATATTAACAAGTCAACTTCTATCGAATCTGCTATAGTAGAATATGCTAATCAATATAAAGCAATATGCCTATATGATTGCCTGGTAATCACTAGATTCTAGTGATTAACCTTTGTGGCTCCGATTTTAAGCTCCTGGGTTTGAATCCTGAGTCAGGTTGTGGAATAATTCTGAGGTTTTTTCTTTTAAATAAATTTTTAGTAAATTATAAGCCCGGAGTCTGAAAGTTAGTGGTGTTACAACCCTCTGCCTCAGCGAGAAAATAAAACATTCTGACCTGGTCACTATCATCAACGTCCTAAGCCGGCCAACCCGCTTTGTAGCATCGTGACACAACACTAGGCACCATATGCTCTCTCCTATAAGGAGGGAGGCCTGGCCCTGTAGTGGGCCGTTAATAGGCTGATAATGATGATGGTGATGAATGGATTTTACTTATACTTACTTGATACAGATAGTTTATTCTTTGGAACGCGTCATTTCCATGTACTTTTTTCATGATATACAAATATTCATACAAATTAGAGTCTAACCTAAAAGCTATTAAAACTACTAAAACTAAAAATTCCGATCGCAAACCTTAATGTTGTATCAACAGGTATAAAACCTGTAAATGATAATTATTTTACCCAACTTTGCCGAATGATAAATAAAATGGAAATATAAAGCAAAGTAATGAAATGATCAAAAAAAACAATAACAAACATCAATTTTTGACAATGACAATTTGAAAAGCAAAGCTGCTTTCGTATTGAAACTTGAATTGGAGCTTTGTTAGCAATTTAGCAAACAGCATTAATTTTAATATTTTAATCAAAATTAACGAACAAATAATTGTTTATGCTGCATATTGATGTAGCTTATAATAATATATATATATATATGGGTATATCAAATAATTATTTATTTTTAAATAATTTAAAATGAAAAACAGTATTTTGGTTTCTGAACAGAATATTTTTCATTGACACGACATTGACAGTGAAATCAAAATTTGACGTTTGATTTAGATTTGAATTTCATTCATTTTCTAAGCAAATGACAGAAATGGTTTGAAAATATAAATTAAGGCGCCACAATAAATTATAATTATAGCAATTGGTTTCAATATTCGGTGAATTTTGTAATACCATTTCATTTCTCTCAAAAGTGCTTTTATAAAAATTACATCGAAACAAACTTTCACTGTTGTTGACATAACCCTCTGAAAAATCGCAATGTTAACCAAAAATAGAGCTGTTTTTACAAAACTAAGGCCTCGGAGTCGATATCACTTTAGGTTTCTATCATCACAAGCAAACATAGCCGAAATTGAAGTGCCTTTTTCTAATGGGTAAGTAGGTAATTTCAGAGGTTAGGTTATGTTCTGTAAGGTGTACACAATTTTCTCTATATTCTTTAAAAAAAATAACTAATATTAACAATACTCATTTCTCAAAGTATCCTATTCCTAAAAATCCTATTTAAGATTGAGCTTAGATCCACCACGGGACTCTAATGTGGGCTGGTGGCCTACATTCACGAGACTGAGAATTGGTTCTGAGTATTTCCCAATCCAGGAATTTTAACCAACTACATGACCTAAAGCTGCAAAGGCTAACTATAGCTCTAATGGGACAGTTAGCTTAATGATAAGCCGAGTATCTATTTCAGCTTTTTATTTATTTGTTCTGTTTTAAAATTTATTTTGTACCAATATGTTTATTAAAAATAAACAGACACAGGAACAAGAATCTTACATTATTTTCAGAATCCCACTAAAGCTGACAACTGGCAAATATGCAAGGTTTGCGGATGGTGCATGTGTGGCAACCCTGGGGAACACCAGTGTGTTGTCCACAGTTGTGTCCAAAGCCAAGCAGAGTGCCAGCAACTTCCTACCGCTGGTTGTGGACTATCGGCAGAAGGCTGCTGCTGCTGGACGTATACCTACCAATTTCTTGAGGAAGGAACTTGGTATGCTTTGAAATATCATTTGAATGTATAAATGTATCTTGTGTAGTAAAAGAACTCTTTGTACTAACTTGGCGGCTATAGCTATTACTTGACACACAACCACCTTCTTTTCCAAGTGCAGAAAAAGCATGGAAAGAAGAAGAAGAAACTGTTAGTACAGCAAAAGTAAAGAGCTTGCTGCAACCAACTGTCTACTGTTACTGTTATCTGGTTGTTGGGATATGGCTGCAGGTCAATATCCATTAAATTAACAGAAATAAGGCTAATAACCTATAATAAATAAGGCCGTGGGTTAATAGTCTTATTTCCATATTATATAAGTCTTGCTTGTATTCATCATGATTTACTAATTTTCATAATTACAAACTAAGCTATGTCTAATGTCTACAAAAAAAATTAATTTGCCCTGGTGGCAATGCAAATTATTTTTTTTTATAGACATTAGACTTGTAAAACTGATGGTAAACACTGATGTAAGATGGGACACCCTTGCCTAAAATTTGCAGCTATGTAGTCTAAAGAAATTTAATAACAACTTGAACAGAAGTGTAATAAAAATTATTGTAATAAAAATATTCTCAATTATGTATTCCTTTTTAGGTCCAACTGAGCGAGAGATCCTAACATCACGACTTATAGATCGTTCACTCCGTCCACTCTTTCCACAGAGCTACAATTTTGACACACAAATAGTGTGTAATATGCTCGCTGTAGACAGTACTAACCCTCCTGAAACTGTTGCAATTAATGCAGCTAGTGCAGCCCTGGCCTTATCTGATGTGCCTTGGAATGGACCTGTGGGGGCAGTTAGGTGAATAAAGATTTTGTTTTTAGCAATATAAATGATTATTTTTAACTATCAAAATATCTGCTCATAGTTGATTGACTGATCACAGATAGATAATTTTATACTAAGAAAGAAAGCAATGTATACTTAAACTAGACTTTACTCAAATGTAATGTAAAGTGATCATAATTTGAATGATCAAAGATGAACATGAAAACTTGAACTGGAAGGACACGCCAATATGGTATTGTTAAACACCATTTTCATGGAAAGGATGTTAAGCTGCAAGCTCACATTGAAGCGGTTTCGTAGGTATAATCTATAAGGCTTGCTCTACAAAGCTTGACAGGCATGACCTGACAGATGGACATGATGATGATCATTAACTGCAGCTTTAGATTAATAGTAATATACTTTTCATATCAAAACACAAAGAATGGATTTGTCAGTATATCCATGGGCACCGAATCTACCTGTATAAAAAATTTATAACAAAAAAATCGAACCAACTCAAAATGCACTAAAAAGTAAGAAATAACTGCGTCATTTAGTTGCTTTACTTTAATGTAATAAAAAAAAGAATTATCAAAATTGGACAACTCTGTAAAAAGTTATGAGTGGTCATACATAAAAAAAAATTATACATGTTGAATTAACCCTCCTCCGTTTTTTTTCTTTTTTTCGTCGGTTAAAAACACATCTACTTCAATTTTTTTCTTATAGGTTAGGACAAATAGACAATGAAATTATTGTAAATCCCACAAGACGGGACCTTGAGAAGTCAAATCTCAATCTGGTGGTTGCAGCAACCGCCAGCAATTTGGTTGTGATGCTGGAAGGCCATGCTAACATCATCCTTCAACAGGACCTACTCAAAGCCATCAAATTAGGTATGAATGTAAGTCGAATTGCATATTCTCTTGTGTTTGTTTCAAATATATATATTTTATAGTAGCATATGTTGAAGATAGCATCGATGTGAGATTTTGTTTCTCTCTTGATTTTTTATCTTACAGCTTGTCTTGAATCAATGCCTATATATTTCAGACTTAGATCAATGCTTAAATTGATGTTGTTTACCGCTATGAATATTTGCAATATTTTTTCATATAACCATGCTTGATTATTATTTTCATTTATTTATACTAATATAATAAAGCTGAAGAGTTTTGTTTGTTAAATATTCATTATTATTTCAGGTACAAAAGAAGCTCAACACATAGTAAGAAGTATTCAAGCTTTGCAGAAAACTCACGGTAAAACAAAAAGGGAGTATGAGATCCAGGTGCCTTTGGACCAAAGTGTATTGGATACAGTGAAAACATTGTCTTCTATGAAGATTAGAGAAATTCTAAGGTTATCAATTTAAACCAATACCAAGTTTTATAAATGACTAATAATAAAAAATGCCAACCCATTATTTTAATGTTATTTGTACATCACTAAAGAAAAAAAATATATATACATGCCGAATTGAGAACCTCCTCCGTTTTTTTTCGAGAGAATTAAAAGAGGTGATAGTTTGTATGTCTATATCTTTGTTACTCCTTCCCAATGCAACTATTGACCTGATTTGGTTGAACTTTAGAATCGAGATAGATTATACTCTGGTTTAATGAATCATAATAAATAATAATAAATTCAATAGTTTTTAATCGAATAATATTTCCCATATAGCCGCAAAGTAAGCAGACCATAAGTAGCTGGGTAATCCCTTGTTATATATACCATTACTCTTGTTCCATGGCATTCCATTGTCCACTGCGCGAGTGTCACTCACATATAATAAGTTTCGTTGGTTAGAAACATTGTTAAAATTGCCTTTTTTCTAAATGAAAGCAGAGTTACTCATATAATGGACTATTAAAAACAGGTTGATGATTTTATTGTTCTATTTACTCTATAATATATGACTTTTTGTCTACAGTGATCCAAGCCACGACAAAATATCACGTGACAATGCGATATCAGAAGTGAGACAAACCGTGCTGAACCAGCTACGTGAGAGTGAAGTAGATGTCACCACACTACAAGACTGCTTCAATACCAACCTCAAGAAGATATTCAGAGATATGATCTTCGAGACTGAAGTCAGATGCGATGGGAGACAGTTGGATGAGTTGAGGAAGATTAGCTGTGAGGTACAATGCTTGTTAATTTTTCTTAAAAATGGAGCATTAGTGCGTTTAATGATTCCATATCAGTAAAAATCATTTTGTTTTTGCAAGATTTTTAATTAGCAATGTTATCTCCACATATTGTAAAATAAAGTTGTCCGCTGCGTCCGTCGGTCTGCTTGCGATAAACTGAAACCTCAGTAGTTTGACTCCTAAAGAAGATTTAAATAGTCTAAGAGCTTTTATTGAAACCGTCCGAAATATTTAAGTTATGACTAAACAATGTATGGCAGTATTGTGCCTCTTTTTCCTTTTATTCCCATTCTTCATATCTTCTATAAAATTGTCACGTACAATTTTCACGTACGTATAAGCTTTTTTAGTTACAGCCAAATCGGGCGAATAGTTGCGGAAGGAGTAGAATGTACAACACAAACACGCAATGTTGTATAACAAAACACTTTTATTTAGTTTATTAACGATTGTTATGTATAAAGTATGATTAGAACCATATATCGGTCTGTGCAGTCATGTATATCATTTACGCAGTATAGTATCTCATTCACAGGTGGGTCTCTACGAGCCCCTGCACGGCAGCGCGCTGTTCCAACGCGGGCAGACGCAAGTGCTGTGCACCGTCGCCTTCGACTCGCCCGACAGTGCGCTCAAAATGGACACGCTCACTATGATCACAAGGTGAGACAGTGATTAGGGTCTTTTACATCTGCCGGTAGATACAACAACACGCTTGCCAATGTTACATTCTATAAAATTTAATAAATAAAAAAGAAAAGTTTCTATTTTGGAATAGCATCTGGGATGATGTCAATCTACTCATCAAGACGAATCAAACGAGCCTAAACTCGATAGGTTTATGTCTTTTTATTGTGGAATTCCCATGGCCAACTTGCTGCTCCAGCATCAGATTAGCTCCATGTCATCATAATATTGTCACGCGGATATATGTATGCATGAAAAATTCGATCAATTCGAACGACCTCCGCTAGTGTTACACTTAATTTGTATCCATACACATACACAAGACGACGTACCAAGTTTCGTCGACTGACAATGCGTCAACGGACTCTGAACTGACAGAAAATATATTTTGTTTTCTTATTTATTTTGAATGCACAATAAGTTACTAAAGGTTTGTAATTATACACATAGATTATAGCTAATAAAAGGATTGAAAAGAAACTGAGAGATTGATCCATCTGTGCCATAAACTTTTTTGAAGTCTAAATCTCATTGTTTTAATATTTATTGTTACAGCGGTATAAAAGAGAAAAACTTCTTCCTCCACTACGAGTTCCCGTCCTATGCGACGGGTGAAGTGGGGCGGAGTGGACCACCTGGCAGAAGAGAAGCAGGGCACGGGGCGCTGGCTGAACGAGGCCTGCTGCCCATTGTGCCCCAGCAACAGTGCACCACCAGACTCACTGCTGAAGTTCTCGAGAGCAATGGTGAGTGATCAGCCTGTATATGAAGGTTGAAGTGGGGCGAAGTGGACCACCGGGCAGAAGAGAGGCAGGGCACGGGGAGCACAATGCACCACCAAACTCACTGCTGAAGTTCTCGGCAATGGTGAGTGATCAGTCTGCATATGAAGGTTGAAGTGGGGCAAAGTGGACCACCGGGCAGAAGAAAGGCTGGCCACGGGGCCTGGGCTGAATGCCTGTTGCCCCAGCAACAATGCACCACCAGACTCACTGCTGAAGTTCTCGAGAGCAATGGTGAGTGATCAGCCTGTATATGAAGGTTGAAGTGGGGCGAAGTGGACCACCGGGCAGAAGAAAGGCAGGCCACGGGGCGCTGGGCTGAACGAGGCCTGTTGCCCCAGCAACAATGCACCACCAGACTCACTGCTGAAGTTCTCGAGAGCAATGGTGAGTGATCAGTCTGTATATGAAGGTTGAAGTGGGGCGAAGTGGACCACCGGGCAGAAGAGAGGCAGGGCACGGGGAGCTGGCTGAACGTGGCCTGTTGCCCATCGTGTCCCAGCAACAATGCACCTCCAGACTCACTGCTGAAGTTCTCGAGAGCAATGGTGAGTGATCAGCCTGTATATGAAGGTTGAAGTGGGGCAAAGTGGACCACCGGGCAGAAGAGGGGCAGGGCACAGGGTGCTGACTGAACAAGATCTGTTGCCCATTGTGCCCCAGCAACAATGCACCACCAGACTCACTGCTGAAGTTCTCGAGAGCAATGGTGAGTGATCAGTCTGTATATGAAGGTTGAAGTGGGGCAAAGTGGACCACCGGGCAGAAGAAAGGCAGGCCACGGGGCGCTGGGCTGAACGAGGCCTGTTGCCCCAGCAACAATGCACCACCAGACTCACTGCTGAAGTTCTCGAGAGCAATGGTGAGTGATCAGTCTGTATATGAAGGTTGAAGTGGGGCAAAGTGGACCACCGGGCAGAAGAAAGGCAGGCCTTGTGCCCCAGCAACAATGCACCACCAGACTCACTGCTGAAGTTCTCGAGAGCAATGGTGAGTGATCAGCCTGTATATGAAGGTTGAAGTGGGGCAAAGTGGACCACCGGGCAGAAGAGGGGCAGGGCACAGGGTGCTGACCAGACTCACTGCTGAATCAAGATCTGTTATGAAGGTTGAAGTGGGGCAAAGTGGACCACCGGGCAGAAGAAAGGCAGGCCACGGGGCGATTGTGCCCCAGCAACAATGCACCACCAGACTCACTGCTTAAGTTCTCGAGAGCAATGGTGAGTGATCAGCCTGTAAATGAAGGTTGAAGTGAGGCAAAGTGGACCACCAGTGGCAGTTCTATCCATTCCTCACAAAACAAAAATTTGTTCTGAGTTGAGTGACTGATGGGAACCTTTCGCCTTTCTTTGGTTAGTTACCACCCTAACGACAAAGATGTACGTATGTAAAGCCAAGCGATTAAGCATTCTGGTACGATGTCATGTTGAGACAGACAGGGGTGTGGTTTTCATTCTATTCCTAACAAGTTATCCCGCTTCCATCTTACATTCCATCATCACTTAACATCAGGTGTGATAGCAGTCAATGGCCAACTTGTAGGTAAAAAAAATTACTATTCAGTAATCATCATCATTATCAGCCTATTAATGGCCCACTACAGGGCCAGGCCTCTCTCCTTATAGGAGAGGGGATATGGAGCATACACCCACCACGCTAAGCTACGAGGCACAGGGGTGTAACACCACCAACTTCCAGACTCCGAGCTTGGAATATACTGAACATTTCATAGAAGAATGTAAAAGCTCAGAAATATTCCGTGACCCAGGAATCGAACCCAGGACCACATAGGCTAACCAGTAATACTATTTAGATTATTTATATATTTTCTGATTAAAAAGAGGTATAGAGGATACCTCTTTCTAATCAGAAATACATAAATACTTAGTAACTTTTTGGTTACTTGAGCAGTTTAATTTGTGTTTTCATAATTTTGTTCATTAGTAAATAAAGTTTAAAAAAATAATTTAAAACTTCAATATTTTGATTAGTGTCGAATACCCAATTATTACCATAAGTTAAAATCTCCATTAAATAAACACCTCTATTATTTTTTTTACAGGGTCAAGTTCCATGGCGTCAGTGTGCGGTGGATCGTTGGCACTGTTGGACGCGGGTGTGACCGTCAGTGCGCCGGCGGCGGGCGTGGCCATCGGCCTCGTGTCGCGCACTGACGACACCGGCCACGTCACTGACTACAGGATACTGACCGATTTGTTAGTGAGTCCACATAGTTGTACTTATGTCACTGCCGTCAGTGCGCCGGCGGCGGGCGTGGCCATCGGCCTCGTGTCGCGCACTGACGACACCGGCCACGTCACTGACTACAGGATACTGACCGATTTGTTAGTGAGTCCACATAGTTGTACTTATGTCACTGCCGTCAGTGCGCCGGCGGCGGGCGTGGCCATCGGCCTCGTGTCGCGCACTGACGACACCGGCCACGTCACTGACTACAGGATACTGACCGATTTGTTAGTGAGTCCACATAGTTGTACTTATGTCACTGCCGTCAGTGCGCCGGCGGCGGGCGTGGCCATCGGCCTCGTGTCGCGCACTGACGACACCGGCCACGTCACTGACTACAGGATACTGACCGATTTGTTAGTGAGTCCACATAGTTGTACTTATGCTACTGCCGTCAGTGCGCCGGCGGCGGGCGTGACCATCAGCCTCGTGTCGCGCACTGAGGACACCGGCCACGTCACTGACTACAGGATACTGACCGATTTGTTAGTGAGTCCACATAGTTGTACTTATGTCACTGCCGTCAGTGCGCCGGCGGCGGGCGTGGCCATCGGCCTCGTGTCGCGCACTGACGACACCGGCCACGTCACTGACTACAGGATACTGACCGATTTGTTAGTGAGTCCACATAGTTGTACTTATGTCACTGCCGTCAGTGCGCCGGCGGCGGGCGTGGCCATCGGCCTCGTGTCGCGCACTGACGACACCGGCCACGTCACTGACTACAGGATACTGACCGATTTGTTAGTGAGTCCACATAGTTGTACTTATGTCACTGCCGTCAGTGCGCCGGCGGCGGGCGTGGCCATCGGCCTCGTGTCGCGCACTGACGACACCGGCCACGTCACTGACTACAGGATACTGACCGATTTGTTAGTGAGTCCACATAGTTGTACTTATGCTACTGCCGTCAGTGCGCCGGCGGCGGGCGTGACCATCAGCCTCGTGTCGCGCACTGAGGACACCGGCCACGTCACTGACTACAGGATACTGACCGATTTGTTAGTGAGTTCACATAGTTGTACTTGCATTAGTGGCGCTGACGACTTGAAAATCATCATATTTTTAATCTATTAGATAAAAACAATTATCACAGCGCGTTACGTCAGTTGTATGTATGCTCCATAGAAGAGAGAAAATGTATGACGTCACGCAGTTCCATTGATCGTTTTCGAGGCATTTTAAAATAATATTTCTTAAAACCAATTTATCAAGTAAAAATGGGATATAAAAAATATTATAATTATATTTAATTTAATCAAATTTAATTTATTTTATATTTAACGAGAGGAGGTGTTGTTCCCGTTCCAAAACAATTTAAAAAGCCTATGTGTTAATACAGGGTGTCAGCTAACTCCATACCAAAATGTATTAAAATCGCTCCAGTGGTTTAGTCGTGAAGAAGTAACAAACATACACACACACTCACAAACTTTCGCCTTTATATAGTGGTATGATAAAATATAAATATTTATTATACTTAATTATTACGATTACACTATTCCAGTATTCAATGTTTTATTGACACCTTGTATATTATTAGGGCATAGAAGATTACATGGGTGACATGGACTTCAAAGTGGCGGGCACGAAGAAGGGCATCACAGCGTTACAAGCCGACGTGAAGTTGCCCGGCCTGCCGCTCAAGATCGTGATGGAGTCCATACAGAAGGCGTGCGACGCTAAGAGCAAGATCATCGACATTATGAACCAGTGTATCGATAAACCGAGGTGAGTTACTTAAGTTTGAGTGGCATTTATCACCACATCGGACGTCCACAGCTGGACAAAGGCCTTTTTTGCCCGACTGCGTCAGAAGGAAGGTAATGTTTTTCGATCGAATGTATGTTCCATTTATTTGGCACGCGCTATAGTCTTAACGGCTCGACGGATTTTGACACATGAGGTGTCGTTGAATTCGTCAGAATTGTGGCAGTGACACAGACTATATAAATTTTCAAAATGGCGGCTGTAATTGGGGGAAAAAAGGGGATGTGCATATTTTTTAGAGACAGCCAAACACTACGACCCTGAGCTTTCAGCGGCTCCCTGCGACACGATTGATGTCCTCAATTCACTTAGAGGGGAGGTCGAGCAATACTACGCTTTCCGGTGCGGGGTCGCCATTCTAGCACCTTGGGCCCCCAACATCCATCAGCTGTTCGTACCACGTGCCAAAAAACTTAGTTCTGCGACTCGCTGAGCTATGTCGGTTACTTTGGTTCCTCTGGTAGCATAAACTTTAATCTCATCTAATGAAAGTAGGCAATATAGGTACTAACTACACTAAATGGAAAATTCCTATTCCAATACTGGTTCGTAATATGTCCTCAGGGTAGGCAGTGCGTTTATTATGAAGTGCATGCTATTGGCGACGTGTAAGAGCAACGAACATACAGACAAACACACAAACTTTTGCTTTAGTAATATTAGTGGTATTATTTATCTTCCAGACAAGGCCGTAAAGAGAACATGCCCGTGATGGAAGAGATGGAGGTGGAGGCTCACAAGCGCTCCAAGCTGCTCGGCGTCGGAGGCTCCAACCTTAAGAGGCTGTACTTGGAGACTGGGGTGCAGGTGAAAATATAACACTCAAGCGAAAAAGCTGTATTATAGTTTGTTCGCATGAAGGATGCAATGACTCATCAGTGTTCGTCAGCCAAACCCCGCCCCCTAAATCAAATCCTTTCAAATTACAAGGTCAAGTTCACAGCGACAAGGGAACGCGATGCGCGTAATTTGAAGGATTTGATTGCTTAGGGGACGAACAGTGATAAGTCACTGCATTCTTTACACGATGGAAGTATTAAGATTTCTTCCGAAAGTGTTGGAACAAAGTCTTATAATTATAAGGTCTTTTTTTGCTTAGCCCCATCCTCTCAACGCGCGATATGAAACTTAATTATAAAATGGTATTAAAGTGATGTAAGTAACTCACTTAATTGCTATATTTATCAAATCCTAAAGCCACGGTCTTGTGGCGGCAGGTTTCAGATGACACTCACTCGAACTTATAAACTTATGTTAAGAAGCTTGGCTATTTTGAATAGGGAATCGTAGTTCTAAGGTAGTTAAACAGTAATATAAATTAGTAAAATAAATCATTGATTACAGTATTCCGGATAATTACGGAACATGACGGGACGTTATGTTTAATACACTTTTCAGATAAGTCCAATAGACGAGAGCCGCTACAGCGTGTTCGCGCCGTCTCAGACCGCCATGGAGGAGGCGCGCGCGCGCATCGCCGCCGCGCTCGCCGCTGAACGCACGCCCGAGCTGGAGTTCGGAGCTGTGTATACTGCTAAGGTATATGAGTTACGCGTGCGCAAGTTTTAAATAAGAATATTGGTCCACCCGAATATTATTATAGGACAATTACACACATCGCTATATAGCCCCAAAGTAAGCGTACTCGTAAGTAGCTTGTGTTATGGGTGCTATGATAACTGATGAATATTTTTATATATATTATACATAAATACTTATTATATATAGATAAACATTTTCCAGATGTGGGAATCGAACCCACAACCTAGGACGCAGAAACAGGGTCACTACCCACTGCGCCAATCGGCCGTCAACCCGAAGTGTATACAATACATAATTTGACCACTTTATACTAAACATCTATTATGGCGGTGTGAAAAATTCATTTGTTGGCCTTGACGAGCTCTGTTCGATACTATCACTAGTGGCTAGCAAATATGCAGGTAAACAACAAGACACTGACACTTACTGTGCACATATTTGTGAAGCAGCTGCAGCCCGCTAGTATCTTAGTTTGCATTATCACTTACCATCAGGTGTTATTACTGGCCAGGAGTAACACTGTAATGAAAAAAAAATTAATGATAAAATTATACAGTTTGAAATTTTCTTACAAAGTTATATATACACTCTATTGCAGGTGGTGGAGGTGAAGGAGATAGGTGTGCTGGTGACGCTGTACCCCGGCATGTCCCCGGCTCTGGTGCACAACACGCAGCTAGATCACAGGAAGGTGTGTATATTAAATGGATGGATAAATTGATAAATATTTATCAGTTAATACTACCGGACTTTTTCTCGTTCCCATGGGAATATCAGGGTACAAATTGGCCTAAGTCATTTCTCATGTTTATGAGTTTCCACTGGTAGTTTCAGAGTTTATCCCGGAGTAAACTAGCAGCCAAAGCAAATTAAAATTGGTTTTTTGAATTAAATGTATATACTGGTGTGAGATTTCGGCCGTAGCTAGTTACCACCCTACTGACAAAGATGTATCACAAAGCGATTTAGGGTTCCGGTACGATTTCGTATAGAAACCGAATGGGGTGTGGCTTTCATCCTACTCCTAACAAGTTAGCCTGCTTACATCATCACTTACCATTAGGTGTGATTGCAGTTAAGGGCTTGACTTGTAATGTACAAAAAAGTACTTTCAACTGTATTTAGTGAAAAGCTGCTGATATTCTTTTCAAATAACAATTTCTTTGATTCAGTGGTTAGTGGTCTGCTAAACTCAAATGTGTTTTCCAGATAATGCACCCGTCGGTTCTAGGACTGGACGTGGGGTCAGAGATCCAGGTGAAGTACTTCGGTCGAGACCCCGTGTCCGGACAAGTGCGACTGTCGAGGAAAGTGCTGACGTCACCTCCGCCCGGCATCGTCCGGAGATTGGATAAAAGTTAAATTAAACTATGAGAAAAAAATTGGACTTGTTATTGAATATACAATGTGTTAGTAGATAAATGGTGAAACATCCGGAAACGTACCGATATATTTCAACCTTGTTAACACAATTCTGTGTATAATATAATTATTTTAAATGAAAACAACAACAACAAAAGGCTTGATCCCTTGAAGATTTAAGCAAATCCTTGTCGACATATCTCCCTCAAGATTCTGCCGAGGAAGCTAATTACTTTATTCTGGGAATGTATTATCTCTTCCTAACTCATTGTTGACGGCTTCATAGCGGCGAATAAGATATTTATCTAATACTTTGTATATCGGGGGTATGCTAGAGCTATATAGCAAAACGGATTTAAATTCCATTTATTAACATATTTTTTTACACTTGTCATATCTACATTTAAAAATCAAAAATTTACAGAATGTGTTAATAATGTTTTTGCGAACCGCTTTGAACTAGTCCTAAAGTAAGGCCAAATAATAATACGGACTGGTGTCTATATAACTGCTCAATAGCTGAATATACGTTATTTTGTCTTATATTGTTAGTCTTTCTTTAAAGTAGTACTTTTTAAGTTTTTAGTGTAATTGTAAATATTAAATTTGTTGTCATTTAAACAACAAAAAATCGAATTGTATTTTTATTTTTGCATGTCAAAATACACTCCTCAAATATCCTTTTAAATGTAAGCGTCAAAGGAAGTTAAGTATGTAAAATCGGGGAGCAGAAAGAAAACTCAAAGCTAAATGTTATCTTACTTGCAGTCACATTTTATACATTTTAAACGGAAAGAACTATGGCTTACTTACATACATAACTAGTTTCAAAACTAAATTACATTGTCTAACTAAAAAAAATATTTAGATCCTAAACATGCATAACCAAGATTTTTCTTAAAATAAAGCAGGATATATGTTCGTTACTATTACATACGTAATGTAGGTTTTTATAGGGTATATTTTCGTTACTTCAAAATCTGAAAAAATAGGTCAGGTCAAGTTAAAAACAGCAGAACGATTTAGTAAGACAACACAAAACGTCAAAAACCAGTGAAATACCTAACCTGCCACTCTGACCAAATATGTTTAATTGAATGCAGTCCTACATACCATTTCTTTTGCATGACCTTCTAAACGAGGAAGTGCAAAGTGAGCTATTTGTTTCTCATCCCAACCATGTATAAGTACATATTTTGATGTTATGACTTATTTGACTTACAATCTTCGTAAACATTGAGTATCATCTATGCGTTTAGTTGAAGCGTTCAAAATGTAGGTATATGCTGCGTATCAAGGAACGATCACATTCGCAATACCGTTGTGCTGCAGAGAATAGGAAAGCCCAGTTTCTGTAGTGCATACTAAGAAGAAAGCTCCAATACCTAGGCCATATAATGTGAAATTCAAAATATGATCAGGGTGCATGGCAGTGCCCCCGCTAAGTCGAGCGCGAAGCAAGCACTGCCTGTATACTTTTACAGGAACCATTTGGCCGCATTTTCAGGCCCTATTTTGAGAAAGAGACAAGACTAGAATGCTGAAATTTTCGTCATCCAGTAAGCTATAAACACATACTTAAAATCCAAAATTTCAAGTCTGTAGGTCTTTCAGCTCCGAAGTTAAACAAAAGCAAAGTTCCGCATTTACGACACTCACTCATGATCAATCAAATGATGAGATGATCTCATCAAAATAGAACTATTACTTCCCATAAATTCAGAGAGCTGAAATTTGGTACAGAGTTGGGTTTTATTAACCAAATAAAGGAAAAACTATAAAAACTAGGATAATCGAAGATCTGGAGTACCTGGTGAACCTGATTAGAACACACAAGAGCCCAACCAAACTATTAGAGATCGACATATACCGCCTTAACAAAAAATTTCAACGGTTGGTTCTTCAACGTTGAAGGGTATAAAGTAACGTATAAAGAATGCTCAACGGCCAAGTCACACAACGTTAACTATAATAATAAAGAAATCGCAGTAAGGAACCTTAGACTTGGCTCGACTTTGTTTAGATTCCATTATTTTTTAGAGATAAACAAGCAGCTCCATCGAGACTTAGCTTTTTTACAGAATGTTTTTGGTGGAATATGCTTTAACTTATTATCCGGGGCAAGTTAAACGGTAAAAAAAGATATGCGTAGACATATCCTAGCTCAAGAACTTACGCCAGTGGTTTAACATGAGCTCCAGATTAATGTTTCAAGCAGCAGCCAATGAAGTTAAATTAGCCTTTGTTAAGTTTCTTGCCCCTAAGATACGGGGTTACCTAGTTTGGGTAACAATATATTCTTATTCCTTAATGATCGCTAACCTCTGATTGGAGATGGCACTAGTAGAAGATGCATTTAGAATGTTACGATTATGCAAAGAAATGAAACAAAGAATATAATTTATCATTTTTATTGAAAGAAAATATTTCTGTACAATAAAGAAAAAAATATGTATCACAAAAGGACGTTTTGTCGAAGGCACTACAATACAGTAAAGCTATATCCACACGCAACCGCACAGAGGTGACACGTGACATGTTCCAAGTATGTATTCATTTTAATAACAACTGCTTATTTAATAATAAATATAACTCTCAAATAAACAAAATTAACAGATACACAATATGTTAACCATGCACTGTATCTTGCACTAATATGACAGGTATGTTTTACACCTGTCAATTTTGTGTACAAAAAAATTTACACATTTCCAACCACTGCACAGTTGTACACGGACACCTTAACCCCCGCAGGATCTACATATAAATAACGTTTGTATATACAAATAACTCACTAAAATGTAATAATATGTCAAATTACATACATACATATAATTACATTTCTGAGTGAATTATTCGAGCCCGCGAGTTATATTTATAACCTAAGAACAAAGTAATTGTCAAAAAATATAGGAATTACAATATGTGCCACGAAACTTGACAGTTCATTTCTATAGCTGAAAATCATCAGTATCAGCCTGTTTAACGGCTCACTACAGGTCAGGCCTTCCCTATAGGAGGGGATATGGAGCGTGGACCCACCACACTGATGCAGGTTGTGCAGCATGAAGTTTCCCACGCTCAATCGCATCGCTTTTATAAACTCAAGTGTATTTCGTTTCCGGGTTCGACTCCCAACTCCAACTTTCGTGGCACATATTTTAACAACAATACTCTTAATAGGCCGACTACACTCAAAATCAATATTAACAAAAGCGTTAATAATAAATTCCAAATATAGTCAGCGATCGATTAAATATTGAATATTTAAATATAATTACAAAAAAACATCTATTCAATTAATCAAAACATAATATGTCAAATTCCACTTGTTAATACTTGCAGTCTTTGATTTCGTTGTGACTACCAGCATTAATAATATAATAATTAATTATTTGTTTATAAACATTTAAATATAAAATCTATTTACAATATATTCGATGATTAATAATAATTAATAGTAAAAATATAATTTATTTCGAATAGGAATACTCTGCGCAGAGCGAAGTCTAAGAAAACACCTAACACCGTGCATAAGGCTAATACAGAAAAGGTTACACTTTTATAATATGTAGTTACATATTTTATATTTATTAAAAGTTAGCACTTGGTGATAAGTGATGATGCAATGTAAGACGGAAACGGGCTAACTTATCAAGAGTAGGATGAAAATCCAGATCCTTTCGGTTTCAGCGCGACCTCGAACCAGAACGCTACATAGCTGAGCGTGGTAATTAGCCACGACCAAAGCCTCCCACCATATTATACCACATTAAGCACTACTATTATAAAATTGTAACCAAGTTATTTCTTAATGCTAATCCAGTATATACCCACTATATAAAATCATAACATGGACTTACAAATTAAGTTTAACCGACATATAATAGTATTAAAGGTGTTTAAAACATTAAACATGCGTCATCACCACTATTAACAGTCATAATAAAAGTTTCTAAACCCAAACCTTACGATTTCATACAATGAGTTTTAACCCTAAACAGTGCTCATACAATTAAGTCACTTGGTTCTATATTGTCTTTGACGTACGTATTATTTGTAATGTCAAACATTTAACACTTATTTACAATTTCAATACAGTAGAGAACCAATTAATATTACATTATTACAATATACTATGTAATACATTTTTGACTGGTCTCAAATATATGAGCACTGGCAATATAATACAGTGGCAATATGACATGAAACCTAGCTCTAATGGCGTCATGGCGGCATTCGTCAGGATTTACAAAATGGCTACCGCAGTCCAAAACGAATCCGCTTTACACGAACAGACAAAACAATATTCGAAAACGAAAACCGTTACAAAATACAAATGAAAGTTTTACAGTGGCATTAATATTTATTTCTGCTGACGTCACCATAACTTAAAAATTTAAAAAACTAATATTATATGTTCATGAACAAAAAAAATATACGTTATAGTGACGTCACTTTTTTACTTTTTTTATATACATAATATACTGAGATCATATTGACTAAAGCTGTCATATATTGCCACCATATTCAGTATTTTTGCGTCTATGCTTGCATATGCACTATAGATTTGTTATTCAATTATAATGTCTATTGTCTATGATACATTTACTCTAATTTTTGTTCATAATAATGTCTTTAGTGCATCATGTAAGAATAAACGCATAAATAGTATAAATAATTATTATTTCTGCCTCTAACACTATAATTGACAGTTGTAACGTGTAAATAACACTAATTTAACACCTGTCAATTTGGGTTATATGAATAACAGAAATAATAACATTCTGTAAAAAAAACAAGAGACAATGTGCAACACGCTACCAAAAAACAACAAAAAAGCTTACAGTAAATAAATATTGGCAAAAAGTACCATAATAGACAATTAAAAATAATAAATCAAGATTAAATAAATGTGGTTGTTGCAATATTTTATTAAAAAATAAATGGCAACTTACATTTCCTTTTAATTAACAAATAACAATTGATTTTGCAAAATCAACTTGGTGTTTTTTTTCAGTAACCTAGTTTAAACCTGGCCGGCTAAGTTTAATTAGAGAGGCACGAATCTTACGATTTAACGTCGATGGCAAGAAATGTTCCAATGCATTTTCTTATATTTTTTGTTATGAAAAATGTATAACATAGCCTCTTATGTCACAGTCGAACAATGCAGGGTATATAGAACAATGTTTTGATATATCAATCACAAATAATAATTAATGACACGATTAACTAGATATAATCTAACAATAACATCCATATTGAATAGAACAATTATTTTGACATATAACAGTCGATCAAAACAATTGATATTGTTATCTTTTGTCTAAACTAAATAATGTGATATATTCATTTGAATAATGGCATAACGTGGTCTTTGCGTATTTGTAAATAATCATTCACAAGATTCCTCATACATTCCTAACAATTATTATCCAACAGTTAAAATATACATAAACAATGAATAGCTCTGTCAAATCTGTTCTCATCTTGCATAAGAAAAGATAACACGAAAATTTAAAAAAGTTAGCATTTGACTGCAATCACACCAAATAGTAAGTGATAATGCAATCTAAGTTAAAAAGCGGACTAATTTGTTAGGAGTAGAATACTATCCACACCCCTTTCGGTTTTTTTTTATCGACTACATGTTGGCCCTTGACTGCTATCACACCTGATGTTAAGTGATGATGCAATCTAAGATGGAAGCGGGCTAACTTGTTAGGAGTGGGACGAAATCCACACCCCCATCTTTGTCGGTAGATTTTGCCAATCAATAATAATATTTTTTTTTACGTTTATCGTTCAATTTTCGCATTATATTTGAATATTAAAATGACAGTTTATCATTGCAATTTAATTACTACATTATTAGTAATTTTTGAACTATATTACTCAGTAGTACATATTATTTAACAGATAAACGTTCCCACATACCCTGCCTTGTCTTATCAAATACTTCAAAATGTCAATCATTACATATCGTTTAACATGAGTATAAAATCGCTTATGATCGCTTCGTCGATATATCTGACGTCCGAAGAATCAAATATCCAAAATAATAATAATATTAAGTATAATATTATGCAATCAACTATTCGAATAAATCTCTTATCATGTGGGTAACATTCAATTGCTGTAAATATACTTATTATTTATTATATGAACCTCGTGGATGTTTTACTAGAAGGCACATTATGATCACGTAAAATTATGATTTCGATTCTTATAAATATTAATATTAACTTTACATTGATAATGATCTGGAGATTACAGCCTTTAGAGGTAACATTAAGAACCCATGTGCGATTTTTATAAGTAAATTTTGCTTTTTAAAACGATTTCAAATAAAGTCTAGAAAAATGCGAAAATAAAAATGAAAATCAATAAATCTATTTCAATGAAGTAGATTAGAGATTATCACGAACCAAACAAATTAAAATATAGTTATTAAAATTTTAAGCTTTATTTGAAATATTTTTCATTGATATCTGTTTATACTGTATTTACTTTTTAATTTATCAGTTATAAAAACCTGTACACTAATTTGACAGCTATGAAAATTCTGCACTAAATTGACAGGTTTTGTAGGCGTGTGCCTCAATGGATTGCAAATACATAGGTAAGAGAGAGATAGATAGTAGTTTCTACTCCTCTGCTCTCGAGGGCTCAACGCCCTTTATTGCCAATTTGTATGGTTCGAATTATAGAAAGGTCCATTGACTTGCACAAGGTTTTTAACAATGGTAGGCACTCAGAAGTTATACACATTATAAAAACTTCAATAAAACTTTGTAATGAGTCCTCTGGGTATGCAATGCATTTATGCATCTATGAAGTGCACACCAGTAAGTACTAACATCAAATGTACTCCAAAAGCTGCATCAACCAGGTCACGTTACCTTATAAGTCAATATTGAAGGGCTCCATGGTCCAATCCAGTCCAAATGTCGAAGCTCCAGGTTACTGGCTGAGTCCAAAGAGTTTAAGGGCGTTGAAAGCAGTAGCGAGGGCCACGTCTTCGGGACCCTGGCCTAGGAAACCAGCGATCAGCTCCACTATAGCAGGCAGAGCGCACGGCTCGTTGCGTTGAAACGTGCAGTAGCGGTTCACGAAGTTCATGGATCTGATGGAGTGAAAGAATTAATAAATAAATGATTACACTTCATTTATGTACATCATCATCATTATCAGCCTATTATCGGCCCAATACAGGGCCAGGCCTCCCTCCTTATAGGAGAAGGGATATGGAGCGTACACCCACCGCGCTGCTCCAATGCGGGCTTAGGGTGATAATGTTTCATTTATTAACGATCACTATCAGATGTTGATGTTAGTGTCAGGGACCGACGGCTCAACGTGCTCTCCGAGGCACGAGGGTGTAGCACTCCCAACTT
The DNA here is from genome assembly GCA_034621355.1 of Mycalesis mineus. Classification (NCBI taxonomy): domain Eukaryota; kingdom Metazoa; phylum Arthropoda; class Insecta; order Lepidoptera; family Nymphalidae; genus Mycalesis; species Mycalesis mineus. The sequence continues at coordinate 12,718,511 of CM067901.1, forward strand.
CCCGACTCCGGACTTGGACATTCCAAGAATTTCATAGAAAAATGAAAAACTCAGAATTATTCCGTGACCCGACCTAGGATTCGAACCCAGAACCTCGTCATCGAAGCCAGATAGGCTAACCACTAGACCAACGAGGCAGATTTATGTACACCAAAAAATAAATATTATTTATTTATTTTTTGATATTACAATATATTATTTATTTAATATACAAAGATCCACCGGCATTATAGTGTCCTAAAATATTCCTAAGCCCAAGTTTGCCTGGAAGAAATCGCTGTTTAGCGATAAGGCCGCCTTTGTTCCATTTCTACTTAATGCATTTTATGCCTCTGTTATATATTAATAATAAAGTTCATTTTTTGATATTATATCACATGGCTTAACTTATGGCAGGACTCAACACGAGGTCATGGGTTCGATTCCCGCCCGTTTGTTGATCGGTTATAATTAATAGTTTTTACCATTTCTAACTTTGCCTATGTGGCTTAGATAAACGTAAATGCGAAATAGATATGTCCCAGAATCTACTGTCATATTAATACACCTGATACATGCCTTATCTATCATCTCACTTCACTGTTTATCTGACATTATCACTTGTAGCCTTCTGATGATATAAGGAAACAAAAAATAATAACATACTTTCAGTAGTAAAAATATGTGACAAAAAGTCAACAATTTATATTTTATTTTACTATTTTCCGCTAAAAACAGACAAATTTAAGCGACAAAGTCACCTCCACAGACCCTCTAAGTATAACTACAGTCTGAAATCTGAGCATCCTTATGAGAAGTAGGCTCTACAGTGTTCAATGAAAGATTCCATACTTCATTTACTCGCAACTATTATAGGACAAATTACACATCGCGACATAGCCTCAAAGTAAGTGTAGGTAGCTTGTGTTATGGGTACTATGATAACTGATGAATATTTATTATTTAATATATATTATACATAAATACTTAGAATAAATAGACAAACACCCAGACATTGGAAAATATCTATACTCATCAAAATATTTTTCCAGATATGGGAATCGAACCCACAGCTTAGGACGCAGAAGCAGGGTTACTACCCACTGCGCCACTCGGCCGTACGACAAAAAAAATATTACATTACCTTTCTGTAAGTGAATCCTTGACATGCAACGGCAGCTTAGAAGCTCTCATGTTGGGGTACATGAACGGAGAGTCTGTCTCGACCAGCAGTTTGTCCAATGGCAGGATCCGCTCAGACAGCAACCGCCTGATACCACCATCAGACTTATCCTTGCAAATATACCCAGTTATACCCAAATAGAACCCCTTCTCTATGTACTTGATCCCTTGCTCTACGGAGCCAGTGAACGAATGGATCACTACAGGTGGCAGGCGGTTGCCGAACTCATCCAAAATCTTTATCAGATCCTCTTGGGCTTCTTTCTCGTGAACGAATACAGGTTTTCTGAGCTCGCATGCCATTTCCACCTGCGAACAATTAAATTGTTGTCAGAATTGTGTGGATGACTGATTTCAAAATACTAGTGTTTTTAATTTTTTTTTAAACTTGATTTAATAACAAATAAATCTATAAAAACTAACTAAATTTATCAAATGATAAGAAAGTTAGTTACTACTAGATTAAATATCAAAACTTAACAGAGGCGGCCTTACAATGGTGTGTCGTACTTAAGTAACAACACCATAGTAAACTCAGTACAAATTTTAATTTTTTGAGAAATGGACGGAAAACCCCTGCTCCACAATTAAAGTGTGTATAACTTTGTCGGATTTTACTTTTATTTTCACCGTACGTCATTATTTTTAACCCCCGAAGAGAAAACAACGAGGTGTTATAAATTTGACGTGTCTGTGTAATGTATGTGTATGTGTCTGTCTGTGGCATCGTAACCCCCAAACGGATGATCCGATTTTAATGCGGTTTTTTTTGTTTGAAAGGTGTATCAGTCCAGAGTGTTCTTAGCTATGTTTGGTGGAAATCGATTCAGGTCTTCAACGTCATCAGGTCGTTTGTTAGGTGTGATAGAAATATTATACGTTCAGTTTGCTTAAAAGCATGTGTGTGATCTGACATTTGAAACACTAATGTCTTCTGGAACCACTGAGCTGGTCTGATTATAAGGCTCGAAGGTAGGAGACGTAACCCTGGTCTACCTTTTTAGTAAACCCATCGAGTTTGGGCTCGTTGAATTTGTCTTGACTTGTTCTTTTCATGTTTCTAATTTGGGTCGCGGGTTCTTTAATTTTTTAATTTAATTTTTATTTTAGTTTATAATAAATTAATAAAAATTTTCGAGTCATCGACCCTATTAGATAAGTAAGGTCCTGCAGACTGGTCCTGATATATTCCTCCTAAGCCCAAGGTTGTCTGGAAAAAGCCTTACTGAACAATAAGGTTGCTTTTTGTAACTCTACGTCTTTTATAATATTATTTTATATTTATTTCATGTCTATACACATGACATAAAATAAAGACAAAATAAGTACAAAACCTAAATCATAGACAAAAACGATTTATTTCTAAACGATGTATTTCTAAGAAAATCATTCAATTTGGGTAAATATACATTACAAACATGACTCAAAGGGTGACATAGTTAAAACCTTTAAATGTATTAGTTCAAAGCCTCATTAACTGAAAGTTAATGATACCAGCGTCCAGACATCTGTTGAATATCAGTGGAGCTGAGCACTCGAGATGCGCGCTAAATATAGCAGGTGACAAGCGTGTCATTGAACGAAACGTCTGGAGTAGGCCACTGTTAGGGCTGACGGCTTAATTGGTACTAGAACACGCCCGCGGTTTCACTCGCGCAGTTCCCGTTCCCGTGGGAATTTCGGGATAAAATGTGGCATATGTGTTATTCTGATATGTAAGCTATATTATTGTCAAGTTTCATCAAAATACATTTAGTAGTTATAGCGTCAAAGAGTACAAACACACACACACTCACACGGAGCTGCGTGGACTTATCTTGGGCGAAAATGCATCAGCGAGGCTCTATTTTTCAAAAAGTTTCCCGAAAATGTAATCAAAATTACCATGCTTTTCATAATTACAAAATTTTTCTCGAAATTTTAGGATCTAGAAAATTGCGCAAAAATTGTTAAACAATAATGTCATTTTAATTGATGGTTGATGGATCGCTATTGTTACCGCGCATATCTATTAACTGTGACCACAGCATTTTTTAAAAGTACTTAGTTAAGTCAAAACAACCCCACCCGGCCTCGCGAGGCTTGTGTTATTGCGAGGCCGTGGGCGGAGGGTTCTTTCGCCCATTGACAATTCTTTCTTAGCTTTAAAACAGATTTTGTGGGCTAGAGAATTTAAGTAGTTACTCGTATAATCAATATCAATACATCAGAATAAACACAAACAAAGACTACCCGCGCAGAATAAATGTATGTCGAGTGTGACATCTTTTATTTCTACCCCTAGAAAACTAAACCCAAAACACCTTGAGCACCACCCACAATCTTATGTGAAGGCGGCAAGTATTGTCATTTGTTTTCTGTGGTTCCGATGGCTCAACCACAGTTTGTGGTACACATTTGGCAGCCCTACGATCAAAAAGTGCAAGTGTAGGCGCGTTACATTAGATCGCTTTGACCTCTGACGATCACATCAATGACAAACAACACACTACCAATTCAGATACCGTATATATACCGATATTTTCGTTGAGAAGCATCAATGATCGCAACCTTTGCAGGAGTCTCCTGTCTCCTAACCCCGAAAAAGAATCAATAAATAGTCCTTAACTAGAGCTTATACTACTTGATCCTAAATTAATGACATTGAAATGACGAGCTTACTCTAGCAATTAAAGTCGCTTTTCGCCGTGCCTCTGTATGCGTGGGGTCTTTTAAATGACGCAACGGATTTAATGAAGTTTTCATTAATAATTAGTGATTCAAGACAAACAGCTTTATACATTTTTAAAAATAAACTATTAACTATACTAAAGCCAAACTTGATTGAGAATGCTTGTCAACAAACAAATTTAAAACGAAGGTAGAAAATGCAACACATTTTATGCCTCATAAATTTAAAATCATGTTTTGTTTTTTATAAAATCTAATTTAAAAGATATTGAATATATTAATTAGTATTAAGCTTACTAATCTAATTTATTGTCATAATTTCGTCATTAACAAGTTAACTAAAAAATAAGGTGTAAAATGACCAGTGATTTCTACCTTCATTTTAAATTTGTTTGTTGACAAGCATTCTCAATCGAGTTTGGCTTAAGTATATATATAGACTCTTAGTCTAGTTTCAAGCAAAAAATTTGGACAAAATCGGGAATCCAACCTAGGACCTCCGTCCTCCACCAATCCACTGCGCATACCACTGCTGCGCCGTAAAACCGTATACACACACAATATAAACCTCATGTTATGATGCTATCAAGAGATTATACTCATTAGAGCTATCCAATAACATGCATTGTTTACATGCGCGTGAGTCACTCGTTAGCTACTCATAATAGCCTGTTTCATTAGACACGCTTATAATACGCCAATTTCACACCAGTCTCATCAGCCACCGAACTGTGGTACTTGCATGTAATCATGTCAATTTATTAATAGCTCCTTTGTAAACCATTTACTGTGTAGAGAGAGGAATATCTTGGCATTCCATGGATTCACCGTGCGGGTGCCGGGTCCATCGCGTGGCTGAGAAAAACTCCGAACAGAGCCCGAGACTTGAGACACGGGTGTAGGTTTAAAAGAGTACTCTTAGTGACGCGCGTCAACACTCACCTTTTTTTTTATCGACTACAAGTTGGCCCTTGACTGCTATCACACCCGATGTTAAGTGATGATGCAGTCTAAGATGGAAGCGGGCTAACTTGTTAGGAGTGGGACGAAAATCCACACCCCTTTCGGTTTCTTCACGACATCGTACCGGAACGCTAAATCGCTTGGCGATACGTCTTTGTCGGTAGGGTGGTAAGTAGCCACGGCGAAAGCCTCCCACCAGCCAGACCAAGACAAATTATGAAAAATCCACTGCGCCACGGAGGTCGTCAAAAACCATAAAGGTGAAAGTTTGTATGTATAGAACTATAGATGGTTGGATGAATGTTTATTACATTTTCACGCAAAAACTACTGAATTGATTTTAATGAAACTTCACAATAATATAGCTTACATAAAAAAATAGGCCACATTTTATCCCGAAATTCCCACGGAAACGAGAACTATTACTAGAGGATTAAATACTACAGAGATTCAATCCTAGAGCGTGTCCTCTAGTATTGCGGATACCGCAATAATGGAGAAGGATGCTCAAATATTGGTTTACTGATATTTGCAGTATTTCCTGAAATTTTAACATGGAGACTGTTAAAGGACGGATAAACAAATTCCTAAAAGACCAGCAACGCATTAGCAATGCCCGTGGATGAATGCTCGTTTTCATTGAGAGATCACAGAAAACGCACTCAATAACAACAGTAACAGTCAATCTTTCAATCAAATGACTGTCAACTCCGCCCACGTCTCTTCGACTGACATCAACTCTGCTAACAGTGAGGCAAGTCACTACTAACCTGTCGTTTGAACACATCCCTCTGCACCTGAGGCTCGGAGAAGTCGTTTGTATAGTTGACGCCCCACGCACTGACGCTGCCGTGGCTGTCAACTCCGCCCACGTCTCTTCGTCTGACATCAACTCTGCTAACAGTGAGGCAAGTCACTACTAACCTGTCGTTTGAACACATCCCTCTGCACCTGAGGCTCGGAGAAGTCGTTTGTATAGTTGACGCCCCACGCACTGACGCTGCCGTGGCTGTCAACTCCGCCCACGTCTCCTCGTCAAACATCAACTCTGCTAACAGTGAGGCAAGTCACTACTAACCTGTCGTTTGAACACATCCCTCTGCACCTGAGGCTCGGAGCTGCCGTGGCTGTCAACTCCGCCCACTCTTCGTCTGACATCAACTCTGCTAACAGTGAGGCTACCTGTCGTTTGAACACATCCCTCTGCACCTAGGCTCGGAGAAGTCGTTTGTATAGTTGACGCCCCACGCACTGACGCTGCCGTGGCTGTCAACTCCGCCCACGTCTCTTCGTCTGACATCAACTCTGCTAACAGTGAGGCAAGTCACTACTAACCTGTCGTTTGAACACATCCCTCTGCACCTGAGGCTCGGAGAAGTCGTTTGTATAGTTGACGCCCCACGCACTGACGCTGCCGTGGCTGTCAACTCCGTCCACGTCTCTTCGTCTGACATCAACTCTGCTAACAGTTTGGCAAGTCACTACTAACCTGTCGCTTGAACACATCCCTCTGCACCTGGGGCTCGGAGAAGTCCTTGGTGTAGTTGAGGCCGCACTCCCCGATGGCCACACACTCAGGTGCCGCTGCCGTGGCTGTCAACTCCGCCCACGTCTCTTCGTCTGTCATTGATTTTGCGTCGTGAGGGTGGACACCTTGTAACAATGACAAGTTGATTGGAAATCAATAAAAACCAATTTATGTTTTATTAGCTGATGAACGTGAATTTATTTTTTTCCATTACTTAACGAAAAATGTACGGTTTTCGGTTGCATTGTGCCAAATAGACTAAATCATGGGCATAAGCTTGTTAACAAACGCTTTTTATAAATCAGTATCTATCACAGCACTTCCCGAAAACAATATGACTCATGCTGATAAGTTATCAAGGTCCATAATAAAATCAATACCAGATCAATTCTGTCTAGAATATCAGAGAATAATAAATAAAGGCAACAAATGATTTCCGATTTAAAAAATAAAACAATATTTTTTTGATTAGACAATATTTCAAGATGTGAGCAACTTAATTTACCTAAACAGGCTATATCTTTTTGAACTAGTAACTTATGTGTTATTCAAATATAAGCAACAAGTTTCTCATTAAAATCAGTTCAGTAGTGTTAGTTTTTTATATATTACTAGCGGTGGCCAGCGACTTCGTCCGCGTGGAATTAAATTAAATAAGATTACGAAAATAAATATAACCAAAGTTAATCCTTATAATTATATTAGTCCTCAAAGATGAATAAATTGCACCCTTTTTCAATATTTTCCATTGATTCTTCGCTCCTATTGATTGCAGTGTGATATTAGATAGCCTAAAGCCTCCCTCGACAAAAGAAATATCCATCACAAAAAAAATTCAATTAGAACCAATAGTTCCTGAGATTAGAGCGCTCAAACAAACTTTAGCTTTATAATATTAGTACAGATTAACAATTAGATTTTGAGTGGGTCCCTAGATGGTTTTTAAAATACAGTTAAATGGGTGGGCTAATAAGGGTTCTCATCCACGCGTGTACACCAACAGAATTTCATGACGGTACTTCTTTTTCAGTAGAGTGGTACCTACTCACGGTTGAGTTCTCCCACCAGCCTGACCTGGACCAGTTCAGAAAATCTCAATCAGCCCGCCGTCTCTTGCTGAGAGAAAAACTCCGAACAGAGCCTGACACTTGTGACACGGGTGTAGGTTTAAAAGAGATCTCTTAGTGACGCGCGTCAACACTCACCTCCTCTGTTCAAGTTACTCTCCTTGCCCAGACACATTTGAAAAGATCCTACTAAACAGCTTTGGATACTCATTCTAATATGGAGCTTACTGCACTTCTAGTAAGCCTACCATTGCGCCATGGAGACCGTTAAATTATAATAATACTAATTTGATAGATGCTGTTTATAATGTTACACTAAATTGCTACAAATTTTTAAGAAATTACATAATATAACTAGTCTATCACATACTCAAGTTAATAATTAAAATATATATATATATTTTTCTGAAAGTAACATTTTTGAACAACTATTTATCATTCTCCACTATGACAAGGTAAAAGGCATACAAAAATAACACAATTAATTTAGTAGTTTCTTCTTTTGCCATTTAGCAGATAAAGATCAACACATATAATCATCAAACCATTAGCCACTCAGCAATCTGTTACACAACTTTATGTAACAAAATGATTTCTTTACGGTTCCACTTGGAGTCATCAGCATTTCATACGAATGCAGTATTGCAAACATTTTGTAAATAGGTTCTGTTGAATTGTTACTGTAACACTTAATTTGTATAATGTGATGGACATATATCTTTGATGATTAGCCTTGATGTTGTGGATTTATAAACGGAGAACCTGAGTTTGATTCCCGGCTGAGCTAATAAAGATTTTCTAGATTTGTCTTGGTCTGGCAGGTGGAAGGCTTTGGCCATGGCTAGTTACCACCCTATCGACAAAGTTGTACCTCTAAGCAATATAGCATTCTGGTACAATGTTGTGTAGAAAACGACAGGGGTGTGGATTTCATCCTTCTCCTAACAAGTTAGCCCGCTTCCATCTTAGATTGCAACATCACACACTATTAGGTGTGATTACAGTCAAAGGTCTTACTTACATATCTCATATACATGAAATTGACAAATGTTTCTCATCCATTGGTTATATGGTCGAAGCGTAATCAAATAGCATACAATCATAAATTATCGCCCCAATGCAACAAAAGAGCAAGCAATATTTTTGATATAGCTCCATAAGGTAACCCACAAACGAGGTTCGATCCTGGATCAAGTCATGGAATAATTTAAAGTTTTATTTCTTCTTAGAAATTTTCAGTAAATTCTGTGCCCAGAGATGGTGGTGTTACTCCAATGGTGGTGGTATGCCTCCAAAGCACATTAAGCAGTCAGTTTTGGTTATGATTGTTAACATCTGCTAGTAATAGTTAATTAACTAAACACTATCACCCTAAGCAGTATGGTGGGTCTAAGCTCCATCCATATCCCCCTCCTACAAGAGGAGAGACCTGGCCCTGGACATACTATCAGACAAACTTACCTGCTGTGGAGTATATTGTGCTGGGGTACAGGTGGGTCAATCTCAGTGCTTCCTTACTGCTGCATACTGATCTGCCAGTACCCATGATCTTTTGATTAAAAATTGAAGTTGCAACACTATCAGACAGACTTACCTGCTGTGGAGTATATTGTGCTGGGGTACAGGCGGGTCAATCTCAGTGCTTCCTTACTGCTGCATACTGATCTGCCAGTACCCATGATCTTTTGATTAAAAATTGAAGTTGCAATACTATCAGACAGACTTACCTGCTGTGGAGTATATTGTGCTGGGGTACAGGCGGGTCAATCTCAGTGCTTCCTTACTGCTGCATACTGATCTGCCACTACCCATGATCTTTTGATTAAAGATTGAAGTTGCAATACTATCAGACAGACTTACCTGCTGTGGAGTATATTGTGCTGGGGTACAGACGGGTCAATCTCAGTGCTTCCTTACTGCTGCGTACTGATGTGCCAGTAACCATGATCTTTTGGACACCTGCAACATTCACCTGCTTTTAGTATGGCTATCAGTAAGCCTCCATTGTGGTATGAGAAGTGGATTTACAAGACAAAGTTCCTGGCTTTAATCTTTGGCTGGACCCATTGAAGTTTTATTAACAAGTCCAGAGTGCCTAGTGAGAGCTTTCACCAAAACAAATCGAAAACTTCACATTCACGTAAAGGCAAATTTTATATGGAATTAAAGCAGCACCCCTGGCAGTATAGAGAGAAAACTCAAATGGGGTCATATAAAATTTGCATTTACAGTACTCAATATTGATGCGGTAAAATCTTACACTAGCCACACTGTTATGGCTAGTAGGAAGCTTGACTGTGGCTAGTTATCACCCTACTGGCAAGTCCATACTGCTAAGCAATTAACTATTCTGGTGCAATATTGTGCAGAAACCAAACATCTCTACATCAATAGAGTTGCTAATATACACCTAATATAGACCCAATATACACTCTTTGTTCTTGTAGAGTTATGCTAAAGATCCATCAATAAATATTAAAACAATTAGAGAATTGTTGAATTAAAAAATTAGTAATCTGTTTTCTTTAAATTAACATGCTAATAGCAATCATTAATGCACCAGTGTAAATAAAAGATTGTTTTCATTAAGTTTTTCCAACTGTGTTCAGGAAAAAAGAAAGGTGAAGATGACCAAATGCAATAACAAATAGAAGACAAATTAACACAAATATTTGGCACACCAGTAATTACTTCACGCTAGCTAGTGCTAATGTATTCCGCTGTTACATATACGTGTAATACATAACATATTTGCACGCAACTTTTTATTAAAATATATAACCCTTAAGGTATTTCTCACCTGCATCTTTGGCCCTTTGCACCACAGAATCGAGATCACGGCCGTATTTCTTGTTCGTCAAGTTTGCGCCAATATCAATAACAATGAGGTTCTCATAACATCCCTTCAATTCCTCGGAAATCTGGTTATCTTCGGACGTCATTGTTTAATTTGGATTGAAGCTTATTGGTTTGGTGTTTACCTGAATGTAGGACTTTATAAATATAATTTCTTATTATTTTATTAAATTATGTGTAAAACCAGTACTTACAATTTTTATCAAACACTCCTGCTTAATAAGCTTCTCAAAATTTCTTATGACTATGAAATGAACACCCTTTTCACTGAGATGCCACCATGTTTTTAAAGAATGTTCTCTTGAAATTTCAAATGCCAACACAGTGACGTTGGATGTCAGATGAAAGTGACTTATCTTATGATTGGCAAGTTTTCTGTTTCTATTTAACAAGTATTTAACCTTATTGGTCAATAAAATACATATGACATTGCGCAAAGAAAACAGCGAGTTAACGTTTCGTTTATAACTTTGTTACTGTAAAGTACTGTAATTGTTGAAATCTAATGAATACTATTAGATTTCAACAATTACAAAAATTTCAATGACTCCTTCAAACTGCAAATTATGCCTATTATTTTTCTTAGCCTTAGCCTTATTAAAAGTTTAATGAAAGATAGTTTTGTAGTACTATCTACATAAATGTAAAACGTGAAAAATGTAATCTATAGAATAACAAAACGCAGCTACCAACTGACTTTGACGTTGACACTGACAATACTTGAAAAATAAACATTATGCTACTAAATAAAATTGATCTCCATCTCTATGGAGCAGCCGTATATTTTCATCATTGTTATATTTAGTAGCATTATGTAATAAATCATAGTTGACGATTTATTCTAGAATTCTATAAACACTAAACAGTATTTTTTTTATAAAAAAAACAAATACAATCACTAAAAAAATGAGTGCTCGCAATTTTATATCCAAGAACATAGTGACAATAGTCATGGTTCCGTTCTTAATCGGAGCCCACTACGGCTGGATGAAACTACAAAACATAGATAGTCTCGTACCACCAGAGGAAAGAAAAAATCTACCACCGGTACGTATCTTCCCTACTTTACACACTTAGGACGGCTTTTTAAATGTTCTCTAGCGGAATGAAAATGAAGGAATAACTGATAAAATTTAAGAACAGCTAACTGGATCGCTTTATTTCCCTCACTGAACGGTGATTGCACTGGTAAGGTGTGATCGTTAATCGTCTGCTTCTAACAGAAGATGAGCAATTTTTATATTTTCACCTAAATGGACACCTTTTAAGCATGCATAGTTGCATACAGGTTGATTTGGTTAGCAGGTTGGCTGGCTTATTACAATCATGTTTTTACTCTTCTAGTAATCATTTTTAGATCATAATGAGCATGCCCGAAAGCTTAATATGCTCTTAAGCATCAGCACCAATAATTTTGCTTCGCTAATAGGGGCTGTACTTAATTTTGAGATCATAGAATTAACTACTTAATTTAAAAAAAACTTGTATTTATTGAAAATATTGTAATAAATTTAATATGTCATTACCTAACCCAGGGCTCAAAACTTGAAATCTTGTCTTTTCTTGTTGACTTGATAAAGTCCATAGAAAAATAGGTTATCTATTTTTTACATATATACATAGGTCGCTAGGAAAGTTTTGCAATACAGCCATATTTATCACAATTTCTAAAAACTATTTATACCACTATTTATACACTTCTTTGTGTTAAAAGCAATCATAAAAATTTGCTAACTTTTTTTTTCTGGGAGATATAAGGAGTCTTAGTTCCGGGCCGCTAAAAATGTAGTATAGCTGGCAAATTGCATACCCTGGAGCTAATCCTTAGTGTCTGTAAACAATCCGAAGTTACTGGATGCACGATCAGGACTGTACAGAGGACATCCAAGCTGAAGGTTCAGAATCATCCTGGGCAGACATACTTTGAATGCTAAGTAACTGTAACTGCACGCTATAATTTCTAAATTACTTTGTGTAAAATACCTCATCTTACAAAAATACAGCAAACGTTTTCTTCCTTACTAATCAAGAGTTTAACCTAGAGTTTAAGTAAGCTCATTTTCAAAAAAGCTAATTTTTTTTCTTGTATTTAATTGATAAGTCAAAATAATGTAGCCAGATTTTGACATTCCTGGACTTCTTAGCTTCATACTTAAAAGTTCTGTTTTCATATTTTTTAATTCATTTACACCGTTTCTCCCAGCATACATTTTGGTTTTATTATGAATAATTGGGAGTACAAACTGCAATTTATTTTTTTCTGCCAACAATATTCCATTGAATTTTGTGAAAGCTTGGTGTGGTAGTCTACAGATTTTTTCTAACGGCGTACAGGCTCCTTAGCAGTCTTTTCATAAAAAATCAAATTTTCTTTACATTTTATTTACTGCAAATTTCCATGGGGCATAACGCTTTAATTCATCATTTACACAAAAATTACCATGACAATATTCCTAATTTGTATACGAGTTGGCCACTTGCAGTCGATAAAAAAACTTTTTTGCTGTAAAATCAAATCAATTTAGTATTATGTCATAATCATAATACTACTAAAATGATATAATTTGGTTTCAGATATTCAAACCAGGAGTATGAAGAACAGAAGATTGTATAGGAACTGGACCTTTAGGAACAAGCTTAGGTTACAATTTAATGTGAAATAATATTTTATTTTGTTAATAAGTATATTAAAATAAATCCTGTAAAATATTGTTTAATTTATTTCAATTAATATTAATTTTTGATGACCTCCATGATGCAGTAGTGTGCTCTACGGATTCATAAGATTGAGGTCCCGGGATTCCCGGCAGAGCGAATTTCCTAATTGCTCCAGGTCTGGCTGGTGGGAAACTTCGGCCGTGGCTAGTTACCACCCTACCGGTACCGCTTCCATCTGAGATTGCATCATCACTTATCATCAGGTGTCATAGCAGTCAAGGGCTAACTTCTTCTTCTGAAACGAAAATTAGCAGATCACAGCACAGTGTATTAAGTAATGTTCCACAACATTATTTAATAAACTGTGTGTAAAACTTTCTCTAACCTCTCAAGGCGCCACCAAACGCTGCTTTCTTGTACATTTCTGTCACATCTACACAGCCAAGGATTAAATCACTATTATCTATTAGTGTACATACAATACGAGTACGATATGGAGTGTAGACCCTATGTCTACACTCCATATCCCCTCTCCTATAAGTAGAGAGGCCTTGCCCTGTAGTGGGTAGTTAAGAGGCTGATAATGATGATGATCATTTATTAATAAAAACTGCATTATAAAGAAATAAGAAGCAAAGATGAAGGCAGCATGATCACATTTATTTGTACAAGTGCAGCCTGGGTTAAATGCAATTTGAAGAACTCAGTTTCTACAACAATAAAATAAGTAAAGACTTACACCAGAACTACTGGACTGAACTAAGATGTCTGAACTACTTCACTTTTCATTAAAATTTTCAAATTATCTAATACACATGACAAAAGTGAGGAATGCCCTTCCAACGTCAGAAGGCAAGAGTGATTAGGCATCTTCTAGGTAAGCTCGTTAAGTCAAGCGCAAGCATATCTAGCATAAAAAAAATAACGTCGGCTAAAAAATTTTGCAATTATTGTTTTATTAGTATACCTTAAATGTCCAGCACTGTACACAAATTCAACTGCAGAAGCTAAGTTGCAAATTCTATTTTAGTATTAAAAAGGTCCTTGATGATACAATGGATAAGTAAGTTATATAAGGGTTCAAGATAAGGTGACGTGTAAAAGTGAAAGAGGTTATAAATAAGAAGAAACGTTTAATATTAGAGCCGCGGTCGCGCGGGCGGCGCTAGTCAGATGGTGGGCAGGTGTCCGCGCGCCTCGTGCTCCGCCTTCTTCTTCGGCGGCGCGCGCTCCGTCACGATCAGCTGCGGCAGCATGGGCGACGACTGCACCTGCAACGATACAAGTAACTCAGGTGCGGGTACGATGCCGACTGCCGCGTTGGTCTAAAGGTTGGACGACCTCCGTGGCGCAATGGCATGCGCGGTGGATTTATAGGACGGAGGTCCTGGGTTCGATACTCGGCCTGGCTGGTGGGAGGCTTTCGCCGTGGCTAGTTACCACCTAGCTAGGCTAGGCTAGTTATCGACAAAGACGTACCGCCAAACGATATAGCGTTCAGATACGATGTCGTGTAGAAAACAAAAGGGGTGTGGATTTCAACAACTCCTAACTACTACAAGTTAGTTTGACCGTTATCACACCTGATGTTAAGTGATGATGCAGTCTAAGGTGGAAGCGGGCTAACTTGTTAGGAGTGGGACGAAATTCCACACCCCTTTGAGTTTCTATGCGACATCGTACCGGAACGCTAAATAGCTTGTCGATACGTCTTCGTCGGTAACTAGCCACGGCAAAAGCCTCCCACCAGGCAGACAAAGACAAATTAAGAAAAATCTCACTCTGCCCCGCCGGGAATCGAACCCAGTACCTCCGTCTTATAAATCCACCGCGCATAGATACCACGGGGCCACGGAGGTCGTCAAAAACCAGGTACCAGATAGCAGGTAGATTATAGGTACTACGTAGTATCATCACAGATACCTACTAGGTTGATGATACTACCTACCTACCTACTCCTACCTAGCTAAGGAGCTAGACATATAAGTACTACAATATTAATCTACCTATGTCGGTCTACTTATCTACTGAGCGATAGCTAAAATTAAACATAATTCCACCACCTACACGGCTCAGGAAATGGATTCCGGAATGACTTGCGATTTCGCGCCGTGATAATAGCCTAGCGCCTGACCTTTGCATAAACTTGTGCCCTTACCACGGCTTGACCATGTTACAGTTGGACAAAGATTACATACCTACTGCACTAGTTAATTTTCAGGCAAGTATAAACTTAATCTATATTCGAAATTATTTTAACTATAACTCTTTGTAGTTATCCGGGTATTTATACAATAAAGACAAGATGTCTTTCTATCCAGGCGTCTTAAAAACGAAGAGGTAATTAACATTAAACATTTTATGGTATTGGATAAGCTTACTATAAACTAATGGTCTTATAGCGAAAAGCTTCGATCAACACCCTAAAAAGTTTTCGCTTGGTTGTTGATTCAAGGATCGGTTACAGAAGGCGATAGCTCTTGAGACGGCGCGTGTTGTGAGAAATTTCCTCACTCTGGAGCCCTTGCCTGGAGCCCTTAAATCCCACAGCAAGAGGACTGGATTTTTTTTATAAATTTTTAATGATATGTTTGGAACAAAGTTCCTTAACGCGCGTTGTGAAAGGGGGCTAGACGGAAAAAATTGTCACAAAAAGTTGTAACGAAACTTTTTGATATAGAAAGCTATTGTATCGCTTGGGAAGGAAAAGCCACCTGCGTTGCGCTGCTGCTCTGTGCTGTCGTCGTCTCGACAGCACTCCAAAACATACACCGCGCGAAGACAAACAACAAACACGTACGTCTCCCCGAACACAACCAAAATATATAAATACAGCAAATCCAATAAGTAATAATAAAGCAGAAAGAGATGAGATTATTTTTATCAAGCCGTGCGTATTCTATACTAACCTACATGCTGTTTTGTTTACGAAGTCAAGAGAGTATATATATATATATATATATATATATATATATATATATATATTTATATAGTTATAACTTCGTTCCATCCGGACACTTGTCAACTTTTTTTACATTTATTTAGTTTTTATAAGATGTAAAAATTAAAAAAAATGTAAATAAATAAATGATAGTAATACTCAAACACGCTCGTTGTAGTAATTTTATAGGTATTAATCAGTACCTATAACAACTGCTTCTATTTTTTTAATGTTATTATCAAAGCGTTCGAACGAGTATTAAGTATAGAAGCGCTGACGAACTGTACGATGGCTAAACTGACTGACTTTGTTATCCATGGCTTAACCTTTTCAACCCCCTGACAGGGTCAAGATATGGATATTCAAAGTATGTAGCTATGTGATGATAATATGAAGGTAGGCAGCATATTATGCTAACTGCTGTTCTGCATTAATATGAAGTGTGATTGACATTACTAGTATTAACGACATAAGCTATACCTAGCTATTTGCCATACCTAGCTATAGTATCTATATAATTATAAAAAGGCATAATTATCACGGCCTCTGTGGCGCAGTGTTAAATATGGAGGTCCCGGATTCGATTCCTGGCTGGGCCGACCAAGATTTTTTAAATTGGCCCAGGTCTGGCTGATGGCAGGCTTCGGTAGTGGATACTTACTACCCTACCAAAAAGACGTACCGCCGTACGATTTGGCGTTTCGGTGCGATGTCGAGTAGAAACCGAAAATGGTGTGGACTTCATCAACATCATCTTTTACCATTAGGTGTTGTAAAATACAATCAATTCATACTTTTGACTTAAGAGAAAAGTAAGTAAAAATAAAGAGGGTAGTATTAACAATATTGTAATTGCCGTGCCGTACCATACATGGAGAACAGTCTATAAATACGGGCGTCGTAATGGACCACGGGCAGTTCAAATGTGGAAGTCAAAGAGAGAGGCAAACTGTTGCAGTGTGTCCCTGCAACAGTAACTCAATAAAATGGATACCTAGTGAAACAGTAATTTACCTAAATAAGTGAGTACATTACACGTCTGATGGCAGTCAAGGGCTAACTTGTATTGAGTAAAAAGATACTAAGACCTTCGATGTCTGCTAAAAACATGAAATGCAATACTAAAATTTTGCTTCTAAACTAAAACCTACATCTGCTTACGAATCTACTTACGCCTAGTATTCATTTAATACATTAGTACATGTATATAGCAGTTTAACCTCAATAAATAATAGACAAGGCATCTTCACGATATTACTGTTCGCAATCAATAACAGCCCAGTTGCCAGTTCTCAGATCCGCTTTGATCTACTTCTTGAAGTTTCTTCAAATACACATTGCTTCATTTTGTATTTTTCTGTTCAATTTAATTAGTTAGCTGTGCGGTAGAAATAAATAATCTTTAATTTTGTAAGTGTCGTATTACACTGTGAAATTGCAATGCACCGAACTGCCGCCAATCATGGCGATATATAATTATTTTTAACCGACGAAAAAAAACGGAGGAGGTTCTCAATTCGACACGTATATAAATATTTATGTATGACCACGCATAACTTTTTTTCAGAGTTGTCCGATTTTGATAATTCTTTTTTTATTAGAAAGGGCACACTTCCAAATAAATTACAAGTAAACTAAGGCAACTAAATGACACAGTTATTTATTACTTTTTAGTGCGTTCTGAGACGGTTCTATTTTTTGTTATGTACCTACTACTACTACCTACTCCTTATGTTCAAAGCAAACTCGAAGTTTGGTGGGATCTATATCAGTACGTCTTAATAACGCGTACGCGTAAATCTATGTTTATAGTGGCTTTTTTGAAACCGATAGGATACGAACCTGCATCTCTTTGGCTTTTGCGGCTTTGATTCTACCGCTGAGCCACGGGTCGCGTAGCCATAGCGACTTTGTAAGGTAGTAGGTAACGTAGGCCCAGTCCCTTAATCTCTCCTAGTATAATATAGTGATAGGGGAGAGAGAGCACTAGGTAAAAGGACGAGAAACAACTTGTAGGTAGTCAAGAAGGGCGCCCCTATGATGGAACGCAAAGAGAAGTGTGGATTCCGGGTTGCCTTCCCGAGATTGGGCCCAAATGACCCACACATAAGATGATAAAATGACAAACAAAATGACAGGTCGTAAGGGCCATGGGTGGTGGTGGGTTGTCGTAGTACAAAATGAAAAGTTTTTAGTTTTTTATAAACTACTAGCAGTCGCCCGCGACTTCGTCCGCGTGAAAACCTCTTAGGTATCCTTCTAATTTTAAAGACAGACTTTCATACAAAATGTGTAAAGGCACATATAGTGTGCTCATTCCCCGCTCGCCCTCTCAATTTAATTTTTTTATAGTTTCCCGTGAAACAATATTCTCCGTTCCATCCCGTGTACTAAAGGTCTACATTTTTGTTAAACATTGTATGACATTTCAGTACATTAACATTAAAAATATATATTTATGGCAAGCTGATGGGTATAAATTGATATTAAATAGTATATTTCACTCTTGAGTCTAGCCCTCAGAATAAACAAAAATAATTTTACAATCCGACACGCAGATAGAGATTAGCCCGTTTAAACAAACGAACAAACTCTTCCGTGTACTAAATAGATATTTGAACAAAGATCGAATTCTTAATTCATCATAGTATATATAACATAGATCTAAACTCCCCTCCCGCACGCGCACCCCCGCCTTGGTGACGCTCACTTCGCAACGCAGAAATAGTAATATTTTAATTTCGCCATAATTTCAAAACCAAACGTCCAATTTTAATCTTATAAATACCAAATATTATCTACATAAACTGTTCTTAGTGATGAAATAATTTATTTTGATAAGGATTAATAGCATGAGTAAAATAAATGCGTTTAAATGTACTCTAAAAAAAAATTAAGATTTTTAAATAAAAAAATGGTTGTTGTGCCTCACTCGACATAGACAGGTATAGTGTGTCGCGAACTTTTTTGTAGATATTTATAAGATCTCCAATTAATTAGAACATTTTATGGTTCTATCTTTTATAGTTTACGCAGTGTACGCAAAGTAAGTAACTTTTCTGGTTGATTTTTTACACCTTGTGTCCGAAAAACCCTAATATTTTACGGAACCCTAATTTTATCCAAAATAAAATTTAGCCTATGTTACTGGTGGATAATGTAGCTTTCGAATGGTGAAAGAATTTTTAAAAACGGTCCAGTAGTTTTTGAGCCTATTCATTACAACCAAACAAACAAACAAACAAACAAACAAAGTTTTCCTCTTTATAATATTAGTATAGAAAAATATAGCAACTTTAAAGGGGGATCGACGTTTGGCGCGAGCTATACTTATATATAGCTGTACGTAAGCAGGAGTGCGTGCTAAGTAGATCAATACATACATACAGACAATCGTTGGCGAGTTACCTGCACTCTCCTCGCCTTCTCGAAGTCTTCGTGGTCGGTGTGCGGCACTGTGAAGAGGAAGTTCTCGAAGATGGGGTGCCTCAGCAGCTGCTCGCACGTCCACCGCATCATGGGGTCTTTGTCTAGGCATTTCTGTAGAGACCATTCAGTATCAACTATACTACATTAAATCAAACCTTTTTAATAATTTATTATCGCTTTAATAGCGGCCAAACGATCGTGTAGTGTTGCGAATGTTAACTCAGGTAGGTACTCCACTCTTGTTCCTCCTTTTTCTTTCTACCATAGAATAGACCACGACGTCGAAAGAGACATCGAAGGGCTATCCTCAATAAACTATTCAAACCTGAACTAAATTTCGAAATGCCCTACCAAAACACCGTATTCCAGGAAACCGCTTTCTGAGGAAAAGTGAGTAGGCATTTTCTAAGCAAGCGCGCCTATACTAAAGCCAAATTCGATTGAGAAGGCTTGTCAACAAACAAATTTAAAATGAAGGTAGAAAATGCAACACATTTTATGCCTAATAAATTTGAAATTATGTTCTGTTATTTTAAAAAAAATTATTTAAAAGATACTGAATATATTAATTAGTTTTAAGCTTACTTATCTAATTTATTGTCATGAATTCGTTATTAACAAGTTAATTAAAAAATATAGGTGTAAAATGACTAGTGATTTCTACCTTCATTTTTAATTTGTTTGTTGACAAGCATTCTCAATCGAGTTTGGCTTTAGTACCTATAGATTAATCATTATTTTTCTGGCATAAATATGCAATCATATTGCCTATAAATTTTTCTCAATAAAAAATATACATGTTGTAGCCACTTCGTAGATTTGCTCATTTTACGAAATGTTTGAGTAGATCATGAAATGGTCGCGTTTCCTAAAATATTTGCCTGTCTGTTGGCCACATCATGATATGGTCTGGGCAGTTCAACGATACAAAAACGTTTCTCGACGTGGCCAACTTAACGCGCGACCACTTCATTACTTCATGAAGTGGTCAAAATTATTTGATCATATCGTAAACTAGTTACACCCCGACTTAGAGTTGCCTTCGTGATTATTTTTTTTATAAACCACCCATAAATAGGAGCATTGCGAAGCGGGGCGGGGTGGGGTGTTAAAATATTTTATAATAATTATTATGGCATTTATAAATTGCAAAAAATCTTTGGACAAACATTATCTAGCCCCATTTATATGATTCGGCCAAACGTAGATGACAAAATCGTGAAACGTAGACGATTTAATGATCTGGTCAAATTGAGTTGGCCACATCATGAAACGCGGCCATTTCAAATTCTCGAGCATTTCCTGAAATGAGCAAATCTACGATGTGGCTGCGACATACACATATATCACACATCTAAGTACATCAGCACTTACATATAAGAAATCTAAAACCAATTCGTTGTTGGCGTATCTTTGCGGTATTTTTTTCTCCAGGGGCTCGAGCGTCGTCGGCTCCGGTAGCGCCATACCCTGCGACATTTATTGGATATATTTGAATTTTGAATTCAAATAAAATAAAAGGTGTGACTTGCGGCAGCTTATATAGCATACAGAGCAGACATTATAATTTATATGTTTAAATCAACTTATATCACCGGAACCGATTACCAAAAACCTTAGACGGTACCACGTAAAATACAAAAATCTGAATAGTTGTATTTGGACAAGATACACTCATAGTACATACATGTAGAAAACCACCTGCCTCGTTGGTTGGTTGTTATTTCTTATTAGAAATTCTCAGATTTAAACCCCCATTATCAAATAAAACAGAGTAAAAAAAAGCTATACATATGCCTTTCGCAGAAAATAATAAGAACACGTCCTGCAATGCCCTGAGTATGTCAACTTCAGGTTTACAGTTTCATCTACAATCATACCCCACATCAGACCAGAAAACGGCAATACACTATCATTGATGGCGTAACTTCTTTGGGCATTTTTTTCTCTGCTACTACTAAAGTATGAAAACTATAGAAAGTATGAAAACCTGAAAGAATGTATTCTGCGAGAATATAGTCATATGCCTCGGCAGCAAGTCGCCGAGAGTTTTCCTGATGAGGTAGAGCTGGTCAAGGTCACTCTTGCCTGGCCACAGCGCTTCGCTTGATAGCAGCTCGGCAAACACGCAGCCTGAATCATACAAAAAATCTTACTGGTCTGGGAGGAGAGATATTCCCAGAGTTAGATGGTATTAGGAGATGAGTAAGTTAGTTAAGCTGGTGTAGTACGACAGACCCCGAGCGATTCCAAATATAATATTTTATACAATCAAGCTTGAAATAGAGTTGAAAGTTGTTTTGGTATGAAATTGCTACCTAGTTAAGTATTTACACCTTATTTTATTGGGCAAGTGAGTTTTAGACAAACTGTTTTCTGCTCTGGATTCGATTGACAACAATCGAACATGGGACAATATACATTACATGCACCTTTTTTGCATCATCACTTACAATCAGGTGTGATTACAGTCAAGAGCTACCTCAAAGCTAGCTCAAAACTCAAAATTAAAAACATTTAACGCTCGGGTGTGTCAAACGTAAACGTCCGATACGGTCGAAACTTGAACCGCGACTTTAACTGATGAAAACCAATTGTACAAAATACAAAATAAAGCCACTGGTCCATCACTTACCAATAGCCCAAACGTCAACGGGGGTGCTGTACATGGTGTCCCCTACGAGCAGCTCGGGCGCGCGGTACCAGCGCGTCGCCACGTAGTCTGTGTAGCTCTCGCCGGGGCCTGGACATGTAGTGACAACAGGGAGCTTAGGCGCTGCGAGTCAAAAAATTCGGGTTTCTTTCCTTTGGTTCCGATTCTGATAATCTATGTCAATTGGAACCTTTACTTAATTACTGACATAAGCGTGTTTTATACTGCGATATACATACTTACTGGTCAAATAAGTTTCTAATTATTATCTAATATAAAATAATTAATTATCTAATATAAATCATAACTATCCTGCGGTATATTCAATCATTTTCATATTTAAACAACTGACAGTCTTTCGACACGTTTAAACTTTAAAAACCTCCCGACATTGTAAATGATTATTCGAATCATTAAAGTCTTAGAACCTACAATAAGATGCCTCAGGTAGACAGACATACACAGACACACTAGTTGGTTGTTATAAATAGAACACGACCCTTGCAATTTCAAAAGAAATACGTCAAAAGTAATTACAATGGGCCGTGTAATTGTTTCGTACCAACTACCGTTTACGCAGCTCGGAATAGATTAGCCCCAAGCCGCGGAAGCCTCGAGCCATGCTATATTTGGCATGCCCCAAGGACGGTAAACTTTCAGTGTAACCACGTGCTATGGGCAGAACAACTTGCACGGTTTAGAGAAGTTTATTCTTGTTACAAGCTTTAATTTACTTGTAACTTGCTCTGTTAAGTATGTAGCCTGTAGGTAGTAGTTTGCAGGATATTATAGTTGTAGTTTGTGCTCAGTTATTCGACCTCGTATCTCCTTCGACATCGACACTAATATTATTAAGAGAAAAGATTTGTATTTTTGTATGTAACAAATAAACTCATAAAGTACTGGACCGATTTTAATAATTCTTTTTTCATTAGAAAGCTACATTATCACTGAGTAACATAGGCTATATTTTATATTTCTATTGTATATATTACCCGAGTTATCGCAGTTTTTGTCGTTCGAGTCGGACCGTGAAATTTATTAAATCGGCGTAAATCGCGTGCGCTGTCTTACCTATTGGATATAATTGAAAACATTGTAGCATATATTTATCTTTTATATTTTAGCAGATATATAACTTTTTGTGTTTTAAAAAATCTTTTAATTCATATGCTTAGGTTTACGTCATTATTAATACAACTAAACTTAAAACCTTATTAAAATAATTTTTTTAATAATCACAAGGATATTATAGAGATAAGATTTGCCTTTTACAGTATGTTAATTAGTTATATAGTTTCGCAGATATTACAAAATTTCTAAAAACTGCGACTCTATAATAAAACATTTTATTATGAAGCTAGACTCAAAAGTGATCATTTATAAATTTTTATTTAAATAAATAATTTAATATTCAAGACTGTCTCAATACCTGATGATTACTTTTTGTATTATTGAAATCGGACATTCCATCCGAAAGATATCATGAAATTGTAGTACTGTTTCGTATTTCCCGGCCATTCACGAAAAGTTTAAAGAAGATCCAATATTTTTCCTAAAAAAGAAAATCTTGGAACGTTGATTCATGGTCGTTTTAATTAGCATGCTTATAACTTAAATATCTGTACCTATTTATGTCTACCCGTGCGAAGCCGGGACGGGCCGCTAGTTTTACTATATACAAGACATCTGATGGGATTTCATTCCTATGTCGTTGATGTTCCTAGGACTCGAACGTAAGATCAGCTTTTAGAATGCTATACGCATGGCTATGATCTGGAAAACCTTTCCTAGATCTGTATCTCCTCCGGAAGAAGTTACACGGTCTTGTGAAGTTTATTTTTACTCTCATTAATTTTTATTTACATTTGTTTTCAAAATCTCGAACAATGTTATACATAAATATATATAATAATACTATTAAAATTTAGTAAAAAAAATCATCTGTTCCTCCGCTTGCGGGGTTTTTAAGTACCCAAACAACCGGTGGTCAGGGCTCCAGAATGTGGAACCATCTCACAATACGCGCCGTTTCAAGGACTATTGCATATATTGCTATGCATTCTATATAGGGCTACTAACTTCGATACAACCAATATTGTTACAAGCTTTACTGGTAACCTGCCCAGTCAGTATGTAGTACTTTGCAGGATAAAATGTTCAGAAATTAAATTCGAATTTGTTTATGCTCATACCTCTTTCATCATTATACTGACATCGAGAGGAATTTCATAGGTACCTTTGTCGTTTATGTCCTTAGGATTCGTACAAAGTGATGAGCTACACCTACTGCACTGTTATAAGGTAGTAACAGTTTTCAATTGTCTGGACTCAAAAGCCTTTTACATTGTAGAGCCTACAAAATAAACCTATCGTAGTATTTTCTCGTTAATTATGTACCTACGCAACCCTAAAACACCGCAACCTTGGTTGCGTTAGGAAGGCCAAGGTTGCGCAACCAGTTGCCGGTGGGGAATGAGGTTAAAATGAAAGTTGTCATTTATTTTCTTACGACGTACCTTCATTTATAATGTTCAAAGGTTGTCCAGATTTGAAGCTTGAAGGTTAACTTAATTAGTTCGTTTTTTTTTTCAAGTCAATTTTGTAAATAATAATATTAACGACCTACTTATAAATAATCTACATGACGGCGAGGTGTTAAGTTAGTCAGTTCTTGGAATATCGAAGGAGTGAAGGAAAAAGGACTTGTTTTGCAGTTAATACATTTACTCCCAATTATCTCTTCCTTGCTGTGTGTTTAATTCTGACTCGGCTGTCCAGGGGTTAGCTTATATGAGGTTACGTGTTAGGGTCCTGGTTAGGGATGTTTGCTTTTCATCCATCTAAGAAATTATCATGGAAAATAGATGCGTTATATAACACCCTTGTCTCGAAGAGCGAAATAGCCCGGCCATATTAAACATATTCTGCTCCCCTATTCTGTAGCTATTTTCCTATATATAGAGAGATAATGGTAATTATATTCTACCTCTCGTTATCTATAATAAAAGCAGAGTTACAGAATAGGAGGGTAGATGTTAATGTTAATGACCGGGTTATCGTGCTCTGATAGTGATCGTTACAAGAGTTAAAATGATCCCCTAGTCGGCCAATTCGCAGTGGAGCAGCATGTTAAATTTACCCTGGAATTTTATTTATTTGAAAGGAAAAGGGTAATTAAAATTATAATTAGTAATTAAATGGTAATTAAAATTATATATCAACCAGAGAGGTTATGAAAATGCATGTGCAAGATTGTACATACAGCTCGCAGTTGTCAACCAAACCCGTTTGCCTTTTGAAACCGGCGTCTATGTGCCGGTGTTGCGACACTGCACTTAGACGCCGGCTTGCGACAGCTGACATTTGAGATGGCTCCGAGTTCAAACCCGTGCAAGCGTGTCACGGTCGCGCGTGTTTGATCTCGAAAGACTCGCTGCATACTCTCGACAGTCAAACACAATTTGACGAAAGCGCGAATTTAATTGGCACATCAGGCCTATGGTACAACCACTCTATTGAATAGAGCAGAAGTCATTCAACCGACAGACTGTCCTTAGATTCGCAAAAGCGAAAAATTTTTTAACAAAAAATAGAACCGACTCAAAGTCGGTTCTATTTTTTGTTAAAAAATTTTTTCCTTAAACTTGCTGGCACTGACTCCTAGATATGCTTAAGTAAATTAAAGCAACTAAATGACACAGTTATTTTTTACTTTTTAGTGCGTTTTGAGTCGGTTCTATTTTTTGTTAAAAAATTTTATTTCTTACTTTTTAGTGATTTATCGCCACGTAACGTACTCGTACTATACTGTCATAGTATATTATACGGCACTAGTAGCCAAAAAGCTACCGATACCGAGACAAAAACCGAAATGCCTCCAAAATTTTAAGAGTTCCTTCAATTTCCCCAGGATATCATCATCCGATCCTAACATGATGACAATGGGACCATGGGAAGTATGCTCTTTCTAATAAAAAAAGAATTATCAAAATCGGACAACTCTGTAAAAAGTTATGCATGGTCATACATAAAAAAAAAAATATATATATATATATACGTGTCGAATTGAGGACCTCCTCCGTTTTTTTTCGTCGGTTAAAAATTTGATTAATTGCACGTAGAGCACAGCACCTTGTGCTTTATAGGCGATTTGTACATGAATTCACCGATGATGGGCACTTTGTTATACATTCTCGACGCTATGACGAAAGTGAGATTTTGACTAATGACACCAGAGGCCTACCAGCGTCTTGTCGATTTATATTTTAAATCAATGAAATCCATAAAATTATGATTTGGTGGCTGGTGGGTGGGGGTGCTGAGCTTCTAACAGGCCTACGATGTATCATCGAGGTAGAATAATCTGAACAAAATAGGAATCTGAACAAAAAACAAGGGTTGAAGTTGGGGTTGGATTTTCCAAAAATTTTAATTTTAATTTGTTAAGGCTAGGTTAAGAGTAACCGAACGACGAACTTGTATGTAAGGGGTATAAGAGTGAAAGAAGCCAAGAAAGTATGAAAGGACCGTGGCATATGGAAGGATGTTGTCTCTGCCTACCCCCACGAGAATGAGGCGTGATATATTATGTGTATCATAAAGAGGGCAAATTATTGAAGCGTTGATGTTGCTAGTTCAAGACCATTAGCGATAGCTCTGTATCGTCGGCCGTCAGTAGAGATGGCGCGATACCGACTGTATGCAGCTGTGCAGGCTAGCTTATCCGCCATCGCTCCAGTTTATAGCTCGAGTACTTCTAACTCACTTTATTGCTACGTTTTCTTAGAATAAAATGCTAACAATTTTCATCGGCTATTTTAGTGGCTCTATACAGGGCCAAATCTTCCTCATTAAGTTATTATAATATAGTGGATATGGACTTTATACTTACCATCATGGGCGTATGTAAGGAGAGCGAGCTTTAGGGGTCTGAAAGGCTCTGAATGCAATAAATAGACAAAAACTACCTAATTCATCACTTTTGGATCCAAAAGACAAAAAGAGATGATGACAATTATTTAGATCTTGTTAATAAGAAACCTATAGCTTCGCTTGTGTTCACCTCACTGCTCTTATGTAAGTTTGCAGGCGTACAGTGATGATGTTTGAATTTACATCAATCACTAACAGGTCTTCATGTGATTGACTGGAATGAATGGAGTACCTAACGTACTTTCTTGCTCTTAGGTCACGGGAATGTAGCACGACGAATGTCGTTCAATTTATGTGGAAAGAAATACACAATACATATTTCATTGCCCTATCATTGCAACCTCTTCCTCTTAAGATATACAGGCGCACTAATGGCGGTTGTACACACTCGAGAGAACCTCTCGCCGAGGCTCAAAAAATACAATAAAATACATTAACTATTCAGGAGGTTTTAATATGTATTTACCTGTTTCTACTGCGGTGCATAGTAGTTATCCACCATCTTCTTTTTCTCCATGGTTTGAGAATTTTTTTTGTAGTAAATGTTTAAAAAGTTATATTAGCTCACGGCACAAAGACAAATAGCAGCAGCTTTTTCTACGTCCATTCTCGTTTAAGTCTTCAGTTCACCTCGTTTCACTCTCGTTTACCTCAAGTGAGTCAACGAGAGTCGAGATCTCTCTCGAGACTCGGGCGTGACTGGGGCGCAAAAAACCGAAAAAACCGAGAGCGACCTAGACGAGGACAAGAGAGCGAGACGAGACAAGAGCGCCCTGTACACACGCGCGCTCGGCCTGTCTCGGAGTATCTCGACGAGTGTGTACAACCGCCATAACAGACAAGGCAGTAAAAGAACTATAGGTAGGTATAAAATTAGTCGCACAACGTCCGCAGAGCTATGTCGGAAGATGATGCTGGCTGCCCCAAAAAGCGCTGGCTTGACATCATGAAATGAGAGCCAATAAAAGCAGGCCAGATTTTGCCAGAACCCGCCTAGTGGGATAACGCTCAATGAATTAATAGTCAATTTAACGTAAGTAGCTTCCTTATAACTCTACATAGACGCTGCATGTACTCATAAAAAACTAAATATACTGTACGCTTGTTACACGCGTTCAGTGAACTTTAATGTAGTCACAACCTCGATTTAGTTTGAAATATTACATGATTAGCTAGCTATAGGAAATAAACAGGTACAATTTACGTTAAGTTATGATTCGACACGCTACGCTCCTTTATAAAAATTGTAAAATCAATACTTAGTCTAAATAAACATCTACCTGATCAAATTACGAAAATTGTTAAATCGAAATTGAAGCTTATCAACTAAATACGACTGCAATTAATTATAAAAAAATTCTTAAAAACATTTATTTTCCTTCTTTTCACGAAAATCTGTAAAGGAACTTTAAGCACTGAATTCTACAAACACATTTCAGTTGAACAATGATCGATTAATCTACACGACAGCTAAAACTATTCAAAGTTTACTGTAACCAGATAATCTACATCGATAAGTAAAAACTAGAAATTCTAGATCTGTTATAAATCAGATGTGATAGTTACTAGCTCTCCGCCGAACATCAATACCGAAAGGAATCATTGTATGCACAGAGTATTCTGAGGAACAGCTGCCACCTGGATAAGGGAAAGGAAAGGATGCAGAAATATAAAAGAAGGAACAATAAAACCTCTGGTTCCTACTTCAATTAAATTATATAGGTCTATGTAAAAGTGTAAGTTGTACATAAGTAGTCTCAGACCGCATCAGTGCTTACTATCAGGCATGATTGTGGTCAAGCGCGAGCCTATCATCCATAAAAAGGTGCTTTCTCCAAGTTTTTCCTAACAACGAAGGGCGACTCTGTTATTAAGAAAATCTTGTATTTACTTTGTTTCAAAGTTAACTCAAGAACTTTATTATTGTGACGGCAGTCGCCAACCTTACTTTGAATTGAATACGATCGAACTTTTAACTGCATATCAAAAGTTCCTAGGCGTATCTTTTTATGTATTGGCCAAACGAACAAGCTTACTTCACATTAAGTCATACTGAAACTTAATAGCATTTGTATATAGTATAGTATACTGAGACATCACTTAAATCCATCGCCCCCTTGAAGAATTTAAATATCGCTCATATTAGATGCCTAGAATCATGATTGGGTATGTATACGAATTTGCAGTTAAGGAGATCAATAATATAAGAGATGCTCAATATTTGTTGACGTTTCAGTATTCAGCCATTAGAGAATTCAGCCTTTCAATGTAAATCGTCGTCTCTGATTTCAGGTTGACTTAAATAATATGTCCATTAATGTTTGTAAGTTAATGTTCCTACGCACTGATCATCCTCGCGAAGCCGAAGTCGCACAGCTTGACGACGCCGTCGCTCGTCAGCAGGATGTTCTCAGGCTTCACATCGCGGTGGATGCAGTTGTGGCGGTGGCAGTACGCGACGCCCTGCAGCGTCTGCCAGATTATCTGCTTCGATAGGAGTTCTGGACAACCCTGGTGACAAAAAAATACCATGAATATAACTTTAGTACATTGATCTGCTATCTCTTAATTCTAGATAACCTAGGTGACAGAAGAAAGGACCTTGAACTTAACATTAATAAAGTGATTTGCTTCGATAGGAGTTCTAGACAATCCTGGAGACTGAGAAAGAACTTTGAACTTTACTTTAATATAGGGATCTGTTTTGACAGCAGTTCCCTTGCTACCTAAGATACGGAGGACATATTTCTTGAATAATCTGCAAAGTGTCGCGGTTAATGGCAACGGTTTTCAGTTGTGTCGACTTTTAAGACTACGTTATCATCTTTAGCAGTAGTTAACAACTCTTTAATAACTAAACTCATCCAGTCCGTCTGAAAAGTTCTATCGCATATTCCTGCGAACTGCCAAGCAACTGTGCTACGGTATGAAGGGTATGGTGGGTGAAATAACAAGTAGATGATGTAGCTTAAAACTAATGTCTGACGTAGACTGAGAGTAACAAATATAAGTAAAATCAGGTGACTTCGTAATAAATCGCTTATTTGTCAATATAACAGTTAGGTACATTAATTCTCTCACGCATATGCGAATTGGGGCAACTCTTGCACGCATTCTTTTGGCATGTAAGTATTTACAACCCAAACGTACGTAAACTAAAATCAATTATTGATTATGACTACACAGGAAAAGTAGGTAAGTAAGTAATAAAAAGGATTTGCTTTGCTCTTTTACAAATGAAACGTACATGCAAATGGTAGGGACGAAAACATAGCATGTTTTTTTAGTATCAAGTATGGAGAGCACGCGATGTGACATAATGTTGGTAGGCAAACGACGTTTTGCAGTTCTGCATTTACTCGCTGATAGATATATCCATTTGTTAGCAAAACATATGTCAATAACGATGTAACAGCGATTGGTTGTTGGATATAATATGGTTTAAGAACACCGTAATTGATGTCCCTTTGACGTGTACTAAGCTGTTTGGTTGCTCATTGGTCATAGATTCCTAATAGATCGCACTGCTAAAATTTTAAATGCCCTTCCAGCTTCCTCTTTCTCTAGGTAGATACCGCCTCCAATACCTTTAAGTCAAGAATAAATAGGTATCTTATGCAAAGCGCGCGTAGCTTAAGCTGCATCATTGCTTACTATCAACTATCAGGCGAGATTGTATATTAGCGCCAGCTAGGTAGATTATAATCTTAATCGGTATCTACTAAGAAATGCGGAAATGATAGATTGCTGAAGATGAATTTGCTTTCTATTACCTACTCAAATATGTCTTCTGCTTTAAAATCCGAGGTAAATTACGTGCTCGATATTGCCATATTTTGTTAATAACATTGGCCGCGACCAATGGCCTAACGTGCTTTACGAGGCAAGTAAATGTATCAACACCAATTTTCCTTTTTAATTTTTATTGGTAAGTAATAACCACACTTTACGTTAATATATTTTTTTAAAATAAACGTGATATTAAAAAAAATCCTACTTTTCAGCTGCTGAGAATTTCTGGAGCCAATATATTGTAGCTCATCCACTTGCGAGGCAAGGGATGGATATAATACCACAAAATATCGCAACTCTGGACTACTACTGAATATTTATTGGAAGTATATTTCTCAATATGTCCTGGACAGATTCGAACCCAACTCCACAAATTCCGCCACATATGCTAAAAACTGAACCAATGAGGCAATTATTTACTGAGTATTCACGTTAGTTAATAAATTCTACGTTTACTTATCGCTGAGATACGCCCTTGGTCTAGTATTTCCACAGATATGGTAATAGAGTAACCCGACTTTCTATTAAATTGCAAAAACTGGCGCGCAAAGCTACGAAAGGGCTAACGTTTTGCTGCTACGACTTTAGTAAAACGAGGGTAGTATTTTTAGCAGCGAAAAATACTATCCTTACAAATTATAAAATAAAGTTCCTCACCGCGTCTGTCTGTTTGTCTGTTCTCGATATAGAACTCATATCTTTTATCTTAGACTTTTCCCGTTTTTACAGTATTTTCCTCCTAACTTCTGAATGACATTTACCATTTTGACATACGTCAACGTCTAGCTTGTAACAAATCGAATCGATTTCTCAGCTCTAGATGGAACTGTGGCTATAGGTTTGAGTACTCTTGGCCGAAGAGTAGACTTTGTCGTGTAAGGGCACCTCTCACAAGTCAGTGATTGCTCCAGGTATTAAGCCTATTGACGGAGACGTCCCTAAATATATCCTTTCTAGTGGCTTTGATGAAGTCTATCTCGTTCCTGGTCAAGTTGGCAGGGCTCCGCCATTCTTTATTTATATTTTGGAGGTAGGTCAGTATATGCTCGAAGTTAAGACGTTTAATTTTTTCTGTATTTTTTGCAAGGCTCAAAGAAAACAGACATATTAGAAACCAGCAACGACTACTTTATGAAATATAATTTATAATGTGATTCTAATTAGTATTCAGCACGTTGCGTTGGCGAATATTAAATTGACATTAGAAAAATATTGGTTCAACCTTGGAGTTAAGGAGACGCAATGTTATACAGCGTGTTCTAAAACTAGGGCAGCTTTTTCGTCGACAAACTAAACACTCTTTAGTTTTTGACAGTTTTTATTTTCTCAGCAGGACCTCAGTCCAAGACCTCCACGTCGAAAATACAAAAGCGTCGTAAAGCACGTTAGAAATACGATCGGCTGCATTGAGCCTGTCGTACGAAAATAAAGGAGTTTAAGATACTTTATGCATATAACTAGCAGCTGCCCGCGACTTCGTCCGCGTGAAAACCACTTACCCTTCTAATTTTCTATGACAGGCTTTCATACAAATTTTCCTCATCTATTGCTCTCTCTATGTATGCTTCTGACAACACTGGATTCACTCAATGTTTCCTGCAAGACGTCTTGTTTGACACAGTCACATGTGTCACAGTTTTATGTGATGAATACTTTTTAGCGCGACGCACGCTATGTGTTGATTGGCGAGACGTATCTAATAGAGCAAGAGCCTGCGACGGCCAGACCTTCCTTATTTTATAAAAGTTGAAATTTTCTCTGTACATGCCTCCTATACAAGTAAGAACGACCACCGACTATAGAGTTTGGGTTGTGGTTACTTGGGCAGGTAACAGGTAGTAAAGGTGTATAAAATAGTACTTAAAATTTGTTAGAGTATAAAGCTCAATTTTTTTATATTTTCTTCGGGATAACTGTAGAAATCTCATCATCCATTGCCGGACACTTATGACAGTTGCTACCCCTTGCCAGACACCCCTAAACTTTGATAAATTACAATTATACTTTCGTTATAGTATAAAAGCTAAATTTTATATATGTTACTTGAGGGCCTATAAAAAGATGTTACCTCAATAGCCGGACAGTTTTCGTGGTGTTTACATCTTGCCAGACACATTGAAAGTGCACTGTAGATACATTAATTTGTTTCGTTTGTAATAAAAGTGATAGTAAAATAATATTGTTCTCGGAAGAAACATTAAAAAAATGTCTAACAGTTTTGAAAATCAGAAAAAAAATATCCTTAAATATAAAGACATTATTTTGCCTGATGAGTATACAGAAAATGGATATCATCAGGAATGTTATAAAGCATTTACAAGACTTATGAAAAGCTTACCTGGATTACTTGCCATCACAGGTTGTGATTTTAATCCTGCGCTCTTCAGAAAAGGAAAATTAAAACCATACAACATATTAAAAAAAGATCAAGAGTACCAGGAAGCTTTCAAAAATTTCGGCAACAACGAATTAATTGAAAATTTAAATCATCAACAAAACATTTTTAATATTATTCAGAGATTTATATGCAATATCTACAATGTCCCTAATGTAATTGATGTTGATGCCGCTAGACTTCAAGTATTCATCGACTCGTACACAGTCTCCGATGTAAACGAAGCTTTTGACCGTAAGAAGTTGCGAAATTTTGACGCTAGCAATCTACCACCTTGCAACAGCGAGGTACTGCAGCAATTTCTGCGAGCAAATTATATATGTACCATTTGGAATAATGCTCATTTGAAAAATCCAACGACATATCAAGCAGACAATAACGGCTGGGTATTAAAAGATGAAAAATACCAGTTCAAATGGTTTGAAGGGGATCAAACAATTGACAATGCTTAAATTAATAAACAACTTTTAACTGCAATTATACTTTTTATTTTATTTTTATGATATAAAATTAATATTTTTTTCTTTATACAACATTGTATTGAACGTAATAAAATTATTTTTTATTAGATATCTTAAAAAATAGTAATCGACTAAGCATTCGTGCTCGCACCTACAGTGAACTTTCAATGTGCCTGGCAAGATGTAAAAACCACGAAAACTGTCCGGCTATTGAGGTAACATCTTTTTATAGGCCCCCAAGTAACATATATAAAATTTAGCTTTTATACTATAACGAAAGTATAATTGTAATTTATCAAAGTTTAGGGGTGTCTGGCAAGGGGTAGCAACTGTCATAAGTGTCCGGCAATGGATGACGAGATTTCTACAGTTATCCCGAAGAAAATATAAAAAAATCGAGCTTTATACTTTAACAAATTTTAAGTACTATTTTATACACCTTTACTACCTGTTACCTGCCCAAGTAACCACAACCCAAACTCTATAGTCGCTGGTCGTTCTTACTTGTATAGGAGGCATGTACAGAGAAAATTTCAACTTTTATAAAATAAGGAAGGTCTGGCCGTCGCAGGCTCTTGGGCCATAAGATGGCGACTGCGGTTTGATTGGATAGCAACTACGGTTTGTTTGTCAGTACCATTAGAATTTAACGAAATTCTCCTTAATCCGAATTTTGCGGATATATGTTATTGACTCAAAATCAATATTTTTTAATCTAAGGTTTCGACGAAATCTATACTAATATTATAAAGAGATAAAGTTTGTAAGTTTGTAAATAAAGTTCCGTCGGGGCTAATCTTCGGAACTACAGATCCGATTTTAAAAATTCTTTACCAGTAGAATGCTACGTTATCGGTGAGTGTCATAGGCTATATTTTATATTTGTATTGTATACTAGCTGACCCGGCAAACTTCGTACCGCCTAATTATTGGAGGTATATTTAGTAAGTCACAAACTTTAATTTTATTCAAATTTGTTGCTTTTAGATTTTTAGGAATATTAAAAAAATATAGTATAGATGCACAGCAAAGAGACGTTTACATTTCAAGTGACATTTTACCATAGACAATTTTTTTTTGAGTGAATACTGACAAATATTTACACTATAACTATCAAACTTCATGTGTTGTTTTTTTTTTGACGGTGGCCATGGTTAGAAAAAGAAGAAGAACTACATCTATCATCGAGAAAATAAAGAATTCAAACAACTATAATATTTAAATTGTTGATATTTTAAAACTATTTTCCCGAAGTTATAGTGAAGCTATAAATCCCTCAACTCCTTAAAATGCATTGTCCCTTTTGTAAAAAGTGGATAGAACGGCAGAACAAAAATAATAACTGTCCAGGTTGTATTAAATTATTATTAAGATGTGACGAATGCTACAACATAATCCCTGACACCTTCAGATTTTGTACCAAGTGTGGTAAGAATGTAGAACGAATAATACGCGTGAACAGGGCAAAAGTACAAAAAAATATATTAAAGCAAAAGCTGCTATCTAAACCAAAACACGTTTCTACAATGCCATCTTCATCATCTGAGAAGACATTCTGTGAATTAAATTTATCGGCCGAAGACATACAGGACATTCAAGTAAATTTATCGGCCGAAGACATACAGGACATTCAAGTTATTGAATACAGCCAAAAGCCCAACATCAAGAATGTTCTGGTAGATATTGATGTTATTGAAGACAGCCAGCAGCTCAACATTGATAATGTTCTGATCGAATCAGATTTGTTCGAGTCGCCTAGTACTTCCGCCATATTATCATATCCTGGCGAGCCAAGTGGTTCCCAAGTAGATGAATCCAAGTTGATGGAAATAAAGAGTTACTAATACACGTTGACATTGGCAAAATAATCGTCAAGCAAAGATGGAAGGCATAATTTGAAAAGAAAAAGAAGAACAGTGATTAATATATTTTGAAATAAAAAAAAATGTTGTATCAAATTGAGTTTTATTTTAGATATATACAACATATTATATTATATTATATTATCAGCCTCTCGCTGGTCATTAGTGCGGTTGGAGCGTAAAGTAGCTCGTTGCACATTTACACGACTTCGACGACCTATGTCAGGTCGTTTTCTTTTCCTCGGCATTGTAAGCAGCGAGAAGAAAATGACTTTTAGCAATATTTCAGTATTTCTCCAATTAAATGTTTCTTTTTTTTACAATGGGATGACAAAACCAAGGATGTTAAAGTAGGAGCGCAGCAAAAAGTCTCTAAATCTCAAAAATATAAAAATATTTTTGAGAGTTGGTAACACTGTAAGGTTGGCACCTATCAAACATGTCAACACATTAATTATTTTTATCTTTTGAAATTAAAATACACGATGTTATGAGCAAAGTTGATATTATGTTGTCGATTCAAAAGTCTTGTTTTAATGCGTTATTCAATTCGAGTGGAACTGAGAGTACAAATACCGTCAAATGTTTGACAGAAAGTAAGTGGTCAACTTTTATATGGGAAAATGGAATTGTCGTCTTACTCTATCTTACTCGCAATTTTTCCTTATTTGCTCACCGTTTAGACCTACCCTGGACTACGACAAACATTTTAAAACCAAAATTAGCTCAATCGGCCCAACCGTTCTCGAGTTTTAATCAGACTAACGAACAACAATTCATTTTTATTTATTATATATAATATATAATATATATATTAAACGAGTTATCAGTTTTTGTAGCGCAAGTCGGATCGCAAAAATCTGTTAAATCTGCTTTTTACGCATACGCCGCCCTAACTATTGGATATAATTGAAAACATTGTATGAAAACTTTGTGCATCTTAAAAAGTTCTACAAAACGTCGGCGATAGCATATATCTATCTTTTATAGTTTGGCAGATATATAACTTTTCGTGTTTTAAAAAATCATTTAATTCATATGCTTACGTTTACGTCATTATTTATAGAACTAAAGTTTAATCCTTATCAAAATAAATTATTTAATAATCATAAGGATATTATAGAGATAAGATTTGCCTTTTACAGTATGTTAATTAGTTATATAGTTTCGGAGATATTACAAAATTTCTAAAAAATAACACTGCCGCTATATTGTCCAAATTAAGTTGCCCTCCTCCGTGTTATGTTATAGGTACTGAATAGGGGTCAACATTTTGGTACTGATATTCTTTGAGAATTCGATCTTTGATCTTTTCTTTCCATTTATTTGACATGGCAGACCATATTTATATAATATACGAAAAAGTTTGTTCGTTTGTTTAAACGGGCTAATCCCGAGATCTGCATGTCGGATTGTAAATTATTTTGTTTATTATGAAAGCTAGACTCAAAAGTGAAATAGACTATTTAATACAAGCTATACACATCAGCTTGCCATAAATATATTTTATCCAAATTATATATTGTTAATGTTAATGTACTGTAATATCGTACAATGTTTAACAAAAATGTAGATCGATGTAGAGATAGATGTACACGGGACGGGACGGAGGATATTGCTTCACGGGAAACTATAAAAAAAATTAAATTGAGAAGGGAAGCGGGACAAGAGCACACTTCATATGAAAGTCTGTCTTAAAAATTAAAAGGGTATCTAAGTGGTTTTCACGCGGACGAAGTCGCGGGCGACTGCTATATAGCTATAATGACGTAGGCGAGCGCTAAGAAACGTTTTTTCTAATGCTCACCTCCGTAAGGGGTCAAATGGGAATTCAAGTCTACACCAAGTTTCACGCGGACGAAGTCGCGGGCGACTGCTATATAGCTATAATGACGTAGGCGAGCGCTAAGAAACGTTTTTTCTAATGCTCACCTCCGTAAGGGGTCAAATGGGAATTCAAGTCTACACCAAGTTTCACGCGGACGAAGTCGCGGGCGACTGCTATATAGCTATAATGACGTAGGCGAGCGCTAAGAAACGTTTTTTCTAATGCTCACCTCCTTAAGGGGTCAAACAGGAGTTCAAGTCTACACCAAATTTCAAGCGGACGAAGTCGCGGGCATCCACTAGTTACTAATAAAGATTGTACAGGCAAGCCTTTCTTGCGACGAATAAACATGACGGCACCTAGTACTTGCTTTGACAATCTTTGATACTATCTAACCATTTTTAACCGACGAAAAAAAACGGACGAGGTCCTCAATTCGACACGTATATTTTTTTCTACTTCGTCTACTTTAAGGACATTACCTAGAACCCACAAACTGCTTTACTGCGTTAAATAAATGTTCCTTAAACTTGCTGGCACCGACTTCATAGATATGCTTAAATAAATTAAAGCAACTAGATGACACAGTTATTTTTTACTTTTTAGTGCGTTTTGAGTATGTTCTATTTTTTGTTAAAAATTTTTTGGATAACATGTTTAATGATAATTCATTTAAGTACCTAAATTGCACCTCAATGCTTAAAAAATATGATTAGCAATATATTTTCAATCAGTTTATTTAGGGTTCCGTAACCAAATAGCAAAAAACGGAAATCATAGTTGGTCATGTCTGTTTATCTGTCCGTCCGTATATCACAGCCTTTTTTCGAAACTATAAGAACTCTACTGTTGAAACTTGGTAGTGAAAGTAGATGTATTCTGTGAACCGCACCGGGCCGTTTTCTTAGTGTTTCAGGCTTAGTTTCTAAGCACTTTTGAAAACGTTGTACGTTTATAACGTTATTATAACATGATAATAACGTTATAATAACGTTATTTATAATGACTTTACCATCGGCAAGCACGACTTTCGATTCTAAACTACTCGGGTAAAACCGCGAGCGTCCTCCAGTTGTACACAAACTATCAGTCAAATATTTTATGTCAATATCATACGTGTCTGATTAAATACTCATTAATTTATTATTCCAAAATGTTAGTTCCTAAAATTTTAACCGCTAGTAATTTTTTGCGCGATATGTAAATTAGTTTAACGTTTAAATAAATAGACGTGTCATAATTGTAGTTAATCTTTTCATCACCTCAATTATTTATTCTATAATAATATTTGTATAAAAAATAAGGATTAATAGAACAAACAAATCTAAACTGGCTTCGATTTGACACGTTTAAAGTTACGTGTAGGTAGGCACATACATTAATTTAATGGAAAATATTAACAATAGGCACATGAACCTACCTGGACTGCCTCGTCGGTCTAGTGGTTAGCCTATGTGGCTTCGATCACGTGGTTCTGGGTTCGAATCCTTGGTCGGGTCACGGAATAATTCTGAGTTAGTTATTATTCTATGAATACTGGGTCGGGAAGTGGAATAATCTTGAGTTTTTCATCCTTCAATGAAAATTTGCACTCCAACAAAAAGCCCTCCGACAAAAAGCCAGTAATAGTGTGTTGGCGCTGCTTAAAGGAGGCCTGTGTCCAACAGTGGATGCATGGGGGCTGATGATGATGATGGTGAAAGT
The DNA here is from genome assembly GCA_034621355.1 of Mycalesis mineus. Classification (NCBI taxonomy): domain Eukaryota; kingdom Metazoa; phylum Arthropoda; class Insecta; order Lepidoptera; family Nymphalidae; genus Mycalesis; species Mycalesis mineus. The sequence continues at coordinate 12,757,414 of CM067901.1, forward strand.
TTCAGTACATTCCAAGCTGGTGTGGTGGTGTTACAGCCCCGTGCCTCGGAGTGTACATTAAGTCTGTCCCGGACGCTTTCATGAACATCAGGTATGATCGTTATTGAATTAAACATTACCACCCTAAGCCCGCCCAGTGGTGGGTTTACGCTGCATATCCCCACTCCTATAAGGAAGGAGGTCTGGCCCTGTAGTGGGCCGTTTATAGGCTGTTAAAGTCTCACAGCCCCGAGGGGTCCCCTGGCAACCGTCAGGCAAATAATGACAGCTGTCATTATAGCTCCGTCGCTACCCAGGTAGCCGCGGGCTGCCGCGGGCCTCAACGAAGGTTTAATTTTATTAGGCGCTAAAAACTAAGTTTTAGTTTAAAAAAAGAATTGTTTCATATTCTGTGATAAATTTCCAAGACATTGACATTGAAATTGGTATTATTTTGTGTTTATTTTTAATCTTATTGGACAGTGCTCGAAAGTGAAATTATAAGAGTGTTTTTTCGTGATTTGTGCAAATTTATTGAATGTAAGTACAATTTTTATTACAAAACTCATTATTTTGCATACAGTGATTGTTTTCACGTTATTTGTTTTAAGAAATACATCGAAAATTTTAAATAAATCATGAAAACATCTGATACGTATCTTCCCGAATTACGACTTATTTGCGCATGTGAATGATAGTAAATATTACTAAAAATGTATAAAATTTACTTGGAAGTAGTTTACATAAGTATTTACTAACATATTATTGTAAAATATTAGAAAATTATTTGTTATTGTGCAACTAAAATTTGACGTTTCTTGAGTTCAAAGCGACCGTTTTGGTCTGTCAATACCAAACAAAACAGTTTCGTTTGGTATTGGTAAAACGAGCTATTTTGGTCTTTATTTGTGAAGCGCTAAGGACGGTTTACCGGTAACCAATAAGAATCCGTTTGTTTGTAAAGTAAGACATAATGATGTATCGATACATCGCCGTGTGTAAAAGATGTCGATAAATTTGGTTCAATTTATATTTGTATTTTGTATAAATTAATTATAAAAAGCAAATACAAGCTACTTGAAAATTTATGTTTAGAGTTTTTTTAACAAAAAGAAAAATCAAAAGATCCGCGTGCTCACATGATGACAATAACTTTTCATTTATTTATTTTACAGTATGGCAGAAAACTGGCGAGAGGACAAAAACCCGCCGGCCGATATCCTCATCCTCATTTATGACGATGAGGCTGAGATTAGCGCCGACGAAGACCTGCTCCGTCATGACGGTGTATTAAAAAAATGTAAAATTAAATAACAAGAGAAATGAGTTCTACACTAACATTTCGAAAATACTTTAGGTAGTTAAAAGTAAAAATTAATAAAAATTAGAATCATTTTATTTTTATTTACATTATATAATAATACCTTACAAAAAGGATAACTATCGATAAAATTACCAAAAGTAAAAGAACACATCCCTAGCTGTTTTTATATTTCGAAGTGTCGGGTGGATCGTGTTTCAAGTGTTTTTATGGTGATCATACCAATTGTTTTTGTTATGTTATTTACAATAAATAGATAGCATAGACACCAGTTCTTTAGACTTTGTTTGTATTTTCATTTATTTTTCGTAATCCAACGCACAACATAGTTGCAAAATGTTGTACCCGTAAAATAAATATATAAAGCTTTGATTATATCAACATTTTGATAGATAAAAGTTAGGGAATATATCAATCAAGTCATTACATTTTACAGAATGGCAAAATATGGCTTAAAAGAAGATTATTTATTAATTTTTTGTAGAGTAACGTATCAGACCGAAATAGAAAACAGCGCGCGAGCGGGAGGGCACTACGCCCGTAACTGACACTGACAGCAGTTGTCAACTGTCAGGCGCCCAGGGGTTAATGGTGACATGTACCTATTAACGTTGAATACGTCACCACTAATTATTATATATATTTATTTGTGGTAGGTATAATATTAAAAAAAAATCGCAATAGCCTATGCAGTTTTGGACCATGAAGTTCTACATCAGTCTATGCTTAATTGATTTTTCTTTCTTCTAACAATTTCCCAATAAATAAAATATAAAATATCAATTACCTACTCGTAGAGAAATTTATGAGTCAAACTGACAAGAGTTTGACAAGGGGGTTCGTTAGGGCAATATCAATTACATCCTACAGGCATGAGTAGGTACTTCAAAGGTCACTAACCACATGATAGGCCGTTACCACTTGCCTGTCTCTATGCTGAACGGTCCACGGATGAAGCATTTAGCAATAACCAGTCTAAAGTCCTTGTAGCTACGTCAAGCGTACTCGTAGAGCAAGTAGGCCTGTTTTTGTGCATTAACACGATGTCGGCCTGAGAATATTGTTACTACATTGTAACCTACATAGCTGGGATTTCAAGAGATCTAGATTTAGACCTACCATTTCTTCAATATGGGCTGGTACTTGGCAGGCTTTTTTTAAAGGCCTCCGTGGCGCAGTGGTAAGTGCGATGGATTTATAAGACGGAGGACGAAGCTCGATTTCCGAGAATTTCTGAATTGGTCTCGATCTGACTGGTCGGAGGCCTCGGCCGTGGCTAGTTACCACACTACCGAAAAAGACGTACCGCCAAACGATTCAGCGTTCCGGTATTCTGACGACGTGTAGAAACCGGAGAGGTGTGGTAACGATCATTATCTAATATCAATGATAATGGCCGGAACTAACTTGCTCAATTGCACTTGCACGTTACATCAGCAACTCTCTAATAACAACCCAGAATGCGAAGGGCAGCTTGCGCTTGCAACCTCGATCAAGTTCACCAGATCAGCTTATATAAATAGAAGAGAAGCTAAGCGACTCACGGAGGGATACTTCTCCAGCTCGTGCAGCACGGTGTGGTCGCAGTACTCGAACACGAGATGCAGCTTGCACTTGCGACCGAACACCTCGATCAGGTTCACCAGGTCAGCTTATATAAATAGAAGAGAAGCTAAGCGATTCACGGAGGAATACTTCTCCAGCTCGTGCAGCACGGTGTGGTCGCAGTACTCGAACACGAGATGCAGCTTGCGCTTGCGACCGAACACCTCGATCAGGTTCACCAGGTCAGCTTATATAAATAGAAGAGAAGCTAAGCGACTCACAGAGGATTACTTCTCCAGCTCGTGCAGCACGGTGTGGTCGCAGTACTCGAACACGAGGTGCAGCTTGCGCTTGCGACGGAATACCTCGATCAGGTACACCAAGTCAGCTTATATAAATAGAAGAGAAGCTAAGCGACTCACGGAGGGATACTTCTCCAGCTCGTGCAGCACGGTGTGGTCGCAGTACTCGAACACGAGGTGCAGCTTGCGCTTGCGACGGAATACCTCGATCAGGTACACCAAGTCAGCTTATATAAATAGAAGAGAAGCTAAGCGACTCACGGAGGAATACTTCTCCAGCTCGTGCAGCACGGTATGGTCGCAGTACTCGAACACGAGGTGCAGCTTGCGCTTGCGACGGAACACCTCGATCAGGTTCACCAGGTCAGCTTATATAAATAGAAGAGAAGCTAAGCGACTCACGGAGGGATACTTCTCCAGCTCGTGCAGCACGGTGTGGTCGCAGTACTCGAACACGAGGTGCAGCTTGCGCTTGCGACGGAACACCTCGATCAGGTTCACCAGGTTGGGGTGCTTCAGGTTCTGTTACAAAAATATTCTATCATAAATTATATAAACTAACGCAGTGCTAAGACTTGGCCGTAATGAATATCTTCTGTGAAAAACTATCTTCTCTCTGATCCACCTCAATGAAATAGCAGCTACGGTCAGTAAGTCAGAATAAAGGCTTACATTATAATACAAGCTACTCGCTACTCCTAAGTCCTCAAATGCCAGTTTAAATAACCGACAATAATATCAGAAAATGCACCAACAGCTTATAATTATGTCGAAATCAAACGACAAGCTATGAGCTGTCGAGCGTGCCAAAAAACGATATAAAGTCATGAAAAACTTAAAAACATATTGTGGTCGGTTCATTATTCTACATGGGTGAAATTGCGGTCTACAACTGGTTTGGATATTATATTGTGCTTTATATGTTCAATGACGTCATCACTATGTTCATCACATAAGTTATTTTTTCTACTACAAGTTGGCCCTTGACTTATACCCGATGTTAAATGCTGACGCGGGTGCATCCCAGTAGTACCCCATACCGTAGTTCTATAGAACTGTTTGGATATTTTCCGTGCTGTCAAATTATATCCCAACAGTTGTATATAGAACTGTAGTATAGTTATTGCTCTTGACTTTACTTATACCATATAAGTTATAAACTTTATATTATTTTAAATGATATGTCATTTTGTTTTTAACAAAAATATGTCCCTTGCGACAAAAGCTAAGTTGTTAAAACCAAGTAGTAGTCGTGTCAAAAAAAATATTCTCTTATTTTAGAAGTTACAGGGGGGACATATTTTACCACTTTGGAAGTATCTTTCGCGCAAACTATTCAGTTTAGAAAAAAAATTATATTAAAAACCTCAATACCATTTTAAAGACGTTTTGTGCAATTTAAGCAAAGCTTTAATCGATATATAGTATGTTTATAGATATTCTCAAATTTAAGTGGACATTTATTATTGCAATCAAAAGAGATTCCATATTATACTTATAAAAACTATAGGTATTTTATATGTAACATACAAACAAGATGTTGATATCGACATTTCTTTAATTTTGTCCAATTAGTTCTATATAGAACTAATATGGTGTATCAACAGTTCTATAAAACTAAAATTAGGGGGTATTACTGGGATGCACCCGCTGACGCAATTTAAGATGGAAGCGGGCTAAACTTGTTAGGTGTAGGATGAAATCCACACCCCTTTCGGTTTCTACACGACATCGTACCGGAACGCTAAATCGCTTGGCGGTACTTCTTTGTCGGTAGGGTGGTAACTAGCCACGGCGAAAGCCTCTCACCAGCCACATCAGACAAATGAAGAAAATCTCAATCTGCCGCACCGGGAATCGAACCCAAGACCTCCGTCTTATAAATCCACCGCGCATACCACTGCGCCACGGACGCGGTCTCTTCGGTGATCGGTTAATTATTCTACATGGGTGAAATTGCGGTCTACAACTGGTTTGGATATTATATTGTGCTTTATAAGTTCAATGACGTTTCATTCATCACTTAAGTTAGCTTTTAGCTTGCTGACGCTTTGAAAAACTCGTTTCTTTGTTGTGAGGTCATATCTACTTTCACTCCTAAGGTCATCTTTGTGGGTATGACATACGAGTATTTTCCTGATGCGCGCAAACTTCCTGAAGTTCGGCTGCAATAAATTAAATTTGCAAAGTTTTTGCATGACTTTAAGATGGCTTACCCTTGAACCATGAGGAACGCGGTAGCGGAAGTATTACAGATTAATATTAGGTTACGACTTAAAAAAATCTAATTCCATTTAATTGGGAGACTATACGGAAGAGTAGTTGTTTTTTAACAATTTATTTATTTTATTGTGAGCGAAAAACTGATGAATATTTATTTTTCAGGTCTAGGTGGCATTTCTTAGTAACCCTCTACATACGCGAACGGTGGAGAAATTTTTAATAGTTAAGTAAAAACGTTGTTTATTTTTCACAAAGCTTTAATTCGACCACCGTTGAAAGGTGTTAAAGCAGCTGCCCAGGTACACGTTAAAAACAAGTACCAGGCTTGCTCTCTTGATTTGATCCAATTTGGATTGGTAGAGGATGGTTTGTTAAACGAAAGCCTCATTTCAATCATCCGTATTTTGCATATGGCTGAGTCATACTCGTTCTCGAGGACCTTCTCGGGGATGATTTCGCAAGTGTCCAAGTTGTTGGTACAGCCATTGAAAGCGGTGGGTTGGTCGAAATTGTCACCTTAAGAACGTCAGTCCTGTCAGTCAAGCGTTGTCAACTTGTCGAAAGCCTCACCTTGAGCATGCGTATCTCCCGCAGCGCGATTTTGCGTATGAGCGGGTCATCCTCGTTCTCGACGAACTTCTTGACGGCGACGATCTCGCCGGTGTCTCTGTTGCGACACTTGTACACGAGCCCGTACGAGCCCTCGCCCAGCTTGGCCAGCTTCTCGTAGCGCTCCATCGCGCGGCTGCTGGCCCGCGATCTGTCCACAGATGGAACTGCACCAATACGGTTTAGACAAAACCTAACCTTACTCATCTAGTCTTGCTAATTCAATGCTATTGGTGTAGTTCCATCTGTGAACAGATGGAACTGCACCAACAGGGTTTAGACAGAACCTAACCTCACCCATCAAGCCTTGTTACTTCAATACTTTTGGTGTAGTTCCATCTGTCTCCTGATCGAACTTCACCAATAGAGTTTAGACAAAACCTAACCTTCATCAAGACTTATTAATTTGAATACTTTCTCCTGGCACTGCGCCAGCCTTGGCTTATCTACAAGGTCTTTGATTTTATTACCAGCTCAGCAGGTCTGGTAGAAGTTTGCTCTGTGTGCAATACAGAGGTAGAGGCGAGACGGCAATGCGACTCTGGCGCGAATTATTTAGTCGTTTGTTTGTAAGTCGTTACGTTCGGCGAGAAGGTTCTGTGTGACGTGTTCTACTAAATTAGTTGGTAAATAAAAACGAATCGCGTCGCGCCAATAAAGTTAGCCTAAGCGTCAGCGTCATCGTCTGCCCGGTCCGCTGTTTGACCTAATCTTTATACTTTAAAAATATATTTTGTTTTTGTATTTCCTACCAAAAGAGAATAAAAATGTTTGAAAAGTATATATTTTTTGAGAAAGTGCAATAAAACAAAAAGTTTTTAGATAGATCAATCATTATTAAGAATAAAAAACATTATGACCATACTAATTAGACCTAAACAGGTACCTAATTGGCATTTATAGATGTAATTAGTTAATAACATGCACTTGCAATATAATTTTTATATCCTCACTAACAAATGCTAATTTGCCATATTTTATGTTTCTTAATAAATTAAAAAACGTGTCATACCATAACATGCGTGGTGAGTTTAAGCTATACTTGTACATATATAATAATTATGGTCCCTCCTATAAGGATGCTTGGCCTTTTTATGGTCCCTTTTAAAAAATTAAGATGTATTAAAATATGACTTTTATTGCTAATAAATTGATGCCAAAATACCATTTTATACAGTTCTCGTTCTAATATGTAAGCTATATTATTGTAAACTTTCATCAAAGTCCATTTAGTAGTTTCTGCGTGAAACAGATACAAACATACTAATTCCTTCGATTCCTTCGAAAATTTTGTTCTCACAACTAAGGGCGTGCCAAAGAAATATACCTATTAACAAACAAACAATCAAAAAAATTTTTAACAAAAAATAGAACCGACTCAAAACGCACTCAAAAGTAAAAAATAACTGTGTCATTTAGTTGCTTTAATTTACTTAAGCATATCTATGAAGTCGGTGCCAGCCAAGGTTTCTACTTTCAAGGACGTTACCTAGAACCCACAAAAAAGTACCAAAGAAGTAGCCAAAAAGCTACCGATACCGAGTCAAAAACCGAAATCGCTGTAAGCGTGCCTCCAAAATTTGAAGAGTTCCTTCAATTTCCCCAGGATATCATCAGCAGATCCTAACATGAGGACAATGGGACCACCTTGGATGTATGCCCTTTCTAATAAAAAAAGAATTATCAAAATCGGACAACACTGTAAAAAGCTGTTATGCGTGGTCATACATAAAAAAAAAACAAATATACGTGTCGAATTGAGAACCTCCTCCGTTTTTTTCGTCGGTTAAAAAACATAACCCCGTATTGACGCAGTTGGTTAAAAATTTAACCAAGCCAGTAAAGACGTCGAGGCCTCCCTTCCTGTCAATTAGGTACGTACTTACGTAAATAAATAACGTTTAATTCTACCTTGCAGAAATAACGTAGGGCGATGCAAGGGAGATATTGATTTTCCCCTTCATAATGCTTTCACTGTCACTGTAATTTCATCTCTAAGCCAATTTCATAAATTATATTTTACGTTGCAAATGAATGTAGCTCCTCTTTCATAATTTATGTGTAAAATGGTTTTAAAAAACCGATAAAAAATTTCTTTAGCTTTTCATAACCAAGGGTAAAATATTGATGGATTTGATTTATATGTCTCTTCTGTCTTCTTTGACAAATGACAAAATTAGGCATTTTTGGCAAGGAAGGGTTGATAAAGAAAAAAGTATTAAAATACAATATGAACCTCGCTCACAAAATTACCTCTATATGGAATAATGGTCGTTGCAGTTAATGGACTTATTCGGAAAAGTTTGAACCCAAATCTTAAAAAGTTTTCGCTAGGTTGTTGGATCTAGGGTCGGATACAGTAGGCAGTAGTCCTTGAACTGGCGCGTGTTGTGAGATAGTTCCTGGCTCTGGAGCCCTGTAGGGCAATTATGTAATGACAGTACAGTGTACGTTTCAAATCTGTCTCAGTCTCTCTCTATCTATGAAACCTTTTTAGATAGAGAGAGACATATACTAATTTCAATCGCTTTTTGTCGAGTGTTATTAAAGTTGATATATAATATTATGGCCTCTGACCAGCGGTTGCTTCAGCGCTCAAAAGCTCTTTATATTTACATACATTGTTAATAAATAAAAAATATTTATACGTGTAAATAAATTAAATTTTAAGACTACCATCATCTTATTTAAAGATTTTTTTGTTAATTATTCTACTCATTGGTGAAAAGGGAATGAAAATTCGTTAAGTGCAGACAGACAGACAGACAGACAGACGTGGGACTCATTTTATGTTAGTGATTAATTATCACAATTTGTCTAATTACTTAATAGGTTTTTTAATTAATTAAAACGCGTGTGTAATTATTACCTAAAGATAGTATGTTGATAGTATATCTTTAGGTAATACCTGTGCACAGTTATCACCACGTATTAAGAAAATGTATAATTATTAAATAATAATCTTTAATATAAATATTTGAAATCTTTTAAATACCTAGGATCAATAATCTCAGATGATGGATCAATTGAAGCGGATATATCGCACAGGATATCGACAGGTTGGTCTAAGTGGCGTATGCTAACGGGAGTGTTGTGTGACAGTAAAATTCCAATAAAAACGAAAGGCAAAGTGTACAGGACAGCCGTTAGGCCAACGCTTCTCTATGGCAGTGAAGTGTGGGCGATAAAAAAGGCTCATGAGCAAAAACTCCACACAACTGAAATGCGTATGCTACGATGGTCGGGAGGAATAACACTGAAGGACAAAATACGCAATGAATATATCAGGGGGAGCTTTAAAGTCGCAAAAATAGGGGATAAAGCTACAGAGTCTAGACTGCGATGGTATGGCCATGTGATGCGAAGACCAGAATGTGGTGAAAAAGTGCCTTTTCATGAATACAAAGAAGAGGAGAAAAGGAAGACCGCTAACCACATAGTTGACGAGGGTCCGTAAGGACAGGAAGGAAATTGGCCTTTCAGAAGACGACGCAAAAGATAGAACAAAGTGGCGCCACATGATTAAAAAAGCCGACCCCGATTAAACGGGAAAAGGCTAGGCCAAAGAAGACTTAATATAAATATTTATTTTATTAAGTTTAGAATTTTTTCAGTCTACTGAACGGCCCAATGCTGGGCCAGGCCTTCCTTCTAGTAGGGGATACGGAGCGTAGACCCACCACGTTGCTCCAATGCGGGTTGGCTTGCTTAGGGTGATTATGTTTTATTCATTAACACCTGTATTACACCCTAATATATATTTCATGTTGTATATTTTGTTTATACCTGTCCTATATAATATTTGTTGAAAGTAAGAGTAAACATATCAAGTGTGGGTGCATCCCAGTAGTACCCCATACCGTAGTTCTATAGAACTGTTGGGATATTTTCCGCGCTGTCAAATTATATCCCAATACAGTATAATAAATACACTAAGCTCTAATATAGTGTATCAACAGTTCTATAGAACTAAAACCCAAGTGTTTATTCTGCCACCTCAAATATACAGGCGATTTTGATGAAACTTCACAATAATAGAGCTTACATATCAGAATAACACATAGGCCACATTTTATCCCAAAATTCCCACGGGAACGAGAACTACGCGTGTGAAACCGCGGGCGCGGGCAGGATAAGATTATTCTCTACTAACTTTTTTTTTATGGACTACCTTTGACTACTATCACACCTGAAATGTTAAGTTATGATGAAGTCTAAGATGGAAGCGGGCTAACTGGTTAGGAGTGGGAGGAAAATCCACACCTTTCGGTTTCTACACAACATCCTACCGGAACGCTAAATCGCTTGGCGATAGGTCTTTGACGGTAGGGTGGAAACTAGCCACGGCGAAAGCCTCCCACCAGCCAGACCAAGACAAACTAAGTAAAATCTCAATCTGCCCCGCCGGGAATTGGACCCAGGACCTCCATCTTATAAATCCACCGCACATACCACTGCGCCACGTAGGTCGTCAAACTCTAACGAATATCAAAATAGGTAACTTGAGTTTCCAAGTATTAAGGTACTGTGATACTGTATAAACGTATATACCTACATAGGTTTTATCGACTACAAGTTGGCCCTTGACTGCTATCACACCTGATGTTAAGTGATGATGCAATCTAATATGGAAGCGAACTAACTTGTTAGGAGTAGGATTAAATCCACACCCCTTTCGGGAATCGAACCCAGGACCTTCGTTTTATAAACCCACTCCGCACACCACTGCGCCACGGAGGCCGTCAAATCTCGTTCGCTTCTTCCTATTCCATTAAACCTTTCATACAAGTACGTCGGTTTAGAGTACTTTTGACCTGGCCTTTATTAAGAATGTCCTTTTACATAGGTACAAGTTTGTATCGAAACGGTTAAAGTAAACCCGTGCCGTGTACATTTTTTTGACACGCCAACCTAATTTATTCATTGACGTCATAACTATAAATATTACTAATTATTGTTTAAGTCTAACCTAAGTAGTCAGTTTTAAATGTTTTTATTCAAATATCACGATTAGATACATGGTTTTAAATTAACGTAAAAACTATGGTAGTTAAAAATAAACTACGTAATAAATCATCATAGTTTTTCTTAATTTGGCATAATAAGTGTACATATTTAGATTTTCCTTGTTTGAAGCAACTTGCTAAAAGTACGAGGTTTTTAAATCGTCTATTCATGAATTACTTATTTATCATTATTTTCATAGAGTTATTTTTTTCATTACAAATTAGCCCATGACTGCAGTCATACGAATTATTTGAAGTAAGTCTATGATTTTAGGAAACTAATATTTCTTTTTCTTTTCTTTATTCTTTCCCGCAGGAAAAGGGCAAAGGTATTACACCGCACAGAGAATGTGATGATAGCTGACTTTTAACTTCATGGACGAAAATCCGGAAGGCCTAAGGTTCGATCCCCGACCGTTGGAATATTGTCGTATCACTCCTTGCTATCTGCAAGCACAAGCTTTTCGCTTAGTTTAAGGATAAAGGTTTGTTGTTGTGTTGTTTGCTTAAACTAAAAAAATATTTGGCTCATATTATTTTTATAGTCTGTGTTGGCTACATATTATTTTTATAGTCTGTGTTGGCTACATAATAGATAAACAGCTTCTTCAATAAATCTATAATCAGTCTCATTGTATCAAGACAGTATTTTAGAAAAAGATTATTTTATTTAGAACACGTTACATATAGAACTGAGAAACCCATTAATACTTATATAAATGTATTATTAAAGTGAATTACAAGATACCAGAGGACGCTGCAGTTTCACCCGCGTAGTTAATTTCGAGATAAAATGTGGCCTACGTGTTATTCTGATATGTAAGCTGTATTATTGTGAAGTTTTATCAAAATCCATCCAACAGTTTTTGCCTAAAAGAGTAACATCCATCCATACATACATACATACAAACTTTTACCTTTATAATATTTGTAAAGATTTAGAATAAAAGAAGATAGGTATTTACAAAAATAATAAGCTATCTAATTATTCACCTAAAGGCAAGGTGCCCAACACACTGGCGCATATTCTTTGGGCTAAATAACCACCAGCACGTTGGTCACCAGACACCATGGATCAGTTGGTTGAATAAAAAAAACAGTATATGGATTCTTGTAAAATTGTTAATGAAATAAAAAAATACGATGGCTACCAACCTCCTCGGCAACAACGGTAGGTTGTTACCGAATAACCACAACCGCTTATCACCGAACCATTTCTCCATGCAGGACGCCACGTTGTTCCACAGTTTGAATTTCGAACGATCCCGATCCCGAACCTCCGCACTATTCATTCGCGTTTCTGAACGAAAACTAGCATTTCCCGCTTAAATCACAGACTAAATATTTTGCTGTTAGTTAATTTTCGTTTAAAAACTTTTTTAATTTATTTCTAATCTATTTTATTTTTTTCGAGAGATGTCTATTCTTCGAAAGCTGCACGGCTTTTACTTGGAGTATGGAAATATATCGATCGTTGGGTTTGTTTACAGTTTCAGTTGGCCTGTGTACATGACAACCGCAGTGGGCGGGCTTAAACAATGGTTATCGGAATTTTTAGCTAATGTAAGGCAAGTACCTACGGAGGTATGCCTTCATACCTACCTAAGATTTAACAAACCTACCTAGGTATTATTATTATTATTTTAAGGTCATTATAAGCCGCAGAATACTGGCACTAGCCTGGAATATTAGTACTTGGCTTTTACTTATGGTTAAAGTTCAAGGTCAACCATCTTTTTCTGTTGTTTTCTAGACCGTTTAATCAGGCCCGGTTTTACCTGATGTGCAGGATGTGCAGCTTTCACATAGGTAGGCTTAGCGGCGTCAATCGCCACTCGTTCCTTCCAAAGATGCGTCATCGTTTCAAACACCCTGATCTTGTTCTATGAAATACTTTATGGTCTGTCCAAGTCTGGCGATGAAAATTCATTCGAAAATGCAACTGTACGAGTAAGTGATATCTTGGCCGCGCCTCTACTATTGGACGCTAGGATATTTATTTGTTGAACGGACTTTACAACGGCTAGAGCCGCCTTTGACGTTTAATGAATGATAACTTCTTGCAGTTCATTAATACTCTCAGAAGTTGTTATATCAACATGTTACATTTATTAACGATCACTGTCAGATGTTGATGATAGTGACCGAGACCGATGGCTTAACGTGCTCTCCGAGGCATGGGGGTGTAACACTACCAACGTCCCCACTCCGGGCGTGGAAAGTACTGAAAAATTCATAGAATAATGAATAACTTAGAATTATTCCGTAACACGACCCAGGATTCGAACCCAGGATCTCGTGATCTAAGTCACATGGGCTAACCACTAGACCAAAGAGGCAGGCAGAAGTGATATAGGTAGATACGGCAGTATTTTCTATACACATAGGCACATAGCATGGTCATTAAACTTACCTATACTAAAGCCGAACTCGATTGAGAATGCTTGACAATAAACAAATTTAAAATGAAGGTAGAAAAAACAACACATTTTATGCCTAATAAATTTAAAATTATGTTTTGTTATTTTAAAAAATCTTATTTAAAAGATATTGAATATATTAATTAGTTTTAAGCTTACTAATCTAATTTACTGTTGTGAATTCCGTCATTAACTAGTTAATTAAAATAAATAGTGTAAAATGACTATTGATGTGTACCTCCATTTTTAATTTGTTTGTTGACCATCATTCTCAATCGAGTTTGGCTTTAGTATATAGGTATTTATTAAACAGAATAAACCCGTCTTATAGGGCGCCTATATAACTACTAAGATCGTACCTACTGTATTGACAGGGGCACATTAGGCACCCCATGATAGTTGGCGACTGGAGCGACGGCTCTAGTTTTAAGTCTTCGGTTAAAGAAGTAGACATAGGCATGAATTAAGTACTAACTCAGCAGAGGTAATTAGGGAAGTACCTACCTAATTAAATCTGTTTAAAATACAAGGTAAGAAGGCATAGAGTTCGCCGAGCCAGAAAAAAACAATTATTCGAATTCTCTGTCAGTCTGAAAAGAGTTTTAGAATATTTTTAAAGAAAAAGTTGCAGGAAAAAGTAAAAAGTTAGAACTCGTGCTGCCATCTTGTGTGAATAGGTAAACTAAATATGAAAATTATTTTTCGGAGCTCTCAGATTATATCTCCTTCTTTCTAACAAAGGCAAAATCAGTATGTTTGTCTCGCTCTAACAAACTAATGTTATTCGTTCCTTGTGAAGTTGAGCGCATTTCCATTCACTGCTTCAGTTCACCTTCAGTTTCAGTCTGTCAAGTCAAGCTGTCATCAATTCACATTTTCATTCTCATTCTGTCAAATTACGTTCCACGGAGCAGTGCGTCGCGATATTTATTTCGATCAATGTTTTTGTTATGATTAAACTCGCAATAAACATTATTTAGAGAGATCTGTTATCACAAGGTTATAACCATACAGCGGATTATTTCTTATTGCAACTGCGTAAGACAATTGGGCAATAAAGCCGTAGGTACGCGATTCGCGAAACAGTTGACGAAATTCGCAAGATAGAGTTGGAATAAGAAAAATAGATCTTTCGTCGTCGAAAATGTGAAATTATGCGGGCGTGTGTGTATTTTTGTTTCTATTATTGTGATGTGAACCGATGTGTCCTTTAGTTTTCGGTACTTTGGAACGTGTTTTTGTTTTGTGATCTATTTAGGTGATGCAAAATGGGCTCGACGGGAGTCACTTTGGCAGACTTGCCAAATATATTTATTATGATTGGGGCCCTCGTTGCCTTCTTTATGATGCTAGTCATACTCCTGAGGTGAGTGAGCGATAAGATTTATTATATTACGGTACAAAATGGAGATGAAACAGTTTGGTTAAGTATTTGTTTTGAGGCCAACTGGTAGCGGTCACTCGTATTATCAGATAACTGTAAGTGCTAAAAATAGATAATGTTTGTATAGAAAGAGGGCATTTCTTACTTTTAGATTACTGGTAGTGTCTAAATATTTATCTTACATTCTTACAAGATATGTATCTAGAAATTGTAAGAAAGTTCCAGTGTTAAATGAATTAACCTAAAATCTTGTACATCAAAACAAATTTCTTCTAAGAATTTCTAACTGTAGTTAGTAAAAATAAAGATAAAATAGTCACAACAGTTATTGATTTTAAAATTTCATAACTTTTTTATTATACCTATCAAGGTTTTTCTTTAACACGAATTCAAGGCCTTGATAATAAAATTGCAACACCATTATTTTTATTGTTACAAAACTTTAAATCACATGATATTTCATTTTTCTTATAAAATTCCTATTGGAATATAAATATTGAAGTAAAATTAAATGTTTGTAAAGAATACATCTCAATATTCCATAGATTAGAAATATTTACAATTTTATTGTGTGACTTCAATTATACATAAAGAAAACCATAAAGGACTTGATTTCAGGCTGTTAAATAAATTTTAAATAATTACATGAAGATAGTCATATTTGACACATAAATAAAATTACACATCAAACTTGTCTCTTCAACCCTCATTGGAGTAGCATGGTGGATCTCGGCTTTACTTTGCTGACAATCATATATTAAATTGTATTTGATATGACTACCCTAAACTGACAGACGAAAAGAAGTATGCAAGGACAGTAGCCAATGAAAGGATGTAGTCACTGCTTACCCACATGGGTATGGATCATGATGATATGTATGTATGCATGTACAACAGTCAACATCATGACCAAGTGTGGAAAAGGTCGGGGAAGAAAAAGAAGATGTATGCATTTAATTTAATAAACAGAACAGCTTGTCTCAACCCCTTATTAGTAGCATAGTTAGCTTTTCTGCACCCAGTGCAAGCTTCATAACTGCACTCTACAGGCTTAAGACTCAATATATATTTAGGCTTACAATATTGTTTGTATGAAATGAATAGAAATTTATTTGGCACAAAAATAACAAATTTACACATACATAAATAAGGATAAACTGTGTTTCGGTATGTGGTTATCATTCCTGTGCCCTGTGCCGGGGCACTACTAACCACCCTAGTCATGACACTGGCTCAGTCAAAACAAAACTTGCATTAGATGACTCACATGAAGATATAATGCAGTTCCGTGCCAACCTTTGAGTCCAGAGTATGTCTATTTGATCTTTGCAAGTCAGACATCCCTTTCTGACAAGCAGAAATCCGAAGGGATATTTTCCACCTCTCAAGAAAAAAAAGTCAAATTGAAACTGTCATACTACAATTTGTCAATGTTTTAAGGTAGTCCAAACATAAACTGTGTGTTGGTCTTAATCAACCACACTAATTAACCTAAGTTGTGTTGTGTTGTTAAGATAAGTTAAGGTAGTGTTGTTTGGACAGCATGTTAAGCTGTTGGGTCACTATTTTATCTATATCTAGTGATGGTTAATGAATGAAATATTAGTGTGATTGACATTGGGGCTATGCTCCATATCACCTCTCCTACAAGGAGGCAGGTCTGGCCCTCCGGCTGTTATGATCTTGTTATATTAAACCAGTTTTATTTAATGTAAAGTTTAATTAGTATTTATGAAAAGTTTTAATACATATGTAGCTACTAATGGGAACAGCAGGACCTTCTGACACAGGTCTAGTACTTACTAGAAGATCTCTATCAGTAATGTATCCACTGTAAAACAGTAAATTTTCATTTAGATTTTAAGTAAGTTTTCTTTATATCATGAAGCTAGTCAACTGCTGCTATGTACAAGTAGGAGATATAACACTAGCAAGATATATTTTAGTACATTTGCACTCACTGTCTTTATAAATTTTTCTGACACCAGGCACTTTTCTCACTCAGGGCAAAAGACACTAAACAATGTAATTTATTTTAAATAATTGAATTTCACTTGTGTAGTATTTACACTTAGATATTAAAACTATAGTAATCATACCACTCAATGGAAATGTCTTACATTCATTGTTTGCAGAACAATAAAAACTTATAGTATAGTCTGAACAGTTTCCTGTTTAAAGGTTTCCCTGAAAACCAGCATTGCAGCTTGCTGTAGCATTATACTGAGTGGGAAACTGTTATTTGGTCAGTTTTGTGTTACTTTTTATTACTGTTATTATTTAGTGTAAGTCAGTTTTCTTATTTTCATTCATTAGGCCTGTCTATAAAGGATGGAATAAACCAAATCTGCTGCTAGGTTGAATCCTCCCAGATTTGGCTGTGCTCTGCAGGAGAAGAATAATATCATGAGAAAACGTAACTGTTGACCACGTCATAAAGAAACCCTTTTAAACCTACACTGTACACAAGTATCAACACTGTGCAGAGTTATTCTCTCAGCCACACACAGGATCCGGCACCTGCATGGTGAATCCATGGAATGCTAAGATAAAGTGAAATTTTTGTGTAATTCTTTTTATTTTATTTTTTTTATCTACTACAAGTTGACCCTCGACTGCTATAACACTTTATGCAATCTGAAATATAAGCGGGCTAACCTGTTAGGATAAGGTTGAAATTTTCGGTTCAGTTTCTACACGACACTAAATCAATTGACTGTACATCTTTGTCGCTTTAGTAATTCTGCAATTACTGAAACAATTTGGATGAAATTTAATTTGAATACATTATACCTGTTTATCCTGTTTTGTATTTGATCAGTAGTTACATTGTCTATACATAAGAAACATACACACCAAATTTGTGATAAGTAAGTACATCTGTGCAAGAAAATAATAATTGTTTATTTCCTTTGTTAGAAGATTCCTCTTTGACTCAACAAAGTTTTATTAGCTTTAAAAGCAATAACCTTACATGACCTCTACTTGACCTCTACTTGACTTCCACTTCAGGATTAAATATCTCATACTTCCTACTTAATTTAAGTGGATCGTAATAAATGTTAGTTCATTGAATAAAATAGGAAATTGTAGTTAAGGCCTCTACAGCTACATTTTTAAAAGGCCAGACTATAATCCGAAGGTTTAGGGTTCTATTCCCGCCTGTTGGTGTAGTGCCGACTTGTATCTTGTATTGTATATATTGTTGTATCTACTACTACCAATAGTATCACCTAGGATATAGGTTGAGGTGAAAGGGGAATATCAAAGGTTAGAAAGACAATGAGTACCTGTTGGTCTTTAAAAAAAGAAAAATCTAGCGCATACTCGCGACTTCGTCCGCGTGGTATTTGTTTTTGTTATATAAGCTTTTGTTCTTGACGACGATTTCGCCTGATGGTAAGTGTAGATGTTGTCTAAGGTGGGACGCCGGAATGACGGCCGCCAGAATAAAGGGAGGTCTGGGGTTCGATTCTCGGCCCATTAAGATTTTCTAAATAGGTTCAGTTCTGGCTGGTGAGAGGCTTCGACCGTGACTAGTTACTACCCTACCGACAAAGACGTATCGTCAAGTGATCTAGCGTTCCGGTACGATCTCGTGTAGAAACCGAAAAGGGTGTGGATTTCATCCTACTCCTTACAAATAAGCCCGCTTCCATCTTAGATTGCATCATGACTTACCATCAGGTGTGATTGTAGTCACGGGTCAATTTGTAATAAGAAAAAAAAACGCGCTTGTTTAAAAAAATACCTTCTCACTCTTGTTTTATTTAAAGCAGTGATTCTCAACCTTTTTTTTGTTGCGGCACACATTTAATGATTTCAAAATTTGGCGGCACACAAAGAAAAAGATAAAAATTATTTACTTACTACAACACACTGCGTAAATAGTTTATGACAAAAATTTTAAATACACCAAGACCCCGCTTTGCGTCGCTAATGTGTTCCTAAAAAATGCGACACAAAGTGAATTTGTAAATAATAAAATAATTTATTTTTTTGTGGATTTAAATATATATTCATTTTTTTTTCTTTTTAAGTGATATAATTTAATAATATTAACATTATTATATATTTGCAAAATTTGGCGGCACACTTTTGAAGCACAGTGGTTGAGAATCACTGTTTTAAAGATATCCAAGTTATAAGAATCAGGACCAATAGATTTCGGAAGGGCATTCCAGACCTTAGCTATGCGTATATTAACAAATGAAGCAAAACGTTTAGTACGAGCAGTGCCGCAACTAGGCCAGTGCCGACAGTGCCCAGGCATAGGGCGCAGAAATGATCAGACCATATACAAACAACACTTTATTTAGAGTCAGTTACAAGTCTGTAGGGCGCAGTTACGCAGGCTGGCACAGGGCGCATAAATTGCTAATTACGCCTCGGAGTATGAGTTCTGGGAACATTAACAACGTAGGGATGAAATCCCACCCGGCGTCTTGCAGTGCGACGATAAAAATATGAAGGAGATAGATAGGTCAAACAATTCCTGAGAGCACTATTCTATTTTAACTTTAATCCTACGCGGACAAAGTCGCGAGTTGTTAATATTATGTTAACCTTTAGGCATCCTAAACAAAACAAACATTAGCAAAAATTTGCATAAAATCTTAATATATCTTGAGATTTTCGTAAACTCGTTAATGATTTTAAAAATTAGCAACAACAAGTTACACTACAAAAACAGTGCAGTTAGGTATCTCTATAATTCAAGGTTACGAAAATTTCAATTTAATTAACCACTTGTACGTAGTATTATATCACTTGCGTAAAACGACTTATTATTGTAATTTATTTACGTAATTTTTAACCGACCAAAAAAATCGGAGGAGGTTCTCAATTCGACACGTATTTTTTTTTATGTATGACCACGCCTAACTTTTTACAGAGTTGTCCGATTTTGATAATTCTTTTTTTTATTAAAAAGGGCATACTTCCAAGGTGGTTCCATTGTCATCATGTTAGGATCTGATGATGATATCCTGGGGAAATTGAAGGAACTCTTCAAATTTTGGAGGCACGCTTACAGCGATTTCGGTCTTTGTCTCGGTATCGGTAGCTTTTTGGCTACTACTGCCGTATAATATACTATGACGGTATAGCACGAGTACGTTACGTGGCGATAAATCACTAAAAAGTAAGAAATGAAAATTTTTAACAAAAAATAGAACCGACTCAAAACGCACTAAAAAGTAAAAAATAACTGTGTCATTTAGTTGCTTTAATTTACTTAAGCATATCTAGGAGTCGGTGCCAGCCAAGGTTACTACTTTAAGGACGTTACCTAGAACCCACAAACTGCTTTATTACGTAAAATAAATGTTCCTTAAACTTGGCTGGCACCGACTTCATAGATATGCTTAAGTGATTTAAAGCAACTAAATGACACAGTTATTTTTTACTTTTTAGTGCGTTTTGAGTTGGTTCTATTTTTTGTTATACATCTTCACTTGGTCGCTAACTGCGGGCCTCATGAGAAAGCTCAGAGTCACTCAGCGGGCGATGGAAAGAGCAATGCTCGGAGTATCTCTGCGTGATCGAATCAGAAATGTGGAGATCCGCAGAAGAACCAAAGTAACCAACATAGCTCAGCGAGTCGCAGAACTGAAGTGGCAACGTGGTTCGAACAGATGGACTTTGGGGGCCCCAAGTGTTAGAATGGCCTACGTCGAGCAGTGGACGTCCATCGGCTGCTGATAATGATGATGATTATGAATTTATATTTAAAAATAAACATAATATCAAAAATTGCGGAACCAACGGCATTCGAACCCGCGTCTCTTTGGCAATCCGGGCACTTAGAGCGCCTTACCGCTAGGCCACGATACCGAAATTGTTGAATATTATGTTCTTTATATCCAGGTGTACGGCCTGTAACTTGTCTTTTAGCGTGAACTTAAGATGGTATAATAGCATTGAAGACTCATATTACGAATGAAGCTCTCCAATTTTTAAAGATGACGTATCACTTCCCGCGTCTCTCAGGCAATCCGGAGAGTCAAATATAAATAATCCCAAAAGTTGGGGTATACACTTTTCAATAAAACTAAAAAATATTATGAATTTACTATTCAACACTTCAAAAAAATAAAAAGCATTTAGTTACACCTATAAGTAGTTATGTCTTGTATCTATCATCGAGTCCTCTCTAAAGATTCTGTACGCCAAGCTGCGCAAGTTTATAGCGGCGCTAGTAACTATTTTGTACTACAAAAACAGTTTGTATAATGCGCGGGTATATGCCTCGTGTGCAGAGAGACTTGATGACAGTAAGAACTGTACAATGCAAATAATTCCCAACTTTCGGCCGCGGTCTGCTCTAAGATTTGGAATTTTAAGACGTAGGTCCTGAATTCGATTCCCGGCTAGGACGATTGAGATTTTTTTAATACTAATTGGTCTAAGTTTGGCTAGTGGAAGATATCGGCCTTAGTTACCACCCCAGTAAAGACATACCACAAACAAATTTTACGTCTCCTTATACGTCTTTAATCTCACTCCTAATCTATTTTCGATTGCATTGTCACTTACCATCAGGTGTGTTTGCAGTCAAGGGATAACTTGTGGTATATAAGTTGTATGATTGTTGCAGGAACATGGAGTTCATAGGCATAGTGGGCGAGGGTCGTGACGACCCGTGGCCCCGTAGCATGGCGCCGCCGCGCCTGCTCATGCAGCGGGTCCATATACCCTTCACCTTCAAACTGCAGGAGAACCAGCCTATAGGATACAGCAGTGAGTGTACCCCTAGTTGACTTATAACATTCTTAATATGCCCGAATACTCAAACGTCACTCAAATCCACCACCCACTTGAAACCCTCTTCAATTTCAGTAGCTACCGCTCTGATGTTCAAGTCATTTGAGTATACGAATTCTTTAGGACATGCTAATAGTAATAGAGGAATTATTTATTTTTGAGGTACGTTTCAGTATTTGGGCATTAGTTTTCTTTAAAACCGTTAAAAAGCACGGCGGTAAAAGGAGCCAGACTGTTCATAGGTTTGTTATACGTATTCCTCGGTTCGTTACCAGGGTTCCCAGGTTCGTTTTTGTGTGAAAGAGTAACAAACATCCATCTATCCTTCATTACATACAAACTTTTGCCTGTATAATATCAGTAAGTATTTAAATACATTTATTTCATGGCCGCTAAGTAATATGTTTATTTATAAGCTATGATGAAATACTCAAAAACCTTTTGACCCTGCATGTAAGTACCGTCTAATAGACGCTTACATTGTTATTAAAAAGTACAATGAAGTCTAGTACAGACGTTCATATAAGGTCATTATTGTAACTCGACTCTGATATCATCATGTCTGCCGTTGGACGCCCACTGTTGGACATAGGCTTTTTGTAGGGACTTCTAAACATAATGATCCTGACCCGCCAGTGGTCAGCGTCAGCCAGTCCACCTAGTGGGGGGTTAACCAACACTACGTTTTACATGTGCGTGGTCGCCTTCCCAGTAATTAATGACCCCAACGTCCATAGGTTCCTCGAATTGCATCATCACTTACCATTAGGGTGTGATTGCAGTCAAGGATTTACTTACAATTAACTAGCTTTTGCCCGCGACTTCGTCCGCGTGGAATTAGTTATTACGGTAGCCTAATTTTTCTAAGCTTTGAATGTCATACTTATTAATATCTAATCAACTGCCTAAGAAATAGGTCTTAAGCTTTCACAATGACAATACTTTCATACAACATTTCATCCCCCCTTTAACCCCTTACAACCCTTTTTTTGCAATTAAAAGTAGCCTATGTCCTTTTTCAGGCTCTAGACTTACTGTGTACCAAATTTCATTTAAATCGGTTCAGTAGTTGTAAAGTGAAAGCAAGACAGACAGACAGACAGAGTTACTTTCGCATTTATAATATTAGTTAGGATAGTTAGGATATAGTTAGGATAAAAAAGAGAATTACTGAACTTTGACGGCTTATCGAACTCTCTGGAGGCGCGAGAATATATGACCACCTAAATATTACCCAAGCTGCTGAGATTTTCTTGGAAGCAAGGAAAGCCCAATATCTCAATAGCACGACCCAGTACTCGAACTGAATACCTCGCAATCTCAAGCCGAAACTAACGAAACAATTTATGAAGTATACAGAGATAAGGTTATGACTCATGGTTAAAAAATACACCCGTAATGCAGTCTCAGGCGACAAGTTGGAACATTGTGGGGTTTTAGTCGACGTAAGTCCGACTAATCTTCTTGTCTTCCCATGGCGAGGTATCCATGAAGATTTCCCCATGTAAAAAAAATGGTAAAAAATTATTATTATAAAAACAAAAACCCGACTGCTTAGAAGTTATGAACTGAAAAGAGAAAAACAAGGATCACTATATCTGTATAAAATTTTAAATACTTTATGGTGCTGCAAACAGGGACAAAATATTTTAACCTGCGGGGAAAGAAAGATCTATCAAAACTACGTTTGTCTCCGCCTTTTCGTATTCGTTTTATACCCAATCTTTTCGTTCTTTGTTATAATATGAACCTACCGTTCAATCGAGCGTTAGTTCCTTGTTCCGTGTTCCGCCACGATACTACCTACTGGCATCTAATCAAGTAGATAATGTATTATGTATTCTAGCACTAATTGCAGTCAAATCTAACATATTGCAAACGTGTTGTCCTTGTGAATTCACGTGTTTCGATAGGAAGCGTAAACCTATTAATAATAGTATTTTTTTTGTCGCTTTCCTTCCTCATTGCTTGTATCGCATCTAAGATTAGTCTAATGAACTGATAACAGTAATTGTCACCAGAATTAGTTGGTACCGCGACGTCTATTAGGATAAACGTATATTATATACGAGTAGGGTTTCCCCGAATTTGTCCTAGTTTAGAGGGCATCCGGGGAGCGTCCGGGGAAGGTTTCATTTGTAGACCGGGTTTTAAAAAATAAATAAATAAAAAAAATTTGAGCCGGCCGCGAGACACGCACTATGCTCGCACCACTCCACGATCAACCGATGAACCAAGTATATTCACCGTTCCAAATAAAAAAAGGTGATTTATGACATTTTCAACTATTTTTTATTACATTGAGGCCTGTGTGCACCAAGATTTCGGTTAACATAAGCTAACTATAAATTTACTGTTCACGACAACCCGTGCGCTGGTTAAGGACGTAGGCTCGGTTAAGATAACCGCCCGGGTTACGTGAACAGTAAATTTATAGTTAGCTTATGTTAACCGTTGGTTATGATAACCGAAATCTTGGTGCACACAGGCCTAAATGTTTAAAAGATGTTGTTGACATGTCCGACTTTCGGACTCTAAAATCCGGGGTTTTCACGCGTCTTGTCCTGTTTTCCAAATTTTAGCTATGGCAACCCTATATACGAGTATAATGTGTTAGGTAAATGGTATAACATACCGGAACGTATTAATACATTTTGAACACAATTCTGTGTGTAAAGTAATTATCATCATCATTATTACATAGTATAAAACAAAGTCGCTTTTTTATGTTTGTCCGTATGTAACTATGCTTTAATCTTTAAAACTACGTAACCGATTTTCATGCAGTTTTTTTTATCAGATAGTCATTCAACAGGAAGGTTTATGTGTATAAATACAGGCACAATGTAATAATAATAAATAATAAATAAATAAATAAATATTATAGGACAATTACACACATCGCTATATAGCCCCACCGTACTATTAAGTAGCTTGTGTTAGGGGTGCTATGATAACTGATGAATATTTTTATATATATTATACATAAATACTTATAATATATAGATAAACACCCAGACACTGGACAACATCCATGCTCATCACACAAACATTTTCCAGATGTGGGAATCGAACCCACAGCCTAGGACGCAGAAGCAGGGTCACTACCCACTGCGCCACTGGGCCGTCAAATGTAGTAGAGAAACACCGATAGTTTTAGAGGTTTCTGATGTGATGTCGTAAATTAACGCTTTTTTGCGCTTACATTGCAAACGCTGGCTAAACCCTAGGAGATATATCAAAATAATGTTCTAGTAATGTAGATATATCAAATTAATTACACGACTTAAAAAGGTCAACAAAAAAGTCCGCGATGGTATATGTCTTTCTCTTATGGATGACCCACAATAACCATTTTTTATCTTTTACTTTCAACCAAAAGTAACGGCTTATTGACGAAGCGATTTTAAGCAATACTGCATTAATCCGTATCCAATTAAGTATCTTAAATATGTTGTGCATTTCATATAGATTACTATTGCCCTTTACAGTATGTAATTTAACTGCATATTTTCCAAGATATCGAAAGGTTCAGAATGCAGGGACATAGCGAGCGTTTCCGCCGCCTGTACCAGCATTGCACCCATGCGAAGCCGGGGCGGGTCGTTAGTTTTAAATAAAAAATAATCCATAGTCACAAATACCGAAAGGGTAGACACCTCGAAGGTTTAAGCATATATTCTGAATACTCACATATCTCCCTCAGGATTTTGTAGTATTTTTTTCCAGACATGCATTCTCTCTCCCTAACTCCTGATTGTCGGCTTGATAACCCTATCATAGCAATACCCATTTACCACGTTAAAGTTAACACGTTATGTAAGAGAACGGACAGGAAAGTATTAGACTCACCACGCTTTTTTTTTTAATCGCTGGGAAATGCATTTACGCATCCCCCCGGATGCAGTACAGGGACTGTGACCGAGGGGTATGTTTGACTCGCTGGCCGAGAAACGGCCAAAATACCCATTAAAACCCAGCGCGACCCTCCGCGTCTTACAAGATGTACCAATGGATCATGATTAAAAATTCTACATTGGCAGACTCACCATGCTGCCTAAAACCAAAATATTCAACTCCAGGCTGAGAATATTGGCTAAAAATATTTTTGTGAAGAAGTAAAGATCAACATATCACAACCCGACATAGAACTCGTACTCAGGACCTCTTCATCAGAAGTCGGGCTAAGACTATAGGATAAACAAGTAGTAAACACAGTTGTGGGAATTCGCTAGTGTGGAATATTAAGGAACTTACTCACGCAAGTAAGTAACTCTGGGAATTTATTTCGAGCGGCCATTCGGATTCAAATTCCGTCGATTATAATAAACCCACGGAAATGGAATAATTGCACGCGACAAAGCCTCCCAATATTAGCATTGCTGACGAAAATATGCCCTTTTTTCGCATTCCATCGATATTCAAATGTATTTCGTATAATTTCGGGAATGCCTAAACCGACCTACCTACGCAGTCTTTACCTTACCTGTACCTACCTATCTATACAATATTATAAAGCTGAAGTTTGTTTACTTCAACGCGCTAATCTCAGGAACTAATGATTCTAATTGAATAACTCTTTTAACCGACGAAAAAAAACGGAGGACATTCTCAATTCGACACGTATATATTTTTTTTATGTATGACCTCGCATAACTTTTTACAGAGTTGTCCGATTTTGATAATTCTTTTATTATTAGAAAGGACACACTTCCAAGGTGGTCTCATTGTCATCATGTTAGGATTTGATGATATATCATAATCAGATCCTAACATGGGAAAATTAAAGGAACTCTTCAAATTTTATAGGCACACTCGGTTTTAGTGTAAGTATCGGTAGCTTTTTGGCTACAAGTGCCGTATAATATACTATGAGAGTATAGTAAGAGTACTTTACGTGGCGATAAATCACTCAAAATTAAGAAATAAAAATTTTTAACAAAAAATAGAACCGACTCAAAACGCACTAAAAAGTAAAAAATAACTGTGTCATTTAGTTGCTTTAATTTACTTAAGCATATCCAGGAGTCGGTGCCAGCCAAGGTTTGTACTTTAAGGACATTATCTAGAACCCACAAACTGCTTTACTACGTTAAATAAATGTTCTTTAAACTTGCTGGCACCGACTTCATAGATATGCTTAAGTAAATTAAAGCAACTAAATGACACGGTTATTTTTTACTTTTTAGTGCGTTTTGAGTAGGTTCTATATTTTGTTAAAAAAAAATTTGTGTAGGATAGTCTATTTGCTTGCTACCCTTAACCGTCGATATTGTCTGTAAGTTGATTGCTGACAGATAACAAGCTCTTTTTTTAAATAAGAAATAAGCTCGCGCTTGACCACTATCTCACCTGATGGTAAGTGTAGATGAGGTCTAAGGTGGAACGCGCTTGCTTAGAAGATGCCTATTGTTTTAAAGATACCCAAGTTGTAAGAACAAGAAAATGCTGAAGGGCATTCCAGACCTTAGCTATGCGTATGATGAATGACGATGCAAAACGCTTTGTACGGGTCCTGGGAATATCAACGACGTAGGTGAACGTGAAATCCCACCCGGTGCCTTGCAGTGCGATGATAAAAGGGTGAAGGAGGTCAAATAGCTCCTGAGAGCACTCACCGAAATATATCCTGTAAAAGACTGACAAACTTGCAACCAACCAACGATGCTCAATACTGTGGAGATTTGCAAGTAGTTGATCAAAGCCAATAAGTCTCCTGGCTCGGCAGTCAGAGCATCCAGAGCAGCCAGCTGATATTTAGCGGATCCATCAAAAAGGTGACTGCAGTACTCCATACACGACCGGACTTGGGCTTTATATAAGGTAAGCAATTGGTGTGGCGTGAAGTACTGCTTCACCCTACTGAGGATACCAAGCTTTTTTGCAGCAGTTTTGGCTTTAGCTTCTATGGAACGGCCGAAGTTGATATTGGCCGAGTTAGCAACACCAAGAAGATCGATATGGTCAGTAATAGGTACGGATATATTCCGGAAAGTAGGAGTCAGTGGAAAAGGACTCCGTTTCGCAATGAGCAGACACGCCTGCATTGTTTGGATTGAACTGCACCAAATTGACGTCACCCCAATCTGAGACATCTTTAAGGGAAGCGTTCAATCTCGTTACCATCGCCTCTCTGAGTTTATTGGTCTCGCTACCACCGATTCGCGGACCAGACAAGTACCTCTCTGTCACTATGCTGTCATCTGCGTATCCTAGGATACCAGGTTTTATGAACAAGTCGTTAATATGCAGCAAGAATAGAATAGCAGAGAGGACTGACCCTTGAGGAACACCGGCATTAACCGTCATGAGATCAGAAGAGCAGCCATCAGTGACCACTCGGAATGTTCGAACGCTCAAGAAGTCAGATATCCACTCACACAAGTTCTGTGGTAGACCATACGATGGAAGCTTACGGAGAAGGCTGCCATGCCAAACCTGATCAAACGCCTAAGATATATCAAGAGAAACGGCAAGCGCCTCTCCATGCATATCTATTACTTCACCCCAAACGTGAGTAGCATACACGAGTAGATCTCCGGCCAACCTTTTCTGGCGAAAGTCATACTAGCGGTCCGAGGGTCCGAGAGGAGATCATAAGACTCAGGCTCGCAATAAAAACGGTGTTAAAAAGTTTAAAACAGTATTCTAATAGTCTAAATGACTATAAAAATACTGTTTGAAGCAAATGCGTTTAAAAGCAAAAAAAGTACTTTTAAACATAAATCATCATCATCATCATCATCATTATCAGCCTATTAGCGGCCCACTATCCCTCCTATAGGAGAGGGGATATGGAGCGTAGACCTACCACGCTGCTCCAATGCGGATTGGCCGGCTTAGGGTGATAATGTTTCATTTATTAACGATCACTAACAGATGTTGATGACAGTGACCGGGACCGACAGGTTAACGTGCTCTCCGAGGCACGGGGGTGTATCACCACCAACTTTCCGACTCCGGGCTTTCGAACCCAGGACCTAGTGATCGAAGCCGGATAGGCTAACCACTAGATCAACGCATTCAAAACATAAATATGCTAATAAGTATAAGTAATTAGGAACCTTAACCCTAAATTAGTTCCTCCATGGCATGTAACCGTATTTGAAACGCGATATTCAAGTAAAGATATTTTTATAACTCGACTGTGATTAACGAATTCGTATCTATGTCTCTCTGTCTAACGTAATACTGTAGATAGAGAACGATTGAGACAAATCTGAAACTCTCAATGTTAACTAAGAAAACCATATAAATACTTACTGAATATAATATATAGGCTGGCAGGTGATAATTGGACACGGCTGAAGACTTCCATTATCCTTTACCCAAACTAAGAACCACCTAACCAGTTAATTAATTACGTCAAAAATAAATCTAGAAATTTCTAATAAGGCAGAACTAAGTGTAATCAGCTTGCGTGGGATCTGGAACGCGTAATCTGTATAAGAAGTCAACCCACGCTTCATCTCAAATTGTGATTAATCTCTCAATTAGACCATGATTAAAGTTAAAAAAGCGACCAAGTGCGAGTCGGAATCGCCCATGAAGGTTTCAGTAGCATCAACCACACTAGCTACAAAGGTGCACCGTCAAATGATTTAGCGTTCCGTTACGATGTACAGAAACCGAAAGGGCAGATTGAGATTTTTCTTAATTTGTCTTGGTCTGGCTGGTGGGAGGCTTTCGCCGTGGCTAGTTACCACCCTACCGACAAAGACGTATCGCCAAGCGATTCAACGTTCCGGTACGATGTCGTGTAGAAACCGAAATGGGTGTGGATTTTCGTCCCATTCCTAACAAGTTAGCCCGCTTCCATCTTAGACTGCATCATCACTTAACAGTAGTCAAAAAAAATGACGATTATTACAATTTCAAGATATATAGTATAATAGATAGCAATAAATAAATATATTATGAGAAAGAAGGCTCATGGTATTTACTAGTGATTTAGGCTGCCTAACAATGATGTTCTTGATGAATCATAGCTCAGAACGGTTTCAGAAATATTTGCAATAACAAAAACAAGAGTCGCATCGTTGTTCAAACTCGTTTAGCGGAGACCGAGTGCCGTTCACCTTTGTCAACAGAGGCACGGTAATGTTGTGTATATGTCGTATCCACATCGTAGATTTGCTCATTTCATGAAATGCTCGAGAATTTCATGAATTGGCCGCGTTTCATGATGTGGCCAACTCAATTTGACCAGAAGTTGGAGGTGTTACACCCCCGTGCCTCGGAGAGCACGTTAAGCCGTCGGCCTCGATCACTACCATCAACATCTGATAGTTATCGTTAATAAATGAAACAGTATCAACCTATGCCCACCAACCCGCATTGGAGCGTCGTGGTGGGTGTACGCTCCATATCCCTTCTCCTATAAGGAGGGAGGCCTGACCCTGTAGTGGGCCGTTAATAGGCTGATAATGATGATGATGATGATGATAAAACTATCGCCTTGAGTTGTTAAAGAGTACTACTGCGCCTGAGTGCTGTTGCGCGTCCAAGTATAAAAAAGTCGTTTCCTTCCATCCTTCTATGAAGTCGGCGATCCAACCTCTATGCTTTAAATAAACATTGCTCAACCATGGATGAAACTGGCTTTATAGATATGTTTAATAAATTAAAGTAACAACAAGTATTTATTACTTTTTAGTGCATTTGGATGTCGGATTTTTTAGTACAATCAAACGATTTTCGCAAGATCTATAAGAAGTCACAGACGCAGCCATCGTCATAATAATACTCGTATAACTAAAAAATAAACATCAAAAACATAATACCGAATTATAATTGTAATAATGTGAAGAAACAACGGAAACTGGTATTGATAACCTACTTTAGGAAGGTTATTAAGTATAAAAATTCCTTCGTTATTTTTTCATAACCCGTCAATAGTAATTTTTGTTATTGTAAGTATATTAATAATATGATCTCAAAGATCTGCCTGATTGTTTTTTGTTTATGTTTATGATATAATACTAATTGTTTTTATTAAAGATATTTTTTTTATTTTACTCAAATAATTATTATAATTATTATATAAATATAGTGTGATAAGAGAGCACTGTGGTATAAAACATTTAGTGACTAAAATTGAGAGAAATATGCTGAGACGGTGTCGTCATAAGCAGAATGAATGAAATGAGACTTACGAAAGAGATTTATATTTATAAGGCGAGAGTGAATGAGATTGCTGGAAGGGGAAGACCAAGGCGAACGTTCCTAGGCCAAATTCATGACATTCTGATTAAAGCTCAGGTAATAGTACCCTAAACCGATGTACTTGTATGAGTTTAATGATCCTCTAGTGTAATTTAAAGCAAAATGATTCTTTACTATCACGTATAATGTATAAGGGGTCAATTTGATCACCATACCAATAACGTCGCATTTTTATCAATACACAGTTACCCTCAACTGTTCATCATCATTGATTGATTTGACGGCCGAGTGGTGCAGTGGGTAGTGACCCTGCTTCTGCGTCCTAGGCCGTGGGTTCGATTCCCACATCTGGAAAATATTTGTGTGATGAGCATGGACGTTTTTCAGTGTCTGGGTGTTTATGTATATATTATAAGTATTTATGTATAATATATATAAAAATATTCATCAGTTATCATAGTACCCATAACACAAGCTACCTAAGCTTACTTTGGGGCTATATAGCGATGTGTGTAACTGTCCTATAGTATTTATTTATTTAATACATTTTAAGGTAACATCGTGAAGTCAATGAACTCTGACGGGCAAATGCAGTTCCTATTATCACGTGGTGCCATCTTCTAAATGAAGTTTGGCGGTCATTATGCGAAAAGCTTTTCTATTTTGTACAACTCTCTTTAGTTGCGGGTAATTGAATCCGGTCCACTCTCTTATGTCGTTCAACCATTTCCGCCTTTGACGACCAGGTGCTCTCTTGCTCTGTAGCTTTCCTTCCAAAATTAACCTTGGAAAGGAAAACTGAGCTTCTCTTTGAAGGTGTCCAAAGAAACTTAGCTTTCTCTGCATGATAGTGGACATGAGTTTCCTCTTTTTCCATCCTTTCCAGTACGCTGTTATTAGGTGTGAAGCTGTTCCAGGAGATTTTAAGCATTTTCCTGTATACCCACATTTCAAAAGCTTGCAGCCTGTTTACTGCTTCTTTTTTAAAGACCCAAGTCTCACAACCATACAAGAGAGTGGACCACACATAACATTTTATAAGACGACATGTTACTTAAATAAAATCTTCCCCGTTATTTTTTCATAACGCGTTAATTCCACGCACATTTTCGCCGTAATAGAATAGTAGGTGAAATGTAGGTGCGTGGGATTTTGGCACAAACAGAGCCGACGTGCGACGTGACTTGCGTCGCTGTACTGCCAGTCCGCCCACATATAGGCATATAGAGGTATCTTGTCCACTTTATACTGAACGATGAATGCGTCGTTGCGGGTCCCTTATCCGCTATAGCTCATTAGAGCTGTTGGCGGCCACCGTTGCGCAGTGGCGCGCGCTGGGTGTCGGGTCGCCATTCTAGCACTTTGAGCCTCAACGTCCATCAGCTGTTCGAATCACGTGCCCCGCCTATTTCCACTTCAGTTCTGCGAATCGCTGAGCTGTCGGTTACTTTAGTTCTTCTGCGGATCTCCTCATTTCTGATTCGAGCACGCAGAAATACTCCGAGCATTGCTCTTTCCATCGCCAAAATCTCCATCGTAGGCTTAATTTAATTCAAACACTTCAGCTGTTGACGACCTCCGTGGTGCAGTGGTATGGGCGGTGGATTTATAAGACGGAAGTCCTAGGTTCTATTCCAAACTGGATCGATTAAGATTTTCTGAATTGATCCAAGTCTGGCTGGTGGGAGGCCTCGGCTGCGTGTTTAATTACTAACCTACCGACAAAGACGTACCGCAACGTCGATATCGTGTTGAAATCGAAAGGATGTGAATTTCATCATACTCTTAACAAACCAGCTCGCCTATCTTAGATTGCATTATCACTTACCATCAGGTGTGATTGCAATCGAAGGCTAACTTGTAATTAATAAAAAAACAATAAACTGCTGCGTTGACTTAAATTCAGCAGCTAATTTAACGTCACATGTGTACGTATCCTAAGATGCATAAAATGTTCTACTGTCGACCCGCTTCTGCACTTTTGACCTATTATGGCCGGGTCAGGAAAATATCGCCCCGCTTGAACCTGCTACGCGTCTCAAGTGTCATTTCTAAACGTTTAAAATAAGGCCACGAGCTTCAGCACTCAGCGGAATAGCTGTTTTCTCAAGACGAGTTGTACAACTAGTTAGCTAGTATTTTCTCGTGTTTTTTTAAATTGAGTGTTAATTAAATGAAATATTAAATTTATAAAAAATATTGTTTTGTACGTGCATCATCGGGTCGTTATTATAAACACAAATTCAACAAATAATAGCAAGTAAAAAAATAAATTTCCACAATTTTTATAAATTATTTGCCATTCGTGGTAGGATTCCGATGGGAATTTATAGGGGATGGGATGGGGGAAAGGAGATTGTTGGACCTAGTATATGAATTAATTAGCCAATAATGAGGATCTTGGCGATGGAAAAAGCAATGCTCGGAGTATCTCTGCGAGATCCGCAGGAAATCCAAAGTAACCGACATAACATAGCCAGTCGCAGAATTAAAGTGGCAATTGGCGGGGCCTGTGGTTGGCCTAAGGGCTAACGCTAAAACTCGCGCGGGTGCACGCTCGCGGGTGTATAATGAAAAATAGTATGGACAGAGCAGGCGTGTGCGACGGAGCGCGGGCGCGGGTGGCGGGCACACGGCGCAGGCGCCCGCGACGGGCACACGCGAGCGGGTTTGTTTCTACAAATCACGGTCACACGCGTCGGAGGCTAAGTACAATCATGAACATCGATACAAAGCGCGTAATAATTGAGGTGCAATTTCGGCCATATTATGGAATTTGTGAATGAATTATGATTCTCCGCTGAGTAACCTATTATCAAAACAGGTTATGCAGTCGACGTTGTTTTCGTTGAATATTTTTGCCAAATAACAAATTAGTAAATAATCCTGGTAATCTACTCCACACAACTGTACATGATCACTCAAAATTAACTAGCAGCGCTAACTAAGAAGTAAGGGGTGCCATGTGTGCGTGCTTTCTACCCGCAGTTTTAGCGTTAGCCCTAAAGTGCTAGAACGAAAAGCGCAGTGTTGTCAACCCCCCACTAGGTAGACTGAAGACATAAAACGTGCCGCTGGCCACAGGTGGCTTAGGATCGTTGTATTTGTAAAACTTTAATAAAAGCCTATGTCCAGCTGTGGGCGTCCATCGTCTGTTCATTATAACAATCTTAGAAGACAGTTGTCGATTGGTTTAAGCACTGAAAAAAATTGGATAAAAATTAATGTTTGCGGCATAATTGATAGAGTAATACCACCGCTGAATCGTAATTTAAAACCTGAATGTCGTATCGTGTGATGTAATAGCCCATTATCCCATACAACGTCTATAGAGTGCCAAATTGTGTTCATTGTTTAAATGTCAATGGCGTTTCTTGCATAAGCTGTTAACATACCGATTACCGGCGTCCGCTTTATGCATAGGACAGCCAAAAATGTAAGCCGTCTTGTTAGAATCGAAGAGATCCAGCTTGGTACCTGACTGCTGGGGAAGAGCTGTGTTTTATAACGTATCCAATACGTTATTCTCTAGAGCAAATAATGAGACATGTACATACTATGTCCTGTTATATGCTTTACAGCGCAAGCTTTTTTTTATGGTGATATTCGATTTATTGCAGTTGTTCGGACGACAAAGGATATAAACAGATTTATTTTTAATAATTACTAGTTGGCCCTTGACTGCTATCATACCTAATGGTAAGTGATGATGCAATCTAAAATGGAAGCGGGCTAACTTGTTAGGAGTGGGATAAAATCCACACTCTTTTCGGTTTCTACACGACATCGTATCGGAACGCTAAATTGCTTGGCGGTACGTCTTTATCGGTAGGGCGGTAACAAGCCACGGCGAAAGCCAGACAAAGACAAATTAAGAAAAATCTCAATCTGCCCCGCCGGGAATCGAACCCAGGACCTCCGTCACGGAGGTCGTCAAAACGCATCGTATGTATATCGTATCGTTGGATAGGTTTTGTTTAACAGAAATGCAGAGTTGCTAGATTAGTCGCAGTTAGTGTTACTTGCAAGTTTATTTTAACTCTTGTAAATTTCACAAAGAATAATAGTAAAAAAACACAAACGCCGGAAGCCCAATCACTCCGCGGTTCGTTATTAAAAACTTTCGTGCGTGTTGATTGGATGTCAAGTGTCAACGTCAACCACATAAGAATATTAATCCTTAAATTATGGTGCGGTTTGGTGAACTGCGAATCGGAATCAAGATTATGATAATAAAATGAGATACATGGACTAAGTCACTCATAATAACTACATCAAAATCGGCTTAACCTTGGAGCGTTTGAGGTTTAAAGGTATATGAAGTGAAAAACGTTGTATACATACTCGTACATATATAACATCACTTAATTCCCATAGAGGTAGGCAGAGTCTACATCCTTTCATTTGCCACGTCCTTGGCTTCTTCCACTGTCATTAATCCTTTCATACAAGTTTGTCGACTTAAGGTACTCTTGACCTGGTCATATTTTTAAAAATGTCCTGAATTTGGTCCAGGAATATTCGCTTGCACCTTCCCCTTCCAACAATTCCATTCACCCTAGCCTCATAAATCTCTGTTGAAATACGTTGCACTCAAAAGTAACTGAAAACGACGTCCTGTAGGTACTTTGAGGAGCGCAGAGCTTTACGCGCGATTTTAAAGTGCCCC
Organism: Mycalesis mineus; assembly: GCA_034621355.1. NCBI lineage: Eukaryota > Metazoa > Arthropoda > Insecta > Lepidoptera > Nymphalidae > Mycalesis > Mycalesis mineus. The sequence continues at coordinate 12,792,802 of CM067901.1, forward strand.
AAATAAAGTTAATGTATTTATAACAAACGCGTGACTGTTCTCATAATACTTACTGGTTTCAACCGGTGGCCGATGATGTCGACTGATGACGACATATTATATATGTACCTATACCCGTAATATAATATAATCATCTGGACATAAGCCTTTTTTACTCAACTGCGTCAGAAGGAGGGTTATGCTTTTCGAGCGTATGTATGTATGTCCATTTCTTCGGCACGCGCTACAGCCTAAACGGCTTAACGGATTTTGACACGTGAGATGTCATTGAATTTGTCAAAATTGTGGTAGTGACATAGGCTATATAAATTTTCAAAATGGCGGCTGTAAATGGGGGAAAAAAGGGGGGGGGGGGATGTGTGAATTTTTTTTCTCTTATCTTAGCAATATGGATACCAATTGAAAGGTCTTAAAAAGACCATTTCAAAAATATAAATATCATATCATGTTCATATTACTTTTTTAACAAAAAAATGGCAAAAAGTGTACTAAGTGTACCGTCTCATTTCTATACCATAAACTAAAACTAAAAAGTCTGAAATAAAATTATTATTATAAAAACAAAAAACCCGACTGCTTAGAAGTTATGAACTGAAAAGAGAAAAACAAGGATCACTATATCTGTATAAAATTCTAAATACTTTATGGTGCTGCAGGCGGGGACAAACGTAGTTTTGGTAGATCTTTCTTTCCCCGCAGGTTAAAATATTTTGTCCCTGTTTGCAGCACCATAAAGTATTTAGAATTTTATACAGATATAGTGATCCTTGTTTTTCTCTTTTCAGTTCATAACTTCTAAGCAGTCGGGTTTTTTCTTTTTATCATAATAATTAGGAACTTCCAAACACAACGTTTCTGAGCTGCCTGTGGCCAGCGGCTTCTTGCGACACGTTTGATGTCGTCAGTTCACCTAGTGAGGGGCGACCAGCAATTCGCTTTCCAGTGCGAGGTCACCATTGGACCCCCCACCGTCCATCAGCTCTTCAAAGTTCGATGGATTGGAATGTTTCAGCAACCACCCTACCGACAAAGACGTATCGCCAAGCGATTCAGCGTTCTGGTACGATGTCGTGTAGAAACCAAAACGGGTGTGGATTTTCGTCCCACTCCTAACACGTTGGCTTGGCCCGCTTCCATCTTAGACTGCATCATCACTTAACAGTAGTGATAGCAGTCAAGGGCCAACTTGTAGTCGATAAAAAAAAACTGTTCTCAGTGCTTGGACAATTTTTTTTGCATTTGTGTAAATATGTGGCCAATTTTTAAATAAATACCTAATTGTATTATCTACTGCGAAACGATAATCTTTTATGCTAATATAGAGATCTCACAAATGTATGAAATAAAATAAAATAACATCCTCAAGTCAATGCGCCTGCCTCGTTGTTCTAATGGTTAGACTATATGGCTTTGACCACGTTGTCCTGGGTTCGAGTCCTAGGTCGGGATCATGGAATATTTCTGAGTTCCAACCCCGGGGTCGGAAAGTTGGTGGTGATACACCCTCGTGCCTCGGAGAGCACATTAAGCCGTTGGTCCCGGTCACTACCATCAACATCCATTACCATGACGGCCTGGCGCAGTGGTATGTGCGGTGAATTTATAAAATGGAGATCCTTGGTTCGATTCCCGATGGGGCAGATTAAGATTTTTCTCAATTTATCTTGGTTTGGCTGGTGGGAGGCTTTCGCCGTGGCTAGTTACCACCCTAACAACAAAGACGTACTGCCAAGCGATTTAGCGTTCCGGTACGATGTCGTATAGAAACCGAAAATGGTGTGGATTTTATCCTACTTCTAATAAGTTAGTCCGCTTCCATCTTAAATTGCATCATCACTTAACATCAAGTGTGATAGCAGTCACGGGCCAACTTGTAGTTGATAAAAAAAAACGTCTGATAGTAATAAATGAAACATTATCACCCTAAGCCTTCCAACCCGCATTGGAGCAGCGTGGTGGGTCTTCACTCCATATCCCCTCTCCTATGAGGAGGGAAACTTGGCGAATATTTTATACTAATAAATCATAATATGAACCATTACACACAAATGTATGAACGCAAATAAAATTAATATCCTCGGGTCAGTGCGACCACCCCTCATTGTTGCCGGGTTAATATTTACTTCTCAGTATGTATTATGTATATTTTAGTTTGTGACGGTAGTTTAATCGTATAAAGTGTTAATCATATAAGTAAAGGCGTTAACTGCTAATTCTACTGTACACAAAATCGCAAAACTTTTTATTTATTGAACAATTAACGTTTGCCTGCGATCTCGCCTGATGTTAAGTGATGATGATGATGATACAGTCTAGGCGTTACATAGGAGGGAATGCTGATTATTATCCTCTCTGCTATAAGGTTTTATCGGGCGTAGGTTTATTATCAGCCTATTAACGGCCCACTACAGGGCCAGGCTTCCCTCCTTATAGGAGAGGGGATATGGAGCGTACACCCACCACGCTGCTGCAATGCGGATTGGTGATAATGTTTCGTTTATTAACGATCACTATCACATGTTGATGACAGTGACCGGGACCGACTGCTTAACGTGCTCTCCGAGGTACGGGGGTGTAACATCTCCAACTTCCTGACTCCGGGGCTTGGAATGTATTGAACATTTCATAGAAGAATGAAAAAACTCAGAATTATTCCGTGGCCCGACCCAGGCCTTTTATTTCGTGCAGATTTACAAAAAGAAATAAAAATAAAATTTAGTCATTAATTTTATAATCTAGTCTGCAAGAACCCCTTTGTAGGTAAAGGCCTCCTCCAAAGCCACCCAGTCCTCTCTAGATTGAGCTACCCGATACCAATTGCAGCCGGCTATTTTTCTGAGGTCGGCTTCCCAACTAGTTACAGGCCTACCTCTCCTTCTTTTCCCTTGTGGACCTGCCCTGAGGGAGATATGTGGACAAAAATTTGCCTAAACCTTGAAGGAGTCAACCCTTTTTGTTTATGTTACTATGGATTTTTGGAATTTAAAATCATTTCATACACAGAATTGTGTTAACAAAATCGAAATGTTAGAATTTAAACTATCGCGAGTGTTATCCATATCATTAAAATACCCATACGGGGTCGTTAGTCATGAACTCATGAGCTTGCTTGTTCCTGAAACGCGGCGAGAAGCAAACATCGGGCCGCGCACGCGGCTGCACGTTGCGGGCGTGACTAAAGATCCCGTATGGGTTCGAAACTATACTAAAGCCAAACTCGATTGAGAATGCTTGTCAACAAACAAATTAAAATTGAAGGTAGAAATCACTAGTCAGTTTACACCTAATTTTTTTAATTAACTTGTTAATGACGAATTCATGACAATAAATTAGATTAGTAAGCTTAAAACTAATTAATATATTCAATATCTTTTAAATAAGATTTTATAAAAACCAAAACATAATTTTAAATTTATTAGGCATTAAATGTGTTGCAATTTCTACCTTCATTTTAAAGGAGATTGGCGAGAGTGGCCTTATAATTTTAAAGCATCGTTCAGATACCAGATTGTGCTAATTAAAACTGCAACTTTATTATGATACTTGTATAAAAAAATTGGGATTTGTTAAAGATGGGGATCAGAAGAACAAAAATAATTATAATTGACTGAAAATTAGTCGTCTGCAGTAACCGGAACGGTTCTCTGGTAGAAGGTAGTACAAAACAGCAGCTCCAGTGTTACCAACTTAGTGGATTTCTTAATAAATCTGGTAGTTTTAAGTCAAAAGTTTATTTTAGAACAGATGTTTATTTATATAATAAACCAGTAAAAAATATCACATAAGTTTTGTAATTATTGTAAAACGTATAACTATGTATTAGTTTTAAAAGTGTATCTATTATAACAGTTACCTACTAGTTATAAAAAATATATGTAAAATACATATCTATCTACAATTATTATTCTCATTATATATTTTATTACAGTGCAAATTGAACATTTTGATTTTTAGGTATGACCTATTTATTCAAATAATTATTATAGAATCGGCTTTATTTTTTCGTTCTATACATATATAGCTTGGCAAAAAAGTCGTGAAACGGTACTAAAAAAATATGATAACTAGCAACACCCCTTTTGCGGGTTGTCAACCACGTCAAGTCCGTAGATGTGTCATTTCTTGAAATCGATAATCGTTGTTCGTGTTATTTTCAATGTTATTGTGTTATTGTGCTCAAAATGGACAGAACCGCAATCCGCAGCTCGGCTAGAGAGATCATTTACAAAGTATTTAAGAGATTTTTGGCAGAACTCTAATCCACAAAAATTTTATCCGATTTGAACGAAGTTTACAAAAGGACTGCTGAAATGACTGGTAAAATGTGGTTTAAATAAAGTAATCGTATAGTATATGTGTGGCTTAATTACAATACCCTCTCATAGTATGCTTGTTTGCATGTAAATGTAGATTCCGGAATTAAAGGTTATGTTTATAAAATGCATTTTCCAAATAGCGCGTTTGTATAATTTTGATACTTTTTTGTGGATATTGCATAAATCACAGAAAAAAATTGTGCGGATTATATGATTTCGCTTATGTAACAATGGTAGGTAATAAACCTGTATATACTTAAGTAAATAGCTTTTTTTAGGTAAATTCGTCATTACTATAAGATGAATTGCTCTGGAAGGACAAAGAAATAAAGGTGTTTTCTCCACACCAGGGAAACATAGAACTAGGCGACCTACAAAAGAATTGGACGATTGGACACGTAATGAAAATAGAGAGTGATTATTACCAAAGGGGACAATCTCTGTATAGTGATATTGACAAAATAATTATAAACCTGCAAGATGAAAGCAATAGTGACACATCCGAAGATAGCCAGCGGTTGATAGCAGCAGATAGATAGTAGCAGCAATTGGAGTTGGCTCGCGCCAAGACGTGGCTGAAGGCTTATCTGGCGTGGAATATTTAGACGAAAGCATTTTTCATTCTGACTAAATATTTATAGTTGTATGAATACAAATTTTCTAATTAAAATACATTACCATCCTTTAAGAAGTTTCATTAATTATTTTTCTATCTTAAACAATTTTATTTTGAAAGTGTGTCAGTGAAATCACGTTATTAAAAATTGTATTTAAATCAAAGTATCAAAACCGATATCGTCGTACTATATAAAGTGCCCACATGAACGGTTGAGACGCGACCATTATTTTCACGACTTTCTTGTCCAGCTATAACATGATATTTTGGGTTCATGTGGTGCTAGGCTATTGATTAATTAAGTGACATTTAAAAAGGAACTTGTCTGTTATGTATACTTATTTTGACTTAATAGACTTTATTTTTTGACAGACAAATGTTGGGCATTGTCACTGTGTTTAAAACTAACAGTCATATTAATAAACAATATTGTTTGATGTTGGTTGTTGATCATTTTCGGGTTTTAATGTTACATTTTGCGTTAATTTAATATACTCAAGTGATTTAAACGTTGAAAGTAATTGCCATTTTTGTGATTTCCTCTTAACGATTTGGCTATATACAGGATTTACTGATTATGGCTCTGTCAACCGTTTTTGCCTTTGGACATCTAGTTTCCAGCAATTTGGACTTTGTTAACTATTAAAATGTGTTGTTTCAATTGAAACTGCTTCAATAATCTGTAGTGATTATTAGTATTAAACATCATCATGTGCATATAGTAGGAGGGAAAACAGGCACAAAACCTTGTTGTGTGATGGCACATACGCTCACCACTGGAACAACAAGGTAGTTTAATGAAAAAAAAAATAAAATCCCTTGATATGCCCTACAGCTTTAATATTATTTATTCTGTAAGAAGTTCAACATTAAAATATTGTTTCAGTTAACATCTGTCGATGAGATAGGTATGTGATCAGGTATTCCTGTGCCCTCTACAAGCCAGGGAGTCAATATATCTCCAAATTAACAAACAGAGGAAGTTGTAGAAGTTTATACTGATTGTTTTTCTACTAAAGGCCCATTAGTAGAATCTTCTGGACAAATTGTGATGCCTACATTCAGCAACAAAATAAATGAGCTTACATTATGTCAATATTGTTTTATTTATCTACTCTTGTAATTTTTTTTATAATTTTCAGTGGATCTATACAATTAGTCTTATATTTATGTAGATCTCTTTTTTATACGAAATAAGCTTGCGCTTGATCCCAACCTCTATTGATGGTATGTGTAGATATTGTGGTCTAAGATGAAACGCACTCGCTTAGAAAATGCCTATTCACTCTTGTTTTAAAGATACCCAAGTTGTAACAATATTTTCATTTTCTTCTCTGCAATGAATTGGTAGTTTGTAACTTCAGAAAAACGAAACGCTAGGAAACTTGTATTTAAGGGATTTACTGTCTCCTTTTTATTTAATTATTGTTAGTTTATAACTACTGTACTTTACAATCAACCTTTTGGCTGAGATATTTACTTAGGCTTATTAATATATTTAGTAATTTTTCTGTAACTATCTTCCATCTCTCATTTAACATGCAGAAGTTATGCATAGTAAACTATTGCCTACCTATAACAAAATGCCAGCATAGCGATATATTGGCGATATAAAAACTGTGATATACCTACTTTAATCTTGTACCTACCGCATGTTCACTTAAATATCTAGCTAATATTTACGAGTGTATGTTGAACATATTCCTACGTATTTAATATCCTGATACAATTAAACAGTAACTTCTTCTAGCAGTTCATTTTTGATTAGTAAATATTTGAGGTTATAAGATAAAAGCTTTCATATCTTTTTTCTCCCAACTTTTCAAACCTACTTACCATTTGCTTTTTTCTTAGTTATGTTATGTTTTACAACTGCTAATAAGTTTCTACTTTGAATGCTACCGGGTCCAAAGGTACATACAATCTCGCCATTCTCCTTTGTTTGTTGACAAGCATTCTCAATCGAGTTTGAGCCGACAACCGTGACGTGCGTTTCAGCCGTTATATTTTAATAATATAAAATCGAAATGTACGTTATGCAATGTTATATAATTTACCTAATACATTGTATAAATAAATAAATCACGCCAAAGAAACTGTCCGGTAGTTCTGAAGCAACCTTCTTAAGACGTCACACTATGTCGACTATTCTATTGTGGATGTCCTCATTGTATACTCGTACTGGTGCTGCTGTGCTGCTTGTGTTTAATGTACGATGTCCGTTCTGCAGGTGTGCGGTCGTGCGTGTCGTCCACAGTGCGCTACTGGCACGCCAGCTGGTGGGGTGCGCCCGTGGGGGATCTGCATCAGACGCTGTGGGGCACGCTGCCGGAGATACTTGCCTCAAGGCATTTGAGCTTCACCAGGTAATACATTATTTTAAGATAGGCATGCGCTTCACCACAATCACGCCTGATGGAAAACGGTGATGAAGTCTAAGTTGGAACGCGCTTACCTCTGATACCTATTTACTATTGCCTTGTTTGCCTTGGAGATTTTGTAAACTTACTAGGGTATGTATGTATACACCGCAAGGCGCCTTGTTGGTCGACTCCCCCACTAGGTGGACAGTGACAGACAGCTGCTGGCCACAGATGGCTCAATATCGTTGCGTTTACAAGTCCCTAAAAAAGGCAGTCCAGCAGTGCACATCCATAGAGTATACTGTATCCATTTACTGACAGGTAGAATAAAACCAGAAAGCAAACCATGGATAAGTTAGGAACAGTAAAAATGTGGTATTTTAGTGCCAGAAATCTTACTTTACGTTACTTGAATATAACATTTTGAACGTTTTTGTTTTAAATTCTAAACATAGAATAAGGTTAATAAATCACTAAGGCGACACTTCACCCAATAATTAGTAGGTAATAAGCAATTGGTAGGCAATTAATTTGTTATGCTTTCTTTCTGAATTATAAATGTATTGAGTTTTCTTTCATTTATTTTTATTTCCTTTTTTTCATTTTTAACAATGTAATACACAAATATATAAAAAACACTATAAAAATTTGTAAAAAAAATCCGCTTCTATGCTTGCGACTTTTGAGCAACCGGCGGTCAGGCTAACAGAGAAACTTCCTCACAATACGCATCGTTTCAAGGACTACTGCCTTTGGTATCCGACCCTTAATCCAATAGCTTAAGCCAATATGGTCAAAGCTTTACGCAATCAGATCATTTTCTAAAACGACTATCAGAACAATGACAATTGACTCAACATTCCACATGGCAGTTATCTCGTGAGAATGGGCCAAGTTTTTGATACTTCTCCTTTTCGGCTTTCACGAGACCATCCTCATATGGAACAGTAATCATTGTACGATGTAGGACTGAACGATCGACTATCACTATATCAGGTATTTTGCAATAATATACCTGTCAGTGATAATCGTTCGATTTAATTAAAAAAAAAAAACAAATAATATAATGCAATTAAATAATAGTAAATAAAACATTTGCTATTTGTTTAACATTTTTTAGTAAGTTTAAGGTCGTGCTCTGTACATAAACTTTACCGTGAAAACATTCACTAGCAACAGCGTAATTTGCGGTTTGCTGCAATCTAGCCTTTCTACGGTTGACGTCTAGCCACGCTTTAATGAGTGGCCCACGCGTCTACAACGCGCGCCTTTCGGCTATTAGCAAGTCTAAAGAACATGCGTACGTATGTGTCTGCCGCGATGTACGAAAAGATAACAAAAATAGAACCGACTCAAAAAGCACTAAAAAGTAAAAAATAACTGTGTCATTTAGTTGCTTTAATTTACTTAAGCATATCTAGGAGTCGGTGCCAGTCAAGGTTTCTACTTTAAGGATTTTTACCTAGAATAGAACCCACAAACTGCTTTACTACGTAAAATAAATGTTCCTTAAACTTGGCTGGCACCAACTTCATAGTATGCTTAAGTAAATTAAAGCAACTAAATGACACAGTTATTTTTTACTTTTTAGTGCGTTTTGACTCGGTTCTATTTTTTGTTAAAAAATTTTATTTCTTACTTTTTAGTGATTTATCGCCACGTAACGTACTCGTACTATACTGTCATACTATATTATACGGCACTTGTAGCCAAAAAGCCACCGATACTTACACTAAAACCGAAATCGCTGCAAGTGTGCCTATAAAATTTGAAGAGTTCCTTCAATTTTCCCAGGATATTAACATGATGACTATGGGATCATATTGGAAGTGTGCCCTTTCTAATAAAAAATAATCATCAAAAACGGACAACTCTGCAAAAAGTTATGCGTGGTCATACATTAAAAAATATACGTGTTGAATTGAGAACCTCCTCCGTATTTTTTCGTCAGTTAAAAATCTGAGCTAATGAAATACCATTGCGTTAATAAACTACGTCATATGAAATATTCAATAATGTCATGATGACGTGTCAATGATGCACGGACAAAAAGGGATATACGTGATACGTGATTTTAAGGAAAATTTAACGAAAACGTTGCATTTGGTCTATCTATCTATGGTGTTAAGGTATACCTAAGTATTTTTATATTTATTAATATTGCACCACATGAAATAAGGTGTTCTTCTATCCGTTTTGACAGACAGACTGACTGTAGGCATGTCATGATAAATGGACAAGGAAGGGATCCTACAAGTTCTGTATTTAACCTTACTACTTCTTTTTACCCGACTGCGTCAGAAGGAGGGTTATGTTTTTCGAGCGTATGTATGTATGTATGTATGTATGTCCATTTCTTCGGCACGCGCTACAGTCTAAACGGCTGAACGGATTTTGCCATGTGAGATGTCGTTGAATTTGTCAAAATTGTGGTAGTGACATAGGCTATATAAATTTTCAAAATGGCGGCAGTAAATGGGGGGAAAAGGGGGGATGTGTGTATTTTTTTCTCTTATCTTAGCAATATGGGTACCAATTGAAAGGTCGTAAAAAGACCATTTCAGAATTATAAATATATCATGTTCATATTACTTTTTTAACAAAAAATGGCAAAAAGTGTACTAAGTGTACCGTAATCATTGCTATACCATAAACTAAAACTAAAAAGTCTCAAAAACTAAAACTATAAAAACAAAAAACCCGACTGGTTAGAAGTTATGAACTGAAAAGAGAAAAACAAGGATCAATATATCTGTTAAAAATTGTAAATACTTTATGGCGCTGCAGGCGGGGACAAACTTAGTTTTGGTAGATCTTTCTTTCCCCTCAGGTTAAAATATTTTGTCCCTGTTTGCAGCACCATAAAGTATTTAGAATTTTATACAGATATAGTGATCCTTGTTTTTCTCTTTTCAGTTCATAACTTCTAACCAGTTGGGTTTTTTGTTTTTATAATAATAATTTAATTAATTTATTACAAGTTAGCTCTTGACAGCAATTAAACCTGATGCTGAAGCAATCTATGATGGAAGCGGTCCCACCAGTCAGACCTGGATTTTGGAAATTCTTAATCGGCCCAGCCGGGAATCAAACCCAGCACCTCCGTCTTATAAATCCACTGCGCCACGGAGGCAATCAAACTTTTGTGTGCTCGTAGGAGTTTACTCGTATTCCTTTTTATTTAAAACCACAAAAGCCGCAGTAAAACTACTGGCAAACCAACTAACTTTATTACCTTATAAGTGTACCAGCGGGCACGGCCATTTGATAGAGTTAATCGAGTGTTCAATTGTTTTGATTTACTTACTTATTCAATTCAGGCTATTGTTCAATGTTGCAATGGAAATTAAGTGTATCATTTGGTCGAGTCACTCGGCTAAAACCGATTATCATTATGTTTAGAATTAATTATAATAGTAGTAGAGTCTGTAGATACTTTTCGTTGATCTAGAATTTAAACAAATATGACAGACAGTCAGCAATGAATGGTAAAGTTAACACAAACATTGCAATCGACCCGCTAACACCGGAGTCGGTTCGTTGCCATTGAATCGCGCCGCTATTTCGCAACCGTGCCACGAGGTCTGTGTGCACAGGGCTGTCGCACGAGAAAGGGAACTAGAGTTTAAACAAATATGATAGACAGTGAGCGATGAATGGGTAAAGTTAATACAAACATTGCAATCGACCCGCTAACACCGGAGTCGGTTCGTTGCCATTGAATCGCGCCGCTGTTTGGCAACCGTGCCTCGAGGTCTGTGCGCACAGGGCTGTCGCACGAGCAAGGGAATTAGAGTTTAAACAAATATGATAGACAGTGAGCGATGAATGGGCAAAGTTAATACAAAAATTGCAATCGACCCGCTAACACCGGAGTCGGTTCGTTGCCATTGAATCGCGCCGCTGTTTCGCAACCGTGCCACGTGGTCTGTGCGCACAGGGCTGTCGCACGAGCAAGGGAACTAGAGTTTAAACAAATATGATAGACAGTGGACGATGAATGGGTAAAGCTAATACAAATATTGTAATCGACCCGCTAACACCGGAGTCGGTTCGTTGCCATTGAATCGCGCCGCTGTTTCGCAACCGTGCCACGAGGTCTGTGCGCACAGGGCTGTCGCACGAGCAGGGGAACTAGAGTTTAAACAAATATGATAGACAGTGGACGATGAATGGGTTAAGTTGATACAAACATTGCAACTGAAGTATAAGTGAAATGATAATAATTTATAGAAAATATCTACATAAAATAGTCGAGAATAATCGTAATCTGTGTAATCAATCTAATATATATATATCGGCGTATCACCATTCTCCTTGACATCATCTCTAGTAGTTCTTACTTTATTGGGCGGTCCAGTATAATGCAAGCACAAAAGAAAGTCTTTGTCTTCACGAACACATTTATTGCAAGTTCACAATGTTTTGATACATAAAGTGGATTTCTATAATTCCTGACGTATTATTAAGATTCAGAGCAGTAGTTTATTTACACCCATCTTATTTTACTCGTTAATTTAATTTACTTCTTAAGAACACTTTTACACTGGTCCAACTCGACCAAATATCCTCACCGCACTCTAGACACACACTAAACTACTCAACCCCTTTGTTCCCTTCAAGATGGTGTAAATATTCTACTCAGCACTTTCGCGCCCTGCTCTCCTATTGGTTGCAATACTATAGCACATTATATTATTGGAGGCGACATATCAATACACTAACTTTAAAAATTATTAGATGAGATATTACAAAATATTACGTGCCATAAAGCAAATTGAATTTAATTTAACTTAACACAATGTTTCAAGTAAGCGGCTATCTCATATCTCTCATTAAATGATTAACAATTAGTTCCATTTTGATTATATATATTATTATGGCGTTTGGTGTAGGCATGCGTGACAAACTGATTGAGCGACTCGTCATACCCAAAACTACTGAATTACTTTTCTATTATATATTTATTTATTGTTTTTTTAATTTTCATCAATACTTATAACAAATGTAAAAAACACTATTAAAAATTTATTAAAGAAATACAAACCCAAACAACCAGTGGTAACGGCACCAGTGTGAGCAACCTGCTTACAATACGCGCCATCTAAAAAATTACCGTCTTCTGTATTCGACCAACATCTTAAGCTTCTTCAGATTTTGGTCGTAGCTTTTCGTTATAAGACCATTGACTAAAACGACTATAAGAGCAATAATCGTCTACTCAACATTCCAAATGGCGGTAATCTCGTGAGCAAGGTTCCAGTATTTTATTTTGTTTTTTTCGGATTTCACCAGAGTAATCGTCATCATAAAAATACAATTTAATTTATTATTTTAACAACAACAACAGACGTCGACAGCCCTAACCAAGTTAACCATATACCGTGTGCTAATCACTTGGAAACAATGCTTCAGTGCATTTCGCTTTTATGTAATTTTTTGCGATGAATTATTGCCATTACAGTCTAGGCAAATAACTACTCGTGGGCAAAAGAAAATGACTATGTATTCAATAGGATGCCACCGTGACTTATGCCGCTTTTCACGATCAGCCCCAGGTTGTATCCTCAGTGGGGCTACGAAATAATGAGTTTTCTTCTAAATTCTCACCCCGAGTTAGACAATAACTGTCTTGGAGAGCAAGTTGAGCCGTTGGTCCCGGACATTTTATGATATCGTTGTTTGATTCTTTTTCCTGTGCATATGTAATGTAATTAAAAAAAAACGAGTTCAGTCGAGAAGGGTAGAAAATAGTGTTCAACATTCGGGACCCCTTCAACATCATCATAAGCAGCCTATTACGGCCCACTACAGGGCCAGACCTCCGTCCGTATAGGAGAGGTTATTCAATCATATACATAGGTACATAGAATTACTATAGATATCTAGTACATATTTATTAATATTGAGTGGAGTCTCGTCTGTTGCAGTACAATACTAGACTGAATTCTTTATATTTTTCAGTCAGTTAAATACATTTCTTTATTATAAATCCATGCTTTTATTATTTCAATCCTATTATTACACGCCTTATCAATCGATAAGCAATAAGATAAGGTGTAATTCTATCACGTTTTTGCGTAATTCGCATTCGTAGTTCAGAAGTCACAATCTATACATATAAGAAGTGTTGTAACCTATACAAGTGTTGCGAAACTTATATCGATTCAAATAAGTATATGTAATATTTTAATATCAAGGTGCCATTTTTAACCGACGAACAAAATGGAGGAGGTTCTCAATTCGACACGTATATATATATATATTTTATGTATGACCACGCGTAACTTTTTACAGAGTTGTCCGATTTTGATAATTCTTTTTTTATTAGAAAGGGCACACTTCCAAGGTGGTACCATTGTCATTATGTTAGGATCTGATGATGATATCTTGGGAAAGTTGAAGGAACTCTTCAAATTTTATACGCACACTTGCAGCGATTTCGGTTTTTGTGTAAGTATGGGTAGCTTTTTGGCTACTAGTGCCGTATAATATATGACAGTACAGTACGAGTACGTTACGTGGCGATAAATCACTAAAAAGTAAGAAATAAAAATTTTTAACAAAAAATAGAACCGACTCAAAACGCACTTAAAAGTTATTTGTTAATTATTGTACGCTAGGTGAGGCCCGGGACTCTTACACGTGGATTTAGATTCTTTTGTTATAATAATAAAGCCTTTATTAACAATGTTAAAGCTTATTTACATTCATCAGCGTCATCATTATCAGCCTATTAACGGCCCACTACAGGGCCAGGCCTCCCTCCTTGTAGGAGAGGGGATATGGAGCGTACACCCACCAGGCTTCTCCAATGCGAATTGGCGGGCTTAGGGTGATAATGTTTTATTTATTAACGATCACTATAAAATGTTGATGATAATTGATGATAGAAACTATTAGTAAAAAAATTGATCACTTAAATAAATGAAAGTAGAATATTCTTGATTGTTTCGCTCCAGCATAGGCCTCCCCATGTATTCTCCATAAAAATCGGTCTCGTGCTTTCCTCTTCCAAGTTGCTCCTGCCACAGTTACTTAACTTCGTTCTCTTAATTCAGATCTATATTATTTTGAGGCACCTTTAAAAATATTAATTCTTTTTTCGATACGAATTAAGTGCTAAGTTGGTCAATTCGTTTTAGAGTGATGCTTGAAGAGATAAAGAGACAAACATACAGATAAATAAATATGTTGCTGATTTTGTACTTATTAATGTAAAATAATTATTAATAAATAAAATAATAAATTAATAAAAGTAAGTATAATAAATTATACATACGATCGCAACTTTTAAAGCCTAGATATTTCTTGTAAGTAAAGATTATAAATGTTATTAGGCTTCTTTAGATTACTACTTCTTAAGGACTGGCGCAAACTGCATAATTTATGCCCGCTACATTACTTTATATATTTATATAAACTAACAGCCCCGATGGATTACTTCACACTAATAAGAGAAACGTATCTATTAAATATAACCAATGTGGATTGATCTTTTGGGTTAAATTACTTACTCATTTTGTCTCAGTGGCACATGTGTGACACCACCGACTTGCCAACTCCGGGCTGTTACTGACAATTTTCATAAAATTTTATATGCAGGTTTCGGGGGTGATTAAACGATCTAAAGTACAGAGCAAAGCTCTGTCAAGTAGGTAATTTTTCATAACTCGACACAGGTCGTGAACCCAGCGTGATCTGTAGCCATGTATGCTCACCAGTAGTATAACGAGGTATCAGAAGTATAAATAATGTAATTTTTAGAAAATTATTTATGAAAATGTGATTTTTAGTATACTTATGATATAACTTATAGCAGAGTGAATATTTTTCTAACAAATATTTAAATGAACTAGCGCATTTCGTACTGTGCTTGTTTTTTGCCACATTTGGCAAGCCACGCGTCGGAAGAGTAAATTCCACGTCAATATCATTCATATGACTGCCCCGTTGGTGTCGTGGTCCCGGGTTCGAATCCTGGGTCGGGTCACGGAATATTTCTGAGTTTTTCATTCTTCTATGAAATTCTCAGTACATTCCAAGCCCGGAGTCAGGAAGTTGGTGGTGTTACATCCCCGTGCCTCGGAGAGCACGTTTACCCGGTGGTCCCGGTCACGGTCATCAACATCTGATAGTGATCGTTAATAAATGAAACATTATCACCCTAAGCCCGCCAACCCGCATTAGAGCAGCGAGGTAGGTCTACGTTCCATATCCCCTCCTATAAGGAGGGAGGCCTGGCTCTGTTGTGCGCCGTTAATAGGCTGATAATGATGATGATGATGATGATCATTGAAATTATTTTAATTAAAACGCAAAAAGCGTAAAAAGCTCTAATCAGCATTCGATTAAGAGAACTATAGTTTACTCTTTATGATTTTTGTCTATAAACCCTTTAATATGCATTTGCCCTAAAGATAACCCTATTATGCATTGTCTTAGAGATCCTCACGTAACTAAGTTATGTTCTTGAGTATATTAAAGAACGAGGTTAGCCTATATAGCTTTGATCACTGGGTCCTGGGTTTTAATCCTGGGTATAGTTGTGGAATTTTCTTTTACTTTCTTTAAAGAAAATTCCGTCGAATTTCAGCAATTTGTAAGCCCAGAAGAACATTTCTGTCCCTCGGAGAGCACCTTAGGCCGTCGGTCCCGGTCAAAATATGATAGTGATTGCTAATGAATTAAAAAATTATTAAGCTAAACCCGCCAGTCCATATTGAAGCAACGTGGTGGATCTGTGCTCCATAGCTCCTCTCCGAAAAAGGGAGGACCTGTAGTAAGTCGTTAAGATGCTGATAATAATGATAATCCGTGAATGAGAATGATCGGGACCGAAGGCCTCAAGCGCTCTGCAAGGCACCGAGGCTTCGAAGAAGTACAACCGACCTCCCAGCTTTAAACTAATAGTGAAAATATATATAAAAGTCACTTATAGTCTAACCCACTGTTCGAACTACGACCTCATGATCCGAATCCACATAGATTAACCACTGAACCATCGAGGCAGGCTATTACGTTGATAGGCGCCTCCCGCTGGGACACGAATGATGAGAGAGCAACACGAACCCCTCCCCCTTAATGCAGTAATAATTGAGCTGAACACTAAAGACAATTGTTTTAATTACTAACTAGCATTTACCGCGACTTCGACCGCGTTTAAAATAGTATATATATATATATATATACTAACTTGGGCTTTTTTGTACTCCTAATAAAGAGTAACTATTCTTCCATACATTAATTTGTTGCATCTCAAACAGAATAGACAGCGTTTTCAATTAAAAGCCCCATGGAGGTGAGACTTTCAACAATTGTCGCTGTATTCGAGTCAATAACAGAAGACGAACACACAATAAATACACAAAACCGATTATATACTAAAACCTAAAACCTTTCTAAGAAATCACTCTATCTATTGGTGATAACCACAAGTTATCGTTAATATCGATGGATTGGGTCCCTTGTGGACAATAAAATTGAAACAATAACAAAAATGACACTGTGTCGTGACTCATGAGAGACACACACAACTACACATTTTACACTCACGCACACACACACCTTCACGCCAAATTGATTTGAGAAACAAGAAAAATTTAAATCCAAAATTTTCAAAAAATTGTTATAAACTGCCATCTCTTCTTCCAAAAGGGCTGAGGATCATTTAAATGCGGTTTTTTGAAAAGACTGATTTTGTAGCAGAATGTTAACTTAACCAAGAGTATGTTGTGATGAACATCGGATCTGCTAATCTGAATATTCATTATCATCATCATCATCGTCATCATCATTAGCAGCCGATAGACATCCACTGCTGGACATAGGTCTTTTGTAGGGACTTCCAAACATAACGATCTTGTCCGCCGCCTGTGGCTAGCGGCTTCCTGCGACACGTTTGATGCCGTCAATCCACCTAGAAGGGGTCGAACAACATTGAACTATCCGATGCTGGGTCGCCCCCCAAACGTCCATCAGCTCTTCGAACCACATGCCCCGCAGTTAAAATATGCTGATATAAATATTAGCATATTTTAAATAAATAAAAGGAATTTTTGAAACACGTCGTCGTTCTTGCCAAATTATATTTTTCACAGAAAGGCATTTTTTACAGCAAAGTACAAATTCCAGCTATAAATAACAACAATGTTGAATGTTTAGAATATCGTCGAAATTCTCGAAAATACCACATATACCACGTTACCTTGTTAACTTTATAAATTACTAGTGGACGCCCGCGACATCGTCCTCGTGTACTTTCAACTCTTCTCTTAAGGGAACAACGGTACTTATTTTCGGAATACACAGTAGGTATTCTATATCGTTCCTCGTGGTATGAACTCTAATTGTGCCAAGTTTCATTTGAATTCATTCAGTACTTTCGTCGCGGCTACGTCCTAAGTGAAATTCAATTTGTTCGGAATAACTTTTTTTTTCTTACGTCCGATCTCCATGAAACAAAGCCTAAAACCGGCCCAGAGCTAAGCTAAATCTATCTGTGAAAACTGTATGAAAATCGTTCCAGCAGTTTTAATGTGATGCTCGAAAAGACATACATTTTCAAAAAAACGTTGTTTTGTGATCAGTGTCGAGTATGTAATACATACCACTTACTTTTTAAAAAAATATTTAATGTACAAAATCGACTTCGTTACTATTTTATTAACCGACTTCAAAAATAGATGGTTATCAATTCGACCTGTATGTATATAATATTTTCAGAACAGCCCAGTTTTCGCATATGTTAGTCTGTGGCTGGCTGGCTATTGAATATTTGTACTCATAGTTTAGAACGAGTAGGTTTTACGGATATTCGTTGTCGATAAACCACTAAAAAGTATGAAAAAAAAAATTTAATAAAAAATTAAACCGACTTAAAAACGCACTAAAAATTAAAAAATAAATGCGTCATTTAGTTACTTTAATTTACTTAACCATATCTATGAAGTCGGTGCCATCTGTAAGCTTTCTACTTTAAAGATTATACCTAATTCACACTAAGTGCTTTGCTGCTTTGTTGAATATACTTTTCTTAAACTTGGATGGCACCGAGTTTATAGATATGGTTAAGTAAATTAAAGTAACTAAGTAATTAACGCATTTATTTTTTACTCTTCAGTGCGTTTTGAAGTCTTTTTAATTTTTAATTTTTTATTACAATTTTTTTATTATATGTATAGATGTGTATTGTGTGTTATTGTACTTCATTATCCTTGCAATGTGTTTGGTATAATTAAACTAATTTACATATTATGCACTTACATCCATAATTCACTGTCTTCGTTTTATCCAGTCGTTTATCTGTCTCGCTATGAGATTTTAATTAGGGTATTTATTATTTAAATAAAAAACAAACCATCAAAAAATATATCATAATAATATACCTATTTCACTACAGGTGCTTTTGACGGCCTCCGTGGCGCAGTTGTATGCGCGATTGATTTATAAGACGGAGGTCCTGGGTTCGATTCCCGGCGGGGCAGATTGAGGTTTTTCTTAACTTGTCTTGGTCTGGCTGGTGAGAGGCTTTCGCCGTCTCTAGTTATCACCCTACCGACAAAGACGTACCGCCAAGCGATTTAGCATTCCGGTACGATGTCGTGTAGAAACCGCGGGTGTGGATTTCATTCTACTCCTAACAAGTTAGCCCGCTTCCATCTTAGATTGCATCATCACTTTACATCAGATGTGATAGCAGTCAAGGGTCAACTTGTAGTCGATAAAAAAAAGATAGCTCGCGGTTTCACCCGCGTAGTTCTCGTTCCCGTGGGAATTTTGGGATAAAATGTGGCCTATGTGTTATTCTGATATGTAAGCTATATTTTTCAGTAGGTTTTACATGAAATAATAACAAGCATCTATCCATCCATATATGCAAGCTTTCAAATTCCACCAGCAAGCCTTATTCAATTCTGGGCTCTGCACCTGATTGGACTATATATAAAATCCCGGAAGACTTAGCTATTTCGACATCTAGACCGGACATATTTCTTTTTTCCAAACAAATCAAACGTATAGTACTTGTTAAGCTTACAGTGCCGTGGGAAACAAACGTCCCTAAAGACCATGTATTCAAAGTGAATAAATATTTCGACCTTACTAAAGAACTAACTAAAAATGGCTATGTGGTTAGTTTATACGCGGTAGAAGTGGATGCGAGAGGTATATCAGCAAAGTCTCAATAATCTGCTAAAAGACCTTGGCCTTACTAGAAGTGCAGTAAGCTCCATATTAGAACAAGTATCCAAAGCTGCTCTAGTAGGGTCCTTCCGAATTTGGCTGGGCAGAGAGAATAACTTGAACAGAGGAGGTGAGTGTTGACGCGCGTCACTAAGAGTACTCTTTTTAACCTACACCCGTGTCACAAGTCTCGGGCTCTGTTCGGAGTTTTTTTCTCAGCCATGCGATGGATCCGGCACCAGCTCGGTTAATCCATAGAATGCTAAGATAATTGTCTAATGCATAAACGAGCTTATGTTTAAAAATTCCGGATAAAATCGAAACAATTCATTAATTGAATCAAGTGTAATAGAAACCACTTTGTCAACTGTTTTTTCCAAAACATTACACATGTTTTTAAAACATGGCAATCGTAAAATCCAAAACACTATTGTGATAAATCTGCGTAACTGTTAATGCAACCAAGATATCGAATGATTTATCAACTAACCAATGCAGAGTGATTTATCAGCGAAGAAATATCTTGAAAACTACGTAGTAAAAACATGAAAAAAAATGTTTAAACAAAAAATAGAACCGACTCAAAACTTCCTTCAATTTTCCCAGGATATATCATCAGATCCTAACATGATGACTATGGGGCCATATTGGAAGTGTGCGATTGGTATGGTATTGGGTTAACCATCACCAAGGTACCCTTTCTAAAAAAAAAAAGAATTATCAAAATCTGACAACTCTGTAAAAAGTTATGCGTGGTCATACATTAAAAAAAATATATATGTGTCGAATTGAGAACCTCCTCCGTTATTTTCGTCGGTTTATAAATTTATACAGATTTGAAACAATTCAGCAGTAGCTCTTTACGTATGGTTAGTTAGGCTTTAAGTCATTCCAACCACCAAACAGACAAAGTTCAGGACATTTTAAATAATGACCAGGCCAAGAGTACCCTTAACCGATGAACTTGTATGAAAGGATATATCAGACTGAAAGATGCTATGGAAGTATGCAAGGGCCGTGGCAAATGGAAGGATGTAGTCTCTGCATACCTCTATGGGAATGAGGTTTGTTATGTATGTATGAATGTACTCTACGTTAAGCAAATTTTCGATACTGATGTTCTAATCCTATAAACTTGTGCCGTTATCGTTTAAAGACCAAAATCATCAGGCGTTTGACAAGATTTTCGTAGCGTTGTAAAAGGTTTTAGAGAGTCGCTTAGATCGTTGATTGGGAATCGAAGGGTTTTAAAGACGTCGCCCAATGTCGCAGCGAAATCGAAAAGATCATTCGCCGCAACACAAAGTAAAAGTTGTAAAGTATAGCGATATTTTAAACCGACGAAATAAATAGGGAGGAGGTTCTTAATTCGACACGTATATATTTTTTTTATGTCTGATCACGTATAACTTTTTACAGAGTTGTCCGATTTAGATAATTTTTTCGAAGATGTATTATGTATGTATAGATTCCCATAGTCATTATCATGATATCCTGGGAAAATTCAAGGAACTCTATTGAATTTTATAGTCACACTAGCAGCGATTTCGGTTTTTATGTAGGTGTCGGTAGCTTTTTGGCCGAAAAATATACTATGAGAGTATAGAGTCATTTAGTTGCTTTAATTTACTTGAGCATATGTAGGAGTTGGTGCCAGCCAAGCTTTCTATTTAAAGGACGTAGTTAAACCTAGAACCCACAAACTGATTTACTACGTTAAATAAATGTTCCTTAAACTTGGCTGGCACCGGCTTCATAGATATGTTTAAGTAAATTAAAGCAACTAAATGACACAGTTATTTTTTACTTTTTAGTGCGTTTTGAGTCGGTTCTATTTTTTCTTAAAAAAATTATATCTACACCAGATGTGTCTAACGATATATCCTATGCCTATTGTACCTTGTCACGGCTTTCGATCAAGTGAAGCGCAAGCCCATTTAACTAAAAAAAACTCAAAATGATTATAAAATCTTGTTACAGAAGTAACGCGCACGACGAGAAAGAACTGAAACTTTCGTCGGAGCCGCTGCAGCTGGGGCCGCCGCCTCGAACCTGCTACCCTCTGGTGGTGATCCTGGCGCGCGATCAGAGGGACACTGCCGAGCTCAGGCCGGACGATACGGTGAGTATACCTGCCCCAATATGGAAAAGAGATATCGATGTTAGACCTACTACACTGTTCCAATGCAGGTTGGTGGGCTCAGAATGACAATGTTTGATTCTGTCATCACATGTTATTTATAATGATCGGGATAGATCATTTCTGTTTTCCGCGACTCCGACACTACGTTTGTATAAAAAACACCACAACTCCTGAGAATTTTTCGAAAAATTTTTGGCTGGTGGGAGGACTCGAGGAGCTAGTTACCACCCTTTTTTTTATCGACTACAAGTTGGCCCTTGACTGCTATCACCCCTGATGTTAAGTGATGATGCAGTCTAAGATGGAAGCAGGCTAACTTGTTAGGGGTGGGACGAAAATCCACACTCCTTTCGGTTTCTACACGACATCGTACCGGAACGCTAAATCGCTTGGCGGTACGTCTTTGTCGGTAGGGTGGTAACTAGCCACGGCGAAAGCCTCCCACCAGCCAGACCAGGACAAATTAAGAAAAATCACAATCTGCCCCGCCGGGGATCGAACCCAGGACCTCCGTCTTATAAATCCACCGCGCATACCACTGCGCCACGGAGGTCGTCAAAGACGTGACCCTGTCGACAAAGACGTACCGCCAAACGATTTAGCGTTCCGATACGAAGTCGTGTAGAAACCGAGGTGGCGTAGATATTATCCTACTCATAACAAGTTAACCTATCTCCATCTTAGATTGCATCATCACTACCATCACGAGTGGTTGCAGTCAAGTGATAATTTATGATAATCATTATCATTACATAGTATAATCAAAGTCGCTTTTTTATGTTTGTCCGTATGTAAGCTTAAATCTTTGAAACTACGCATCCGATTTTCATGCAGTTTTGTTATCAGATAGTGGTTCAACAGG
Organism: Mycalesis mineus; assembly: GCA_034621355.1. Taxonomy (NCBI): domain Eukaryota; kingdom Metazoa; phylum Arthropoda; class Insecta; order Lepidoptera; family Nymphalidae; genus Mycalesis; species Mycalesis mineus. The sequence goes on from CM067901.1 coordinate 12,815,285, forward strand.
AAGGTTTATGTGTACAATACATGTACAATGTAGTAGAGAAACACTAATAATTTTAGAGGTTTCTGATGTGATGTAGTAAATTAACGCTTTTCTTGCGCTTACACGCGCGGGGCGTGTGTGCGTCGCCTGTGGTACCAGCATTGCACCCGTGCGAAGCTGGGGCAGGCCGCTAGTTTACGAAAAAAAAAAGCTCGAACCCAAAACCTCGTGATCTGAAGCCCAATAACTGAACCAACGACGCAGTCAATTACGACGAAGGAATTTCCGCCACTTATGTATTAATTCTTCGTAACAATTATTAACAGGGGTTTTTCTACAATTTTTTTATCTTTTTAAACCGCAAACGACCACTTCTAGGAGACAAGTCATCGCTTTATCATTTCATCATTTAAAATAAAGAATTTTAACTGATGACAAAAAAAATACTGAACAAGTTTGAGTTGAACTAGCGTTAGAAGGGGTTCCGTACGATGTCTATTTAGTGATTTACAGGTATTCTCGTAATCTATTTATAAGTTGAAAACTGTTATAAATGTTAGGTTCCGTAGTACAGCGACAAAAAGACAATATTTACTTAAATAATTTGGTATTATGAAAACCCCACAAAGTCTCTTGATTTCATATGCCATACGATGCAGTTTGCTTTTTTTTTAAGTTTACTCAAATTAAGCCTAATAACGGCCCATTACAGGGCCAGGCCTCCCTCCTTATAGGAGAGAGTTTTACTCAAATAACTAACCCCAAAACACCTCTGCGTCTAGGCAAGAGGAGTTAATACTAGGTATACCACAATAACTTAATCTAGCAGTTTCGGAAGAAATTGTCTTTGATCACAGACAGATGAACATACGATTGGGTTTTTTTTCGAAGGTGCCTCCTGCGTACCTACAAAACCCTAAAAACCATCAAATCTCCACAAATATTTCTTAGGAGTTTAATTAAAAACAACAATTTATATCTAGTTTTTTTTTGTCATTTTAATCAATCACTGTTAATTATTTTTGTGTTGAGCAAAATTCCGATGTCGTAACATATAAAAAGAGTAGGTAGGTATATTTTAATTTAAACGAGAAAACGCAGAGGTCACGACACACTAAATTGTTTTTTTTATATATTTATAATTAGCTTGGTGGTATTTGGAGTTGTTAAAGCTTATTTTTAGTTTTTAATCCTTGGCCAATCTTCTCGAATATATTAAAATAGTGAAAAATATGCGATGATTGTAGTCGTACAACACTAAGGAATGCCCGTGTTTTTTAGCGTAGAATTTTGTTATATATTTTCTATATCAACGTGTTTCATTGTGCTAAATCGCGTTTTGAAAACTTATTAAAGACCTATTGAAGGCCCAGGGCGCTCTTTCTACAACAGAGGGGATCTGGTGCTTAGCCCCGCCACACTTCTTCAGCACAAATTGGCGTGGTTTATGACGATAATGTGAGTCTGTAATAATCACTACCAGATGTTAATAATAATGACCTGGACCGATGACTTAACTTCCTTACCCTCACCTTCCAATACCTTCGTATACAACCCCCAACTTCCTAACAAGCTGACAATTTTTACTGAGAATTTCTTAGACGAATGAAAAACTTTATGTCACCAAGACTCGAACCTGGGAAGTGGACCTCATACACAAGTAAACCACTGAGGCAGTCCAAAATATAACAAAGAGGTAAAATATCGCGTTCATCATGTTTACGCAGTTTGCACAGTATTACGAAGGTCTTACTTAAATATGCGTATTAAAAAAACTCGTTCTTAGTTGTTGCTGATCATTGGGGTGCAACGGTATGAAAAGCAGCTTCGGTAAAAAAGGTTCTAGTTTCTTTGATGCGTTTGATGAATTAAGAGGTTCATGCGGCTTTAAATAATGGGCAGGGGAGTAGCGTACCTTGGGCCCTGTATCTAAATTAATTGGGGGGTAGGGTAAAGATTTCTCACAAAACAAAAAAATATTTGCGTTAAATTAAAATGAATATTTATTGACTAAAGGTTAATTTCCTACTAATAATTGTAGTGAAAACTTTGTAGGCAGGTGTCAGGGATTTTTCATGTTTTTTCTAAGGAAGTACGAGATTAAGTGACTGGATAACCTTTTCCCGATTTTTGTTTACACACCTTACGGCGGTAGCTAAGCCCTTGATTATAAGGTATGGGGGCTATGAAATATTCAATTCTCGATTACAAATCTCTTTCACATACCCGTACAAAGTTTAGAGGTATTTCTATTCGTTTTAAAATACAATGTATTGTGTTCCAGGTAGCATTAATAAGCGTGGTCCACATACAAGACGAGCAGTGTCGGCTGCCCAGCGGCATCATCGCGCAGTACCTCAAACAGGCCAACGGACACTTGTCCTGTTTGAAGGTACGTACCATTGAACTATCGTTTAATCATCGTCATATATATCATTATCACCTGATGGAGGCCCCCTGATAGATATAAGCATCTTGCAAGGACTTCCAAAGCCCTTGAACTGTTAGCATTCATTCCGCTTGACATCTTCATCGGTGTTCCAAGAGGGCTAAAACGCAACTCGATTCGCAACAAGAAGTATGACATTGCGTGCCTTCGATTCTTCTGCGGATCTCCTCATTTCTGATTCGCTCAGACAAATATATTCACCATCCACTGAGTGAGCCGTCTTACGAGTTACGATGCTACGACGAACCCTGACAAAACAACGGCGTGCCCTATTTGCGTCCTATGTAGCAGTCTGCGACCAAGTCTCGAAAGCAAATTATTTCTCATTCGATCGCACAAACGAATTACACACTGTGGTAATAATTTATTTTTCTTTCCCAGCAACTGTACGTGTCGGGCGAGGCGGGCGAGGCGGGCGAGATGGGCGAGGCGGGCGGCTACGCGCGCGGCGAGGCGCTGTGCTGCGTGTGCGCGTCGGCGCCGCTGTCCCGCGCGCTGCTGCCGTGCCGACACGCGTGCCTCTGCGCGCGCTGCTTACGTGAGTATCAGCAGCAACTGTACGTGTCGGGCGAGGCGGGCGAGGCGGGCGAGGCGGGCGAGATGGGCGAGGCGGGCGGCTACGCGCGCGGCGAGGCGCTGTGCTGCGTGTGCGCGTCGTCGCCGCTGTCCCGCGCGCTGCTGCCGTGCCGACACGCGTGCCTCTGCGCGCGCTGCTTACGTGAGTATCAGCAGCAACTGTACGTGTCGGGCGAGGCGGGCGAGGCGAGCGAGGCGGGCGAGATGGGCGAGGCGGGCGGCTACGCGCGCGGCGAGGCGCTGTGCCGCGTGTGCGCTTCGGCGCCGCTGTCCCGCGCGCTGCTGCCTTACCGACACGCGTGCCTCTGCGCGCGCTGCTTACGTGAGTATCAGCAGCAACTGTACGTGTCGGGCGAGGCGGGCGAGGCGGGCGAGGCGGGCGAGGCGGGCGAGGCGGGCGAGATGGGCGAGGCGGGCGGCTACGCGCGCGGCGAGGCGCTGTGCTGCGTGTGCGCGTCGGCGCCGCTGTCCCGCGCGCTGCTGCCGTGCCGACACGCGTGCCTCTGCGCGCGCTGCTTACGTGAGTATCAGCAGCAACTGTACGTGTCGGGCGAGGCGGGCGAGGCGGGCGAGGCGGGCGAGGCGGGCGGCTACGCGCGCGGCGAGGCGCTGTGCTGCGTGTGCGCGTCGGCGCCGCTGTCCCGCGCGCTGCTGCCGTGCCGACACGCGTGCCTCTGCGCGCGCTGCTTACGTGAGTATCAGCAGCAACTGTACGTGTCGGGCGAGGCGGGCGAGGCGGGCGAGGCGGGCGAGATGGGCGAGGCGGGCGGCTACGCGCGCGGCGAGGCGCTGTGCTGCGTGTGCGCTTCGGCGCCGCTGTCCCGCGCGCTGCTGCCGTGCCGACACGCGTGCCTCTGCGCGCGCTGCTTACGTGAGTATTAGCAGCAACTGTACGTGTCGGGCGAGGCGGGCGAGGCGGGCGAGGCGGGCGAGATGGGCGAGGCGGGCGGCTACGCGCGCGGCGAGGCGCTGTGCCGCGTGTGCGCTTCGGCGCCGCTGTCCCGCGCGCTGCTGCCTTACCGACACGCGTGCCTCTGCGCGCGCTGCTTACGTGAGTATCAGCAGCAACTGTACGTGTCGGGCGAGACGGGCGAGGCGGGCGAGGCGGGCGAGATGGGCGAGGCGGGCGGCTACGCGCGCGGCGAGGCGCTGTGCTGCGTGTGCGCGTCGGCGCCGCTGTCCCGCGCGCTGCTGCCGTGCCGACACGCGTGCCTCTGCGCGCGCTGCTTACGTGAGTATCAGCAGCAACTGTACGTGTCGGGCGAAGCGGGCGAGGCGGGCGAGATGGGCGAGGCGGGCGGCTACGCGCGCGGCGAGGCGCTGTGCTGCGTGTGCGCATCGGCGCCGCTGTCCCGCGCGCTGCTGCCGTGCCGACACGCGTGCCTCTGCGCGCGCTGCTTACGTGAGTATCAGCAGCAACTGTACGTGTCGGGCGAGGCGGGCGAGGCGGGCGGCTACGCGCGCGGCGAGGCGCTGTGCCGCGTGTGCGCTTCGGCGCCGCTGTCCCGCGCGCTGCTGCCGTACCGACACGCGTGCCTCTGCGCGCGCTGCTTACGTGAGTATCAGCAGCAACTGTACGTGTCGGGCGAGGCGGGCGAGGCAGGTGAATAGGACAGGAGGGGACAATGGGGAAGTCAATCAAGGCGGGCGGATAAGCCTGCGGCGAGACAAGCTAGGGCGTGATAGATAGGCAAAACATCCGAGGCTGGTTTTTGTGCATAGAAGTCGGGCAAAACTGAGATGTTTGCGGAAAATACTTCAGGACTCTGGTCCTAAGTCACCGTGTTGAGAAGTCAGTTTTTGTGTTGTCACATCCTTCAAGCAATCAAACTCCTGTCCAAAAACAACTAAGACGACTAACAGTGGTAACTTCAGGCTAGAAGTTAAAAGCTAACTTCAAGGCAAATTAATAAGAACATTAACTCATTGCCATGAAATTAAAACTTCAAATAGGAAACCTAAGTATTATAAAAGAAAAAAACACTAAGGTATATTTTTAGAAAAATATAAAGGTCACGCGATTTACTTCAATGTCAATATAAATATATCCCTAAATCAACCCTCTAACCTTTAGTCGTGAACGTTCGTAGCGCATACATATTCATATCTCACTAATTAATTACACATTCCGCATGCATTATTAACCAGCTCTTGTTATTAACTTCCTATGGGCTATGACGGCCTCAATGAAAGCAGACGGCTAATTTTGATATGTGAAACAATACATTAGAGGCAGATTTATTTAATCAAATGTAATAATGTGTATTTTTTAATGAATTCATCTAATGCCACAGATTGCCAAAAAATTAGTGATAAAATTTGATCAGATAACATGTACAAATAATAGTACAATACAAATTTAAAAAAATTAACATTTGTATTGTACTTTTTGCATTTTGAGTCGGTTCTATTTTTTGTTAAAAAAAATATTTCTTACTTTTTAGTGATTTATCGCCACGTAACGTACTCGTACTATAATGTCATAGTATATTATACGGCACTTGTGGCCAAAAGGCTACCGACTTACACAAAAACCGAAATCGCTGCAAGTGTGCCTATAAAATTTGAAGAGTTCCTTCAATTTTCCCAGAATATCATCATCAGATATTCTGGGAAAATTGACATGATGACAATGGGACCACCTTGGAAGTGTGCCCTTTCTAGTAATAAAGGATTATCAAAATCGGACAACTCTATAAAAAATTATGCGTGGTCATACATAAAAAAAATACGTGTCGAATTTAGGACCTCCTCCGTTTTTTTCGTCGGTTAAAAACAGTCATGTCTGTCAAAGAGTAATTCGTTAAAAAGTTCGTGCCTCCTGTGAATTTTGTACTTAGCCGCTGCGTAAAAACCTCTTTTTATGTGGCAGCTGTGCTGTGTTGGTCTTCTTCTCGTCAGGGATGGGGAAGGGTACGGGCCTTGAGTTTCCTCATTACCCAGCTCAGACGCAGGGGAAACTATCTTCCCCTTTCGGGGCTGGAATATTTACCCATAGGTTGAAAAAACCTATGGGTCCATATTGAAAGTCACATCAAAGTATATATGGATTAAGAATTAATTATTTACTCGTCAAATTTTCACGCCGATAATCAAGAAAGTGAATGTAGGCAAAACGAAAGTAATGATTTTTGAAAGAAATGAAAATGTATAACGAATTGTATATTTTGGTAGATGGAGAACAAGTAGAAGATGTAGAAGAATTTGTATGCTTGAGTTCTAAATTTACTAAAGATGGAACCTGTAAAAGTGATATTGAAAGGAAAGTGAATGCTGAGAATATGGGCAATGGTGTTCTTCATACCTTTATGAATAGCCAGAATGCTACAGCCGCTGTAAATAGAAGAGTATTAATGTCGACACTCATGTATGTTAGTAAAAGTTGGGTATGACATAGGAATCATGAAAGTAAAGTAAATGCAGTACAAATAAAAGCATTGAGAAGCAAGAAGTAACTAAGTGACAGAATTGAAGTGACTAAAACCGAGAAAAGTATACTAAGATGGTTTGGTCATGTACAGAGAATGAATAAAAGGAGACATACGAAATTGATTTATAATACGAGAGTGAATAGCAATGTTGGAAGGAGAAGACCAAGATTCCTGGATAAATCCATTCTGATTGAAGGGCAGGTCAAAAGTACCCTGAACCGACATACTTGTATGAAAGGTTTAATGAAGTTGAAGAGAGAATTATTCAAAGATCGTGGCAAGTGGAAAGAAGTGGTCTCTGCCTACCCCTATAAGAATGAGGCATGATGGTACGTATCTACGCAGACGCTCAGACATAAACTCACACTCGGCACTCAGATTGTAAGTCAATCGTTAACCCGCCATCAATAAAAACAAGACGCAAATGTTCGTAGATGTCGGCATTAAGTATTCATGCGGCGTGCAGTATTCAGCGCACGCGCGTACGCACTTCTGCATCGAGTGAACAATTACAAGGTCGCGGTCACCAATACTGATCGATTGATGACTCGAGGATTACGTTGCTCGTTTTGAGAAATCGACAAGGAATATACTAGTATTTTCCCGTATTACATGCTCTAAGCGTGGGGGGTAGATCGAAAATGTGTAATGAGACTTTTTCACACCCAAATGTGGGTCGGCTGAAGGGGCGGTTGGGCTGGAGTAGGCGATAGTTCGGGTGAGAGAGTGAACGAGTGAACTTTGGACCGGCCGGGGGGATGTCCATAGATGAGGGGTCCATTTAGATGTTTCTATTTAACCAAAAATAATTGCAATCTCTATTTACATTTTTAAAATACCCTAGTTTTTCGAATCTCATCAATTTGCAGCTAATTATTTAAAAGAACGTGTGCGTTTCGGCACGTCCGATAGAATTGATAACTTAAATATGACTAGATGTAGGTTTGAGTGAGAGAGGAGGAGTCTCCGTATGCGTGAGGGAAAGAGAAGCCAGAAAGACTGGCGCCATGCAGCTTTACGTAACGAACTCCCATAAGACGTTATATCTTCGAAACAGAAATATCATTTCGATAGGTTTTGTCTCATCGTTGACGAAAGAGCGCGATATTTTTGCAAGCGCGTGTTGCAATAGGACAAAAGAGAGAGCTATATGTGGAAAAATTTCTCACCTAGGCGGTAGGGCGGTAGAAAAGACAGACAAGACTGCAATACTGGCAGAAACTTAGACATTTCTCCAATTTCCATGCTAAAGCATGTAATGGCAGTCTGAAAAGCACCGTGTATTTAATTTACTGCAAAAGAAGAAGAAGAAACACTTTAACGCACATAATATTATAGTAATACAAATACATAGAAAAAAGAATTACAAGAGAACATGCAAAGGTGGCCTTATTGCTGGGAGCAATCTCTTATAGGCAACCCCTAGTTGATAAGATCTGTGTATTATAAGCGATGGTGTAATTTAAAGAAACTACACATATTAATTAATATTAATATAATACGTATGATAATATTAATTAAAATAAACTATATAAAAAAATCAAAGAATTCAATCATACAAATCTTAAACAACTCTAGATATCACACATTGAACTTTTCCACTGCTGAACATGTAAACAAATAATCATTCGACTCACGCGCCGCACATCCGATCACATCGGTGCCAATGCCGGCGCATAAACTTTAGACCTTACTACCGACCTCTGTCGATATTATGGAACAGATAATGACCCATCGCGACCCTACGTGATAGGTCAAACGTATTAGTGTGCCGGGTTATTAGATGCTAACTTGTGCCCGCGGCTTCGCTTGTGGTTTTACGCTGAACTAGCGCATCCGTCCGTAACTTTGTCCGCGTTGAATTTTAAAAATAAAATAAATAACTTATTATATTATATTAGCCCTCAAAGATCAATAATTTTTAAATTTTCTATTTCTTAGAAAGAATAAGTATAGCGAGCGAGTTGGCTTTAAAAGACAATCACGGACTTATTTGTAGACCTAACAAAGAGGGACAATCCATCCATACATCGTTTTGTTATTTTTCAAACGGATAAAGCAGCGTTTTCAGTTTTCAGTTAATATACACAAGATATAATATACCAGAATCTCTCTATCTAGCGGTGAAAACCAAATGTAAATCCGTTTAGTAATCCAATAAAAAAATTTTAACAAAAAATAAAACCGCCTTCAAAACGCACTAAAAAGTAAATAATAACTGCGTCATTTACTTACTTTAATTTACTTAACCACATCTATGAAGTCGGTGCCATCCAAGTTTAGGTAAAGACTTTAAAGTAGAAAGCTCGGGTGGCACCGACTTCATAGACGTGATTAAGTAAATTAAAGTAAGTAAATGACGCAGTTATTATTTACTTTTTAGTGCGTTTTGAAGGCGTTTTTATTTTTGTTAAAATTTTTTTATTTCATACTTTTTAGTGCTTTATCAACAACGAACATACTAATTAACCTACTCGAACTAAACCATAAGTACCAATATTCACTACCTACTTATAACATTCCGACGCCCCTGCAAAAGTGAATATAAAGTTTAAAGAGTTTCCTCGAGTTTTCGTAGATCATTGGATCATGACTTAGTAAACATTAAACTAACTGGAAACTATAACCTTTCAAACTTCTTATTGAGACATAAATTAATCGAGCCCAATCACAAAGTAGCTACTGTAAACCGTTAAATAGCTCCCTCAACTGTCCTTCTTCTTCATCGCCAGACCCTCAATGACAGTCACAGCCCATCTAAATGTAAAGTTCTCATTGAAACAAATTAATCGAGCCCAAACACAAGGTAGCTACTGTAAAACGTTACGGAGCTCCCTTAACTGTACGTCGTCTTCATCACCAGACCCTCAATGACAGTCACAGCCCATCTAAATGTAAAGTTCTCATTGAGACAAATTAATCGAGCCCAAACACAAGGTAGCTACTGTAAACCGTTAAAGAGCTCCCTCAGCTGTCCCTCGTCTTCATCGCCAGACCCTTAATAACAGTCACAGCCCATCTAAATATAAAGTTCTCATTGACACAAATTAATCGAGCCCAAACACAAGGTAGCTACTGTAAAACGTTACGGAGCTCCCTTAACTGTACGTCGTCTTCATCACCAGACCCTCAATGACAGTCACAGCCCATCTAAATGTAAAGTTCTCATTGAGACAAATTAATCGAGCCCAAACACAAGGTAGCTACTGTAAACCGTTAAAGAGCTCCCTCAGCTGTCCCTCGTCTTCATCGCCAGACCCTTAATGACAGTCACAGCTTATCTAAATGTAAAGTTCTCATTGAAACAAATTAATCGAGCCCAAACACAAGGTAGCTACTGTAAAACGTTACGGAGCTCCCTTAACTGTACGTCGTCTTCATCACCAGACCCTCAATGAGAGTCACAGCCCGTCTAAATGTAAAGTTCTCATTGAGACAAATTAATCGAGCCCAAACACAAGGTAGCTACTGTAAAACGTTACGGAGTTCTCTTATATATAGATCGGCTCCATCATTAGATCGACTCCAGACCTTCATCAAATTGTAGTGCTTTTAAATACTTACCGGAAAAATTAACAAACGTACTTGTTGTCCCTACAATTTTTGAAAGTTCCCCTCGTTTTCTCCAGGATCCCATCATCAGATCCTGGTTTCCTTGTCATGGTACCACCACCGGATTATCTTCTTTCCAACAAAAAAAGAATTATCAAAATCGGTTCATAAACGACGAAGTTATGCGCGAACACACATAAAAAAAAAAAAATATTTTTTTTTAATCTTTAAAAAGAATGTATAATTTCTATTGTTAAGCTAGCCCAAGTTGCGCCGCTAGAGTATACAAAAACATAATATCCACCCAATAAGCGATCATTGATGTCACCGCTATTGGGCAATAATGTCTTTTTTAACCGACGAAAAAAACCGAGGAGGTTCTCAATTCGACATTTATTTTTTATTTTATGTATATAAAAAATTAAAAAAATATATGTGTCGAATTGAGAACCTCCTCGGTTTTTTTTGTCGGTTAAAAAAGACATTATCGCCCTTGCACAACTTTTTACAGAGTTGTCCGATTTTGATAATTCTTTTTTATTACAAATGGCACACTTCCAAGGTCCCATTGTCATCATGTTAGGATCTGATGATGATATCTTGGGAAAATTGAAGGAACTCTTCAAATTTTGTAGGCACACTTGCAGCGATTTCGATTTTAGTGTAAGTATCTGTAGCTTTTTGGCTACAAGTGCCCTATAATATACTATGACAGTATAGTACGAGTATGTTACGTAACGATAAATCACTAAAAAGTAAGAAATAAAAATTTTTTAACAAAAAATAGAACCGACTCAAAACACACTAAAAAGTAAAAAATAACTGTGTCATTTAGTTGCTTTAATTTACTTAAGCATTTTAAGGACATTACCTAGAACCCACAAACTGCTTCATACGGCACGGACCTCATAGATATACTTAAGTAAATTAAAGCAACTAAATGACACAGTTATTTTTTTGCTTTTTAGTGCGTTTTGAATCGGTTCTATTTTTTGTTAAAAATTTTTATTTATAATTAATATTAACTAGACGCCCGCGGTTTTCATCGCGTAGGAATTTCGGTATAAAAAGTGTTGATACTGACATGATAACATTGTGAAGTTTCATTTAAATCAATTCTGTAGTTTTTGCTTGAAAAAGTAAAAATACACACACTCACTCACAAACTTTCCCCTTATAAAATAGTAGTATGGTTTATATAGCGGGATATACTAGGGATACTTAAGAAATGATTTCTATGAATTTCTATTATTTTTATAACAAAAGTGAATAAGCGTTTCTTAAGCTAGCTGTTCTATCTTAGACCACAACGACACTTATCATCAAATGAATTTGTGGTCGACCGCAAACTTATCTCTTATAGATAATTCTCTAGATCCTATTTCTTCCTTTTCTAACAATATACTTTTCTCTTTCCAGCAAAACTAGACAAGTGTCCTATCTGCCGGAGCGTGATCACCAGCTACTTCTGCATCCGCAACGAAGAGGAACCGATGGAGCTCAAACAGCAGTTCCCTTTGAACCGCCGCCTCCTGAACTTGTTCCACTACCACTAGCAACGAGTGAGCCGCTCCCGTAGGCCAAGAGACCGTGGTATAAACTCATCGATACTGTCAGCTATGTGTATTGTACACGAATGGATGCATGTTAAGTGTGTATAGACTCTATTATATGAATGAATACCAATGTCCTGTTTAGGATAAACTAGCAGTTGCCCGTGACATCACTCGCAAGCAATATATAGTGTATTAAAAATTTTGGAAAATACCGCCAAGCGATTTAGCGTTCCGGTACGATATCGTGTAGAGATCGAGAGAGAAGCTATTATCTTTGATTGCATCATCACTTACCATCAGGTGTGAGTGCAATCAAGGGCTAGCTTGTAATGAATAAAATAAAAAAAGAACACCAAAAAAGGAATGAATGGGTATAGCGAGTTATCCTTAAGTGTTAGATATATGCCGCTGCGGACTTTTTTGTCGTCCTAACAAAAAGGAACAATCCTTCCATACATTACTTTGTTACATCTCAAATGAGTTAGGCAGCGTTTTTAATTAAAGCTTACATAGATGTGGTGTGACTCTTCCAGCAGTTATTGTCGTATTTCAAGTAATTAATGTACAAAATCTTAACAAATTGTATACTAAAACCTTCCTCAGACATCACTCTATCTATTGGTGAAAACCGCATGACAGTCTGTTCAGGAAATTTTAAGTTTATAGCGAACAGACAGGGGATTTTGGATTGGGATTTTGTTTTATTTAAAATTACTGATGATTCAATTTATATTTTGACGGCCTTCGTAGCGCAGTAGTATGCGCGGTAGATTTATAAGGTGGAGGTCCTGGGTTCGATTCCCGGCGGAACAGATTGAGATTTTTCTTAATTTGTCTTGGTCTGGCTTTCGTCCTGGTTAGTTACCACCCTACCGACAAAGACGTACCGCCAAGCGATTTAGCGTTCCGGTACGATGTCACGTACAAACCGAAAAGGGTGTGGATTTTATCCTACTACAAACAAGATCTCCGCTTCCATCTTAGACTGCATCATAACTTAACATCAGGTGTGATAACAGTCAAGGGCCAACTTGTAGTCGATAAAAAAAAACTTTTTTATTATATCAATAATTTTTGTTCAATATAAAATATAAAATAGACTAGTCTTCTTTGATTTCGATATTAAGTTGGGTCAATTTAATTTGTTATTTTAATGATATGGTTTATTTGTAGAAAACAAACACACATTATATTTTAGTTAAGTTTCGTTCCTATAGTTAATGGTAGGGTATATTTTATTGATTCTTAAACCGAGTACATACTTCATCATTCAACATCATTAACTGCCTACTAACGGCCCACTACTGCGCCCAGTCTCCCTAATTATAGGAGAGGGGATATGGAGCGTTGACCCACCACACTGCTCCATGCGGGTTGGCGGACTTAGATAATGTTTCATTTATTAACTATCACTATCAGATGTTGATAAAAAAATCTCAGAAATATTCCATGACCGCGAAGTCCAGGGTTCGAATCCTGGACGGGCCGACTAAGATTTTTTAAATTGGTGCAGATCTGGCTGGTGAGAGGTTTCGGCCGTGGCTAGTTGTACCGTCAAGCGATTAAGCGTGGCACGACATGTACAAACTGAAAGGGGTGTAGATTTCATCCTAGCTACTCCTAACAACTCGTTTCCATCTTAGATTGCATCATCATTCATCACTTACCATCAAGTGTGATAGCTGTCAAGGGCTTGTGATAAATAAAAAAAAAACATGTTAAATTTTCTTATCATTCAAAACACTGCCGTGCGCCCGTCAGTATAAGGAATTTGTCTTAAACATTGTACCATCGAAATTGGAACACTTTGCTGCAGAAATAAACATGGTGGCAGTACATCCCCAATTCCAAGAAATTATGCTCTTATTTTCAGGCATTCATAGAAAATGTTGTATAGTATTTATATTTTGTCTTTCAAGTTTCAACTGAATACTACTAGTTGTAAAAATTATAAATAGTGATAAGTATGCAATGTGTGTATCAAGCAAGAACCATAGTATGGAAAAATCAGAATTCAAAATATAACTATGATATTTGTATTAAAAGAAAGAATACAATAAGGAACTTAAGCTAACCTATCCTAATAACTATACAAATAATGTCCACGTGGAATGGTGGCAAGAATACTTGCTGCATTTCCGCGCCAAACTAATCCTTTGCGCAAAAAACGAGCCAGCCCTTCTGACACCAGTTGAGGCAATTTCTTAAAATAATATATTTGACCCACCAACAATGATTAACTTTTGGAAAAATTGATATTTGTCGATTCTTCAAATTATAAGTATAATCATACGAATTTAGTTTGATCAAATCAGTACGTTGATTCTTGAAAAAAACGCCCCTTTGTAGCCGATGTACAACGGTTGCAAAGCGGATGTAACAGAAATCGGTATTCTTCATGCCATTTTGCCATATTGGACTGACAGTCGAGCTGAAGGTGGGACGATCGACGAGATGTAAGCGAAATGTTCGTACGATGTATTTTTTTTTTTCAAAAATCGACACAGGAGAAAAAATATTGCTAACATTTATACTTATAGACAACTCACGCTTGACAGAAAAATAATTTTGTGCTAAAACAAACGTACAAAATGTACTTTACTTTTTAAGTACAGAAACTGTTATGATTTGTGATTTCTCCATACTGTCCTAGTTAAATAAGAGATCCTACACACCTAGCGTTTTTCAAGCGAGGAAAACTCACTACTTAAATAAACTATATATACGCATTTGAAACAATAGTGTGTAGGAACTCTAAATACATACTGTTGTTAACATTAAATTAAGCGTGTGGGTGCAATGTATGCAACTGTGATATCGAAATGCTTTGTGAATTTGCTATGTAATAGATTAGTGTAAATAATGGTTAATATTAAGTAGATTTTAGTAAGCTTAGGACCTCACTAGCTAGATTTATTACATAATTATGACTAAAATTATTTTACGTTACTAAATTAAATCAATTTGTAGAACAAACCGCGGCTATTTTAACCCGAGAGTAAAGTGAATCTAATCTGTTGCAATAGACGGCGTCGAGCGTTGAAAAAACGTTCGTTGATTTCACGCGCGTTTTGCAAACGTCTAAAACAATTTTTCCAAAAATATTGTTTATGCATTCGCATTAATAATATAAGCGGACATATGTAAGGAGAACATTGTATGAAAGCTACCAAAAATCGTACTTTTGTTTATAAATTAGCTCAAAGCTACTTACTATGTTTCATCATCATCATCATTATCAGCCTATTAAAGTTACTACTATGTTTACGTCATATAAACTACTGATTAAAAAAAAAATTCTAACGATATGTAGCATTGATTACTGTCGGTGGATACTTTTGACAATCTAAATGTAAGAAAATTATGAATCTTCAAACCTACAGAACTTGGCTCGGTGCACTCCAATAAAGCATTGATTACTGTCGATGGGTACTTTTGACAATCTAAATGTAAGAAAATTATGAATCTTCAAACCTACAGAACTTGGCTCGGTGCACTCCAACAAAGCATTGATTACTGTCGATGGGTACTTTTGACAATCTAAATGTAAGAAAATTATGAATCTTCAAACCTACAGAACTTGGCTCGGTGCACTCCAACAACTTTGCCATAATATCTATTGCTGCAAATATGTAACTTTTGTGGTCAAGACTTTCAGAAAATACCCAAAATGTTCTCCTTATAATTTGTTTTTGACGCTTAAAACGAGTTATAGTATAACAGCCAGATTTAAGGTCTATAAGAGTCAGAGGTAAATAACTAAATAAGGCCGGAAAATCGTATTATAAATTCCGATAGCTTCAAATATATGTATTATATTGATTAATATACTAATATCATAAATATTAATCGTGATACAAAATCAAACGTAATTAGAGAGGCAAGTGTGAGTTTTTCACCGGGTGACTGCGTAAAAACGTAACCACTCGTAATGTCAAATTATATAGAAAAAAGTTTACTCACGCTATAACTAGATGGTGCTGCTTCGATTCCATATAAATTTGCGTTAAGTTTTTACGCAGCGACTTGGTAACTAACTCACACTAGGCACTCAGCTCGCTAGCCCTACTTTACAAATATTTTCTTTATGAAATCGTATAACACTCTTTATAAAACACGACCAATATAAACTTGTGATTTTCAATTATAAACATCATAGTACTTAGATCACACCAATCGTTTGCTATCTCTTGAGAAAGTACTATACATTTATTTCCACGAAATATCTAAATCCTTCCAATAGTCTACGATCTATATTTTAACTACACTATTGTGTCGTGTCGTGACGCGTTAGAAGCGTTGTACATGATTACAATGTGTGGCAATAATGTGTTTGCTCTCACGAAACGACACAGTACAGTAGAACATTTCTGCCTAAACAACTATAGCCAAAATATTGTTAACTGGCACCTCAAATATTTACAAATTGCGCTTGTATGATACTTTAATTGATTATGTAATTTTCGTACATTCCCTAGTCAAGCGCTATAGAGAAAATTACATACATACATATATAACGGGGTAGGGGATTCGGATCTATTTAGCATACGATAAAAATAAAAATCGCTGAAAAAAAAAATGGTTGACGCTGACAAATAGACGGACGAGTAGGCATGACGAAACTATAAAATTTGAGTGAGATTCGGGCATCACTATACATTTTGGAACGCTCGGGCCACGCACCCCCAAATTGTAGCTACGCCCGTGTTCTGGTATGTAAATAAAATACAAAAAAATATATTTTACGTATTTTTACAATTATTTGGATTTGGATACACTAATAAAGTGAATGTTATGAGGTGCCAAATGACAACTCAGCAATATTAATCTTATTTAATTTGCTTCTGCAATTGCATTGACTTCATATAAAACATAAGTTTGTACAATTTAATTGACTAATTAAAAGGGACCGTAAATAGCACTCAATAACTGAACTTTTTTTTAATTAATATAAGTCAAGTAATAGGGTGTTCCTCGTAACCGACGAACGCGACGAACGCGATTCCCTACATGCGACCTATGTAGTCGTCTGCGATGGGACGCGAAGTGCACCTGTCGTGTCGCATCGCGTCGCGTTTGTCGCGTACGCAGAAAATCCTGTGAATAGAAATATTTTTAGGCCTACGATAGACAGATTTAAATTATTAATTCCGGTTTAGCCGCATGATAAAGCATTGACAATTATTAGAAATGAATCCTTAAATGTAACAGTCAACAATTTTGAAATTTATCAAAACTATGGCCACAAAACCTAACTAATAAGTTTAATAAAAATAATACTTATTGGCCGCCTGCTGAGTGAAATTTTTGTTTAGAGTCGCTGCGTAAAAAATTAACATCATTTATGGAATCGAAGCGGTTTGCTCACATTATTACTAGGTGGCGCCACTTCGATATAGTATTATAGTCTATATAAATTGACTAAACTTTTTACGAAGTGACTCGGTAAAACTCTCACTGAGATTCATGTAACGGCGGCAAGTCAATATTTCTTATCTGTATATACTATGTCCTGAACTCCTGATTAAAAATACGTCAAAATGTACTGTATCGTAATTTAATACGTGAAATCTGAATAATAGCGTCACCATAGAGGCTAAGGGGAGTACGTAGTGACTGTATATTTTTGTCTAGATTATTGTAACGAATATTTGTAAATAAACATTTGCCAAAGTATCCGATTGTATTTTTATTAATCTGTCCTTTAGCAAGCAAAAAGACGTAGGCGTCAGAAGTCAGAAAATTCTGAGTTTTTACGTTAGTAATCTGCGTGGTGATATAACTCGAAAAATCTGAACTTTTTCAGTCTGCACAGACTCTTAGCCCTTCTCAGTCTTGGACTTCTCACATTTGCTTCACCAAAAAAATTATAATTTAGATGTTGCTCGAAATGGGCTTTTTATTACGTTTTCATAGGAATGGGATCTACGTAGCTGAAACTGTGGTGCACAGTTGGAATTGTAAGATATAGGCTGATAATAACTGCATTGAATTAAAACAGTGGTAAGTCCACAGCGTGCATTATTTAATTGACACAGTATGAGTAAAGAAAAACGGAAACAAAGGTATACAAATAAGGAATACAATAAAAATGCCCTTAATTAGAATAAAAAGTATATTTCAGTTGGTTCTCTTTGACCCTACTCTTTATAAACTAAAGTATATTAAATATTAATTTTTTCATTAGAGTCTAGAAGACCTAATTTTCAATTTCGTCACTATTGGAAGTTGTCTTTTTCTTAACTAGAGTTACGTCTTCGTGCAGATCCTAGACAGGAGACTTAAATCTTAAACTATCCTCCAACCTTTTCCTTTTCCCTCTCTGCGTACAACTGCGAGTTTTTGACAGCAGAATATAGATTAAACAGCAAATGCAACGCCTGTATTCTGTCGTTTAGAGTGTCACCTTGCACCGGAATGTCAAACAAAGCACAGACTAGGTCTACATACTGAGATAGAGTACAGTCTATGTTGGCTGGAGGGAATCCAACCTCATTCAGGGTATCCTCCATGGTCTCAGGCCATTCCTCCATTAGGCTATCGATGTCAGGCATTTTGCTGAAAAAAAAGAAAATTATATAGTATTACTACACTATAAAAACAATTTATAGAGTAAGTACCTAACCTCAAATCTATCTAATTGCGAGTTTCTGGATTATATTTAAGGTCCCTAGGCCAGGAACTTAGATCGGTCATCCCTGCACAAAACTGTGATTTATGCAATATAAAAATAGATGTGCAACATTCCGTTTGTGGCTTAAGTAAGAGAACTATCTTTCATAGTTCATCATGCTCTCCGAGACACAGGGGCTTAAGTGCCAAAAACCAACTAGCTAATTCCAAAATTGCTAATTGCCATTTGAAATCTTGTTATTTTGACAAAAATTTAAAAACCATTACTCGAATTCTGGATCGCACTATTCGTAGTTGAACTAACTTTCTTTATATAATACGAATAATCTACCTGCCTTTTACGTTTAATACCGCGTTGTCCGTCCGTCAGGAAACTGTTTTAAATACATAAAGTTAACAATGCGCTATTATAATATAATGATAAAATCTATGAACTTTCTCCGGCTTAACATTATAATTAGTTATCCACGTTGCCGGTACGCGGTTAATGAACGAAATGAGAACCTATTAGCTAAACTCTGCACCTCCATTGTAGTTGCGTGCGCGGGAATTCGCTATTTAAATATTTATCTTATCTATAGCAACAACTTACCATAATTAAAAAAAAAAAAAAATGTGTTCCATCCTTAAATAAAAAAAAGTAATACTTGAATGGTTCAACTTAATAATTTCTTAACGAATTACAGGTATTATCAAACCGCGAAAAAGCCCCCAAAATCCCTTCTTTCCTCCAAGAAAAAATTAAAAATTCTCAGCCCTCATGCGACTTTGATCTCGTTACCCGGATGTAAGAAATTGGAAGTGAAAGTTACATCCCCATGCCTAATAAGTCTTCAGTCTCAGTCATTGTGTTTACCATCATAGCATGTATAGGTAAAGGTAGGTGGCGGTTTGGCCAGGTGCAGTTCGCTAACATCTCGGATCCAGCGCTCGATCGCTTTGGGATTCTTTTCAGCGTGCTCTATCTTTCTCGTCAACTGAAAATATTTACAATTAATTAAATATTCAACTCATAATATTCATATCTGAAGCGCGATTAGCTCCACAGTAGGCCGGAATTAACACCAAAAGTTTATGGGTTCCAATCCTGCCAACTGAACCATTGTCGCACCCACACCTAACGCAGTTTAATCGATTAATTAATGAAGGGGAATGAGAATATTTAAAAACATGGCCTTTTTATAAAAAAAAATTTCATTATTATTCACAGATTTAATTCGTAATTGAAAATTGTAGAGTCAACACCTGACGATGCTCTGATTTTTGAGTACCTAGACCTACCTGTGTAGGTAGGAGATTTGATTTACTTTGTTACGCGAATTCGTCGGTATTTCGCTAAAACAAATTATTCACTAACCAAATCTAAACAAAAGATACCACTTATCTTCGAACATACAATTATCTACTTAGTATGTAATGCAGGTCTGTGTCCTGATGTGAACTAAACTTACTTACTACTTATAAACAGTTCGCGCCAAACTTCGAGCCCCCTCTGAACTACTTATGCCGAATTGTGCAGGTATCATTGTGACACTAAGAAGTACGAGTATTATGTACCGCAAAAAAGTCTATTTAGAGCGCAGTCATACGCCTTGTGTTCAGAGCGGCCTCGCAGTTTGTCTCAAACCCTACTAATTAGAACAATACAAAAAGGAACATGTTTTTTTAATTTAGGTGTAAGTTGGGAATGATATTTTATTTCAGTCGGAAATGGAACCCGAGCACTTTTGTTTGTGGGACAACGGGCATGTTTTCGCACCGATGCGCTACAGAGGTCACCCAGTAGACATTTAGTTATGTGAAAATGTAATCTGCGTAGGGATTTATGAACAAAACATACAAAAGAATTTTTAAAATACTGTGTTGAACTTTGAATCCCCTCTTAAGTTGCAGCACGCTAAACTGTGTAGGTATCATAGCGGTACGTATAACTATTTCGTACCACGAACTCAATTTGTTTACTGTGCACTAGCACAGGCATACGCCTCTGTGTTGAGAGTGGAGTCGAATATTGATAAAACCGATACTAGCTTATTATTTCAAATCGAATCCCATAAATAACAATGAAGGTCATTTATGGGTTTATTGTAAGACAGCATTGTTACACGTCGAACAACGGTAGATCCGTCCCTTCAGTTTAAAAGAGAGTAAATAGAGAGTTGGTAAATATTATTTACAAGAAGTAAGGCCTTCGTCTGCGATGATACCTGGTGGTTAGTGATGATGCAATCTAACATGGAAGCTACGTTCTTAATCAGATTTCCGTCCCTTCAGTTTAAAGGAGAGTAAATAGAGAGTTGGTAAATATTATTTACAACAAGTAAGGCCTTCGTCTGCGATGATACCTGGTGGTTAGTGATGATGCAATCTAACATGGAAGCTGACTACATATTTAGTAGGATAAAATCCACACCGTTCCTGTACAGGAGCATTAATCACTTGGCGGTTTTTGCCGGCTAAGTAACTAGCCACGATCCAGGCATTCCACCGGTCAAACCCTGGACCAACAAAGATATCCTCAATCAGCCCAGTCGGCGATCAAACCCCAGACCTAATGTCATCGCGCGGTTTTTCAGTCCAGCTAAACAAATGTATGAATGCCACGTAGTTTATAATCTATGGTTGATCCGACCCCGTTATCGAAATTCGGTCAAGAGGTTTGTTATTGTGTTTTATATTTTTAGAAAAGTTTGTTAATTCGTTATATTTATTTTGTCAGATCCTATACAACAGTTGGTCAGTATTACAATTTACCATAAAACTGTCCAATTTGCTATTTTACTTTCTCCATCCTATACTGAAATGGTTGAATACCTACATCTCTATAGATCTTACTATAAATTACTATTATCTTTTCTTTACAACCTGTCTGGTTCAAATGCATAAACTTATCGGTTCTAATTGAAATTTTAGATATTTTAATTTCGATACGACAATTAAGTAGGTAAAGTTAATTAAGGATGAATAAACATTCGACTGACTGCCTCGTTGGTCTAGTGGTTAGTCGATCACGAGGTCCTGAGTTCGATCCCTGGGTCGGGTCATAGAATAATTCGGAGCTTTTTCATTCTTCTATGAAATGTTCAGTACATTTCAAGCCCGGAGTCTAGAAGTTGGCAGTGTTACACCCCCGTACCTCGGACAGCACGTTAAGCCGTCGGTCCCGGTCACTATCATCTGATAGTGATCGTTAATAATTGAAACATTATCACCCTAAGCCCGCCAAACCGCATTGGAGCAGCGTGGTGGGTGTACGCTCCATATACCCTCTCCTGTAAGGAGGGAGGCCTGGCCCTGTAGTGGGCCGTTAATAGGCTGATACCTAATGATGATGATGAAACATTCGAGTTGCTGGTACTCCCGTGCACGTCGTTCTCTAGCGTTACTATCAACATCTGGCAGCACGACTGTTTTTTTATTCATCACAAGTTAGCCCTTGACTGCAATAACACCAGATGGTAAGTGCTGATGCAATCTAAAATAGAAGCAGGCTAACTTGATAGGAGTAGGATAATATATATATAGGCAGCCAGATTCTAACCAATTAAAAAAATCTCAAACCCACTACCTCCGTCTTATAAATCCACCGCTCAAACCACTGCGTCATGAAGGCTTTTGAAGTATCAAACATTATCACCCTAAGCCCCCCAACTCACATTGGGAAAGCGTGGCGGGCCTAAGCTCAATATCGCTTCTCATATAAAGCTGAGCCTGGTTCTGTAGTGGGTCGCTAATAGGCTGATCATTCATCATTATCAATGATGATGCTGATGATGCGATTTGATGAGATTCTTGTTAAGAAGCCGGTTCAAGAGAAATAAAATCTAATCTTTAAAAATATATGACACGATTTGATCTCCAGCATTTAAATACAGACATCCGTGACCTAGTCCGGGTAATTTATATTAGCGACGACATATCTGGAATACGACTTAGTAATATTGCCCAACAGTTTCATGTTGATATTATGAAATAGGTACTAGCTATCCATCCAGCTTCGCCCACGTCACTTTTACCCGACTGCGTCAGAAGGAGGTATGTATGTATGTATGTATGTATGTCCATTTCTTCGGCACGCGCTACAGCCTAAACGGCTGAACGGATTTTGACATGTGAGGTATCTTTGAATTTGTAAAAATTGTGGCAGTGACATAGGCTATATAAATTTTCAAAATAGCGGCTGTAAATAGAGGGAAAAAGGGGGGACGTGTGTATTTCTTTCTCTTATCTTAGCAATATAGGTGTCAAATGAAAGGTCGTAAAAAGACCGTTTCAAAAATGTAAATATCATATCATCTTTATATTGCCGTTTTAACAAAAAATGGCAAAAAGTGTACCAAGTGTACAGTCTCATTTCTATATCATAAGCTAAAACTAAAAAGTCTCAAAAAAAATATTATTATAAAAACAAAAAACCTGACTGCTTAGAAGTTATGAACTGAAAAGAGAAAAACAAGGATCACTATATCTATATAAAATTCTAAATACTTTATGGTGCTGCAGGCGGGGACAAACGTAGTTTTGGTAGATCTTTCTCCCCGCAGAAATAAAGTATTTTGTCCCCGCTTGCATCTCCATAAAGTATTTAGAATTTTATATAGATATAGTGATCCTTGTTTTTCTCTTTTCAGTTCATAACTTCTAAGCAGTCAGGTTTTTGTTTTTATAATAATAATTTTATTAGTCCTCTATACCTACTAATATTATAAATTCGAATGTAACTGTTTGTTACTCAATTTTTTTGGTACAAAAATAGTCTAGAGCCTCAGCCTCAAAACAGAATTTCTTGCGGACGCAGTCGCGGCCGTTCGCTAGTGTCGGCAGAAAGAGCATTGGCTTTGTTTCTATGAATTTCATATTCGTGTACCCAACTGCGTACCTGCGTATACCTACATAAGTTAAAAATCAGCATAAACAGGCTTTACAACTGTATTTACAAGACTCAGTTCAGACTTTCAGAGGGCCAATGAATATAGTAAGTCGAAAACAAAACTCAAAAACTTTGCTATTCTCTCACAGCAAAGTCAACCAAAACAAACAAACAAAAAAACATTTTGAAATTAATATTTTAAATTTGAAGTGATTTACCACAGTGGATTTGGCGCTGGTGCTCTTGGACAGTGCCCTCAGTTGTAGATGCAGTAACGCTGAATCGCTCTGCTCAGCGGACGGCTCGTCCAGAACTGTTAAACCTATAAAGAAACGATAGGCTACTCATGTCTAGGCCGCACTCATTACGATAGCTAAACATACGCGAATATTTCGGGCAAAGAAAAAAGCAATCTGGTTTCGCAAATATTATTGTCGCGAATATTAGTTGGAAAGCCAGTGGGGCAAGTGTGAGTTTTTCACCGAGCGATTGCGTAAAAACGTAGTCACTCATAATGTCAAATTATATAGCAAAAAAGCGTTTACTCTTGCTATAACTAGATGGCGCTACTAAAATTTCATACTAATTTGCGTTACGTTTTTACGCAGTCGCTCGGTAACAAACTCGCACTTGCCTCACAGCTCGCATTAAGAATGCAGTGAGTCATCACCGTTCGCCGGCAGGCCCCGCTCTCAAACCAATCAAAACGCGCATTGCGTTCGAAGTTTTCGAAGTTATTTTATTATTATAGCTTTCAACTGATCACTGTAAACTTGACCTCGTCATTTGAAAATATTTGATTGGTTAGGGGGCTATTTTTTACTGTATTCTTAACGCGAACGAAATATATGTCTCCTGTAGGATAGAAGGTTCTCTAGCCAACACGCTGCATGTGGGTTGGCGGACTTAGTGATATTGCTTGAATGACTCTCTTTTATTCTGGTCTTAGAGAAGACATAAAAGTTCTATCTATGTCAGCACTAGATACTGGCAACTAACGTACTTACCTAAGTTGTCGATATGCTCAAGAGCATGCTCGGCGAGCGGCGCGGCTCGCAGTCCGGCGGGCGGCGTGCTGACCTTGAGGAAGGCGTCCGTGTCACCCACCGCCGGAACAAACTCCGGCACGAAGGGCGCCAGCTTGAGGGAGATGTCGATCTTCTGCGGCGTGTACCTTGGAAGAGACATTTTTTAAATCTTATTTTCCATTAACTGCCGGGTCATGCACAGAACCGCTTGGCATTTCGTCGTGCAGGTTTTCTATCCTCTTCTTTTTCTTTTCCGCATCTTCCCTGTCCTCGCCATTCTTGGTCTTTTTCCAACATGCTTCTGGCGATCCTTTGATCCCTGAGCCACTACTCTTCGACACCCACGCCCCATTTTTTTTAATCTATAGGTAGCTTAACACTGAAGATGGAACATGAACAACGCAAGTGCCATGGCTAAGAGGCCGCACCATGAACCTTGTAATAATCAGGTAGAAAAATAACGGTACTACCTAAACAGAAAAATAAATTTTGGTTGTTCATTGTATGTATTTATAAAAATTACTAAAGTTTAGAACAGCTCTCTTACTTCATGATATACTGGAACACGTTCTCCATCTCAGGAGGCACTTTCAGATCCTGGTAGCTCTTCGGATCGTAGGCCCCATCAGGCAGCACCACGGCCCCTGCGCGCCGCCGCCCGCTTCCCGCCAGCGGTTCCATCCGCTCCACGATGTCTGCGCCCGCATCCGCACTGTCTGTATCTAAACATAATACCTACCTATACGGCTCAATTAAATCACGAACATATCACTCTGCCAACAAGTTACAATGTGGGTATACAAAGCTCTATTAACTGTAAGTCACTAGTCTTGTGCCACGTTCTTTGTTTTTTTTGCCTATTCACTCTTGCCTTGAAGAGAATTTCACAAATTTGCCGTGCGTATTAGGAATGTGGATGCAAAACGTTTGGTACGAATTACTTAGATATCAACCACGTAAGGGTGCCAGCCCTTTTTGTCAAACGCCAGACTTTAAGAGTAGGTATTTTCACATCTGACGAATGCATACTTGCGTCAATTTGTACGACACAACAGGTAAGTATCAACAGCAATTATACAATGTATTGTAGTTTATATTTAAAAAATATAGACAGCGCTACATCTAGGACCACCTAGTCCAGTTATAAATAAAAGTACACCAGAAAAGTCGTAGAAGTACAAATCAAACGAGGTGTTCACCTGAGTTTGAGGAATCCCGGTTTTTACTGGACTGCCTCGACACGTCATTAGTCACTTTCGGTTTCTGCTTTAACTCCTCCTCTGGAACTGATTTTCTATCTGGAGACTAGAAGTTTGTGAAAAGCCTTTAAGTAAGGATTTTTAATCCATGCAATTATAGATTCTTCATAAGTTCATAATATTTTACAGCATGGCATGTAGGTACAGGTCACTTTCCTATATAAAGTCAGCCGTAGCAACTAATTGTAATCGTTAGCGGAAATAAACAACGAGACCAACGAAATTTTAAAACTGTCTCGTTAGTCTAGTGCTCAGTTAATGTGACTTGGGTTTACAGGTCCTGTATTCGAATCCGGTCCGTTTATATTCTAAGTGACAGCCTACAGTTGAGAAGTATAATATGTAGGGCTGTTAGTCGATATATATGTCGCCGGAAAATAGCCAAAACCGCAAATTCATAAAGTTTCTAGGAAATTTATAAACTTTCGTAGGATTCCAAACGAAAGATAAATTTTATTATTAAATATAAATTTAATTTCCTAGGAAATTTATAAACTTGCGGATCTTGTTATCTTCCGGTGACATATATTTACACCCCAACGGCGCGAGTTCCGAGTCATTATCATTATTAATAATTGACTGTGATTATTACAATGTTTAATTAAGTTGCAGCTAAACTCCAAATCTCCTCCAATGACAAAAGAGGTAAGGCCATTTATTGAGCCTCCTAAATAGGTCGAATTTTTGTACCTGCTTAGGAACTTAGTTTTATCCTAATCCCCCTGACCCCGTAACCGGAACATTGCCAACAGGTGTAAAGAGCCTACATGGGTTACACAGATCCAAATAAACGCTATTTTAGCTCTGCTGTGACAAACTGCGTATGTAAGGTACCTACTATAGATAATCAACATCCTTAAAGTCTGGGAAAATATTGTTTTTTTCTCGATAACTTTATCATACATTACATCCTATCTTGATAGAACAAAACCTACTTGTTTCCCTAGACTTCGCTTCAACACCTTGACAAATAAATATCTATCAGTTGAGTAGTTCTGGAGATTAGCCCTAACTACAGAAGAGTATGAATTTGTCTATTCTACTATCTATATCTCTACTATCTATATATATGAATTTGTCTATTCTAAATTGCTATAAATACCTAGTATAGACGATAGATGGATTTTATTGATCCATATATCGCACCTGTTTCAACAGGGCAGTTTCATTGCAAAAGAATTGGCACAGATGAGTTAGATGATACATAAATAACTCCCACATTAATCACATTATTAATATCGATCGTAAATCAACCTTGTACTCTACCTGATCCTCCTCAGATATGTTCCCGAACTTATCACCTTCTGTGTCACTATCGCTCTCAGAATCGAAGTCGTGTCTGGCTGTATGCCTCACAGGTGGGTTAAACTTCGCCATGGCGGCTTTAACAGCTTCGTCTTCAGAACTTGGCGGGCTTTCTATTTCTCTAGCATTCACTTCCACGGTCTCGTCATACATTCCTTGGGTGCTTTGGTCCGCACCAGACGTATCCTGCGTTTTATAACACAGAGTTTGACAGTGTTTGTCGTGTTTGTCGCCGGTTGCCATAGCAACGGCATAGACCGACGGACGCGATGGATTGTGCCCAAGTGGCTTTGGAACTTGGAAGTGCATTTGAGTGGGGCGTCCCGGTTTTTTAACTCCCCGCCTGGCACTGGACGGCACGGGGGGTCGCGTGTGATGTTGACACACCACACAATGCAATATGATTATGTAGATTAGGTCATGAGAGTAGCTTAGATACCCTTAGATATTATATACTTAAGTGTGTAGATACTAGAGGACTCCCGCGTAGTTCTCGTTCCAGTTGGAATTTTGGGATAAAATGTGGCCTATGTGTTATTCTGATATGTAAGCTCTATTATTGTGAAGTTTTACCAAAATCCATTTAGTAGTTTTTGTGTGAAAGAGTAAAAAACATCCATCTAAACAAATTTTTGCCTCTATAGGTAGATAATATTAGCAAGGGTTAACCCTCGCTGTAAGAGATGGGTGTAATACGTTTTGCGTGTCCATATGTGTATCCAAACATACGAGTAGGTAATTTTTTTGCTAGAATTTGATTTAGTGTAAGTTTATGAAGATCAGTTAAGGTGTTTGGATAATCAATAGCTCTTTCGCTGTACACTTACTTGCTTTTACTAATCGGACTGCTTTAGCTACCTACAGATAGGAACGTCGTCGGTAATTCCAAGGCAATTACTGTAACCTTGAACTTATGCTGTAGCATCAAATAGGCTGCGGAATGCTCTATTCCCGAGAAACTTTGACCAGCTGCATTGGATTCGGTGGATCGCCGCGTATTGCAAATTTGCACACAGATCATCACCGGAAAGTTGCCTGTGTATTGGTGTTCTACAGAATATGTTTTGGTGAGGGTGCTCAGGAACTTTCAATCTAGTTCCCCCCTTTCTACTATAGGACAGCTATGCACAGCAGTAGTCTGCACCCATAAGTCGTCGATATCTCATCGATGTTTTGGTTACTCGTTCCTGATTTTAATAGCGATATTTTGAATGTCCTTCCAGCTATTGTTTTCCCTACCACCTACAATTTGGGTATCTTCAAGTCAAAAGTGAATAGGTACCTTCTAGGCAAGCGTGTTCAACCGTAGGCTGAATCTTCGCTTACCATCAGGCGTGATTGGAGCCTAGCGCTAGCCTATACAGAATATAAAAAAGATAACTACGCAGGTACTGTGTGTATGGACACATAAGAATAGTCTAAGTAGATGGAGAAATGTCAAAAGTCCAAAACAGTTAACCAATATTTGTATCTGTTGTAGGCTTTTTAATAAATGAAAAAGTTGTTACGTCAAGACAATTTATTACATTACAATAGGTATAGAAATAAAGATATTTTTAACATAATCTTATCTTATGATTTACATAAACCTTAAACCAAAGACTTGAGAAACAGCTTGACACTTACCTAATAGCCCGACCAGAATAAAAAATCCTGATCTGAGGCCGCCATAAGTACTTTTTAGCAGTATTTTGTTAGAAAAATTTAGTTCTATATTTTTCCGCAACATGGCGAAGGTTCTATTTTATCAGGCTTTAAAAGTAACACATTTAAAAAGTTCTGGACTAAAAACATATAAAAAATATAAATCAATCTACTTACAGAAGTAATTAAATCTGAAAATTATTTATCTGTAACTGCAATATGCTTTTTTTGAAATGCAGAAAGTTCTTTGCACATTACCAAATATAAAATTTGTTTTTTTTTTAATTTACGCGTAAGACGCGGATTATAAGTTGAACCTTCAGTTGAAACACATTTTCTAGTGTCAAGCGACGGGTAGCTCGCGTAACTATGGCAGCAAGTTGGCACTTCAATCGTATACGAATATTCTTTGAAATCTTATTTCTGTAAGTATGGGATCATTCAATTTCAACCACGTAGAGTATGCTACGTGATTGCAACACTTTTGTGTATAATTTAAGTTAATATGGTACCTATAGTTATATATAAGGGTTTGCCAAAGCTGTTTTTCCACATAGTTAAAGTCTAAGTTAACATTAATTATCAACTAAAAGACAACTAAATAATATGCTCACTTTTAATTTTTAAAGTTTTATAAAAATATTGGTTTTGATAGACATAATATAGATCCAAAAATATGGTACAAAAACTCTCCAACATCTAGCAAACAATCTTAACCTAATCTAAAATAAAGATCTACTGATAGTTCAATTCACTAAGACGCGCCCCACTATTTCTCGCGAGGGGAAACCGAAGGGTGCGGGGAGTACAGTTCGAACATCAGTCTCGAGTCGACCACGGCTCGGTGTACACGGACTATTGTAGGTTGTATCGCTGCGTGTCATGACCCAACGGAATGATGCTCTACTTAATTTTTTTACCAATATTATATTTATAATGTCAAAAAAACGTAACGTATGATGATAAACTACACATTTAAATGTGACTTAGCCAGAAGAATCGTTCCGTTGCCCATTCCTTCAGGTTGACCGACTCGACTTTAATTTTTCTACAAAGGTCACTTGATTGGTTTGTTACTGCCAATATAGATTTTCCAAATTAGCTTAGCAAAATAGCTTTGGTATTTGTACTATATATACATTGGTACTATCCTACTAAAAAGACGTACCGTCAAGCGATTTAGCGTTCCGGTACGGTATCGTGTAGAAACTAAAGGAATGTAGATTTCATGCTACTCCTAACAAGTTAGCCCGCTTCCATCTTAGTTTACATAAACTAACTTGTAATGAATCAAAATAATAATATGGGTATGTGTGTTTTTAAGATATTTTTAAATGGGTTAATATATATGTCGAAGGAATTAGACTATAGACTTAGAATAGATTGTTGTAATATTGTAATAGACGTCATTGTTTATGGAAATGTTACTGTCTGTGGATGTAATTATTTTTGGTATGTCACGAGTTTTTGACGTGACAACGTCTTGTAATTCGATAGAGCCGGCTGCACGCACGAAAAAACATGACGTCATGCGTCGTTACCTTGCTTTGAGGCGTTCCATGTAAGGCTTGAAGTGCAAGCGAGAGCGCGGAACTAGCGACAAAGAAGGACAATCGGCCTTTGCGTTCGGCAGCGTTCAACATCCGTCTATAAAATATAATTATTAAATATATTAATTTTAAATTAAAAATTAATATATTTATTATAAATTTAAAATATAAATTTATAAAATCAAAATCAATTATTTTATTAACTTAAATTAATATTTATAAAAATATAAAAGTTTTAATAACCAATTAAATGCTACCATTCCATCAGTATTTTCTTAAGACATTGTCACGTTCAACTATCGTCAGTAAACCGACTTTACAGACAACCAATTTTTTTTTATGAAAGTAATCGAAATAGAACTAATTGTTAATCATTTAATGAGAGATATGAGATAGGTGCTTACTTAAAACTTTAACACAAAGTTAAATTCAATTTGATTTGATAAATGAATGAATGATTGATTTGTTTTAATACTCCAACCAATAAAAGAAGTCGGGCGCCAAAGTCCTAGTAGAGTATTTACACCATCTTGAGGGGAATAAAGGAGTTGGGTAGTTAGTTTGTGTCTGGAGTGCGGAGAGGATATACTTTTACACTGGTCGAGTTGGACCAGTGTAAAAGTGTTCTTAAGAAGTACATTAAATTAGGGAGTAAAGTAAGATGGGTGTAAATAAACTACTGTTCTGAATCTTTATAATACGTCAGGAATTATAAAAATCTATTCATGTATCAAAACATTGTGAACTTGCAATATATCTGTTCGTGAAGACAAAGTCTTTGTAACCCTAGAAAACGCCCAAGAGATTAAGAACCACTAAAGATGATGTCAAGAAGAATGGTGATACTCCGATATATAAATTAACCTATATCACAATATAATTTTGCTGTGCAGGACCAACACAACATATTCATTTTTAAAAAATGAGTTAAAATTAAGTAGAGCATACTGCTAGTCAAACATGACATTCTTGTTGACATAATTAACTTGACACTTTGTGTGAGTGTGCACACATTGCTACTCGTTACGTAGTAATAGAACTCACATTCTTGCAGTTTTTATTGCACACTTGCACTGTAAGCGTTTGAAAAACAAAACACTACGAGCCATCGTGGATTGACCAAGCTATAATCTAATATATATTTACTTGGAAACGCACACATTCTGTGTCTGTCTGTGTTAAATAATTTACAATAACAGATCTAAAGGTTAATTCTGCTTTTAATAAACTCTAAAATATTGTACACTAAACACAGCTTCTATACTAAAGCCAAACTCGATTGAGAATGCTTGTCAACAAACAAATATAAAATGAAGGTAGAAAATGCAACATATTTTATGCCTAATAAATATAAAATTATGTTTTGTTAATTTAAAAAATCTTATTTAAAAGATATTGAATATCTTAATTAGTCTTACGCTTCCTGATCTAATTTATTGTCATGAATTCGTCATTAACTAGTTTATTAAAAAAATTAGTTGTAAAATGACTAGTGATTTCTACCTTCATTTTTAATTTGTTTGTTGACAAGCATTCTCAATCGAGTTTGGCTTTAGTATAGTAGGTATGTTATTAAAAAATATATGATTAATACTTTATCTAGTTTTTTAGATGTTGTATTAATGGCAAGAGTTACGTTATAGTAATAAAGAATAATTAATAAACTACTAGTATTTAAGTAATTACTACAATAACTCATTCCCTGACAAGACATTCGGACCCATAGGCTGAAAGCCTTAGTGTTTAAACATACCATGCCGAATATACGCGACCGAAATTCCGTGGCTGATTTTACGTTTCGACGCATTCGGGTGACATCACACTTAAAAGCTGAAATTACGCGGCGGACGGCGAAATATTCTGTTGCCTAACTTTGTGTAGGTATACAATGTCTCATTATGTCTCGAGCGATTTCCTGGCGTCGTACTGTGTTATCTACACAGTTCATCTTGTTAAGGTTCGGTTGCATATAATGTGTTGCTAAAAAAAAAATAGCCGCCGAAGTTCAGCTGTACGCTATAACGCGACGTAATTTCGGTTTGGTGTGTCATCAGTCATAAATAATACATTGCAGGCGTAGTCACGCCGAACTTAGGTCACATCATTTCGATATAGTGTGTTTAGACACTTAGTGTCAAAAGGGTGGGAGAAAATTCCGGAGGGAGAAATTTTTTCCAGCAACTGACACGATCAAGGATAAACTCTTGAGGCCCCTAGGAGCTTCGATCACCTCCAGGACGGAGCAAACCAAAAATTATGTCCAGCATAATATATCAACTTGTTTTATAAAAGGGCATATTAGTAATTGACACTGTTGAAAATTTAAATAATTTGAAACTGTACTTAGTATAACATTAAAGCTTCCTGCGTTAAGCAATTCCTGCAAACTTTAAAGATAAAAATAAAAAAGTATATTTTCTTGTATCAAATTGACGTAAAATAAAATTTTTTTTATTACAAAAATTTATCACAATCTGCAGTCCAAAGTCATTTTTTTACAAATAATTCTGGCAAAGAATTTATCTGGTCCAAGGCCCAAGGGGCAGCCGGTTGCTGTTTTCACGTACATTTCAGTCACGCCTGCGCCTTGATTAACTAATAAGGGGCTATCAATTAATCATGTTAGAAAAAATTAAGATTGTTTGTGGGTACTAAAAATACACGTGATATAGGGGGGATGGCAGTCTTAAACCTCACCATGTATCACAAGGGGGAGGGGGGGGGATCTGATTTAAATATGCCAAAAAACGTGATTTATGGACCACCCCTAAGGTATAGATAGACCAATGCAAGTCTAAAATGATATTGAAGTCTCAAGTATCAATTTTAGATATTGTCATCCTAGCCTAGTCTCTTATCTTTAATAAAACTTGATTATTATATCAACAATATGTTTAAGTCCATAAACTTAATAATGACTTATCTTTCAGCCTAACAGTTTCCAGCCTGCAATTAATGTTTGTTTTGAATGTCTGTAGACTCATTGTTAGATCTCCCAAACTTAATGCAATTTATCGGTGGATAAGTGCACAAGCTTTTATACCTGCCTAGATCTCAGTGTCTACTGTTTAATTCATCCAACTTTATTTATAAGTTCGTCACAAATCGCGGTCAGTTCTTCAATAGCCTTATTCTTCTGTGCAAGAGATTCCTCCAGTGAGGTAATGTGTAAATCTTTACGCTTTATCATAGCAGTGAGTTTCAGTACTTCAGCATCATGCGCTTTATTCAGTTTCTCCAGTTCCTGATTAGCATGGTTTAGTTTTGATGTTGCATGCTGTTTTAATAATTCATAGTTCTTTTGCATTTTTTGGTAGTTCTCATCAAACTGTTTGAACGATTTCTTGTAAGCTTCTTCATTAGCTCTCATGCTCAGTACAATTTGCTTACACTTTTCATATTTACTGTGTAAATCACTGAAAGAACACTCCATACTGGTAAGGTGAACTGTTTGTTCGTCCCTTTCATTGATGAGCTTTATTCTTTCCTCTGCATTTCTCTTTTTCTCTTGCTCCATTTCTGCAATCAAACTAGCGATCGTTCTTTCGTATTCTTCTACGACAATGGCCATACTTTTGTTAATTTTCGTCTTCTCAGTTAACCGCTCATTTAAGTCATTAACTTTTTTTAATCTTTCCTCACCTTCATTTTCTAAACTTTTTACTTGCGATTCCAATGTTGTTAATCTGTCTCTTAATTCTTTACTTTCAGTTTTTAAACTAAGAACATGCAATTCCTTTTCAGTCAAAAGTTCTCTTAGTTGAACAAGTACAATATTAGCATCGTGGTTTCTACTGTCAGTAGCAGTAGGTGTATTATCGCCGAGCAATGATGTATTACCACTCAGTGATAGAAGCCTGTCAATAACAACCATAGCAGGTGACGTAAAATTTAAGGATTGCCTATTCGTTTTAGGAGTAAGTGATATCCTTGGTGTTGCAACTGGTTGCTTAGCAACAGCAGGATTTACCACCATCATTGGTTTAGATATAGTGCTTACGATTTCGGCGTTACTGATTTCAGGCACAGGGGCTACGTTTGAAGGACCCGGCGTAGGAGCAGTTGGATCTTCTCGTGTGAAATTTTGTGGCCTTGTAAGTTTTTTTGGTGTACTTTGCCTTTTCTGAATCGAACTTAAAGCTGCAAGAGCACCTTCAGACGAAACCCTTTTAGCGAATAGTGGATCGAATTTAAGAAAAAGACTCTCTTTGCCACTGTCTGTTACAACATTGCTTTTATTCTGATTTAGTAAAAACTCAAATGCTTCAGCATCAATGAAAAGTTCACCTTTTTCTATATCAGTGTTTATAGTTGCAGGTATGTCGTCAAATTGCATTGAATCTTTTACAGCTTTTGTGTCTTGACTCTTAACTAGTTCAACCAAATCCTCAGCTTCGAAAAATGGACCTTCCACAGTGTCTTCATCTTCTGTATTAACTTCTCGAACAGTTGCATCTTTGTCAGTATTTATTGACGACAAAGTTGAGTTGACCGTGTTGGCCGAAATTTTCACTTCATTTTTAAAATCATCTTCAATACATACAGTAGTATTAACTTGGTCGATGCTCTGGCATTCTGTTGTCATTTCAATATCTTTATGAGTAATTGGGACTTCAGTATCCAAAGCAGGCGGTGGCGTCACACAAATTCTGGTTTTTGTTGCGAAAGGATTAAATTTTA
This sequence comes from Mycalesis mineus, assembly GCA_034621355.1. Classification (NCBI taxonomy): domain Eukaryota; kingdom Metazoa; phylum Arthropoda; class Insecta; order Lepidoptera; family Nymphalidae; genus Mycalesis; species Mycalesis mineus. The sequence goes on from CM067901.1 coordinate 12,849,797, forward strand.
TATCATCTATTTCTGGTATATTAAATACGTTTCTTAGTTTTTGGTTGTCATCAATAACATTTTCTTCAGTAAAAGTTTCATTACATTTGTTGACTTCTGATATCATATTAGGTGAGTTTTTATTATCATCACAATATTGTGACTCATTTTTAATGAATGTGCTATTATCTTGAACATGATCTAAATAAACTTCTGAAATATTTTTAACTTGTACTTCCTTACTTTGGTCCTCAGACACTTTTTCGATGTTACTTTTAGTCTTACTGTTGTTATTAGTTTTCGCTCTATCTAAAGATTTGTTGAACCGTTTTTTGTTCAAATCTGATTTCTTTCCTTTAGGTTGTGACCATCGTTTATTTTCTGGTTTTCTCTGAATACTTGTTTCATTTTTCTTTGTAGTATTTACTGGTGTAAATGTAATAGATAATCCATCTTCAGGTGTCGGAGACATTCTTATGTTAGTTTTTGTAGCAAATGGATCCTCTATTTCATCAAAGTTTATGTTATATCCTTTACCAATACATTTCGGAGAAAGAGGAGGAGAAATAATAGTTTCGTCTTGTTTTTGATTAGGATTATTTTCTTCTACATTAGCAGTTAAATTAGAATTTAAGTCAGTTACTGATACATATGGACTATTATTTGCAGATATCACGATTTCTTCATCAATTACATTTGATTTAACATTATCTTCAATACACAGAGTTTCATCGACGATATCAGTTTTAATTTCTAGTTTATTTAAATTATCAGCTCCCTCAGCATTGTTTACATTATTTATAACATCAGGGAGAGTTGACGCTGTAGGTGCAATATAAACATTTAGGTCTTGCTGAGTATTACTTTCCAAATTATTAATTGTGTTATTTAAATGTCTATTTATGTCTGGAGTTATTTGTTGTGATTGTATATCAATAGATTCCATATTCAAATCTTGCAAACATTTTGTGAGATTCGTCGTTAACGGATTAGATAATATTTCGTGATTGATATTACTACATTTATCGTCCATATCTATATCACATTGAGTTCGCATTTTGTCTTGGTTTTCATCTAACAAAATATTTGGAACAAATTCCTTTTGCGTTTGAGATGAGTCTGAAATAATTCTTGGTTCCACAATTCTACAATTAAATGACATCTCATTTTTCTCTCTTTCATTATGGTCATCACTTGGAAGCGGAATATCTAACGGTAGAGTTAAATTAGTATGTAAATCGTTTTGCATATAAATATGCTCCTGTAAAATAGTTTCTTCATTGGTTCCATTTTCACCACAGCTATAACCTATTTCAAAATTGATGTCATTTTTATCAATTTCAGATGGTAACTGCTCATTAGGTTCTAAGCTGTCCATAGTTATATCTTGAGGGTGTTCCTTATCGAGACTATTCGTTAAACTTAAAGTATTTGTATCAATATTTTTAACATCCTCAACAGCATTTACGTTAACGCTAGAAACATCTTCAGGTATAATATGTTTTTTATCCAAGGATATCGATATTTCACAGTTCTTCTGCAAATCACTTTCAAAATCTGAATCATTGTTAACAGTTACATTTTGTAATAATGGGTCCTCAGCAACTACAGTTTCATTTACGATTGTAGTACTTAATGCATTATTAACACATGACCTAACATTTTCATCACTTACTTGTTTTGTCACTTGCTCAATAGTTTTATTCAAATTTGCTGTATCCATTGTTACATTTGCTGCAATAACAACTGTATCATCCAAACCTTTCGTTTCACTTATGGAATGGTTAGTATCTAAACTATATGAAATATTAAATTCTGTTGTTTTATCAGTATAATTTGAAATAAAATCTGTATCACAATTTGAATTAGCTTGATTTAATAATAGAGAATCTATATTAAATAATATTCGAGTAGTATTATCATCGTCAGTATTCAAATTTTCATCTGCTTTTATTTCCATTTCATTGATAGACAGTTTTCTTATATTTGCAGATGTTACATTATCAGAACATTTTTCATTTGGCGTTTTATTATCAAATGCGAGATCTAAATCGTTGGTGTTTACATTTATATCTGACGTTTTGTTAACTTCTATAGGCTGTTGTATATGTGGTTGACTTGTTTTAGTGATAGAAGTAGACTCATCACTATCAACATTTGTTCCGATGACTTCCTTCACAGTGTCATTTGTTTTATCAGATTCTATTAATATGTTATTTAAATTATTTAATGATATAACACTTTCCGTCATATTACCATTGATAATGTCCTCAGAATTGCTAACATTATCCTTCATGTGTAATTCTGAAATTATATCAATAGTTATATTTTGCTTGCATAAGCTATTACTAACTGTCGAGGGTACAAAATAACCATTTGTTAGGCTTATTTCAGAGCTTAGAGGCACATTGTCAAGGACATTGGAATGATTTTCTGATGGCAAGCTACTTATTTCTACAGAGATAGGTAAATTTTTGTTTGACTCCATGAATGTTGGTGATATTGATTCAAATGTTTTATCATTGTTAACCACAGGCTCATTAATTGGTTCAATAAAATCTTCAAGACATGTTTCATGCGGTATGCTATCAGTTCTAAAAACTACTGGAGTAGGTTTACTGCACTCTTGTACAGTTTCAAGAATGTAGGATTTATTCTGTGTGTATGATGTCTCACAATCTAAAAACTCATTGTCAGATTCTATAACACTCATCTCATTGCACTCATTGTCATTCTTTGTCGTATCTACTTTAACAGATTTATAAGAGATATCAGCATTGGAAACATCCATATATTCAACAGTTGTGTTTAAATTATTGATATCATTATCTAACACAGATATTTTAACTTTAGCATCTGCATAAGATTGATGTGATGGAAATAACTTGTGTACTGGAATTTTTTCATTTTTAAAATAAATATCTGTGTCATCTTGCCATTGTAATTCCCTTTCAAGATCTTCTTTAAAAACAACACTCTCTTTTAATGGACTACTGCGTTTTGATGTATCTTTATTTATGCTGTTGGAAATTGGTGTGGAAGCTAATACAGTATTTGATTGATCATCATTTATTAGAGTAGAATCAGGAAGTTTTGGCATTGAATTTTCTTCATCTTTTTCCATAGTATCAGTGAATACATTTTTATCATTAAAATCATCATCTAATGGTGGTATTGGGCTGTGTGATGACCTAAACATATTAAGAACACTTTTCAAACCTCTCATTATTGGAGACCCTTCGCTTTTTGGAATCTCTTTAGTTGGTGTTGTAGCTTCTGGAGTTTGCACAGCCGAGGATGATGTACTGGGTAAGGATAGATTGTCATCATTATTGGCTCCACTGATTGTCACCATAATGTTACCTGAAAAATATTGATTTATTAGAACACTTGTAAAATAAAATGATATACAAATAAATCTGTCATAAATGGCATAAAGAAAAGTATTAATTAATGTAATATTACAAATTCAGAAATGTATCAAATCCCACAGACTTAACCTACACTTAGAATAGTCTTTGCTTCTTTTTTTATTCATTACAAGTTAGTCCTTGACTGCAATCACATCTCAATGATCGTAAGAAATGATGCAATCTTAGATGGAAGAGGGCTACCTTGTAAGGAGTAGGATAATATCCACCATCAGGTGTGATAGCAGTCAAGGGCCAACTTGTAGCCGATAAAAAACTTATAATCAATTAAAAAAATACCATGTTAAGTGCTGTGGTCTCACCCCTGTGGATATGGTCTCGTAGGAATATTGAGATAAAACATAAAACTATGTTTTATTCCTTAGTGTTATTCCAGACTTTACAGAGTGTAAAGTCTGGAATAACACTAATAAAACCCAAATTATAAATTTGGACCTCTCAATGTTAAGCTATATAATGTCTTTTTATGAATTTTTAAGAATATCCTTTTTTTTATTTTATTCATTACAAAATAGCCCTTGATTGCAATCACACCTGATGGAAAGTGATGGTGCAATCTAAGATGGTAACGGGCTTACTTATTAGGAGTAGGAAGGAAATCAAAACTTATTTAACATAAGTCATATTTGTGCTATTGTTGTAGGCTTGTAGGTATAATGACTTCACAGTTTTCATTAACATGTCCTCATAGCCACTAATCTAAGTCTGTTTTATGTTTTATCCAAATTCACAATAGGAATTGTTATGAAACTTTAACATTCATAATTTTAATATAGGATATATATTTCAATTCCAAGGACAAAAATTACCTTCTCTATCCCTGGATCTATCATTTGTGTATTGGCTGGTAGGTAACGCCTGAAGAGGCAACTTGGGTGTCTTGAGTACATCAGGTTTTGTTATTGTAGAGTTTAATGACCGGGTCAAAGTATCGATATTTAAACTGTTTGGGCCCGAATCACCTTTGGCAGTGTAGCTTCTTGACATTGGCGAATTGGCAGGCGTGATGGAATACCTCAATCTAAGGCTGTACTCTGATGCATCGAGTTCTTCGTACCCTTTCTCCGTGCTGGGGGATTTAAACACATTGCCATTCTGTAATGAGTTTTCTTTGTCATCGAAATCACTGGCTAAAGTATCTACGTCCATTGGCTCTATTTGAGCCATTTTGTATGTTTACACTGCACCCACTACTATAAACATGTGTATTAAAAACAAACCGCACAACAAAAAAATCAGTCCAATGTTTACAGTATCTGATTTCAGTTCACAGTTTCACTTAGATTTCTAAAATGCAAACTCCGCAAGCGATGCGACGCGGTATGTATGTCATATGAAAACAAAAATGTCTGAACACGCAACTCACTGTGAAAATCTATTTTTAAACTTTTACTGCACTGCGTATGCGCCGTTCGTTTTATGTAACACGCGCCCGAGGGAATCTTGCCAAAAAGTAAATACGCCCGAATCGAATCGAACACAGCCGCCGGTTACCAATTTAAAAAACCGTTTGAATTTTTTTTAACTGTCACCAGCGTCAATGTCAATTTTGCTCCGTCACAATATGGTCACAATGAAAGTCTGTGGTCAGTTGGTCACAATCATTTTAGTAGTCTATGGTTGAAATAAAATTGGAGTGCTCAATATTAGGTATTTAAATTGTTCTTACACAATCAAACTTATGTGAGGTAGGGTTCTTTCTGTAATTATTTTTAGTGTATTTATTTATAAAATTTATATGTTCCATAATAATAATCTTTATTGCCATGAAAACCATATACAATACTTTTACCGATGGTCTCCACACTAGGGAGCCTGTATCGCGGAGACCTTAAGTCAGCGTTATTTGTTCCAAAACTAAAATCAAACAAATTAAACGTTCAAAAATATAAATAAACATAACTCAACACTATTCCTGTGATAAAAAAAAGGTTTATTTATTTGAGTTCAAATCGAATTGGTATACCTAAGCCGCGATGATTATTTGAAACTGACTTATTTTTTGCGGGGCGCAATATACATCATGTACTCTATGACAAGTGAGGGTTTATTATGGATTTGCTTTGACAATAGCTTTAAGCCAAAGAGTATAATAATAATAGCTTTAAGCCTTTTAAGGATTCTGTGGACACATGTCAAACAAATGTTTAATTTTTAGGTTAAATTTATTCAAAAATTCAAAATAGCTCAAATTCAAATAAAACAAAAATATCGACCTGATATTTTTTGCTTTAACAGTTTCTTTAGTGTTTCAACATTAAAATGGTATGTTATTATTTTGCAGTGTTTTATTATATACAGTGTTTAAAAATGGTCCATTTTCCACCAGTAAATATTTTCATCTCATCATTATATTTTATTAATCGTCGATGGATGTGCGCTAAAAATTTACAATACAAATAATACTTAAATCATTTGTAGTATTGACTATATTACTTTCTGTATTTACCTAATTATTTCTGGCACATTCCCAAATTCACTTTGGCTAAGTCTTCGATTTGCTACCACTGTATTATAATTAGGTATTTAATTATTTATTTCTCGAGATACTAGAAGAAAGTAAACAAATATCCCTGTAAAAACCTCAACATAACTACAGGCACATTATTTAAAGTGCATTTTGGATATAAACAATGTGAAGACACCTTTACATACTTTTGATTGGCTGGCTAATGATAATTGATATAGTTAATGTAATGTCAAAGTCAATTTACCGTACAATAAAAGTGCTTGTACATACAGTACATTTTGGCAGTTAGCCTTGTTCATTTCTGAATGGATGTAGTGGGTTAAGGTTTTTTTTTTCATGAAAACCAGTTTAGAAACTGCTTACTGACATCATTTTAATTGATTGTAGTGAATGTAAGTTTGATTTTTTTTAACAATTGACTGTTATAGCAATGTATCATTATATTGCAATGTAGATTAATCTATCCTTGATGTAACCTTTTCAAATGAGTATTTATGCTTATTGCAAGGTTGCCAAGAATCCTGAACTCGCATAAAATTTTCATTTTTACAATGATTTAGTGCAGGACATTCAACAGTCACATGTCAAGTAATACAAAAATTGTTACAGATTAGGCGGGCTGAGCTCTCTTAGTTTGTGGCGAATCTATAGCCACAAACTTAGGGAGCTGTTGATATGGTACTAGCTTTTTATGGGTATTTGAGAGTTTTAGTGTAGACTTACAAAGGTATTACCGGAAACCATAGCATTGCCTGAATTTATCAATATCTTAGAATTTAAACTGTCAAATACAATTTCATGGAAATCAAATAAATATTACAACATGGATATGGCAACCCTAGCTTTTTTATGCATCAGTCTTTGCTTATTAAAGTAAAATGCTTGCTGTTTTTTTCATTTTACCACATTTATTTTTACTATTTAAATTTTGAAAGAATAATTGTATTTTTCTTTCAGGACATAACATGGAAATTGAGCATGGGGTTCCTGTAAAATTAATTTTTTTTGCTCAATCCAGAGAACTGGCTGGAGTGAGAGAGACTATCATTAATCTGCCCACAAAACTTACATACCAACAGCTCCTTAATTTAATAACTAAAAGTTATAATTTAGAATCAATCAAAAATAATATTTTACTGGCCAAGAACGAAGAAGTTTTGTCTGATAACAGAGATATAGAAATAAGAGAAAGTGATAATATAGCTGTGATACCACCATTGAGTGGTGGTTAAGTTAACTTTAATAAATAAAAAAAGGTTGTTTATGGTCTGAAAAAAATATAAATAGGTATAAGGTTACTACTACTGAGGTAGATAAGTATTTTAGGAATCAAAAAAAAATTTGTCTAAGGTCTAATAATAGGGTTGTCAAGAGCCTATTAAAAATGGACCACCTAAAGCTGATACCAGACAAGCTGTCTGTAGAAGAGGTCAGTGATTTGGTCCTGGACAGCAAATGTGGAGCTGTATCTCTATTTGTTGGAACTACCAGGGACAGCTTTGATGGAAAAAAGGTAATTTTAGCCTTATAATAATAATGTATTTATATATTATTCAGTCTAATCAGTTCTATGATCATAATTATTTTTTCAAGAGAGAGTTTGCGTCTGTATTATAGACAATTTAAAACTTAGCTGTGCACATTTCTATATAATTTGTCAAAATTGTTGCTCCTGATTCAGTAGATCCTGAATTAGCACATAGGACACTTTATAACCCAATATGTCTGTTCACATGTCCAAAATATTAAATAAAATTTCTCACGATTTTCACATGTACATTGAGTAGGTAGTAGAAAGGCAAACATAAGTAAATATATACCTTATTGAGTGTTGCATGGTTTTTCAATATTAGTAGAATAAAATATTATGAAAAGGTCACTTAGATCTAAAAAAAAATATCTGAATAGTTACTATGTAAAATATTCTGCATATATATTATAATTATTTTCAATTAGCCAAGGTCAGCCTGTACTGTATGCTATACTATACACATAATATTACAATTCAAACATACATAATAAATTGTTATATTAACTATTGTAATGTATGTACAGGTGGTGCGTTTGGAGTACGAGGCGTATGACTCCATGGCGCTGAAGGCCATGCAGAGCATCTGCGATGACGTCAGAGACAAGTGGCCCGCCGTGCACAGCATCGCCATGTACCACAGGTAACATGTAGCTTTGTTTTGTATTTAACTAGATGGCGCCCGTGACTGCGCCCGCGGAGCAAATAAACACCAACTGGTCTCTGTTGCACAGTGGTATGCACGGTGAATTTATAAGACGACCCTGGGCCCGATACCCGGCGGGACAGTTTGAGTTTTTTCTTAATTTGTTTTGGTCTGGTTAGTGGGAGGTTATCGCCGTAGCTAGTTACCACCCTATCGACAAAGACATACAGCCAAGCGATTTAGAGTTCCGGTACAATGTATAGAAACCGAAAGGCGTCAGGATTTCATCCTACTCCTAACAAGTTTGCCCGCTTCCATCTAAGATTTGAATCTGAATCTTCACTTAACAATAGGTGCGTTAGCAGTCAAGCAGTCAACTTGTAGTAGATAAAAAAATGTATGTAACTGGATGTAGTAATTGAACCTCAAAAGATAGATATATGCGATCGCGACTACTTGTTCGCCGTCGTTAACAAAATATATTCTTATATAAAAAAAAATATATTATTAGGTACCTAATGTTTTTTTAATAGGTGTGATACAAGTAAGTAAACTTGTTGATAAGCAGTTTTCAAGTTATAAGAGTTGTTTGTTATAAGAATAACAAATAGTTTGACCTACTTGTTTATGATTCAATAGTTTTAGCTTTAGAAATAATCACAACATTCTTGATAACAAATACGTTTTGTATCATCACAATACACAAATAATACAGTTTGGCTCGAAATCGTTACGCGTAATTTAACTATACGAGGAGAATTTATTTTATTTACAAAAAGATTAGCACTAGTACAAAATAATTATGAATAATAGATTTTTATTCATCCGCTTCCTTCCCCCAACAACAATACAGGGCCAGGCCTCCTTCCTTATAGGAGAGGAGATGTGGAGCATAGACACACCACGCTGTTTCAATGCGAATTGGCGGGCTTAGGGTGATAATGTTTCGTTTATCAACGATCACTATCAGATGTTGACGATAGTGACCGAGACCGACGACTTAACGAGCTCTCCGAGGCACGGGGGTGTAACACCATCAACTTCCCGACTCCGGGCTATAAGCAATACTTCTATGTTATTAGCACATCTACATATCATACCATTTGAAAACAAAACATCTAAAACAACTCAAATTCTATTAATATCAAAAGTTCCGTATTCAATAACTCTCACTGCAAAACTGTTTTGGGCCCAAGGTCGTATAAGTCACGATAGAAGAGCCTCATTTGTACATTATTAGCTTATTAAATGGCCCACGCCTCCCTCCTTATAGGAGAGCCTATTTTAATTCTATCAAAATTCAATTCTCTGTAGTCCTTGAACATATCTCGCTGACTTCTTTGGACTCAAAATTCGGAACTCGTGATAAAACAACCTATTGTAAGCAAATTTTTAACCGACGAAAAAAATAGAGGAGGTCCTCAATTCAACACGTATATACATATTTTTTTTATGTATGACCATACAGACTTTTTAGAGAGTTGTCCGATTTTGATAATTCTTTTATTATTAGAATGGGCACACTTCCAAGATGGTCCCATTGTCATCATCTTAGGATCTGGTGATGATATCCTGGGAAAATTGAAGGAACTCTTCAAATTTTATAGACACACTTGCAGCGATTTCGATTTTTGTGTAAGTATCGGTAGCTTTTTTGCTACAAGTGCCGTATAATATACTATGACAGTATAGTACGAGTACGTTACGTGGCGATAAATCACTAAAAAGTAAAAAATAACTGTCATTTTGTTGCTTTAATTTACTTGAGCATATCTAGGAGTCAGTGCCAGCCAAGGTTTCTACTTTAAGGACATTACCTAGAACCTACAAACTGCTTTACTGTGTTAAATAAATGTTCCTTAAACTTGCTGGCACCGACTTCATAGATATGCTTAAGTAAATTAAAGCAATTAAATGACACAGTTATTTTTTACTTTTTAGTGCGTTTTGAGTTTGTTCTATTTTTTGTTAAAAATTTTCATCAATAGCAAATTCTCCATCCTAAGCATCTCTCTCTACCAGGACGCAGTTACTCGCCCACTCGCCTACTAGCCCACTCGACCACATATTTTTATGATAAAACATTCAGGAGTGGAGACACTAATGCACATGTTAACAAAGACCAACTGTATAATGACTATACGTGGTAATGTTTTTTGTTCGCTAGCTTCACATATAGTAATATTTGCATCATATCCACGCTGACAAGGTCGTTTTCTTTTATCATACAGTATTTATTGTATCGCGTGAATAAATAAAAAAGATATGTTCAGTTACTGAGCGAATAATGAAATAAAATTGAAATACACTTGCACACAACAATAAAAGACACAAATTATTACTGAAATATTAGAAGACATGCTCAATAGGCGTCCTTATCGCTAACAAATGATTAAATAAATAAAAAATAAAAATCTTTTATTTCAACCGTATTAACAGTCATAGCAGTGTAAGTAAATACATTGATAAACGTAAAAACTAGGTGTTAGTGATACATTTATAATTACTTAAATCTATTTCCGGTCCGACTTGTCAGTACATGAACCAACGAGCAGTGGTTCCAATACTGACAGTCGAGCCTGGCCGCAAAAGCACTCAAGACACTGTTGGAACCGGCGGACACTCTTGGAGGACTCTTACACGATATATATTATAACACGAGTACGTAATGGGCGTTATTCTCCTCTGCTATTATTGTAACCACAATGTCAGCCACTTAGCGTACGATACACGAGAAGAATGCAGTGTGATGTGCAGCAATCAATCACGCTATCATAAATTACATAATATTAAATACATAGAGTATAAAAATGAATGCATGAATATTATGAATATTTAGCTTTAGGGAGCGTTCAAGTATTACGTAACGCAATTTTTGAACTCAATTTAAACTCAAGTGATCAATTTTATCCTAATGGCGTTAAAAGTTTTAATAGTTTTTACACTTGGTACACTTTTAATCTGTAAAACGTAAATGAAAATGGTTGGATTTAAGAGTTTTAATTCCCTAATTTTGTCAACGTGTTGTAAGAAATACCCCCTTCCGCCCCCGTAACGCATCATAACGTTTAACGAGAGAGACCACAAAAATTGCGTTACGTAATACTTGAACGCTCCGTTACTTAGGCGCGCTTGTGTGTATGCTGCAAGTAAATCACTACCGATATAAAATCTGTCTGTGTGTTCACGATAAACTCAAAAACCACTGAACGAATTTTCATGTTGTTTTCATTAATAGATAAAGTGATTTCTGAGGGAAGTCTTAGTATATAATTGTTGGAAGAGTCCCGTCGCCGGGGAACATTGTAGGTTCCTGTTTAGGACTAAAAATGTCTGCGATGGGATATATATCTATCTTTTAAAGATAGCTCTACACCTACTTTTTCTTTAAAAAAGGTCTGCACACAACTTTTTTGGTGTTGCAATTCACTCACGTTGGCTCGCGGGCGAAGACGAGCGCTTGCTAGTAATAAATATGTCGGCGAGGTGGCGCTGCGATCGTGCAAAACGTTGTCGCCGAGGTGGCGCTTCGATCGTGCGAAACGTCAGGCTATGACATTGACAGCTGTCATCGCTTGGGATTGGTCTGTGCTTGGTTTAAAATGGCATTCTAACGCCAGCCGCGGGACGGAACGGACGCAAGCGCAGAACTCTCCACGTTTCGTATTGCGATCCGTCTACATCGCATTAGAGTTACCACATTTCGTGTAAATTACTAAGTAAATCGATTAAAGAGGTTGTTTGTGATCAATCTGTGAGTTTATTCCGAAGAAAACATCACCCACACTACCCAAGATGGCAGACGAAGATGAACCAAACTCCGACGATCCCGCTCGTCCCTCCCATATCAGAAGTGGGATCTGCTCGCCATCTCCCACTTGGAAACGGCGACGACATGTGGCGCAATCAGTTGGAGCAACAAAATCAGAACTTTTTGGCGATCATCGAGGCTTCAACAAGAACTGTCTGCTGTATCGTTCCTAAAGAGGAAGCCGAACGAACATGATGGACCTGATACTAAGCGATTCAAGCCTTCAACCACACCCAGCCTAGGAAAATGCTTCAACTGTGGAAAACCCGGACATAAAGCGTCCCAGTGCAAGTCGAAGCCGCTTCCTATCACGTCGGGGGATCCGATCAAACAGACGGACCGCATAGTGTAATTAAACCAGGTGAAGAAAATGGCGGTAACAGTGATAATAATTGGCGCCTATTGTTCGAAATGCAAAATTCTAATATGAGAGCGTTGGTTGAAGCACTTGGCAAATCAAAGCGTTCTACTCAAACTGTGAACCTTCCAGAGTTTTATCCTGATGAGACTGACGGTAACACACGTTCGTGGTGCGCAACATCGGATCTGTGTTTTACCGATAACCCCGTGGAAGGAGGTCAGTTGATCGTTACTATTAGCAAGGCACGAAAAGGAGCAGCATCAGCGTGGTAATCTAAAGTAACTTATTCGGGTATGATATGGACGGAGTTCAAGGAACTTTTCATCGCAAGTATTGCGTGCCTGGAAACTACTGCCGGAACAAAAAGAAACTACCGACAACGAACTACCTTCATCTTCGGAAATGCATTTCATCGACCAACGACGGCGCTAGCAACGTCGATGGCAGAGCGCGCGACGCTGTAAGCAGCGGGACCAGGCCGGTCGAGCGGTGGCGAGTGGACACGTGCGAGTTTCGCTCGTTTACAGGTTAATTAAATCAGTCAGGTCAGTCGTTTTCATTATGCTATGATTTTGGTGCCGAATGCTCTCTTGTTAAAGAATCTGTTGTGAATAAACGTTTACCTGATACGTTTTAATAAAATCAGTAATATTACGGAATTTGGAATTCAAGCGTTAACAGCAAAATTGTCGATGAATGTAGTGTTTCTAATTCTCATATTAGTTTTAATTATGAGGATAGACCGCAACTGTTGTCTTTGGTTAGCATTCAGATGCTTTTGTTAACGCGGTAAACCGTGTTCAAAGATCACTACCGGAGAACTTAAGATTCGTTTAACACTATTCCCGATCGCTTTCCTTTAGGTACCTATTATAACAGATCAAATTGCACGTTTATGTATCGCGTTTTATTTGAGTCACAGGAAAGGAGTGTGGGACTGCTCGTGGAGGCGTGCACTTAACAAACTACAGGCTGTGTCAAAGATGAAGGCAGTGCTGCCCTCGTTCCAGCTAGAAGATGAGGATACGGGTACACGAGTCTGGCTAGCGACTGCTGATATTACAGGGACGTAGTTATTTTTATGCTAAGTATAAGTTCGTCCGGAAAGTAGCTTGCTATTGCTGAAATTAAGTGGGTAGAATCTATCATAATTCCTTTAATTTTTCTTTGGTTATGATATACGCTAGGTGTGTGAGAAGTGACAATTTTAAAATGTCTACTTGAAAACCGCAGGATGGCGAATGTTTCGCTGCATATACTAGCCAGTATGTACATGGTTTTATTAGAAATTAAACTTGTTGTTGTTTTGTTGGTAAAACGCGATTGCTTTTGTGAACGCTGCGTTTATCAAAAAAAAAAAAGAAAATGGTTCTCTAATGTTTTGTATTGCATTTTACAGTCTTTCATGCTGTGTGTGGTCGTGTGGTGGTGACTACATCGAAGTCTCCTGTAACCAGTTGAGTTGGAGCCACGGGGCTTCGAGACGCTTAGACGTGGCAAGTTCTGAGTGGCGGCGCGATTCCTGCGTAGAGAAAGCAAGCGTAGTATGTCACCGTCTTGGCACTGAATTTGGTGAGCAGTTTTCATTTTGTTTGATTATTTCTTAGATAAAGAAAGTATCACGCGTGATTGATTGGGATAGAAAAATAGTTTGTTTTGTCTGAGTGACTACAAGTAATCGTATAGGACATACAAGTATGCCCATGATAGACTGAGAAGGATGCCTGAAGTTCAGTTGGTTGTAGAAGAGTTGGTTGATCAAAGTGATGATCATGTATCTGAAGTTTCTGGCACATCGCGTGATTAAGTTCGGTAACACTCGATGGAGGTGCTACCTGAGCGCTCGATGGAGGTGCTCGCGGAGACTTTGCTCGACGGAGGCATTGTCCGCTTATGTGTTCGATGGAGGCACATTGTCACAATGCTCGATGGAGGCATTGTCTGCTTACGTGCTCGATGGAGGCACGTTGTCACAATGCTCGATGGAGGCATTGTCTGCTTATGTGCTCGATGGAGGCACGTTGTCATAATGCTCGATGGAGGCATTGTCTACTTATGTGCTCGATGGAGGCACGTTGTCATAATGCTCGATGGAGGCATTGATAGCATAACGCTCGAGGGAGGCGTTTTGCTTGTGTTTTTAAAGGCACAAAGAGAACATAATGCTCGAGGGAGGTGTTATGTGTCTGGTGTGTGTATTCTATGAATCACGATATGTGTTCAGTTGTGTACTGATTAGTGTGAAGATTTGATTTAAAAGTCCGAACTTCAGATATCCTTCGAGGTTGATTTACTAAGGCAGTATGTGTCCAGTGTACCTGGTATGTTATCAGTGTACCTAGTTTGTGATCAATGTACATAGTATGTGATTAGTGTACATGGCATATGAGGTCAGTCGGTTCAAGAGTTTCTATGTAGAGTTGTAATAAATGTGATGGTTATGTAACTGTGTTTTTATTGGTCAGGGATGACCGAGCGATGACGAGATTACTGGTAGTGTGCTTTTCTTTCAGACACACACGAGGACGTGTGATGCGGCAGGATGGCCGTGTCGGCGAGGTGGCGCTGCGATCGTGCAAAACGTTGTCGCCGAGGTGGCGCTTCGATCGTGCGAAACGTCAGGCTATGACATTGACAGCTGTCATCGCTTGGGATTGGTCTGTGCTTGGTTTAAAATGGCATTCTAACGCCAGCCGCGGGACGGAACGGACGCAAGCGCAGAACTCTCCACGTTTCGTATTGCGATCCGTCTACATCGCATTAGAGTTACCACATTTCGTGTAAATTACTAAGTAAATCGATTAAAGAGGTTGTTTGTGATCAATCTGTGAGTTTATTCCGAAGAAAACATCACCCACACTACCCAAGATGGCAGACGAAGATGAACCAAACTCCGACGATCCCGCTCGTCCCTCCCATAAATAAATATTACAGGACAATACACACATCGTCATATGATGCCTCACAGCCGATTTCGGCTAAAGCGACACTTGACTCCTTAAATCTGGCTATTGACACTTGAACGGTCAGTTCTCTGATGTTTTTCCAGTGACTGAAGTACCCTATTTTGGCCTTAAAATAGTTATGTGTTTTGTGGCACACTTTTTTGGAATAAACACTTTTTTCTTTTGTTCTTTTTCCATTTTCCTGTTATTGTCTACAGGTTGGGCTGCGTCCCTGTCAAAGAAGCATCGGTTGTGATAGCCGTGAGCAGTCCCCATAGAGTGGACTCTCTCGAGGCCGTATCCTACTGCATAGACCAGCTCAAAGCGAGCGTGCCCATATGGAAGAAAGAAGTTTACGAGGACCAGGAGCCCGTGTGGAAGGAGAACAATGAATGTGCGTGGTCCAGTAAAAGTAGAGCTTGCAACGGGAAGGGGTCTTGTAATGGGAAGGTTTAAGTTTAAGTGGTTAGTCTGAGTAGGATAGTCGAACTAGTAAAAGTAGAGCTTGCAGTGATTTAGGATTTAAATTTATGTGGTCAGTTGGAGTAGGATAGACAATATTCGTGGTCCATTTAAAGTTGAGCTTGCTATGGGAAAAAATTTGAAATCGGAAGGTTTAAGTTTAAGTGGTCAGTCTGAGTAGGATAGACGGTCGCGTGATTTAGTAAAAGTAGAGCTATCAATAGGAAGGGGTCTTGTAATGATAATGTTCATGTTGAAGTGGTCAGTAATAAGTGTGATCTAGTAAAAGCAGAGCTTGCAGTGGTATACGAACTTGTAATGGGAAGGGTTAAGTTTAAATGGTCAGTTGGAGTAGAATACACTATATGCGTGGTCCAGTAAAAGTAGAGCTTGCTATGGGGGAAGGGATCTTGTAATGGGAAAGATCAAGGGTTTGGTGTGTGTTAAATTGACATTATTCGTAACAGCGGTAAAATTAAAGCGTGCTATTAAAAGGCATGTAATGGGAAAGGGTTAGGTTATTAAGCTGGTCTCTTGGAATAAAATAAATAAATTGCTTGAGCCGGCATAAGTAGAAATTGTCATAGACAATGTTCTGTTTTAAAAACTGCTGATAACATTAAAGCTTAATAATCGGATTACCCTAAACCTGCCTGTTAACAACTCTTATTGATTTTTATAATTTTATGATTTAAGACTACCTTACTAAACTTTGCACATGATAAAAATTAACTGACATTGTATGTTAGATAACAATAGTTTGTTCTATCTCACAATTTGATAAAGTATTTCGGTCATTAACACTTGACGATATTTATCTTTCAAGCCACTGACCTCATCTGTATCTGGGGTGAATATTAATGCACTCTTACATGTAGTAAAAGAAAGTAAACGTTTAACTTTTACTTTTTAAACACATAATAACCCTTTAGCATTTAAAAACCAAATAAAGTGCAGGTACATATTTTTTTAATAATTGAATTTTTATGTAGTTGTGGTATCGATTATCATTTATCCCATTTCTGATAGCAATTATTTAGTAAGTCAGCTGTTTTACTATTTCTTTACTGTAGGATATAATCTTCTTGCATGTAGGATTTAGTAGATAATACCAAATATTAATATTGAAACTATCCAGATTTGAAACAAAAATACTTCAATTATTCAATTATTCCAAAACTAATAATTGAATTTTAATGCTGTTGTATCGATTATAATCCATAACATTTCTGGTACCAATGTTATAAATCAGCTCTTCATTGACTTTTTCTTGCCTATAGGATATATACTATTTGCGTAGGATTTAGTAGATAATATTAAAGAAATCGAAAGGTTTAGGTAGAGTATTAGAATCTTTGTTATTTGTTCTTTTAGCATTTTTTTGAAAAGGTTGTTGGATACATCATTTCTTATTTATTTGTTGCTTAGTCTAATTTATAAAAATATGTATCTGTTGTAATGTTACATATTTTTTTTACATATTAAATTGTCTAATATATAGCTGTAGTGCAATTATACGCACCAAGGCAATGCAAGGCATAATGCAAAATATAAAAGTTAGTTTTAAGAGTCAAACTCGTAACAATCCTTGTGTACACAAAACTCGACTGTAGTCGTAGGAATAATGGATTGCAATTTTCTTGTTTAGTAGATTGTTATTTTTGTTAGATGTTTTAACGTATTTTATATATATATATCATATCATCAAACTTAGAACTATTATCAATATTTTATTCTACAACAAACAGTTTTCTGTAGAAATGTTAGAGTTTTAAAAAACTCAAAACTTAACACATGTGTTTACTATTAAGCCATTTTCAAGAAAATCAGAGAATGCGTCAAGTCTTATTCATGATGCTTATTATAATATTGAATTATAACTATATTTATGTTTTATTCTTTTAAATGAATTAGTTTTATAGTTATTAGCAAACATTGTTGTGATATAAATATATATATTATGTTATTCAAGTTGTTCTTATTTTTGGTCCTTCGAGCCGTATCATACCCTAAACTTCCTTCTAAACTTCCAGGCATATCAAAGGAATCGACAATACCAGAAAACACCGTAGACAAAAATCTTATACAAATTAATGTTTCGAGTGAGGAACTCGAGAAAAGAATACAAAACTTCATTGAGAGAAAAAGAGACCAAGTGAATATAAGCAACATACACGACTTTATACCGTCTAAAGGCGAGAACGAGACGGAGGATATGGAGACGTGTGCTAGAGTGAGAACGCAGTTTGTTAGACGAAGTGACTCTAAGGGTCACTTGAAAAGTAAGTTTAACTTGTGCATAAAAGTGTAATGTTGCATGATATACTCTGTCCATGAATGTTACTGAAATAGAGAACGAAAGGTTTGTCGACAAAAAGGCTTACAAACTTATGAGTATCTTAGCATTCTTGCGTGCAGGTACCAAATCCATGGTGTGGCACAGAGAAAAACATCCTAGTACGACCGGGGTCTAATAACACGATTAGCCATGGTCCTTACATGCTTCCTGAGCTTCTTCCACTCTCATTAATCCTTTGGTCTAGGACCCATTCGCCTAGGTCTTCTCCTTCCAACATTTCTATTCACCCTCGCCTCATAAATCTCTTCCGTTAATCTTCTTTTATTGATTAGGTAGATAACTCATTTTGCAGCCAAAAATATATTTTATATTTCACCTAAATGTTGTTTAACAACGTTTTATTTGTGTTTTAAAATTTGTTCAGTTGCTTTATAAAACAAATGAACCATTAAAATATGTAGGCAAGTAAATATTAGGTACATTTGCATTACTTATCGTGTTTCCAACTTGTTTGGAAAGTGTACAGTTGGCATGCAAGCATAATCCTGTTTACATATTTCATGTTTTAATTATTTGATGACGCAGGCTGTTTTATTCTTGTCCCGTTCTTGAGGCAGTATCCATACATCGGTTCTTAATGAGCGTTAACGCTATTCTGTTCCATATAATAAACTAGAGGGCGCCCGCGGTTTCACCCGCGTAGTTCTCGTTTTCGTTCGAATATCGGGTAAAATGTAGCCTATGTGATATTTTGATATGTAAGGTATATTATTGTGAAGTTTTATCAATATTCATTGCTAACGAACGCCCGCGAGTTAATCTGTCTTGTGATAGTTCGACAAAAAGTAGCCTTTCTCATACTCTAGACCATCGCTATCCAAAATTTAATTTAAATTTGGTTTAGTAGTTTAGGCGTGATTGAGTAACAAACAAAGTTACTTTCGCATTCGTGGGTTGTTCGGAAAGTAATTTCGTTTTTTTTGTGGAAATGAAAGACAGTTTTGACAATAACAAAGCGATTAAATTACTTATCAAACAACCTATTATAAGGCCTATTATTAGTATAGTAGTACAGATTTTTCGCCAGAATTACGAAATTGTCTAAATTCCTGGTGACGAAACACGTTAAAAGGTCTGATTATCATCTGACAGTGATCGTTGAGAATTAAACACCATAGCTAACCCTAAGCCTGCCAGCCCGTAATGGCAGGCTTAGGGTTGGCTGCCAACCTGTAAGCAGCTTAATGAGTCTATGCTCTTGTAATGCTGATAAAATAGGCTGGTAATAATGTGTTATAAGAAAATACGCTTATTAAAATGTATGGCTGACATAAGTTTACAGTTCGCAGGGTGTACAACGAATGGGGCCCTCAAACTGTGCCCAGGAGCCACCCGTACATCAAAGAGGAGAACACGCACAACCTGCCGCTTGCCATCGCGGAGAGGGTGTTGAGCATCGAATCGTTCCTGAACACGGGGCCCGTCGCGCCCGACATATACAAGCGGCTCAAGGACATGGAGGATAAGATCGCCTACTTGCAGTCCATTTCGCCTGAATATGCGATGTTTTGGGTACGTTAATTAATTAATACTTACACAATAAACTTGTACTCCCAAGTTGTGTATCAATCATTCTGATCTTAACGGCTGTAGAATGTTTTTACGGTATCAGGGGCTTCTTAGGTAAATTCCTTTAAAGCAAAATAAAGTGGTCATCGCCTTCCATTCAACGTAGTTGTACTCGTACATAAGCGTAAGTAAATAAACAAACGAGCAAAAATTATGAACTCATTAATCGCACTTTTTAACTCCCGACGCAAAAAGAGGTAGGTATTAAAAGTTTGACGTCGATGTCTATCTGTAACATCGTAGCGCTAAAACGAACCAGCCATTTCGATGCGGTTTTTAACATAAATACCAGTTTCCTGGCGGTGGTTCTTAGCTATGTTTGATGAAAATCGGTCCAAAATGATCGCCGCTACAAAATGGCGGATTACATATTTTTTCACTCAATAGGTATCAAATGAAGTTCCAAATCCAAGATTGCCAAAACAGTGTTATGGATAACGGAAAACCCTTTCTACACCACATTCTAATCTTCTTAAAGTCGGTGACTTTTACAAATTCTGATAAATTAACGTGTTTTATAAATATACTCTTATACTGATTGACTCTTTAACATTTTAGAAAAACAAGAAAATGGAAACGGACTCCGATCAAGAGGCAGAATACACGTTCAGTGCTGACGACATCGCCAAGAGAATAGAGTTGTTGGAGAAACAGCAGTAGGTGACGCAACTTCAAAGCAGTTTTGCCACACAGCAGAAGGGGGCGTAGTGACGCACTACCGATTTCTCTTTTTCTATGAAATAATTTTCGTGGCGAGTGACACGTTTTTTCCATATCATCATCAGCCGATGGACATCTACAGCTGGACATAAACCTTTTTTAGGAATTTCCAAAAAGAGAACCTGAGCCACTTATAGGCAGAGCGAGCCTGAGCGGCTTCCTGCGACACGTTCATCCATACTAAGGGATCGATCAATACTGCGTTTTCCGATGTAGGGTCGCCATTCAACAAACTACACACCTTCAACCTTACGCTTGATAGAAGTAGCCTTATTTTTCACGTAATATAATAATAATGCAATTTAGTCTGACTAGAAATGTAATAAATAACCTAATAGTAACCTGGATTTGGTACGCACCAAACACTTTTTAGTTGTGTGCTTTGGCGAACATGGCGATTTTTTTAATTTTCCTGGTAAGACATTCCTGTATAGGGATAGGAATAAAATAAAACTATAATAAACCTTATAAAATCTATATTTCTTTTATTTACAAAGCGTTTTCATCACACGATAAAGTATATCAAATAAAAATGTGTTACAAACTTGATTCCATCAGTTTGAGTCGGTCCACGCGATGCGACGTTTGGACCTACTGAATGAATTCATGATAGTTTATTTTTGGCTATGGGATACGGTGCTAGAAATAATGTATTAATTTAATTGTACCATTCGATATTTAATTTAGCTTCATAACAATATATTTACAGATTTTTTAAAAATTTATTTAACGCCTTGGAATCAAGTTTTTTGGTCACAAACGTCACATGGATCCTATTTTATCGTAAACTCGATTTAAATATTTTAGAATATAGTTTTATGACACAAACAGTAACAGAATTGATTAAAAGGGGCAAAAGACTAGAAACCGGGGCTGTAAAACTAGTTTAAAAATAAGAATAAGATTATATTTTGTGGGTACTATGACGTCATATCCGAGGGCAGAGGAAAAATAATTATTTTTATATAAAACGCTGCAACGCATCGATTGGACCGACCTTATTTTATATGAGCGTTCTAGTCTATGCCTCTATATACAAATTATTTATTATATTAGAACTTAGCATATAAACAAATTCATAGTTTGTATCATATCAATAAAATATAAATGGCTGAAACTCACGTCACTGCTGTCGGAATATGCTAGTTTCGAACTTTTACGGGGCCCTTAGTCATGAGCTTGCTCAGTGGTTCCGGTTGTAGTTTGCTTCAGCCGCGTTGCATGAACAAGCAGGCATGACTGAGGACCCCGCATGGGTTCGAAACTAGTCGGGCATACTAATAAAATAATAAATAACTCGTGTATTATAAAATATTGTGTGCAACACACAGCGGCGTGCACTAGGTTTTCGGTTGAAGAAAGCGCCAGTCCTAAGCAGTAAAAACGAAATTCAATTTAAGTTTATAGTTTATTGAAACCTTTGGGGGTAGGCAGTGCATTTATGCATATACAACGTGTATTTTTATTATCACAATATAAATAAATAAATTTCCGGTATTTACCTAACCCATTATATAGATATCACGCCACTGCCATATCTCATTATTTAAGCGGTTTCTACAAAAAATATTTTGTCAAGACAAGATGAAGGTTCTAATTTTATGCCGATTGTTAACTCTATATTCATTAAACATTTTTTTTTTAGAATATTGCACTTTTTACAAACTTCTACACATCAGTGCACCCGACGCTAACAAAAGGAACTACACATATTAGGCACACGAGTAGATAAACGGAACAGAGACAAAGCTTCATACTACCGCGCGAATCGATTGCACTACTACAAGCACGCGGGGCATGTGTGAGTGACCACCAGCCGCTTGTCGCGTACGCGGCGATACTGGATCAAACCGGTTTACGCTGGCACAGTTAGTTGACAATCTTAGGGTCACGTCAGTGCGACACGTTGTTTGGTTAGTTAGTTGAAAGCAATTATTATATTGTGACTACCCTATCAAAATAGGTAAGAATTATGCACGTTCTTAAGAAGCTTTGTCTCTGTCCCGTTTATCTACTCATGTGATATAGGTGCGCCTACCATTAGGAGCCAAATACAAGTTAAAAAACGAATTCGTGTAGAGTGGAGTGACCTACGGTCCTTGAACGTGCATGCATCAAGCTAACGCTTTTTTTAAACTTGATTTAATAACAAAACTATGAAAAAAAAACAATTAAATTTATCAAATAAAAAAAAATTTAGACTTTTAATATTACGAGTTAGACAGAGACGGCCTCACAATGTTGTGATGCCATAGAAACTCAGTACAAATTTTTATTTTGCGAGAAAGGGATGAAAAATCCCTATTCCGAAATTAAAGTGTTTTTTTTCACTATTCCGACGTAATTATTTTTATAATAAAGTAATAAAAATGTCGAAATCATATACCATATTGTCGGTATTTTGACGAACACAAAATCATTTGAGGACCGTGCTCGTTAGAAGCTCTTGTACGTACACTTGAAGTCCCGAACAACGAGCGAAACGGCACCACTTGTGCTAGGTTCGTACAGAGAAAGAGAAAGAAACAAAATCACAACTAGTAGACGCACCTTCACAATTTCATACTTATACATATGAACATCACATCACATCACAAACAAACAACATCAACACACCCGCCGCGGTATAGCAGTGCGCATGTCAAAGTATAAGGGTAGAAATGCTCTCATGTCTCTCGCCCCTCTCTGTCTCAATATTTTGTGATCTGAATGTCTAGGATTCAAGGGTGCCGTCAGAAAATGATAAGCATCATAAACCCTGAACGTATAAGCACTTTATAGAGCGTACTTAGGTAAACTTAACGCAACTCCATCTATACCAAAGCCAAACTCGATTGAGAATGCTTGTCAACAAACAATTTAAAAATGAAGGTAGAAATCACTAGTCATTTTACACCTATTTTTTTTAATTAACTAGTTAATGACGAATTCATGACAATAAATTAGATTAGTAAGCTTGAAACTAATTAATGTATTCAATATCTTTTAAATAAGATTTTTTAAAATAACAAAACATAATTTACAATGTAATAGGCATAAAATGTGTTGTATTTTCTACCTTCATTTTAAATTTGTTTGTTGACAAGCATTCTCAAACGAGTTTGGCTTTAGTATAGTTATAGCGTTGGTAACTAATAAACGCGCTAATCTCAGGAACTGCTGGTTCTAATTGAAATACTTAATATAGTTACCGTTTTAAGTTAAAATACGTGCTTATAAACAACGAATAACAACACAAGATTGATTGGGACCAAAGAGCTATCATGGAAAATAATACTGTGATCGAATGAATCTGTACCGCGCGCGAGAGGAAGCATTGATGTGGTTTGTTGAGGTGTTCGCTGCTAGGAAGGAACTCGATATATAATTTCGTTTGACAACTCCAAAAACAATAACAAACGAACTA
This sequence comes from Mycalesis mineus, assembly GCA_034621355.1. Classification (NCBI taxonomy): domain Eukaryota; kingdom Metazoa; phylum Arthropoda; class Insecta; order Lepidoptera; family Nymphalidae; genus Mycalesis; species Mycalesis mineus. Next base: position 12,873,484 of record CM067901.1, read on the forward strand.
ATTTACATTTAAAATTTAAAATAAATAAAAATCTGGTGATAAATAACTGACAAAAAGAAAAAGGGAGTAAATGAAATTGAGTAAATTATACAAAATAAGTCTACATGGAAGTTAGAAAGTAGTCTCGAGAACATCAGCTGTCAATCATCCAGTCCCAACTGAACTCACAATACGCCGGACTGCGCAACTGTCATGGCGGCGTTGCTAACTATATTTGTACTACAACTTTGTATATTTCGCAGAGAAGGGTATGTCTATGGGCTAACTGTACCTATCGCGTGGCAGGGAGACTCAGAGTCCAAGGCTTATGCCTCGGGTGCTGTATTGTATATCCACGTTCACTTCAATGTTCGTGTAGTTCTCCCTGTCTGTCTCAGTAGGAATGCCATACATTTGACTATTCATTGACAATCTTTCTTACATCACAGCTAACACCTCCGGCCAACAACACAGATGTTCTTCGAGCACACGGCTATCTCTCCGACACATACAAAATTGTAAAATGCAGACAAACACCTCGTGTTCAGAGCGGACTTGATGATTGACACAAACTATTTGCATGGTGGGTGCACGGGTCATGCCAACGAAAACTTAAATCAATGATTTAGTTCGTGACTCTGAGCGTTGGAATGAACTGTCGTTCTTTTCATGATTTTAAAAAATTTAGTTTCTGTCGATCTCATTACTTGTGTTGATTTTTAATTATATTCAATTAATTTTATTAAGGATTTATAACTAAAACTAGCAATGTAAATGTAATCAGCCGTTATAAGAGTTCACACACCCGCGCGCGCCAGCCTCGTCGCCGCCAGCACGCAGGTAGTTATCGCATTGTCCGCAACATTGCACGCTCAAAACCCCCTCATTTCTGACATGAGTGGTTTTTATTATATCGTTTAAGACAATAATTGTAGTGTCTTCGCAAAAATTTTCGTTATCATGCCCATTACACCCGGTATACATTATATGACATACGAAATTACAATGGAACCGAGTCCTCCCTTTTAGTCATTTATAATCAGGCAACGCTCTCACGTTCCCGTTGGTCCTTCAATTGGCGGGCTGCGGAGGCCTGCGCAGGTACACCACGAGGCCCAGCGCGCCCACCAGCGCCGTGATGAGGTAGAGGTCCCAGTTGGACAGCAGCGGCGAGTCGCCCGTCAGGAAGATCACTGCTAGCGGGCTCTGCCAGAAAGACTATAAATTATTGCTATTACAGCGCGGCTGAATTATGACACAATACCTATATCTATAAAGTGGTCTAGTAAAGCCATGATGCGACATGTATCGTCTATAGTCAAAGCGTCGTCCAATGGCGCATAATTAAGGAAAAAGAGAAAGCGATATTTTTGTCGACTATCGACATATATCTGTCGACAATCGCGTCATGGCGTTACAGGACTTCAAGGTTCCACGAAAAATGAAAAATGAAAAATGAAAAAATCTTTATTCATTAACTAATTAAGTCTTATAAACAAATAGCAAGGGCCCCTGTACTAGGTGGAAGACCCGTATTACTGGGTGCCCCGCTCATTCACCACACAGAAACAACAGTTAGTTAACAAATATAACAAAATTACAATTTGTGTATTGTGTGTGCGTGTGTGCCTGCGTGCGTGCGTGCGTGTGTTTGTTGTGTGTGTGTGTATGTGTGTGTGTGTGTGTGTGTGTGTGTGTGTGTGTGTGTGTGTGTGTGTGTGTGTGTGTGTGTGTGTGTGTGTGTGTGTGTGTGTGTGTGTGTGTGTGTGTGTGTGTGTGTGTGTGTGTGCGTGCGTGTGTGTGTGTGTTTGTGATTGAGTGTTTGTATATGTCTTAAGAAATGTTATAATTAAGTAAAAGTTCAGTTTGTTCATAGTCAAGGGTCAGCAAGTTTTCAGTTACTACACGTTTCAATTCATTACGAGTCAATGCATAAATTTTATGCTTTGTGTTAAATTTGTTGTAAAGGAAAGAAGATTGATAAGCAAATTGTCTTTTTTTAAATTTGGTCCTACATCGCGTGTAATGGCAAACATTAGTCATCCTACGTTTTGAAGTATCGTGTGGTTTAAACAGTAGCTTTCGGTGGGTTTTCTGAATACAGTTAAAAATATAAGTCTGCCGGGTTGTAAGTAATCTATAGCTGGAGTGTAAAGTAAAAGTAGGAAATCGAAAAGTTTTAAAGAACATCACCTTTAACAGAGATCTTTGTGCTCTTTCAAGGGCAATTAGATGGGTTTTGGCTGCACCTCCCCACACTGTTATGCAATAGCTAATCACAGAGTGTGCCAGAGCCTTGTATGTATTGATGAGTGTTTTTTCATTAGCGACGTGTCTAAGTTTTTTAAATATCCATATTAGTTTCCTTGTCCTATCTGTCATGCATTCTATATGTTGTTTCCAACTTAGATGCTGATCTATAGTGACTCCTAAATATCTAATACTGTCAACTTTAGTAATTTCATTACATGTGCAAAAATTTGTCAGTGTAGGTTCACATGTATGTACTTTTAGACTAAAATCTTTGTTCGGCTGTGTCACTTTATAAATAGAAAAGCTTAAAAATTTGGTTTTATTTACATTTAGGGTTAGTAAGTTCGTCTTTAACCAACTAGAGATCTGTCACCCACTTTTAATGTGTCCCATGAATCTGCGTGGAAGATGAGGGCTGTGTCATCGGCGTAGCTGTATATTTCGCAGTTTTGGATTTTTAAATTGCAGAGATCATTCATATAGATCAAAAACAAGGTAGGTCCAAGAACGCTACCTTGTGGCACGCCGTACGAGATGTTTGTTGGTTTGCTGAGGTATTTACCAAGTTTTAGTTGATTTTGTCGGTCAGAGAGATAGTCAGTAAGTAGTGCATGGGGCAGACCTCTCACACCAATGTTATGGAGCTTTTTTAAAAGGATAGGCACAGAAACAGTTTCAAAAGCTTTGGCGAGATCTAAGAAGACTCCAACGCACTTGTTACCCGCGTCCAGATGATCACTTATTTCCTTCGTTAAGGCTAGCACTGCATCTTCTGTGGAGACGCCGTTTCTAAATCCGAACTGGTTGTTAGCTAATAGGTTGTATTCCGCTAGGTATTTATTAAGACGGTTATTTATAAGCTTTTCCAGGACTTTTGACAGAACAGGAAGGACTGAAATGGGCCTGTAGTTTTCAACGTCGTCTCTGCACCCACACTTATATATCGGCGTTACAATGGCTCTTTTAAATATACGTGGAAATCGGCCGTGTTCAAAGCATAAATTATAGACATGGCTCATTATTGGTGTAAGGATGCTACTAGCCTTTTTGATAAATGGTGTTGTAATATTATCCCACCCTGGGGCAGAGCTGCTTGAAAGGCCAAGTATAATTGATTTTATTTCTAATGGGTCTGTGTTAAGGAGTGCAAAAGAGTTACGTGGGGTAGGTATTATGTCCACGTTGCTACTTAGATCATTGGGTAAACTAATTAATTTTTCGGCCATGTCTTTGCCTCGATTAGAAAAGTGATTATTAACAAAATTTGCAGAATCTAGTGGGGTGTTCTTTAAAGTAGTGAGTTCGGTCTGGTCATCAGATTTTGTTTTGTTGGTGTAACAAATTGATTTTATTGTGTTCCACAAAGATTTTGAATTGTTTGCACGGTCTAATCTATTCTTATCATAGTTATTTCTAAGATTCCTAATAAGTTTATGACAGTAATTTCTGTAGCGAGTGTAAGTAATTTTTAATAGGTTGTTATTTGGATTTCTTTTAACTTTGGTGTGTAGTTTGTCCCGATGTCTTATACAGCGTAAAATTCCTGGCGTTATCCAGGGCTGAATACGACGCTTTCTGGTGGGTATCATAGTTACTGATTTATTGTTGTGTATCGCCGCAGATAATGTATCAACCAAGCCCTCGGTCGCTTGCACTGGATCATGCATTTCCAGTATCGCTGTAATTTTTGATTTTATTTCATTTAAAGCACCATCAAAGCATATTGAAGTCTTGGTTTTTATAGTATCATGACACAGTGGCTTATAAACAAGGTTTATGATAACGGTAGAGTGGTCGGTTGGAGCATTAGTTAAAACAAGGGATTTCGCAGGTAATGACGTTTTGAGCATCATATGGTCGTAACACATTTTTTCACGCGTAGGGAGTCTATGACCCGGGAGAAGGCCATGATACGCGAGCATAGTTAAATAGTTATTGCAATTAGGATCTGTTGAGTTATGTTTTATATCTATGTTGATGTCACCGGTAATAATAATATTTTGATAATGTTTATAAGTTTCAAGTTGTAGTTCTAGAGAAGATATAAAGTCGTCAGTATTTCTAATTGAAGGGCTACGATATATACCTATGACCACTGTGTCATTGAGTATAAGTACTAAGCAAGAAGCATTACTAATACTAGGTTCTGATATTGAATAATTGAGGGTCTTGCTAACGTAAAATATAACTCCGTCACATTGATTAATGCATTTCTTTGTATAATATGTATTATAGTTGTCACTAAGTAACGGAATAGGTTTACTATCTGAAAGATGACACTCTGTCATGACCAATATATCGCAGTCAAAATTCAGTGAGTGCAGTGTCACTTGGAAGCTGTCTAAATTTTTATAGATACTCCTTATGTTCTGAGTTAGAATGGTTAAGTTGTTTGATGGTACAATGTGAGCAAGACTATCCTCAGGATTACAAGTTACTGCCTGGGCAATTTGGGTGTTGTCTATATCAGTGCAGGTTTGCAAGATATTATCCATTATCCGTATTAATCAAGTATAGTTCACACACACTAGTCCAATAAGTTGCTTTCAAACTATTAGGTCGAATTGTTAGCGACTCGCTTCCATGAAAAAAATTGTAGTATTTTTTATAAATAATTAAAAGTTTACGTTTTTCAATTTGGATAGGTATACATAAGTTATTAACAGATGTTATACTCGGGTCAATTTGTCGACTTGAAGATCGGGTGGAACAACTAGTGAAAGTAATGTGTAAGGTGTAGGGCTGATTTGTTAGAGTTTTATAAAAGTTATAAATATATTGTGCGTATTTGGTTTTAAGTGTGTAAAATATTAGTAACATATTGTGTAAATTATGTGGGTAGTTAGAGAAAGTGTTAACGAAAGATATTTGATAACAGAGTTTCACAGTTAAAATTACAATAGAAGGAAATACAATAAACAAACTTGAAGTTACATAACTAAAAATATTAGTCCAGGCGCACAGCATAACTAAGATGGAAGCTAGTCACTTAGTGGGTTCATAAAGGCACTTTATTTGTGATTCACTTATAATTTTTATAATCGGGGAGTTAATATCCTTACGAACCAAAACGTCCCCAAGAGAGGTCCAGCAGAATTTGTAATTTTGCGATCGAGTCAGTTCTCTTGCTAAGTAATATAGTCTGTTACCTCTCTGCGTCAGGTGGTCTGACAAAAATATGGGCGTATTTTTACACTTCAGTCCTAGGTGTAGAGTGTTTAGTTTATTATTTTTATTCTTATAGTTATATGTCTTGGCCGCGTTTTTTAAGTTTGTTTTTTGTAGGTAGCTAGATAATTCTACAACAATGGGCTTATTATCACTTTTGTTAGATGTTCTGTATACGTCTTTTATATCGGTGGATTGTAGCTCAATGTTTATGTTGGTAGCTAAGGTCGTAACCATATTGACAAGGGAGGTTTTGGATTCATTTTCCAGCTTCGGAACATTTTTAATTTCAAAGGAGCATTTCCTTTGCGATTTTTGGAGATCCTCTATCTTGTTCTCCAAGATAATGATATACTCCCTATCCTTTTGTTTATCGCGCTCCAATACAGACACTTTATTTTTCATGTCTTCATATTGCGAGTTTAAGAAGGACAGGGAATCCTCAATAGTTTTTAGAGAAGAGGTAATTTGTGACCTTTCCTTGTTCTGCTGTGACATCCATGATGATAACATATCTTTTATTTCAGACTTAAACTCGGAGAAGTCGGATATCAATTCATCCGAGCGCTTGCGTTTGATTCTCGTACTTGGTGTATCAACTGGAGATGCAAATTCTTCACTAGCGTCGATATTTCGCAGGTTGGATTCCGAGTTCGATTTTTCAGGTGTTCGCCGAAATATTTTACGCGATAATAGGTACCTGTGTGCCAACAGCGTACGCGCAGGCCTCCAATACAAATATGCACTCTTGTTATTCCACTCAGGATTCACAATCACTGGTTATTTATTATATTTCTTGTAATTTACTTGAAGTTTAGTTAATTTAATTTGATATTTGACACACACGCAGATAGCACGTCTACACTCGTTAGCGGTCCGCGGGGAAGAGAAAATGTATCTAAATAAATAAATAAATATTATAGGACAATTACACACATCGCTATATAGCCCCAAAGTAAGCGTACTCGTAAGTAGCTTGTGTTATGGGTACTATGATAACTGATGAATATTTTCTGAAGATGAATTTTATCTGGTTTCATAGTAGGTAAATAAATAAATTGTTGTCTTGACTTCAACTACGTAGGCAAATAATATTTTAAAAAGCTCAGACTGTCACTTGCAAAACACTTGCTTATTCCATGTAAGTCAGTATACATAGATCGATCCTACACATTTTTGTAGGTTTTGGGATGATGAGTAGAAAGTTTCTGCAGGCTACACCAGAATAAACTAAATTTCAAAAGTAGTCTATGAAAAAAATGTTTGGGAATCTCAGATCCACAGCCAGGGGGGTTATTGTGTAATTCGAGCACAAACGTTTAACAACACCAGTCGATGTGCAATGTCAGTCTTTAGGAAACTGTCAGTTTGACAATGATAACAGAATATTTGCTGTGAAAGGTTAACAAACAACTTGAAAAATCAGTACTGACGTCGGGCGACGCGTCGCGTAGCAGCGCTTGACCAGGTGCAGGTGCAGGTGCACTCTACGTCAGGTGAGGCCTTACCTCCAGCATGTTCTCGATGGCGGAGTGCGCGTGCAGCCGCGCCAGCGCCAGCGCGGCGGGCAGGCGCGCGTCGGGCGACGCGTCGGCCGCCAGGTCGTAGCAGCGCTTGGCCAGGTGCAGGTGCAGGTGCACTCTACGTCAGGTGAGGCCTTACCTCCAGCATGTTCTCGATGGCGGAGTGCGCGTGCAGCCGCGCCAGCGCCAGCGCGGCGGGCAGGCGCGCGTCGGGCGACGCGTCGGCCGCCAGGTCGTAGCAGCGCTTGGCCAGGTGCAGGTGCAGGTGCACTCTACGTCAGGTGAGGCCTTACCTCCAGCATGTTCTCGTTGGCGGAGTGCGCGTGCAGCCGCGCCAGCGCCAGCGCGGTGGGCAGGCGCGCGTCCGGCGACGCGTCGGCCGCCAGGTCGTAGCAGCGCTTGGCCAGGTGCAGGTGCAGGTGCACTCTACGTCAGGTGAGGCCTTACCTCCAGCATGTTCTCGATGGCGGAGTGCGCGTGCAGCCGCGCGTCCGGCGACGCGTCGTCTGCCAGGTCGTAGCAGCGCTTGGCCAGGTGCAGGTGCAGGTGCACTCTACGTCAGGTGAGGCCTTACCTCCAGCATGTTCTCGATGGCGGAGTGCGCGTGCAGCCGCGCCAGCGCCAGCGCGGCGGGCAGGCGCGCGTCGGGCGACGCGTCGGCCACCAGGTCGTAGCAACGCTTGGCCAGGTGCAGGTGCAGGTGCACTCTACGTCAGGTGAGGCCTTACCTCCAGCATGTTCTCGATGGCGGAGTGCGCGTGCAGCCGCGCCAGCGCCAGCGCGGCGGGCAGGCGCGCGTCGGGCGACGCGTCGGCCGCCAGGTCGTAGCAGCGCTTGGCCAGGTGCAGGTGCAGGTGCACTCTACGTCAGGTGAGGCTTTACCTCCAGCATGTTCTCGTTGGCGGAGTGCGCGTGCAGCCGCGCCAGCGCCAGCGCGGCGGGCAGGCGCGCGTCGGGCGACGCGTCGGCCGCCAGGTCGTAGCAGCGCTTGGCCAGGTGCAGGTGCAGGTGCACTCTACGTCATTTACCTCCAGATGTTCTCGTTGGCGGAGTGCGCGTGCAGCCGCGCCAGCGCCAGCGCGGCGGGCAGGCGCGCGTCCGGCGACGCGTCGTCTGCCAGGTCGTAGCAGCGCTTGGCCAGGTGCAGGTGCAGGTGCACTCTACGTCAGGTGAGGCCTTACCTCCAGCATGTTCTCGATGGCGGAGTGCGCGTGCAGCCGCGCCAGCGCCAGCGCGGCGGGCAGGCGCGCGTCGGGCGACGCGTCGGCCGCCAGGTCGTAGCAGCGCTTGGCCAGGTGCAGGTGCAGGTGCACTCTACGTCAGGTGAGGCCTTACCTCCAGCATGTTCTCGATGGCGGAGTGCGCGTGCAGCCGCGCCAGCGCCAGCGCGGCGGGCAGGCGCGCGTCGGGCGACGCGTCGGCCGCCAGGTCGTAGCAGCGCTTGGCCAGGTGCAGGTGCAGGTGCACTCTACGTCAGGTGAGGCCTTACCTCCAGCATGTTCTCGATGGCGGAGTGCGCGTGCAGCCGCGCCAGCGCCAGCGCGGCGGGCAGGCGCGCGTCCGGCGACGCGTCGGCCGCCAGGTCGTAGCAGCACTTGGCCAGGTGCAGGTGCAGGTGCACTCTACGTCAGGTGAGGCCTTACCTCCAGCATGTTCTCGATGGCGGAGTGCGCGTGCAGCCGCGCCAGCGCCAGCGCGGCGGGCAGGCGCGCGTCGGGCGACGCGTCGGCCGCCAGGTCGTAGCAGCGCTTGGCCAGGTGCAGGTGCAGGTGCACTCTACGTCAGGTGAGGCCTTACCTCCAGCATGTTCTCGATGGCGGAGTGCGCGTGCAGCCGCGCGTCCGGCGACGCGTCGTCTGCCAGGTCGTAGCAGCGCTTGGCCAGGTGCAGGTGCAGGTGCATTCTACGTCAGGTGAGGCCTTACCTCCAGCATGTTCTCGATGGCGGAGTGCGCGTGCAGCCGCGCCAGCGCCAGCGCGGCGGGCAGGCGCGCGTCGGGCGACGCGTCGGCCGCCAGGTCGTAGCAGCGCTTGGCCAGGTGCAGGTGCAGGTGCACTCTACGTCAGGTGAGGCCTTACCTCCAGCATGTTCTCGATGGCGGAGTGCGCGTGCAGCCGCGCCAGCGCCAGCGCGGCGGGCAGGCGCGCGTCGGGCGACGCGTCGGCCGCCAGGTCGTAGCAGCGCTTGGCCAGGTGCAGGTCGCGCGCCAGCCCCAGGCCGCGCTCGTGCATGTAGCCCAGGTTGAAGGTGGCCTGCGCGCTGTGCAGCTGCTCGGACGCCACGCGGTAGTGGTGCGCGGCGGCGTCCAGGTCGCGCGGCGTGCCCAGCCCGTAGTAGTGGTAGTCGCCGAGCTTGACGCGCGCGCCCGCGCAGCCCTGCGCCGCGCCGCGCGCCCACAGCTGCAGCGCGCGCGCCCAGCGCTCGGCGGGCGGGAACAGGCGCGCCTCGCCCTCGTCCAGCAGGAAGGCGGCGTTGCTCTGCGCCACCTCGTAGCCGCGCTCGGCCAGCGCCAGGTACTGCAGGAAGGCGGAGTCGGAGTCGCGCGCGCGGTAGGCGCGGTGTGCCAGCATGAGCCGCGAGCCCCAGCGGCCGCGCTCGCACACGTTCTTGAACAGCTCGACGGCGGTGGGGCACGAGCGCAGCACGCCCAGCCCCTGCGCGTGCATCTGCGCCAGGTGGTACAGCGCCAGCACGTGGCCCGACTGCGACGCCAGAGAGAAGTACTTGTTCGCCTTCTTGAAGTCGCGCCGCACGCCGATGCCACCTGACACCACAAACATATTCACCATACCCTACAGTTATGTGCAACTGACTAGACAAGAAGCACTCGAATAAAAATAAAAATTGAAACCTCTTAATTTCAAATTTTTTATAAAACAACAAGTACAAATTCCACCAGCAAGCCTTATTCAATTCTGGGCTCTGCTCCTGATTGGACTATATTAATGGACACGTATGAAAAGCACTATAAAATCCCGGAAGACTTAGCTATTACGACATCTAGACCGGACATATTTCTTTTTTCCAAACAAATCAAACGTATAGTACTTGTTGAGCTTACAGTGCCGTGGGAAACAAACATCCCTAAAGACCATGTATTCAAAGTGAATAAATACTATGACCTTACTAATGAACTAACCAAAAATGGCTATGTGGTTAGTTTATACGCGGTAGAAGTGGGTGCGAGGGGTATACCAGCGAAGTCTCTCTACAACCTGCTAAAAGACCTTGGCCTTACTAGAAGTGCAGTAAGCTCCATATTGGAACGAGTGTCCAAAGCTGCACTAGTAGGGTCCTTCCGAATATGGTTGGGCAGGGAGAATAACTTGAACAGAGGAGGTGAGTGTTGACGGCCGTCACTAAGGGTACCCTTAAACCTACACCCGTGTCACAAGTCTCGGGCTCTGTTCGGAGTTATTCTCTCAGCCACGCGATGGACCCGGCACCCGCACGGTGAATCCATGGAATGCTAAGATATTCGTCTCCCTGTCTTAATCTGTATTTTTAATACAAGTTTTTGTCAATAAATCTTTGTTTCTATAGAACAATGAAGGTTTGACCATTCATCATTTCGTAGCAGGTACTGATATTTTTAAGTGTTGAGGTTGGATCTTTTAGGATGTTGCGAATTTTAGCTGCTCTTTTATTTTAGTGCTCACTCTATTATTTCTTATCACATCTTACCAAAGTACATAAAGCCGAGATGCAGCTGCCCCTCCACCCAGCCCTGGTTAGCAGCTATGGTGAAATACTTGAACGCCTTTGCTGTGTCTTTCGGTACACCACGACCCTAGAAAAATATTTTAATCATTAAGGCAGAATAAGGTAACTTACAAAAGAGATTTATAAGGCGAGAGTGAATGGGAATGTTGGAAGAGGATGACAAAAGCGAAAGACCAGGTCAAAAGTACCCTAACTGACGAACTTGTATAAAAGGTTTAATGAAATTATTGCAAGAAGCGAGATAGATGTGCAAGGATAAGGATGTAGCAAGTGGAATGACGGCTCTGCCTACTCTTATGGCATGAGGTGTGGTGGTATGAAAGCCAGAATTAAATGTCTGTGAAATGTTTAATCAATTTGTAAGGTACTAATTTTGGACTGTTCTTTGCTATTTGGATTGCATGTTAAGCCAGAACAAACAAACTAAAAAACAAACGACAGAAAACTAATGAACCATTCTTGAACAACTGACAACACTTTTGCTTACGAGAGGACTAAGGTTATCTCTGTGATAATACTCGTCCGCTTTCACATACCCATTCTTTGTTTACGTCTATTTTTTTAATAAAATGGCTAATACACATTCGTAAACTTATCAGGTGTTTCCCCAAATCAAGTCGAACGTTTTTATTGGCCTAAAGTTAACAAATCGCGTTTCATTTAATAGGTCTTGGTGACCTGAAAAATAGAGGAAATTAAGAAAAATAAGTAAAGGAAGCAAGATTATATACCTGAAGGTACATGATGCCTAGACCGCTCTGTCCCACAGGGTTGTTCAGTTCGGCCGCTTTTTTGAAATATTCAAAAGCTGTCTCGTTGTCTGCTTTGATACCATCTCCACCTTCCAAGTATATCTGTAAACATTATTATAAATAACGAGTCGCCCGCGGTTTTGCCCGCGTAGTTTCCGTTCTCGTAAAAACTTCCAGGGTGTCAGCTAACTCCATACCTTTCACCTTTATAATAGTGGGAGTAAACTGCTTGCGCTGGTGCGCCTGTGTCATGTGCTTCTTGTAGCTTAATATATTTGTTTAGTCTATAATTGAACATATCATGCGCTCCAGTAGATATCTCATGGTAGTTGTAGAATATTCCACGGTGAAAATGCTTTAGTAGCGTCTTTATAGGTAAGTTTGAGATATCAGCCTCTCTAGTTGGGAATATATTTTCTAAAGAATATTTCTTTCATAACTTCTATGTCATTATAGACAAGAAAAATTCTGTCAAATAAAAAAGACAGTGTTATTCCAACAAATCAAAATCTTTGCGCCAAAAATATTTAATATTTTTGGCGCGATCTCAGATGAATTAGAAGTGGCACTATCGGGTATGAATAAATCTCTTTTAGCAATTTTTTAAATGTTTTATTAATATATATTAAGTTACCTTGCCAAGGAAGGCGTTAGCGACGGCGTTGCCCGACTTGGCAGCCTGCTTGAAGTAATGCAGCGCCTTGTTCTGGTCCAGCGTCACTCCACGCCCGCCTTGGAAGTGCAGTTGCCCGAGACCGATCTACAATTAAACGAATTTGATTTTGCTCAAATTAGCAATTAGTTAAGTACCAACATATCTCTTATTTATAGAAAAAAAAATAGTTACTCCACTAGATTCCTATAGAATAAAGAATTATTTAGTTGAGATAGGATTTGGAAGCATTGTGACACGCGTCAAGTAGAACCCGCGGCTATATCATCGATTTTTAAGTTATGGTCTGCATCACACAGCAGCCACACGCGGTGATCCGCGTCATGCAGCAGTCACCCGCGGTACAACGAACTTACACATATCAAACGAAAATGGGAGATAAGTCACCTAATTATCTAAAACTAATTTGACGAGTTTTCAAAAACTATTGCTTGACCTAATTATATTTGTATTTTTTGGTTTATTTAATTTTGTCTGCCCTAAATCACCTTTTTCTATGCTGAAGCTGCTGTAGTTAACATTTTCAAGGTCTATTTATATGAATAACTAGCTGTACCCGGCAAACGTTCTTTTGCCATATAAATAATTTCTAGTAATTTCTAATGGCTATTAAAAAATAAGGGTTTTTCGTAGAAGGGTGAAAATTAAGGATTGTATGTATTTTTGTTTGTTGTATCATAAAAAAATAGAAATTAAAAATTTTGCCTAAAAAATAAAAAAAAAATTTAGGGGTGGACTCACCTAACATTTAGGGGGATGAAAAATAGATGTTGGCCGATTCTCATAGATACCGGATAAGCACAAAAAATTTCATCAAAATCGGTCAAGCCGTTTCGGCGGAGTATGGCAACGAAAACTGTGACACGAGAATTTTATATATTAGGTGTATTATTTGTGTTGAAAAACTTTTAAGTGGAGTAATTATTTTTATTCGTAGCACCAATTCCAAACGAATGTCCTAAAAAAATTGTATAACACTTAAGTGGGTCATAATCTTAAAAACTAATATAATTATTAAGGTTTATATATTGCTATAAAATTAGTTTCTTCTGTTTGGCTACAAAGATGCTATCAAAAATCTGTGGGAGGTGCTAAAATTTGAGTATATAAAAACTTTATTAGTTATGAGACATCCTGCATACATACCTGCGCCTGCACGTCGCCCTTCTCTGCGAGCAGCTGGTAGTACTCGATGAGGTCGGTGTCGAGCGCGGAGCCGGTGGACACGCCGTCCGCCTCGTCCAGCAGCCGCACGCGGTGTATCGCAGGGCCTCCGCTGACACTCACTTGGCTCGCCACTGCGGGAGAAACAAATCTCTTGCTAAAAGTCGCACTAAGAATAAGAACAAAGGCATCTTGGGATACGCAATTCAGTTATGTAGTAATGTAAAGACGCGTACCTTTGTTGGCCACCTTCATATACAGCTCCATAGCTTTGGGGCAGGAGCTGGTGAGGGTGACGCCGGCCCAGTAGCGGTAGGCGAGCGCCATCTGCGCATAGTCGCTGTCCCCGACTGCGCCCATGGTGTAGTGCACGAGCGCCTTCGCCTGAGACACCGGCACTGCTATACCGGTGGCGTAAAGAAAGCCCATACCCTACAATAAAATATACATGGAATTTATTAATTTAGTTATCTACACTAATATTATAAAGAGGAAAACTTTGTTTGTTTGTTTGTAATGAATAGGCTCAAAAACTACTGGACCGTTTTTAAAAATACTTTCACCATTCGAAAGCTACATTATCCACGAGTAAAATAGGGTTCCGTAAAATATTTGGGTTTTTCGGACACAAGGTGTAAAAAATCAACCAGAAAAGTTACTTATTTTGCGTACGCTGTCAAAACTATAAAAGATAGAACCATAAAATGTTCTAATTAATTGGAGATCTTACAAATATCTACAAAAAAGTCCGCGACACACTATACCTATCTATGTCGAGTGAGGCACAACAACCATTTTTTTATTTAAAAATCTTAATTCTTTTTTGGACTACATTTAAACGCATTTATTTTACTCATGCTATTAATCCTTATCAAAATAAATTATTTCATCACTAAGTACAGTTTATGTAGATAATATTTGGTATTTAAAAGATTAAAATTGGACGTTTGGTTTTGAAGTTATGGCGAAATTAAAATATTACTATTTCTGTGTTGCGAAGTGAGCGTCACCAAGGCGGGGGCGCGCGTGCGGGAGGGGAGTTTAGATTTGAGCGCGTAGCTCGGAGGTTCTCAGACTTTGTTCGTGTTTAATAAAAATGTAGGTCTTTAGTACACGGGACAGGACGGATGATATTGCTGGACGGTAAAATTTGGAAAACAGGATAAGACGCGTGAAAACCCCGGATTTTAGAGTCCGAAAGCCGGACATGTCACCAAGGTCTTTTAAACATATTCAATGTAATAAAAAATAGTTAAAAATATTATAAATCACCTTTTTTATTTGGAACGGTGAATATACTTGATCCATCGGTTGATCGTGGTGTGGTGCGCCGTACGAGCATAGTGCGTGTCTTGCGGGCGGCCCAAATTTTTATTTATTTATTTATTTTTTAAAACCCGGTCTACAAATGAAACCTTCCCTGGACGCTCCCCGGATGCCCTCTAAACTAGTTGACGGGAAACTATAAAAAAATTAAATTGAGGGGGAGCGGGGAATAAGCACACTTTATATGATAGTCTGTCTTTAAAATTAGAAGGGTACCTAAAAGGTTTTCACGCGGACGAAGTCGCGGGCGACTGCTAGTGAACAATATTTTGCAACTAATATACACTATGAGCAGATGGATTCTACAATAGATATACTAATAGTTAATATATTAATGTTTTTACCATACTAGTCAAGGAGATCAATGGATTTTGTCTATATTTACGCGAGTTACTGTTCAAGGTTGTTATAAAGTAGCAGCACTCAGATTTATAGGAAGTCTGAGGAGTGATTTTAACTATTTTTTGGTGACCTATGTCAACCAGAAGTGGGTGCAAATAGCGAAGAATACCCTATCAATGAATATTTCTGATGCTATTATTGAAACGAAAATGTTACTAGTCATAAAATTTAAAAGTTCAGAATATACACTTCTGGATCAAATTTTCAAACTGAAAGAAGAAACACCAAGTAAAGTCTAATATTGAGTTCAATATCAGGCATAGCAGAAATGCATGAGTGTATACAGTTAGAAGCTGTTCTCCAACCTGAGCTTATTATAACTATGATGATGATAATGATGATAAATGTCACTTACAGCATGCGCATCTGCATTCCCTTCTGCAGCTAGCGTTTCAAATATATACTTGGCTTTCTCCACATCGAGCTCCACACCTTCACCGTAGATGTAGGACCAGGCTAGCTTGATCTTAGCCGGCACATAGCCTCTGTCGGCTGCATGCTTCACTTGCAGTATCGCGCCGCGCAGGTCTGGTGTCCTACGTTCCAGTTTATCTACCGCTGCGTCGTATATCTCTTTTGCTATGGGAAATATTAACAATATGACTCTTTAATGAAACTTAATGCATAAGGAATTAAGGAATGGTATAGTTTAGTGTTATTATAATTTTTTTTTTGGTAGTACAATAGTAGATGATGAATCTCTTAATAGGAGCTATTAAGATGGGCTCATATTCTCCAGTAGTTTATCCATTGGCTGATGTGACAGTGTTGAAATTTTCTGAACTTGTCTAGGTTTATGTTTATAAACAAAATTAAAATTCCAAAAATGGCAAATAATGAAATAATTAAGATAATGTTAGTGTATTGAATATATGGCAGGGAGAATTGCTAGTCTTGGTAGTCCCTAAACAAGGACTATGTCTGGCAGTGGACATCCATTGGTTGTTAATGATAATGATGATGATAAAGTGTATTGATTTTATGCCACAAAGTCGGTTTATTTTCCCTTAAGCTCTTTTTCAAGCTTAAAACTAAGTGATGGTTCTTATAGCATTTCCAACAAACAAGCTTTACTATGTCAAATTGTAGAACTGTTTTATGAACAGATTATGGAGTCCTATGTAAGTTATAAGCAATCCTACAATATGGCATGTGAATAAATTAAAAAGGAGCATGCTTCTGTACCTTCCAACAGCTCAGGCGTCAGTTCAGGTTCCTCCTGTTCAGGCAGTGGTGGCAATGTGTCCAGTATATCCTGAGGATTTTCTGCAGGTTTCTGAAACATAGTTAAATTCAAATTCATTTATTTCAAGTAGGCTTATTGCAAGCACTTTTAAAATATCAATTTAGACTATTTGTAGTGACTCTACCACCGGCTCGGAAGGCAGATCCTGCTGAGAAGAGCCGGCAAGAAACTCAACAGTTGCTCTTTTAAAATTATTAAATTAATTTTTACAATATTAACTGTGTTGTTACATAAAACTATTTATTCTACTTCTTGTGTGAAGTTGAAAGCCAATCCAATTGTCTCTCAACATGTTTATCATTTAAACATTCACCAAAAGTTAAAAAATAATTTATTATTATTTGTTATTCTCACAATTTAAAGTGAAAGTGGTTAACTGAAGTGAAGTGGCTCCTCTTTGAGCAGAATTCCCATTCCAAACCTATGGTAGAGTCACTTAGCACCGACAGATGTTTCAAAGTGTTTATATAACAGTTTACTTGAAACAAAAGAATTTTTATTTTTATTTTGATTAGTGATACCATCATTCAGTGCGAGAGTGCGAGAATATAAAACAAGATAATATTACCTCAAATTCATCATCTGGTGAAGTGATACTCTTGACATCTTGTATCCAGTTAGGTTCGTGTCTGAATAGAGTTGTCTTGAACATCTTCAGTGTTTTCTCCATTTGGTCCAGACTACTTTCAGCCAAATCTGATTCTATCAAACAAGAAGGAACACTTCATTGTCTATTGAAAAATTATATTACATAAACATAAATCACACTGTCATGTTATTTAAATAAACAATTTATTTAGTTATATGCAGTGAAATATTAATAACCTGTTTCATTTGGTTTCTGACTTAATGCCCAAATAGTAAATTCAAAGTATCAAATAATCCAAATGCATTTTCTTTCTGATTGGTCATAAAAAAGCAATCAGAAAGAAAATGCATTTAAATTTATTTCATCAGAAATATCAATAAATAAATAAATAAAAAAGAAGAAAGAAAGAAATTACTCCCAATGCGTTTTTGTTCCCATAGGAAAAAGTCTCGGAAGGTTTTCGATATTTTGAATTTAGTATCATGGAATGATTGAATAATGCTACAAATACTGTAGTTAGTAACAATATCAGCTGTTTATGAAAGCTGTCACTTAATATGACCCAAAACTAAATATGTCTTTATTCTTTCAAGAAAAATTATATATCCACAAAATATTTCGACAACAGAAGTCTATTTTTACAATATACAATACCATATCATTATTACCTAAGACATAAATTAAAGAATTAGTTCTCTAAATAAGTATGTGTCTTTATTTATCACAACTTTTAAAATATTTACCATTTTCCCTCTCTCTAATGTTTGTATATTTATATATGAATATTACCTTTGTCTTCTTCCTCTCCTTTGAGAAGGCCGACTGTTTTTCTTATTGCCTCATTATATTCCCTCATCTCTCTAATCTGCTTGAACTCCATGTTCATGGCCTCGGATATCTCGTTGAGGTAATCAGGATCAATTTTACCTTCATCTTTCAATTCTTCTAAAGGATTGTCGTCATCCTCGGAGTTTTTTTTCCGTGCTTCGGGGCCCAAAAGTTCGGCCGCCGATAACACGAAACATAGCCAAGCGATGTACAGTTTTAAATTATCCATAATTTACATTTATTTCGATTTCGAAATAAGCCGAGACTTACGTGTCCCTAATATAACGCAAGTTGTTTTGCATGAAATGTTTGTGTAAGCTATATTTGATATGCACAGTTGGTCACGGCCGCCACTCACAATAACACACGTGTACTTTTCACGACAAATTACATGTTTTATTTAAAAGAATGAAAGGAAATTTTATATTTTTAATCGTCAACACTTCGTCAAAATTAATTTCACGATAATTTTTATCAGTCAAAAACTCAAAATGTCAAACTAACTTTGACATATGAGAAGTAAAAAGTCGAATTGGGCGACATTTCATGAAAATGAAAAAATCGATTACACTTACTGTATTGCAATTCACACTAAAAATAGAAAATGATTTTTTACCGAAATCCATACTCACTTCAAATAAAAATTATGTCACTTAATTCTATAAAAAGAGCGTTTTTTTAATAAAAAATATATTGTTGAAAAAGTGCCTTATAGAATGTTAAATATTTTGAAAAGTAAGGAAGGTCTGAACATTTTTATTTTCCACATGTATCCGAACATTCCAGATTTAAAATTATGACAGCTCTTTGCCTTTTGTCAATGTCAGTTGTCAAATATTTGCAAAAGTTTTGTTTTGCTAAATTTTTGCGAGTTTAAAAATTTAGTGAAATGTACAAAGTGTAAAAAATTAATCAAAATTAAAGTCTTAATAATGTGTGTATATTTATTTTCCTAAAAATTAGCGAAAATAAGGGCTTAGTCGAATCAAATTTGGAGATATTTATCGTAACCTGAAATTATGTTACGATTACTAGTTTTAAGGGGTTCGATCCGTAAAAACTCCCAAATACGGAAGGAATCATCTAGCAGTGAGATTAGAAATACATATATAGAGTACTTCGTGCATAATCATGGTCACAAACATTTAAAATCAAGTTCCGTTATACCCTTATGCGACCCTACAGTGCCCTTTGTAAACGCCGGAATGAATCAGGTATATCTTCTTTATGCTGTCCATTCGTAGTACACTAATGTAATGTACGACTGCGAGAGCTAAAACTTTGATTGACAAAATATATAACTTGACTATTTTTAACAGAACATCTATGTAAAGTAGGCACATATTGCTGGCACCATAATTGGCAACAATGATTATGCCGAACAGTTGCCAGAATCACAATTAAACTCAATATAGTGCTATTGTTTTCTCTACAAATTAAGTATAATTGCTATTTATAAAACTACAACATTGTTTATATGTTCTACATCTGTTGAAACAAAAACAATGACTAATTAAACAAAGTTTTAATGTTCAAAATAAATAATTGTGGTCATCATTATCAGCCTTTTTTAACAGGCTAGTGCTGGGCCAGGCCTCCCAAAGGGGATATGAACCACTATGTTGCTGAGTGTAAGTTGTGTCTTAGGGTGATAGTCATGATTTCATAATTATCACTATCACATATTTACTACAATATGATACAATAATTACTGGGACTGTTATAATATTGATGACAATAATTGTGGTTTGGATATAGGAGAATGAATGAAAGAAGAATAACAAAAGAAATTTATGAAGTGGAAATTTGTGAACATCAAGAGTACCCTAAACCTTGTATGAAACGATTAATGAGAGTGGAAGAAGCTAAGGAAGGATGTGGCAAATGAAAGGATGTATCCTGTGTGTGTATTATTTACCAAAGTAATACCATTTAATTGCAGTTCAAAGGTGTTTTCCTCGGAGTGGTGGATGCCCCCTGCACTAGAGCTGTAAACTCACAGAAGTGTGTGAGGGTGGGGGGTAAACACAATGACTTGGACTTGGTTGGCACGGATGGACATCATCACACTTTCTTTGAGATGCTGGGGAATTGGTCTTTTGGAGATTATTATAAGGTATTATAAAATCCTGAGCCGCTGGTAACAGATGGCTCAGGGTCATTGTGTTTGGAAGTCCCTAAAAAGGCCTATGTCCAGCAGTGGACGCTCCCCGGCTGATAATGATGATGAGGATAAAATAGAATATCCTCAACACCTCTATGTAAAGGGGTTGAACTATCTTGGTTAAGCAATACTCTAGGATTTAATTTTCCCCATCATGATAACCACTCCTAGAACTGCTGCTGCTGCTAGCTAGCTGTACATTTAATTGGTGGGAAAAGAAGAATATTAGTCATGTTTATTTACATCTTGTTATTCGTTAAGTCCTTTATTGTCTAGTGAAATGTGTCACAGCTGGTTGCAGACTACAGTACAGTTTTTTTTCATACTTGACATAATTATATCTCCAACATACTAGGCAAATATGTAGGATATTTACAACCTAAGCCATCAACCAGGAGTTAGGGAAAGCTAGAAAAAAATGAGCTTTGTAAGCAGAATCCTGAAGGAAATATAACATTGTAAACATATTTGACATGATTACAGCTAAATTGAACAATTTAAAAAAATGGGTAAAGAAAAATCACTAAAATGCACAGCTATGACATATAACAACTTTGAAAATATTGCTCTTTTGCCTTAATGCAATAAAAGAAAGCATTATTTTAGCAACTATTGGATAAATATTGTCAAAGTGTCTTGTGGCACATTCTAAGCCTATACTAAAGCCAAACTCGATTGAGAATGCTTGTCAACAAACAAATTTAAAATAAAGGTAGAAAATGCAACACATTTTATGCCTAATAAATTTAAAATTTTGTTTTGTTTTTTTATAAAATCTTATTTAAAAGATAATGAATATATTAATTAGTTTTAAGCTTACTAGTCTAATTTATTGTCATGAATTCGTCATTAACAAGTTAACTAAAAAAAATTAGATGTAAAATGACTAGTGATTTCTACCTTCATTTTTAATTTATAATATAAATTTTTATTTCAAAATATATATAAATAATTCTTATTTCAAAATCAAAATATCATTTATAGTTAAAAAAATTTCAATTTCTCTAGCAAATGAATCTTGATTTTCAGTTCAAGTTAGGTCATTTCAAACACTTCCAAATTATTTAATTTTATATTGCGATAGGATTTTTTATAAAATTTTTAGTAAACCATAGGAAAAACCTATCTAATAATAAAGTATTTCCATTCTAATTACAGAAGGAAGCTTGTCAGATGGCTTGGGACCTGCTTTTGGGTCCATATCGGTTAAAGCCAGAGAATCTGCTGGTGACTTACTTTGCTGGTGATGCAGTCATAGGCCTCGAGGAAGACAAAGAGTGTAGAGATATTTGGAAACAAATTGGGTGAGATTCACTATAGAAATTACTGAATAACACAACAATTTGATTACTTGACAACCTCCGTGGCGCAGTGGTACGCACAGTGGATTTATAAGATGGATGTCCTGGGTTCGATTCTCGGCGGGGCAGATTGAGATTTTTCTTAAAACGAAAGTGGTGTGGATTTTCGTCCCACTTCTAACAAGTTAGCCCGCTTCCATCTTAGACTGCATCATCACTTAACATCAGGTGTGATAGCTGTCAAGGGCCAACTTGTAGTAACAAAACTCTGCTACACTTGAGAATTCCTTGCTTTTTTGACCACAAAGGTTTTTATGTTTTTCAAGTTGTGATTTTAGTATTTCTATATTATCTCAATAGACTCTGGTTTGCTGTTTACTTCCAATCCATCTATTTGTAGTCCTGCAAGTTAAATGCTAAGTTAACTCAAGCTATACTCCGTCAAAAAAGTAGAGAGTTTAGTAGAAACTCTCTAAATTGATAACTCTTTGAGTACCGCGACGTCAACTTTACGTTTCCGCGTACAAACAGAGATAAACAAAAGACTCCGACAAGAAACACTGCTCGAAGAAAATAACGTAAAAAAAATAAGAAATTATCTTCGTCAGTTTTGGGAAAATTCTATATGGTCCAATTGATTACAAGAAAGTGAATATTTCGCACTGTACTCTGATAGTATTAAACATAACAAATCTAAATTTTATACATTTTTGAGAACGTCAGAAACTACATACGGCAGAGAGGCTTACTATAACTTTGAGGTAAGAAAAGAATACATTTAAATTTTAAATAGGTTCTTTAAAAATGTAAATGATTGTACCTGTTGTCAATAAACGCGACGCTGCTGAAGGAACGCTGACGCTCGCAAAACGCTGGTGGAATAAGGGCCTCAAGCTAGGTTCGAAATACAAAGGATCTACTGTATTAAAAATCAATTTTATTAAAATAAGGTTAATATTTGATAATTCCCAGTGTGCCTTCAAGTCGCATCAAGGCCCACGGTGCGAGAGACAACTTCTGGGAAATGGGCCCCACTGGCCCATGTGGGCCTTGCACTGAGATACACTATGTGCATCCAGATGGATCCCTAACTGAAATATGGAACATTGTATTCATACAATGTAACAGGTAATTTATTTCACTGCAGTCATTTGATAACTTAGAATAGAGCAAGTTAGT
This sequence comes from Mycalesis mineus, assembly GCA_034621355.1. Lineage (NCBI taxonomy): Eukaryota > Metazoa > Arthropoda > Insecta > Lepidoptera > Nymphalidae > Mycalesis > Mycalesis mineus. Next base: position 12,895,754 of record CM067901.1, read on the forward strand.
TCTTGTCTGGATTTTGTTGCCAGCTTTTTGGGTGGTTGGATGTTTTCGCAGTGGCTAGTTACCATCCTATCGCCAAAGACATACTGTCAAGCGACTTAGCATTCCGGTGCAATGTCGTGTAGAAATTGAAAGGGGTGTGGATTTCATCCTACTCCTATCAAGTAAGCTGCCATCTTAGATTACATCATTACTTACTATCAGGTCTGATTGCAGTCAAGGACTAATTTGTAATGAATAAAAAAATAAAAAAACAGCTCTTCTATACATCTTTGTCTTGAGTACGATTTGTGTTTATGCTCTCTGTACAGAGAAGCAGACAACAAAGTGGTGGGTCTGCGCAAGCAACACGTGGACACGGGCATGGGGCTCGAGCGCATGGCGGCGCTGCTGCAGGGCGTGCCTTCCAACTACGACACCGACTTGTTCAGACCTCTCATTAGCGCTATACATAAGGTACGTGTTTTACTAATATGAGTACCAGCGGATCCGGTGATCATAAGCATAGTTTATATACGTGAATTGTTGACCTTAAACAGTTTTCAAAATAGGAAAGAGCACAGCGCCCGCCTATTTATCAAGCCAGTGAAACTGGCGCCCAGACTTCGTATAAATCATGCTCAACCCCTAAATACCCATTCAAAATTATCTACTTTCAATTTTTTATTTCTCAACAGTTCCTTTTCGTCTTAATAAAATTAATTTACTTAATTTTAAAGGTTTATTTTCTGTTCAAATTATTTTTGCAAGATTTTTCACAATAATGTTACTGCCTGCAATAAAATATTGTAATTTTGTAGAACAGCAAAGGCGTGTTGGCTTACGGCGGCAGCTACAACGCTGACGCAACGTTGGACCAGGCGTACAGGCGGTTAGCAGACCACGCGAGGATGATAAGCGTTTGTCTCGCTGATGGTGTATTTCCTTCCACAAGGTGCCATTGCAAATATTTTGTACAATATTAAAGACATGTCGTTGAAAGAATTGAAGTTAATTTCCCAAATTATATGTTACAGCCTCAACTTAAAACAAATAATGCGCAAATCTTTCAAAATAAGCACAGACGTCTTCCAAAACCCCGACCTACTATCAATCTTATACAACGAAGTGAGAAACACGTTAGGGGAAACCTACCCCGAACTGGCACTCAGAGAGAAAGAGGCAAAGTTGATAATAGAGCACGAGAGAGAAGGGTACGCCAAACTGAGGACGAGTCTTAAGAAGAAGTGGAAGGATTTGGTGCGAGGCTACCCTGAAGTGGTGGTTTTGCAAGATGTTGAAATTGCTGGCTTTGCTTTGGGGTATAAGGAATTAAAAGAGGTGAGTAAAGACACTTAAATTTCGGCTCCAGGGATCACTTTGTTACGGCTTACGTTATGTTAAAGTAAAAGTTGTTTTGTTTTGGAAAATTCATATTATACTTTATATAATTTCAGACTATGGCAAAGGTGAAATCGAAAATAATTCCCGGAGATTTAGTATTTAAGTTATACGACACGCACGGTTTCCAAGAAGAAATCATCCAAAAGGTGGCCAATGTTAACAACTTCGAAATAGACAAAAAAGGTTTCTGGAAACTTCTGACCGACCACAAATCTAGACACAAAACCGCTTTCAAAGAACAGGTATCTACAAGTGGGACATTATTTGACAAAGCAATAGACATATTGAATGAGAATGGCATAAATAAGACTTGCGATGAGCCAAAATATGATTTAATTCAAACCAAAAATCAAATAGCTTGTAAAAATGTAGACACCAAATTAGTAGCAATATTGAACGAAGACCGCGAATGGGTAGACTTTTCTGAACCGAGCGAAAACCGACCTTATTATCTCGTGACTGAATGCACAAATTTCTTCTGCGAGGAGGGCGGACAAATCGCCGATGAAGGCTTGGCGTATTTCAACGAAGACATAGGCTTTAAAATCGAAAGCGTTTTTAAATTGCGCGACATAATTTTCCACAAAGGTTACTTCGTTTTGAACAGAGATAATACAGATAGTTTGTGTCCAACGAGTTTGTATATAAATAAGGGTCAGAATGTGACCTTGGAAGTGGACAATGTGAAGAGGTTGAACATAATGAGGAATCATACAGCCGTGCATTTGCTGAACGCGGCTGTGAGGCTCGTGTTGAACAGCAGTGTAATATGTCAGGTTGGGTCGAAGGTCACTGACAAGGGGTTGTCATTAAGCCTGTCGATGTATGGAGAGAAATTATCCCAGAAGGTCATTTTGGAAGTTCAACGATTGATAAGGTAAGTTATCATGCCAAAAGGACATATTAAATATGTCTCTATGTATATCCAACATTATGTTGCAGTATAATTCCGCAGCTTAGAACTGCATTTATAAAAGTTAAATTAAGACTATAAAATAAAAAATCATCTCCTTTTTGATGCTTAAAGCTTTTGACCCAATTTTTCGAACACATTTCAATAAGAACAATAATATTTTTTTGTCTATTGTCAGAGATGCTATCAAGGCCAACGCGCCCATAGTGACGCAGGTCCTCACCAGCGCGCAGCTGTCTGCCCAGCTGTCCAACGTGCTGACGGTGCCGGGCGAGACCTACCCTGAGACGGGCATTCGATTGGTTTCCAGCGCACCGCCCTTGATATCCAGGTGAGTCCAACGCACCCATAGTGATGCAGATCCTCCCTCACCAGCGCCCGGCTGTCTGCCCAGCTAAGTCCAACGCACCCATAGTGATGCAGATCCTCCCTCACCAGCGCCCGGCTGTCTGCCCAGCTGTCCAACGTGCTGACGGTGCCGGGCGAGACCTACCCTGAGACGGGCATTCGATTTTCACCAGCGCCCGGCTGTCGGCCCAGCGGTTTCCAGCGCACCGCCCTTGATATCCAGGTAAGTCCAACGCACCCATAGTGATGCAGATCTTCACCAGCGCCCGGCTGTCGGCCCAGCTGTTCAACGTGCTGACGGTGCCGGGCTAGACCTACCCTGAGACGGGCTCCGCGCACCGCCCTTGATCCGCCCGGCTGTCGGCCCAGCTGTTCAACGTGCTGACGGTGCCGGGCTAGACCTACCCTGAGACGGGCATTCGATTGGTTTCCAGCGCACCGCCCTTGATATCCAGGTAAGTCCAACGCACCCATAGTGATGCAGATCTTCACCAGCGCCCGGCTGTCGGCCCAGCTGTTCAACGTGCTGATGGTCCCCTTGATATCCACCCCATAGTGATGCAGATCTTCACCAGCGCCCGGCTGTCGGCCCAGCTGTTCAACGTGCTGACGGTGCCGGGCTAGACCTACCCTGAGACGGGCATTGGATTTGTTTCCAGCGCACCGCCTTTGATATTAAGTTGAGTCCAACGCGCCCGTAGTGACGCAGGTCCTCACTAGCGCGCAGCTGACGGCCCAGCTGTCCAACGTGCTAGTTTCCAGCGCACCGCACTTGATAACCAGGTGAATCCAACGTGCCCATAGTGACAAGTCCATAAACATAGGATACTCTTTATCCCGAAAATGAATGTAGTTTCCTTGGAGGACTGGTGAAATATTTAATTACAGTATGCGATCCAAATAACTTAAGACTTTTAATCTTTGGATACCCTTGAATGTAAGGCTCATCGTAATCATGGTGATATCATATCGCATGCATAATAAAGTCTGATTCACTAAAAGAAATTAAAGAAAGTGGGTGCCACTTTCTTATAATAGTACAAATCATAAAAATAGAATGTGTAGAAAAAAATACACAAATTTTTAATTAAATTTTAAATTTTCTTACTGTTCCTTTTTCAAAACTCTCAAAACTCATTCCCTTTCCTCCACCAGGAAGGAACTCTTAATTCCGTCTCCCTGAACTTTTATCTCCTACACCAGACCCCTATGACCCTTGTGGCCGTCTCATTTTTAAGTTGCAATCTGTGACATCCACACAACTTTAAATATTTTTCTAATACGTGTTGTTGCGGACAGGGAGCTCTGCTGCGGCACGCACGTGCCGAGTGCGGGAGCGCTTGGCGAGGTGTGCGTGACGCAGGTGAAGGGCGCGGGCGGCAACTCGCCCACGCTGCACGCGCTCACGGGGGACGCGGCTGCGCAGGTACGCTACTCGCTATACACTGCTCTTTCGGTGTTACTGTAACGCCTTTGACCTGAATGGGCTCGGGTAGGGGAACTCGAGTCTGATAATGGGTCATCTGGCCATGTAGGCATACAAGGCAATTCAATATTCATTGGCTATCTGCTATTACATTGCTCTTTCTGTCTTCCTATTGCGCTTTACACCTTTGGGCTGAATGGTCTCAGGCAGGTAAACTCAGTCCGAATATACAACAATGGCATAATACAACAGGATAATTGAAAATTCAAAATCATTTATTTCAAATTGCCAGTTTTACAAGCAATTTTGAAACATCATGTCTGTCAGTACGTAGTGACTTATATTACAGTTACAGAAATGACGGCAGAATGTGATAAACTAGATTTTTTTGAGTGCTTTAGAGTTTATCTATACTAATTTTATTACTAATTTAATACTAATTTTATCTATAACTAATTATAAAAAGGTAATGTTTGTAAATTTGTATGTTTATATGTTTGTAAATGGGTTTGATGGGATAATCGGATCGGAACTATGCTATAGAATGCTACGTTATCGAGAAGTGTCATAAACTTATATTATATTTGTGCTATATATATATACCGAGTTGTCATAATTTTTGAAAATAAACGTAATATCAAAAATTGCGTAGCCGGCGGAATCCGAACCCACATAGATCTCTTTGACTGTCGCGGTCAGAGCGTTCTACCAACTGAACCACGGATCCTCTACCGTCAGCTCGAAAATTATGCATAACACGTTTTATTTATTACAACAGGTGTAAGGCCTGTAATGCCTTCTAGTATCTACACTTTTGCATGTTACAATACAACAGACATTATGTTTGTTTATGGAGAACCGAAACCTTCCCCCAACATTCGGTGAATCCATGGAATGTCTCGTAACCTGCAGGCGCGGGAGTTGTTCTGCCGGGCACACAAACTCGCGGAGGTGATAGAGCTGGCCGACCCGGAGCGCGTCAGGGAGGAGGTGGGCTCCATCAAGCGCGAGCTGTCCGAGCTGACGGGCGGGGGCGGCGCGCCTTGCGGCGAGTACGCGGACTGCTTGCAGCTGCTCGTAGGCTTGACCAAGCGGGCCAGCAGCAACAACAACGATGTGGCTTTGCAGTAAGTGTTCAGAGATTTTTTACAATCATGTCGGGGTCACCAATGTAGGGATTTTGTTGAACGTAAAGCTGAGAGACTCGGAACAGGTGATGCTCGAAGTGAGCTCCATCCAGCTCAAGCAGTCGAAGTTGGTGGGTTCAGCCGGACTGTTTGCAGCTGTTCGTGAACTTGACCAAGCGGGCCGCTACTAGTAACAACGATGTAGCTTTGCAGTGACTGTTTGTTTGCTCCTTCTATTTTGGTTTGAATATGGGCATTTGTTTCGAAAAAGATGTACTTTTTACAATAATTTATTTTAACATTGCATATTAAAGATCTATCTAAAAGTTTTTTTTAAATATTTATTAGAACATAACCATATTACAATCCTAACTTAACCGCAGTTCGTAAGGTTGTGTATATATGTTTCTTCGTTTTCTCTACATGAGATCTCTTTAGTTAACATACGCCAATTGATTAAGAATCTCACGTAAAGAAAAGAGCTCATCGTCACCCAAAAGCTGCAAAACGAATAAAAAAACAGCGCTCTTGTCACCTTGTGATAGGGCGAAAGAGAGAGCGGTATTGCTTAAGATATCCTCCGCTCAGCATTGCGCCACTAAAACATGGGAGCATAAGTAATTACAAAAACTCGACTATGGAGGGTAGAGGAAAGGAGGATCATCTGTGTATATGAAAAAGTGTCCGTCAAAATGTATTAAATTAGGATGGCGCCACAGTTGCATCAAAGTAACTCTCAAAAGAAGCGCCAAATATTGTTAGAGTATATTTTTTTTGTTTTGAGATTTACGTCCACTTGGACAACTTTTCACAACACAAATTTTACCCATAACTGTTCTGTTGTTCACTCACTTTTTCATAAAATTAAATGATTATATATCAATAACCGTACTATTTACTGTTTACGAACTAAAATTACTCTAAACGCACGTTTGGTTATAATTCTGTAAGGTTATATTTACCACAATATTTTGTACAACGTAAGTTGTTGAAGTTCTCAATAATTAACTACTTTAGTCGATAATGACATTAAATTTTTTAACTCTGCATACTTCAATTCATCTACGATTGCTACATTCATACCATACCCTGTGCGTCCACTAGCGCGATTGTGGAGGATTTTTGAACTGTTATTTAACGCATACAACTGGACACTTTTTCAACTTTTCTCCCATATAAGATAACTCTCCTTTCCTCTACCCTCCATAAACTCGACATTATTTAACATGCAACCAGTAAAAAAAATTCAAAAAATTCAGGCCACTTGCTAAGGCGAATGGTATAGATGTACATGTAATTGCAGCACCATAGCGCAAGCGGAGATCGTGGAAGCTTGCGAAGAAGCGCAGCGCAGCGGGCGGCGCTTCGCGGTGCACTTCCTGCGCTGCTCCTACCTCATGCCCAGCGAGGCGGTGCGCGCCGCCGTCGCTGCCGCTCGCCCGTTGCCCGCGCTGCTGCTCGGCTGCGCGGGCGGCACCGTCGTTGCTGCTGCCCGAGTTCCGCAGGTAAGAGTGTAGCATTTCACCGATTCGGTGCCGCCCGCACGCTGTCTGCGCTGCTGCTCGGCTGCGCAGAGAGCGGGCAGGCGGCACCGACGTGGTAACATTCGGCTGTAAACCGTGGAATGCTACAGCGACACTTTTGACTCCTTAAGTCTGACTTTTAGAACTTGGGTGATCAGTTCTCTGATGTGCTTACTCTTGCAGTCAAAGCACATGCGAAAACTATCAAAATAGGGTAGTTTAGCCACTGAAACCGAAGTACCCTTTAAAGGTACACATACAGCACACACACATATAGCACAAGTTAGCACATCGTCTTGGTGGTCATATGGGATGACGGCAGGTGGGCGAAGCTTAAAATCGTTTCGCTTTCGATCTAAGTCGAGTCTTCGACATGTCCAGCGAAGACACCCAAACGATGACACTAATAATGATATGTTCCAGGAAATGGTAACAACCAATTTTACGGCGGAGAAGTGGTTGTCATGTTTGCTGCCCATCTTCAGGGCGAACATTCTGCCGCCCGCCGAAAATCACAACGCGCTCACACACGCGGAGATGGCTGACACTAAGGTATGTTCAGTTTTACGGTGGAGACATGGTTATATTGGCAGAAGACTCACTCTGAATGGCCATCTGCAGAGTGAGCATTCTGCCGCCCCCCAAAAACCACAGCGATATATAATATACCGCTCTATCGCCCTAACGCAATGAAAAAGAGAGCGATATTTTTGATAGCCCATTATTGAGCGATAAAACGACTTCAAAAAAGGAGGGTCTTAATTCGACCGTATATTTTTTATGTATGCCCGCGAATAACTTCGTCGTTTATAAACCGATTTAGACGATTATTTTTTTGTTGGAAAGGAAATAGTCCGGTAGTAGTACCATGACAAGAAAATCAGGATCTGATGATGGGATCCCGAAGAAATCGAGGGGAACTTTCGAAAATTGTAGGGACAACTTGTACATTTGTTAATTTTTTCGTTAAAAAAATTAATGCACTACAATTTATGGAGGATAGATGTAACCGAAATACAGATGAGGGAACTCCTCAACGATTTACTGCAGATACCTTGTTATTGACACGATATATCTTAGTGTGCATCTTGCTTCATAAAGTAAACAAAAACAATGATGTTAACTGGTATCGTCAGGTGAGTCTCATCAACTGCGAGCAACTAGTCCAGGACGCGATGCGCGTGGCCATCAAGTACGCGCAGGCGCACTACAGGCACGCGGAGCACGACGCGCGCAAGGACAGGCACAAACAACAAGAGCGCGCGTAGACAAACCCTCATGCACTAGGTTGATATTGTAGAAATAAAAAAAATACTTCTTAAAAAATTGTTCCTAAAATTCAAATATGTGACATATTATACACGAGAGAACACCTGCGGTTCCACCCACATAGTTCTTGTTCCCGTGGGAACTTCAGAATAAAATGTGGTTTGTGTTATTCTGATATGTAAGCTATATTATTGTGAAGTTTCATCAAAATCCATTCAGTAGTTATTGCGTGAAAGAGTAACAAACATCCATAGATTTATGTAATTGTGTTAAGTGGACACGTCTTTTGTTTGATTAACGTATTAGAAACTCAAATAATAACAAAAATCTGTTATGAATACAAAAATGTTCATAATTATAACATTGGCCATTTTAGGTATATAGGTATATATGCCAACTATTATTTGTAAATATTGTAAATCTATACCTCATAAATTAATTCTTTTTATAATGCAGTGATTGTATGAAAACATTGTTGAAAAATATTTGGGTTTTGTGAGGATAAGAATACTGTCCCCTCTTATAAATGGGGGGAGGCCTGGCTCTTAAGTGGATTGTTAACAGGCTGATAGATATTCAAAAGATTTTTAAATTGTTTACAATTTAAAGTTAAAAATACATTGTAATGTATTCAAATGTAATGCCAACTATTGGATTTACGGAAGTATTGATTGTAAATTATTTTTCTAGTCGGATATGTTAAATTGAATAAAACAATTTTATTTTTATAATAAAGTAGTTTTATTTACAAAAATATGTCAAATCTTCACCACCCTTTCGTTTTGCAATGCTTTGGCAAATTCTTAATGTAACGAATCTGTTTTAAAATGTTTAAATTTAACGAAATACAATTTTTCATGGATAAACCTAACCGCCTATTTTAATTAGCAGATGCCCGCGACTTCACTCGCGAGAAAAATAATGTATGTATAGTGTAAACTTCAGAGAGCATCAAAATATTGTACGAGATCCTTATTTTTAAAGGAAGAATGGGTATAACAGCTTGCTAATTCTAAAAAAGATGGATATATGCCATCTCGGCCATTTTTGTAGTCATACCCTACTTTTATCATATTTGGGCCAACTTGCACAAAACCTTATTGGTGCTAATTGCTAAGTAATAGTCTAAGATCCCACTGCTCGATTCTGTTTTCCAAATAAATTTTGTCTTTTTAATGGAAATAATGAAATTAATTGAAAAATGCTTGAAAGTTTTCCGTTCAATTCAGTTAATAGGCAACCTTGGTGGCCCCCTCAACACCTGCGGAATCAAGCACTGGAATCTCGTAGCGTGCTTACTTTAAAAAGGTATTGTTTATTCAATCTATACCTTTCACGTTTTGAAAGTTGGTGTACGAGAAATGTATCAATTATAACTTATGCAGTATTATCACACATTGAAAAAGTTCATACATACTACTTAACAAATTTATCTGTATATTACATAAATCTTTCGACACACAATCGATTCAGAGACTTTTGCAAAAATAATATTATCTCAATCTCACTCGAGTATTGATATAACTCATTTTGTCTCCCAGCAGGCTTAAGATGCGTCACTAGACATATATTGTGTAGAGAAAGACGACCAGTAGCAGCTAAATCGAAGACATCGCTTTCTCTTGTTGCGATGGGATAGAATGAAATTAATGTTAAAATAAAAAAAGGCATTTTGAAATAATATTTAGGACAAGACGAATCAAACAAGTCCAAACCTGATAGGGGTTTGTCGCTTCATTAAAGAATTCCTATGGCAACCTTCCAGCTCCAGCATCAGATCAAAACCACGTTGTTATAATATTGCATTGACACGCGATTACGCATGCAAAATTTCAGCCCAATCGGAAACTGGGTAGTGAGTCAAACTTTAATAACAGACAAACAATGGTGATTATGAAGTAAATTAAATACCAAAACGAGGATTGCAAAGAGACGTGAGAAGGCGATATTTTCTATTTCACCGCTATTAGCCAATTATCGCCGATATTTTTCTCTACACAAAATGTGTCTAGTGGCGCATCTCAGGCCTCCAGGGCAGGTGCAGCTAGTGGTTGTCCATGTACTGCAGGTCGGAGAGCAGCAGCACGGTGTTGGGCAGTGGGCGCGGCTGCGGCGACAGGATGGTGAGGGTCTGGCGCTCCGCGTCTACTGCCGTACTGGAACGCACATACAAAGAGTCACATCTAACTATATAAATAGAATTTAAATTGTATTTTAATGCGCACATCCTCGGTGTGCAAGAGTGTATTAGTCAGGGGAGGAATGCGAAAAACATTAGCATTGCCACAAATCATAGGAATTTGATACCCAGACTAGCTTAGAACTCAGCAAATAATATTTTAACAGACACTGGGTGTTTTTGTATCTAGGGGACCCTGGGTTGCGATAAGCCCATATGTAGATCCGGTCATAGTATCAGTAGAGACTCACACGCAGACGAACCCGGCGAGGTTGCAGTGCAGCACGTGGTCGTCGGGCCCGCCCGCGAACGACACGGCCAGCACGCGGTGCGCCAGAGCACCCGACGGCCACACGCTCACCAGCTTCGTGAGCGCGTCCTCGGCGCGCATGCCCAGCGGCATGCACGAGTCGGGCAGCGACGGCGCGCCCACCTGCCGACAAGCGAGTGAGACAAGAGCTCGTCGAGAGATGTACTGCTACCAAACAGCAATACTGTTTTTTAAACTACATCAAAGACACGAATATCTTAGCATTCCATGGATTCACCGGGTACCGGGTCCATGCGGCAGAGAGAAAAACGCCGAACGAAAAGGCTTAACATCTCGCTCAGCTCGTATTTTTCGTCCAACCAAATTCACGCCACGCTCTGTTGGATGTCGGTCTCTTTTTGAAGTTTTTTAACCGACGAAAAAAACCGGAGGAGGTTCTCAATTCGACACGTATATTTTTTTTTTTTTTATGTATGACCACGCATAACTTTTTACAGTGTTGTCCGATTTTGATAATTCTTTTTTTATTAGAAAGGGCATACATCCAAGGTGGTCCCATTGTCCGCTTGTTAGGATCTGCTGATGATCATCATCATCATCATCATGATTATCAGCCAATGGACGTCCACTGCTGGACATAAGCCTTTTTTAGGGACTTCCAAACACAACGATCCTGAGCCGCATGAGCCCAGCGGCTCCCTGCGACCCGTTTGATGTCATCAGTCCACCTGGTGGGGGGTCGACCAACTCTGCGCTTTCCGGTGCGGGGTCGCCATTCTAGCACCTTCGGCCCCCAACGTCCATCAGCTGTTCGAACCACGTGCCCCGCCCATTGCCACTTCAGTTCTGCGACTCGCTGAGCTATGTCGGTTACTTTGGTTCTTCTGCGGATCTCCTCATTTCTGATTCGATCACGCAGAGATACTCCGAGCATTGCTCTTTCCATCGCCCGCTGAGTGACTCTGAGCCTTCTTATGAAGCCCGCAGTTAGCGACCAAGTCTCGGATCCGTATGTCATCACTGGCAACACGCACTGTTCGAAGACCTTCGTCTTCAGGCACTGAGGAATTTTGGACGAAAAGATGTCACGCAGTTTCCCGAACGCTGCCTAACCGAGTTGGATTCGGCGGTTCACCTCTTTCTCGAAATTGGACCTACCTAACTGGACCATATGCCCTAGGTATATATACTCGTCTACAATTTCGAGTGCAGAATTTTTAACAATAACTGGGTGGAGCGAAACATGAGCATTACACATGATCTTTGTCTTGCTCATGTTCATTTTAAGGCCCACCTGTTGAGAAACTCTGCTGAGGTCATTGAGCATATTATTAAGGTCATCTAGAGATTCTGCCATTATCACTACATCGTCGGCAAACCGCAGTTGAGTGAGGTACTCGCCATTGATGTTGATGCCAAGTCCGTTCCAGTCCAAGAGCTTAAAGACGTCTTCCAATGCGGCGGTAAATAGCTTCGGCGAGATAACATCTCCCTGTCGCACTCCTCGCTGCAATTGGATTGGCCTCGTAGTCTCATCCTGTATACGGACTGACATGGTGGCGTTTTCGTACAGGCACTGCAACGCTTGGATGTACCGGTAGTCGATTCGGCACCTCTGCAATGACCTTAACACAGCCCAGGTTTCCACCGAATCAAAGGCTTTCTCATAGACCACAAACGCCAAGCAAAGTGGCCGGTTATACTCTTCGGTCTTTTGTATAACCTGCCGCAGCGTATGGATGTGGTCTATGGTACTAAAGCCTTGTCGGAAACCGGCTTGTTCGGGAGGCTGGAAGTCATCAAACCTACGAGCGAGACGATTCGTGATGACTCTGGAGAACAACTTGTAGACATGACTCAGCAGCGAGATAGGTCTGTAATTCTTCAGCAAGGTATTGTCACCCTTTTTGAAGAACAGAACAACCACGCTCCTGTGCCACGCCTGAGGCGTCTTGCCCTCGTGAATGACGGAATTGAACAATCGCTGAAGGACTTCAAGTATCGGTTTACCACCCGCTTTCAGGAGTTCTGCTGTGATTCCGTCATCACCTGGCGCCTTGTTGTTCTTTAGGTGTTCGAGAGCCATACTAATCTCGTCTAGGCTGACGTCCGGGATATCTTCGGTATAGTGTCGGGTCAATTTGGCTCTGGGGTCTTCAGCCAAATTGTCAACAGGCTTTTGAGTTGACGTGTATAACTGTCCATAGAACTTCTCGACCTCACCCAAGATCTCGGGCTTGGAAGAAATGAGATTACCGTCATCGGTCTTCAGACGCGTCAACTGACTGCGTCCAATAGACAGATCTTTCGCGAACACTTTCGAGCCACGGTTGTGTTTTATTGTATCTATGATACGCTCGGTGTTATAGCGGCGTAAGTCACATTTCTGCGACTTAGAGATCTGTCTATTGATACGTCGGTAGTTCAGAGCGTCCCCTGAAGACTGTAATCGCATTCCTTGTCTTTCCTCCATGAGCTTGAGTGTTTGGTCAGAGAATTTCTTGTTGGTTTTTGGGCGGTGGGTCTTATAAAACTTAGACCCAACCGAATGGACAGTTTCCACTAGCCTGTTGTTCAGATCGTCCACATCAACACAATGTGCTAGGCAATCGAAACGGTTCTGGAGTTCCAGTTGAAAGCTTTCGGGGTTTTGGATGTGGGCACGAGTAGGTCGGAGCGTTGACTTCACCAGTCGGTACCGTTCAAGCTGTACATTGATATTCAACGTGCCTCTTACCAGTCGGTGATCGCTACCGGTTTTGACCCTATTGATCACAGAGACATCGTTGAATATATGCCGTCTGGTCGACAAGATGAAGTCAATCTCATTTCTCGTGGAACCATCGGGGCTCAACCAGGTCCATTTCCTATGTGGTGGCTTCTTGAAGAAGGAGTTCATCATAAAGAGGCCCTCCTTCTCCATGAAGTCAGCCAACATTTGGCCCCTGTGGTTCCGTTGTCCATAGCCAAATTGCCCCACTCTCAACTCTGAACCACTCCTCTCGCCCAGCTTTGCATTGAAATCCCCCATAACAACATTGTAGTAGGAGTTCGAAGCATGCAGGGCTCTTGAAATATCCTCATACAATACCTCTACCTCCTCGTCGGGTTGTGCCGAGGTCAGTGCGTAAACCTGTATAACCTTCAACGAATACCGTTTGGTAATTCGGAGGACAAGGAACGCTACCCTGCTCGACACACTCTCGACTCGTACAACATTGTTAACGAGGGACTTGTGAACGATAAACCCAACACCACCTTGGGACAGATGTTCGCCCTCCCGGTAGTATAGTAAATTGCCGGAATTCAGGATTATCGAGTCCTCGCCCTCTCTTCGGACTTCAGACAATCCTATAATGCTCCAGCGCAACTTACTTAATACTTCTTCCAGTTCGATCACCTTTTCGTCAGTCCTCAAAGTGCGTGCGTTGAATGTTGCCAGGTCCAGTCGTCGGGGTTGGCAGCGGAATCTCTTCCGGAGATTCTTGACACCCCTTGCCCCGCCGTTACCATGACCGCTGCCAGAGCCAGGAATAGCGGGGCTGCCGGGGACTAGGGGCTGTTTTCTTGGACCGTCTCCCATAAAAGAAATGCCCTATAGTGACCACGCTGGGCAGGCGGGTTGGTCACCGCAGAGCTGGACTATTCGAACCAGTGTCACTGCTGCCTGACACTGGCCTCATTTTGTAGTCCAGCCTATTTGGAATGGTTATACCGCCATTCATCGGTCGCCAGAGCCTCGTCGGTCCATCTGCAGGGTGCACCGCGAGCAGGTGAGGTTGACATTTGGGGAGGCCGACTGGAACTATCATCCCCCTTACACCCGTTACACTGCTGATGATATCCTGGGGAAATTGAAGGAACTCTTAAAATTTTGGAGGCACGCTTACAGCGATTTCGGTTTTTGACTCGGTATCGGTAGCTTTTTGGCTACTAGTGCTATATAATATACTATGACAGTATAGTACGAGTACGCTACGTGGCGATAAATCACTAAAAAGTAAGAAATAAAAATTTTTAACAAAAAATAGAACCGACTCCAAACGCACTAAAAAGTAAAAAATAACTGTGTAATTTAGTTGCTTTGATTTACTTAAGCATATCTATGAAGTCGGTGCCAGCCAAGTTTAAGGAACATTTATTTTACGTAGTAAAGCAGTTTTTGAAGTTTTCTATACAAAATATCGAGTCATGTCGCGCGACCTCGGCTGTGGGTGGAACCTTTAAATTTTTTTAGGATGTCTTATGACAAAAACACATCTAAAGCATTTTTATTATTAGGTATTCTTATGAGAAAGGGAACTAAAAGGCAAAATTGGTACCTTATAAATCTTCAAGTCGGCGAACTTGACGTCGAAGGAGTGCGGGTAGTAGGGCGTGCGCTTCCCGTAGAAGTACTCCCGTATGCGAGCATCGCGAGCCTCCGCGCGCTGGCTCGACGACCTTTCCACCACCTGCGGATATTTAACAAATACTAAACTATGGCTACGTCGACCACTAAACTTGCACGGCCTCCGAGGCGTAGTATTCTTAGTTTTAGATTTATTTATTTGAGATCTAATAATAATTTATCAATGACATATTCAGATTATTCTCTCATTTATTTTACAATTATTTTTTAAATTTTTAACAGTGCTTATAAAATTAAAAAAAAAAACACTATTAAAAATTTATAAAAAATCCATTCCGCTTGCTGCGAGGCCAGGGTCCAAGCAACCGGTGGTCAGGGCTCCTCACAATACGCGCTGTTTCAAGAATTACTGTTTTCTGTATCCGACCCTTGATCCAACAAATAAGCGAAAGCTTTTTTAGATGATTGTTATGATAAATCAATATAATACACTTTGGCAACACTGGTATTATAGTCTTTAGTTATACTTAGTCCACATCTGTGTGTGCGTCTTCGTGTAAATTAAGTATCAAGTTAATAAAATAAAACTGCAAGCCTATCTAACTAGTTTTACTTAATAAACGTACAATGACATAGAGAGAAAACCATTTATGCATTATTACGTGATACGATACGTGAGGCTGACGGAAAGCGAAAGCGACCTACAAAATTTACTACTATTTACTCTCGTTTGGTATCCAAAAAGTTGTGTTGGTGGTTATGTTTGTAGAAACCGAATATCACAAGTTAGGTATGAAGATGCTGATGGTATCACTCACCCCTCCACTCTTGGGCAGGTATACAACTTTGACAAACTTTGGCATATCCCTCTTCAGTTCATTGTATAGTCTTTCGTTGTCTAATACTAAGATTACATCTACCTGCAACAAATTAATAGTTGGAAGATCCGTCAAGTGTATCGATGGTCGCGTATTGATTCAAGCTGCAGCGCGCGTCTAGACTCCAGTCAATTTCTGCATTTAGCATAATCAAGTATCTCCACTGAAGTCACATCTAATTTAGGACTCTGAATGTAAAATCAAATCTTAGAGATATTACGTTGACCGACAATGCGTTGACGGAAGCGGAACAGACACTACGTTAGACGCACTAACGCATCATCGGTTAAGTGTGAAATCTTTAATTCAATAGTTAATTTTTTGTCTGTTCTGCCGTAACGCGGTGGATGATACGCCACGTGTCAAATGTAAAGAGACACAAAATTTAAAGATTTATCAAATTGGGAGGAGCGGTTTAGGGTGCCCGGACCCCTAAAATCTACTACCATGTTTCAATGCGTTTCTCCATTCTACTGACTTTCATGATAAAACCAAGGTTATATAAACAAGAGTAACCAAGACTTGCCTCGAACGCCTGAGCGGCGTGAGTCAGCACTTTGTAGCCTGCACCCTTCACCCAACCACATGTGTTTATTATCACGCCTGATGTTGACGCTGAAAATATAATAATAAAAAATATTCTTTAATATGAATTAGCTGTGCCACGCGATTTTACTCACGCAGATCCCATTCTTGTGGGAATATCGTGTTAATGTAGCCCACAGCTGTACCAAACTGTAATAGATCTGTTTAACCCTTGAGCCACGAAGGTTTCTACCATTTTATATTGTGCTCGATAGAGGCGAAATACAAAATATTCGCCGTCTTTCGTCCCATCGCAACAAAAGAGAGATTTCTTTTATTTTTGATTTCGCTACATTTTTCTACATTACATGGCTGGGATACAATATCCCATTTTGTTTGTATGTCCTGCAAATGGTTATATTCTTTTACAGGATTTTCACTTTATATCAGGTGGACCATATCTATACTAATATTATAAAGAGGTAAAGTTTGTAAATAAAGTTCTGTCGGGGCTAATCTTCGGACTACTGATCCGATTTTTAAAATTCTTTCACCAGTAGAATGCTACGTTATCGGCGAGTGACATAGGCTATATTTTATATTTGTATTGTATATATTATTATATAAGGATATTATAGAGATAAGATTTTGTCTTTTACAGTATGTCAATTAGTTATATATACATATAAGCTATACACATCAGCTTGCCATAAATATATATTGTTAATGTTAATGTACTGTAATATCGTACAATGTTTAGTAAAAATGTAGATCTTTAGTACACGGGACGGGACGGAGGATATTGCTTTACAGGAAACTATAAAAGAATTTAATTGAGAGGGGTAGTGGGGAAAGAGCACACTTTATATTAAAGTCTGTCTTTAAAATTAAAAGGGTACCTATGAGGTTTTCACATGGACGAAGTCGTGGGCGACTGCTATAATGACGCAGGCAAGCGCTAAGAAACGTTTTTTCTAATGCTCACCTCCTTAAGGGGTCAAAAGGGAGTTCAAGTCTACACCAAGTTTCAAGTCGCGGGCGTCTGCTAGTTTTATATATTTTAATATATAGTATAGCCATACCTTTCTTATTATTTTCGCAACGTTCAGCAATGACTTCTGCTAGCCGAGACACAATAGTTTTGTACAGCTCCAAATTTTCTCCAGGGCTCTTGTGTCCGAAGTGGTAGACTAGAGGGGCTTGCTGACTGAACCCCTCCTCGATGGATGCAGGCCTCTCTACCAGCAGTGCTCCTGGTAGATAGAATGATATCATCATTCTAATAGTTGTACACAGAGACTACATATCCTGCCATTTCCCCTCTCAGTTACATACCTACATAACATCACACCTTATTTCCGTAGGAGTAGGTAGAGACCACATCCCTTCACTTGCCACGGTCCTTGCATACTTCCTTAGCTTCTTCCACTCTCATTAATCCTTTCCTACAAGTTTGTACCTTTATTCCTACATACATACTGCCCATTATTGAAATGGTCTAGGAATATTCACCTAATCCTTCCCTATTTAATCTATATTTACTATAATTTTGATTTTATCAATTTTTTTTAAACTGTAGTAGTATTTGAAATGTTCAATACTAAACTAACAACAATATTTTTAACATCAACAGCTAATTTAGCTTTTTATATTAAGTAAAGAATGGTATGTCAATAATATTTTACTCCTTAAAACATTTTCATCAATAAGTTAGTTTATTTGCATGCATATTATTTCTTCCTTTAAAATTCTACCTAATGATATAATATTATGCCACACTCAGCCCTTATACACTCACCAACAGTGCCTGGTACACTGATATGCCCCTGCCCAACATCCAAATCTACAAATATAGGGCGTCTGCCCATCCTCACAGCATAGTTAAGCAGTATCCTGACCAGTGTAGATTTGCCAACATCGCCAGGGCCAACCACCATAGTCACTGGGCCTCTTGTGTTCTCCTGCTCTGCTGCTACTCTCTGCTGTTCTAATGCTGCATGTACATTAAGGTATACTACCTAAAAAGTTTATATTTTATATTTATAATAGTAATAACTGCTTAGTTATTTCAGTGCTTATTAGCTTTGGATTACTCGAGTACTAGCTGAACTTGCATGGGCAAAGGACAATTTATCCATGAGGACAGTCTAGTTCTATCCACCCTTTGAGCACAGGCTCGCTTGTGAAAATAATATCCCTATTGCATATGGTCATACTATGATGAGGGATAAGGTGGAAAAGATATTCATGCATAATGTCAATTTATTTTTCTTTCCCTTGTGGCATTTATCCCTCCTGGGTAGAGTTATGAATTATTATTTATTTAAATAATAAATAAATATTATATGTAATTATTATATTTAATTTAGAAATTAGTTTATGAATTATTTAATTTTATGTTATATTAATTATTATTTAAAACTTTGATTACAAAAAAATTAAAATTATTGTAATAATATTAATTAAAATTTTTGTAAAAATATTGTAATTATTGTATAAAAAGTAAAATTATTGTATACCTTTTTCCCTGTTCTCAGCCTAGGGAATTTGGCGTTATTACTTGTTACACTTCCCTTTCTACTCTCTCATAAGTCAAACTTTAAAACCAGCCTATCTAATTGCAGAGCCAGACCTATCTCATTATGCCCAGGCTACACTCATCTCCCTCTAATGAATGTTTAGGTTTTTTTATAACATTGTATATATTTTATAAGAACTAAAGAAGACTATGTTCAAAAAGGACACTTATTGGTGATTTCTACTTAACAATTTTGATAAAAAAAAGCCTGACAACCTGCTTTAGAGCAGCAAGGTGAGCTCTCCTAAGAGAGAGGCCTGACCCAGTAGCTGGCCGTTAACAGGCTGATAATGAGACTTAGAAGATTTGAAGAAATTATACATCATATATTGTTACCATAGGTGTTTCTTTAGCGATATAGCTAACTTCTGTACGGCCTCGCAGCTCCACAGTGCAGCCGTGCCACGTGAATACAGCCACCTTTGCACCAGTGTGGAACTCATAAGGTTTTCCTTTGACTAGTTCTGTGCCAAATAACTCTGCATATCCACTTTTTACCTGCAAATATACATCATTTCTTGTAACTATGGATTATCTGTCTACACTTTTCGCGTCAAATTACTTTAACAATGTAAATATCATGTAAAACGTGGCTAAGAATTACCTCCAAAACAACTTTTTCGTTTTTAGATTCGACTTCAAAACGAAGTTCGGAGTCTGGCTCCAATTTGAACTCATGTAACTGTACTTCTGTCATTGTTTTAAAAATTATGGAACGGACACTTAAAATAAAATAATTAATAAAATAAATTAATGAAATTATTTTTGAATTGTTGCACGATGTTTTGCAAACATAACATACACCATCGACAATATTTTCATGTCAATATATTGACAATCACAGACCATAACTTGACAAAATATATAGAGAAAAAAAAACAAACCTTAGTATTATGTGAGTCAATAAAGTCAAGGAAAAACGGTCCAAAGAGCTAGAACCCCATATTAAAGCATGTTAATAAGAAAAGTAGATAAACGACGTTTTTGTTTTTGAAATATACAGAATTGACGAAATACAAAACTTGGGTATTTAAACATTTTATACGTTTATAAATAAAAAATTTATAATGGATAGTTCGTTTTTCGAATATCGCGACCAAACGGCCGTGGGAAGTGACTCTGACAGTGAAATTATTGATAATAGTTTCACCCCATCTTTCACTCCAAAAACTCCAGGAAAGAAGAACCAAACAGTGTTTGTACCTGAATCTGATGAATCCTCTGGAGGTAATCATATGTACTTTTTAAACATATACAAGTCTCAATTACTCCACGTTTGAAAAACCGTCAATACAGAAAGGTCTACAATTCGAAACTCGTATAGTGAATTGTTGTCGTACCTATAGGCGTAGCGAGGTACGGGCAGGGGGACAGGTGATCCCCTAGAAAAGCAGTCGATCACTGGGAAATTTGGAATGCTCACAAGCTTCATATCTTGCGATAGCCGCAGAGCGGGATGAGAGGAAAGTGCACTGTTGCGCATAATTCGCTTTAGTTTGTTAAAATCTCTTTGATTAAAACAATATAATCTAAGTTTTTTTTAATTTGCCTCCTCTATATGGAATCCTAGCTACGCCCTTGGACTTGCAAGCAAAAGCTTTTTACATAGTTGGAAATGAAAGTAAAGCATTAGTCATAGAAATTTAAGATTTGCCGAAGTTCATGTGTTTATAACAACAACAAAAAGGGTTATCCCTTGAAGATTTAAGCAAATTCTTGTCCACATATCTCCCTCAGGATTGTGTCTAAGAAGTTTTTTCTAAGCATGTATTCTCTCTCCCTAACTCCTGGTTTTGATGGTTTGATAGGGTATTTACATAATTTGTTATATAAGAGAAACTGTGATTTATTTTTAGATGAATCTGAGAAAGAGAATACTCCTGCAAATATATCCAAAGCAGGGAACAGAAAGAGCAGTCTGAAGCTACAACATATTGTACTGAGCAGTGATGATGGTAAGCATATACTATCACTAGAGGATGCCCGTGGTTTCACCCGCATAGTTCTGGTTCCTGTGGGAATTTCGGAATTAAATGTGGCCTATGTGTTATTCTGATATGTAAGCTATATTATTGTGAAGTTTCATCAAAATCTATTCACATTGTTTTGTAGATATTTTTGCATCAAAGAGAAATCATACATATGATCTCCTTGCGACGCTGATCATCGATTTATCAGTGAAATTTTGTAGACCATGTCCAAGACCTCATACTTGCCCTGCATACAATGACGCAACAATAACAAAAATTTTACAAAATCTTGAGTGAACCTGCCTTATGCCTGTCAATGACACAGAAATTAATTACACGTTTTGTGTATTAATTAATTGTTGTACAATTAACCCAAGTAAAAAATAGCCTTAGGCTTATTCCAGACCCTAATCTAACTGTGAATTTTTTCATCCTACTAATATTATAAATGCATCAGTTTGTGAATATGTATGGATGCTTGTTGCTCTTTTACACAAAACTACTGAATGGATTTTGATGAAACTTTACAGTTATACATCAGAATAACACAGGCTGCTTTTTATCCGGAAGTTATTACGGGAACAGGAACTAAGCAGGTGAAACCGCACACATTTTCTAGTTTTTCATATTGTTGTTGCTTTGTTTTTAAATACTGTTAAAAAATAATTAAGAAAGTTCTATAGTTTATGTTCATTAAATTTTTAGATAGAAGTAACAGAGGCAGTATCAGGAGACAGTCTAATTCTGCTAATGATGTAGTTATTTCCTCTTCAGAAGATGAGGGTAAATCTTAAATTTAATTTCTTAAATATATAATTACTGTACAAAAGCCAAACTTAACCGAGAATGCTTATCAACATACAAATTAAAAATGAAGGTAGAAATCACTAGTCATTTTACACCTAATTTTTTAAATTAACTATTTAATGATGAAGTCATGACAATAAATTAGATTGTAAGCTTAAAACTAATTAATATATTCAATATCTTTTAAATAAGATTTTATGAAAAAACAAAACAGTTTTATATTTATTAGGCACTAGCAGTCCCCCGCGACTTCGTCCGCGTGTTAACCTCTTAGGTATCCTTTTAATTTTAAAGACGAAACTTTCATATGAAGTGTACTCTTTTCCCGCTACCCCTCTCAATTTAATTTTTTTATAGTTTCCTGTAAGCAATATCCTCAGTCCCATCCTATGTACTAAAAATCTGCATTTTTGTAAAACATTGTACGATATTACAGTACATTAACATTAACAATATATATTTATGGCAAGCTGATGTGTATAGCTTTTAATAGTCTATTTCACTTTTGAGTCTAGCTTTCATAATAAACAACATAATTTACAATCCGACATGCAGATCTAGAGATAAGCCCGTTTAGACAAACGAACAAACTTTTTCGTATATTATATAAATATGGTCTGCCATGCCAAATAATTTGAAAGAAAAGAACAAAGATCGAATTATCAAAGAATATCAGTACCAAAATGTTGACCCCTATTCTGTACGTATAACATAACACGGAGGAGGTTCGCTTAATTTAAACGATATAGCGGCATTGTCATGTTTTTTAAGAAATTTTGTAATATCTCCGAAACTATATAACTAATTAACATACTATAAAAGGCAAATCTTATCTCTATAATATCCTTGCGATTATTAAGCAATCTATTTTGATAATGTTATTTCGATAAATAATTGTGGATGTAAATGAAACACTATAGTCACGTATAGCTTCTATTTCGGACTCTCACTCCATGACGCGGGCGCAACCGCGTAGCCTTCATTATTCAACTACCTACATAATAACAGATAACGATTTAAGTTTAGTTGTATAAATAATGACGTAAACTTATGCATATGAATTAAATGATTTATTACAGAGTCGCACTTTTTAGAAGTTTTGTAATATCTCCGAAACTATATAACTAATTAACATACTGTAAAGGGCAAATCTTATCTCTATAATATCCTTGTAATTATTAAATAATTTATTTTGATAAGGATTTAAGTGTAGTTCTATAAATAATGACGTAAACGTAAGCATATGCATTAAATGATTCTTTAAAACACAAAAAGTTATATATCTGCCAAAAAAATATAAAAGATAGATATATGCTATCACGGACTTTTTTGTAGAACTTTTTAAGATGTATAAAGTTTTCATACAATGTTTTCAATTATATCCAATATCTTAGGCAGTGTACGCGCCTAAAGCTAAATTTAATAAATTTCACGGTCCGACTCGCGCCACAAAAACTGTGATAACTCGGGTAATATATACAATACAAATATAAAATATAGCCTATAACACTCACCAATAACGTAGCATTCTACTGGTGGAAGAATTTTTAGAATCGGATCAGTATTTTCGAAGGTTAGCCCCGACAGAACTTTATTTACAAACTTACAAACTTTACCTCTTTATAATATTTGTATAGATAAAACATGTTGCATTTTCTACCTTCATTTTAAACACAATAATTGCTTATTTAAACGTATAGCCTGGATAGATAGATTCTTGAGTGACCTTTCATTATTTGGGCACAAGTCACTCAAAAACCATTTAATATTTTGTAGCCAATCAAATGTCTCCAGAAATAATACCAAAACGTCCCCCAGTTAAGCTCACTCCAAGATCCTCAGATTCTATCATTGGAAGAAAGAAGAAGAGACTCATGGTCCTGCTCGACTCTGAATCAGACAATTCCTTTGTGAAAGAACATTCTCGAAAGAAAAAATGTATACAAGACACCCCTGTTAAGATTGACAGTATGCGAAAAAACATTGTTCGTAATATACAGAATATGAGTATACAAAGTAATGATGCTATAAGTGATAATGATGATGATGATGAGTCTGATGATGATAGTGCATCACAAGCCAGTGAATCTGGCAAAAGTCACGAAAGTGGTAATAAAAAGAAAAGATTAGTAATAAGTGATGACAGTGATACTTCATTAAATGAAGTCAGTGATAGTGATGAACATGATCATAAAAATCGTAATGAGGGCCAAAATAATGCTCTAGAGCTTCCGATAAATGAAGGTAACAATATTGAACAGAATGTTGAAGAATCTTCTCGAAATGTCAATTTTGAGAATGATAATGATGGCAATATTGCTAGTGACAATGACAATTTAAGTGACAATGATGTTAAAGTAAATGGCAAGAAAAGTGTCAACTCAAGTGACAATGACATTGCGAGTGGCAAGAAAAGTGTCAACTCTAGTGACGATGACATTGCGAGTGGCAAGAAAAGTGTCAACTCAAGTGACGATGACATTACGAGTGGCAAGAAAAGTGTCAACTCAAGTGACGATGACATTGCGAGTGGCAAGAAAAGTGTAAACTCAAGTGACGATGACATTGCGAGTGGCAAGAAAAGTGTCAACTCAAGTGACGATGACATTGCGAGTGGCAAGAAAAGTGTCAACTCAAGTGACGATGACATTGCGAGTGGCAAGAAAAGTGTAAACTCAAGTGATGATGGCCTTGAAGAGGAACAGATGCTGATGTCGCGAGCTACTCGAATGAGTATCATGGGAATTATACCTAAAGATAATGAAAGTGACGATTCAGACTACATTGACTCTGATAATGTGAGTTTAACTAATACTTATTGTACTCATAAATTATTATTTTTATTTATTTTATTCTGCTGCGCAGCGGCTGCTGCCCACAGGCGGCTTAAGATCATTGTGTTTGCAAGTCCCTAAAAAAGGCCTATGGCCAGTAGTGGACGTCCACCGGTTGATAATGATGATGATGATGATTCTGCACAATATTGGGCAACCCTCCACTAGGTGGACTGGCGACATCAAACGTTTTGCAAATAGCCGCTGGCCGCAGGCCTCCATGGTATAGTGGTAGGCGCGGTGGATTTATGAGACAGAGGTCATGGGCTCGATTCCCGGCTGGGCCGATTAGGATTTTCTAAATTGGTCCAGGTCTGGCTAGTGGGAGGCTTTGGCCGCGGCTAGTTCCCACTCTACCGACAAAGACTAACTGCCAAGCGACTTAGTGTTCCGGTGTGATATCATGTAGAGACCAAAAGTGTCGATTTCAACCTTCCCCTAACAAGTTAGACCGCTTTTATTAGATTGCATCATCACTTACCACCATGTGTTGTTGCAGTCTATGGCTAACTTGTAATTAATTTTAAATAAGTTCTGAAGAGATATTGATTTTAACTTTTATCACTATTGGCTTTTTGCTTAATATAATCTTTAGTGAAACATTTTTAATAAATAAACTTTCTTTATTAAAAATTGCTAATATTACAGACAAACCACTCATCCCGGGCCAGTTCAATGGGAAACTTACACCATGCAGATATTGAGACACGTCGAAATACCGCGCCAGAAGAACAAACTGACGCTAACAATCTAGATTGTTCTAGACTAACATGCTCACCTATATCCAGTCCCGTACACATTACGGAATCAAACAAAAATGTTACAAATGACTCTAATAGTGCTCTGTACAGTCCAGAAATATGTAATCTGAAGACAAAAGTGAAGAGAGAAGCCAAATCATACAAAGAAAGTGTCATCGATGATGATGTTACTATCATCGACAAGGAGCCTGAAATCATTGCACTGAGCAGTGATGATGAATTTGAGGTAGGTGCAATTCCAATTCAAAATTGTTTATTCAAATTTAAATCACCATCATTATCAGCTTACTAGCAGACCACTACAAGGCAAGGCTCCTTCCTCATAGGAGTGGGAATGTGGAGCGTAGACCCACCATGAGTAGATTATGCATAGTTTGGAGGAGGCTTAGGTTTTCATTGAGATTGGTCATAAGAAAAATCCCAATAAAACCTAATTTTATCAACAATGAAGTCGCGGCAAAATAAAATAAAGAATGTCGTAGTTAACATTTCTAGGCGAAAGAAGTCGCGGGTATCCACTAGTTAATAAATAAAATAGAATTTCTGTAATAGATTAAAATTAGAAATATATATCCAAAGATTATTTACACACTATAAGTGTACGATTGTATAGTTGAGACGAATATCTTAGCATTCCATGGATTCACCGTGGGGGTGCCGGGTCCATCGCGTGGCTGAGAGAAAAACTCCGAAACAGAGCCCGAGACTTGTGACACGGGTGTAGGTTTAAGGGTACCCTTAGTGACGCGCGTCAACACTCACCTCCTCTGTTCAAGTTATTCTCCCTGCCCAACCATATTCGGAAGGACCCTACTAGTGCAGCTTTGGACACTCGTTCCAATATGGAGGTTACTGCACTTCTAGTAAGGCCAAGGTCTTTTAGCAGGTTGTAAAGAGACTTCGCTGGTATACCCCTCGCACCCACTTCTACCGCGTATAAACTAACCACATAGCCATTTTTGGTTAGTTCATTAGTAAGGTCATAGTATTTATTCACTTTGATTTGATAAAATTTCAATATTAAGATAAAATTTCAATAAGGCAGGAGACCAATCGTACAGCAAGGCGCGCTACTTCAGAGCCAGAGGGATGCAGAACTCGCCTAAGTTTAACCACTCGTTTTGCATTTCTAGGTTCATGGCATGCACTTTGTAGTTGTCGTCCTCATCTTGTTTAAGAAAAGATTTTATTATGTCTTGGTCTTCCTTTTTACGTCTTGCACCCAACCCGGTTCTGTTTACCTGAGCCCCTGCCATAAATTGTTTGTAAAATTGAAGCCTAGAGTCAAGTTTTCCGGCACCCTCGTCTTTAGAAAGTGATGCAACTAGTTCGTCCTGGGACTTATCTAGAATGTGCGTTCTGGTAACCCTGAGGTGTTTATAGAGTTCCGATGGCCTTTTTAGTTTTAACCCAAAATTATTGTAATCTCTGAATAGAGTTGAAGGGTCAGCCGAGAGTGCTAGACCAAACCAAGACTTCAATGTTTTTATGACATTTGCATCTAGTTTTGCCAGATGGGTTCTGCCAATATCATAAACGAGGAATGGCCAAGTCAGACGTGAAGTGAGATAGTTGTCATAGACCCACGCTTTTTTTATATTGTTAATGGGCTGTTGGAATGGGCTAATGGATGAAGTTATCGACGACTACCTCAAGGGATGGTGTGCGTCCTTTGTAATCAATCTTTCTACCGAGGAACTTAAAAGGCAATGCTTCAGCAATGGTGGTTACACTTTGGCCACTAATAGAGAGACCCGGATCATAAGATGTAAATTTAGTATTTCGTCTCCCCAGACATAGACAGTGACATTTGCTTGGCTTTACCCTCAGCCCACCAGTCCATGAGCAGAACTCATCCACTACATTCAATAGCTCCTGACAATGTTTTGGGTTTCGTGTCAGTAAAGCAAGGTCATCTGCAAAAGCTAAGATGGACTCTGTATATTTATTGTTAATTTTAAACCGATAGCCCCATTTCTTTTCTTGAACAATTAATTTATCTATTAGAATATTGATGACTACATTAAAAGCTATTGGGGATAAGCAGCAACCTTGAAACAGCCCCACATTGTAATGTAGGGGTTTTGAGTACTCATTGTTTACTGCTATGGTGAATTTCAATTTTGAATAGTAAGAAGTGATTAAATCAATAACTAGATCAGGAAAATTGTACCACCTCAAGGCGGAAGTCAATAGATCATGCTGGACAGAACCAAACGCATTTTCTAGGTCTATCCAGCAGATCGATTTTAATCTTTAATTGTACACCGTAACGAGGAAGAACATATAACAGAGTCAAAAGGCGGCCTTATCGCTAAACAGTTTCACCAATGTACATGGTGAATGATACATATACCTTAACGTAGTTAATTTATATATTTATTTAATTAATTTGTGAGCGTCACTAGCGTGTAGAAGTAGGTACCTAATATCAAAGTAAACAATAGTATCTTTTGAAGATTAACAATTTTTTGCATCGACAATTTCGATTTTATAACTGTAAAATAGATCAAAAAATGCAATTATGCAGTGTTATTGCTACGCATAATACTACTTTACAATGCCGTGCATTGTAAAGCATACATATACAGTATAAACATCCCGGTACCGAATTTCAGCTGTTTCATTTTTTTCTAAAAACTTATATCATTACAGAGTATTCCTAATTTGCAATAGTAGTATATATAAACCTAAACATTTCAACTTAACAAAAAATTTAATGGTAACAAATACATCATTGAGGAAACTTGTTGAGTTCAATCAAAGTACAGCAAAATTAATCATTATTCTTAGCTACTACGTTGAGATTGCGATGTGCGCGCGTCAACGGAGCCTTGTTCAGTTTTGTTTCAATGAAAACGAAACGCACATAAAATGTATAAAATATGAGGGTAGTTGTAAAATTGTTGAACAACCGTTATGTCAGATGACGTGTGATTTACACAGTTCGCGTGTGTCGAGTGGTACGTTTACTTTCCACAATGAATAAGTATATAAATAATCCATGAAATTTGTGGTAATTCATTGCGTAAACTGCAAAAATGCCAAAATACGTAAGTAATTAACTCTTCCACTAATTTGTAGAATAAAAACTTGTTGTAGAAATTAAATTGACGGATAATCCGTTATAGGTTAGGATAGATGGATTTGTATTTCAAATTCCACTTTATTATTTCCTTTCATGTTTGTTTTCGTTTAAAATTTAAATCAATGATAAATAATTAATTCAAATCTACATTAAGGCTAATTACGACGCTGTGTCGAATCACGGGCGGTGTAGGGTCCCATGGTGGCACGTGACTCTGGATTTATTTTGTGTGTTATATTTGAGTGACCCCTAGATGATTTAAAATTATAAGTAAATCGAGTGTATGTCGTAGTGATTGCCGTTAAAAAACAGGG
This sequence comes from Mycalesis mineus, assembly GCA_034621355.1. Lineage (NCBI taxonomy): Eukaryota > Metazoa > Arthropoda > Insecta > Lepidoptera > Nymphalidae > Mycalesis > Mycalesis mineus. The sequence goes on from CM067901.1 coordinate 12,924,296, forward strand.
GCTTACTTAAGTTAAGACAATACACTTTTATATAGTTTCGACGACCTGATTGCACTTTGTAAGACGTTAACCTTATATATTTAAATCTTGTGTGCATCAACTAGCACATAAAACTACCGAACTTGGACATGTAATTGCTTTTTATAAACGTTATTGTATCTATTATTGTTTATTCACGGAAGTCATTGGAAACGTGAAGTGTCCAATATAACAACGGGTTTAGGATGCTGTTGGGCTTGCCACGGTTCTGCTCAGCGTCAGAAATGATTGCGTAGGAGAGAGTAGATGATTTTTATGTCATCATAAAGAAGAGGGCCTCATCCCTCCTGGCAAGACCGCGCTCTAGCTCCAACAGTATTCTCAACATGCTAACGAGCAGACCAATTCCCCAATTCAACAGAAATTCATATCTGTTTTGGTGCGGCGGTAGTTTTTTATTTTTTAATCGACGTTACCAACATAGTTTTAAGAAATTTAGTAACTAACCTAACAATTGTGTCTCAGTTTCTTTTTTTTTCTTTTTTTTTATCGACTACAAGTTGGCCCTTGACTACTATCACACCTGATGTTAAGTGATGATGCAGTCTAAGATGGAAGCGGGATAGCTTGTTAGGAGTGGGTCGAAAATCTACACTCGTTTCGGAGTCTACACGACATCGTACCGGAACGCTAAATCGCTTGGCGATACGTCTTTGTCGGTAGGGTGGTAACTAGCCACTTCGAAAGCCTCCCACCAGCCAGACGAAGGCAAATTAAGAAAAATCTCAATCTGCCCCGCCGGGAATCGAACCCAGGACCTCCGCCTTATAAATCCACCGCGCATACCACTGCCCCACGGAGGTCGTCAAAAGTTGTGCCTTATAAAGAAATTTATTTATTATTTGTATATCTCCAAGGCACGGGGATGTAACACCACCAACTACCCGACTCCGGGCAATATATAGATGAAATAAATAAAAATAAAATTATATTATTATTTTTAAATTACTATAAATAAAATTTGTTTATTTTAGGGGAAAGAAGAAAATAGAACATCCAACATAAAAAAATCTCCCAGAGAGAAAAAATCCAAGGAGGAATCCACAAACAAGTTGAAGAGCAATAACATGACGCAGTTCCTAGCGCCGCCCAGCTACCCCAACCAGAACATCACGTACGTGAAGAAGCATGTCATGGAGCAAGAGATCAGCAAGCTCAACGGCTTCAAAGAGGATATGCAGAATATTAAGGTTAGTTCCTTATGGTTGCGCCCTCATGAGCTTATGGCCTGTGTGACGTGACTTTAAGTTACAAGTTCTGGGTCGGGCTAATTACTTTTATAATGGTACTCTGAAAATGTAATTATAATTTATACTTCTATACTAATATTATAACAGCGAAAGTTAATTTTAAAAGTTACTTAATCAAGCCTAAACTACTAAACCGATTTAATTGAAATTTGGTTTAGAGCCTAAAAAAAGGCTTGGGCTACTTTTTCGAACTATCACAAAACAGATTTTTCGCGGACAGAATCGCGAACGTCCGCTAGTTAGCTGTCAACCGCGACTTCGCCGAACAAGTGTTGGGGTATTTTTAATGCTAACTTTTATAGATTGATAAATTACTCACTTACTATAGTGCCTGCGCTCTAACATTGTGCCTGTGACATATGTATAAAATATGTATAACTTTCCGTTTCACTCTTGAAAGTTGAAGCGATTTACAAATTATGACTTAGTATTTCAGCTGTTCCAAATTCGTAATATATTAAATCGTTAATAGCTGTAGTAACTTAAATTTAAAACCGTTAAACCCAGCCAGAACGTTCTAGTCTACAAATAAAATCAAATTGAAAGAAAAATTAAGCAAAGTGTTGTAAAGTATAACGTAACGCCATAGTCGTGTCTAGTGATGGGACGTACTTCTACGATGAATAGTCGATATTTTTTTTTAATAATAAATGTATATTGTAGTACAATTTTTATTTTTAAAAAGTCTATAATTTTATACAACAACAGAACATCAGGGAAAGTTTACTCAAAAGGTTGCAAAGAAGAAATATATTTTATTCGTCTAATCTTATATCAGAATTAGGAACATTTGAGTTGTCACTAAATTCATCATCTGAATCTATGACGAATATTATTAACAACTAGCGGTCTCCCGGTATTTCACCCGCGTAGTTCCTGGTCCCGTGGTAATATCTGGATACAAATTACCTTATGTCACCCTAATGAGTCGCGCTATCATATACAAAAGGTTTTTTTTATAATCCGACTGATGACTGATGTAGTTTCAGAAACAGACAGACAGACAATAATTGAAAAAAAATGTTATTTTGGTGTATGTACGGTATGCATATATGCACAAACAGACACTTTTTGTTTTATTCACGACTTTCGACCAGCCTTCAGGTTAATCTTTGTTGATGGCCTCTTGTAACAGTGCCAATATGTAATTGGCGTTAATGGCGGTGAAGTAGGTATTAATTTTTGCGGCGTGACTGAAAATTAAATGGGAATATGGAAAAAAAGTATTTAAATTCAATCAATCAAATCATTCAATCAAATAATCAATTATTTCATAGGTAATGCTGCGTTCGCAACGCTGATGTTATAAATGCTGATTTTATAAAGGTTCAAAATAGGAATTAAAATTAAAAGCATACATGTTATTTGGGCCCAATAACATTATATCTAAGAACCAAGGTCAGACCTATTGTCATCTCTTCTAGAGCATAGGTAGGAGTTGGTGCCTTTTGACGCCGGACTAAGGCAATAAGCTCCAACTTTAACATTTTTATATCTACTCCGTTTTCCAGTTCATCAACTCGCTATTGCGGTTGGATTGGCTTGGGGTTTATTAATCTGTACCAAATGGTAAAGCGGGGCAGATTGAGATTTTCTTAATTTGTCTTGGTCTGGCTGGAGGAAGGCTATCGCCGTCGCTAGTTACCACCCTACCGACAAAGAAGTACCGCCAAGCGATTTAGTGTTCCGGTACGATGTTGTTTCATTCTACACCTAACAAGTTAGCCCGCATCCATCTTAGACTGCATCACACATCAGGTGTGATAGCAGTCAATTGCCAACTTGTAGTTGTTAAAAAAATTATCGCAGAGGCTATAGTCAATAAAAGTTTAATCCCTAGAAACTATGCATTAGTATAACCGCGATAACAAAGTCTCCTCATAAATAACGATCAAATAATAATTTGCCTTTTAAGCTAATTTTTTACAACATTAGAAAGAGCTAGATTCATGCTGCGAGTATCGTCAGCGATAAACATGAATTTCTAAGCGTCACATCCCTAGTCACTGACGTCAACGTCATACTGACAACTGTCAACCGCACCTTCTTACAGCAATTCGAGTATAGCTATCCAAAAATAAAAAATAAATCAATAATGTGGAATTAACAAGTCATAGACTTGCAATCACAAATGATGGTAAGTGATGATGAAGTCTAAGATGGAAGTGACTAACTTGTTAGGAGTAGGATGAAATCCACACCTTTATCGGTTAAGGTAGTATCAGATTAAGAAAATCTTAGTCGGCACAGCCGGGAAACGAAACCAGGACCTCCGTTATATTAATCAACTACGGCACTTAAACTTGTTTGTTTTTTTTGTGTCAGTATGTTTTGGACACCATGGACCTTTCCACGCTGCCCGATAGTGGCGACAGGCTCGTCCAACGGTTGCACTCCCTGAAGCGCGACGAAAAGAAGCAGAAGGAGAAGATCGCCAACATGGTCGTTGAGCCAGGTAAGCCGATCCGATGCTGTGGGTTATATCATCAGCAGCCAATAGACGTGCACTGCTGGGCATAGGCTTTAGGGACTTCCAAATACGGTGATCCTGAACCGCTTGTAGCCAGCGGCTCCTTGCGACACGTTTAATGTTTTCAGTCTACCTAGTGGGGGTCGACCAATACTGCGCTTTTCGTTTAATGTCGCGCGCCTGCACATTGGCACTTCAGTTTTGCAACTCGCTGAGCTATGACGGTTACTTTGGTTCTTCTGCGGATCTCCTCATTTCTGATTCGAACGATCAGCGGGCGACGCGTTGACTGAATCAGTCTTCTTATGAGGCCCGCAGCTAGTGACGCTATATGTTCTGTTAATATTTATCTTGTTTCAGAGATGCCAACTGCTGAGGACATAGGCCGCGACGGGTTTGCCCCAGCCTTAGACAAAGGTCTCACTTGGGATGACATTCAGAAGGCTAGCAACGCAGTACAGCCGAGGATGTTCGGCAAACAGGGTAATAAACCGTCAAGTTACTATAATCTTAATATGAACTTCTTTTGTGGGCTTTGTCGATATGAAGATAGGAGGCGTAAACCTTAATTCATCTAGAGCTCTCTGTTGAACATCAAATGTTACGCCACATAATTTATTAAGATTTCTGTCGAATCATATCTTTCTATCAGAGACGAATATCTTACCCGCACCCGCACGTTGGTGGATTCACCGTGCGGGTGCCGGATGCATCGCGTGGCGTGAAAAATGCCGAACACAGTCCGAGAGTGGCACGGATGTTGTAGCCTCAAGGGTACCCTTTGTGACCTGCGCCTGAATTAATGAAATTTTGTGGGGTCGAATAAATATGTCGCTATCTGATTGTGAGCATTCAGTTTCATTATTTTAGATTAAATAGATATAGTTTGATCGTGTTCAAGTGAGGTCTAGTTGGAGCAACAAAGCAGTTTTGTTTAGTCTTTTTTGTCATTTAGCAATGTCTACCCACATGGCTGAACGCAACCTGATCCTGGACCGGTTGCGCGATTTATACGAGTCCCTCGCGTCCCGGCCCAACGAGGCCTCCCTCGCAGACCAGCCGAAAGGAGTAAAAACGGAGCTCATGGAACACCAGCTCCACGCGCTGGCCTGGCTGCTGTGGAGGGAGACTCAACGACCCTCCGGAGGAATACTGGGTAAGTGGAGTGAGACCGGGAAGGTTTAGGGAGCCTGTGGGAAGAGGATATTGAAGAGTGACTAGATGTTTTTGACCAACTTTATAAAAGAAACATATATAAGTAAGAAACCGAATAGTCTGCGCCGTAAGACTAATTGACGACTACAAAATTGGCTGTGGAGTCGGCTATAACGGCTAGTTGCTACATCTCTAAAAATTAACTTTCTCTCTTAAATCATCCAATGTTCGTGTTTTTCTTAATTTAAATAACACATTAATGATGGTCTATTTTCCTCTCAGCCGACGACATGGGTCTGGGCAAAACCATCACAATGATTTCGCTGATCGTGGCTGACAAGGAGGGCTCCATCGACAGTGACGAAGATGATGATGATGATCCGAGAGGCGCAAAACGTAAGTTGTAATGTAGCGGGCTTCTAGAATGTGCGGGCTCGGCGCACTTCGTCTCAAACTTATACTTTAACAAGAATTTAAAGTATTCCGCAGAAATGCAGTTCATCTTTTGAAACTGTTTTAAACAAACAAAGGCGTATTATTTTACTATATTATAAAATATTGGATGGAAGCAGGGGTAAGAGTTATATAAAAGTTAATAATTTATTTATTTTGCTTTTCTCAGCTAAAAACTGACAAAAGCTTATGTTAACCATTGGTTATTGTAACCGAAATCTTGGTGCACACAGGCCTTAATATCCAAGTTGCGAGAGTATAGATCCACAAAGTGTGACATACAATTGTCACACTTTGTAAATGTTTGATTATGTGTTAAACGTGTGTTTTACAGTAGTTCGAGGAGGCACTCTAGTGGTGTGCCCCGCCACGCTCGTCCAGCAGTGGGCGGGCGAGGTGAGCAAGCACTGCGCGGCGCACGCGCTGTCCGTGAGCCTGCACCACGGCGCCGCGCGCACCACGCAGCCGCACCGGCTGGCGGCCAACGACCTCGTCATCACCACCTACAACATTCTGCAGAGGGAGAGCGAAAAGGTACTATAATGAACCTTATTACAAATCACTTAAGATTCACAATAGCTCGAGGCGGCACTCTAGTGGTGTGCCCCGCCACGCTCGTCCAGCAGTGGGCGGGCGAGGTGAGCAAGCACTGCGCGGCGCACGCGCTGTCCGTGAGCCTGCACCACGGCGCCGCGCGCACCACGCAGCCGCACCGGCTGGCGGCCAACGACCTCGTCATCACCACCTACAACATTCTGCAGAGGGAGAGCGAGAAGGTACTATAATGAACCTTATTACTAATCACTTGAGGTTCACAATAGCTCGAAGTCCACTCCACTACTTAGCTCCGCGTTTATGGACAGAAACAATCCGCTCTGCTCCGATGGCCACGCACTCGCACGTACGCACGCACACACACACGCAATTGTTATACATGTAACGTGCACGTGTGTTCCTCAGGGCGGCGTGCTGTCGCGCGTGCGCTGGCGGCGCGTGATCCTGGACGAGGCGCACGTGGTGCGCAACCACAAGTCGGCGACGTCGGCAGGCGTGTGCGCGCTGGCGGGCCGCCGCCGCTGGGCGCTCACGGGCACGCCGCTGCACAACAAGGACTTGGACATGTTCGCGCTGCTCAAGTTCCTGCGCTGCACACCCTTCGATGACCTCACCGTTAGTGACACTCATTTATTTATACACCACAATACACGTAGGAAATAAAAACAATACAAGTAGAATAGGCGGCCTCATCGCTTTGAAGCGATTCCTTCCATGCAACCTCAGGAATATTAGGAAAAGTGAAACAAAAACTGCAGGTGGTGTAACCGATATGCATAGAAACAGTGCGCGACATGTTCTATGTTATGTTATTCCGCAGATGTGGAAGAAGTGGATCGACAACAAGAGTCTGGGCGGGTCGGAGCGCCTCAACACCATCATGAGCTGCGTGATGCTGCGCCGCACCAAGCTGCAGCTGCAGGAGCGCGGCCAGCTCACGTGTCTGCCCGAGCGCGCCTCGCACGAGATACTGGTCACGCTCACGCAGGAGGAGATGAACGTCTACCAGAAGGTTGGAACTATCCTTTCCTATACTCCTATTCTTCCATACATTGTTTCAATATATCTCAAACAGATAAAGCAGCGTTTTTGATGCAAAGCACCAGGGCGACATAAATTTCTCCGACTTCTCCAACAATTATCGTCATATTTTTCCCAATTTACAAAAAACTTTACCAAATTATATACTGAAACCATCCTCAAGAACCACTCTCTTTCTTAGTGAAAACTGCATGACAGTTTAGTAGTCTTTGAGTTTATCGTGCACACACAGACTGACAGACGCGGCGGGGGACTTTGTATTATAATATGTGAGGATTTTGAATGACTTTCTCTACTCTAGCAGCGCAACATAGGCTTTACTACCATTTGTCGCGTCAGGTGCTGGTGTTCTCCAAGACGCTGTTCGCCCAGTTCCTGCACCAGCGCGCGGAGAAGCAGTCGGGCCTGCAGGGCACGGTGGCGCCCAACAAGAACACCGAGTACGCTAAGATGCACAAGAAGATGATCGCATTACAAGGTATCATCATCATCACTATCAGCCGATAGTCGTTCACTGTTGAACATGGGCTTCTTGGAAGAACTCCCAAACATAACGGTCTTGAGCCTCTTAATGTACTTCTCGCGAACTAACCCGCTAGTTGACTATATTTCGTTTGCGTTAATGCACTTAGCCGCGCCGCACCCGCACAACCCCGTTCCCTAACCAATTTAATCGCGCGTCGGGTTCGAAGCCATGACCTTGACCTTGTAATTTGACAAGATTTGATTGTTTAGGGGACAGGGTTCAGGCCGGCGCTAACCATATATGTTTTCTTCCATGCAGGTGCTAAACCGGTGAAGTCCCACGAGATCCTGGTGCTACTGCTGCGGCTGCGGCAGGTGTGCTGCCACTGCGGGCTCATCGCCGCCATGTTGGACCACGACAACAGCACCGAGCTGGTCGAGGATCCCGGCAGCGAGGACCTGCTCGCAGAGCTCAACAAGCTCACCCTCGAGGACAAGAAGTCCAAGAGACGAGTCAGTATTTATTATTTTACCTTTTTATTGGTCTTCACTACAAGTTAGTCCTTGACTGCAATTTGCACCTGATGGTCAGTAATAATGTGATCTATGTTTGTATCGTACCTAAAAAGATAAAATTAATACATTCTGAGGATTATGCCGAGCTATACAATTACTGCAGATCAAAGTAAAAGTTTTCTTAACTTTGGCGATTCTTAAGGAAGAATTCAACTCCATAGAAAACAAACAAAAGAATGAGCGCAGCAGCAAACTTCGCAAAGTGTGTAACATGTGTAATAAAAACAAAAATTTTTGAAGCGGGCCCACCTCTTAGGGGTAAGATCTTTTCGTCGGTTGACGACGAAAAAAAAAAACGGACGAGGTTCTTAATTCGACACGTATATATTTATTTATATTTTAATTTTTTTTTGTATGACCACGCATAACTTTTTACAGAGTTGTCCGATTTTGATAATTCTTCTTTTATTAGAAAGGGCACACTTCCAATATGGTCCCATAGTCATCATGTTTGGATCTAAAGATGATATCCTGGGAAAACTAGAAAGGGAAATTCAAAAATCAACATTAGAAGCAGTTCAAAACATTACTGCGGACGATTAGCGGCGAGAAGTCAATCATGTAAAAAGAAAAGAGCAAGAGTATTGGACTCGAGCGATGTTAGAGGATGACGACAATGACTCTTTTTGCTTCATAGTAAATTTTGCTTTTCGTATTTTTTTTCGTTCTTCTACAATACGTAATTGTGTGGGTATAAGTGAAATACTTCTATTAGTAACTCCTTTTTTTTAAAGAAAGTGATATTTTATTTCACTAAAATCTTTTTTACTAATTTTTAACAAAAAATTGAACCGACTCAAAACGCAATAAAAAGTAAAAAATAACTGCGTTAAGTTAAGAGTCGGTTCAATTTTATGTTAAACATTTTATAGAAATCTAACTGTTTTCCAAAAAGATAACCCATATTTTTTTGGGTACAGAGCAATGGCAAACAGGAGGACGAGGACGAGCCTGACCTCCCCGGGGAAGGCACGACGGCTGCCGAGGCCATCAAGTCCGTGCTCTCGTCCAACAACCCAGTGTTCAGTCTGCAGAAACAGTCGTCCAAAATCAAAGCTGTCATGGAATGCCTGAAGAAAAACGTTTTTGGTAATAAAGGTGAGTTGAGTGTTAAGAAAATAACATAAATATCGATTTTTGATACCCAAGTTACAATAACTTTAATGGCCGATTTTTATCACATCACAAGTTAGCCCTTGGTTATTAATCTAAAATAAAAGCGGGCTAACTTATTAGGAGTAGAATAATATCCACTCCTTCGGTTTCTACGCGACATTGTATTGGAACGCTAAATCGCTTGACAGTACGTCATTGTCAGTGGGGTGGTAACTAGAGGCAAGTTAATTATTAACTTAATGGGACTTTTTGAAAGGAGTCTGTTTGTTATAAGTACCCTTTACAATTTGCCATGGAAACCCATATAATTTCAAACAAGTTCAGTAAAATGCAGGTAGGCCATGCGCAGTGGCGTGCACTTCACAAATGCATAAAAGCACTGCCTGCCTACCCTGAGGATACATTAGGAGGCAGTATTTGAGAAGGGATTTTCCACTACATATAGTTAGTACCTATAGTGCTTAACCTTGTCATAAACCTTGTGCAAGCTACTGGCCATGCGCTGAATTGACCAACTAAAAAAAATATTCTCTAGGGGATAAAGCTGTGGTGGTGTCCCAGTGGACGTCGGTGTTGAGCCTTGTGGAGAAAGAGTTAAAAAAAGCCCGCATCGGATGCGTCACTCTGCGCGGCGACGTGCCGGTGACTGCGCGCGCGTCTCTCATCACTGCGCTCAATGATCCACGCTCTGACGTGCGGGTATGACCATTCCAAATTCAAGATTTCTTCATTTCATATAGGCTGACGGGCAACGCAATACGACGTTGATACCAGGGGGGTGGTTGTGTAACTTAACCATAACTCCAATTGATAAAAAATGTGTCATGTTAACGTCCGATCCTTTACAAAACTGACAGTTTGAAAAATATAAGCGCATAAAATTTGCTGCCAAACATTGACGCTCGACTTACACAATCGGGGGGTTGGAGGCGTCGCAAAGTGACAGATGGTACATCTATATCCACATCGACACTGCGATGAACTTAATGATATCAGATTTGATTGCGTCACTATGTGCAATTACGGACGCTTCACCGTGGCGTAGTTTATCATAGAACTGTAAAGCTCATGCTCTTGTGGCGTAGGGTGGGCTGGCGGGAGCGCGATAAGGACAGCTAAGCTACATCGGTGGCGAACCCGAACTGATTTGAAAATCATGCTAATTTTGTTTATTGTGAAAATAGGTAATGCTGTTGTCGCTGTGTGCTGGCGGCGTGGGACTGAACCTGTGCGGCGCTAACCACCTGCTGCTGCTGGACCCGCACTGGAACCCTCAGCTGGAGGAGCAGGCGCAGGACCGCATCTACCGCTTGGGCCAGCTCAAACTAGTCAACATCTACAGGTAACCTAGCGAAGGGCTGAACCTGTGCGGCGCTAACCACCTGCTGCTGCTGGACCCGCACTGGAACCCTCAGCTGGAGGAGCAGGCGCAGGACCGCATCTACCGCTTGGGCCAGCTCAAACTAGTCAACATCTACAGGTAACTAGCGAGGGCTGAACCTGTGCGGCGCTAACCACCTGCTGCTGCTGGACCCGCACTGGAACCCTCAGCTGGAGGAGCAGGCGCAGGACCGCATCTACCGCTTGGGCCAGCTCAAACTAGTCAACATCTACAGGTAACTAGCGAGGGCTGAACCTGTGCGGCGCTAACCACCTGCTGCTGCTGGACCCGCACTGGAACCCTCAGCTGGAGGAGCAGGCGCAGGACCGCATCTACCGCTTGGGCCAGCTCAAACTAGTCAACATCTACAGGTAACTAGCGAGGGCTGAACCTGTGCGGCGCTAACCACCTGCTGCTGCTGGACCCGCACTGGAACCCTCAGCTGGAGGAGCAGGCGCAGGACCGCATCTATCGCTTGGGCCAGCTCAAACTAGTCAACATCTACAGGTAACTAGCGAGGGCTGAACCTGTGCGGCGCTAACCACCTGCTGCTGCTGGACCCGCACTGGAACCCTCAGCTGGAGGAGCAGGCGCAGGACCGCATCTACCGCTTGGGCCAGCTCAAACTAGTCAACATCTACAGGTAACTAGCGAGGGCTGAACCTGTGCGGCGCTAACCACCTGCTGCTGCTGGACCCGCACTGGAACCCTCAGCTGGAGGAGCAGGCGCAGGACCGCATCTACCGCTTGGGCCAGCTCAAACTAGTCAACATCTACAGGTAACTAGCGAGGGCTGAACCTGTGCGGCGCTAACCACCTGCTGCTGCTGGACCCGCACTGGAACCCTCAGCTGGAGGAGCAGGCGCAGGACCGCATCTACCGCTTGGGCCAGCTCAAACTAGTCAACATCTACAGGTAACTAGCGAGGGCTGAACCTGTGCGGCGCTAACCACCTGCTGCTGCTGGACCCGCACTGGAACCCTCAGCTGGAGGAGCAGGCGCAGGACCGCATCTACCGCTTGGGCCAGCTCAAACTAGTCAACATCTACAGGTAACTAGCGAGGGCTGAACCTGTGCGGCGCTAACCACCTGCTGCTGCTGGACCCGCACTGGAACCCTCAGCTGGAGGAGCAGGCGCAGGACCGCATCTACCGCTTGGGCCAGCTCAAACTAGTCAACATCTACAGGTAACTAGCGAGGGCTGAACCTGTGCGGCGCTAACCACCTGCTGCTGCTGGACCCGCACTGGAACCCTCAGCTGGAGGAGCAGGCGCAGGACCGCATCTACCGCTTGGGCCAGCTCAAACTAGTCAACATCTACAGGTAACTAGCGAGGGCTGAACCTGTGCGGCGCTAACCACCTGCTGCTGCTGGACCCGCACTGGAACCCTCAGCTGGAGGAGCAGGCGCAGGACCGCATCTACCGCTTGGGCCAGCTCAAACTAGTCAACATCTACAGGTAACTAGCGAGGGCTGAACCTGTGCGGCGCTAACCACCTGCTGCTGCTGGACCCGCACTGGAACCCTCAGCTGGAGGAGCAGGCGCAGGACCGCATCTACCGCTTGGGCCAGCTCAAACTAGTCAACATCTACAGGTAACTAGCGAGGGCTGAACCTGTGCGGCGCTAACCACCTGCTGCTGCTGGACCCGCACTGGAACCCTCAGCTGGAGGAGCAGGCGCAGGACCGCATCTACCGCTTGGGCCAGCTCAAACTAGTCAACATCTACAGGTAACTAGCGAGGGCTGAACCTGTGCGGCGCTAACCACCTGCTGCTGCTGGACCCGCACTGGAACCCTCAGCTGGAGGAGCAGGCGCAGGACCGCATCTACCGCTTGGGCCAGCTCAAACTAGTCAACATCTACAGGTAACTAGCGAGGGCTGAACCTGTGCGGCGCTAACCACCTGCTGCTGCTGGACCCGCACTGGAACCCTCAGCTGGAGGAGCAGGCGCAGGACCGCATCTACCGCTTGGGCCAGCTCAAACTAGTCAACATCTACAGGTAACTAGCGAGGGCTGAACCTGTGCGGCGTCAACCACCTGCTGCTGCTGGACCCGCACTGGAACCCTCAGCTGGAGGAGCAGGCGCAGAACCGCATCTACCGGTTGGGCCAGCTCAAACTAGTCAACATCTACAGGTAACTAGCGAGGGCTGAACCTGTGCGGCGTCAACCACCTGCTGCTGCTGGACCCGCACTGGAACCTTCAGCTGGAGGAGCAGGCGCAGGACCGCATCTACCGCTTGGGCCAGCTCAAACTAGTCAACATCTACAGGTAACTAGCGAGGGCTGAACCTGTGCGGCGTCAACCACCTGCTGCTGCTGGACCCGCACTGGAACCCTCAGCTGGAGGAGCAGGCGCAGAACCGCATCTACCGGTTGGGCCAGCTCAAACTAGTCAATATCTGCAGTTAACTAGCGAGGGCTGAACCTGTGCAGCGTCACCCATCTGCTGCTGCTGGACCCGCACTGGAACCTTCAGCTGGAGGAGTTCCATCTATACCACAACCACATTAGATATAATTTGGCAGTTGAAAAGTAATCGTTGTTACACCATCGTCTTAAGCCGCGTCGAGTAAGTAGGCCTTCGATCGCGATCTCACATTTAAAAGGGACTTTTAAAAAGTAAATCTATTTAAGAATGTAGCCTAATAACTCGCATCGAAGCAGTGTAGTGGTTCTGAGATCTAAATCATGCCACGGAGCGAGACCTGGCCCTCTAGTACTTATTTTTAATAGCCTGGTAATGATGATTCAATGAAATTAACTAGAATTTTAAATAACCGAATACCAGACCGGTGAAGTGTCGCACTGTGACTTGGTATTTCTGACGTCATAAAGTTTTCATTCATGACACTGGACGGCACACTCACACTGGCGCGCTCATCTCTCTAGCCAAGTTTTTTTCACATCCGCTGTTAACGACCGCTTATTCATTTCACAGTAAATTTGCTAATTGACATCAAAACATACATGTACAAAATATACTTTACCAATTGTTATTTGCGTGGATGTGATTTAACCCCTCAGCTTCTATAGAACCGTATACAGCTTGGCACGCAGTGTTAAAATGGCGTTGGACCGTATACGGTCCCGCGCTAGAGAAATGCTTCAAACTCTATTTTGTAATTGATAGAGTTAACTTTTGTTCATTCAGTTTGGACCATTGACAAGTAAAATATTTTTTTTAATAAATGAAATACGAATGACATAGAATGTGAGGGGTTAAATCCAAAGCCAAAGAGCATTCTATAAGAATGCTAGCGTACGCCAGCGACTTCTTCCGCGTGGAAATAAGATAAATAAGATTACGAAAATCGAAATAGCCTCAGCCACTCCTTATAACTTATTATGTTATATTAGCCTTCAAAGATAAATCATTTTCCCCGCTTTTTGGACATTTCCGCTGACTCTTCGCTCCTATTGGTAACAGCGTGATTACCCTAAAGCTTTACTCGATATATGACTTTCAATTAAACTTAGTAGTTCCTGAGATTAGCTCGTTCATACAAAGAAACAAACTTTTCAGCTTTATATACTAGAATAAGTAATACCCCATAAGTTTATCGTGTACTGTATATCTATTTAGGACATTATTATACATATGGTTATTTTTATAGAAAGCTGATTGTTGGTTTATAGATTATCTGAAAGTTAAAGTTTTCAATTAAAAATCTTAAAAATATAAATATTGTCGTGGACATTTTTTTAAATCATTTTAAGAGGAATAATTCTCTCATATATTTTTGGTATCTTGAACCGTTTTCGCAGCGCACGCAACGGAAGCCCTCAAGGATGAATAATTTTCCCCGTGTTTTTTCACATTTTCTATTATTTCTTTGCTCCTAATAGTTGTAGCGTGATGTTATATAGCCTAAAGCCTTCCTCGGTAAAATCAACACAAAAATAATTTTTCAATCGAACCAGTAGTTTGTTTGTTTGTTGCTAATCTCAGCGCGTTCAAACAAACAAACAAACAAACTCTTCTGCTTTATAATATTAGTATAGATTATCTATACTAATCGTTATATTATCTATACTAATATTATAAATGTAGAAGTAACTCTGTTTGTTATTCGATCGCGCCTAAACTACTGAACCTATTTAAATAAAATTTAAAAGAAAGATCTGGAGCCTGAGAAAGGACATAGACTTTTTGTCGAACTATCACAAAACAGAATTTTTTGCGAACGAAGTCGCAGGCGCCTGCTAGTTAAAAAAAATTAAAAGGAAAATAGAGCCACGTCCATACATTTGGAACCTGCGATGCCTCAGATCGATATTACCAAACACATTAACTTCTTGACTATAATATAATCGCATCATTCTTGTAAAAAAATAATATATGTCTATGTTTTTTATCGAAATAATAACTGACAATATTGCAATGATTTTGAAGACGACATGACGTCATTGTCGGTCGCCGAAAGTCATCGAGTAGCCCGGAGGCTGCCAAAGCAACCACAGCTTCACGAAATACCGACACTCACAAGTATTCGGGGAATTTGGCGAACCGCTGTCGGCGTCGCGCGCGCGATGCGTTGTCGCCAAGATTTTTAGGAAATCGCTTTATTATTGACTAGGTTTTCTCCTCAGTTTCGCCTGCTTGGTGATACAACTCCTAGTGGACGGCTTGATTATATAGTTATATATTCATTACAAGTTAGCCCTTGACTGCAATCACACCTGATGGATGCGGCTAACTTGTTAGGAGTAGAATATCCACACTTTTTCGGTTTCTACACATCTACCTAGCCACGGCCGAAGCCTCGTACAGCTAAATTATCGATTCCAGTTTAATTTCTCAATCTTAAATCATTTCAACAAACTATGTACACTTTTATTATAATAAAGATTTCCCCAAATCCCGCGCGCGTCATAGTAATATGAATGTTGATGAGTGTCAATTATAAATATGTGTTTGTGTGTATGTGTGTGTGTGTGTGTGTGAGTCGGTAGACAAGGGTCACTCACTCGCCCGCTTATAGACATTACTCAATGCTCATTAAACTAACTTTCTGAGGATTTCACGTAGGACCCGACGTTTTCCTTGAGTTTAATCTAAAAAAATATAATTTTGAGTTCGAGTTGGACTGATTCCAAATTTTCATTTATCAACATCAATGAAAAATGTAGCTACAACGGGAACTATTATTCCTTTTGAGAATTTCCATTGCGTACGCTGCGTGAGTAAAAATTACTAGAAATCAGCACAAATTATTATGTTATATAGGACAGATTCTTGGATGAATTATTTTAGATTAGTTTGTGAGTTATCAAACTATAATACAGCAGTTAACTCAAATTATACTATTATTCTGAATTCTCCTAAATATTTTAATTTCAAAATATGAACCCGCTCTCTAATTCGGCCCATAACTTGCATGACGATTTTGTCTATATT
Source organism: Mycalesis mineus (assembly GCA_034621355.1). Classification (NCBI taxonomy): domain Eukaryota; kingdom Metazoa; phylum Arthropoda; class Insecta; order Lepidoptera; family Nymphalidae; genus Mycalesis; species Mycalesis mineus. Next base: position 12,940,201 of record CM067901.1, read on the forward strand.
CAAAAAAAAGCTGTACTTCCATCAGGTTCGTGTGCGTGGACACAGTGGAGCAATCGATCAGACAGCTGCAGAAGGCCAAGCTGGAGCTGGCCGAGAATGTGCTGACCGGCGCCAAGAACAGCGGCTCCAACGTGTCTATCGAGGACCTGAAGCTGCTGTTCAACATGGGGCCGCAGGCGGACTCATGAGGCGAAACCTTCTTAAACTTGATAACTGTGAGAGACTGACGCGAACTATAAGTAAATTGGTTATTTTAATGTCGACATTAGGCTTAAGGTGAATTAATATTATTGGAAATTTTATTACTATTTTTTTTTAATTTAAAATTTAGTTAAAACAAGCAAGGGCGGGCTTCTGCCCTGGAGAGGGCAAGTTTATAAAATGTTGGATCAAAATAGATTGAGAGCCCGTCATGGCAGATCTTTGTCATTAAAATTCATTTTAATGACAAAGACTTTGTCATTAAAAACTTTGTCATTAAAAAAATATGTGTGCGTGTACTAGCGTACACTCATAAGAAGTGAAACTAACTTATCAACATTCAAGTATTAGAAAACATTGATACCATAATTACACCCACGTGTTAGTGTATTGAAAAATACAATCAAAAACTGAGGTTAATTTTAAATAACGTGGAAAAATAAATACCATAATTACACCTAAGTATTAGAAAAAGAGATGTAATTACTTACTTTTTTTAGAAATTCACTGGAATTAGAATTAAAATAAACCCTTTGATTTTGCTGATCACTTCAATATAACATATATATATTTATCGAGTCACTTCCATAAGTCAAAGATGACGCGTAACGGAAAAATGTGACGCGTAACGAAAAAATGTTACACTAAATTTTTTTCCAATCCCGATAAAGAAGTTTTACTTCAAAAAGCTGAAAGTTTGTTAGATGCTTCTCTCATACTTAAGAACGATAGGTAGATATGCAGTTTGTACCATGATGGGTTTACGTTTAAAGGGTCCAGACCCTCAACCATTCCAGTAGAAACTGTAATTCCTTCATATTTACCCCAATAGGAAAAAAACCATTTCTCCAGTCGGCAGTCACGTAGCTTCTTTGCAACCCTTCGACAAACTGTTGAAGATTAACCTTTAACGGCTTCTAGCGTGACATAAAGCTTAGTGCCTGGCGAGTGGGAACTTGACTTCTCGTGACATTGCGTAAAAAATATAAGAAAACTACGTTTATACTTAAAAGTCGTGGTTCTAACTCTGAAGTTGTAACCATACTTACCTATGGTAGAAGTATGACAAGCTATCAACTTTTATACAATGACGAAGTTTTACCTATCATGGGCTCTTGGTCTAAAAGCTCGGGGCTTCATATTTGCTATACGAACTTATTGAACAGCAATCATAATAAGAACAAGAAGTGTCTAGGACCTTAGTTTCCCTCTCCCCTTGGCGACGTCCAGAAATGAATTATAATACATTCATCATTATCAGCCTATTAGCAGCCCACTACAGGGCCAGGCCTCCCTCCTTACAGGAGAGGGGATATGGAGCGTAGACCCACCACGCTGCTCAAATGCGGGTTGGCGGGCTTAGGGTGATAATGGTTTATTTATTAACGATCACTATCAGATGTTGATGACAGTGACCGGGACCGACGGTTTAACGTGCTCTCCGAGGTACGGGGGTGTAACACCGCCAACTCAACTCCGGGCTTGGAATGTACTGAACATTTCATAGAAGAATGAAAAAGCTCAGAATTATTCCTTGAATTATCCCGACCCAGGGATCGAAGCCACGTGACCAACGAGGTAGTCTTATAATACATTCCATGGAAATAATATCTTTTTAATAAAATTTTTTTATTTCATATTTCATTCGTACTATCTATTTATATGTATTTCAATTTGTTTCTCCCTGATTTCTTTTGTTTGCCTTCCGTCTTCCCTGCATACTTTCAACAGTATTATCTTGTTAACTACCTTTTTGCTTATATGTAAATACTTCATATTAAGATTATTTTATAGTATGCGGCAAATAATGAATAGATTACTAATAATTATGTCAAATACAATTTATTACTAGATTTTAATAAACGGTTATTTTGTTATGAAACTTTGTTTTAATTTTGCATATTGTTGATTAAAAATATAATTACGAATTACTGAAATATATAATAAGTAATTAATATATTATTGGTTTAGCCCTGCGGTGTCGTCCGCGTATATCCTGTGGAAATATCTTATTGAGCGACCACATCGCAAAATGAGTAACTATGCTAAATATCAAGTCATTACGGTGTATAGTTTCTGAGCTTTCGTGATTTATCAATCTTCCATAAATATTTTCAAATCCTAGTGGTAGATTTAGAAAATAGAGCGTTCAGACAAACAAAGAATTTTTTATAAATTACAATTTAGCCCTTGACTGCGATCACACCTGATGATAAGTGATGATGCAGTCTAAGATGTCAGCGGGCTAAGTTGTCAGGAGTAAGAGGAAATCCACACCCCTTCAGTTTCTACACGACTTCGTACCGGAACGCAAAATCGTTTGGCGGTAGCCACGGCTGAAGCCTCCCACCAGCCTCACCTAGACCAATTTAAATCTTAATTCGCCCCGCCGGGAGTATAAGCCGGAACATCCATCTGATAAATCCACTGCGCTACGGAGGCCGTCAGAAAGAATGTGGCTACAATATTAATCTTATCTTAAAAGTATTCAAAAAATTCAGTATCGATAAATTAAATATACGCAAAGCCATACTAAAAGTGTAATGACAATCACACAAAGCTGGCAATGTATCAAACGAAGGTTGGATATCTGACCCTGACGGACGCAGCGCCGATGTATCCATATTCCAGTATCCACTTTACAGACTATAATGTGGTTTATTTAAAAAGAAAAAAAAGTACACACGTCTCCCAGACTCAACACACGACTGGCTATAAATAAATCAGGACTCACGGTCGTATAGCGCTGTTACGAAATTACCTAAATGTCCATTACACGCTGAAAGGGTGTCGGAAGCATATGTTTTTTGGACGAACTGTTGTGGTTTTTGTTTTAAAGTGTCAATATGAGCATAGAGAGGAGATCGTGCACGGGCTCAGCTCCTCACGTCACTAAGAGGCTGTGCGCGACGCTGATGTTTTTCATTGGAGTGATTTGTGTTTTTGGAGGTAACGTATTTGTGTATTTACTAACAGGTATGTAGGGATAGTTTATGATTTTGTCGTAAATGCGTGAGGTACTAACTACGAATATTGGAATATAATCAATGATCTTTAGGTAAATACAGGCAAATTATGGATTTAACTGAGTAAATGTTTACTTTAATCACTACTTGTTATAAAATAATGTCCCCCGCCGCGTCTGTCTGTTCGCGTAACTCGAAGTCTACTGAACGGATTTTCCAGCAGTTTTCACCAATAGATAGAGTGATTCCTGCGGAAGGTTTTACTATATAATTTGTTAAGGTTGTATATAAATTGGCTCAAATATGACGCTGATTGTTGAGAGTTTGCGCCGCTTGGAAGGTTTCATAGAAAAATTAGCTTCATAAAGCTTTTGCCATAGAGTAAAACAATGTATTGAAGGATTATTCCTCTTTATTAGGAGTACAAAAAGTCCGCGATGGTATATATCTATCTTTTAAGGATAGATACACTTTTTCTTTTCTTGGAAGGTTACATTATTTTCCATGCGGGCGAATGCTCCGCTTAATAAATAAAATTTAATATCTCAAAAGATTTGCGACCCTGATTCTAAAACTTCTGAACTAAACTAAAAAAAATAATCTGATTATCATACAGTTTTACAAAGATTTAATTTTTTTTATTAAACCTGACGTGATATAGATAATAACACATTCACAAAATGCTAATAGTGATTATATGTAGGTATGTAAACTGAATTAAGGTTCCGTATTCGATCCTCCATACTCCTAAGTATATCATGTTATGTTCCAGTAGGTGTTTCACAACTTTCTGCTCATATTTTATAAAGGGGGTTTTTGTTATTCACATACATATATTTATTTAGTGAAGGCTTTAGTAAATAGACGTACCTACCTACATACATGTATAATCAATAAGTAATATTTTGCTGGAATTAAAAACTATTATTCATGTTTAAATTATTTCCTTTTTATTAGGTACAAGTACTTTTTTAATGTGCTACCTATGAGTTACATTAAATAATATTAAAATAATTTATTTTTTGCCATGAAACAAATTCAAATTCTTCATTTAGCTTAAAACATATAAGTACATTATCAATATGTTGAACTAGCAATTGCGCTAAAATCAAAACCATTTTGTGTTACAATTGCTGGATCCCACCATGAACGAAGATTACCTACAATATTAAGCTGAAAAAAGTATTGGAAGTATATTTTTTCTAACTTTTTTTAATACTTAATCCCATGCAACAGACAACAGTTATAGTTTTTCCTCAATTATAATAAAGCTATTACATAGTCCATAGTCATTTACCCCTAAGTGTAGCAATTTTTTTCTGTTAGGTACCCCTAAAATGTAGCATTTTTGTCATAAATCATTGAAAACGTGTCATTTTTCCAGGCTATTTACTAGGCCGCATGGCACGGAACGAAGTGAGGCGGAGCAGCGACATCGTGCCCATCAATCTCACTGTCGCAGCTGAAATTTTGTACAAAAAGGCCAAACGCGTGTCGCCCAAAGCGGTGCACCACAACGATCCGGACAAAATAGCCGCCAAATTGTTGGACGCATTCCACTGCAGCGCGCACGAGTGCGGCGCGCGCATCGCGAACAACGACGTGGCAGATTTCGTTAAAACTTCGATACATTACCACGTCGCTAAGTTGATGAGGTCAATTAACAACGCGTCCGTCTATTTAGACTCGTTAAGGTGACACTGGTTACACCTCGCTCAATATTTTATTTCATTTGGTATTTGGTAGCGGGAGTGGGACGATGGATTGTACTTGGAGGATGGGACTAATTAGGTTTAATTATTTTTTGTTCTGTTAATCACAATAATTAAAAAATATTTTATACTATTCATTAAATGTGTAAGTGTATTAGAATAAGTAAAATATGACAATTTGGTGGATTTCTCATGTTTTTTTTCAAAGAAGAATGCCAGATCCTAACTCAGAAAGAACACAAAATGTAAATATACTAAAAATATCCTATTATGATATAATTTTTTTACAATAAGCCATTGTTACTGTTGGGCTTCGGAATAAAATTCTGTTAAAAAAGTAATTAAACTATTTCCTTTTAATTTACACTCTACACATTTTTAAATCTTTATTGTTGCACTAGGTTCTAGTCTTTTAAATCGTATGTATAGTATTTTTATCCAAAGTGGGCTCCAAAAGGCTTTTATCCAGAGTCGGTAAGCCTGGTTAAAAATTTATTTATTGAAGCTTTGCGAATTTCATGTGTCGTGCCAATGCATAGTCAGATTTCAATTTACCCTTTACCGTGTTTTTTGATTACGAATACTCCAAGTTCTAGAGCTTTTAAATGTAATTTATATTAAACAAAAAAATAAATGCAATAAAATGATGTATAATACATTATAGCACAATATGTTTTTATTAGTGGGTTAAAGTCCTATACATTTGTCTGGCATTCTCCTTTTCGTCCGTATTGAAATTTTCCGCTAAATTTTTCAATTTCCGTCACTTCCACTTTCCGTTATAGATTGTGCATTATTAATTACACTCATTACACAAGGAGGTGAAAGTTAGTTTCATGGCGAGAATCTTCCGATGTTAATTGTCTCTCTCGTCGATTATGTAGCCCTTCAGAAATGTTCCTCCTTAAAGTAATCTTTTAGATTAATGGGAATGAGTAATTTTGAAAAACTATTTTATAATGTTCGAAAATATTTTCTAATCACAAACATGTACACATTTCTATATATAAATAAAGAATTAGGTATTAGAAAAAGTGCATTTTTAGTTCAAATTCACAAATCACGCGCCAAACAACTTCGTGTCATGGCGTCTGCTCGTGACGTCAGAAGAACTTCGAGCATACAAATGAAATGGAAAAGTCAAACCGGCGTATAAACACGCACGTTTAGACATATAGTTACCTCATTTAAAATTTTGTGTTTAGTTTGTAAATTTTATTAATGAAACGACCTAAATTCTACATTTGCATCGTTTAAATTGAAAGTCGTGATCTTCGCTTGGATGGCATGAAATGGTTCTGGACTGGCAGGTACATATTCGTTCTTATGGTTCGATGCAAATGAGGAATTTAGTTCGTTCTGTGAAATAAAGGTAATAAACATGATTTTTTTTTACCTTTGCAACACCGTCGCAATGTTGCTTGTTTACGATTTTTTACCGGATATACTTTGGGGAGTGTGCGAAGGAACTGCATAATCTTGTTCCTCCCTCCCCTTTCTACCACCAAACAGCTAGACACCGTGAACACTGGCACCCTTACGTGGTTGACATCCAAGCAACTCGTACCAAACTTTTCGCATCCACGTTTCTAATACGCACGGCAAAAGTAAGGAATGCCCTTCCGGCATCAGTGTTTCCTACCACCTATAATATCACATGAACATCTTCAAGGCAAAAGTGAATAGGCATCTTCTAGGTAAGCGCGTTCCAACTTAGACCTCATCACTGCTTTTCATCAAGCGTGATTGTAGTCAAGCGCAAGCCATAAAAAAAAAGTTGATAAAATTATTATTATAAAAAAAAACCCGACTGCATAGAAGTTATGAACTGAAAAGAAAAAAACAAGGATCACTATATCTATATAAAATTCTAAATACTTTATGGAGATGCACGCGGGGACAAACTACTTTATTTTCTGCGGGGAAAGAAATATCTACCAAAACTACGTTTGTCCCCGCCTGCAGCACCATAAAGTATTTAGAATTTTATATAGATATAATGATCCTTGTTTTTTTCTTTTCAGTTTATAACTTCTATGCAGTCGGGTTTCTTGTTTTTATAATAATAATTTTATTTGAGACTTTTATGTTTTAGTTTATGGTATAGAAATGACACGGTACACTTTAGGGGGCGTCCATAAATTACGTGAGGTGTTTTTTTTAATTTTCTGCCCCTCCCTCCCCCCCTGGTGAGATGTCGTGAGATTTTATTCAACCCCCTCCCCCATCCCCGAATCTCACGTGAGATTTTTCAAAATGTGAGTTTCTTACGTAAACGCGTTGGATTGTTATTGTAAAAAGAAAAAAACAAATTTGCATCGCCCTTTTATTTACGACTAGTTAAGACTAGTAATCAATATTGCTGAGAGTTTAATTATAAGTGTTCTTTAGTAATCTTAAGCATGTACAATCTGGATTAAATAGACCAAAATATTATAAATTTTTTTTGTTTCAATCAGAAAAAAATTGCGTGATATTTGCCGAGACCCCCCCTCTCTCCAACGTAAGATTAGATGAGATTTGACTCGACCCCCTCCCCCCCTTAAACACCTCACGTAATTTATGGACGCCCCCTTATGCCATTTTTTGTTAAAACGGCAATATAAACATTATATAATTTATATTTTTTAAATGGTATTTTTATGACCTTTCATTTGATATTCATATTGCTAAGAAAGAAGAAAGAAATACACACATCCCCCTTTTTTCCCCCATTTACAGCCGCCGTTTTGAAAATTTATATAGCCTGTGTCATTACCACAATTTAGACAAATTCAACGACACCTCACATGTTAAAATCCGTTCAGTCGTTTAGGCTGTAGCACGTGCCGAAGAAATGGACGTACATACATACATACATACGCTCGAAAAACATAACCCTTCTTCTGACGCAATCGGGTAATAAAGACAGTGTCCAAGGCAGGGAGGAGTTACACCACCAACTTTCCGACTCAGGGCTTGGAATGTACTAAAAATTTCATACAAGAATAAATAACATTATTGCGTCATCCAACCCTGGATTCGAATCCAGGACCTCGTGATCGAAGGCACATAGGGTAACCACTAGACCGACGAGTAAGTCAAAAGCTCGGTCAACGAGTCACTATTATTAAAGATGAGAGAATCATTAAATAACGTAAAGAAATTAAACGCACAATTTGAATAATAATGAAGTATTTTTATTTATTAAAATATTTTTTTATAATCAAATAATTTCTCTTATTATAATTAAGTATGAGAATTAAAGTACACCTATTATTATAATGGTTATAGTAGTGTTATTATGTCGCCTCTCTTATATTATAATCAGACTAGGGATGAGCGCTAGTTGCGCGCGCAAGGCCGTTATCCATAACGGAATCATCAAGATTACGACGTAGCTAGTTACTTTGTGGGTTGTGGGATAACTTTATCATAATCACGAATCGATAATATTAATTAGTTATTTAATTGTTATTTTAAATTAACCATTTTTATTTATTGAATTCTTTGCATATTTGTTAATTAGAAAATTAAATATTTAAAAATAATAATAGTAATTAATTAATTATTTGTTATTTTTGGGTTTCAAAGGCTGGCGAGTTTTGAAAAAACGCTTTTCTTTCGGCGCGACCTAGAACAATATAAAATGTTTTTGTTAGGAAAGAACTACGCACTTTTCTAAGTTCAGAGGTGTCCAATGGCACACATACGCCCAAATGCTAAACGGCATAATGAGGAGGAGATAGGAAAGAGAAAAAGCTGAAAAGAAGAAAAGGATTAAGCAAGAGGGGGGCATGAAGTAATGCATTGCGGTCCCATGCCAACCTCGGAGTCCAGAGGAGGTTGTTATAGTCCGTGTAAGCCCTGCCGACAGGCAGGTCCGAGGGGATTTATTCCACCTTTTCGAAAAAGAGGGGTGTCCAATGTAAAGAGATTACCTAGTGAATACATTTTGGGTGAGGTATGGAATAGTCATTCGAAAATCCGAATAGCGTCACGCCTCATTCCGTCCTTCCATTTGCCACGATCCTTGCATACTTCCTTAGCTTCTTCCACTCTCATTAATCCTTTTATACAAGTTTGTCGGTTTAGTGTACTCTTGGCCTGGCCCTATTTTAAAATGTCCAATATTAATAAAAAAAAAAATTGGTCCAGTGTTTTTGCCCAGTCCTTCCCCTTCCAACATTTCAATCCACAATCGCCTCATAAATCTCTTTTGTTAATCTATTTTCATCCATTCTTTACAGTTGCCCAAACCATTTAAGCACCCCTTTCTCAATTTTGGTCACTATATCTTCTTTTACACCGCTCCATTCTCTTAATACGAGTATACTATCGTTAACTCAGTTTCAATCTCTTAACTCAGGTTCTCGTCTCTACCGCATTTTACTTTTATGCTTCTACTGCCATACCCAACTTATCAAACAATAGTTTCTCTTTACCGAACAATAGCGTAATTATGTAGTTGTGTCAATAACCAACACATTATATTTGTATAACTTACAGTCTGTTTAGGCAGCTGTGTCGACTTGCCCTTCACCGGGGTGTCATCGCGAGGGCGTTGCGCGCAATTGCCTTCCTGCGTAGAGCCAGCGTGCGTTCCCTTGAGAGAGAGAGAGAGAGAGAGAGAGAGCGCGGCGGCAGGCTCGGACTGGTGTGTGAGTGCAAACATATTACATTTGTATAACTTACAGTCTGTTTAGGCAGCTGTGTCGACTTGCCCTTCACCGGGGTGTCATCGCGAGGGCGTTGCGCGCGATTGCCTTCCTGCGTAGAGCCAGCGTGCGTTCGCTTGAGAGAGAGAGAGAGAGAGAGAGAGAGAGAGAGAGAGAGAGAGAGCGCGGCGGCAGGCTCGGGCTGGTGTGTGAGTGCAAACATATTACATTTGTATAACTTACAGTCTGTTTAGGCAGCTGTGTCGACTTGCCCTTCACCGGGGTGTCATCGCGAGGGCGTTGCGCGCGATTGCCTTCCTGCGTAGAGCCAGCGTGCGTTCGCTTGAGAGAGAGAGAGAGAGAGAGAGCGCGGCGGCAGGCTCGGGCTGGTGTGTGAGTGCAAACATATTACATTTGTATAACTTACAGTCTGTTTAGGCAGCTGTGTCGACTTGCCCTTCACCGGGGTGTCATCGCGAGGGCGTTGCGCGCGATTGCCTTCCTGCGTAGAGCCAGCGTGCGTTCCCTTGAGAGAGAGAGAGAGAGAGAGAGCGCGGCGGCAGGCTCGGGCTGGTGTGTGAGTGCAAACATATTACATTTGTATAACTTACAGTCTGTTTAGGCAGCTGTGTCGACTTGCCCTTCACCGGGGTGTCATCGCGAGGGCGTTGCGCGCGATTGCCTTCCTGCGTAGAGCCAGCGTGCGTTCGCTTGAGAGAGAGAGAGAGAGAGAGAGAGAGAGAGCGCGGCGGCAGGCTCGGGCTGGTGTGTGAGTGCAAACATATTACATTTGTATAACTTACAGTCTGTTTAGGCAGCTGTGTCGACTTGCCCTTCACCGGGGTGTCATCGCGAGGGCGTTGCGCGCGATTGCCTTCCTGCGTAGAGCCAGCGTGCGTTCGCTTGAGAGAGAAAGAGAGAGAGAGAGAGCGCGGCGGCAGGCTCGGGCTGGTGTGTGAGTGCAAACATATTACATTTGTATAACTTACAGTCTGTTTAGGCAGCTGTGTCGACTTGCCCTTCACCGGGGTGTCATCGCGAGGGCGTTGCGCGCGATTGCCTTCCTGCGTAGAGCCAGCGTGCGTTCGCTTGAGAGAGAGAGTGCTGGCGGGAGCAGGTTCGGGCTGTCGGGCGAACATCCCGAAGTGACGCTTTTCTTTCAAATGCTGAGGCTGTAAAAACTCGTGTGTGAAGTGAATAGGTATACACTAAATATTATAAAAAAGAAAGTGTGTGAGTGTTTATGTGTGCGCCACTCGGCCGTCAGAATCGATTACTGACCCGAAGTTTGGAAAATGTAAAAGGAGAATTTATATCAAATTTCTTATATCAAATATCATGAGTAAATTGATGCAAGCTTTATATCTCAGAGGAAAGTATCCGTTAGTCTAGCACTAGTGTAAAATCTAACATTTGTATAGATTGGTCAATCCATGATGGCTCGTCGTTTTTTGTTTTTCAAACGCTTACTACAGTGCAAGTGCGCAATAAAAACTGCAAGAATGTGAGTTCTATTACTACGTGACGAGTAGCAATGTGTGCACACTCACACAAAGTGTCAAGTTCGTTAAGTCAACAAGAATGTCATGTTTGACTAGCAGTATGCTCTACTTCATTTTAACCCATTTTTTAAAAATGAATATGTCGTGTTGGTCCTGCACAGCAAAATTATATTGTGATATAGATTAATATATATGTCGGAGTATCACCATTCTCCTTGACATCATTTATAGTGGTTCTTAATCTCTTGGGCGTTTTCTAGGGTTACAAAGTCTATGTTTTGTGCTTGCTTGAGCTTTTGTCTTAACGAACAGATATATTGCAACTTCACAATGTTTTGATACATGAAGTAGATTTCTATAATTCCTGACGTATTATAATTTTTTTTTTCTTATAATTAATTTAATTTACTTCTTAAGAACACTTTTACACTGGTGTCTCTTACAACTCCGTTGTTGTGAGATATTATGCATCTTTTGAATGTTACAAATTAAATTGAATTTAACTGATTTAACTTTGTGTTAAAGTTTTAAGTAAGCAACTATCTCATATCTCTCATTAAATGATTAACAATTAGTTCTATTTCTATTACTTTTTATTACTAAAAACTCGTGACATTGACAACTTCGTTAAGGCAGGAAAGAACAAATTCCACCAGCAACCCTTATTCAATTCTGGGCTCTGCTCCTGATTGGACTATATTAATGGACACGTATGAAAAGCACTATAAAATCCCGGAAGACTTAGCTATTACGACATTTAGACCGGACATATTTCTTTTTTCCATACTAAGTATAGTACTTGTTGAGCTTACAGTGCCGTGGGAAACAAACATCCCTAAAGACCATGTATTCAAAGTGAATAAATATTATGACCTTACTAATGAACTAACCAAAAATGGCTTTGTGGTTAATTATACGCGGTAGAAGTGGGTGCGAGGGGTATACCAGCGAAGTCTCTCTACAACCTGCTAAAAGACCTTGGCCTTACTAGAAGTGCAGTAAGCTCCATATTGGAACGAGTGTCCAAAGCTGCTCTAGTAGGGTCCTTCCGAATTTGGCTGGGCAGGGAGAATAACTTGAACAGAGGAGGTGAGTGTTGACGCGCGTCACTAAGGGTACCCTTAAACCTACACCCGTGTCACAAGTCTCGGGCTCTGTTCAGAGTTTTTCTCTCAGCCACGCGATGGACCCGGCACCCGCACGGTGAATCCATGGAATGCTGAGATATTCGTCTCAATTTCCATTCTCCCTTTCCTTTCTAAAGTTTTTGAGCGTACAGTCCATCGTCAATTCAGCCTTTTCCTAACCCGTCAAAACCTTTTCAATCCTTTCCAATCCAATAGTTCAAATTACCGAGGATATTCTATGGCATGGATAACCAGTGTGTTACAGTGGCCCTGCTAGACTTCAGCAATGCTTTTAATAACGTTGATTTTGAGTTATTATCAGCAAAACTAGGTTCTCACAACTTATCTCCTAAAGTGATTGACTGGTTTCATAGTTACTTGTTTGGTCGCCGGCAGCGTGTGCGGGTTGATGACACTGTGTCTACAACTGGTGCACGATAACTGCCGGTGTACCTCAAGGTGGCGTGTTGTCTTCTCTTCTTGTTTCTATTTTCATTAATTCTATCACACATAAGCTAACTTTTCTCTATCACCTGTATGCAGATGATCTCCAAATATATGTTCAGTCCAAACTAAGTGACTTGCCCAATATGATAGATAGATCTGGATGCCATAGTACAGTGGAGTATCTAACGCTTTGTGTGTGCCATTTAGTGACTCAGTTAAAAATTTTGGAGATACTTTTGATAAATATTTTAGGTAGGTACTTGTGCTCGACTGGTAAGTGAGCTAAGTAGAAAGGTGTTTGCATCAGTAGGGTCACTGCGTAGATTACGGAATTTTCTTCCTCTATCTGCCAAAATTGCCCTTGCCCAATCTCTACTTTTATCAATTCTCGATTATGCTGATCCTTGTTATCTTAATTTGAGTAAGGAATTGCTAGATAAACTTGAGCGCATTCTGAACATTTGTATTAGGTTCATATTCGGTCTTCGCAAATATGACCATATTTCCGAGTTTCGCGAGACTCAAGGCCAAGTGGCCTTTGATTCGCCTTCGCAGGAACACTCACATTCTTTGCCTTTTGTACAATGTCCTGTTCAATCCTACTGCTCCAATATACCTAAAAGAGCGATTTCACTTCCTCCGTTCCACTCATTGTGGCTCTCTTAGATCAGAAGATAACCTAGTCCTAGAAATTCCCTCACACAACACTTCCTTCTACTCTTATTCCTTCTCTGTGAAAGCTGCTCGGCTATGGAACTCCTTGCCTCTCGAAATTCGGTGTGCACAATCGTTAGCTATATTTAAACGGCTGGCGAATGTACACTTCTATCCCCCATAACCTCGTTATGACACCTCTATTATATTTACTTATCTCTATACGCACTTACTTATCTATTTATACTAAAGGAGATGTCCCAAAACTGCTCCAGGGTAGTTTTATGTGAAAAACTCCTAGAGACGTAATAAAATAAACGAAATAAAATAGCTTATAATTTTTAAATACATAAATAGAAATATTAGAACTAGTGGGGTTTTAAAATAAACCTAAAAAAGGTATTATTTTTATAGACAGATAGGACGAAATCTTACATTCAAACAATCCATGCTGTCCTCGCTGCGGAAATCAAAAATCAAGTTTTGTATAGAAGCGGTCAGCGGTTGTGGCTGGAGAGGGGAGAAGGGCGGCGACAGCGTCTCTTGAAACAAGCCCTGTTTGAGATAAAGCGTCACATTCATATCATATTATAAGATAGCAGCTTTTCGTAAGCTAGGTACTATAGTCGATGCATTTTAAACTGAGTCATGGATGGGGTCTTAAATCACATTTATAGGTCTGTCTCGCTCGCACTTATAGTACGTAGGGAGAGGGGTAGTGATGTGCGTAAGAATTGTTGAGGTGCATATCGATAACGGGATATACTATATTATGTTAAGTTTAAATGGGAATAATTTTTCGTTTTGGTCACGATGACGCATCGACCCCTTGTGCGCAGATAGCTAAGTATCGACAATGTGTTGCATTGCGTGCACATTCCTACCATCAGTGACATTTATTGCCCGACTATAGTAGTGTTATTACCTCGCTGCAGTTTCAACCATAAATCATTCGAGTGCTTCGCTCTCTTTCTCACTCACGGGCCCTATGACACGGCTCCTGTGCATTACTGCAACCGATAATTGATAGCGATATTTGTTTTTTTGGGTTCCGTACCTAAAAAGGAAAAACGGTACCCTTATAGAATCACTTCGTAGTCCGTTCGTCTGCCTGTCAAGACCTTTTTTCTTAGGAACGCGTAAAGGTATTAAATTGAAATTCATATCAAAATACTTGGCTCTATAATACCTTTAAGCTATAACAAAATAAAACTTCTAAGTCAACACAGTCAAAAGATACAGCATAAGCCGCATATTTAACTCTCAACTACGAGTAATTGCAGCTAATCTTGAAATTTCATGAAGCAATGTTTTATAGTACATATGAAGGAATAATTCCGAAAACCTTAAAATTTACTGAACCTCGGTGCGCGTGTCCGACTCGCACTTGACGGGTTTTTTTTTATCACCACTAAAATTACAACTTAGCTTATTAAATATATAAGCGAAAGAACGTATACGTAACTAAAATTCTATGACAAAATTGCAAATTAAAATTTTATGTCCGACTCTTAGTAATCGTCATTAATTTGGTTAGTTAAACACATTAGTACCCATTAGAAACCCTGCATACTTAAAATGCAGTATGCTTACGTCGTAAAATTGATAATTCGTTATCAATAACGAATAAAATTGATAATTCGTTATGAATAATTCCGTTAACAATAACGGTCTTGCGCGCACGCAACTAGCGCTCATCATCCCGCATCCGATTATGACTTACGGCCGAAACGAAAGTTATTTGTATCCAACGTGACCTATTATTTATAGAAGAAAAATAGAACGTAAAGATTGCAATAGAGCAACGCATACGTATACAAAAAGTCGGCTTAAAACAGTGTTAGCGCTAGGCGGGTAGTTGAATAATTCCTGGCGCAAGAGTAAGGGCTAACGCTAAAACTCGCGCGGGTGCACGCTCGCGGGTGTATAATGAAAAATCGTCACCCGCGCGGCGGGCGGCGGGTACACGGCGCGGGCGCCCGCGACGGGCACACGCGAGCGGGTTTGTTTCTACAAATCGGTCGAGCGCCGCTAGATGCCACGGTCACAAGCGTCGGAGGCTAGGTACAATCATAAACATCGATACAAAGCGCGTAATAATTGAGGTGCAATTTCGGCCAGTATTATGGGATATGGCGAATGAATTATCGAATTCTCCGCTGAGTAACCTACTTGTCAAGAACGGGTTATGCAGTCGACTTTGTTTCCGTTGACGTCTTTTGCCAAATAATAAATTAGTAAATAATCCATGGTAATCTACTCGACACAACTGTACACGCTCGACATCAAAATTATACTAGCAGCGATAATTGAAACGGGCGCACGCGACGGGTGCCCGCTCGCGGATTTGTGGCCCGCGGCGGTCGCTCGCCGCGTGCGCCCGCGACCGCACCCGCCAGTGTTTTAGCGTTAGCCTTAGCCCTAACGGGCGCACGGGACGGCGAGCCTCGCCGGTTCGGTTGCTCGCGGAGATGTCAGTACGTTACGTAATCGAGTCCGCCACTAATCGTCTAAGCGTTTGCCGACGGGAATTAATGTCTTAGCGTTTTGAGAGTATCGAGTATTTTTTGCGGTCGCATTTGTCCCGCGTGGAGTATTGCATGCGACGTGTGCTGTGTGTGTGTTTGACGTGTGCTGTGATTGAACGTGGTTGGAGGAGTTATGGACTCGGCGATACAGACCTCTACAAACAAGCATTACTCACACACATTACACAATGTACTCGTAGTTCCGAGATCAAGAAACAAGTAAGTTGAGTTTTAGTTTTAGTATGACAGAAAAAGTAGCTCCCATTGTCGGTCCTACAAAAATTTGACGTGAGCGAGCACCGTTATGATTATGACTCAGAAAATTTTTAGCCTAATGAATTTATATATTGTACCTAGATGTTTTTTATAGTTAGGTGTTTGAAAGTAAAGGGCATTCTTCATTATGTTGCTGCTTCTGGTCTGCAACTCGTTGATGTGCAGCTCGTACTCACCGCGCGCTGCGGAGTGAGCACGGCGGGCGTCTTCTCCGGCTCGGGCGCGAGGCAGCACCGCGGCGCGCGCACGTCGCCCGCCTCCTTCATTATGTTGCTGCTTCTGGTCTGCAACTCGTTGATGTGCAGCTTGTACTCACCGCGCGCTGCGGAGTGAGCACGGCGGGCGACTTGTCCGGCTCGGGCGCGAGGCTGCACCGCGGCGCGCGCACGTCGCCCGCCTCCTTCATTATGTTGCTGCTTCTGGTCTGCAACTCGTTGATGTGCAGCTCATACTCACCGCGCGCTGCGGAGTGAGCACGGCGGGCGACTTGTCCAGCTCGGGCGCGAGGCTGCACCGCGGCGCGCGCACGTCGCCCGCCTCCTTCATTATGTTGCTGCTTCTGGTCTGCAACTCGTTGATGTGCAGCTTGTACTCACCGCGCGCTGCGGAGTGAGCACGGCGGGCGACTTGTCCGGCTCGGGCGCGAGGCTGCACCGCGGCGCGCGCACGTCGCCCGCCTCCTTCATTATGTTGCTGCTTCTGATCTGCAACTCGTTGATGTGCAGCTCGTACTCACCGCGCGCTGCGGAGTGAGCACGGCGGGCGACTTGTCCGGCTCGGGCGCGAGGCTGCACCGCGGCGCGCCCACGTCGCCCGCCTCCTTCATTATGTTGCTGATTCTGATCTGTAACTCATCTATTTTCTTTTGCAGGGCACACTTATCGTTCTCCTGTAATGCAGAAACATTTGCCTATTTTTAAGCAATTTGAAAAAAGCAGGCTCTATTAAAATTTAAACTATTGCGAGTATTTTCCCAAAAAATATACGCGGCTGAAACTATCTTCACTGTTGTCGGAGTATGCCCGACGGCCGACTAGTTCCGAACCCATACGGGGACTTTAAACAGTTTTGCTTCACGCCGCGTTACATAAACAAGCAAGTTCATGACTCCATATGGGTTCGAAATAGTCTAGCCTAGTCGGGCATACTCCGACAAAAGTGACGTGAGGAGATTCTCTGTTTGACCTGTATGTTTGTCCGCGACTATCTCTCGCGTCTAAAATGCAGTCAGGTACCGGAGCAGAAGGGTGTAAGGCTAACTATAGCCTAGGGACAATTTGCTAGTTTTCCAAGCGTAACTGTTTAGATCTAATGTCCATGAGTTGCAAAACCGGAGTATCACTGGGAGGAAATTCTCATTCTCAGCGATAGTCAGACGGTGATTAATGCTCTAAACACTGTTAGAGTCACATTCGCGCTGGTACTGAATTGTATGAATGTTCTGAGAGTATATCTAGTTACGTAGATGTTCAGGACAATGAGCTAGCACGTAAAGGCTCAGGGTCAATTTTCTTCGTTCCTCAACCATGTGTCGCACTTGCACCATGTGTGATAAACATGGCGCTGACATCAAATGGCGGAGAAATGAGGAAATTCTAAGGCACTCAAAAAAGTTTATACAAAGGCAGGTTTTCTATCGAAGGTAAGTCAAGTGAGCGGGAAACAGCTACGGTATGCCTTATCGGCGTACACAGGCCATTATAGCACTAGGTCCATGCTATGAAAAATTAGTATTTCTGAGGATCCTATCTGCAGGGCTTACACAGAGTCCATGGAACACTTCTTGTGTGAATGTGACGGACTGGCTACAAAGAAAATATATCTCCTATACTTTGTCCATTTTATAAATTTATTTTATATATTTATCAGTCTAGTTCGCGCGCTCGAACCGATAAGTTGTATGCAGCATGTATCACAAAAATAGCTAGCGGAGCTTCGTAGGAAGCGTGGGGCGTACACGCAATGATTGAAACCGATCTGATGTGCTGGATGAGCTCAGCATAATACAAATATGTGCCCCGAGTTTCAGTGACGAAGATATAGAGATTGAGAAAACTAAGCTTAAGAAAACTAAGCTAATATTATTATCTATATATGAGCTTCCTATTAGATGGCATTGCTGCCAGCTCATTTATGCCTTTGCGATAGAACTCTGGTGATCTAGATTCGACAAACTGTGTGAAAGCATTTTGCACTGCCTCCTGAGAAGAAAACTTTTTATCACGTAGAAAATTGTCCAAATCACGAAAAAAATGGTAGTCCGTTGGAGCAAGGTCTGGCGAATATGGAGGGTGACGAATGGTTTCTTGTTGAATGGTTAATTGCCGTTCCTGTAGAGTTAAAACGGTTTCTCGTGCTGTATGAGGTCTCGCGTTATCATGGAGCAATAATGGTGAAGAAGACCGATTCATAAGTCGGGGCTGTTTCACTGCTAGTTTCGCTATCATTGTTCGGGGTTCGGTGCACTAGACATCTGCCGTTATTGCTTGACCAGATCGGAGAAAGCTATAGAGAATAACACCACGCTGAGACCACCAAACAGTTACCATTACTTTTTTATTGGTAAGCTTTGCTTTAGGACACTGTTGCGGCGTTTGAACTGGGGTCAGCCATTGCATTTTCCGCTTACGATTATCGTGAAGAATCCATTTTTCATCACATGTCAAAATTCGATCCAATATTCCTTCATTTCTGTATCGAATGAACAAGGCAACGCAAGTTTCAACACGCGTTTCTTTCTGCAGATCTGTCAAATCATGAGGCACCCATTTTTCATATTTTTTTATTTTATTGATTTGACGCAAATGAATCAATATTGTTGGTAAAGTAACATTAAACCATGCTGCTAAATTCTGGGTAGTTTGCCTCGGATCGGCTTCAACCATCTCTTTCAAATCATTGTTATTCACCTGTGTGGGGGTCTTCCACGTGGTTCGTTCTTCAAATCGAAGTTCCCATCACGAAACCAAAATCGCACAGTGCGTTCATTAGCAGTCTCCTCTCCAAACGCAACGCGGCAGAAACAGCTCGCAATATTAATATATTGCGAGCTGTTTCTGCCGCGTTAGTTCCGCGTCCGAACTCGTATTAAAAAATCACACGATTTTTCGAAGTATCCATCTTTCATGTCTAAGCTGAATAAAAAAAAACAACTGAAAGTTGATAATCGAATGTTGCACATTTTTTAAAAGAAGAACTACACTGGTACCGTATGAAAAAAGTTTCACTTTAAAATTTTAAACCATGATGGTTCTATATCAATTATCCCCTAACTATACCCCTAACCATCTTTAACCCCTATTATTATATTACATTTTATACAATAAAAAATAAGCGACATCGATTATTACGTCCTTTAGGACATTACTATAACTTGTCAGTCGTAGAGCTGTCAAAAAACTATTAATAAAATGGACAAAGTATAGGGGTGGCATATCCAGTACCAGAGGATTATTGTGCCTCGAACCTAAAAGCCACCATCCAATTCTTAGATTAGTTGTTTGAACTGATATACACAGTGGTGAGGGCGGTGCGAGTACAAGAATTGCAAAATTTGGAGTTTGGCTAATTCAATGTTGCTTTCAGAAAATTATTTGTTAAATTTTGGAGAATATTTAGTTATATTTATTAACCGACTTCAACTAAAGCACGTTCCCAGCTTAAAAAAAGTTATAGATCTCTTGAAAGGCTCGGCTCTTCATTCTCTTTCAATATGAGAGTCGAATGATATGAACCAACCTTCCTAATTAGCTTTTAGTTTGTACGAGTAGGTACATATAGTGATTTCGGCGCACATATATTTTAAGACCTCTGTGAGCGTCATGTTTCTCCGTACCTACTTACTGCACGAGTGCTCGTTACAGTGTCAACCTTAGAATGCCTGTATGTCCGATATAATCGGGGACCGATTATTTGTAGAAGAAAAATTGTACTAATTGCAATGGAGTAACGCATACATCCTAGAAACGTCTGTCTAAGGTTGCTCGCACACGTCCGACATTTTTAGAACCTATTATAATCGCACTGAATTTTTCTCCGAAAATATTTTAGATCGACTTTTGTACGTTCTTCTATAAATAACTAGCGGCCCGGTACGTGCTTCGCAACGTATAAAGTGAAATAATAAAAAAATTACGTAATTGGAATATCAAATTCAATTATTCAAATAAAAATATTTTATTAATAGCTATTTAAAATCTTAATCTCAAACAATTGGATAAACAATATTTTTTGTTTTTCCATTTTGAGCATAAATAAACAAACGGCTGGGGGTACCCACTCTAGAACAGGCAACATAAAGTTGGCCGAGTGAAAAACATGATTCCTCCAAATTCACACGACAAACGTGAAGTGTTTGCCCTTGGGCCTTGTTGATGGACATCGCAGATGATAAACGCACAGGATATTGTAATCGTTTGAATTCAAATGGCATATCAGGGATACGCGGTATCAAACAAACTTCTCCTTTTGATATACCAGTTGAGATCGTAGCTTCAATCAAATTTGGCAACAACCTTTCACTGCCAATCTGGTGCCATTACATAGTTTTGGTGGGTTAACATTTTGGAATAATACAATCAAAGAACCAATTTTCAGGTTTTTTTCAGATATTTGCTCGTGGCATTTTTCCTTCATATAAAAAATCCGTTAGTATGAATGCACTCAACAATTATGTTTAACACACGGAAAAAAAAATAAATAAGTTTCAATGTGACAGCAAATTCCCCATCTCAAAAAATTTTTAATACAAACTGATCCGCCATTTATTGAATTCATTCACAAGAAATGTGATAAATGAAGAACAACTCGACAGATTATAAGCAAACTTCACATAAACCATCTGCTAATTACTCCGAATAAAGCCTAAAATTTTGGTGAGCTCGTTCTTGAGTTCTAAAATAACAACGAAAAGTGGCATTGATTTTTATATACATAGATCAGACATTGATTATGATTGAACCTGGGTGGGCAGTCTAAAACCAAGAACAAAAAAAATTTTAACAAAAAATATAACCGACTCAAAACGCACTAAAAAGTAAAAAATAATTGTGTCATTTACATTAAAGCAAGTAAATGACACAATTATTTTTTACTTTTTAGTGCGTTTTGAGTCGGTTCTATTTTTTGTTAAAAATTTTTATTTCTTACTTTTTAGTGATTTATCGCCACGTAACGTACTCGTACTATACTGTCATAGTATATTATACGGCACTAGTAGCCAAAAAGCTACCGATAACGAGACAAAAACTGAAATCGCTGTAAGGGTGCCTCCAAAATTCGAAGAGTTCCTTTAATTTCCCCAGGATATCATCATCAGATCCTAACATGGTGACAATGGGACCACCTTGGAAGTATGCCCTTTTTAATAAAAAAAGAATTATCAAAATCGGACAACTCTGTAAAAAGTTATGCGTGGTCATACATATATAAAAAAAAATATACGTGTCGAATTGAGAACCTCCTCCGTTTTTTTTCGTCGGTTAAAAAAGTCAGTCCGATAATAATCGGTCATCGTTGTTCACTGCTTAGATACGTAGGGAAGTGAATGATTAATGACTTAGTTGTGATTTCTTCTTAATTATGTTTTTTTAGTTTCTTTTAAAGTACTCATAATTTCATAGTATGTTTTGTTTCTGTTTTAGTTCGTATTTTAATTTTTATAACTATTGTTCTTGCCATTAATTGATATTTATGTTATAACTTATATTATTTTGTATCTATTCAATTATTGTGCATAAATGTTGTTGGCTTGTCATTAAATAAATAAATACTCGTATAATAACTTACCTGAAGTAATTCCTTTCAAATATAATTTAATATAGGTAAATATTTACGGTCAAGTAATGGTAATATTATTTATTATAATAAATTAACATTTACTCACCAATTCGCTCCTCACTTGTAAGAACTTGGACATTTCTCTCGATAGCGCTTCGTCTTTGCTCTAAAATAAACAAAAATAAATAAAAAGGTTTAATGAATCAAGTGTCTCATTAAACCAATCTCATACTAATATTATGAACAAATAATTTTTGTAAAATTTGTAAATGGGAATGACCTGATGTAAAAGTTTCTTTCATCAGTAGAATGCTAAGTTAACCGGGAGTTCTATAAAAAGGCCCCTATCTAAAACTCATTTGACTAGTTTAAAAGAAACCATAGCGTGATCAAGTTATTAGTAGGTACTTTTATGGATATTTAAATTTTCTCTGTCTAGTTGTAAATAATGATTTAATTGTTAAAAAGCTTAAAAAAGGAGAAAAAATTCTTTTATTCGAAGAACCAATTTCATTTAATGAATAATCCAAAAAAAAAATTTAATGTTAAAAAAATTTCAAAAGCTATTTTTCTTCAAAACTACTTAGACAGTGAAGACTAAGTATACTCATGCAGTCATTTGTGTTTACTTACTATAAGATAACTGATTAATTTTTTTTAAATTTACGCCTACAGAGCGACATAGACATAGTATAATCCTGATATTCCCGCGGGATCAGGAACTGCGCGGTTGAAAAGCGGAAATAAACCTTACCTTGATCGTCATTTCCCATTGGGCTTGTTTTCTCTTATTCTCTTTCCTTTCTTGCTCCATCTCCTTCTCGATTGCTTGCAACTCCTTCTGCAGCAGCTCACGTTTCTCCTTTTCCTTCTCAAAGTCAGCCATAGCTTGGACGATGGCAGACTTTTTGATGTCCAACTCGTTGTTCTTTTCTTCTATGATTTCTAAATTCTTCTTAATTTTATCTTCAGCGGCAGCTCTGGTGAATACGTATATGGATTATAATTCAAATTGGCTTATTTCAAATGGGCTTTTTATACATTACAAGATAGCCCTTGACTGAAATGACACCTAATGGTAAGTGATGATGCAATTTAAGACGGAGGCAGGCTAACTCGTTAGGAGTAGGACGAAATCCACACCCTTTTCGGTTTCACACATTGTACCGGAACATTAAATCGCTTGGCGGTACGTCTTTGTCGATAGGGTGTAAACTAGCCACGACTGAAGGCTCGCACCAGCTTCATCTGAACCAATCTAGTCTTAGTCGGCCTAGCCGGGAATCGAACCCAGGACTTCCAGGTTAATAATAGACTGCGTATACTATTGCGCCACAGGTGCCGTCAAAATGTTTTTTTTACAAACGAAAACATGTATTAATCTTTCACCATAGATTAATTGCGCTCGACTAGTTGCCTCGACTACCTAGATACAAACAACATAACAGTCACTAGACAGACAATCGCGGCGGGAGACTTTGTTTTATTATATATAAGTATGTACAAATGTGCTCGTTTGAATGTTACGTACCTGTACTCTGCCGAGGCTATCTCGGTGTCGTTGAGGTTTTTGCTCAAAGTTTCAAGTTGAGCTTCCAGCTGTTGCACTCTGTCGGCGTGGGCGTCGCGCTGGGCGGCCGTCTCCCTGAGCTCGAGCGACAGTCTGTCTGCTGTAGCGGCCGAGTCCATAAGCATACTTCTGAATCTTTCAATTTCTTTGTCGTACACACTTATAACCTACAAAAAAAAAAAATAAAAAAAATATTACCGACTAGACCTCAAAAGTAAAATTTTTTGAGTCATTTAAGGTCAACGTGGGTATAATTGACCATGTATGGGTAGTTGACCAGTTTTGAATTTACGCGCTAATATTAAGTTATTTGTTTAATGCAGCGAACATTTAACTTTTTTTTCTTACAGAAAATGGAATCATACAAAAATAATTAAGTTTGTATCTCATTTCATATTGGAGGAAACTAGTAATTTATAATAAAATCCGTCATCATAGATCAAATCATTATCGGTCACCGATTGTCGGTCGCGGGCGGGCGGGGCGGGCAGCCTCAGCCTTCACCGTACCTACTAATACTAGGGTCTCCGTGGGTATATTTGACCAATTGAGGCGGATTTTATAATTAATTACTGTTTTCCTCTAATATAAAATGAGATACAAATTGAATTATTTTTATGTAAAATCCCATTTAAATGTTTACTTATGTGCCTTAGTTTCTAAGTTTCAATGTTTGAACAATCGATGTTCTAGTATTTGACGTTGTTAATAAAATTATCATCATCATCATCATCATCAGGTGCCTTTTTCAAAGTGAAGTTGGGCAGTCAGGTGGAGAAAAATCTTCCGGTCCTGCGAAACAGCTTTAAGCTTCGTGTAGCTAAGCTTGGTCCACTCTTTTACATTATCAAACCACTTTCTTTGCTGTCTCTCAGGAGCATGTTTTCCGGGTATCTTGCACATTCTAGAATCAACCTTGGAAATTCGTAGAGGGATCCTCTTTGTAGATGCCCGAAAAACGCAACTTTTCTTTTCATTATAGCTGTCATCAGCTGGCGTTTGCACTTGGCTCGTTCGAGAACTTCCGCATTTGAGACGAAGTCCCTCCATGGAATTTTGAGCATTTTTCTTAGACCCCACATCTCAAATGCTGGGAGCCGACGACAACACTCCCTCTTTAAGACCCATGGTTCACAGCTATATAAAAGAGTGGACCAAACGTGTAACACTTAAGCACACGATACCTTGTACCAAATGAGATCTTAGGGTCGCATAATACTTTCGACATTTTGTAAAAGGGACTCTTGCTTTGTCCAATTCTGCATTTTACTTCCTCCTGATGGTCCAGATCTGATGTGAAATGTCGACCTAAGTATTTAAAGGAGAATGCCAGACAATGTATAGGACTTTAAGCCACTAATAAAACATATTGTTCAACAACGTATTATGCATAATTTTATTGCTTTTTTTTCACAGCAGCGATCTCCAAACTACGTAGAAATATTTTGGAAAGTGGAACAAGAGTTTTTGATATCACCATTGTTTTGGTTTTACTTCTATTAATGTTGGAGCAAATCAGTAAGAATGGCCTCCGAATATAGACTTTAAGTAAGGGGGATAAAATTACATATAATTTAAAAATTATATCCTTATTGCAGCAATTTTTGTACCAATATAGATCTAGATTCTAGTTCTACCTACTTTGTACTTGCCCATTGAATACCGCGTTGAACGGAAAGCACGTAAACGCAGCACAGATGGCGCGGTATTTTGGTTTTGTAGATAATGACTACTGTTGGTAGACAATTGGTGTTGCCGTATAAGTTTTTATTATTTTTATTTTTATTTTGGTAACGAACACAATATTTTTTTTTAAATAAGGACTTCATTATTAGAACCTATGCACGATACCTAAGTACAGGGTGTACTAAGGATCGGACAGGGATTTTTTAAGCACACTGAACACAAAACTTTATATTAACGCATAAATTCAAAATTGGTCAATTACCCATACACACAAAAAATAGCAATTCAAAAGCAAAAATAGAAACAAAAAATAGCATTTCTTACCTCTTGCAATTCTTTTTTCTGTTTTTGTTGGATGTCATTTTCATCTTTGAGTTTTGCTATATCGTTTTGTTTTTCGCTATTCATGTTTCTAGCTTCCTAGAAAAACAATCACGTTGAAAAATTATTATTATAAAAACAAAAAACCCGACTCCTTAGAAGTAATGAACGAAATAGAAAAAAACAAGGATCATTATATTAATAAAGTCTTCGTCAAGGGGTATGACAGACTCGATCGAAACCTAAGATGAATAACAAAACATTAAAAAATATTGATTTTAAGTCGACGACACATATGGGTAAAATTCGGATTAAGGGGAATTTCGTTAAATTCTTATAAACTTTATATTATTTTCATTGATATTTCATTTTTAATTAACAAAAAAATGTCCCATGCGAAAAAAGCTAAGTTGTTAAAACTAAGTAGTAGTTGTGTCTTATTTAAGAAGTTACAGGGGGGGGGACACATTTCACCACTTTGGAAGTATCTTTCGCGCAAACTATTCAGTTTAGAAAAAAATTATATTAGAATCAATATCATTTTTAAAGAACTATCTATAAATACCCCACACCTATGGGTTTAATTAAAAAAAATTGAGTTCCAGTTCTAAGAAAAAATAACAATAAATTTTGAGGGTTCCCCATTTGGCTACGGAACCCTAAAAAGGTAATTCCGAATCCTCCACATCGATCGAATTCTTTTGCTTAAGATCCATATGTCTTTGACTTCTTGTGCAATGCTATTAGCATGTCGCCAAAAGCTTTTTTGAAAGCATATTTTAATCTTTCGGCATTCCTAAAATAATCTTCAGCAATAAAATAAATTAATTGTTGCCGACGTTTTGTGCAATTTAAGAAAAGCTGTATTCGATATAGTATGTTTAGATACTTCACCATAATGAATTTCAGTTTGTATACATACTCTCAAATTTTATTGGACATTTATTATTGCAATAAAAAGAGATTCCATATTATACTTATAAAATTAGCTAATTTATATGTTACGTACAAACAAGATGTTGATATCGACATTTCTTTAATTTTGTCCCATTATATAGAACTAATGGGACACTACACTCTAATATGGTGTGTCAACAGTTCTATAGAACTAAAATTAGAGGGATGCACCCAGTGAATTCAGTGTTGTCAGAAGCAGACATAGAGAGAGCAATAGGTAAGATTTTGTATGAAAATCTGTCATAGAAAATTAGAAGGGCAAGTGGTTTTCACGCGGACGAAGTCGCGGGCGACTGCTATCTATATAAAATTCTAAATACCTTATGGTGCAGCAGCGGGGACAAATGTAGTTTTGGTAGATTTGCCCGCAGGTAGCAAAATAGTGCTTGTCCCGCCTGCAGTGCTGAGTAATAACTAAGTACAGGCAATGTCATTCCTGAGTCTCTTTTTGACAATTTTTGTTACAACATTTATTTAGATACATGTTTTTGAAAAGTTTTTTATACGGCGTTTCATTTGATAAGTGAAGAAACATATACATCCCCTTTTTGTCATTTGAAGCCGTCAGTTTGAAAATTTATATAGCCTATGTCACTACCATAGTTTTGACGAATTCAACGATCCTTCATATGTAAGGTAGAATCCGTCGGAGTCGTCGGACGGAACGACTGGACGGATTTTGTCATGCATGCTTAAATCCGTCCAGTCGTTTAGGCTGTAGCTCAAAAAACCGGAAAGTTCCGAAAAACACTTACCTCCAGTTCAGTTTTACAGTGGTCGTAGTCCGCCACAGCGGCGTGGAGCTGCTCTCGTGCGAGTGACAACCTGTGACGCGCATATTGAGGGTTGATAGTTTGTTTACTTTATTAAAAAATAAACGTAAACAACTCCTCGCTTTCACATAGCGGGCGTAGTATTGTCTGTCTTTATCTTTCGTAAGCAAAAATGTGGTCAATTTCGCATGAGATATCAAAATGGCAAATATTAAATGCAACTTCATATTGACTGATTTTTATTGTAGTTTATAGTTAGTTATTTTTTATTTTTTTATATTATATTTAATTATTAACATGCCTGATTAAAGAGTACATTAATACATAATATATTTGATAAGTAATGAAAACTATTTTAATACGAATTTAATATATTTGCACGCCTGAGGCCTTTGTGCACCAAGATTTCGGTTATCATAACCAACGGTTTAGGTACATAACTTTACTATAAATTTTGGCCTATGTGCACCAAGACTTCGGTTATTATAACCAATGTTTAACACAAGCTAACCGTCGGTTACTATAAATTTACTGTTCACGAAAACCCGCTTGCTGGTTAAAGACATAAACCGGGCGTTTATCATAACCGAGCTCGCATTCCCTGGTTATCCCTCGGTTACAGAGTTTGACAGATACATTTGTAGGTTATCTAATCTATATTTGATTTGTAGTGATTTCCTAGCATTTGTTGTTCTGTCTATCCGCTTATTTTCTATGATATTCTTATATTTTTTTATTAATTAAATCAAGACATTTATTTTACTTTTCTACTAAAATTGGAAGTACGCTTTTTTGAAGTAGTATTAATTTTAAAATAAAACTAATAGTGCAATAAACAATATAACTTTAAATTTTAGTATACCTATTACTTTACTTTTTGATTTACCACAAAATTTACCACCCACAGAATAACAACGTAGATAATAATGTGAATACCTATCTTCTTTGACAAATTAACATGCGGCCATAAAGAACTCGATTCCGTTAAATTCATTAAAAACAAATTAACACTAGAAAGTGACATAAACAGCAAATTGTGTCTACAAAATTTTTTACGATGCCAAATTGAGATTTCTTTGATATATGCGTCAGTCCTATTCAAAAGTAAACATTTACATTTGGTTAAGTGATATTTTTCACATATCGTTTATTCGCCGTTCGTTCAAACGCCCGGTTAACAAACCGAAGTGGGAATGCGTGTGATGAACAGTAAATAAACGCTCCTTGTTTATTGGCCGTTCATTTAACCGACTTTAAAGTAAAGTCTATGCACACCGCCCTTAAACCGAGCTTACGTTGGGTGCCGGGTCCATCGCGTGGCTGAGAGAAGAACTCCGAACAGAGCCCAAGACTTGTGACACGGGTGTAGGTTTAAGGGTACCCTCAGTGACGGCCGTCAACACTTACCTCCTCTGTTCAAGTTATTCTCCCTGCCCAGCCAAATTCGGAGTTAGTTATGTTGTTTCAAAGTACTTACTCGTTCTCCTTGTCTGTTATAAGGTTCTGAGCATCGGCCAATTGTTTGCTCAGATCGGCCATGTCGTTCTCTTTCGCTATTACAAGGTTCTGCGTATCGGCCAATTGTTTCCGCAAATCCGCCACTGTGTTCGCTTCCGCTGCCACGAGGTTCTTCGTATCGGCCAACTCGCTGCGCAAGTCAACCACCTCGTTCTCCTTGGCTGTTACGACGTTCTGCGTATCAGCCAACTGACTGCGCAGATCGGCCATCTCTTTCTCCTTCACTGTTACGACGTTCTGCGTATAGACTATCTGACCACGTAAGTCATCCAATTCAGTCTCTTTGACTGCTACGATGTTTTGCGTATCAGCTAACTGAGTGCGCAGATCGGCCACAGTGTTGTCCTTCTCTGTTACGAGGGACTGTGTGTCGGCTAAATGGTTTCGCAGATCGGCTACAGCGTTCTCATTCGCTGTTAGGAAGTTCTGCGTATAGGCCAACTGGCTGCGCAGTTCGGTTAATTCGTTCTCCTGCACTGTTATTCGGCTCTGCTTATCGTCCAACTGTTTGCGCAGATCAGTCGACGTGTTCTCTTTCGCTGCTACAAGGTTCTGAGTGTTGACCAGTTGGTTGCGCAAATCGGCCACTGTATTGCTCATGTCACGGTGAAGAGCGGCGATGGTGGCGTCTCGCTGTACCAAATATATATTTTTTTTTAAATAGCCACCACTGTGTATAGGCTATCAATGAGGGCGGTTTAGGACACTTCGTATGCAGTATATTCGGAGATATATATATCTATACATATAAATAAATTGTTTGTAATATTAAAGTAACCGTTTTTTACTACATGCATTTGAATATATATAGGGTAAATAGGTACACCAAAGTAACATTTTTTACAATATGTGTCTGTCTGTTTGTTTCAGCTTATCTAACTACCAGTCAAATTGTAAAAAGCTTTTATAATATGTCGACAGGAATCTGTTCTTAAAGAGGCAGTCTAAGGACCGATTCCTGATTTACGTTTCACTCCGTTGTCAACAAGGAATCCTAAAGTGTAGTTTCGACATAATAATAGTAAGTCCATTCGCAGTTATTAGTCTAGTTAGAGAGCAATAATTTGGCGTAAAAGCAGTTACCTATACTAAAAGCAAACTCGATTGAGAATGCTTGTCAACAAACAAATTTAAATATATATATATATATATATATATATATATATATATATATATATATATATATATATATATATATATATCTTTTATATTTTGGCAGATGTATAACTTTTTGTGTTAAATTAAAAAATCATTTAATTCATAATGCTTACGTTTACGTTATTATTTATATCAAAATAAATTATTTAATAATCACAAAGATATTATAGAGATTTGCCTTTTAGAGTATGTTAATTAGTTATATAGTTTCGGAGATATTACAAAATAACTAAAAAACATACGACTGCTGCTATATCATCCAAATTAAGTTGACCTCCTCCGTGTTATGTTATACGTACTGAATAGGGGTCAACATTATGGTACTGATATTCTTTGAGAATTCGATCTTTGATCTTTTCTTTCAATTTATTTGGCATGGCAGACCATATTTATACAATATACGAAAAAGTTTGTTCGTTTGTTTAAACGGGTTTATCTCTAGATCTGCATTTCGGATTGTAAATTATTTTGTTTATTATGAAAGCTAGACTTAAAAATGAAATAGACTGTAATATCGTAAAAGGTTTTACAAAAATGTAGATCTTTAATACACGAGACGGGACGGAGGATGTTGTTTCACGGGAAACTTTAAAAAAATTGAATTGAGAGGTGGAGCGGGGAAAGAGCACACTTTATATATAAGTCTGTCTTTAAAATTAAAAGGTTTCACGCGGACGAGGTCGCGGGCGACTGCTAGTGTTCTATATTCTAGTATGTAACTATGTAGTATGTTGGTTACCTTGTCGATGTCATTCTTCGCTGTTAATAGATCCTGCTTGAGTTCGCTGACGGTGGCTGCGAGTGTCTGTTTGTCTTTCACCTCGTTCTTCAGCTCGGCTACCTCTGCGTCAGCGCGACGCTGCCACTCGCTGTACGCTTGGTAGAGTTGTTGCTGATGAACGCCCATGAGTTTCACTTAAGAGGAATAATAAAAAAAAATTAAAATGTTAGATTTTGATTTTACTAAAAATGAAGAACAATACGGTGCGGTAGCTTTATAAGACGGAAGTCCTGGATTCCATTCCCGGTGGGGCAGACTGATATTCTTAATTAATTTGTCTGGCTTAGTTTGGCTGGCGGGAGGCTTTCGTCGTGGCTAGTTACCACGCAACCGACAAAGAGGTGCAGCCAAGCGATTTAGCGTTCCGGTACGATGTCGTGTACTGAAATTAAAAGTAAAAACCTTCAGTATCTGAGACACATAATGTGTCACGATAAGTAAAGGATCTTGCAGCGTATCATTCAAGGCAAGAACCAAGGGAGCCGAAGAACTGGCAGACGACGCACCTCCTGGCTCAAAAATCGCCGCGACTGGTCAATTTCCTTAGAGGAGATGGCACTTGAAAAAGACGATGACAGTGCCAGTGATAGCAACACTTACGCTTCTCCATCAAGCCGTGAACTTCTCGTTCGTAGTTCTGCTTCCCGGCGTCGTGATCCTGTTGCAGTCGGCACACCAGCTGGTCAGCTTTCCCGTACGCGTCGCTCAGGGCCGCCAGGTTGGCGCTGGTGAGAGTGCTCCTCTCCTTGTTATGTATGTATGTATGTATGTATGTATGACAGTGCCAGTGACAGCAACACTTACGCTTCTCCATCAAGCCGTGAACTTCTCGTTCGTAGTTCTGCTTCCCGGCGTCGTGATCCTGTTGCAGTCGGCACACCACCTGGTCAGCTTTCCCGTACGCGTCGCTCAGGGCCGCCAGGTTGACGCTGGTGAGAGTGCTCCTCTCCTTGTTATGTATGTATGTATGTATGTATGTATGTATGTATGACAGTGCCAGTGACAGCAACACTTACGCTTCTCCATCAAGCCGTGAATTTCTCGTTCGTACTTCTCCTTCCCGGCGTCGTGATCCTGTTGCAGTTGGCACACCAGCTGGTCAGCTTTCCCATACACGTCGCTCAGGGCCGCCAGGTTGGCGCTGGCGAGAGTGCTCCTCTCCTTGCACTGCTTCTGGGCAGTTTCCAGCACTGAGCATATCTTGCGTGAGGCGTTCAGTCTACCGGAAACATTCAAACTCAATATTTTATCTATACATGTAAATAAAATTTGAGTGTCTGTTTCATCATCATCATTATCAGCTGGTGGACGCCCACTGCTGGACATAGGCCTTGTTTAGGAACTTCCAAACGCAACGATCCTGAGCCGATTATGTTAATGTTGATGATAAAGTGTACACGTACTTGTTGAGGGTCTCTGCGCGGTGGCGCAGCTCGTCCTGCAGGCGCGCGGAGAGCTCCTCGTGCTGCATCTGCAGCTGCACCATGTTCTGCTGCAAGCGCTCGTGCTCGCCCTGCTGCAGCGACAGCTTCTCCTTCAGCCCCCAGTACGCGCTGTCCTGCGCCAACTACCCAATAAAATAAATCAAAAATCTATTCTTAAATTTTTTGTCTGTCTGTCTCTTTGTTCCAACAAATCTATTAAACAACCTACCAGTCGAATAATCAGCTAATAAATATAGTGATAAGGAAGGGAATTAAGCGGGTGCAACCGCAGGCGCCCGCTAGTCCTAACTAAAAGTTAATATAAATAGGAATTTGAGTTTGTCGGTCTCTTACGCAATGTATTATTAAAATTAACCGTATCAAATAAAAGATACAGACCAAATAAAATAGTCAATCAAACAGCTTGCTTCCAATTTCCAATGCAAATAAATTACGAAAATAAATAAATGAAAGACAAAAATAACAAAAGAACATGTAATATTTTTATGAATTGCTGCCAGAAGGTCTTAGATCCAATGAGCCGAACATTATATAAAATTATATTTTAACTGGTAAGTTACGTATTCGGCGTAAAGATATTGCGAATATAGATATATTTACTTACCTGTAACTTTATTAACTCGACATTTTCTTTTTGTATTTTGCCCTGTACATTACTTAAGTCTTCAACTAATCTTTTTCTAGTTGTTATTTTCTCAATTGATTTGATATCCATTGCATAAATCTGGAAAAAAAATAATCATTCAATTAAATATCTTGAAATAAATGTTTATTGTTTACTCATAAACAGAAAAATTAAACCTTTGAAAATTTCAACTTTACAAATGAAAAACTTTTGACGCTTGAATGGAAAAATGGCGACAAATTCTGGAATATATTCAAATTTAGCGGGAATCAAGCAACAAATTTTTTTATAAGCTTGCGGGTTGTTAAATCTTGTTACAGTTTTGGAATCTTGGAAAAAAAATCGACACTTTTATGTTGGCATTGTCGAACAAAATCTGATGAATTATTTGTTTACTTTTACCATCTGTGGAAAATAAATTGAATAAAAGCCAAAAGCCACAATCGTCAGGCCTGCTATTTGAAAATGATGTGATTTTATTTAGACCATAAACTTCTATAATCTATGAAAGCTTTTATCTGTGAATGTGATTGTCCGCCATTTTGTGCAATTTTGACATTTGACAAATGAACGTTGTAGCGTGGGTGCCGCTAAAATTCTTTTTGGTTTTTCCTTGAAGACTTGAACTTGTGCACAGTGTTAGATTAATAAATGATTGTTAAAATTGCTTGTCTTTGAAAAAAAAACTAAAAGAAAATACAATCGATAAACAATGGTGGCGGTAAGTATTTAATGTTCTCTAATCCTTTTTAATGTGCCTGTTTTAACGGCTAAAATGATAACGTCGAATGCGTCGTGTTACAGCAAACGAAGGTTTTCGTGGGAAGATTACCAGAAGATGCTAAGCCGGAGGAGTTGCGGAAGTTATTCGAGCGTTTCGGAGTGGTCACAGAATGCGATGTGATGAACAGATGCGGCTTCGTTCATATGGAGACTGAAGAGCAGGCCGCTGCCGCCATTCGCGAGCTTCACAACACCACGTTCAACGGTGGCGTTATTACTGTGGAAAGGGGCAGGATTAAGGTTATTAACGTTTGAATTTACTTTATACCAAGCCAAGGTTTCTACTTTAAGGACGTAACGTACGTTTATTTAACGAAGTAGCAAAGCACTTGTGGGTACAAGTACTTTGCTATTTCGTTAAATGAACGTTCCTCAACAAGTTAGAGGCACATGACTCCGACATGACTACAAAAAAAAAGAACCTTTAATTTTCATGTTTTAATAATGAATAGGAGCGCGGCCAGCGTGGCGGCGGCCGTGGAATGCGAGGCGGCATGAGAGGAGGCATGGACCGCCGAGGGGGCATGCGCGGCGGTATGAGAGACGCGCCCTATCCTATGCGCGACCGCGGCATGGGTCCAATGCGCGATCGCGGCATGGGACACATGCGCAGCGCTGCGCCCTATGACAGGAGCATGGAAAGAGCTCCCATGGGCAGTGGGGGTTATGATGACAGGTACAATCATTAAAAAATCAAGGCAACTGTTACTGACTGACATAAAAGCACAGCTCATACATAGACACATGTAGCTACTATGATGTAGGTGTGAGCTAAGGATTTACAAAAATTCCTCTCCCTAAAGGGGTGAAACTGGGTTTCAAGTGTATACCAATATTCACACCAACGAAGATGGGTAGGGCTGGTATAGGTATGGCTAGGGTAAACACTATACTCTGAACAATGTAAATTGGCAATATAGATAGATAATAAGTACTTTGGCTATTTCTTTGGTCTCTGCCACTTTTGAGGGTCCGTGCCCTTTATTGCCCATCTATATGGTTCAGTGTGTGGTAAAGCTTTTGGTACATTTCATTTTGTTACAGTTTAAAGGTATTATAGACCTGAATATTTGATATGGTTTATGAGGAAAGGTTTTTTTTTTTTTTTTTTTTTTTTTTTCCGGTTCCGGCCGTGAATATTTGATATGGTTTATGAGGAAAGGGGTAGGAAATTTATATTATTAAAAATATTTTTATTTTTGAGTAGCAGTCGCCTGTGATTTTGTCTGCGTGAAAATTTTACCTGTTTTTTTTTCACATTTTTATTATTTCTTCGCTCCTAATAGTTGCAGCGTGATGTTATATAGCCTAAAGCCTTACTCGATAAATGGTCTATTCAACACAAAAAGAATTTTTCAATTCGAACAGAAAATTTCAGTAGTTAGTTCCTGAGATTAGCGCTTTCAAACAAACAAACAAACTCTTCAGCTTTATAATATTAGTATAGATTACTAAAAATTAACTTTTTCCTTTATTTGTGGTATAAGAAGTTGCTTATACCAAATTTCACTTTTGAGGGTCTGTGCCCGTTATTGCCCATCTATATGGTTCAGTTTATGGTAAAACTGTACATTTCATTTTGTTACAGTTTAAAGGTATTATAGACCTGAATATTTGATATAGTTCATGAGGAAAGGGGTAGGAAGTTTTTATTAAAAATATTTTTAAAATTTTTATGTGTGTTCGCACATAACTTCGTCATTTATGAATCAATTTTGATAATTCTTTTTTTGTTAATTAAATTTTGTTAATTAAATTTGAGAACTTTACATTTAGATGGGCTGTGACTGTTATTGAGAGTCTGGCGATGAAGATGGAGGAGAGCTGAGGGAGCTCTTTAGTGGTTTACAGTGGCTACCTTGTATTTGGGCTCAATTAATTTGTCTCAATGAGAACTTTATATTTAGATGGGCTGTGACTGTCATTGAGGGTCAGGCGATGAAGAAGAAGGATAGTTGAAGGAGCTCTTTAACGGTTTACAGTAGCTACTTTGTGATTGGGTTCGATTAATATGTCTCAATGAGAAGTTTGAAAGGTTATAGTTTCCAGTTAGTTTAATGTTTACTAAGTCATGATCCAATGATGAGATCTACGAAAACTCGAGGAAACTCTTCAAACTATATAGGCACTTTTGCAGGGACGTCGGAATGTTATAAATAGCTAGTGAATATTGGTACTTATGGTTTAGTTCGAGTAGGTTTATTAGTATGTTCGTTGTTGATAAATGACAAAAAAATATGAAATAAAAAATTTTTAACAAAAAATAAAAACGCCTTCAAAACGCACTAAAAAGTAAAAAATAACTACGTCATTTACTTACTTTAATTTACTTAATCACATGAATGAAGTCTGTGCCACCCGAGCTTTCTACTTTAAAGTCTTTACCTAAACTTGGATGGCACCGACTTCATAGATGTGGTTAAGTAAATTAAAGTAAGTAAATGACGTAGTTATGTTTTACTTTTTAGTGCGTTTTGAAGGCGTTTTTATTTTTTGTTAAAAATTTTTATTATTTGATGTTACTAAAAATTAACTTTTTCCTTTATGTGTGCTATAAGAAGTTGCTTATTCTAAATTTCAAGATTGTGAGTAAACTGCATGTATCATGTAGGTTTTTTATACCCTGTGAGTGTCGAAAAATTGCAGAAATTAATTTTATCACAAGTGAAGTTTTAAAATAAATTTCAGTTTAAAACCTCT
Source organism: Mycalesis mineus (assembly GCA_034621355.1). Taxonomy (NCBI): domain Eukaryota; kingdom Metazoa; phylum Arthropoda; class Insecta; order Lepidoptera; family Nymphalidae; genus Mycalesis; species Mycalesis mineus. The sequence continues at coordinate 12,976,346 of CM067901.1, forward strand.
GTGCATTCCGGTGTAAAAGAGTCTTGATAGACAGACAGACAACAAAATAATCCTATTAGAGTTCCTTTTTTTTGAGGCTAAAAATGTCATAGAAATGAATCACTACAGGTATAACGGCTATGGAGGCGAAGACCGCCGGGGCTTCGCACTGATGGACGGGCGTGGGGCCCGTGACGCCTACAGTGCGCCCCCTCCAATGTACGCAGACGACAGACAGAGCTATGGGGCTCCGGTGGAACACAACATGTACCCTGACGAGCGGGACATGATTGACAGGCGCGCCCCCATGCGGAGCGCCCCTATGACCATGTCCTCTGGCTACGACAGGCCGGCCCCGCGCGCGGCGCCCATGGGCGCTGACATGTACAGCAGGCGAACCGATCAAACTATGTGAGTTACATTTGTATTATTTGTTTTTAACTGACTTCAAAAGCGGAAGGTTCTCAATTCATCAGAATCTTTCATTTAATTGACCATTGTGATCTAATGATGTGAAAATATGGCCTATTGTGCTTTATCTAGAAGAGGTCTCTTCAATCTTTTCATAAGAATGCTCAAACTGGCACTGACTTTATAGATATCATCATCATTAATGGTCCACTACTGGGCCAGGCTTTCCTCTGTATATGTGACGGGATAAGGAGAGTAGACCCACCATGCTGCTTTAAGGAGGATTGGCGGGCTTTATAGATATGCCTAACTTAACTAAAGGAACTAAATGACGCAAATATTTTTTATTTTTAAATTAGTTTAATTTTTATGTGACAAATATCACAGTACTATCATTGTTGATTATGAATAATATAGTATCAATTGAGGATTAATAAAAGTTTGTGATTAAAAGGGGTTGGGGAGGTGCGGCAGCTGCGGGCAGCTACGAGAGAGACCCGTATGCGCAGCAGTATCCCCAGGCAGGAAGGTAAGTCACACCAAATACACACCATATGAACACTATGAGATACACTTTCATGTCAAGTAGTCATAACATTTTGCTAAAAAAAGATAAAAATTGTAACATAGTAGAAAGCCTTATAGTAAAGTTTCTTCATGCCACATTTTGGATATGTGTCTTATGTTTCTAGAGAAGTACAGCATTAATTGTGAACCAAAGAACTCAATTTTGAGACAAACTGATTCACAAAAATATTTGGCTACATTCTTCCATTTGCTAAGGGTCCTTTCATACTTCCTTAGCTTCTTTCACTCATTAATTCATTCATACAAGTACTAAAGTACTCTTGATGCCTGTAGCCAACGGCTCCGTGCGAAATGTTTGATGTTGTCAGTCCGCCTAGTGGAGGTCAAGTAACACTACGCCTTCCGGTGCATAGTTGCCATTCCAGTACTTTGGGCCCCCAACGTCCATCAGCTGTTCTAACCATAATAATTTTTTATCTAAAATTATTTCCCATTTCATATTAACATGTTTATAAATAGTTAATCCATAATTTGAAATGGCACATGTCAAATGTGGCCTTTTGCCACAAAATTGCTATAAGAGCTTCATATCTACACCAATATCAGTATCAAGAAATTCACAGTATTTCAACTAATCATAGTTTAGTTTAGATGACACCTTAGGAGTACCTAGAACTTCATTCATAATAATTGTCTTATATTTGATTCACTGATGGTTAGTTTTGGAATTTGCCATGAGATATAGTCCACTTGGTATTTATTAAAACGAATATATTATTATTATATTTTATTGTATTCAATGAGCCAACAACTCGCCCAGTCATTGGTTTATATTGTTCTAAAGAAAACTGTACAGGCGAATACAGTTCTATCATATGGGATATTCCACGCGAAACAGACAGGTAAAAAAATTCGATCTTTCCGATTTCAGTAATATTTGAGTATGTTCTACCTATACATGTCCTTCATACATGTACCAAATAATTTTGTAATATAATTAGTGGTTCAGAAATTATAAAACTATGATTTTTTTACTAACCGATGGGTATACCAAAGCCATTTTCAATCTTCAAAGCCATTTTCTTCTTAAAAAAATTGCATTTAAAGTTTTGTACCTTAAATTTTACTTAAGTGGGACCATTCCGATTTTTTTATATTTTTTCTGAAAGTTGCTAATATTGTACAGAATATCCTTACTAAGTCTAATTTCGGTTTCAGATTTTATGACTCGATTAATGGCTTTGAAGTGCACACCCATCAGTTAATAAAAATTTCAGTCTCATAATTCCTGAACCAGTAATTTTATTACAAAAATATTTGGTACATGTATGAAGGACATGTAGAACATACTCAAATATTACTGAAATCTGAAAGATCGACTTTTTTTACCTGTCCGCTTCGCGTGGAATGCCCCATATTAATGACGCAAGAGTTTGTCGGTGTATTAAAAATAATAGAATATAATTAATTTATATGCGAAAATGTTACCAAGTATTACAAAATTATACTTAATTAATAGTGTGCAAACATACTATTAAAATATTATTTTGAAATTTTGTACGAAAAATACAGAATTTAATTACAAAATATATGTCAACCAAAAAGTAAAAAAACTGTAAAATTTTAGAAATAAATAAATTATGTCAAATATTCTTTTGAGTCATAGTAACATTTATGTAGTTATTTGTTTAGTTTCATTTTAAAGCTAGGTAACTTTAACGTCTTCTAGTATTTTTTTATATAATCTTACAGTCATACAGTATGGACTTTTCATATAATTATGTACTAGAACTACGCTTCTATGACCAATATGTTAGGTAGTCTGATTTTATTGGCATCAATTTCGCCTCGGAAAAATATTTCAGATAGCGCTTGATAATAATACACATGTCCCGTATTTATAATGTCGATATAGTGCTGTACGTTAGTGTGGAGGTAGGATAAAGGTGCCAATGTTCGGATGGTAAGGTGTGGCGAGCTAAGTTGCGTTGCGGGCTCTAGGTGGTGAAGCGTCGAGAACCGGTGCGCGACGAGACGAGGATGACGGCGGGCGCTGAGCTTCTACGCGCTGACTCAACGAGCGGTCGACACGATCCGGTACCGGTACCGGGTATCCGATCCGTTCTGATACGATTCGTCATCCGACTCGCGTGCGACCATACTATTCCCCCTACTGCCTCGTTTGTCTTACTTCATTATACCTTATAGACCTCTTGGAAATAATTGCGAAAAATCTTTACAATTTTTAATAAATAATGTTTAATGTAACGCAACAATCCATTTTGTATTTTACTTCCATAAACCCGCAGTAGTCTACAACTAGTTTTATATAAAATGTGACCGCGATTAATAGATAAGTTTTTTTTTTAAATGTAATGTGGTTTATTAGCGTAAATACATTTTTTTTTCATATAAGATTAAAATTAATTTTGGAAAATATTTTTATTTAGTTTTAAATCTCCAATTCCCTTACACAAGCAGGTTATCCAATCCTCTGACCGTCCTTTAGTCGAATTATTTTTGTTCTTTGGATTTAAATAAAAAAATATACGAAATTTTTCTGTTTTATACATCATGATGCGTTAATCTATGATTGTTGTTAGCGGAATGCGGATTAACGGAATTTAAAAAAATAAGCTGTAATATGTTCTCATCACAAATGCTTTCAACAAAAGAGCGTCGACTTTCATATTAGAGAGTGCGTGCGAGTCCTTTCAGAACTTAGTTGCGGCTTGAGGGTACAGCGTAACAGGCGGTGCGTGCCAAGCCATGCCATGGCGAGGCATTTAATCTGCTTGACTAGCGACCGTGCGGAGTATATTAGTCGACAGCGAACAGAAGAATCAGGAATGCGAAAATAAACAATCGTAAGTACGGACATAGACGGTCTTACCCTATAGGCAAACTGCGGTATAACATTTGATAAGCTTTCTTGCACAGCAGTGCGTCTCAGAAACAATTTTTTTTTATACTTGCGATCAACTTATATTTCGTGATTTTTAAAAGTTTTCTCTGCGTATTAGGTATAAATTGCGTGCCGGAAAAATACATCAAAGTAGTTGAAATTTTATTGCGATAAATTAATTTAGTCATACTGTCAACATTTCACGGAAAGCTTATACAAATTAAATACTATAAGGTTGTGTATAGGTACGTTGATGCGTTAATTGTGCCTGAAGAGTGATATCAATAAAAAGATGTTAAGTAGGTGGCCCGCACACAGTCAATGTTATTGTACGTAAAGTAGCCCAAAGACGTAACCCGCCAATGACAGATTCACTACCCTACTTATTGACAATATTATGTGTTTGCGGGCTTCCTCAAAGAGTCTTGATATTTTTTTATCATAAACCATGCCATGAGCCAAGTCAACTGTAGATGCCACTTGTTCCAACACTATCTTTTAGTCTTTTAGGAGTAAGATTATGCAACTATTGGTGTGTAAAATATACAAATAAATTAAATGTACTACTCTAACTATTACGAGCCTGAATCCCTTTAGACCAAAATTAAAACATAATTTTTAGGTTTTATTTAATGCTGTTAATGTTTAACAGGGTTTTGGCGCCTGGCTGAAGAGGCGATTGCACAGATAATGATTTGATGAAGAAACGGATACCGGATATTGGAAGTTAAAAATATATCAAAACATCGAGGAGCGTTTTCTAAATCTTTTAAATAATGAAGGAAAAATAAAAATAATATTTTTAAAAGTTCTTTTGGTTTTATTTGAATTTTTCGGCTTTTGGTGACTTAGTAGTTTCTGCAAATTTTAATGTACATTAATAACGTCACTTTAAAGAATATACAAATTAAAACTATAAGTTGACGTGGACGTGGTCTCTGCATAACCCTATAGGATGTGATACTATGTATGTGTGTATGTATAAAATTTGAACTAGCAACACTAGGCGAAAGGATGATAATAAAGAAAAAAATTAAGTTAAAACCTATAACCCCAGTTGGGTTATAGTAAAAAAGGACAAAAAAAGTAAGAAATTCAGTGCATAAGTACAAAACTGGCCAAGGTATCTATTAGAATACAATGTTTCTTTAATGCAGGTGTTTTTGGCACCTACGTAAATTGATATAATTTATATCCAGACCATAAAATAAAAACCACACCGTGCGCGGTAGAAACAGAAATTATTTCCTCTTAATTTTCATTCTATTACAAATGAACCTATAAGGTGAAAACCTTAGCCCCGATAGGGACTGGAATATTCACCGGGGGAGACAAGTTCTCCTACGCCTGACCTGGTTAATGAGTCCCACTCAAGACCTGTATTCTTCGCCCAATCCTTGGAGGGATGGTGGAAAGACGACCGGCAAAGTATTCTATTACAGGCTGTTATATTTTTAAACGGCTTTTCTTAGATTAGCTTTTATACTTAATCTAAGTATCATGCTTGTGGCGCCTCCATTCTAGCTTTGTTTTATTCATAGATTAAAAACTACTAGATGGAGTCATAACGCAGCTGTAGGTTCAAGAGCGTGACAGACTTATTTCATTCGGCCTTTATTAGAAAGTGACACAAGATTATTTTTTGTCCCTTTCAGCGTGTTCGTTTTTATTGTTTGTCAAGAGTGGAGTTTGTGACAAGCAAGGGACATATCTGAGCAATTATTAGCTTTTTATTAAATTTGCTGATAAATAATATAACTTTGCGGTTACGATATTAATTTAAACGTTATCGTACTATGGTGGGTTGTAATATTTTCGGCTGCAACAGTCGCAGCTAACAGAAAATCGAAGGAATTACGTTTCATACGTAAGTAGGCATAAACTTGATTGATTGATGATTTAAAGCTTAGATATGTTATTTTTTAGCAAATTTCATGTATTATGCGTTTGCTAAACTATCTTATATAAAGTAATATTTCGTATTTTACGATATTTTAAAACATAACGTTTTATGATGTACTTTAAATGTTGACATGTCATGTCAATAAGGCTGATTTGCTGTCTCACGAGTGGACACGCTATGGGCTCTATCTAGTAGTCTTTAATCTATGGTTTTATTACATTTTTCTAATTAAACCAGAGGCGCCGATTTTTAGGAAACTTGAAAGGTGCTCAATGTTTATGGTCAATTGATGACTCGGAAGTTTGATAAGATAAATGCACACCGATCGACCAACAAATAACTAGATAGGTCCCAAACTAAGGTTTTTCCCTGTACTTCGAAGGAACCAGAAACACACAGACCCAACACAAATATGTTTCATCAACAAATATTTGTGTTGGAATAAGTTCAAAACCGCGACCCTTGCGTCTCAATCGCTCTAAAGCACTGCGCTAAACGAGTTATCGAGTAGAAAAAAATGCTCATCTAATATGTAGCTTGAAGTCCACTCTCAGGATTGCCAAGCACCCATTGTTTATTCCTCATGGGTGCTCGAGAACCCACGGAGTCGGCAACCCTGCGTCCTATAATATACTAAAATAATCTCGGAAGATTCTGTGACTTTGAAAACGTGTATAGCTCATCTAAAATACAGAGCATAGACTAAAGCAAAGAGAAATATTCTATGTTACTAATCTATTACTTTAGCCATAAACAAAAATGACGTCAAGGCGTCATAATTTTTCTCGATAGCGGTGTTTTTATGGCGGAGTCATTTCAGAAAATAATAAAATATTTGTAAATAAACTAAAAGCGCAGATGCTGTGTTAACAAAAACAAATTATATCTTTAATACATGATGGTCGGGGTATGTATGCTGTATATGGTGTTTTAATTTGTAACATTACGTAAGTTTTTCAACTGCTTAAAATTCTGCGTGTTTCAGCAAACGAAAGTATTCGTGGGAAGCTTGCCGCAGGGCTCAAAGCCGGAGGAGTTGAGGAAGTTGTTTGAGCGTTTTGGAGTAGTCACAGAATGCGACATCATGAACAGATGCGGTTTCGTTCACATGCAGACCGAGGAGCAGGCTACCGCCGCTATCAGAGATTTACACAATTCTACGTTTAATGGCGGCGTAATCACTGTGGAGCGAGGTCGGATAAAGGATAGAGCCCAGAGGGGCGGCCGCGGTGGGATGCGTGGAGGAATGAGAGGGTCCGACCGGCGGGGAGGTATGCGCGGCGGACCACCGCGAGACGCGCCCTATCCTGCGGTACGCGACCGTGGTATGGGAGGGCCCATGCGTGGGCCGCCGATGGGTGGTGGTATGGGTATGAGGAACGGAGGAGGATACGACCGCGGCATGGATCGCGCGCCCATGGGCGGTGCTAGCTACGGCAGCGACGACAGGTACAATGGATACGGCGGTGAGGACAGGCGAGGCTTCGCGCTGATGGACAACCGCGGTGCTCGAGACCCGTACGCGCCTCCTGCGCCCATGGACAGCCGCGGTGCTCGTGACCCGTACGCGGCTGCCGTGCCCATGGACAGCCGCGGTGCTCGAGACCCGTACGCGCCTCCCGCGCCCATAGACTACCGCGGTACTCGGGACCCATACGCGGCTCCCGCGCCGATGGATAGTCGCGGTGCTCGGGATCCGTACGCAGCTCCCGCGCCCATGTACCCCGACGAGAGACGCTCGTACGCCCCGCCGGTGGACGACATGGCGGCCATGTATCCAGAGGAGCGGCGCGCGACCATGTCATCTGGCTATGACCGCGCGCCTCCGCCGCGCGCTGCTCCCATGGGCAATGGTGATATGTACAGCAGAAGAGCTGACCCTACCATGTTAGTAAACTTCATATATTGTCCCTACTGATAGTTTATTGTAGAGCTCTCAGTGCCAGAGTTTATCTACATCATGCTTTACTAGCATGCTAGTTTTTATCTCCCTCTGAGCACCGTTGCTAGAGACAAATATCTTAATATTCAATGTATTCACCTTGAGGTGCTGAGTCCAACACGTGGCAGATAGAGATTTGGGGCACAGATGTAGGCTTAAGAGTACTCTTTATGATTAATCAACTCTCACATTCTCCACTTGAATTGTTCTTGCCCAGCCAAACCTGTTACAATCCTGCTAGAGTAGCCTTGGACACTCAGTCTAGAATAGAGAATAGTATAATTGCAAGCACATAAAGCTTAGTGATTGAACCTTCTGATTATGTACATCATGCTAATAACACCAATATACAATATTACTCTATTTTATTAGTATGCTTACCAAATACAGCTGGGTAAATACTTGTCATGAATGCCAATTTGCAAATTAATTCTCATGATTTTCAATTTCAATGATGCATAATAGATTACTAATAAAAGAAAGAAAACATTTATGTTTTTGTAAATTGTGTCACGCATTACATTAAATGCAACAATATAAAATAGTGTTTGATTCTCCAGCCTTTTGAGCTAGTCAAAACTAGAAGCATTGAGGGAGAAGCATCAAACACCACTCCTGTCATGTGTGGCACTAGCCAGAAAAAGGTGCCAGCTCATGCCCAACATTGTGCTGCAAGCCCAAGCGAGTGTACTCTGAAATATTTTATTGAACAAAATTCCAGGAGGCCTTCCACGGGAGCTGCAGGCTACGAGAGGGACCCCTATGCACAGCAGTACCCGCCCATGGGACGGTAAGTGTAGAACACTTGCACTCAATCACCAACCAGCAACCAGAGAGTTGTAATATAAAAGAGAATAAGAAAAAAAGAATTGAGATATACATATTAATACACACAACATCAAAAAAATAGGAACACATTACTCAGAGAAAATAAATCATTAATTTCTCTATTTAATCAACAGATTAATTTATTTGTGATATTTTAACTACTTTGAAATTAAAATGAGTAAATATTGCACATTTTTTCCCCCTCTGTCCACTATGAGACTGTCTTATGACTCTACAATATGTCATGAGAAATTGGGCCATTTGTCTGTGGGTTTAGTTTGATTTGATTTTATAGCAGGAGTATGTCAACTAACAAAATCTCATTTTTTTATGAATCTAGCTTTATTCTATTGCTAGGTTTATTATTGTTGCAATCTGCCATCTCCTGGTAGTCAATTTGCCAAGCAATTACCAAGCACCATTAATCGCTTCTGATATTTACTCTCTAATTGTTTTTATATTGAGGTTTGTCTGTCAGGATGTTTTTGTTTGATATGTACTGTATGACTTCTATGGGCCTTGTTTTAAAGTCATTCCTTTTCTGTTCTTTTGAAATATTGCACATCAGTTAGTTTTAATATGATCATGAATTGTTGATATCTTAGTTTAGAATATATATTCAGTAAATAAATAAGAAATTTAATTTTACATAAAAACCCTCTCTGGTTGCTGCTATTAATAATTTACTTTTGCATCAAATCATTTCTAACTCATATTTAGTATTATGCATCCAGTTGTAATTTACTACTAAATAATGTGATAAATTCTTTTATGGCGTAAATTTTAGCTATTTGAGAGGTATCTACTCCACTATACATCGCCTCATACGTTTTGCAGCGTGATGATTTAGCTTTAAACTAAATAGATATTTAAATATGACTCATTGAACTGGCAAAGGAATTTCGTTTTGCCAGAATTTAATATGTCATTTTATGGGATGTAAACGTACCCACATTCATAGATCAATGTTATTGCATCTGTTTAATTTCTAGTATTTTTCAAAAATTATAATAACTCTGTGAACAAGTCCTCAGTGATGTGGCGTCTTGGGAGCACAATACCTAATTCAAGCTGCTCGTTAGTCATTGCTTATAATAATAATTAATGTACAGTACATTGCCACAAACAATAACTTACTAATGATGGTGATCTTCACTAAAATCGGTGATAACGTGAAACGATCATAAACGGCGCAACTCACATAGATTCGTAACGGGACGGCATATTTAAGCAAAGGGAACAAACATGCAAAGCGCGTTTTTTTCGCCTATTAGAAATGCTACGTACCTACACACGTTTTCTTACCTTTATTAACTGTCGATAGTCGGTCGGATTGAGCGAACGACTCGCAACGTGACTCTCGTGGACTTGTATTGTATTTGTTGACATGCTGTCGTATGAGCGCGTACGATATACGCGAGCGTGCCCGCACGAGCGGCGCCTGCAGCGAGATTCTGTCCATACCGTAGGTGGTGAGGCCACGAGACGCGCTGCGCGGCTGCGGCAGTGGGCGGCGGCGCTGACGCGGCGTGGCGCCCTGGCCCCGCGCCTCGCCTCGCCTCCGACCGGTCGGCGGCGCGGCCCGACGCCCCGCGACGCGGACGCGCCTCGCGAGCGTGCCTCGTGCCTATCGCGACCACTGAACAGCCGCAAGCCTAGCGCTCATACACTTGGGGTCAACGTGGGTATAATTGACCATGTATGGGTAATTGACCAGTTTTCATTTTACGCGCTAATATCAAGTTTTCTACATAGGTACAAAAATTGCTGCAATAAGAATATAATTTTAAAATAATATGTACTTTTTTTACATCGTCACCCACTAGAATATCGACCGGTCAAACATTGAAACCTCTGGTCAAATTTAGAAACATAGGGGTATTGACAAAGAAAGTGATACAAATTTTCTGTAAGAAACAAATTAAAAGTTATTAGTTCACTGCATTATTTTAATGGGATCATAAATAAAAATAATTAAGTTTTTATCTCATTTCATATTCGAGGAAAATATTCATTTATAAAAATCCGCCTTAATTGGTCAACTATACCCGCGGTGAACCCGGTTATTTTAATGAAATATTAAGATTAATCGTGGTATTTGATTCACACGACGGACTTATCATTCGCATTCTGATACGTTGACGTTATATCATTTGACATTATCTACAAACAAGAATCACGTTTTAATTCATAAGATTTAATGTTTAAGGTGGTTTAGATGTATGTGTATTTTTTCTTTTAGATTAAATTCCTTTTCTTGTAATGTATTTCTTTTTGTTTTACCTTCTCTCTATTTCATCTGCACGCCGTTTCAACCTCACCCCTTCCCTTTACCGTCCTTTTAATCGAGCGGGTTCTGTTGAGAACGAATTTATATTCAGCCGCGACTCCACGCAGCTGCATCTCGTGGTTAAACTCGCACGAGTATAAAACGTACACGAATGACACCTGTCGTCGATAACTGCGGTAAACGGCTGTTAGGTAAAACAGTTCGGTCGGCTCACGAGCCCGGGCGATGATCTGCTTACATTGTCTCAACTGCCCAACAATGTGTCATACCATACAACAATGTCATGTGCCAAGCGTCGACTTTCGTATAGAAAGTGCGTGCGAGTCCTTTCAGACGTTAGTAGCGGCTCGGGACGTAGAGCGGACGGCGCGCGGCGGCACGGCGACCGCTGTTACGGCACATGTTAGGCGACGGCGAAGGAAGAACCACCACTGCGAGTGTAAGTACGTACGGCTACAGACGGCATGTTTGCTGCGGCACACGCATGTAGGTGCGGTCTCCAAATGCGCTTTGAAAATGCCACGTAGCAGCCTTCCATAGTTTACAAAAAATGCGTCTGTAGACACCCATATATTTATTTTTTAAAAGCACATATAACTGAGGTATGGCGATAAATCGCAAAAATGGTCATACATCTAAACGCGTTTGCGAAAAATATAAAGAGCCTTGAGCGCATTGGGTGTTCATGCGTAGATTCCACACAACGTAACGTTATGACCACCGGCAACGATATTTAGTGAGGCGTTACACTAACAGTAACTAAAAAACCGAAAACAATGCTTGAAAAGTATATTACTGTCCATCAGTAACCATGTGCCACTTTTTTGCGTATTCAGTAATACCCCACTTTATGCGAGAAATACGTTCCGGAAATCGCGTTAACTGAAATTCATGTATATCGAGGTGTGTGATTAAACATAGGCAACTTTAAGTTGAATCTCATTTCTGACAGTAGGATTGAAAAATTTCCCGTATAACCCACGCCTTTCTATTTAATCGCCATACAACTGGTAGACTTGTCTTGTCTCTGCCTCGCATTGCACGGAGGTTTTCTGAAGCGGGGATTCCATATAGAAGTTGATGACTACTTTATGTTTATATACGCTCTTTTGAGAAATGCGAGGCATTTGAGTTTGAAATTTGAAATTCGCGTTATAGTGAAACCGCGCATAACGGGATCGCCCAAAGCGGGGTATTACTGTAATTCATATTTATTATTAGATTAAAAGGACTAATTGTCTCACGATTGAGGAGTCTACAAACCTCCATTTGCGCATCGTCAGAATTATAATTATAAACCGTGAGAAGATGTTTAGAATGTAAAACCATGACCAATGCCGTAAATAGTGCAGTGCCTGCGGCGCCCAGGTACAGGGTGCGGAACTGTCCAGACCAGGAACACACATTATTTTAAGGGCGGCACTATATACTTCGCGCCGGGCGCTTAAAAGTTCTTTTACGGCACCGACCATGACCAAGGCTACTCCCACGTGTGATTTAGTTATCTACTACATGTAACAACATAACTTAACCCGTATTCTTATGTGAACTATATTTATACCTATGTATTTGAATATGTAAATCTACCCCAGAGATGACCACAGGTGATGTCTATGTCATTAAATAGATCATAAAGAAGAAGCTACATGTAGCTATCCAGACGCTGATAAAAGTTATGAAGGTTGTGGAAGTTGATTTAAAAACTTGACGTTAATTTAACAATGGTCATATAATGGATTATAAAAATATGATGGGAATGCACGTACCTAGTTGTTTAAAATTCAATTTTTAATAAAATAGTTAAATATGCTAATATGTAATGTTGGTAATGTGTCTTCAATTGACTTTGATAGTGTTAATTTATATAAGTTATGTTTGACAGGTATTGGGAACAGCCTGGTTGAACCGTTGTGTTGAACCGTCGGCGTGAAATCAACAAAGCGAAGAAAAATACAGCGTTTTGTTTTGATTCGCTATTAGTTGTCGGTTTGTGTAAAATGTGTCGGGACTTGCATTGAGTATGTTGATGAAATAAATGATTATTTTATAATAATTTGTTTTTATTTATTTTACACGACAGCAAGATAAAGCAGAGACAGCATTTTTTTATATTTATTCTTATTAGTAAGTGTTAACCACACCTATTTTTTTTTATCGACTACAAGTTGGCCCTTGACTGCTATCACACCTGATATTAAGTGATGATGCAGTCTAACAGTCTAAGATGGAAGCAGACTAACTTGTTAGGAGTGGGACGAAAATCTACACTCCTTTCGGTTTCTACACGACATCGTACCGGAACGCTAAATCACTTGGCGATACGTCTTGTCGGTAGGGTGCTAACTAGCCACGGCGAAAGCCCCCCACCAGCCAGACCAAGACAAATTAAGAAAAATCTCAATCTGCCCCGCCGGGAATCGAACCCATACCTCCGTATTATAAAACCACCGCGAATACCACTGCACCACGGAGGTCGTCGAACTTTATACTGCTATTATAAAGGCGAAAGTTTGTAAATATGTATGTTTGTTATTCTTTTACAATAATATAGCTTACATATCAGAATAACACATGGTCACATAAACCCGAAATTCTCACGGAAACGAGAACTACGCGGGCGTCCTTTGCTTACGATATAATTTTACAAATTTAAAATTTATTATTAAAAAATAAATGTAAGTATGAATAGAGGCGGCAGGTTATACAAAACAGCTACTTTGCCTAGCATTTGTGGGCTATAAAAAACATGATACGGTGAAAACCTGGGCTGTGTTAAGGTCATTACAGAGAATCGACTACCGGTACATCCGTGTTAAGTGTTACCGTGCCTGGACGAAATTACCACCATGTCAGTCCGTATACAGGTATATAAGATGAGACTACGAGGCCAATCGGAGTGCGACAGGGAGTGGTTATCTCCCCGAAGCTATTTACCGCCACAGTGGAAGAAGTCTTTAAGCACTTGGACTGGAACGGACTTGGCATGAACAAGTTACGTCACGCATACATCAGTCCACCTAGAATACTCGTTACTAGGTAGACTGACGGCATTTAGGGCTAACGCTAAAACTCGCGCGGGCGCACGCGGCGGGCGACCGCCGCGGGCCACAAATCCGCGAGCGGGCACCCGTCGCGTGCGCCCGTCTCAGTTAGCGCTGCTAGTATAACTTTGATGTCGAGCGTGTACAGTTGTGTCGAGTAGATTACCATGGATTATTTACTAATTTATTATTTGGCAAAAAGATGTCAACGGAAAAAACGTCGACTGCATAACCCGTTCTTGACAAGTAGGTTACTCAGTGGAGAATTTGATAATTCATACGCCATACCCCATTATACTGGCCGAAATTGCACCTCAATTATTTCAATATCAATTATTACGCGCTTTGTATCGATGTTCATGATTGTACCTAGCTTCCGACGCGTGTGAGCGTAGCATCTAGCGGCGCCTGTCTGATTTGTAGAAACAAACCCGCTCGCGTGTGCCCGTCGCGGGCGCCCGCGCCGTGTACCCGCCGCCCGCCGCGCGGGTGACAATCCACCAACCGCGCCCGCGCTCCATCGTACGCGCCTGCGCTGTCCATACTAATTTTCATTATTCACCCGCGAGCGTGCACCCTCGCGAGTTTTAGCGTTAGCCCTTAACGTGTCGCAGGGAATCGCTGGCTACATGCGGCTCAGGATTGTTGTTTTTGCAAGTCCCTAAAATGGCCATGTCCAGCTGTGGACGTCCACCGGCTGATGATGATGATGAATAGCGAATGAATGGTAGACACATAATAACTTTAAAACGGATATGGGTAAAAGTTCTCATAGATACCTACTTAATATAATTTGGTATAGCATAAATCACTAGATGTTGTTAAGGGAGTAGTATTAACGTTCCCGTATTGTACTTTCAGGCGACGAGATGAAACAGCGTCGCCTGGGACTCAGGTTTTAGTCGGTACAAGTCCGACATAATCTTGCCTCCCCATGGCGAGAAGGTAACCATGAGGATTTCCCAAGTTAAAAATAAAGGCCACTAGATGTTAAGAGGAAAACTAAAGAGATATTGAGTTTAACTGAGATCTACTAAAAATCAAACAAAACCACTTGTTTTCATCATTTATTTCAGCGTATTGAAAATATAATTTTTACTGAATGAGATTAAAATCATCACACCATATCGTATTCGAGCAAAGCTTCCCACGCAACACCTAAGCATAAGATTTGAACACTGCGTTTTGTATTGCTTATGGCACTACCTTACTAACTAACACATGCCGATATTATAATCATAAGCTCAATTTATAACTTTAGAATATATTAAAACTTACTCATTAGAGCCAATTGGCACCCGACCAGCATCGCATTGAATTGTATTATTTCTTTCGTCCATTACATTAACTCCGTAGCGATAAAGAGCCTGTGATGGTCAAACATTCGTCATTTTATAAAGGCTCAAAGTTTCGCAGCGAGCATGAGCTATGCTCGTAGGCATGGCTAAGTAAGTAGATGCAAAAATTTAAATGTAAGGGAAATCCTTTTCTCAATCGCCAGATATCCAGCAATTCTTCGCTAGATAATTTATTCAATGCTAGACGGTTCCAAAAAATCATTTATTAGTAGTGGTGGGAGCAATGGTACACAAAATTAGTGTTTGTAAAATGACGAAGGTCTGGCCATCACTAGGCTCTTGGATTATCAGCAGCGAGCTGATGCAGATCGGTGCCGTTTGGATCTAACTAGCTATGACCTTTATGCACCACTCGGTACATCTACACTTGAAACAGACAATTTTAAATAGCAGGCACATTTTAGTGGAGAAAAAATATTTTGATCAATATTAGATATAATAAAAAAATAATCAAGAACTTTTTTCCAATTAATCAAAATATCTTTACAATAATGTAACTCAGATATGCATTAGTTTATAAGAATAGTGTATTAATAATAATAAATAAAATGTAAAAATAAAAAAATCTTAAATCAGCTCAGCTGCCAACAAAATGCTTTGGTGCGTTTGAATTATATAAATTAATATAAATACAAGTTCAATACAAAAAAAAATCTGTAAAACAATTGTAAAAATGTATTTAAATAATGAAAGTCTAAATTTATTTGCTATCCTGGACTCGCAAAATTTCATTGGAACGATTTTTATTATTATTACTTTATTTAGTTTGTATTAAGGTTTAGTTATTTAATAAGTACATTTTTTAATTTGAAAAAGTAACAATAATCGGCCTACAGGAGTACTGGATAATAAATATAAATTCGACTAGCATCGTTTGTTGAATTACCAATATATTAGTCTTTACTAAAAATATATTTGACTTGAAAAGCTTACATGAGATTGCTTTGATACATAACAATTTATTTGAAATTAAATTATCATAATTTTTGTAACTTATCTGTGAAGATAAAGTTGTTTAAGGAATTTTTTAATGAAATGGCCATAAAGGACTTGATTCCAGGCCGTTAAATAAATTATATAAAATATATTAAGGAATGTTTATACTAAACAACATTGTCCAATGATAAAAGATTTTTTATTGTATTGAAAAATGAAAAAAAATACAACATATCCAACAAAACTTCCTCATTTCACAGATAAGTTGCTAATAAGTACTAGATATATGTATTTACTAAAATCACAAAACACTCATAAAAATAGTCAAAATATGCATAAAAATTAATCAAATTTAAAAATAAATAAGGAATTTATATAAACGATTTCATTTCATATTCTCATATCACGCAGGCATTTTGTTTTTGCATTTAACACCTATTTACAGTAAAAAAAATAAAACGCATAGACTAAAGAGAAAAGATGGACGGTGCCAATATGAAGTAATTTTTTAGGTTTTTTATTTAACAAGTCCTTGGCTTTACTTGCGTTTAAAAGGTATTCTTCTATTCTTCAGGGAACACTACTTTTCTCATTACCTACCATATTAACCCTGATAAAGTGAAAATTTCATGATGACCTAGTTAAGTATTTAAATCTTAGAATATTAACAAACACTATATTTTTTTTAATTTATTACAAGTTAGCCCTTGATTGCAATCACTCCTGATGTTAAGTCTTGATTCAATCTAAGATGGATGCAGGCTAATTTGTTAGGGGAAGGATAAAAATCCACACCCCTTTCGGTTTCTGCGCGACATTGTACTGTAACTCTAAATCGCTTGGCGGTACGTCTTTGCTGTTAAGAGTAATATTGATTATACTAAAAGTAGCTAGTTGTATTCAAAATACAAGCTAGTCATTCGACTTGTAACGCATTTAGAATGGTGTTTATTTCTAAAACGCATATAGAGACCAAACTTCTTGCAAAAAAAGAATTCAACATGTTCCATATTTTATAAAACAGTATATTTTTAAAAATGGCAATCCTTTTTTTCGCAGGTTATTTATTTTTCTGATCAGGTTATACACACAAAATTTCTATTGAATTATCAATAATATAACCTAGCGCTTTTAAATTAATATATGAAATATTGGACTTTTTAAAGTGTTCTGTCTATATTCTTCCTTCAGTCTAGAGAAAATAACAATTGAAGTATAAACATTAATAATACTGTATTTTAAGTACAAATCTACGATGTTCAATGAGATATGACAACTGCACTGAACATTATGCACATCCTGAGTGTCGGCGTATAGATTAACTACTTGCGACGAGTTTTAGTTGTTATATAGTCTATATAAACTACTATCGATCTCTCTCTTACCTATATATTTGCAATCTACTGAGTGAGACCTGAGACCTGCCCAGTGGACAGCAAATATATAAATAGATAGTAGTATGTCTACTACTTTGCTCTCGAAGGTTTTATTGCCAATTTATATGGTTCGGTATAGCAAGGTGAAGACTGGCTTTAGAGGCTTTTGTGGGGAAATTAAAAGAGTGATAGTAAAGCAATAATCTTCTTGCTTAGGTATAAGTTATCATGTCTGTCGGTGGTATCATTATTTAGTAAACGGGTTTTAGAAACAAATATCCGTGTATTACTCTTAATAATTGAATAATGTGTTTCTAACCCGTTGTAAACATTAGCTGGGTGATATGAGAAGAAAACTTGCATTTAACATTAAATAAAAAACATTGTACATGACTTTTTTTAAACAAAGAATGTATATATCCTTAAAATTTTTGCTATATTTTGTAGTCCTGATATATCTCATTATATAATTATGTTATATCTCAATGGAATCAGGCTGCATTTTTACCTTAGCCAATTTACACAAAACCTAACAGTTATATTCTTTAAGTTTATCGCGAGCAGACAAACGCGGCGAGGTACATTTGTTTATAATATGTGATATGGCCTGCGAGCATGTTGATTCTTTTAACGTACGTTACGTAACGCAGTTTGAGCCGTAACTCAGGACGTACACTTACAGGGTAATATTACTAGCATAGAATAGTACAGATAATGTTGTGATATCGTTGCGACTACATCTAAATATGTCGATAATAATCGTTCCACACATAGCACCTTGAGTTATTCCTTCATTAAGTAATGCGAACAGCCTGCAGTGACAAATAATGCACTATGTTACTACTACATTGTAAATATAATCTGTATCTTTGGTTGTAAGATTATTGCTACTTCGTATAATTAAAGATGGTTACTAACCGGCGTTACAGGGCGTATAATGTTATAGCTTTTCGAGTATTGTCTCGACCACACCTTCGACCATGTTTAATAAGAATAGGAAGACATGGGTTCATTTGAGTGCCTAGTGTGAGTTTGTTACAGGCGCTACGTAATAACGTAACGCAAATTTATATGGAATTGAAGCAGCGCCATCTAGTTATAGCGAGAGTAAATGTTTTTTTCTATGTTATTTTACGTTACGATTGGTTACGGTTTTGCGCAGTCGCTTTGTGAAAACCTCGCACTTGCACCACTGTTCGCACAATCGTGAACTCCCTCGAACATGGACATATAGGCGATATGTCATATGCCCTCAACAGGCTGATAGTCTAGTGTCTAGCTGAGTGCAAATGCATAGAGTAACAAGGTGTCCATTAGGGCTACAATACGCCATGAGAGACCGCGTAGAGAAGACATTGTCGCTTAATAGCGAGGTAATCCAGAATATCGCTTACCGTTTCTTTGTGTTAAGGCGAAATTGTCTACTCTACAAATTCGCAAAGGCGCATACTGAGTCAAATATGATTGGATATTACGATCGTTATCCTCTCTACGCTCGGAATCGTTTGAATTCACCTTTCATGATCCATGGTATAGAGTAGTCTGGATACTCATCTAGAAAGTAGGTAGTAGTACACCAATACTTCTGTTTTTCTCCGTACTGAGTACACGATTGCTTTGTAACATGTTGCTACGCCGCGTAAAGCCGGTCAGAATTTAACCTAAAGGCCTTGTGAAACACACGGCGAACCGAAAGCGTAATTTTATCTATTGCTTTAATCTAATAGAAATGCGAAAGCGAATCTTTTCCTTCCGCTTCGCCACGCTTTTGGTTTGTCGTGTTTGGCGTGGTGTAAACGTCAGTTTAAACAATTACTATGTTTGTACTGTCGGTTTGTCAAAGGCTTGTAAGAGGCACTTTAACCTTGCAGAAAGCAGGACAATGAACTGCGCTGTATAGCGTATTTCATAACACTTATTAGCATCGTGAGTATCATATCTTGTATAAACACGCTTTTCGTAAGTTTCTAAAAGTTGAGTTTCATAGGGAATCGTTTAACAATTAAGTTGTAATAGATTTCATTAATTAAAATTAGGAACTCAAGAATTTGGCAGACCAAAACTTTTTGCCCATTTTACAGTTGCAATCAAGTTTAAGGAAATCCCAAATTAAGCTGCGGGCATGTCTTGAGTAGTTTTCAAATGTGATGAAAATATCTCTTTCTTTTGCTATGGGTAAGAGAGCAAGCTAAACAACATTCCAGATAGATCTGAATTAATTGGGACTCTCTGACAAGACGCATATCGACGATCCAAAAGGATGGATGACTCTATTGCCAAGCAGATACCTTTAACTGGCCTACTACTACTACTGTTGCTTATGCTTTAAAGTGCAAAAATCTCATGGCAGGAAACACTGATGCCAAAAGGGCATTTATCTTTTTAGTTGTTAAAACCATCTTTAGTCTTGTGGATGATATTGCAATCAAGCCCTAATTTGACAGAAAATTTTGAAAAAAATTATACATTTTTTTCTCTCCTCACAACCATTCAATTTCTAAAAAGTATTATTGGAATTCGTATTAAAATAGTATGTAATACATTAATTTGCTAAGAAGGAACTTTTACTTATCTTATACATAACTCGTGGCATTTTAGTTCCTTTTAATTTATTTATTTTAAGTAAATCTATCATCACACTAGCTCCTTTTCTTTATCTTTTTAGCTCGAAACCAATGCTTTAAATTTGTATTTCGTTTACTAAGATAAAAGGTTTTTCGGAAATTTTAAATTATTCTATCCTGGCGCCTCCTATAATCCGTTACGCCAATCTGTTAAATGTGGGTACATAAACATTATTTTCACAAACCTTCAGTAATGTAATCTAAGATCCCACTGCCCGAATCTGCAGGTATGTGTTTTTTTTATAAAACTAACTTTAAATGAATGTTTAGGGTGTATGCAATAGATTAGCTTAGATTTTTTACAAAAAATTAGCCGTAATTACCTGTTATTAATTTTTAAAAAACTAATTTACTGATATTAATTGCTTTGTTTTTAATAAATTTTCCGCCATTCTAAAGAAAATGGTTGCCAGCTAACGTTAGTGTTACCAGTTTTTAAATAATGTTGTTAATTATTTAAGATTGGCAACATTTTATCATTAAGAACAATTTTTTACATAATTCACTTAAGTAAATTAATCATACAATACTTTAATAAAAAATATTTGCGGCTAATTTGTGATAATCAACCCGTCACTAATCCATTGCATACTCCACAAAATTATTTTAAAATTAGTTCTTTAAATAAAAACATACGTTCAGAATCGAGCAGAGGGATCCCCTACTATATTAATGATTGAACATCCTTATCAATTTCATCTGTCAGCTTCAGATTACAAGGTATTTCTTTAATAGGACAAATTCGATAGTCCGGTTTAGTCCACTTTCGTAACCGAAGTTTCGTAACCAGTTACGAACATGGAATTTTTTTCTTCCTTTGATAACCAGTTACGAAAACGGAATAAATTTGTCGTTTTCGTAACCGAGTTTCGTAACCAGCTACGAAAGAAGATTTTTATTTCCTTTTTCGTACCTGGTTATTAATCAAGAAAAATTTGGCCACTTTCATAACTGTCTTTCGTAACCAGTTAATGGAGAAAAAAAACCTGGATTTTAGTGTGATAATAGATTTTTTATAACTTTTCTAGGGGGCCACTAGAAGAATCTGTCTCCCTGGGAAATATCTGGAGCTTAAACCCACCATGCTGTTCCATTTTAATAGATATAGAACTTTTTATGTTTTATTAATCATTTAATTCAAATTCTTACGTTTACGTTTTTATTTAATACCACTACTATACTAAACTTAAATCCTTATCAACATAAATTATTTAATAATCACAAGGATATTATAGAGTGAAAATATAATAAGCTTGGGTCGCAGAACGGTTTCCAGCCGTTCACAATCCTGCATTTCTGCTACGCCCATTTTTGAACCCAATGTTATACTCAGGTTTTTCTAGTGGGCCGTTAAAATAGTCATTAAACTATTATTATCTTAATCCCACCAACTCACACTGGAACAGCATGGTGGGTTTAAGCTCCAGATATTTCCCAGGGAGACAGATTCTTCTAGTGGCCCCCTAGAAAAGTTATAAAAAATCTATTATCACACTAAAATCCAGGTTTTTTTTCTCCATTAACTGGTTACGAAAGACAGTTATGAAAGTGGCCAAATTTTTCTTGATTAATAACCAGGTACGAAAAAGGAAATAAAAATCTTCTTTCGTAGCTGGTTACGAAACTCGGTTACGAAAACGACAAATTTATTCCGTTTTCGTAACTGGTTATCAAAGGAAGAAAAAAATTCCATGTTCGTAACTGGTTACGAAACTTCGGTTACGAAAGTGGACTAAACCGATAGTCCGATGCTTGTCGAATTACCAAAGGTCCAAAGGTCATTATTCGGATCACTGGAGATCACCTGAGTTCTACACCTTGTATGTTTGATTTTATTGTATGTTCAGGACGGTCTCAAGCACATTTCAATCTCATATTTTATTGCACATTAATAATAATTATCTTATTTGCAAGATTTTTGTCTAAGCTAAGGAAAATAGACTATTATGTGATTTATATTAACTAGGATTTGGTAATTTTAGTTCGTAAACGATGTTTATCTGCTATTAATTCAAAATTTCGTATCACCTAATTATAAGTAGGGTAATTTGTTCTTTTCTACTAAATTTCCACACACCAGTCGATTTTCGTATGTAATTCAATAAATTCTTAATTATTTTGTGTTAGTAGGTAGTATAACAAGTTGAATGCGAACATTTTACCGCGGTGCCTGAATATTTTGTATAATGTATTTGTAGCATATATTATTTCAAATATTTAATTGCACTGCTCTTTCATGTGTTGTTAAAATCAAAATAAAGCTTTGTATGAGTCTTAAGCTTATTTTATCTGTGACTAAAAAAAGTTACTGAATTTTAGGGGTAAAATATCTAAAGTAAATGATCTTTGCCCTTGAATATCTATAGACCCAGAGAACATCTTCAAAAAAATATCAAGATTTTTAGACAAGAATGCCAAAGTAAAGGTTTATGCTTTTGCTTATTATAGATAAAACACCTAAAATGACAATTGTATAATGCAACCTTTAAAGCCTTGAATAAATTATATTAAAAAGGACATCAGATTTTACATAGGTTTTGAAATATAAGTTTCAATGCCAAAATAAAGATTTATATGAGATTCCAGCGCACTCTGAAGTAAAACCTATAATTATAATGGCTGAAGTATAATTATGATTCTAGCTTTGAATATCTAAAGATGCGGGCATCATCTCACATGGTATAGTGGCAATTCAGCCAGCGTATAGCGGTAATAGCGCCATTTATTATTTCTTTCTTGTGCCCATGGAGTTTGTATACAATCTGGTAGCATAACAAGGTTCAAAAAGATGTCGCATAAGAATTTAATATTTATATTACGAGGTTATTATCTCTTTTTGAGTTTTGAGTGGACTGGGCAGCTGGACACTTACGCGGTGCGTCGCTATGAGCGCGCGTACTTGAGTGCCAGGTTGAGAGGCTTCTCTTCTTTGAGCGACTCTTTGAGCACCACGTCTGAGTTGACGAAGGGCGGCGCGCTGTCTGCGCTTGACGACTCTTCCGGCTCTGAGCGGCTCGATGTTTCCATTTCGGGTCTGAAAATACATCATTTTTTAAGGTTATAATTAATGGATCAAAAAGGATACACGGTTGACCGAGCTTTTCTCGGTATTTTTTTATAAATTATGTATATTTATTCTGTAGTCCATCTATTGTTTCTGTTACCCAGCCAGATTTTTTGCTCCCGAATCGTTCTAACATCCTAATACATATTAAAATATTTGTGTGGTTGTGGGAACCTCAGGTAGAAGAAGGTACGCAAGAAGGTTTGTGTGTGTGTTATGAAGGTGTGACATACGAGTAAGTTACACCAGAATTCCACGGAATTGAAAATTTGAGTATAGCAAAAGTTTACTCTATCAATACGAAAATACAACTCATACCGCCCGTTCAGGCGGAATTGTATGTTAAGCCGAGATCAAATTGCTGCCGCTATGACAGGTAAATAGTTGTAATACGTAGCAGCAACCTGTACTTCCTGCAGTTGACGTGCGCGAGAGCAGCCAGGTGACGCAGCAGCGTGTGTCGCGGCGGGTCGGGCGCGCGGCGCGCGGGCGGCAGGTCTACGCACAGCGCGCCGCCGCGTCCGTCGCCCAGGAACGTCGCCACGTAGTTCTGTGTACGCAGCAGGAGCAGCAGGACGTCTTCCAGATCAGCTTCACTGTTCACCGAACATGTTAAGATACACAATATTTATTTATGCCACTGTCAAGTAAGTGAAGCCAATGAGGAAATTAAAATACAAAAAATCAGCATCTGTGACAATATGCACTCAGAAATCAGTCATGTCCTTTAACTTGCAATACACAAACTATTGCAAGTCACCTGCAGTCCGAATTCGAGTACTCCTTTGCTCTTACTGAGAGTTAATTACTGACAGTACACCACCACACCGTCCTAGGAAAGGATATGACAGTTACTTGCGGGCTAACGTCGAGACGTCACAGTGGCTTGCAACCGCGAACCTAAAAACGCGGTCGGGTGCCGCTGGATTTTGGTAGGTATTCATTTTCCGTTGAGTTTTAGTGGGTTTGACAGAACGCTGATTTCACCCTTCTTTCCGGAAAGATGCGGAAATGCATTTCCCAGGCATAGAAAAGGAAGGATATGACGTGATGAAATAGACACTATTTTTTTACTGAAAGTGTACGCTTTCGGGGTAAGTATCGCGTGATCAACAGCGGCCAGAAATTTAAATAGCTTGCATAGTGGCCAGGACAAGAGTACCCTAAACCGACGAACTTGTATGAAAGGATTAATGCGAGTGGAAAAAGCTAAGGAAGTATGCAAGGAACGTGGCAAATGGAAGGATATACTCTGCCTACCCATACTGAAAAGAGAGACGAATATTTTAGCATTCCATTGATTCCCCGTGCGTCATATTAATAATTCACTTTTAATGTATGATCTTCAGGGATATTTGTTTCCCACGGCACTGTAAGCTCAAAACGTTTAAATTGTTTCGAAAAAAAGAAAATGTCTGGTCTAGATGTCGAAATAGCTAAATCTATATAGTCAAATCAGATGCAGTGATATTATGTATGTATGTATGTATGTATATGAATATTGTTTGTCATATTATGTTGTATTTACTATAAAGGAACAGCTTCACAATATGCTAAAATGACGTCTTAACTCATTGCTATATGATATTCCTCGCGTATAACGGAACGTGCGATTTATCAGACGTAAATAAACCAAAGGGCACTTACCTGGCGGAGTAGAGGAACTGCGCGAAGTGTATGTTGGAGACGCACCCGGCGCGGTCCTCGCTGTCGGTGTAGAGGTCCGTCTCGCGGTAGTACATGTACAGGAAGTCGTTCAGCTGCTTCGCGATCACGGCGCAGCGGTCCTTGTCGCACATCTTAGCGGGCGGGCCCTGAGGACAACATAAGCCTATTTGAAAACCAAATGGACGTCGTCGAAGGGAACCTAAACCTCGCAGCACTTGTGATCATTACATTGTGATCTTGCGCCTGGGTAGGATGACACAATTACACTCAGGCCTACTGTATTCAACTCTAGGCTCTGCAAGTCACTAGAATATTGAAATTCTTCAACGCTTTCAAAACAACATATGACATATATTATGCAATAGATAAATATGAATGAAATATGAAAATAGCACCAATATCAATTCAACCAAACGCGGAAATTTATACATAGAAATATACAGGTCAATCTAAGAACTTCTTTTTAAGGTGTTAAGAAATAAGTCGATGACAACACGTTTTAAATGGAAAAAAGAATGGTGTTGGCGTCAGTAATCTCAATAAATTCACAATACTACAAGACTAACTATCAATGATATTACGATAGTGTGAAATGAGTGCTATAAAACTTGGATTTACAAACAAGAAAGTATAGCGGCATGTGAAAATATCAATATGCAAAATAGTTCCTTATAAGTAGGGCAAAGTGGTATACTTAAAGCAGCGGCGCAGGAAGCGGTGCACCAGCGCGGCGTGCTACACGGCCAGCTCGTTGCTGGGCGACTACAAGCGGCATGCGCACAGCTGGTCACCTTTACATTGTATGTCATACGCAGCGAGGAGGAGGCGCGGCGCAGGGAGCGCAGCACCAGCGCGGCGTGCTGCACGGCCAGCTCGTTGCTGGGCGACTACAAGCGGCATGCGCACAGCTGGTCACCTTTACATTGTATGTCATACGCAGCGAGGAGGAGGCGCGGCGCAGGAAGCGCAGCACCAGCGCGGCGTGCTGCACGGCCAGCTCGTTGCTGGGCGACTACAAGCGGCATGCGCACAGCTGGTCACCTTTACATTGTATGTCATACGCAGCGAGGAGGAGGCGCGGCGCAGGAAGCGCAGCACCAGCGCGGCGTGCTGCACGGCCAGCTCGTTGCTGGGCGACTACAAGCGGCATGCGCACAGCTGGTCACCTTTACATTGTATGTCATACGCAGCGAGGAGGAGGCGCGGCGCAGGGAGCGCAGCACCAGCGCGGCCTGCTGCACGGCCAGCTCGTTGCTGGGCGACTACAAGCGGCATGCGCACAGCTGGTCACCTTTACATTGTATGTCATACGCAGCGAGGAGGAGGCGCGGCGCAGGGAGCGCAGCACCAGCGCGGCCTGCTGCACGGCCAGCTCGTTGCTGGGCGACTACAAGCGGCATGCGCACAGCTGGTCACCTTTACATTGTATGTCATACGCAGCGAGGAGGAGGCGCGGCGCAGGGAGCGCAGCACCAGCGCGGCATGCTGCACGGCCAGCTCGTTGCTGGGCGACTACAAGCGGCATGCGCACAGCTGCTCACCTTTACATTGTATGTCATACGCAGCGAGGAGGAGGCGCGGCGCAGGGAGCGCAGCACCAGCGCGGCCTGCTGCACGGCCAGCTCGTTGCTGGGCGACTACAAGCGGCATGCGCACAGCTGGTCACCTTTACATTGTATGTCATACGCAGCGAGGAGGAGGCGCGGCGCAGGGAGCGCAGCACCAGCGCGGCCTGCTGCACGGCCAGCTCGTTGCTGGGCGACTACAAGCGGCATGCGCACAGCTGGTCACCTTTACATTGTATGTCATACGCAGCGAGGAGGAGGCGCGGCGCAGGGAGCGCAGCACCAGCGCGGCGTGCTGCACGGCCAGCTCGTTGCTGGGCGACTACAAGCGGCATGCGCACAGCTGGTCACCTTTACATTGTATGTCATACGCAGCGAGGAGGAGGCGCGGCGCAGGGAGCGCAGCACAAGCGCGGCCTGCTGCACGTCCAGCTCGTTGCTGGGCGACTACAAGCGGCATGCGCACAGCTGGTCACCTTTACATTGTATGTCATACGCAGCGAGGAGGAGGCGCGGCGCAGGGAGCGCAGCACCAGCGCGGCCTGCTGCACGGCTAGCTCGTTGCTGGGCGACTACAAGCGGCATGCGCACAGCTGGTCACCTTTACATTGTATGTCATGCGCAGCAAGGAGGAGGCGCGGCGCAGGGAGCGCAGCACCAGCGCGGCCTGCTGCACGGCCAGCTCGTTGCTGGGCGACTACAAGCGGCATGCGCACAGCTGGTCACCTTTACATTGAATGTCATACGCAGCGAGGAAGAGGCGCGGCGCAGGAAGCGCAGCACCAGCGCAGCGTGCTGCACGGCCAGCTCGTTGCTGGGCGACTACAAGCGGCATGCGTACAGCTGGTCACCTTTACATTGTATGGCATGCGCAGCGAGGAAGAGGCGCGGCGCAGGAAGCGCAGCACCAGCGCAGCGTGCTGCACGGCCAGCTCGTTGCTAGGCGACGACACACGCTTCAGTACATGCGTCAGGTACAGCCCGAAAGCGCGTCTCACTTCCCCCGTGCTGGAACAAAGCTTTACTATTAACTTTTAGCGTTCCTTTCTCACGCTCAAAGACTAAAAAAATACAGAAGTAGAGTATGGTGCAATTTAAGTTACCTACTGTTGTATGATGATTACATTTAGTTTCGGATATTAGGTTACACATTTGCCTGAGATGGCAGAAAGAAGCATTTTACAGAAGTACAAGAATTTTGTACGAATTGAAGTCCGAAGGGTATAGGTTGTACAAGCACAAGCCCAAGAGGTGTAGAATCTCTGCCGTTGTTTTTTCCTAGCAAACTTTTGTTTTAGTTGAAAGGAAAAAGAAAAAATAGTAATATATTTTAGGAATATAAAAGTCATGGCTAAAAATAACATTATCTTACAGTAGACGCTCTAAGTACGCAAAGGTATGCATATGTATAAGTGAGGCGCGTACGTGAGTGTGAGTCCGTCGCTGAGCTGCTTCTTGACGAGGTCCTTGGCGCGGCGAGCGTCGCGCGGCGGCGGCGGCGCGGGGCTGTCGCACAGCTGCACGGCCGGCGCCGCACCGGCGATACACACCGCCTCGTAGCGCTTCAACCTGCAACAATACAAGGGCTCTCTGTAGGACCACACGCACGGAAGAAATATGTCGAGTAGAGAAAACGAAAAATGTCGCCCTGTAGCAGCAAAATCGGAAATATCGTAGCTGTTTTGCCCCAACGATAATTTTAATTGCGCACTATTAAACGACGTTCCTCGTTTCTTTTCTTCTTAGTCGTGCACTCTTGGCAGAGTGTTCGTGGCTGCTGCGACGTTTTTCCAAATTTTCTCAACTTGACTTATTGATGTGAAAATGTCAACTTTTGCAGTAAAATATTGTGAGAAGTCATTTAGGAGGTCAAATTACCTCTGCGGGGTGTCAGTGAGGCTTGTGGCCACGGTGGCATGCTGGAAATGCGGCAGCACGTGCGAGTGCACCAACAGGTTGTAGTTGTGCGGCACCACCGTGTAGGGCGCGTTGTTGTTCAGGGACGTAGAGCACACTGGCACGCCGCTCACGGGATCTGTTGGCCCAAAACACTGATTATTATTATTACTTAATTAGTAGTTTGCCACTGCTAAAAATCCTAAAACCACTAACTTAAATGAACCCCCAGCAAGTAAAGCAAAAAATTAAAAAGTGTATTCAAAATGACCCGCATATGGCTTAAAAGAGCTGAAAATTTTGCATTAGCAAGTTTAGTTAGGTCTCTTGACCTTTCCCTCCCTTCACAAGATAGAAAAGTTTGCGGGCATTAAAACCTTCACACATTGTTTTAGTTTCTTTAAGACTACAACATTCAAATTGCAAAGTTGTAACCAAAATGTTGATTTATTTTTACTGGCCTAGATTAACTAGTACTGACCGAGATACTGCGAGTACTTCTGCCAGGAGTTCTGGCTGGGGAAGATCCTCACGAAGCCGCCGCGGCGCGCGTACTGCGCCCGCACGGCTCGCACCAGCCGCAGCTCCTCGCCCGTCAGCAGCCCGCCCAACGAGCTCGCCCCGCTCTGCGCCGCGCCCGCCGCGCCCGCTTTGCCACGCACGCACGTATTCTCCGCCGAGTGCACGCGCCGACACTGACATCATACTAATGTCATATTATATTCCAAAGGAGATCATTCATTTTGGGCCTTTCTAAAAATGTCAGCTAACAAAAAATAATGCAAAATGTTCGACGCTACGGTCGCATGAGTAACTAAAAGGAACAAAAACAAAGCTTGATACTACCGCGCGAATCGGTTGCACTACTACAAGCACGCGGGACGTGTGAGTGACCACCAGCCGCTTGTCGGTTACGCGGCAGTATACAAGTCAGTAACAAAAAACTATCAATGTCTGTAACACATCTTATTTTTAAAAAACGCTAACCTATATCTTAATATCAATGTGATATTATATTCGAAATTTAAATAATAAAAATCAAAAAAGATGTAGCGAAGCGCTGATTTGGGTCACAGATGGGTTATCTGAATAGATTCTCTACACATAACATGGTGGAAGGGTGTGATCCTGGGAGGCGGTGGGTTGGTTATTTTTGAGCAATACTTACAGCTCCAATCCTCATCTTAAGAGAGTTGTTCTGCGGCGACGCCTCGTTCTTGGAGGTGGGCATCGCGGGTAAACCCACTAGCGTCAGCGTGTCAGCTAGCAAGGCGGACTTCACCCGCGCGTCTAGTGGACTCTCGCATGCTAAACTGTGATAATACAATGGAGGTTTAATTACAATAGTAAAAAAAATCAAACCTCCTTTGATTCTTCCTATATTCTTTTTGAGTTGATTTGAACATTGCGACAAGCATAGACCAAACAGCATTAGTAGGTATTAGAACAGTCACAGCACTTTTGACACATCCAAACTTTGGCTGCGATTGGAACTTACTAACTTCAAATAGAAGCACACTTCCATTTGTGTCTATATTTTGTTGTGCTATTTAAGCGCTTATCAGGAATGAAAAATATGATAATGATGATGATACGGTATTTTCTTATTATTTAAAGCTATACTACAAAACAGATAAGTACATACCTTGGCGACAAATTGATTTCCAACAGCCACGGTTTCAACATATCATCTATCAGAATGTCGTATCCAAAGAGTTCTGTGAAAAAATAATTCTTCATTTATTTTCTCTCCAACATAACTTTTACAGCAGGAAAAAATAATAAAAGATAGGAAAAATTACAAAGTGTTGACTGTTGTATACAAGTGTGAGCAGCAATTGTTTTGAGGAATTTATTTAATGAGCTTGCAGGCAGTACAATAGTAAGAAGATAAGATAATAAAAACGGATAAAATTTACCAAAGCAGTTGAAGAGGCTGGGCACAAAGACCCTGGCGGCGGCTGTGATGGTCTGCGCGGAGGACAGGATGGACTTCACCACCAGGTCCTCGATGGCCGCCATCAGCGCTGCCGTGTTGCGCCCCTGCTTCCTCAGGTGGCGGAGCAGAGCCGATAGCGTCCACTTGTGGCCAATGTTCCCTGCGTTTGGGTCGTCGCATCTAGAATATCGGGACATGGATCGAGAGGATAAGAGACAGATGTAGATATGATATTGTGATTGGTTACAACTACACTACTCATCAAGCGGAGGAACATCTTTGCGCGCCATTGGATAACATTGAGTAAATAACGGGCTTTAGGCTAACTTAGTAGACAGGGTGTTAAATTATGAAATGAAAACATACTGTAAATAAAAACGCAATACGCAATTGTATCAAGACTTTTACCGACATAGAGACCTCCAATACGCTTCTGGGGATGTCAAGATTGCTCAAGTAGTTTTCTGGTATCTGTACTATCGCTACACTTACCTTGTTGATTTCTTCAGTGCTTAGCCTATATATAGCTAAGCGGCACAAGCTATGAAATACTGAGCCTATACTTTTACCAAAATTTTCCTGGAGCTAGTAATGCCTCGCAGTACCACGAAGAGCATAACGTACTCTCCGAGTCATCAAAGTCAACTATCATTACCATCTGATAGTGATAATTACGAGTCAAACTTTATCACCCTAAGCTTCATAATGTCAGACCTCCCTAAGGAAGAAAGTTTGGACCCTGTGATGTCCTGATATTTATTTCTAGGATATTTATTTCTGCTGAAACATGAACAAATAATAAGGAACTAACAAAAAAGCGACCAAAAACTCACTTGATATAATCCGTGTGGTATTTATTGATGCTGTAATTGCAGAGATGCATGCAAGGATTCCACAGATTCTTGTTGGTCTTGTCGTACTTCACAGTGGCGAATCTCACCAAACCTTCCTCGTACAGGTAAATGAGCAGAGGGTCTATGGAGGTGACGCACACGTACAGGCGCAGGTCACATTTGTGCCCGCCTATGAGAAGAGGCTTGTCTATGTATTTCGCTACCACTACGTTCTCGCCTTTTGGTATTTGTTCTGGCTGGAAATAAATGTATTTATTTAAACGACCAATAATGAAAATTATGTCATATTTTAATCGTTTTCTGTCATTGCCAAGTTCATTATTATTTGCTCCAAAATAAACAGAAAATGACAAAAGTTATTTTTGTATTAATTGCTGGAACTTGTTGATGTGTACGGATGCGATACTTTTTAACACATCTATAAATTTTTCAATAGAGCGATATTTTTTCAATAGAGCGAGATATTATACCTCGACGTGTCCAGCTGACTTGCATTCCACTGCTCTATAGTTAGCTAGTTATTTATTATGTTTTTCAATGTAACTAAATATAATCCTTAAAAGGAGTTCGAGATTATAATCTTTAAAGAGAAAGCTCCTAATCATAAAAGTAGGGAATAATAAATGTCGGATAGCGGCGACATCTTTTTGACGCAGGTACAAAAACTGGAATCATATTCAAATTGAGAGAGACTATTATGTTAGCATTTAAAGGATTCAGCGTGCGGGTGCCGGGTCCATCGCATGGCTGAGAGAAAAACTCCGAACAGAGCCCGAGACTTGTGACACGGGTGTAGGTTTAAGGGTACCCTTAGTGACGGCCGTCAACACTCACCTGCTCTGTTCAAGTTATTCTCCCTGCCCAGCCAAATTTAAGGATGTTAGTTTATTGCATTTGATCAATAATCCGACAAATTAACTAAGGAATAATCACAATGATGACCAATAACAATCAATTAAATAAAATATGAACTAATTGAGCAATCAATAATAATGATCAATTGAACTGCCGTGATCTGAGTCACGACTGAGAGATGTGGTCGCAGTGAACGCCACGAAGAGGATCAGCCTCGACTCTCTAGACCACTGCTTTATGTCGGCATCGATCGGTCCTCCCCGCCACTGCCGATCTCCGCCGAGTGGCTGTTATGATACTACCCCGACATAAAAATAACAAAAATAGGTTGCTGACGATGATGATGATAATAATTATTATTTAATCAAAATCGTACCGTATTAACAATATAGATCCCCCGACCTCTACTAGATGCAGCAGGTTTAACAATCCAGGGTCCTTTGGTCCTGTAATGCGTGGTACAGAGCTCCTTGTATTCGGCGGGCATCAGAAACGTGGTGGGAATAAAATCAAAATGCTTCAGTCCGCGGAAGTATTGCATCTTCTCTATGTTCTTGAACAGTTTGTCTTTGCGTGTCAATTCGTATGACCTGAAAAGTGAACAGGTTTGACATCGACGAAGAAATTGTGTGAACGTACTAAAAGTGCAATGCAACAATTCAGGGCCGCATTTTGATCAGGAGCAAGCTGGCTCCAATGAGCTATGGCCTTAACTCATCTCAATAGTAGCATCTATACATGGTTGACATCCAGGCGATCCGCACTAAATGTTCCTCTCCAACGTTTCTTATCTGAACAGCGAATGTGTGGAATGCTCTTCCTTCACATACAATATTCACCGACACTTTCAAGGCAAGAGTCAATACGCATCTTCTTCTTGGCACAATCGTTCAATCTTAGACCCTCATCCCTGCTTTCCATCAGACACAATTGTAGTCAGACGAAAGCCTATTACTCTCATGATAAAATATTTAAGCAGGTGACACACCTCGGGAAATGGTTGACTCTTTGGTAGGAGGTCAGTGATCTAAGCAGGTCTGGCTAGGGATGCAGGCCGACCCACATAAGATTGAAATCTTTGGCATCGGTGGGCGCCTCGTGCAGCCCATGAGCCTGCAGCAGGCGGTGCGAGAGCTTAGTCTCCGTGTTGACTAGTTTGTACATGTACTACTTACCTCGGGAAATGGTTGATTCTTTGGTAGGGGGTCAGGGATCTGGGCACATCGGGCTTGGGATGCAGGCCGGCCCACATGAGGTTGAAGTCTTTGGCATCGGTGGGCGCCTACTTCCAGCCCGTGGGCCTGCAGCAGGCGGTGCAGGATGTTGGTCTCCGTGTTGACTAGTTTCTACATGGTCTACTCACTTCGGGAAATGGTTGACTCTTTGGTGGAGGGTCAGTGATCTGCGCACATCGGGCTTGGGATGCAGGCCGGCCCACATGAGGTTGAAGTCTTTGGCAGTGGTGGGCGCCTTCTCCAGCCCGTGGGCCTGCAGCAGGCGCTGCAGGAGGTTGGTCTCCGTGTTGACTAGTTTATACATGGTCTACTTACCTCGGGAAATGGTTGACTCTTTGGTGGAGGGTCAGTGATCTGCGCACATCGGGCTTGGGATGCAGGCCGGCCCACATGAGGTTGAAGTCTTTGGCAGTGGTGGGCGCCTTCTCCAGCCCGTGGGCCTGCAGCAGGCGCTGCAGGAGGTTGGTCTCCGTGTTGACTAGTTTATACATGGTCTACTTACCTCGGGAAATGGTTGACTCTTTGGTGGAGGGTCAGTGATCTGCGCACATCGGGCTTGGGATGCAGGCCGGCCCACATGAGGTTGAAGTCTTTGGCAGTGGTGGGCGCCTTCTCCAGCCCGTGGGCCTGCAGCAGGCGCTGCAGGAGGTTGGTCTCCGTGTTGACTAGTTTATACATGGTCTACTTACCTCGGGAAATGGTTGACTCTTTGGTGGAGGGTCAGTGATCTACGCACATCGGGCTTGGGATGCAGGCCGGCCCACATGAGGTTGAAGTCTTTGGCAGTGGTGGGCGCCTTCTCCAGCCCGTGGGCCTGCAGCAGGCGCTGCAGGAGGTTGGTCTCCGTGTTGACTAGTTTATACATGGTCTACTTACCTCGGGAAATGGTTGACTCTTTGGTGGAGGGTCAGTGATCTGCGCACATCGGGCTTGGGATGCAGGCCGGCCCACATGAGGTTGAAGTCTTTGGCAGTGGTGGGCGCCTTCTCCAGCCCGTGGGCCTGCAGCAGGCGCTGCAGGAGGTTGGGCTCCGTGTTGACTAGTTTATACATGGTCTACTTACCTCGGGAAATGGTTGACTCTTTGGTGGAGGGTCAGTGATCTGCGCACATCGGGCTTGGGATGCAGGCCGGCCCACATGAGGTTGAAGTCTTTGGCAGTGGTGGGCGCCTTCTCCAGCCCGTGGGCCTGCAGCAGGCGCTGCAGGAGGTTGGGCTCCGTGTTGACTAGTTTATACATGGTCTACTTACCTCGGGAAATGGTTGACTCTTTGGTGGAGGGTCAGTGATCTGCGCACATCGGGCTTGGGATGCAGGCCG
This sequence comes from Mycalesis mineus, assembly GCA_034621355.1. Taxonomy (NCBI): domain Eukaryota; kingdom Metazoa; phylum Arthropoda; class Insecta; order Lepidoptera; family Nymphalidae; genus Mycalesis; species Mycalesis mineus. The sequence goes on from CM067901.1 coordinate 13,010,862, forward strand.
GCCCACATGAGGTTGAAGTCTTTGGCAGTGGTGGGCGCCTTCTCCAGCCCGTGGGCCTGCAGCAGGCGCTGCAGGAGGTTGGGCTCCGTGTTGACTAGTTTATACATGGTCTACTTACCTCGGGAAATGGTTGACTCTTTGGTGGAGGGTCAGTGATCTGCGCACATCGGGCTTGGGATGCAGGCCGGCCCACATGAGGTTGAAGTCTTTGGCATCGGTGGGCGCCTCCTGCAGCCCATGAGCCTGCAGCAGGCGAAGCAGGAGCTTGGTCTCCGTGTTGAGCAGTTTGTAAATGGTCTACTCACCTCGGGAAATGGTTGACTCTTTGGTAGGGGGTCAGTGATCTGAGCACGTCTGGCTTGGGATGCAGGCCGGCCCACATGAGGTTGAAGTCTTTGGCATCGGTGGGCGCCTCCTGCAGCCCATGGGCCTGCAGCAGGCGGTGCAGGAGCTTAGTCTCCGTGTTGACTAGTTTGTACGTAATCTTCAGCATGCGCGCCGGCATGTGACTGCTTTCTAAAACCTTGAGGAAAAACAAAACTTTTACGCCACATAGTATGTTTTTAAGATATTGCTTTGTAAAGAGACAACATCTTCAGCCCCGAAAGGGGAATTAAGATGAAGGCGGTAAGAGTTAATAGCCCACACTGTTACATTGACGGAAGTATTGAAGTACCTCCACGATTTTAAAGAGGTTTTTACTAAATGCTATTAGTTAAATGTCAAGAGAATAGTATTCTTTGATGTCAGTGAAACACGAATATCTACGATAAAATCAACCCAAACATATAGTACAAGTTGGTATTCCATAAAAGTGTGCCATTTTCTTGTTCAGTAATTAATTAAATAAAAAAGTTACTATCACAAGTTGATTATAATTATAGGGTTATGCAACCTAGTGCGCGCCCAAAGTTTCGCTCGCATTGTTTCCGTTCCCGTGGGAATATCAGGATACCTTATGTCACACCTCATGAGTTTGGCTATCATATTAACAACATGCAGTGTGGTTCTCACCTTAATACTATCAATTTCCTTAACTAACATTTGCTCGGAGTCGTCGCTGTCGAGCGAGGGCGACGACGCTCTAACCTTGCGCTTGTTCTTGCATTTACTTTTTTTGGCTTTCTTCTCTTCTTTATCTGGAAACATACTTCACTTTTATAATACAACATCGCCAATGCACCATACAGAGAAAATACATGAAGGAAGAAACACCGCTACACGTTATGCTTAGATGCAAAAGTGTCAGAACAACGTGCAGCATACATTGGTTCCCCAGTTACTCGGCGATTGGCGACCTAGATGACCCGTTTACCTTCTGGAGCGAGTTCGGTAGGCTGGGGTAACTTCACCAGGAACTAGCAGACTTAGGGACTTTACTTATAACGGCAACTAACGTGACCCAGCAAGAAGAAGTGTAGAAAGGGAAGCTGGTACATTGCACGTTGCACTAACTCTTAGATAATCATTGACGTTTTCAAATGTTGGTAACGCTTTAATAGAACTGATTATTGATTTTAGGATGCCATTAAAAACATTTTTACTGAATTATTGACTGCCTAGTCAAAATTGATTGTTCTAAGTTGATACAAATGACGTTACCTTTGCAAGACGGCGGCGGTTCCTCGGGCGGCTTAATGTTAGCGGTGGTGTTCTCAATATTGAGATTCCTCTTGAGCGTGATCTTGCTCAGGTCATTGAGCACGTCCTCAATGTCCCGCTTGTGCTCCATGGGCTCGTGGCCTTGATCCTCGGGGGTCTCGGGCACGTCGGCCTCGCTCACGTGCCTGACGACATAAGCCTGGCCGGTGTACTTGTTGCTATTGCCGAACGTCTCCATTACGTCGTGCATTATGTTCTTTGGTCTTACGCTAAAGGAGTGGGGCTCTGCGACTAGTCTTCTTGCCATGTTTTTTGCCTACAAAAAATAACTCATAATTTCAAATGTGCCAACAAAGTGCTTTTTTGTCATCCCCTTGCCCCACTTTAAGTGAAGTCGGCACAATGTGTCAGTTTCTTCCTTTCACCTTTTCAGTTCAATTTTCCTACGAATGGTGGAACTTTCAGACCTCCTCCTATATATACTCTTATAACTATGTGCTCTTTTATTGTCATTAAAAGTATTTGCGTAAAGAAACGTTACTGGGCACAGGTCATCTATAAAAGATTAATTTGGACTGTATGCCCAAAACACTGTTCTGCCAAAGCAGGTTCATCTAGCGTTTGAGTGATAATGTTAATTAACATCAATAACTTGAGATTGGGGCTGCTGGCCATTGGCAGAGTAGGGAAGTTGGTGGAAATACACCCCCATTCTAATAATAATTCTAAGCTTCATATCCTGGCCTGATCTCATGTAAGGAAGACAGCATGGTCGTGTAGAGGGCAACTAAAATTGGCTGATAATAATTTTGAATGTTTTAAAAAACTAATGCAACGTGGATTAATGTTAACAAGTAAATAATAATTAAAATGACAACGAACCTTATTTAATAGTATGGTGGTCCCTGTATTATTGCCAACGGTTTTGGTGGTAGACTCCAAGGAGGGGGTTCTCGAGGCGAGCACGCACGACCGAAACACAAGCACAGCGCCCTTCGCCCCGATTGGCCCGCCCGACACCCAATCAGCGACCGAGCCTTCATTCTCCTTCTCTGTCCCGTTCGTTTCCTCATCATGCTTTCTCATGCTGTCTCTTTTTTGCTCCGTTTGAAGGCCCGACGTAGACGGAATTGTGCTTTCTGGTGATACATGTGGACTGGAAAGAGTAATTCCAGTTTTAATTTTATTAACGTTTCTTGGCAGTAAAACAATACAAAGCATGTATTCATCTAAATTTGCCTTGATGGTAGTTAGCCTATGTGGCTTCGATCACGAGGGCCTAGGTTCGAATCCTGGGTCGGGCCAAGAAATAATGCTGACTTTTTCAGAAATTTTCAGTACATTCCAAGCCCGAAGGCCGGGAATTGGTGGTGTTACACCCCCGAGCGGAGAGTAGAGAGCCGGTCACTATCATCAACATTAAAAATCATTATCAGATGTTGATGATATAAGTGATAGTCATGATAATGTCCGACTAGTTAGTCTATGAATGTTTCTTAGTAAAACCTACAAGCAAGTAAAACTTAGATGACAGAATTGAAAAAAAAAAACATGGCGTCCAAATCAAACGAAGCCAAGCACATAATGGTCATTTAACAATATACAATGTACTTCCGTCTTTTTGTACACACAAACAATTTGTACAACAATAGCTTACCGTCTCGATTCTGCAAGGTAATGGTTTCTATTAACTTAGCTTTAATAAGCGTAGTAAAAACATCGATTACGTAAAAGCCAGGCGTAGCAATTATAGCAAGCGTTATAATAGGAAAATTGCCTTGAATCTATCGATTTTGTTGCCTTTTCTAATAATAATGGGAAAACAATGAAACCACTCAGGCCCCAGGCGTGGATGAAAGGGGACCAGCCAGCCAGATGCCTCTCGGGGTCTGACTATCTATACGGAATTTCTGTCGAGGTAAAACTCACACAAGTGTGTTGTGAGTCAATTCCCGTTTATTTATTTTTAACGCGTTTGTGATTTAATACGAAGTTGCCGATAGCTATTCTCACCTGGTGGTAAGTGATGATGTACTTTACAAAGGAAGAAGAAAGTGATGAACAGGCGGATGTAAAGGTTTTGAAAATTGTGGTATGATGCTGTATTGTGAGATGAATGGATTACCTACCTACAAATTATAGTACTCGAATATATAACATGTGTATTTAAATATAATATTAAATATGGGAAATAAGATATAATATTAAGCGAGTAATTCTAGTATTTATATTTTAACGATATCAGAGGACATTGAAACGGGGGTAAAAGTTAAAATTATTTGATATTTTTATAAGGTTTTGATTTTATATAATTAATAGCAAAGTTATAGTATATCTATTTAATATGTTTAATTTTCTGAAGAAAATACAGCACATTAAAAAAACAATTACTGTTCTAAAAACACCGTCCGGTACATTTTCGATATCAGTTATCTATTACGATTTAAAAAGTATATCCTGATTATACATTTAAATTACGATTCATAAATAATTTATAACGATGAAAGCGAATAAAGTTAAAAATAAATGCATACTTTTACTTTTATTTTTAAGTCAAGGGCTAACTTGTCGTTGAATAATTAAAAAAAAAGTTAATAAATAATCCATAGCTTTGCTATTAATATCTAAGGTATAATTATGTTTATTAATAATTAAGGTCATAGTATAACGCGGTACGGCATACGGCACCATAGCTCGTGCCGCCTAGCGCCATATACGCACACAATCGCGCATTGGTACCACACAGTATGGTATTGACCACATTCCACATATGGTCTAACTCTGCAGGGTCATTTATGCTATATTTATTGCTAATATGAAACTATTATTCAAAGTTTTACATTCATTAATTATTACATTGCAATGGAACATAATCTAATTTGAGAAGAATTTTGTTTATTTTATTTAGCTACAAGATCACTTTACGAACCCAGGATCTTTTTGTCGAAACCAATGCAATATCTACTGCGTCGGAGAGGTCATCATAAAATTATAAAACAACGCGCAATGATACCACACAGTATGGTTGACCACATTCTACATATGGTCTATCTCTGCAGGCTCTTTTGTGCTATATTGTAAATATATATCAATCAATCAATCAATCAATCAAATCTTTATTTGCTGAATACATTAATAACAATACATTAATATTATTAAAAACAATATTCGACCATTTCTGGCATGCAAGAATACATAATTCAAAATATAAAATAAAACATAAAATTACAATTATACACTAAGCTTATAAAAAATCCTTCACAGAATAAAAGCATTTCTCTAACAACCATGAGTATAAACGTTTCTTAAACAGCTGTAGTGGTTGTTTACGCTAGTCTGGTGGGAGTTTATTAAACAGCTTTATAGCCATCGCATAACTATTTTTGAGGTAAAATGCCGTATTTGGTTTTCGTATGAATACCAATTATTCCTTATTCCTAGTATCTCTTTTATTTACGTCACCTGCGTTAACAAATAGATCACCATGACTTTTCACAAAAACGTGAAATGTGAATAATAATTCATTATTTAACTTAAAATAAGTACTTAAAATATGAATAATAATTAATTATTAAACTTAGTTTGTTATATTCTGGTTTACAACGATTGCCCGAAAACAACAGTTATATTAACCGGAAAATTCTGTAATAGGCGCGTTTCCTTCAAAAGTACTAGATCACGCTCGAGGTTTCACCCGTGAAAATTTCGGAATAAAAAGTAACCTATGTGTTATTCTGATTTATAAGTTGTATTACTGTAAAGTTTCATCAAAATCCATTCAGTAGTAAAAATATATTTAAAACAAAAATTAAACTTTATTTTCATTACCAATAAAGATCGTTCAATATACATGTTTATTTAATTGGAATTTTTTGAGAAAAAACGCGAAAATTATTTATAGGCACAGTGACCGTGGGCGAATCCCATGGCAAGAGCTAGTATACGATATCGCTATTGATACGGAGTTAGCGCGGCCAGTGATTGAACAGCCAATATTTATAGACACTTCTTGTTTGCCTTACCCAGTTAACGAGTTGCAGCGATATATCAAACCCACGTGAAACGAGAAAAATGGAAACGCGCCGACATAGAAAATAATCGTCTACTCACCATGAATAGTGGGCATAGTTACGACTAAATGGTATTTATAATGCTAATAAAAAAAATAAAAAAGACCAGACTGCATAAAAAATAACTGAAAAGAAAAAATGCGACCAAGTGCGAGTAGGACTCGCCCATGAAGGGTTCCGTATAGAGATGCGCCGAGTAACACTTGCCGAGTTTTACTCGGCTCAATTTTTTTTCAACCGAGTACTCGGCCGAGTAACTCGGTTCAATCAAATTGCGATTTCACGCGCGTAAACAACGACGAGAGTGCATTACATTACTCAAACCATTCGAATTCGATTCGATGTAATACCCCATACCAATGCGATATTAATATATTTATCAAAACCTGAAATAAACAACCTAGCCTAGCCTCTCAAACCTGCCCAAATATAGTAGATACGAAATAAGGTGAAATTCAGAGCCACTTTTTGCTTTTTGAGATTTTTAAAGATTTCCTAAATTACTAATAAATATTTTTTGATTAACACTGTTGTTTTAATTATATCCACCTACATATATTGCTTTTCTTAAACAAAGTATATCTACTCGTTATTAAATAACAAAATATAACAGAGTTATTCGGTCGAGTACGAGTATCAAAGTATCGTCGAGTACGCAGAGTACCGAGTATCAACCGAGTACTCGGCCCATCTCTATCCCTATGAAGTGACATAATATAAATGTTGGTCACCCCCCACTAGGTGAGGGCTCAGGATCGTGGTGTCCTATGTCCTGTAGTGGACGTTAATCGACTGTTAATGGTGACGATGATGACACATGATTTCATCCTTATCTTTTTCTCTTTCTATTTGACGATAGACCTTCTTATTTTTAATTGTCCTAAAGTAGGAAGATATTATGCACTGTTTTGCACAGACACCACATTGGGGAAATCATCATCATAATCATTATCAGCGTATTAACGGCCCACTACAGGGCCAGGCCTCCCTCCTTATAGGAGAGGGGATATGGAGCGTACACCTACCACGCTGCTCCAATGCGGGTTGGTGGGCTTAGATTGATAATGTTTAATTTATTAAAGATCACTATCAGATGTTGATGATAGTGACCGACGGCTTAACGTGCTCTCCGAGGCACGGGGCTATAACACCACCAACTTCTAGATTCCGGGCTTGGAATGTACTGAACATTTCATAGAAGAATGAAAAGCTCAGAATTATTCCGTGACTCGACCCTGGAATCGAACCCAGGACCTAGTGATCGAAGCCACATAGGCTAACCACTAGACCGTCGAGTAGAGAGACCATTGGGGAAATATGAAGCCTAAATTCCAAATACCCCCTTGTTTTGTAGGGCTGGTGGTTAGGCAGGTGGAAGGTTTCGGCCGTGGCTAGTTACCACCGTACTGACAAAGACGTACCGCCAAGCGATTTAGCATTCCTATACGATATTGTGTAGAAACCGAAGGAGGATATTATTCTACTCCTTAAAAGTTAGCCCGCATCGTAGACTGCATCATCACTTAGTACCAGGTGTGATTGCAGTCGAGTCGTAACTTGTAATTAGGAAAAAAATTCTGTATTCTTCAGAGGGCCATTAAAATAGGCTCAAAAGTTGGTAATGATGTTCTCTGTTTCGTTCTGATTTTTTTTTTCGACATTAAATATTCCAAATATGATTCCTTGATGACACATTCTCCCGTAAATGAAACTGTCTCTTTAATATTCGACGCAAGTTTTAATGGAGTCGTATTAGTGATTTCACGAAAATGGCCCTTCCGGTGACGTTATATTTTCCTAGAACCAATTAATGGGCATAGACACCACATACGTGCAATGAAACTAAGAATAAGTAGATAGGTTTTATCTTAGCCCAAGTTACAAGTTAGCGACTGTGATCACGCCTGATGGTAAGTGATGATGAGATCTAAGATAGAAGCGGACTAACTTGTTAGGAGAAGAATGAAATCCACACAACATAGGACCAAATTTAGGACATTTTAGATAATGGCCAGGTCAAGAGTACCCTAAACCGACGAACTTGTATGAAAGGATTAATGAGAGTGGAAGAAGCTAAGTATACCAGGACCGCAGCAAATGGAAGGATGTAGTCTCTGCCTACGCTTGTGGGAACGAGTCGTGATGCTATGTATGTATGTATGTATGTATGTAATATAATAAAGTAATAAATATTGTTTGAATGCGCTAATCTCTGGAACTGACAGTTTAATTTGAAAAATAATTTATGTGTTGGAGAAATCAAAGTTTGAAGGCTATAGTTTGTTTAAAACTGTTTACTCTGGCGTGTGAGCACGGTTACTGCTCAGTGATCTCAGTTTGTTCGTTTTATTGAAAAAATAAACGTAAACAAAAGATGCGTCAGCACACGAGTATAATCTCTATCCTTATCTCTCAAAAGAAAAACTGTTGTAAATTTTTCAAGAATGACCATTCGTATACTGTCGTTCCAACAGCTCTGCTATAGGTATATGTCACACTAGAAGACGGTTTCATCCGCGTAGTTCTCTTTCCCGTGGGAATTTCAGGATAAAATGTAGCCTATGTGTTAATCCAGGGTGTCACCTAACTTCATACCAAATTTTATTGAAATCGCTCCAGCCGTTTAGCCGTGAAGATCTAACACACTCACAAACTTTCACTTTATAGTAAGTAGTATCTAAGCAGAGCGAATAATGATGCTACTCCAGCAATCAAAGTAACAACAAAGAACTTTTAAAAGTTAAACTGCTCTCCAAGTTAGAATCACTTCAGTCACGAAGAGCGAACGTACTCGTGCCTACGCAGAAAATATACGGTGAACAATTTATGACTTCGTACAAGGAAACACGTTTCTGTAAACGGTTGCATAATAGTGCACGCGCCGTAAAAGCCAGCGACTTTGTGTTTGATTAAAAACTAGCAGATGCTCGCGGTTTCACCCGCGTCCTATCTATGGGTAATCATAGGTTGTACAGGTAACTATGTGCCCTCGTAAAGCTCAGTCATTCAGCAGGTGATTGAAGTACAGTGCTCTAAAGATTTTAGAAAGTCACTAATTACGATCTGTCTTCCAAACCAGTGATAGTCAATATTAACAGACAATCTTGACGTTCAGTGCTCTTTAATTAGCCCCTTGAAGAAATCTAATTTGAATTTGAATGCCGTCATTTATTAATTTAATAACGACATTATTCGTTTTCCGGGAGGTCTAATAGGGACAGTAAGGTAAATCGTAATAACTCAACAGCGTTATGCTTGCATAGCTAAACCGTTCCGTTTCGAAATACATCAACGTTATGAAAACGTCGCTATAAAGTACGAAACCCACGCAAAATGCAAATTATAATGAGGAAAGGAATTTATAAGCCCATATAACGAAACACATTTCTTACAGCATTAGCTTCTGAATGGGATCATAAACATCGCATCGCCATTATTAAGCCATCGTAGATACGAATTGTGAGGGTATTACGTTAGGATTTCATCGACTCGAGGGAAACTTTAAATCAGCTATTGTATACGACTATGTGTTCAGTAGCAGCTTTGTATAATGGGTTCGCTATACGGGTTTGAATCCTGATTTTCTGGGTCAGAGGTCGAGCTATAAAATATTAAGTTTTTCAAGAAATATTCAGAAAAAGCCTGATCCCTGAAGTTAGAAAGTTTCTTAGCCTAATATAATGGCAAGGTTTCTGAGCAGAGGTCGAGCTGTAAAATATTAAGTTTTTCTTTCAAAAAATTTTCAGAAGCAACGTAAACCCTGCAATTAGAAAGTTGCTTAGCTAATTTTAATGGCAAGGCCTTCCAGCTTATAGCAAAGTAGATTTGTATATTAGGCTCACTAAGCTGCCCTATTGAGAGCTTAGTGTGGTTGATTCTATAACGATCACTATCGTTACACAAAGAAATTTTTATATTATATATATATTTTGGTCTGGCTGCCACTCAGAATTTCTTGGAAGGAAAGAAAGCTACTATCTATCTAAGTTTCCCTCATGTAGATCTCATTCTCGTGGGTGTAAGTATCAAAAAATCTATTCTCACTGACGGGATGCGAAACTGCCAACGCGATCAAAACAACGGCATTTCCTACTTGCGTCTGTATTGCGTTTGTCGCTTACGCATGACATCCCGTCTATGTCATGAAATGTGTAACTATGCTGAATTTCAAGAGTAATTAGTAGGAAAAGTAGTACAATAGAAAGGCGAGGGTGAATGGAAATGTTCGAAGGGGAAGGCCTAGGCGAATTTTCCCGGACCAAATTTAGGACATTTTAAATAATGGACAGGTCAAGGCTACCCTAAACAGACAAACTTGTATGAAAGAAGTGGAAGAAGCTAAGGAAGTATGCTTGGGCCGTGGCAAATGGAAGGATGTAGTCTCTGTCTACCCCTATGGGAAGATGTGACGTGATGTTTACGAGTATGTATTTATTAGAAGAAAAAAAGGTAGGAATGGATACAACTATCCATAGGCCCAGCATCGAACCTATAACCGTGCGGTATTGAGTTCGATCTCTTGACCGTGGAGCTATTAAGACTTTATGTAATAATTTTTATAGCCCCGTCAGCTCGCACTAGGGTCGGGCCCTTCACACATGCTGGCAACTCTAATCAATACTAAACAATGTCACGCGCGTTCCCCGGGTAACAGTTCCATATACGACGAAAATATTTGGCGAATATCATCCGTGTTTATTAGTGCGTGATCGGTTATCTTGTTCCGCTTATCTCCTAAATTGGGGTTAGGGTGGAAACACACTAATAACACGTCACCCTATGCTACGTCTGATTAATCAGACTAATTATAATTTATAATACAAGTGAATATGGTATTTTACAAGGGCATTTTCTATTTCAATGAGTTTTAAAACAATATATTATTAAGGACGATCCCTGGGAGGATTTAGCAAGTAAATGAGATTTTTGATTGGAAACCTCATTTGGATTAAAAGAAAATGCAATTATAAGAAAGGGAAACGTTAAAAGAACATGGAAAGATTCAAATTATTTTGTATGCAGGTCGAAGAAAATTTTAGAATAGTTCACAGCGAGTCGTCGAACAGTGAAGACGGCAGAAGGAACGTGGGGAGATGTTCCCTATGAGTTAGTGCGGGGTTATGCACGGTGAAGTCTGAACTCGTCTCCCAGTTTTGTTGGGATGGTGAGGGCTATGAGATCCAGGCAGATCATCGTCGCGGTTAATGGGTTCCTTCAGGCATGGGCGCACTAATTGACGGCGTCGCAACGTTGTGGTAATTCTTCTATGGATTAATAAGACTGTTCAAGGTTGTAACAATATCTTACTTATTGTTATTATAGTCTTTTAAGTCAACGGTCTTATAGCGAAGAGATTTGACCAACATCTTAAAAAGCCTTCGCTTAGTTGTTGGATCAAGAGTCGGATACAGAAGGCGGTAATTTTTGAGACGGCGTGTATTGTGAGGAGGTTCCTCACTCTGGAGCCCTGACCCCCGGTTGCTTGGATCCCCTGGCCCCGCAGCAGGCGGACTGGATTTTTTTATAAACTTTTAATAGTTTTTTTATGATTTATATAAGCATTGTTAAAAATTAAAAAAAAAATTGTAAATAAATAAATGAAAGAAGAAATCTTAGGAGAAAAACATAACATATCTTAAATTAAAAATATTATGAGACAGGCAAACAGATAGACATGGCGGTGGACTTCGTATTATAGATGATACAAATTACCATACATTTGACTTAAATAATGCCATTCGTTCAACATTTACATTTGTGACCTGTGATTGATTGATTTGCCATATTTGAGTATTGCATACATGTATTACGGCGTTGCATAATTCGCTTGTTGTCCCCTTGGAAACACAATATTTTTGTGTATTCTGCCCTCAGGAGCTGTTTCATCCCCAAATGCGACGGCGGCACGAATTGCATAATTTTACAAAAGGGTTAGATGCAAAACTGATCGATTTCACGTCCGATAGTTCCAGGGTTGTCATCCGTACTGTAGAGAGTGGATTCGGATATTAACCGCTGCTCATATCTCTCTATATATCATTTATTTTTATTTACATATTTTTTTAAAATTTTTAACAATGTTATATAATACAAAAATATATAAAAAACACTATTAAAAATTTATAAAAAAATATGTAAATAAAAATAAATGAGATCTGCTCCTCCATTTGCCAGAGTGAGGAACCTCCTCACAATACGCGCCGTTTTAAGGACAACTGCCTTCTGTATCCGACTCTTAAGGTTGTTGGTCGAAGCTTTTCGGAAAAAGACCATTGACTGAAATCACTATCGGAACAATAATAGTTGACTCAACATTCCACATGGCGGTAATCTCGTGAGGTCCAAGTATTTTGATACTTTTTCCTTTTCGGCTTTCACGAAGTTATCGTCATGAGGAACAGTAATATCAACAATTGTTGCACGGCGTACTGATCGATCGACTATCACTATATCAGGTCTATTGGCTACAATATACCTGTCAGTGTTAATCCTAACGATTATTATCACAGCATCTGCTGCATACTAACTATATTTTCATCAAATTTTGTCTTTTCCGACGGACTTCTATAAAAGGATTAATGAGAGAGGAAGAAGAAGCTAACGAAGTACCTAAGCAAGGACCGTGACTAATGTCTCTGCCTACCCCTATGGGAATGAGGTGTTATGTATGTATTTGTTTAAATTCTCTATTCTTCACTTTACTTTTCTTTTTGTAACATTGTTATATTTCCAATACAGCAAGCATTATAGAAAGAACAGTGCAGGTCCTGTCGGGCACTGCAAAATGCTGAGACCTTTTTTGTATCACATCACTTTTTAGATCCTGCCTTGGGAACTATTTTATTTTTTGTGATGTTTTTTTCTAAATAAACAGTCATTATTCTTTTTTTTATTAACTGTTTTCTTAATTTAAAAACCCTTTAATTTGTCTAACATAACGTTTCAGTGCATGTAAACTAAACTTACTTGAAAAAAACTAATTTGAATTTGAACTATCGGTTATATTACAAAATATTTTTCTTTAAATGTTATAAAGCAGTGGCAACCCTGCATATCTGACAGGAAACGTCACAGATTTGCATCGAACACGAGTTTCGCAAAGTTTGCCGCTAAGTTACAAACACAAACATAAATACTTCCACTCCACATGATTCATGAACGTGAATTTATTATAGAAATGGCGGCCTTGATGCAGAACTAGAACATTTCCGCCGCGGCCCGGTGTCGGAATTATTTACTGCCAAAGTCTGCGAATTATCGGAATTACATTTCTGAGGACAAAATTTCGATTAGCAGTAGTTAGGAATTTGGGACGACTGCCTCGTTGGTCTAGTGGTTAGAGTTATCGGAATTACATTTCTGAGGACAAAATTCCGATTAGCAGTAGTTAGGAATTTGGGACGACTGCCTCGTTGGTCTAGTGGTTAGCCTATGTGGCTTTGATCACGAGGTCCTGGTTTCGATTCCTGGGTCGGGTCACGAAATAATTCTGAGCTTTTTCATTCTTCTATGAAATGTTCAGTACATTCCAAGCCCGGAGTCTGGAAGTTGGTGGTGTTACACCCCCGTGCCTCGGAGAGCACGTTATGCCGTCCGTCTCGGTAACTATCATCAACATCTGATAGTGATCGTTAATAAATGAATCATTATCGAACTAAGCCTTCCAACTCGCATTTGAGCAGCGTGGTGGGTCTACGCTTTATATCCCCTCTCCTATAATGAGGTGGGCCTGGCCCTGTAGTGGGCCGTTAACAAACTGATAATGATGATGATGATTTACTGCAATATCATTATGAGAATGTTAACGGCCTACTACATGGCCAGGCCTCCCTCCTTATAGGAGAGGAGGTATGGAGCTTTGGAACCTACCACACTGCTCGACAATACGGCAACGTTCGGGCTTCAAAATCTAAGCATCTTGATTGGCTTGAGTCCAACCCATAAGCTGTGAAGATATTAATTATGGCTTCAAAATTTTCATTTTATTTATCAATAAATATTTACACACTAAAAATATTCTAGTTAGCTGCAATCTCATCTGATGGTAAGTGCTTTCCTTCCATTTGAGATGCCATCGTCATCACAAATGGAAGCAAAGTTCTAAATCGCATGTAGGGCGGTAACTTGTCACGGCTGAAGCCTCCCACCAGCCAGATTAGGACCAATTAAGAAAACCTCAATCGGCCTAACAGGGGATCGAATCCAGGACCTCCACCTTTAAATTCACCGAGCCCACAATTGCACCATGGAGGCTGTCAAATTCTTTGTTTTGAAGTAGACCCAAAACAGCATTTTTTATTTTACACAAATAACACACACAGCCTAATAATACGTACCCTGATCAAAATCTTTGTGCACGCCACCGCCCGAAGGGTAAAACCCTGCGTTTTCAACACTAAACGATGCAAAAATAAAGTTAATAGCGATCAATCATCGTACGCCGTCTGCTTTGTATTCATTGGTATCGACATGAATCTAATCAGAGTCGACATGAGGAAATCTACTGGAAATGGAAAACCCCATTGTGGAGGTTTTATTTACCGACACAAAAAAGGAGGTTCTGTTTTTAGCATGTGTGCTATATTCAAATAATATACCGATTTGATCAAAAAATTGATATGAATGGAGTTCATACAACTTAATCCGGGAGAGATATACGTCGAACAGAGGGAAAACGTCGTCCTATAGCTACCTACGTTACGTTGGGGCGAAAGAGACAGCTACATTTCGGATTTCGCCTTTTCCTCTCCCTTTCGTGTGTATCTTAGGCCTAGCGAGCAACTTGAAAAGACTTGCCAAACATAACGGACATAAATATAACACCACCACATTATTCCGGGCTGAGAAATTCTAAAAACTAAATAATTCACGGGATGGTACTTACGAAACCTCAAACCCGAGACCTCACGGTCTATAGCTGCATAGGCTAATCTGCTCTAACGCAGGTTGGCGGGTTTAGAGGGATAATGTTTAATTCATCAACATCATTATCAGCCTTTTAAAGGCCCACTACAGGGCCAGGTCTCCCTCCTTTATAGGAGAGGGGATATGGAGCGCACACCCATCACGCTGCTCCAATGCGGGTTGGCGGGCTTAGGGTGATAATGTATCATTTATTAACGATGACTATCAGATGTTAATGATAGTGACCGGGACCGACGGCTTAACGTGCTCTCCGAGGCACGGAGGTGTAACACCGCCAACTTTCAGGCTCCGGGCTTGGAATGTACTGAACATTTCATAGAAGAATGAAAAAGCTCAGAATTATTCTATGACCCGACCCAGGAATCGAACCCAGGACCTCGTGATTAAAGCCACATAGAATAACCACTAGACCAACGATCATAAATACATACATACATAAACATCACGCCTTATTTCCATAGGGGTAGGCAAAGACCACATCCCTCCATTTGCCACGGTCCTTGCATACTTCCTTAGCTTCTTCCACTCTCACTAATCCTTTCATACAAGTTCGTCGGTTTAGGGTACTCTTGACCTGGCCATTATTTAAAATGTCCCGAATTTGGTCCAGGAACATTCGCCCCTTCTAACATTTCCATTCAGCCTCGCCTTGTAAATCTTAATAATAATCTCTTTTGTTAATCTTCTTTCATCCATTCTCTCTACATGTCCAAACCATCTAAGCATCCCTTTCTCAATTTTCGTCACTACATTTTCTTTTACACCACACTTTTCTCTTATCATACTAATTTTAACTTTGTCACACAGTTTTAACCCGCACATACTCCTCAATCCTCTCATCGATCATTATCGGATGGTAATGATAGTGACCGGAACCGAAGGCGTAACGTGCTATCTGAGGCACGGAGGTGCAACACCACCAATCTCCCGACTTCAGGCTTGGAAGGAGCTGGATATACCTAAGATGAAAAAAATCTTCGAACCCAGGACATGTTGGTGGCTTCGGCCAACATGTCCTGACCAACGAGGCAGTCAATTTATCTATTCTTCACAATTAACTGGACTACAAAATGTAGTGAACAGGTGGCGGTGGTTTTGTGGTCATCAGCTGCGATAACAAATCAGATTTCAAACAAGGCGTGTAAGCTTTATATAAATACTAAAGGACGCCCGCGATTTCAACCGCGTACTTCTCGTTTCTTTAGGAATTTCGGTATAAAATGTGGCCTATGTGTTAATCCAGGGTGTCACCTTATTCCATACTAAATTTTATTAAAATCGCTCCAGTTGTTTAGTCGTGAAGAAGTAACAAACGTACATAAATAAATAAATAAATATAGGACAATTACACACATCGCTATATAGCCCCAAAGTAAGCGTATCTACTCGTAGGTAGCTTGTGTTATGGGTACTATGATAACTGATGAATATTTTATATATATTATACATAAATACTTATAATACATAGATAAACACCCTGGAAAATATTATGTTCATCACACAAACATTTTTAAGACGTGGGAATCGAACCCACAGCCTAGGACGCAGAGGCAGGGTCACTACCCACTGCGCCACTCGGCCGTCAAACTCCGACTCCTAGATATGCTTAAGTAAATTAAAGCAACTAAATGACAGTTATTTTTTACTTTTTAATGCGTTTTGAGTCGGTTCTATTTTTTGTTATTGCAGTCTTATTTTAATTTACCTACCTACCCTTGAAAGTGATTATTCTCTTTTCCACTACCTAACAAGCGAAAATCCTCTGCTATTGCTATTCTGATTTAAGACAATAGTCTAGTGGACAGTCGAGGTAATTGAATCTAGGAGCTTTTTCGGCTTTGCTTTCGACTTTTTAATTTTAATCGTAAAGTAATGAGGCATATTAGAAATATTATAAAGCGTAGTAAATAAAGAATTGAACTTACACAAAAGCTTTTCCCATCCCACTTTTCTCTATGACACAGATCAAGATACAAATACAAGAGTCTAGGCTAGGTCATGTACGGTTCACGCTTGACGTTCGACTACGACACGCTTAGTGGAAACAAACACATCCCCACTAATGTAATAGTTTACTAAAGTATTTTGTGCAAAAGTGACTAAAAAATTATAAAATAATAAATAATTTCCTTTCTAATTTTTAAAGCAGCAATATCGCACTATTGAGAGCACGAACACTGTTCATTTAATGATGTACAAAATATTTATTATGAAGAATTAAAAAAGAAAAACTCCAAAAATAAAATTAAGAAATTAATAACACAGAGGAACTATTTTTTATAGTAACTACCTAACAGAGAAAAAAAAATGTTTTTTCATAACACGAAGAAGTTTCAGTAAAAATTAACCTAAAATTTCAGTTTCAAATTAAAAATCTTCGTTAAAATATACTGTCTGTGTCCCTGTTTAAATTATCTTACAATGTTATGTCTAAGTGTATCCACGTGTCAACGATATGAGAAAAAAATAGATACACGTAATTCAATTCACGACAAAATATTACATATCGATGATAGAAGCGCGTGTGCAAATGAACATTAGCGAAACGCGGTTTCACTGCCGCCGCAGGTCACACCGTCACGCGCTGCTGCCGGCAGGTGACTGCCTGCGCCACGCACGTGCCGTACTGTCTGTGCCTGTACTGCGCTCTTCACACTACACGCGGTACAGGCGCGGTCACTGCCGCCGCAGGTCACACCGTCACGCGCTGCTGCCGGCAGGTGACTGCCTGCGCCACGCACGTGCCGTACTGTCTGTGCTTGTACAGCGCTCTTCACACTACACGCGGTACAGGCGCGGTCACTGCCGCCGCAGGTCACACCGTCACGCGCTGCTGCCGGCAGGTGACTGCCTGCGCCACGCACGTGCCGTACTGTCTGTGCTTGTACAGCGCTCTTCACACTACACGCGGTACAGGCGCGGTCACTGCCGCCGCAGGTCACACCGTCACGCGCTGCTGCCGGCAGGTGACTGCCTGTGCCGCGCACGTGCCGTACTGTCTGTGCTTGTACAGCGCTCTTCACACTACACGCGGTACAGGCGCGGTCACTGCCGCCGCAGGTCACACCGTCACGCGCTGCTGCCGGCAGGTGACTGCTTGTGCCACGCACGTGCCGTACTGTCTGTGCTTGTACAGCGCTCTTCACACTACACGCGGTACAGGCGCGGTCACTGTCGCCGCAGGCCAAACCGTCACGCGCTGCTGTCGGCAGGTGACTGCCTGTGCCACGCACGTACCGTACTGTCTGTGCTTGTACAGCGCTCTTCACACTACACGCGGTACAGGCGCGGTCACTGTCGCCGCAGGTCAAACCGTCACGCGCTGCTGTCGATAGGTGACTGCCTGTGCCACGCACGTGCCGTACTGTCTGTGCTTGTACAGCGCTCTTCACACTACACGCGGTACAGGCGCGGTTTTAGTGCGAAACGCCCGCGGCTTTATCGCATTTTGTGTGTCAATAGCATTAGAGCTCGCGATAATAATCGCGCCTCAATTACACCGCCTTTGCATAAACACCGTTGATTTAATTAGGTATGCACTGACCAATCACCGTGCATTGGGCCTTATTTTTTTAATACCAAAAATCGGTCGGTGGGCCATTGCACCAATTCTGCAGTTGGCGAAAGGTTTGTTGCATATCGCGTGTTGCTAGTTGCAGTTTATAGCACTATCGGTATGTGTTGCAAGATGCAGTTAAACCCGCTGATAGCATTAATGATGCGTGTTGTTCCGTAATCCTCTTTGTAGGCAGAATGGTCTTATGATAAAGGCGGGCGTTCCTGAAGCCAATTTCGTTCATCTGATAATACCGTAGATTACGGGACTTACGCCGCCAGGCTTCAGCTATAGCCATAGTTTCTCATACAAATTAAATATTGCATTATAGGTTTGGCCAAAGCGTGGATAGGGCGGGACGGCTAAGTAAGTCTGGCGCGTTATGAGCTGTTGTAACACTGTTCATACAGAATATGTCACTCCGAGTACAATAACTCAGTGTGACATATTGTATATTAGCTAACTCACTAACTCGCGCTAGCTTTGCATTGCCGTCCTGCCCCATCCATCCAACACAGCAGTGAAGCAAAACCTTTGTCCCTACAAACTCAGTATAATTTTGAAACTTAATTGACAATTAATAACATTTTATGTTGCAAATACAGGATATACACATTTTCACAATAAGTGAAATTGTACTATGCCCACAGCTAGTCCAGTGTACTTAAAATCTGAACTGCTTCTTTTCTGGTAAATAAACTTTGGAAAGTGTAACAAAATCTGGCAAATGTGTATTTACTATGTAGCTTAATTTACATATAAGAGAATGTAATTATGAACGAGTTATATTTTTAAAGCATACATTAAGATTTCACATTTTTATATTGAAAATACAACTTTCAATTTTTAAATAAATTGCCATATGTTTTAGAGATATGTATGACTATGATATGTTATGTACTTAGATCCTCGCTATTCACCGGTGACTGACGACAAGATTAAAGATGACAATTTAAATATGATAAATACTGAGAATGTTTTGGGATCTCTTAACACCAATACCAAAAGAGCTAAAAGAATAAAAATGTCTGATTGCACGGAAAATTACATGGAATAACTAGGACCAGGAACATCAGGTTTCAACAGAAAACCATGCTTACAAAACGACCTTGCAATGATGTTAGATTCATCGTGTGAAGACGAGGGCACAGAAATGCCAGAAAAAGGTAGCATTGAAGCTGTACTCAAAAAGGAGTTACTTGCTTACCGCACTAATAAAAGAGTAAATGTAAATGAAAATCCTCTAAATTGGTGGAGTGTTCATCGACAGGAATTTAAGGTCGCCGATAGTACGAAGATTTTTATCCTATAACACAATTATTTAGTAGGGCGGGTTTAATTTACGAACCTCTGCGTAATCGCCTTGAATCAGAAAAGGCGGCAATACTACTGTTTATTAAGTATAATGCTCCTATTTTTAATTTCACTTACTAATATAAAAACCAGTAGGTGTTTAATTTAAAAATAAGTACTTATTAATAGTTATATTATTATTAATTATATATCATTATCATTGTTTTAATTCCTCATTAATAAACATAATATCTTAAACATCCGCATCCGCGGATGTGAACCTTCAAAACTCCGCATCCGCACTCGCATCTGCGGATGTGAAAAAATCAGCATCCGCAACATCCCTGATCCGCACCCCTTTCGGTTTATACACGACATCATACCGGAAGGCTAAATCGCTTGGCGATACATCTTTGTTGGTAGGGTGGTAACTAGCCACGGCAAAAGCCTCCCACCAGCCAGACCAAGACAAATTAAGAAAAATCTCAATCGGCCCTGCCGGGAATCAAACCCAGGACCTCCGTTTTATAAATCCATCGCGCATACCACTGCGCCACGGAGGTAAAAATGGATATGGCGACTGATGACACACTTACATAGCTACCAAAACTTCAAAAGTTGAAAAAGATAGATACAGGTTACATACTTGACATACCTTCAGTTTCGGAAGTTATTATTGAATTTGAATGCGAATTCTAGAAGAGAGCATGGATGTTGTGTAAAGCACTGGCATGTTAATGATCATAATGTTCTGTGATTTATTTAATACATTTTAAGTCATAAAAACTTTTGGATATGATTAAGTGTTATGGAAAGCTTTGTGAAATGTGTAGAATATGGAAAATGTGTTTATAGTTGGTATTCATTGATATGAAAATACTACATATTAAATAAATAAATATTGAAATGAAATTTCATAGGTTTCAAATCCAAATTGTATTCATACTTTTTATTATTTAATTAAACAATTAGTTTATTCTCTTAGTCTTTACAATACTTAACAGAAATTAGAATTTCCTTGTATCAGTATTTTGAAAAGTAAACTGTTTACAATAATGGATTTTAAACCTTAAAGTATAATAATAATAAATACACAGAAATATAAAATATTTAACTACAATAAAAACCTGGTGTGTGGATGGTTTTGGTTGCATTTTTTGTGTATTTTAGGTAATTCGTCTGTTGGTATCTTAAACTGAGGCTCGAATTCATCTTCTTGATCCATCTTGGACTCAACGAAGGCAAACAGGGGACAAAATTGCAAATTAAAATTGTTAACCTTGTAAAAAAATTATAGCAATAATATATTACGCTACCGTCGAGATTACTTTCTAATTTTAATTTATTATAGATTTTTAAAGTAACCAAAGTTATGTACAGGCACGTATTATTTTAAAATAAACAACAAATCATTGTGGCTGGATTCGAACTACGAACAGTTAAAAAAACAGTATTTTTGCATAAACCACAATCATCCCAATAGCTAAAATAACAGCATAAAGCAGTAATAATACACCGCATACTGTAAAACATACAAAAATCAATATCGTTATGCGGTATTAGAAGAAATTTAACAATTTATAAATCTGTCACTCGGCGATTCATTACAGAATAGGTTACTTACGATTATACTGCTGATTTACTCCGCCGGTGACGTGCGGACGAAGTTTATTTACTATACAATAATTTCACATTTCTACTTTTTAATTTACTTATCAATTTTTATTTATTTTCGATGAATCTAACTAGAATTTTGATAGTTCTCCATATTTTTATTTCAAATTTAGCACAGGAGACAGCTGTCATTTTATTTTATAGCTTATACTCTATGGTTTATAGATGCGTTCAAAATAAATTTATTCATAACCTGAACTATTGACTTATCACGTGATCTCTAAAACTTTACACTAGATAGACTTAAAATATTGCACACTTAGAAATATAGTGACCTAATTCAGCCAAGCTATAATTATTAATTTTACTATGTACACAGTTACTAAGAACGGATTTTTCGATAGATCGATAGGAACGGGACCAAATGCGGGTATAAATGAGAAAAAATCACAATGTAAAATGCCATTCCATCCACAATAAGGTACTTTCACTCCTTGTAGCATAGCCATGGGACGCCCTGCATATTTATCGCTCTTTGGATTTTGAAGTCCCTAATATTTACTATGCAAAAGATTTTACATTATGAACGGGAAAAATTTAAAACAAAGTGATTTGAAGCCAAAACATTAGATACAGATAATGCAGAAATAAAAATACTATTTACTATAAATTTTTATTGTTAAATTATACATGAACTTATACAAATAATAAACGCGGTTTTAAGCATAATAGCTAAGGTTAGCCTTCTTCTTGGCCTGGACCTCCAGGATAGCATCCATGAAGTCCTCATGAGTGACAGCTGTGGCAGATCGTCGTAGGGCGATCATACCTGCCTCCACGCACACCGCTTTGCATTGCGCGCCGTTGAAGTCGTCGGTGGAACGAGACAGCTCTTCAAAGTTCACATCAGGGGATACATTCATTTTCCTGCAAATTAAAAAAAAACATGTAAAGATATTTTAGTTACAATTTATTAGTTGATTTTTTTTTCAGAAAATGTAAGCTATGTCCATTAGACAATTCCCTTTTCCCTCCAACTGTGTAAAATAGTTTCATGTTAGCCTGCTACAATTTATTATAAAGTAAAGTACCCCACCATATCTGTCTGGTTGGGTTCGCAATAAACTCAAGGACTACTGAACGGACAATCGTGCAGTTTTTACCTTATAGATAGTGAATTCTGAATAAGGTTTTAGTATATAAGTTGTTAAGAGTTTGTTCAAATAGTTTATATTTAAAAAAATAATTTTATTCTGTTAACCAGGGGAGTTGTTACTAATATGTTATAGGTGAGAATAATTACCTAGAATGAATTTGCATAATCCTAGCTCTGGCCTCTTCATTGGGGTGTGGAAACTCAATCTTCCTGTCCAAACGGCCAGACCTGAGCAAGGCAGGGTCCAATATATCTACTCTGTTTGTAGCTGCTATTACCTATGAATTAAAAACACTTTAGTTACAAGTTGGGGTATTTTGCATTACCATGTTTTCAAACATATTAAAATTTCCCAAAACAGTTGTAAAACTAACTAACTATTTCTATACTTAGAACATAATTGCCCTACCATTATAAAATAACAGGACAAACACTTTGCAAATCTTTTGTAAAAGATAGTGCCTTAATCCATCATGGATCAGATGTAACAAAAATGTACATGAAAGAAATGTCTCTCTGCTGCATGAATTCTTGAATCATTAAATACAATAACCTTGGAGAGTTTAAAGCTGAGACTTTCTAGCTTACAGCAGAACAAGTTGTACTATCTTGACTCTTCAGGTGCCAGATATGGAACAGGTAGATAGTAAAAAAGAAATTAAAGAGCTAAAGAAAAGCAAAGAGCATTATTAAATTAATTTCAGAGTCAATTACCTTAATATCAGCAGTGGAACTGAATCCATCCAGCTGGTTAAGCAATTCCAACATGGTTCGCTGTACCTCACGGTCACCAGCCTTCTCAGAGTCAAAACGCTTTGTACCGATGGCATCTAACTCATCAATGAAGATTATAGCTGGTGCCTTTTCTTTCGCCAGGGCAAACGCATCTCTGACCAGTTTTGCACCATCACCTAAAGAAAATTAAAATATTTAAATTATTCATCAATAATAGAAAAAGGAAATTTTGTAATAAATAAATAAATCTTTTTCAAAGAAATCAGCTTAATTCAACAGCTAATAAAAAGTCTGTTTCTTAATCAATATGAAGACTGAATAGTTTTAACATGCACACTTGTATGCATGCATCAGTAGTATGCATAAGATATTTAACTATACTAAAGCCAAACTCAATTGAGAGTGGTTGTCAACAAACAAATTAAAAATGAAGGTAGAAATCACTAGTCATTTTACACTGAATTTTATTAGTTAACTTGTTAATGACTAATTTATGACAATAAATTAGATTAGTAAGCTTAAAACTTATTAATAAATTTAATATCTTTTAAATAAGATTTAATAAAAAATACAAAACATAATTTTAAATTTATTAGGCATAAAATGTGTTGCATTTTCTACCTTTATTTTTAATTTGTTTGTTGACAAGCATTCTTAATCGAGTTTATCTTTAGTATAGAGTAGACATTTTATTATTTCGTGTAGATAGTACTATCTACACGAAATGGAAATTTTCTCCTCCAATACTGATTTGCAATGAGTCTGTAGGGTGTAGGGCAGAGCATTTTTGCATTTATGAAGTGCCCACCACTGACTTGCATACTAATTAAGAAACAAACCAAACTATTGCCTGAAAAAAAGCCTTTGGTCTGTGGCAGACTACTAATAATACTTACCAATGAACATCTGCACTAACTGTGGACCTGCCAGCTTTAAGAATGTAGACTTTGTCTGTGCAGCACAGGCTCGGGCCAGCAGAGTCTTGCCAGTACCAGGGGGTCCATACAGCAGAACTCCTTTGGGAGGATGGATGCCCAGGTTCACAAACTTCTCCTTGTGTGTCATTGGCAACACTACTGCTTCTATCAGTTCCTGAAATTAGTACAATCAGTTTGACCCTTCATTCATTTAAGACAAAGATGCTTAGATGCCACAGTAATTAAAAGAAATTGAAACTATGTGGCAACATATGATTTTTTATGAAGTGTAATTGTTGAGTTTCTTGGCAGCACTTTTTAGCAGCTTGTGCAGTTGTTACCAGCAAGTGCTTGTAAAAAAAAATTGTGTGTTTGTTTTTTACCTAGCACTGTTGGTTAGAATGAATAAGGAGGAGCCTAGTTGTCACTGCCATAGATGAGAGAAAAAGAAAAACCGGACCAGGAACGAAATTACTTTCGCTCACAAACGAAATGCCACTACAAAATTTAAATGTTAAATTTTACCTGTATTTGTTTGTCAAGACCACCAATATCAGAGTATTGCTCAGTGGGCCTCTCATCAACCTCCATAGCCTTGACTCTAGCGTCGTACTCCGCGGGCAGAGTCTCCAAAATCAGATATGAGTCTTTGTTCACACCAACCAAGTCACCTGGCTTCAGTTTATCCGCGTCTACTAACCCAATGACTGGTAAAAAGTAGGTTTGACGCGTGGAGGTTTTAATGACTGCGCATTTACCTTTCCTCTGAGAATCTAGATCTACCACAGCACCGTCTTCCTCTTCTTCCTGAGGGTCAACGTCTAACAATTCGATAACATTCGAGACGAGATACGGAAGAGTTTTGTTTACTTTTATTTTTTCCGTGTTCTCTTTTATTTTGTCGTTCTGCGCTTGCAGTTCGTGGGTGATTCTCATCACCTCGCTCTTCATGATCTTTATTTCATTGTCCAAGAGTCTAGTCCGGCTTATGATCTCGTCTGTTGGCATACGAAGAACTTCTTCGCTAAGCGCCTCTTCGCCATCCTCCCATATTGACTTGTCTTCAAGGGTTGTGGCCATTTTTCAATAAAAATACAGTTTTCTTATAACTCCACGAAATATAATTTAGAATGTTTAGATAGAAATACACAAAATAGACAATCCCACGGCGTAAGAAAATTGAATTGTCATTGCATTGCAATTGAAGTGTTACCTTATGTTGTAATTGAAATAATACTAATAACTTTAATATAATTTTTTTAACATTTTAACGCTGTAGTCGATTGATATTAGAGATTTATAGTTATATTTTAAATTTTTAACCAAAAGTATTTTCATATAGTAGGCCTATACTGTTAAAGTTTCGACATAAAGATCTACTTTAGTAGAAGAAAGTTCGAATAATGGCAACTTGATGTTAAAGACAAAATCGATGGTAAGGGTCTGTGGTCTTTAATCGTAACCACAGATCATTAATTCCATATTTTGTCTTTTTTTGGCCTATCGGTGCAGCATTGGCAATGACAATAATGTTATAGTGACATTCAACATTGACATTTGACATTTGTTGTTTTCCTGTGGTAGGCTATGGTGTGAGGCCGTGTTTTGTAAAATTGCACGTAAATAATTGCGAAATAATTTACTTTTGCCATAATTTATAAGTGTTAACGTACCATTTATAAGCAGAAATAAGAAGAAAATGGCTTTCTCAATGTTGCTACGTAGACCAGGTTAGCTCTATATTAGTTTTATTTTATATTGAAACAAAATTACATAACACTTGTACAAAATAATCATTGTTTTATTGAAAGGGAAAAAATCTTGCATTCGGAACCTGTTGTGTTATCAGGTCATTAATGAGCCTTTCCATTAGGTGAATAAGCTATAAGACTTGTATGATCTTACATACCTACTTACTGAGAGGAGTAGGTTCAAAAATATTTAATTTAAGTTAAAATGTATAATTGAAACCAGAAATCTAGATCTAGTAGAATCTGTTTCTTTCACCTGCGTACATATATTGATTACGAAATCTTATTAAGTATAAAATAACTTTGGCTTACAGATTGAAAGAAATTTTTAATTATTAATTAATCTAATTGTGCTCATGAAAGTGAAAAATTACATTAAAACTATATTATATTAATTATTAATTGTATATCTCCAATTGTTTACCAGATTGAAACAGTACATTGGCTGTCAACTATAATAACAAGCCTATTAATTATTTCTTTTTTAGTGAAAACTAATAAATCTAAGCCTACTTAGGTACAAAAATTATAGCTAAAAACAAAATAATTAAAATAACTAACTAATTAACCTAACTATAAACATAATTCTAAATTAATTATTGTATCTCATAATTTGTACATATGAGAGACAATAACATTTTATCATCATCATCATCATTATCAGCCTATTAACGGCCCACTACCGGAGAGGGGATATACACCCACCACGCTGCTCCAATGCAGGTTGGTCGGCTTAGGGTAATAATGTTTCATTTATTAACGATCACTATCAGATGTTGATGATAGTGACCGGGACCGACGGCTTAACGTGCTCTCCGAGGCACGGGGTACTGAACATTTCATAGAAGAATGAAAAAGCTCAGAATTATTCCGTGACCCGACCCAGGGATCGAACCCAGGACCTCGTGATCGAAGCCACATAGGCTAACCACTAGACCAACGAGGCAGTCACTAGACCAACGAGGCAGTCCTAACATTTTTAAAATGTCCTAAAATAACATTTTATAGTATATATCAATATAAAATTATTTTTTTTAATTTGGAGAAATTTACAGAACATGCACATTCTGTTAAGGATTCTTAAGCATCCTTCAAATTTAGCAAGTTTTATCATTAAATTTAATCTTTTATTTTAGTAAAACATTTTCTCTATATTCTAGTCTGCTCTGGTCCACTCCTGATGCAGCAAGTGATGAGGCTGGCAACACAGCCTGCAGTGAAACCTAGCCTGACCCAGAACACCATACAATCACTTAAGAGCACCTTGCTGAAGACTGAAACAACACCTATTCTGAATTCTGTAAGTGGATGCCCAAAGTTTCATCTGCATAGTTCTAGTTTCCGTGGGAATATCAGAATACAGATTAGCCTCTGTTCCTTATGAGTCTGGCTTACATAGACAAAAAGGATATTTATAATCTGTAATTTCCGCTTCTTTTTGTCTATGCATGATGATAAATAGCCTATAGTCCTAAATAAATGGCCTATCTAACACTGAAAGAATTTCTCAAATTGGACCAGTAGTTCCTGAGATTAGCATGTTCAACCAGACACAAACTTTTCAGCTTCATTACTTTTGTATTTGTATTTATTTTATTTATTAGTTTTAGGCTAAATTTAGCACTTGCGAATGTAAGTACATAATATATATCTTTTAATAAAAAATTACATTTAAAAATAATATATGTCAAATTAGATTAAGTACTAACATTAAACAATAAAAATTACCAATAAGTACACAATGTAAATTACACACAATATCAATTATCAAATAATAACTATTACATACAAATATGTATATTTTAACAACACATTATTTAACTATTTATGTCTGTATCAGTGGCATGTGCAGTTCTATACCGTCCATGCATTTCTATCGTCCTAATATTCATTTACCTTAAAATAGCTTTTCTTTATTAATATTTTTTTAATTTTTACATTAAATTGTTTATCAGAGAGATCTATTATATTTTGTAGAAATTTATGGTATTACCAATAAATTATTTTATAGTTTTTTTAGACTGTTTCTGAGAGATGAATATCTTAGTATTCCATGGATTTACCGTGCGGGTGCGGGGTCCATCGCGTGGCTGAGAGAAAAACTCTGAACAGAGCCCGAGACTTGTGACACGGGTGTAGGTTTAAGGGTACCCTTAGTGACGTGCGTCAACACTCACCTCCTCTGTTCAAGTTATTCTCCCTGCCCAGCCAAATTCGGAAGGGTCAACATTTTGGCACTGATATTTTTCGAGAATTCGATCTTTGATCTTTTCTTTCAATTTATTTGGCAGATCATATTTATATAATATACGAAAAAGTTTGTTCGTTTGTTTAAACAGGCTTATGTCTAGATCTGCATGTCAGATTGTAAATTATGTATTGTTTATTATGAAAGCTAGACTCAAAAGTGAAATAGACTATTAAAAGCTATGCACATCAGCATGCCATAAATATATATTGTTAATGTCAATGTACTGTAATATAGTACAATGTTTTACAAAAATGTAGATCTTTAGTACACGGGACGGGACGGAGGATATTGCTTCACGCGAAACAATAAAAAAATGAAATTGAGAGGGGTAGCGGGGAAAGAGCACACTTTATATAAAAGTCTGTCTTTAAAATTAAAGGGTATCTAAGAGGTTTTTACGCGGACGAAGTCGCGGGCGACTGCTAGTGTATATAGCGCGAATAGCCGGCAGCAGCACCCCACAACAAAATACCATAAGACATCAGGCTTTGAAAATAAGCAAAGTATACAATTCCAGCAGTTTCAATATCTATAAGTTTCCTTTAAATCGTTATAGCTTTTTAAAAAAATCATTATTATTAGCTTATTTACAGCCCACAACAGAGCTAGGCTTCCCTCCTTCTAGGGCTCCAACGCGGGTTGGCAGGCGGGGCTTAAAAAAATGCTTGATGAAAAATTTATTAGTATTTAAAAATAAATTGATGACTGTATTTCTTTTGTAAATTTTATGTTTTTTTTTTAATAGCTTAATAAATGACTTATCTTTCAAGCTACTACTAAGACTTCGTATGATATATCATTCAAACCATTGAGATGTGACATTCCTTTCTGGTGTTTGAAATTAGTTCTACACAACATGTTTTGTGCAAGGAGTGAATAGACATTGCTTAGCAGTATACATGACTGTCACCATCATCAACATCTGATAGTGATCAATAATAAATGAATCATTATCAACCCTAAGCCTGCCTGCTCCATATCCCCTCTCCTACAGGGAGGGAGGCCGGGCCCTATGGTAGGCCGTTTGTAGGCTTATGTTGATGATGATACATGACTGTAATTAAGAGCAAACCTATTCAGTATTTCAAAAAGTTCTATGTTTGTGTAAAGTTCTCATGTTAATATTCCAGGTGCGCTCATTCCGCACGTCAGCCGTCCGGTTCGCAGAGGGCAAGTCGGGCGACCACTCCAAGCTGTGGGTGGTGGAGCGAGTGGCGTCCGCGGCGCTCATCCCGCTGATCCCCCTCGCGCTCCTCGCTCCTAGCAAGATACTGGACTCAGCGCTCGCTATTATCATGGTGGCTCATAGTTTTTGGTAAGCACATATAACATGGTACTTAAAATATTAACCATTAGCCAATAGCGTAACTAGCTTTTATGCACACTGTACGAACGTCATAACTGTCACGCCTCCAGAATGAGCAAACAAAACGCAATATTTTTTGCTTGACCACAAGTGGGCGACAATCTCTTTCTCTACATCCTCGCTAATACTATAAAAGCAAAAGTTTGTATGTATCGATGGATTTTTGTTACATTTTCACGAAAAAAGTACTGAATGGGTTTTGATGAAACTTCACAATAACATGTCAGGATAACGCATAGGTCACATTTTATCCCGATATTTTCACGGGATAGAGAACTAGTATTAAAAAAAATTTATATTGTGTAGCCTTGACAACATTTGTATGCGCATGTTCATAATGATTGGTTGAGTAGTTAAGTTGTTTAACTAACAAGCAAAGATAAACAAACAATCTCTTATTCATATTTTATTTTATATCTTTATCTACCGAACGTTCGCGACTTCTTTAATATCTATACTAATACTAGCTGACCCGGCAAACGTTGTTTTGAATTAAAAATTTAAAAAAAAATTTTGATTAAAATTAGATGAAGCCGATTCTCAGACCTGCTGAAGACGCATACAAAATTTGGTAAAAATCGATAAAGCCTTTTCCGAGGAGTACGGTAACTAACATTGTGATAGGGAAATTTTATATATTAGAAGATTATAAAGCTGAAGAGTTTTGTTTGAACGCGCTAATCACAGGAACTACTTTCTACTACTTAGAAAATTAAGAAAACACGGGGAAAATTATTCATCTTTGAGGGCTAATAGAATATAAGTTATAAGGAGTAGCTTAGGCTATTTTTATTGAGACGAATATCTTAGCATTCCATGGATTCCCCGTGCGGGTGCCGGGGCCATCGCGTGGCTGAGAGAAAAACTCCGAACAGAGTCCGAGACTTGCGACACGGCTGTAGGTTTAAAAGAGATCTCTTAGTGACGCGCGTCAACACTCACTTCCTCTGTTCAAGTTATTCTCCCTGCCCAACCAAATTCGGAAGGACCCTACTATAGCAGCTTTGGACACTCGTTCCAATGTGGAGCTTATTGCACTTTTAGTAAGGCCAAGATCTTTTAGCAGGTTATAGAGAGACTTCGCTGGTATACCTCTCGCACTCACTTCTACCGCGTTATTTGTTTTAATTCCACGTAGAAAGTTGCTGACATCCACTAGTCTGGTCACTGGTCACATACATTTTATATTGTTAAATATAAAATGTATGTGACCATTCTTTGAGAAAATAAATTGGGTGCATTAAGCTACCCTTAAATGTAGATATGGGTATGCCATTGTGGACGTTTTTGTATCCATTCCTATTAAAAATGAACAATTCTACCGCACACTGATTTTTACGCAAACAATATCAAGTTTTCATCATGTCATTACAACAAGTCATTACTTTATTGAAGAGCTCATATATTGCCATGTTTATACTGATAGTTCAATTCACTAAGACGCGCCCCACTATTTCTCGCGAGGGGAAACCGAAGGGTGCGGGGAGTACAGTTCGAACATCAGTCTCGAGTCGACCACGGCTCGGTGTACACGGGCTATTGTAGGTTGTGTCGCTGCGTGTCATGACCCAACGGAATGATGCTCTACTTAATTTTTTTACCAATATTATATTTATAATGTCAAAAAAACGTATCGTATGATGATAAACTACATATTTATATGTGATTTAGCCAGAAAAATCGTTCCGTTGCCCATTCCTTCAGGTTGACCGACTCGACTTTAATTTTTCTACAAAGGTCACTTGATTGGTTTGTTACTGCCAATATAGATTTTACAAATTAGCTTAGCAAAATAGCTTTGGTCATTGGTACTATCCTACTAAAAAAGACGTGCCGTCAAGCGATTTAGCGTTCCGGTATCGTGTAGAAACTAAAGAAATGTAGATTTCATGCTACTCCTAACAAGTTAGCCCGCTTCCATCTTAGTTTACATAAACTAACTTGTAATGAATCAAAATAATAATAGATATCATGGGTTCACGCTTTACAAAAACACTAGGGGTATGGTAGACAAGACAGCGTGGAATTGAGCTCAATCATTAAACTGTTTAAACAAAAGAAAAATAGATATAGTAGGTACCTATCTGAGATGATTGTGGGTATGTGTGTTTTTAAGATATTTTTAAATGGGTTAATATATATGTCGAAGGAATTAGACTAGAGACTTAGAATAGATTGTTGTAATATTGTAATAGACGTCATTGTTTATGGAAATGTTACTGTCTGTGGATGTAATTATTTTTGGTATGTTACAAGTTTTTGACGTGACAAAGTCTTGTAATTCGATAGAGCCGGCTGCACGCACGAAAAACCATGACGTCATGCGTCGTTACCTCGCTTTGAGGCGTTCCATGTAAGGCTTGAAGTGCAAGCGAGAGCGCGGAACTAGCGACAAAGAAGGACAATCGGCCTTTGCGTTCGGCAGCGTTCAACATCCGTCTATCCTTACTTAATATTATAAAGGGGAAAGTTTGTATGGATGTATGGATGTTTGTTACTTTTTCACGCAAAAACTACTGAATGGATTTTGATGAAACTTCACAATAATATAGGTTACATATCAGAATAACACATAGGCTACATTTTATACCGAAATTCCCATGGGAACGAGAACTACGCGGGTGAAACCGCGGGCGTCCTCTAGTTAAATATAATTGTTAATCATTTAATGAGAGATATGAGATAGGTGCTTACTTAAAACTTTAACACAAATTTAAATTCAATTTGTTTTGATAAATGAATGAATGATTGATTTGTTTTAATACTCCAACCAATAAAAGAGTCAGGCGCAAAAGTCTTAGTAGAGTATTTACACCATCTTGAGGGGAATAAAGGAGTTGGGTAGTTAGTTTGTGTCTGGAGTGCGGAGAGGATATACTTTTACACTGGTCGAGTTGGACCAGTGTAAAAGTGTTCTTAAGAAGTAAATTAAATTAGGGAGTAAAGTAAGATGGGTGTAAATAAACTACTGTTCTGAATCTTTATAATACGTCAGGAATTACAAAAATCTATTTCATGTATCAAAACATTGTGAACTTGCAATATATCTGTTCGTGAAGACAAAGTCTTTGTAACCCTAGAAAACGCCCAAGAGATTAAGAACCACTAAAGATGATGTCAAGAAGAATGGTGATACTCCGATATATATATTAACCTATACCACAATATAATTTTTGCTGTGCAGGACCAACACGACATATTCATTTTAAAAAAATGAGTTAAAATGTAGTAGCGCATACTGCTAGTCAAACATGACATTCTTGTTGACATAATTAACTTGAAACTTTGTGTGAGTGTGCACACATTGCTACTCGTTACGTAGTAATAGAACTCACATTCTTGCAGTTTTTATTGCACACTTGCAATGTAAGCGTTTGAAAAACAAAACACTACGAGCCATCGTGGATTGACCAAGCTATAGTTTTGGTTTTCCTAAAGCCCTTTTTGTTCATTTAGGAAACAGCAAGATATTAGTATTAATTATTTTTCAAAAATTCCTAATTCATTTAAATCTTTTTTGTATTCTTTTTTTCAGGGGCTTAGAAGCGATAGCAGTGGACTACGTTCGTGCGAGCATCTTTGGCCCGGTGATCCCCAAGATTGCGATCGGCCTAGTGTACCTCATCTCCATAGCAACCCTCGGGGGTCTGTTCTACATCATCACCCACGACGTGGGGCTAGCCAACTCTGTCAGACAATTCTGGTCTATCAAAGCTGGACAGAAAGCGTAAGACAAGAATATTCTAGAAATACGACTGCGTACAAAGTGCCGAGTTGGAGTCTTTTACCGAATCACTCCGTAAAACGTTAACGTAAAATTTATGGTATTAAAGTGGCGCCATCTAGTTTAAATATCAATAAAACGCGTCAATTTCAAATAAATAGACGTTACTACTAAACAAACGTTAATTTTTTACGGAGCGACTCGGTAAAAACTGACTGATGGTTCACTCTTAGGCCGGTAACATTTTATTCCATACCACGTAACGCTATTTTTATCCGACTGAAACAAATGATCTTTAAACTGAAACACTATCCTAAGTTTGATACTTTGATAAACAATTATTTTTATCTAACTCTAGGCAAAAATTGGTGGTTAAGGCCGTAAAGGATGTGATTCCAGGCCGTTAAATAAATTTAAAAAATTAAACAGGTTTTTTTAATAAAGTGTTGCCGGCTAATAGAAGAAAATCAGTCTAATGTTTTATTTTTTATTGTTAGTAACAAAAAAAAGGTGAAAGTGAAGTCGTATTAGACCCGTATGTAGCGATCATTAAATTATTTTCATTAGAATAGTAAGTATAGGTATTTGCGGATTGTACAAATTTGGTATTCGCCATATTTTTGCTTTTTTTAAAATTAAGGAACATTGTTTTGGAATATCTATTGTTTGTCGTTCGGCTAACTAAAGAGGCTCCGATAAAGTGAGAAATGGTTGCGACGAATGTGATACCTAGTTCTGGTATTCCTTTACTTTATTTAAGATCTTCGTTCGATGGTCGTACTACCTGGTCTATTATACAATTTCTTAGTAAAATCCCCCATCAAGCCGTTAACCAGGAGTTAGGGAGAGAGAATACAATCTAGTCTAGAAAAAAAAATTAGCTTCCTAGGCAGAATCCTGAGGAAGATATGAAGACGTAAGAATTTGCTTAAAATTTTCGAGCTGGCAACCCTAAACTAAAGCCAAACTCGATTGAGAATGCTTGTCAACAAACAAATTTAAAATGAAGGTAGAAATTGCAACACATTTCATTCCTAATAAATTTAAAATTATGTTTTGGTTTTTTATAAAATCTTATTTAAAAGATATTGAATATATTAATTAGTTTTAAGCTTACTAATCTAATTTATTGTCATGAATTCGTCATTAACAAGTTAATTAAAAAAATTAGGTGTAAACTGACTGGTGATTTCTACCTTCAATTTTAATTTGTTTGTTGACAAGCATTCTCAATCGAGTTTGGCTTTAGTATAGATGTAGAATGCTTATCAACAAACAAATTAAAAATGAAGGTAGAAATCACTAGTCATATAACACCTAAATGTTTTAATTAACTTGTTAATGACGAATTCATGACAATAAATTTGATTAGTAAGCTAAAAAGTAATTAATATATTCAAAATCTTTTAAATAAGATTTTATCACAAAATTTTAAATTTATTAGGCATAATACGTGTTGCATTTTCTACCCTCATTTTAAATTTGTTTGTTGTTATGCTTTCCACATTGATTTTGGCTTTAGTTTAGCTAGACAAAAGTTACCTACCGGGCAAACGCTGTCGTAGTCATATGTTTGTATGTATTATGTATTTAATCATGAATTTCTCCCAACTGTTTTGTGATTGTTCCCGACATTCGTTGCAACTGTCAATTTTGGTAGTATTATTAATAATATTTAGTACATATTTAGTGACCAATGTAAGCTAAACTTACTGTTTCTAACGACGCAATATGTTTTATTCCTTTACAAAAGGAGAAAATATTTCTTTTTATTAAAAATGAATTGTTCGAAAATTTTCTGTTAAAAGTACTTAATGCAAAGCAAAATTAGTTCTTTCGTGGGTTGTTCTCCAATCATAAAATGATGTAAATATTTTACTCTCTAAATGAAGTTTCAACTTCTTTCTTATCTGCTATTATTTTTTTTATTTCTGTTTTTTCGCAATGAGATGTTATGTAACCTCTAGTGACCAAACTCTTCAAAAGCTTAAAGTTAATTTGTTATTTTTTTATAGACTAATATTTAAATTACATTTGACTATTTATTATCAAAAGGATTAAATATGTATCTCTTCCAGCTTGTATGTTTTAAATACTAATAATAATAAAAGCAGTATTATTTTTAGTAAGATAATTTAATGTCATAAGGATGGCATAATGTAATTATAAAATATCTACTATATGATTTCAGGATAATTACATTTTGGAGGTTCTCTTTCTCTAATCTTCATTAACATCTCATTGTCTTAATAAAAAGTTACATAAAATGCTAAAACAAGATGTTCTTTTTAATTTTCCTAACATCTAGTATTGCTGTTGGATCTAAAAAATTGTGGAGTACATATTGAATGAGTGTTAATTTATTGAATAAATTTTTTTTTTAGTTGGAAACTGCGTTTTATTTTTCCTTAAGATAACGATGGAGTAACGAGTATCTAGTCTTACATAAATATTATAATTATATTAATATATCACTATATATCATAAAATAAAAACCTCCACTGTGTTAGTTCGCCATAAACAGATTTTCATGCGATTCTATGTAAACTAGCTGAAATCGAATATATCAAAATGTCATGGTAAAGTGTTTCTATAGAACCCTTAATATTGATTTAAAATGCTCTTCCCAGGTATGACAATGTCTGAGAATTGGATACTTTAATGTACATAAACATCATCAGGCCTCATTTCCTAAGGGTGTAGGCAGACACCACATCCTTCCACTTGCCATTTCTCTCGCGTCTTCCAATTTCAATAACCTTTCATACAAGCACGTCAGTTTAGGGTACATGACCAGGAAAATAAAAAAAAAACTTTGACTTAGGGCGCCATACGTACTTGCCCTAGAGGAGTACATTCTATATTGCGAATAGAGACGCTGCATTAGAAATTTTTTGCACTGCTAGAATTTAGAGTAGCCTGCATAGTTAGAAGAAATTAGTTCTATTTATTTTCGAAATTTGGCGAAATGCTCTTTAAAACTAAAAGAAAAAAAAACGCATTGGTTTAATAATAATTTATTGTAAAAATAATTTAATTAAAATATTATTAATAAACATATATATTATAAACAATATGTCAAAAAACCAACAAAATGTTGGTATACGTTGTTGGAAGTATTTGTGACAATGGTAATACTTTACAACGGTAAAAATATTTCATTGGTCATATATAGTTAGCCAGCCAGCGTAGCCAAGAGGAGTTTAAGGGGGTTCTCAAACTCCCTCCCCTAAATCTTAGATAACTCACACTCGTTTTCATTTCATAAGTATTGAAAAAACGAAAAACTGGGATTCTTTCTTGAACTACCCACAAAACAAACCAGTGAGCGCCGACCGAACCCCGACCAATTGGTAAGGACCAATCAAAGCTTTTCAAATCACAAGGTCAAGTTCACAGTGACCAATTGAAGCCACAGCTTCGAACACGACGCTTGTATCCTGTAATTTGATTTGTTAGCGTGCGGGGTTAGCAGTACACTCTAAACGTGAACGAACTATAGTACAAATCGCTTTACTGTGTTATTACTAATGCTTCTAGATCAAGCATAAAAACCCCCACACACAATAATATAATAAATAAAGTAGACTAAGGTTTCTGAAGTCTCACCTCCCAAGGGAAATAATACTGTAATATTGCCTATATATAATTTACGCTGTGGTTCAACCTAAGGCAACTTTATCCTTTTTTATTGACAATTATGCATATGTCTAGCCATATTTCAGTATCATTAAACGTTCCTCTAACTTTAGCTATAAATTATTTGTTTATTTTCTAATCATCATTTACTGCACTTAAATGTGTTTAAGTATAGTAAATAAGTATACCACTTGAACAGATAAAGGACCTTCTTATATATTTGACGTAGCTTACCTAAAGGAGTCCTTAAAGTGCCGATTAGATACAACATTTAGAACAATAAAAATTTTTAACAAAAAATAGAACGGACTCAAAACGTTCTATTTTTTGTTAAAAATTCTTATTTCTTTCTTTTTAGTGATTTATCGCCACGTAGCGTACTCGTACTATACTGTCGTAGTATATTATACGGCACTTGTAGGCAAAAAGCTACCAATACCGAGTCAAAAACCGAAATCGCTGTAAGCGTGCCTCCAAAATTTGAAGAGTTCCTTCAATTTTCCCAGGATATCATCAGCAGATCCAAACAAGCGGACAATGGGACCACCTTGGATGTATGCCCTTTCTAATAAAAAAAGAATTATCAAAATCGGACAACACTGTAAAGTTATGCGTGGTCATACATAAAAAAATATACGTGTCGAATTAAGAACCTCCTCCGTTTTTTTTCGTTGGTTAAAAAGTTAAGATATTATTAGCATCATTAATAGATACCCACTTTATGCCAGTTCGACTCACCTCCTCACCACCACCTCCGAATAAGAAGTTCTTGAACCCCCCTTACCTTACGTACTGAGTAATTACTACTTTTGACATCATATAGCTTAATCGGCTCCTAAATACTACGTAAGGTTAATAAATGCATATAGCCGTTATATACGAGCCCCTAGAATATAGGGGGCAAGTACGGAATACGGCTAATACAGCACCAGCTAAGCTTAAAGGTCCAATGCCCATCGCAATAGCTACGCCAAGGTTCTATGCTCACTGCAAGTAGCAAGTAGCAGTTACGTTGAAGTCTGGTACTGAAGTAAGGCTCTATACACATTGCGGTAGCTACGCCATGACCCTTTGCTCGTTGCAGCAGTTACTTAAGGTCGTGTGCGCCCTGCGGTACGCTACGTGCGCACGTGGTTCTTGTAGAAGATGTCTAAGGCCTGCCACTGCTTGGTGTGCAGCAGGATGTGCGGGCGGCGCGCGCGCATGTGCTCCACCGCCTGCTCGGGGGACCAGCCGTTCCTCTGCGGATTGTACAAATATTTTGAGTGCCTAGTCCGAGTTTGTTACCACTGCTGGGTCACTGCACAAACGTAACGCTATATATGGGAATAAAGTAGCGCCTTCTAGTTATAGCGTGAGCAAACGTTTTTTTCTCTATATATTGACGACCTCCGTGGCGCAGTGGTATGCGCGGTGGATTTATAAGACGGATGTCCTGGGTTCGGTTCCCGGCGGGGCGGATTGAGATTTTTCTTAATTTGTCTTGGTCTGGCTGGTGGGAGGCTTTCGCCGTGGCTAGTACCGACAAAGACGTATCGCCAAGCAATTTAGCGTTCCGGTACGATGTCGTGTAGAAACCGAAAGAGTTGTTGATTTTCGTCCCACTCCTAACAAGTTAGCCCGTCTCCATCTTAGACTGCAACATCACAACATCAGGTGTGATAGCAGTCAAGGGCCAACTTATAGTCGATAATTTTTATTTTGTCATTTTTAAGCATTCACTCAGTGAAAATCTTATATTTGCCCTCTAATTTAGATTATCACACCACATCACACTAAGATTAGTGCTAGGTCTTTGCTCGGTGTTTTTTTGGAATATATTAATCTTGCCGGCCTCAGTGGTGCAGTAGTATGCGCGGTGGTTTTATAAGACGGAGGTTCCGTGTTGAGATTTTCTGAATTGGTCCGGGTCTCGCTAGTGGAAGGCCTTGGCCGTGACTAGCTACCATCCTACTGACAAACCGACCGCCAAGCGATTTATCGTTTTGGTACGATGTCGTGTAGAAACCGAAGGGTTTTGATATTATTCTACATCTACCAAGTTAGCGCGCTTCCATCTTAGATTGCATCATCACTTACCTTCAGATGTGATTGCAGTCAAGGGCTAAGGGCTATGTATAAGAATTGCTCGTTTAAAGGTAAACTGTGTCACCATCATGAGGTAGCAGCCGACTAGAGTAGCGCTGCGCGTGCGGCCCGCCTTGCAGTGCACGTACACCGTGCCGCCCCGCGCGCCCCCCGCGCCCGCCGCCGCACTCCCCGACGCGCCTTGCGCGGGCAGAAACCTGTACAGATAACAAATACACTTGTTTCTTTACTATTAAAAAGAATATAGTCTTAATAAATATAGTTTAGTGCTCGTAAGATCTTGTCGGCTTTTCTGATTAACCTCTAGCTATGGACACACTCTATTTGTAGACTAGAGAACGAACGATGGACTATAACAGTTACAGAATGGATCATCATCATCATCATTACTTCTCTGCCGTGTTCGGCAACAGCGACTGAATTCTCTGTTAATTCACACGGGGGCTTCGGTCGTGCGCCCTCATGTGACTTATGTACCCTATTTTTGCGCGGAATGTCCTAGCGCATTGAGGACACGTTAGGATACCGTTAGTGTAATTGTACGTGATATTTGAGGGTGGCTTCGCCTTAAGATGTTCATGACGCGAATCTAGATCAGCCCTCCGCTTGCTCTCGAAACTAGAGGTACTCTGCTGAACTAAGGACCTCCACCCGGCTCTGTTTGCGGCTAATCTCTCCCAATGCAAAGAATCTATGTTACAGTTAGCCAAATGCCTCTTCTGCACATCTTTATACCTCAGGAACTGTCCGCCTTGTTTCCGCTTACCATTCCGGAGTTCAGAGTAGAGTAAACGTTTGGCTAACCTTACGTTGGGCATTCGCACTACATGCCCCGACCAACGCAACTGTCGCCTCATCAGGTACGCCTCGATGCCACTAACATTCGCCCGGCGTAAAATGTCGATGTTTTTAATGTGGTCAGACCACTTGATATTTTGAATATCGCGGAGGCACTTGAGATGAAATTTATCTAGTATACGAATGTGTCTGCGATAAAGCGTCCAAGTCTCAGCAGAGTAAAGAAGATTCGGTATTACAATCGCCATGTATACTTTGATCTTTGTTCTTAGAGAAAGGTGATGCGAGTGAAAGACTTTCTCTCGAAGTTTACCAAAAGCTGCTGAGGCAGCACAGATTCTACCAGCTATCTCTGAATCCAGGTCACCCTTAGCCGTGACAGTACTTCCCAAGTATTTAAATTTATCAACCTGCTTGAGCTGTGAGTTCTTTACGAATACTTTAGCAGACGCCTCCTGACCATTCAGGGTGTTCATAGCCAAAACTTCAGTTTTTGTAACATTAATTCTTAAACCAAATTTTTCACAGGCTCTGTCAAGATTCTCTACAAGCTCTTGCAGGCCACTCAACGAATCAGTTGCAAAGCATAGATCATCAGCGTACATGACCTCCGCAATAAGATCATACGAGACCTTGGACAGGAACTTAAGTCGCCTCAAATTAAAAAGTTTACCATCTGTACGATATCGAATTGATATTCCCTGAGTGTTGTTCTTTAAGGCATCGCTGACTACTACGAAAAAGTACAAGGCAAATAGTGTCGGAGCTAAAACACAGCCCTGCTTCACACCACAGGTTACTGGAAAGCGTTCCGATTCTTCGCCTGCAACTGAGACACAGCAACTCATGTTATCGTGCAGTAGCCTTAACGTTCTAATAAACTTTTCCGTGCAGCCTAACTTTCCCAGTACTACCCATAAAGCCTCGCGAGGCACACTGTCGAAAGCCTTTTCAAGATCAACAAAGCAAAGGAACAAAGGTTGATCCTGCTCGCGGCTTTTCTCTTGTAACTGCCGTATAGAGAAAATAGCTTCGCATGTGCCCCGATTGGGTCGAAACCCAAATTGGGTCTCAGGAAGAATCCTTTCTGAAATTCCGACAAGACGATTTAAGAGAATACGGGCAAAGATTTTACCAGGTACTGACAGGAGCGATATACCCCGATATGAGTTACAATCTGTGCGGTTTCCTTTATTTTTATACAATGCACAAATTTTTGATACAATAAAATCCTCCGGTACACACTCTGTATCCCAAATATGTGCGCAAAACTCCCAGATTTTAATATGTAACTCATCGCCTCCATATTTAAGTAGTTCGCCGGGAATTCCATCAATACCTACAGCTTTCTTGTTCTTCTGCTGTACGATGGCAGTAGTCACCTCACTAAGTGTAATTGAGTTATCAAGGGACATATCTCTAGGTTGTTCTTGCAGCGATCTTATGTATCTAATATCAGCCAGACGATCGACATTCAGCAGTTGGTTAAAGTGTTCAGCCCAGCGCTTAAGTACATCCTCTTTACTCACTAATAAATTCCCATCTAAGGACTTTATAGGAGCGTTTGATTGACACTGGGATCCAACTAGATTTTGCACTTCGGCAAAGAAGGCACCTAGTTGATTGGTGTCACTCAACCACTGTATGTGTTGCGCCTTATCTAGCCACCACTTGTTTTTTAACTCTCTGGTTAGCTTTCTTAGCTCTAGCGAACTGCTCCTTA
The DNA here is from genome assembly GCA_034621355.1 of Mycalesis mineus. Taxonomy (NCBI): domain Eukaryota; kingdom Metazoa; phylum Arthropoda; class Insecta; order Lepidoptera; family Nymphalidae; genus Mycalesis; species Mycalesis mineus. Next base: position 13,052,070 of record CM067901.1, read on the forward strand.
TTTGCTGCTTAAGTAACTGTGCGTTCTTACGTCGTAAGAGATCTCGGTGATTAGCTATTAAGCTGGAGATGGTTAAGTCGTTTTCATCGAACCAGTCTTTATGTTCTCTAATTTTGAAACCTAATATCTCCGATCCGACGTCACGTATGTTAGATGTTAATTTATCCCAACTGGATTTAATATCTCCCTTACAACTGATACTACGCACGGAATTGCTGATAGCTTGCGTATAATCCTCGCGTATACTTGGACAGTTTAATTTTTCTAAATTAAGTCGTGGTAACTTACCACTCCTTGTCCTACGCGGTACCCGTAATTGTATTTTTATTTTAGTAACAACAAGCCTATGGTCTGACCAGCAATGAGCACCCCGCATTGCTCGAGTTACTTGTACCTGAGATATGTCCCTATGACGGACTATCGCATAGTCAATCAAATGCCAATGTTTTGACCTCGGGTGCATCCAAGTGCTTTTATACTTTGCAGGCAATCGAAAAAAGGTATTTGTTATACACAACTGAAATTGAGCACATAAACTGAGCAACTGAAGACCACTGCTGTTCATATTCCCAATACCGTGCATGCCAAGGACCTTCGGCCAAGCATCATGGTCACGTCCCACACGAGCATTGAAATCTCCTAGTAAGAGGATCTGTTCAGTTGTAACCACGACGATCGGAAGGGAATGGGTTGCAGTTTCTAGCCGGCGATAACCTTAACTCCTATCGCCGCCTTAGGCCTTCTACTACTGCCTTGCTACCTCGCCAGATCCGCCAATCTCGTTTGCTTATCGGCGTTGAGTTGCCTTCCTTGCCGAAGTAGACTTTTTTGCACAGAGCAGGGAGTGGCTGCTAATTAGCTCGAACGTAAACGAACAAGCCCCCCCACCAGGTTTAGCCCATGAGTCAACATGGTTACCGGGGTGTGGCCGCTGGGTGCAAAAACCAGCTTCTTGGAGCCACTGGTGGGAGTTGGAGATGGACGGCGATTTTAGCTGAACCCTGATACCTTCCAATAAAGGCTGACTGACAGGGCACAGACACCGATATTCCCCTACACCCCAGAATACAGAATGGATACCTAGCCCCCAAAAGAAAGAGGTGACGTCAGAGAAAGAGATGGAGAGAGAGAGGAGATTAACGTGCTCTCCGAGGCACGAGGGTGTAACACCCACCAACATTCCGACTCCGGGCCTGGAATGTACTGATAATACAAAAAAAAATTATAGAATAAAAACAGTCAGAATTATTCCGTGACCTGACTTAGGATTCGAACCTAGGGCCTCGTGATTAAGCCACCTAGGCTAACCACTAGAGCAACGAGGCAGGTAGAAATGTGTTACCTGTTGATAAATCGCACTCCTTCGTACAGTTTGTCCTGGTCGGGCGCCTCGAATATGTCCGTGGTAGCAAGCTGCAGGAACTCCACATTGTGTTCCCGCCATTTCTGCAACATTTAGAACACACTTTAAGAAATTATTCCTTAGATTGTGACTATACGGAAGAGCTCAAATTATTAAGTCCTGTGTCTACTACGGTATCAACTCCTTGTACTGAATGAAGTATGGTCCCTATATACATTGCGGTAGCTACATCAAGACCCTATGGTCACTGCAGCAGGTACGCTAAGACCCTATGACCATTGTGATAGTTACGCAAAGATCTGCGGTGCGCGTGTGGTTCTTGTAAAAGTTACGGAAGATTAAATTAGTTTCAAAGTTCAATCATAATTGTACTATTTTCATGTCGATTAAGTGCAATTATAAAATTCATTTTGCGTAACTGTAACTATTGCAAGTAGTTGAGTTTCAAGTGAGGTTTTTACCGAGGCATTGTTTCTTTCAGGACGGTATATCCTTATGGACACTTTGAAGAGTATTACCGGCTAAAACCCCTTTTCCATTTTTTCTCTACTTTTCCTTTTCTTTCTCCTTCTTTTCCTTTATAATTCCTTCAAGGAATTTAGCAATAATATTCCACTTGTTTTTTAAGTATAAAAACCTAACGTCAATTTAAATATGAACTAGCACTAGTTTCCATATAAATTGATGTAAAATTTTTATACAGCGACTCAGTAAAAACTTTCCGTGACGACTATAGACAAGATGCTGGCTGTAAATCAGCGCTGGTTGTACCCGTAATTGCTTGGGCATGGACAATGCTGAGCTGGCATCTTTTTCTGGGATGTGCTACACATGATGACATGACAAGAGTATAGTGTTTGTTGCTTCTTCCTCATGCCTTTTAATCTTGAATCAAGCGACTAAGGCATCGAACACAATTTTTTGTTACTTTACTTTACTCATCTCTATACTACTATACTTATCACTGTCTTGTCGGGCACCGTGAAATTTATATCGCTCGGCAAAACCACATTTCTTTGACTTAAAATGGCCGTCGAGTAAAGTGAAAACTTGCAGATACGACAAAGATCCAACCTCATTAGTAAGATCCCTAATAAGTTTAACTTGTATTCCGCATGATGCTTTATACATTCCACTTGACATTATATTTCGTTACATTAACCATGCTCTAAACGACCTTTATATAAGTCCCAATTTATTTTCATGTTAAAAACTGTTAATAACCCAACTGGGACTTATCCATGTACACGCGTAAGGTAACTGTCGCCAACTGCTATTTCAATAAATAATATGAAATGAAACACTGTAGTCACGTATAGCTTCTATTTCGGACTGTCACTTCATGACGCGGGCGCAACCGCGTAGCCTTCATTATTAAACTACCTACATAATAACACTATAAATGTTTTTTTTTTCTTTCTTGACCAAGCCGAGAATGGAAGCCAAAACTTCCGTATTATAAATCCACCTTGCATACTGCTGCGGCACAGAGGGCGTCACACTGTTATTATATCATTCATATAATTGTATCTTACATGTTAATTTATTTGATATTTCACCTTGGTGTTAATTACGTGCTGACATCTTGGATCACAGTTTTTATTGATCTCGCGGCAAAAACACATTTATAAAATCATTGTAAAACTGTTCTTTTATGATTACTTTGACGTAATCACGACTTTAATTAAACTTGAATATAATAAACAGTATAAAATGAATTCAACATTATATTTCTGACAAACGATGAAAAATATTTGTAAGCATAGATATGTTGTTGTTAGTCTAACCAAGCGATTTAGCGTTCCGCTACGATGTCGTGCAAAAACCGAAAGAGGTGTGAATTTCGTCCTTATCATAACAAGTTAGCTCGCTAGATTGCATGATCACTTAATAACAGGTGTGATAGCAGCCAGGGGCCAAATTGTATTCGATAAAAAAATCTCATTATTATCAGCATTTTAACGGCCCAGTACAGGGTCAGGTCTCTCTCATTGAAAGAGAGGGAATATGGGCTTTAGACCCACCACTATGCTCTATTGCAGGTTGGTGTGCATAGGGTGATAAACTTTAATTAATTAATGATAACTCCAAATGGCAATGATAGTGTGACCGAAACTAATGGCATAACATGCTGTCCAAGGCACGGAAGTGTAACACAACCTTTTCGACCCCAGGTTTAGAGTGTCATGTTATTCTGGATGGCTTATTTATAGACTTGCCAAATTGTTAAATTTAAACAACTTAGGCAGCACTGGAGATTGAATTTACTTGTCAGACATCAATGAAATCACCACTGATTTTATTATTTGCCTGCTACATATTTGCCTGATTACATACATATAATACTAGCGGACGCCCGCGACTTCGTCTGCGTGAAACTTGGTGTAGACTTGATCTCCCGTTTGACTCCTTAAGGAGGTGAGCATTAGAAAAATCGTTTTTTAGCGCTCGCCTACGTCATTATAGCTGTATAGCAGTCGCCCGCGACTTCGTCCGCGTGAAACTTGGTGTAGACTTGAACTCCCGTTTGACCCTTAAGGAGGTGAGCATTTGAAAAATCGTTTTTTAGCGCTCGCCTACGTCATTATAGCTGTATAGCAGTCGCCCGCGACTTCGTCTGCGTGAAACTTGGTGTAGACTTGAACTCCCGTTTGACCCCTTAAGGACGTGAGCATTAGAAAAAAAGGTTTCTTAGCGCTCGCCTACGTCATTATAGCTATAAAGCAGTCGCCCGCGACTTCGTCTGCGTGAAACTTGGTGTAGACTTGAACTCCCGTTTGACCCCTTAAAGAGATGAGTATTAGAAAAAACGTTTCTTAGCGCTCGCCTACGTCATTATCGCTATATAGCAGTCGCCCGTGACTTCGTCCGCGTGAAACTTGGTGTAGATTTGAACTCCCGTTTGACCCTTCAGGAGGTGAACATTAGAAAAAATGTTTCTTAGCGTTCGCCTACGTCATTATAGCCATATAAAGTGTGCTCATTCCCTGCTACCCCTCTCAATTTCATTTTTTTATAGTTTCCCGTGAAGCAATATCCTCCGTCCAGTCCCGTGTACTAAAGATCTACATTTTTGTTAAACATTGTACGATATTACAGTATATTAACATTAACAATATATATTTATGGCAAGTTGATGTGTATAGCTTGTGTTAAATAGTCTATTTCACTTTTGAGTCTAGCTTTCATAATAAACAAAATAATTTACAATCCGACATGCAGATCCCGAGATTAGCCCGTCTAAACAAACGAACAAACTTCTCTCTCAAAGAATATCATTACCAAAATGTTGACCCTTATTCAGTACGTATAACATAACACGGAGGAGGTCAACTTAATTTGGACGATATAGCGGCAGTTGTTTTTTAGAAATATAGCAATATCTCCGAAACTATATAACTAATTAACATACTGTAAAAGGCAAATCTTATCTCTATTCCTCTCTCCTTGTGATTATTAAATAATTTATTTTGATAAGGATTTAAGTTTAGTTGTATAAATAATGACGTAAACTTAAGCATATGAATAAAATTATTTATTACAAAGTCGCAATTTTTAGAAATTTTGTATTATCTCCAAAACTATATAACTAATTAACATACTGTTAAAGGCAAATCTTATCTCTATAATATCCTTGTGATTATTAAATAATTTATTTTGACAAGGATTTAAGTTTAGTTGTATAAATAATGACGTAAACGTAAGCATATGAATTAAATGATTTTTTTAAACACAAAAAATTATATATCTACCAAAATATAAAAGATAGATATATGCTATCGCGGACTTTTTTGTAGAATTTTTTAAGATGCATAAAGTTCTCATACAATGTTTCCAATTATATACAATATCTAAAGCAGCGTACGCGCCTAAAACTAAATTTAATAAATTTCACGGTCCGACTCGCGCGACAAAAAATGTGATAACTCGAGTAATATATACAATGCAAATATAAAATATAGCCTATAACACTCACCGATAATGTAGCATTCTACTGGTGAAAGAATTTTTAAAATCGGATCAGTAGTTCCGAAGATTAGCCCCGACGGAACTTTATTTACAAACTTACAAACTTTACCTCCTTATAATATTAGTATAGATAATATACATTATAGATTAATATTATAAATTGTACCAATTATTTGTATATTTGAAGTGAAATTACTGATATGTTTATATGAAGCTTGGGTGAAAGAGCGTAGCCGACCGCAGAAGATAGTAGCAGACATGACGCAGCAAAAAGTTATAATTTTTTGTTAAATTTTTTTTTTAAATTTTCATAAGCGAAATACCCCTGACTGACTCATCACTAGATCTAAAACTATGCACTCGATTGACACGAAATTCTGTAACCTTGTGATGCTTTATTAACTATACTCTCAAAACTTCAAGTGATAACAAAAAATAGAACCGACTCAAAATGCACTAAAAAGTAAAAAATAACCGTGTCATTCAGTTGCTTTAATTTACTTAAGCATATCTATGAAGTCGGTACCAGCAAGTTTAAGGAACATTTATTTAAAGCAGTTAGTGGGTTATAGGTAATGGTCCTTTAAGTAGAAACCTTGGCTGGCACCGACTTCTAGATATGCTTAAGTAAATTAAAGCAACTAAATGACACAGTTACTTTTTAGTGCATTTTGAGTCGGTTCTATTTTTTGTTAAAAGTTTTTATTTCTTACTTTTTAGTGATTTATCGCCACGTAACGTACTCGTACTATATTGTGATAGTATATTATACGGCACTTGTAGACAAAAAGCTACTGATACTTACACAAAACCGAAATCACTGCAAGTGTGACTATAAAATTTGAAGAGTTCCTTTAATTTTCCCAGGATATCATCATCAGATCCTAATATGATGACAATGGGACCATCTTGGAAGTGTGCCCTTTCTAATAAAAAAAAAATTATGAAAATCGGCAACTTCGTAAAAAATTATGCGTGGTCATACATAAAAAAAAATATACATGTCGAATTAAGAACTTCCTCCGTTTTTTTTCGTCGGTTAAAAATACAATTGAACTGAACATAGTTTCCGCATGTTAATCTTGTATCTCTATTTTTTATGATGTTAATGTCATTGTCGTGGAGGGTATTAGAATATTGCCACATGTCACTTATCTCAACATCTCAGAGATGTTCTTTGAATCTAATTTTAGTAGCAGACGTTTTCTTTGTGATGAATAAAAAAATAAACCAACTTCAAATAATGTATATTATATTAAACTAAAAAGCAAAAAATATCATTGTATTTATTAATAATAAACAAATACATATTAATTTGATTTATGTGAAAAAAATATTTTCAGTCGACTCTAATGGCCTATAATGACGGAGACCTGACCCTATAGTAGGCTGTTAATAGATTAATAATGATGATTCTAAAAGCCAATAGTATTGTAAAGTTTCATCAAAATCCATTTAGTAGTTGTGGCATTAAAGAGGAACAAACATCCATACATACATACAAAATTTCGCCTTTATAATATTAGTAAGAGAGGATGTTTGACTTCTGTTTTTGTATAAAAGTTGATGGAATAAGTAGTTAACTCATTTGATGTAAAATTATCACACAAACAGAACAACTCCTCATGACATTCTAGACCACATACTAAGGTAAGCATTTCTTAACCCATAGCCCAGATATACAAATGTTAGCCACATAAGGTAGAAAGTAGTACTTCCTCAGATATGCGTTGCTCAAACAGTTGCTAAGATATAAAATATTATATTACCTCAGCATCATTTGAGAATATCTTCAATTCATACGTTTCATTCATAGACACCACTCCTTTTATGTTTTCTTCTTCCACCAACTGTAAAATAAAAATTACACATTTCAAATTAAACATGATTTCGATGGCCTCCATGGCTAAGTGAAATACAGTGGATTTAAAGGATGGAGGTTGTAGCTTTCATGGCTGGCTGGGCCAATAAATTTGTTCTAATTTGGTCCATGTCTGGCTTTTCATAGGTAGTAATTACCACCTTACCGATTTAGTGTTTTGGTACAATGTGTAAAAATCAAATGGAGCATTTATTTTATCCCACTCCTATCAAGTAAGCCTGCTTCCATTATCAGTTACCATCAGGTGTGAATGCAGTCAAGGGCTAACTTGTAATAAAAGAAAAGAATTCTGTAGATTTACTCTTTTATTGCACACATATTTGTTCATCAGTTATCATAGTACCCATAACACAAGCTACCTACACTTACTTTGGGGCTATATAGCAATGTGTACATTGTCCGTTATTTATTTATTTATTGAAGGTTGACTATCATCATACAACTAAATTCAAATCCTACTGGACTTCCTAAAATGGATTTGCTACATCATATTGCAATATTCAAACAATTAATTAAGTTAAATACTTACGATGCAAAGTAGAAAAAACTGCTTATTAGATGCATATAAGGATAATGAACTGACTGCATTAAAGCTTGTATGATTATGATTTTGATAAATGATACATTATTTTAATAATAATTATATTTTTCATTTAAAGGTATGCCTAATGTTAGTGTGTGTGTGAGAGAGAGAGAGAGACGAATATCTTAGCATTCCGTGGATTCACAGTGCGGGTGCCGGGTCCATCTTGCGGCTGGGAAAAAAACTCTGAACAAAGCCCGAGACTTGTGACACGGGTGTAGGTTTAAAAGTACTCTTAGTGACAGCCGTCAACACTCACCTCCTCTGTTCAAGTTATTCTCCCTGCCCAGCCAAATTTTGGAAGGACCCTACTAGAGCAGCATATTAATAATTATTTATTCCGGTGTACTGCAGTATTGCAGCAACTTCATCAGGATATGTGTCATTGTGTTGCACCCTGATGTTGTTCATAGCATATTAGGTGTGCTTAGTTCAAAGTTGACAAGAGTAGATGCATAGAGTAGATGTAAATAAAATTTCAATCACAGCAAAGACATATCATATCAATTTTTCTAATATTATTTTAAACATTATTCTCATAATGAACAATGGCAATATAGGTAAAACCAATAACAAAAGTTTAGTGACTCTGTGTTCATGTTTACCTAACCCCTAACGTCCTTTAATATGTTGATACTCTAAACAAAATTTCCACGTAACTAATAAGCATTAGATAAATTAGAAGTTTATTTTAAATTAGTTAAAAATGAAAATGTATGTTATCTGTAAAAATTTTCTAGATTGGAAATAAATGGGCTTATTATTATTATTATAAATTAGAAGTTGTAAGTACATAGTTATCACCAATATAAATAAACAAATAATATTAACACAAAGATTTCAACGGGTTATGTTCACCAAGTAAAATAAAAAAACATACCTGTTTTGTCATCCCCGTGAATGGAAGAGCCCCGAGGATGACGGTGTCGTCCATCCTATCATACCAGCGTCTGCTGGTCACCTTTTCCATCAGAACATTGTACAGCAGGGTTGGGTAGAAGGTTACTCGAGCAAACATCGCCGTGCCCTGTCATAAACAGTTACTTTAAACACGTAATGCCGCGTGCATCGCCGTTTAAAACAAGTTCAGAACTATTGAGGGTGCCGTATTACCATGGTGAAAGCTGGTCTTCGTGGTGGGGAGATATTGAAATTCAAATCATGCGTTTCGTCTTCATTTGCTTTGTTATGACGGCTAATGTCAAACTGTAAGTGACGGTTTGTCAAATTGACAGTTGTTGTTGTCATTTGTGTGAACATTTCGTCTAGAAACATATATCGAGGAAGATTTCGACAATGTTTTTTTAACAATTAAATGTTATGTAAGAATTTTGCATATATTTTAAATTAAAAACAACTTAATAAACATAAATAAAATATTCATAAGAGCTGCACGCTACCTAATGGATTACCAGGTAACTGTGCTAATGTTACATTGATTCAAATATAAACTTGGTCGGTTAAAAATTTATTTAGCTAGCTGGGGAAAATAGTTTAGTTGACAAAGTTATTAATTATTTAAGTACCTATGTATTGAAAACAAGCACTTTTCATAAGACATTGAGTTAGATTCAAATAATGGTAAAGCGCCTGCTATAATACTAGAGCAATTCTGAAAACAAATAAAATTGCTTTTGGATTTAAACTTTATAACTTACTCATATAATTTTACTTGTAACGTAAAATTTTTAAATAATTATAAAATTCGTTTTCAATGTTAAGCAATTACCTTCATAATTGAGTATACCTGCTATTGTCCATACTAACTGGGGTTGTAAGGAGAAGGCTAGTATTTGTAAACTAGGTAGGTAGTAAAAGCTGAGTATGGCAGAAGAACCATAAAAATAAAATGAATGCAGTAGAGATGAGAGAATTAACGAGTATGTTAAACTGAGTGACGGAGTTAAAAATAGTATGATATGAGACAGGTGTGGTGCAAAAAAAGATAAGTAACATTGAGAAAAGAGAGATTTATGAGGCGAGGCTGAAGGGAAATGTTGGAAGGGGAAGGCTAGGTGAAAATATGGCCAGAGTAATAGTACCCTAAGCCGACGATTTTGTATAAAAGGATTAATGAGTGTGAAAAAAGCTAAGGCGGTATGCAAGGAAATGGAAGGATTTAGTCTTTGCCTACCCCTAAGGAAATGAGGCCTAATGTTGTGTGTGTATGTACCTAAAGCTATAAATAGTTGCACAAAAATACATTAAATTGATTATCATACAAAAAGGCTTAACAAGACTATTTAGTTTCAATTTACAGGAGCGAGGTTAGTGATAGATCTGTGGGGCAGTCATAGACAAATTAGCGCAGATCGAATCTACAGTTGAATTTGAATAAAGAACGCAGCGAGCGGGAACAGGAACACGTTGTTTTTACCGAGTTTTAATTTAATTTTGAATTCCGAATGTCGTCCGGCGCGCGTTCCCCGCCGCGTTACTAATGGCGGCGATGCATCATGCCGATGATATCTCTTTCAATTTTTTGAACGGAGCCCGCCTCGCAGCGAATTAATAATGGTGGATATAAAATACTTCGTATCGTGAGCTATGTGAATGAGTTCAATTTAAATACTAAAAAGTATTTAGATATAAAGGTAAGTAGGTACTACTATTCATTACGAACTGATACCATCTACTTCGTCTGCGTAATATTATATTTTTTACTATCCCGAGGGTCTTTAGGTTTTCTGGACAAAATGCTGGCCCATCTTTGCCACTAGGCAAAGGCTGGTGGGAAGCTTTGACTAACCAAATCAAATCAGCTCGAGGCAATTATGAAATGGTCGTCAGAGCCGCGTAGGTCATCCACACAGTGCATCACGGCCAAGTGAGGTTGACAGTTGGTGTTAGGAAGGCAGACTGGTAGATACTAGTCTACATAATTACATACTTAACATCACACCTTATTCCGATAAGGGTAGGCAAAGACTACATCCTTCCGTTTGACTCGGTCCTTGCATACTTCCTTGGCTTCTTCCACTCATTAATCCTTTAATATGAGTTCGTCGGCTTAGGGTGCTCTTGACTAGGCCATAATTTAAAATGCCCTGAATTTGGTCCAGATACATTCTGGCCTAAGCCTACTCCTTCCAACATTTCCATTCGCCCTCGTCTAATAAACCTCTTTTGTTAATATTCTTTCCTTTCTCAATTTTAGTCACTACATATTCTCTTACACCTCTACACCGTTCTCTTACCATAGTATTTTTTAATTCTGTCACTCAGTTTCAATCCACACATATTCTTCAGTGCTCTAAATTAAAATAATCGCGAGAGAGATACATACCCGCGTTTATTTTATGCTTCTTCTGGCATACCTAATTTTCAATACCACACATACTCGTAAGTGTGGGCATCAACACACCTCTATGCACAGTCAGACTTGCAAAAAAGCATGCAGAGCACATGTAGAAGTAATATTTACCCTTAAGGATTTTTATCCTTAAGGGTAAGCTTAAGCATTTAGCTTAAGCTATGTTTTTACATAGCTGTTAAATAACTGTCATTATTGCCGTTTCGATAATAAGGTAGGTATCGGGTACCTAGTTCCTTTGTTAACAGCACTAAATTGCTCGCAATTGACGACTTAACGTTTGTTGACCGTTAGATGCAGGTAGATACCAATGAGTGTCTTGTACGGCATGTTTTATTGAGGACAGGTGGTATAACCGAACATCGCGTCGCGTATCGTTTTCAATAATAGAAACAATAGCCGATCGGAAGCACCCATTGTTCAAACTACAATGGCAACGTCTCATTACTCAACCGCTCGTTAACGTCCCGACCGCCGCAAAACACTAACTTTATCAGTGCCCCACGTCACACATCTCCGCATCTCGAAACTGTATCTCCTTAGTCCTCAGGACACAATCGGAAAAATAAAAAAATAAAATATCGGACGTTCAGAAGCCAGATGCGTATCGGCGCGCCAAAAAGCAAAATCCGAACGTTGGGATTGTTGGGCGAATGATACGAGAGTTTTTTTTTTAAATGCCCGCGAATTGTCAAGCATAGACAACGAGGAACGGCCGCATTTGAATACTTCCCAATTTGAATATAAAGGTCGGCGATCGCGTGTCGCCGCCATACATCAACCGTGAGGGCTTTAAGTCTTCCGAGCGCTTTTCGGACACAAATAAGCGTCTGATGTTCGACAGGGATGTGCATAATACGGGCGGGGTAATGGATTCAACCTGGAGGTAGCAGCTCCGCTATTTATGTGCGGTGTTTGATGAAAGCGCGTTTATTTTGGCGGCCATTTTTCCGCCACAGAATAAATTGAAAAAGGGAAAATGTAGACGATTATTGGCACTTCATAACTTACAGCAATTTTACACAGACTGTACATTAAAACGCTGTGATTTTGTCACAAACATAACTTATTTGCAAGGAGCAAATATACCTAGAGATGTGTCGTGTGGACAAAAAATATATTACCACCAAACAGCGCGCAATCGAAAATATTGCGCTCTCTTTAATTTAATTCAAGGGTCAAGTGATTGGTGTGGCGGGGACAAACGTAGTTTTGGTAGATCTTTCTTTCCCTGCAGAAAATAAAGTATTTTGTCCCCGCTTGCATCACCATAAAGTATTTAAAATTTTATATAGATATAGTGATCCTTGTTTTTCTCTTTTCAGTTCATAACTTCTATGCAGTCGGGTTTTTTGTTTTTATAATAGTAATTTTATTTGAGACTTTTTTGTTTTAGTTTATGGTATAGAAATGATACGGTACACTTTTTGCCACTTTATGTTAAAACGGCAATATAAACATGATATATGATATTTATATTTTTGAAATGGTCTTTTTACGACCTTTCATTTGATACCCATATTGCTAAGATAAGAGAAAGAAATACACACATCCCCCCTTTTTCCCCCCATTTACAGCCATCATTTTGAAAATTTATATAGCCTATGTCACTACCACAATTTTAACGAAATCAACGACACCTCACCTGTCAAAATCCGTTCAGTCGTTTAGGCTGTAGCGCGTGCCGAAGAAATGGACATTTTTAGGAATAGGATAATATGGTACGATCTCCTGTAGAAACCAAACAGGTGTTGGTGTTCGATACATTCGATTTTTACACGATATCATACCTGAACGCTAAATCACTTGGCGGTACGTCTTTATCGATAGTGGTAACAAGTCACGGCCGAAGCCTTCCACCAGCCAGACTGAGCAAATCAGGAAACATCAACCGTATCCAGGACCTCCGTATTCATAAATCTATCGCTTTTACAGTGGTATACAGCGTCACGGAGGTCGTCAAACAATTCATGCTCGGTAAATAATAATCTTTATACCATCATCGGTCTATTTTGTTTGTTCACTCTGTGTCATGCTACGACGGGGTGTGAAAGACCCGCCGCCCTGTTCTGGCTGTTGCAGTGTTGTATGTAAATGATCAGGAGAGGTGAGTTTAAGATAATCATTTAAATTATTTATAGCGTGTAACTGTCGGTATTAAGCGCGAGACAAGACAGACCGACCTTACTTCATTAGTTCACACTTGCCGACCATGATCATGGGGACATTGTCCATGATTATGGGGACCATGGAGTCATTGCATAATAATTATCTAGGTACTTAGGTATAAGTTGGAGGTAGCTTGAGTCTTGAAGTTTTTTTTATTTATTCATTACAACATTCATTATTACTTGACTGCAATCACACCTAATTGTAAGTGTAAATTTATACCCTTTTCGGTTTCTATACGACATCGTACCGGGAAGCTAAATCGTAATCATTCTTAATTTTTCTTTCTTTCTAGTAAATTAAAAGTCCAGGTTGTGTTACACCCCGTGCCTCGGAGAGCAAGGTAAGCCGTCATTTCCGGTCACTATCACCAACATCAAATAGTGAACGTTAAAATGAAACATTAACGTCCTCAGCCCGCCACATCGCATTGCAGCAGCGTGGTGTGTCTACACTCCATATCCCCTCTCCTACAAGGAGGGAGGCCCTGTACTAGGCTGTTAGTTATGAGGCCTAATAGATAGATTGGAGATCAAATCTTGGTCATTTTGGACTTCACTCCACTCTTGAACCGTTGACGTTGAGTGTTTTAATAATAATAATTTAAATTATTTATAGCGTGTAAACGTCGATATGAAGCCGGCGAGACGCCCACGACTCACCGCCCATAACTCATTTGCCCACAATTACAGCCATTAAACGGGGCGCAAGCTCGCCGCAACTCTTTGATATCCCTCCCCCCTATTTTATTTATTGTATCAAACTTATTAGGATACGCTGGCATTAATGATGACATATGAGATACGCTATCACCGCTTTAATGCGTTTTGTGCCGAGATTCTTTGCCACTTGTCTCGATCGCTTTAGTTTAGTTTTCGTATAAGAACTTGTAGAAATAGAAACAGTGATTTTCTTATTAGTTTCGTACGTACTTAATATACGTAACTAACATTACTGCATTAGATAGGAGAATAAGGTTTTTAATCAAAAATCAATGACCAAAATGTAATATGTCCAGTCAAAGGTCTTATAGCGAAAAGCTTCAACCAACATCTTTCGCTTGGCTGGCTGGTTGGGTCAGGTACAGAAAGCGGTAATTCTTGAAACGGCGCTTATTATGGGGTTCCTCACTCTAGAAACGTGACCACCGATAGGGCCCTGAGCCCCGCAGCAGACTGGATGTTTTGTATAAATTTTTAATAAAATCGTAAGTCAAAGGAAAGTCGATATTATAAAATTTATAACAAAAAATAGAACCAACTCAAAACGCACTAAAAAGTAAAAAATAACTGTGTCATTTAGTTGCTTTAATTTACTTAAGCATATCTATGAAGTCGATGCCCGCCAAGTTTAAGGAACATTTATTTTACGTAGTAGGTAAAGCAGTTTGTGGGTTCTAGGTAACGTCCTTAAAGTAGAAACCATGGCTGGCATTAACTCCTAGATATGCTTAAGTAAATTAAAGCAACTAAATGACACAGTTATTTTTTACTCTTTAGAGCGTTTTGAGTCGGTTCTATTTTTTGTTAAAAAATTTTATTTCTTATTTTTTAGTGCTTTATCGCCACGTAACGTACTCGTACTATACTGTCATAGTATATTTTTCGTCACTAGTAGCCAAAAAGCTACCGATACCGAGATAAAAACCGAAATCACTGTAAGCGTGCCTCCAAAATTTGAAGAGTTCCTTCAATTTCCCCAGGATATCATCATCAGATCCTAACATGATGACAATGGGATCACCTTGGAAGTATATCCTTTGTAATAAAAAAGCATTATCAAAATCGGACAACTCTGTGAAAGGTTATGCGTGGTCATACGTAAAAAAAATAATATAAAAAAATATACGTGTCGAATTGAGAACCTCCTCCGTTTTTTTTCTTCGGTTAAAAATTAAAATTGTACCTATAGCTAACTAAGTGCAAAATGTAGTTTCAAAAATATTATAATTTAGAAAATATTCTACGACTAGGCCGAAAAACCTAGAAAAATTTAGTTTCATAAATAGCTAACACTAGAGGACGCTCGCAGTTTCGCCTCCGTGGTTTTTGTTCCCGTGGGAATTTCGGGATGAAACGTGGCCTATGTGTTATATTGATATGTAAGCTATATTATTGTGAAGTTTCATCAAAATCCATTTAGTAGCTTTTGCGAGAAAGAGCAATAAATATCCATCCATCCATACTCACAAACGTTCGACTTTATCATATGAGTAGGATACTTATTTTAAGTTAGTATTTTAAATAGCAACCCGAGTTAGATACTATACGCTACGGTGTTCAATATCGTTAAGTAGCTTGCAAATTTCCCGCCGAAACTTGATGCAAATCTGCTGGAAGATGCGTGGCGCGGCATCAGCGATCTGCATACAATGCTGCAACGCTCCAGTTTGCGTAATTTACTGCTGCCCGCCGCGGCCGCTTAGATGTCGACCGCAGATAGCCGGTGCATGCCTAATTTAAAAAAAAAATGGAGTTTTTTATGCCCTTGCCTTGACTACTTCTTAGCCTTGTTGGTCTAGTGATTAGATTATGTGGTTTCGATCACGAGGTCTTGGGTTCTAATCCTGGGTCGTGTCATTAGAGCAGCGTGGTGGGTCTACCGTGTTAGTCTGTCTGTATGTCTGACTCCAAATCGGACTTTTATGCGGCTTTCACTAATAGATAAAATGATTTCTGAGAATTGTTTTAGTGTACAATTAGTCAAGGTTTTGTGTAAATTGGCTGAAATACGACGGTAATTTTTGGAATTCGAAAAAAAAATTCATTTTATCGGAAACATTGTCTTATCTTGTTGGTAAGAAGATTGTTAAGAAAGATTGTTCCACTTTATTACCACTAAAAAAAAACGGCGGTGACATATATTTCTTTATCTTTTAAGAAAAGCCTTGTTGCATGCATTTTCTTTTTAAAAAAGAGTCATTATAAGTGTTGTTTGGTGCTCTTGGAAGGTCGTAATACATTTTCCACGCGGGCGAAGACTCGGGCGTTAGCTACTTTGGAAAATAAAGTTGGAAAGGACTAGAACCCTGTGCTTTATTAAAGGCTTGTATTTAAATTCCTACCAGAAATCCACTTATATTACTTCCAATAAATTCGCAATACCTGCCAAAAATAATAAATGCTCACCAAATTGTGTTTCATGAATTATTATACAAATGAAGCTAATTTCCTTTTTATTGCATGCCATAAAAGTATGCAAGCACCATTAAAGTTAATTACAGACTAAATATTTTATATTATCGCTAAATAGATATTACCAATATTGTATTTTATGACATTCTTTTTAGTAATCTTTGCTGAGAGAATAAACTAACGGTCGATCGAATTCTTTTTTTTAAACAAAAAATAATATTGTTTTCCCCAAACACAAGTTACTTGTTTATTGCTTTATTAATTTAATAAAAATATTATGATAAAATATAATAAGGAAATATACAGAAACAAAAATAAAAGAGTAATGGTAAAAGTAGTTAAATAAATATTTAATTTATAGGTTGTATCAGCGTGAATAATTTTACAATTGCATGCAAGGCTCAATAGGTATTTAGTTGATACCATAAAGCGAAAGTAGGGGTTTTTGTCATCATCAGAAAAATCGAAGGAAACCACAAAGGCAGTATGCCCATCTTCAGGAATTTGTGAGTGAGATACAAGCCATGTTTTCAGTTCTCCTAAGCTAATAGTAGGGGGCCCGTACTTTTTTTGACAAATTTTTGCCAGATAATTATTGCGTCTTAGATGGTACTTTTATTCCTTTTTTTTTGATAAGGCATTCATAATTGCCTTTGGTTTCAGTTTGAGTTCAAATAGTTTATCTATTTCATTACGGGTTTCCACGGATATACCACGGCTCGTGAGGAATTCGGAAGAATCATGGTCGTGGTTCTCTTCCGTCCGGTATAATATGACATCGTCTGACGAGGATTCGAATAACAAATGAATTGCAGCCGAGCACTGAAATCCGCGCCATTTTACTTTATTGCAACGATAATATCTTTATACGCCTTCTTGAGTGTTATGTACCTTTTAGAAAGACCACACGCTTTCGTTTTTAATAAAAATTTCGGCATCTCGAATGTTTGAAAATTTCTTGACAAACACCCAAGATCTTCCTTGTTTGCGTTTCGTTTCGGTCGTAATTGATTATTTTCTTGGTCAAAATCAGGTTCAGAACTAAGCAGAGGCGCTTCAACTATACTTGGCCCAGTCAGAGTATGATCGGACATTGTAGCCTAAAAAGCGCGGAAGCGCGCGCTCTCTGCGCCGAAAAATATTGGACACACACCTGACCTTTACGCTTACACAGAGATGAAAGAGGAGCGCGGGGTTGCGGCCGGCCGCCTAAACGCCCTCTACTGGTGGTGGCCGTGCACGTTGCGGGGTAAAAAATAGGAATACGAAAGTTTTTTTTTTTATTGAGAAAGAATACAATAAGGAACTTAAGCTAACTTATCCTAATAACTATACAAATCATGCCCACGTGGAATGGTGGCAAGAATAATGGCTGCATTTCCGCGTTGGATAGCCAGGCTAATCCTTTGCGCAAAAAATGAGCCAGCCCTTCGGTCACCAGTTGAGGCAATTGGGCGCGGTGAAATGTTACGGAAGAATTTTTTGGCACTGCGACTCCATGGCCCAAGGGTCTCCACGGCAAAAGGTACAAATATGTAACTCTCTGACAGAGAGGCATACTTGTGCCACTTACCGGTTTCAGCCTTTTCTGCTGCGGCTCCCGGTCTTGATTCTGTCTCCCTGATATGACACGGAGCCAATGTGTCAACGCAAGTAGCGTCCCACATTAGGGCCCGCCCCACTTCCCAGGGAACCAGCGTCAATCCATCAGGTCTTTTGCCATCATCCCGGCTTATTCCTGACGGCTCGATTAGCGCAGGAACGTTTATGGTGGCAAGAGCCCTTTTTATTATATCCTTAAGAGAGCCATGCCGAAAAAGCCTACCGCCACTCCTTTGGCATGAGAGCCCGTGAAAACCAAATTTATTTACCTCTTTTTCACATGGACATCTGTGCTCTAAGCACAGTGGTGTTCCCAACCTGAGGCCTAGAGCCACATGAAATGTTTCATTATCCAAAAATATTCCGAGATTTTTTGATGGCAAAGCATGAAGCCAGTACCCAGATTCTTTCTCTAATAAAGCTAGAAGCCTAGCTCGATCTGTAGCACTTGTAAGATTTTGAATCAAATTTTTATGTGTCCGTTGAACCAATGGGACATCCCAAAGTTTTTGTGCAGAACGTTCCTCTGGGATATCAGCATACGAAAGTTATCTTAGTTTGACAATAATATATTTTGGGTCTAGATTGAATAATTTGATTACACTAAAGGAAATTAGATCTGTAGTATTTGGCATTAATGTTAATGTTTCAGTAAAACAATATTTGGTGAGCATTTATTAATTTTGGTCAGCAAATATAATATTTGAACAAAACATAAAATTATTCCGATGTATGTATACTTATTTTGGAACATGAAATGTTATATTTAAGAAACCTCGGTATAGTGTGGATTTAATTTATGTGGAGTCAATTTATAATACTCGGTACTTAGTCTTAGGGTATAAAAATTATTTTGGTGAGCACTTAAATTGTTCCCTTTATTAAATGTCAGTTTTCAAAACGGAATGTAAGAGAAATTGAAGTATAAAGATAATCATCGTGATTGATAATATTAGGTATCTAGATAACTTCTAATCCTAACCTACTTAGGAACAAATAGGACTCTGTTATAGTAAAGTTTATTTATTTATTTATTTATTTATTTATTAATCAGAAAAATCAACAGCGTAACCAAATATACAAAATAATCAAGATATTTTTCTTAAAATTAGGCCAATAACAGATTTTTCGTAAATAAAAAAAAACAATAAATAACTACAAACTGAAAAAAACAATCAAATTCACAATAAAACTTGTGCGTGTATGTGTGTGCGTGAGTACGTGTGTGTAAGTGCGTGTGTGTATGTGTGTTCGTGTATATGTGTGTGCGTGCAAATATGTGTGTGCGTGTATGAATGTGTCGTTAGTATGTTTGGTGACTAGTTCTGAAGCTTATGAAATACTGCAAGATGTCTCTTAAAAACACTTTTTGAATACCGGAACAAATCAATATATGTGTAGTGTGAATTGTACTCCCGTGTTATTCTGGTTATGACGGAGTTTTTGGTGTAGTTTTTTCTCTTGTGTGGCACTTGGAACAAGGGTAAAGATGTTCGGCGGGATCGTATGGGAGGTGCGATAACATTGACTTTCGATAGTAATAGAGGACTATCCAGCTTACCATTTATTATGTCGTATAATAGTAACATATCAGCTATTTGTCGCCTTTGTCCTAAAGTTTGTAACTCGTAGCGTTTGCAATTGTCCTCATAATTAAAGGAGACAACATGATAACGATAGTTTAAATGTTTAATAAATTTACGTTGAATCCTTTCAATGTCTTCTCGAGGTTTTATATAGTAAGGGGACCAAATGCTACTGCAATACTCTAAATTGCTTCGGACGTAAGCAGAATAAATCGTTCTAAGTGTACTGATGTTTTTAAATGGCTTGCATGTACGTAGAACGAATCCTAACATTGAGTATGCCTTATTAGTAATTTGGTCAATATGTTCATTGAAAGTCATGCTATCGTCGAGTATCACTCCCAAATCACGCGTTTTATCTACTTTATTAATTATCTTTCCGTCGATGCTGTAGTTAAAATCAATTACTTTTTTGTTTCTAGTAAAACTAATGTGCTGACATTTATCAATATTAACATTTATCCTATTGTCTTTATAATAGTCTGAGAGTCGGTTCAGGTCTTGTTGTAAATTTAAACAATCGTTTATATTTTTAATCTCTAGATAAATTTTGGTATCATTAGCGTACATTAGGTATTTTGACTTAAAAAAACAACCGTATATGTCGTACAAATATATGTTATAGAATAAGGGCCCTAAATGAGATCCCTGTGGTACACCAGACGGGACTACACAGAAATCGGATCTAGAGCCACCAACAACAACAGCCTGTGAGCGGTTTGATAAGTAGGATTTTACCCATCTTAGAAGGTCTCCATGAATACCCAGATATTCAAGTTTGTTTAAAAGGATCCTGTGATCGACTCGATCAAATGCTTTTTCAAAATCTGTGTAGATTACATCCACTTGCACACCTTTATCCATGGAAACCAATATATCTTCGGTGAAAGTTGTTAGATTGGATAAGGTTGACCGACCCTTAATAAAGCCGTGTTGTTCTGGTGGGATCGCACTTATCAGAATAGGGTATAATGAATTGTAAACAATTTTTTCTAACATTTTACCAAATATATTTAAGATCGAAACGGGACGATAATTTTCAATACGATGTTTAGGACCCTTTTTGTGTATCGGCACAATATGTGCTTCTTTCCATTTAGAAGGAAAACATCCTTCCTTAATCGATCTATTAAAAATTATTTTTAAAGGTACTAATAAAGATCTACGTGCATGACTTATAAAGTAGGGCGTTATTTTATCACTTCCGGAACTCTTGGAAGTGTCTAACTTATTAATGAGTGTACTTATATCATTATCGACAACCGAAAGTGAATGAACATGAGAATTTGATGGGTTAACTGGATGTTTGAGTGCTAATACTGGATACTCAATCAATGGATGAGAGAACACATTGTAGAAAAACTTATTAAATGCTTCTGCGTGGTCTTTGTTAGTGATAGATTCAGCGTTATTGTATTTTAATCTTCTAGGCAAGTTTGTGGTATTACGCTTAGATTTAGTGAAGGACCAAAAATGCTTAGGGTCCTTTTTTAAGCATTCCTCATTAATCTCAATGTATTTGGAATAACATTCAGATTCTACAATTCGTTCTCTCCTCCTTAATCGAGAGAATTCCAAATAATCTAAAGGATCTTGGTATTTTTTCCAGCGAGCATGAATCTTTGATTTTTCTCGAATAATTTTTATAAGAGATTTATTGTACCATTTAGGATAGGTATCATTTTTCTTGGTTATTGTTAACGGCACAAACATAGATATGCTCTTGTAAAGGTGTTCATAAAATCTTTCGACTGATTCGTCTAGTGAACCATTAAGTAGGCAAGTTTGCCACGGAATGGCTAACAAATATTTATTTATATGATCAAAATTGGCTTTACGAAAATTTAACTTGACACGGGGCTCGGATGTCAATGTCTTAAAATAAAGAGAAGGTACGTCAATTAATAATACAGGATGAAAATCATCCTGTTTAAGTAGGGGAGAAACTGCAATCGATATTTCGACCGGGAAGTTCGTGAATACAAGATCTAAAGTGTTACCGCGATGATTTTTGTATAATGATTGTTGGGTTAGGCCTTTAAAGTTTATGTGTTGAACTAGATCTAATCCTACATCGCGAATATTCTGCGGAACATCGCTAGCGATAGAAGGACCGTCCGAAGACCACTTAATAAAAGGTAAATTAAAATCACCCAAGATCATAAAATAATCGTTTTCCATTTTATTATCCAAATTATGAAGTACCGATAAGAAATTCTCAAGTAAAACTAACCGTGTGTTTGTATTCCCAGCATTGACATATTAATACTATGGACTTCGGGTCAGCGATAAAAAGTGTCCGAACCAAAAGTAAGCCAAAACGCGAAATGTGTTCCAATCGCAATTCAGTCTCATATTAGCTGACTGACAGAATACACGTCAA
The DNA here is from genome assembly GCA_034621355.1 of Mycalesis mineus. Classification (NCBI taxonomy): domain Eukaryota; kingdom Metazoa; phylum Arthropoda; class Insecta; order Lepidoptera; family Nymphalidae; genus Mycalesis; species Mycalesis mineus. The sequence continues at coordinate 13,074,054 of CM067901.1, forward strand.
TAATGCCGTAATGTGTTATAAAAAAACTTGTAAGAACTACCCGAGTAAGGTGAGAAAAGAAGACGGTGTACCATATTTTCAGTAAGTAAATATTTACTGATGATTTTAAAGTATTATTTTGCTTAGAAACAAGCTATTTTATTAAAATTTTAATAAACTATAGAAACGAATTGCATAACCAACCAAAATGAACAAAAGTATCTATCTGTCCTTTTCCCATACGCTACCCGCGTATAGGATAGAAGGAGTGCAATATGTTTATCTAATTAACCACATTTAGTTCGGATCTGCCGTGAGCAATAGAATGTTTTAGAACAACGACTGCATAGAGTTATTTTGTTGTTTAACATTTGATTATTTTCAATTCAAAATTTTTTATTTTTTATGTCAACTTTTATTTTTTATGTCATGAATATTGATCAAATGACTTTTACCATAATGGTATATTGATGTGCCTTCCGGAAAACATACAGCATTGTCATGAAGAAGCAGTCGTGTATTTTACCTGTGCCTCGTGGTCTATGGTTAATACCTAGTTCCTTCTACCTACTATAGGTGGCGCTAGTTACGTCCGCCAGCAAGGCGTCGGTGCAAAGTGCCGCTCTTGCTTCATAGCGTTGTGTATTTTCGCCGTGTGCGCACCATATTTGTTTCAGTTCCGTGACCCGTGCGCACCAAATCCAAATTATTCATGTTAATCCGTTTCCTTTTTTAAAAAATTAACCTTAAATACATGTAAAAAGCAATAATTTCAGTTAAATCTGTATCTATTTTCTATCGATACACTCATCATATCTCGTAATGGAGAACACGTGTACGAAAGATGGCGAAGCCTTCGAGTAACTTACAAGAAGCGACGAATCCTCTACTTCCGACAGCAATTCTACCAGCGGGGAGGAACAAGGAGAACCCCCGTGTATGAAATCTAATCGGAACTCCCAGGTAACAGTCGATCCCCGGATCGACGCGTTACAGAACCAGGTAAGTTTTCTCACCAATTTCATAAAGCATCAAAGTGGATGCCAAATTTAAGCTCACAACAAAACGAAGTTCCCATTGCGAAATCTACAGAACAATGTGGTGAATTTTTAGCCGTCGACATCTCTCAGCAAATCGTTAGACTTAGGCCTCTATAAAACTGATTAAAAAAAAAAAAAAAAAAAAAAAAAAAAAAAAAAAAAAAAAAAAAATGATGATAAAAGGTTACGCCAACTTATAGAATTACAAAATTTTAATCCACCCACGTGGGAACACATCCAGTATAATTAAACATTAACTGAGTGGTTGGCCGCACCCGGTTTCTGTAAGGTTAACGATGAGCTGTGCTCTCTGAACAAGGGCAAAAACTAAACTATCACGCGCGTACCGAAGATGGCCGTCACTACTAATGCCTTATTATACCAAAAAAAAAAAAAAAAAATGCTATAATCCGGGTCACAAAGTATCATCAAAACCCATCACAATTAAATCCAGAGACCTTTTTTCATAAACTTACTGTGACATTCGGCAAATCTTCTTTGTCATACAAATCATCTGAACAAACTTTACAAATCGTTTGCGGAAAACGTGCTGAATGTATAGAATTAACTTCTTTTAACAATGTACCTCTCATCGAAGAGTACGTATTTGAAAACACAAAACTAGCCAAGTTCATTCAATCTCTTGGTTGTCCACAATTTGGTTATCATCTTCACAAGGATTTAAGAATAAAGAAAATACGATGAACTAACTTCTACACATAGGCCACAAGCACAAAATATTTTTTTTTATGACAATTATAGAAAACAACAGACCAAACCAACATACTAAGGTAAGAGCGGGGAGTTCTACACAGTGAATCAGTGATATGGGGCTCTGTTCGTTTGAGGTTATGCGCAGTTTACACTGCAGCGATTTCACTATATGCGAGGTGCTGAAGCTGAGACTATGTTCTCTTGCAATATGTAGTAGCAGCCCTGAGTGGCTTTGAATTATACATGAAAGTGTTTCCTCGCCCCCACTGCTGTAGAAATGAAATTTATAAGTGGTTTCGAATACCCCTATACAAGAAATCTCCTCTGGTAATGTCAACAAAACAAAACCAATGAGTCAATATGCCACCAAACCATCACCTGCAATGACACAAGTAATTCAAGAATTAACAAATCAACAGCAAGTGGTTCTATGGAAGAAAAGCGATGGTCCCATGCGACCGATCATCGACCATCGAGAATTTAACAAATTTGTAAAGACAAAGCAGTTCCGGCTGATCTCTCATACCACAATTCCCAGCTTCCTACAACCTGGAGACTGGATGATAAAAGTGTACATATCACAAGCTTATTTTCACATCCTGGCTGCAAAATCTAATCAACCATTCCTGAGAATCAGCTACGTAAACCAGCTGTACCAGTTGACCTGTCTGCATTTTGGTCGAGCTTCAGCGCCTCACCTTTTTTCTTCCATAACACGCTGGGTTGCGGAAACCCTGCGTGCGAAGGGATGTCGAGTGGTTGTATACCTAGACGACTTCCTTCTGGTCAACCAAGACCAATCCAAGTTAGACCTTTAGACTGCGGAAGCTATAAGGCACTTGGAATATTTGAGCTGTATACTTAGACGACTTCCTTCTGGTCAACCAAGACCAATCCAAGTTAGGCCTTCAAGCTGCGGAAGCTGTAAGGCACTTGGAATATCTGGGCTGGAATAACAATTATCAAAAATCAATTTTAACACTAACACGAGATCTAAAGCAGACGTTACGTAGGAACTCGAGATCAGACTGCAGAAAATTCAATGTCATTGCCGGACAACAGTGAAATATGCACATCGAAATACTGAGAAGACCTATAAAACTCAGGTCACAGATACACCCAAAGCCAGCCCCCACCTTCTTGACATTGTCAGCTCATCAAAAATTGGCACAGCAACAAAAAAGAGTTCTATGCAGTCATAGCAGCAATCAGGAACAATACAAGAGCCCTGTCAAACTCTCATATCCTAGTATAATCAGACAACCGAACATTCATGGCATACATAAGAAAAGGAGAAACGAAGTCTCTGGGCTAATTTAATTTCACATTAGAACTCTTATACGTAACAGACAGGTTCCAGATCACAGTCAGCTTAATACCTACCGCTGCAATACCGCCTACAGAGTGGCATCGTCTTCCTCCAGCAACACAGGAAATATTTGCAAAATGGGGACAACCCGAAAGCGACTTATTTGCGTCAAAGAAGAATAGACTGTAGAGATCAATCAGCAAGCTTTATAGATACCTTCAGCAGAATCTGGAGACATCAGTCAGCGTGGGTGTTTCCTTCTCCAAACCTACTGCCGAAAGTGTTGACACACTTGAACTCCGCGACGGAAGTGTACTTGATAGTAGCACTTGATTGGCCCTGTGTTTTTGGTTACAAGATCTGAAAGCCAGATCATTGGATCACCTACACGAACTACAGAACCTTCAAAACGATCTGATGGATGCCACTACGTCAACGTGCCCGCCTCAACTACAGACATTGGCCCTGAAAGTTTGGAAGATTGGGGGTGGGGTACCCAAATAAAAGATTAGACTATACAAGAAAAAGACCTATTAAAGAAAAGTTGGAGGCAATCAACTTTTTCTACCTATTAACCGGCTATTAGGAGATAGATAAACTGGTGTAAGACCTCTCAGGTAAATCTTATTTCCCTCAGCCTGCAGAGGTGGCTAAATTTTTAATGTATTTATTGTTAAATGAAAATCTATCTTATAGTACTGTCTTATCGTATCGTATCGTATACTTGTACATAAGTCTGCTGTCCTAACCTTCTGTGGCCCTCATTTAGTACAACAGTCGTTTTCAAATTTCATTATAAAGCATGCCCTTAAGGCTATCAGCATATCTAATATACCTCTTATATCTCTTATATGCGACCTCGAAACTGTACTTAGATGGCTTTCATCTAATCCACCTATTGTCACCCTGTATGATATATCTAGACGAATTGCTACGAGTACAATACTGTTGCTAATATCAGGACGTAAGGGTCCATGACCTAACTTTGCTTAAAATATCAAGTGATTATTTTTGTGACACTGGGGAAAATATTTTCTTAATCCCAGTATTTGGTTCAAAACCAGATACACATTTCCATCGACAATCCGCATAGAACTTTCAAAACAATGATTAAAACATATGCCCTGTGATATTAGTTAGATCCTTAATAGAAAAGAGCAAGCATAGAAGAACCGAGATTAAAAATTTAGATAACCTTTCTATCACTACGAGTATATATAATCCATCTAAAGCTGCTTCTAAAACCATAATAGGGAACTGAGTCCGATCAGTTCTTAAACAAAGTGGCATAACCGCTTCATCAGGGAGTTGCAGGTTGTTGTTGCAGTGGCTTTATCTGACCACCCTAAAGAGTTGGACAAATAAAATCAACTAATTGATAATATCTTATCTTGGGGCAACTGGAAATCGTCAGTCACATTCTTTAACCATTATTATCGTGAGATTGATGTACCTAAAAATAACCGTAATCTATTCTTCAATATTTTTAGTGCTGTATAATATTTGATTAATTTATGTTTTAATTTTACAGACTTAATTGATGAATTAACTTTATTGATCATCATAGCGTTGTGTGTAATATAGTCCACCAGCAGATAACAAACACGTCTTCATGACAATGCTGTATGTTTTCCGGAAGGCACATCAATATAACGGTTTTACATAACAATAAAACCGATATTATGTGCCGAAAGAGAAAACATACAGCATTGTAGGAAGTTCTTCCTGGTGAAGACTATGAAGCAAGAGCGGCACTTTGCACCGACGCCTTGCTGGCGGACGTAACTAGCGCCACCTATAGTAGGTAGAAGGAACTAGGTATTAACCATAGACCACGAGGCACAGGTAAAATACACGACTGCTTCTTCATGACAATGCTGTATGTTTTCTCTTTCGGCACATAATATCGGTTTTATTGTTATGTAAAACCGTTATATTAATTTGATAACTATAAGAATTATCTACATGAAATTAGGAACAGTTATTTAAAAAAGTGATCTAACGTCATTGAAGTAAAAAAATATATTTTCAGTTTAATTAAAAAGAGGAAAATATCGAGAACTTAAAATTTCAAAGTAAAGAACTATGTCGAGTGGCATATCATTTTGTACATTAGTGGATTTGGTTTGTAATTAATTATTATTATAACTAATTATTATTTTATACAAGATAATTACAACAATTATTATTTGGTACAAGATTTATCCCAGTATATAGAGGTCAGGGATATGTAAATATAAATTAAAATTTGCTGTAAATATAAGATGCCAAAAAAATTTGAAAGCTACCGACTCCACACCATTTATGTTGTCCTATTTTCACGGGAAGCTGTCATGTCAAAAAAAGGCTGCCATGGTAACCGTCAATCGAAGCTGATTACTTATCGCATGCAATTAGACCGTTGCAAATTAGACTGTATAACAATACGATAAGACATACATTACAATGTTATTTTGTGTATAAAAACATAAATACATCCTAGTATGTATAAAATATCTTGAGACACTTTTGACGTAAATTTTGCATTAGACCCGAAGTCCATAGTATTAATATGTCAATGATTCCCAGGGATATAAGTTACTAAGATGTGCAGGTTTTTACCAGAATGTGAGAATTCTGAAGGGATAGTTATCGCTTTAACCTCTAATGCGCGATTAGGAGAAGTAAGATGCAAAACCAATGCATGTAAACTGCGCTTAACACAAATCATTACCCCTCCCCCGGATAATTTTTGGGAAGCTGCGAGATCCCTGTCGTATCTAAAGACGTCATATCTCATATCACAGAACTCCCTGTCAAGAATACTAGGAAGCAACCATGTTTCAGTGAAAACAAGTACCTCGAAGTCGTTAAGTAAGATATTCCTATATAGCTCGTTTGTTTTCGTTCGTAAACCACGAACGTTTTGGTAATATATTTTTAGTCCTTTCTTCTCCATTTTAAATAATAATTACTGAAAAAAAGAAATAAATAATAAAAGACGCGATATTTAATTGTATGTGATAAAATGACTTGTAAAAGACATATTGCCTGATTCTGATATTTATTTCCATAAGCAACTGACATAAGCATTTTATTTTGAGAATAGATTAGGAGAACTAATTTTTGTAGTAGTAAGTAGGTAAGTATGAAAAAGTGTGTTAGTGTTGAATAGTAGTGTGTGAGTAACAAGGAAAGTGTATTACTTAAAACTAAAATAAAAATAATGTATAATATTATAACCGACAAGTTCGGTGCATAGGAGTGTTTACAGCTATCGGATCCATCTATTTTATCTTTTGTATATCTTCCCTGGTGCGTATTTGAAAAAAAGGACAATTGTCGTTTTTTCTTACAAATATTTTACAGTTCTTAACCCAACAATATTTAAAACCTTTTTGGTTGCAAGCGACTCGGGTCAATTTGTGTAATTCTTTGTTTTTGGTAGTTAAATGTTCCCGAATATAAATTTTATTGTGTGGTCCGTCTATACCCAGATTCTCCGTGTTTAGACCGCGCGCTTTCTTAAATCCAGCTAAAATATTACTTTTAACAGTGGCCAGTCGTAGCTTGCATACAATGACCCTAGGTCGACCGTCTAATTTTTGTCTTGGCTGAACTCTGTGAATGTGATCGATATCCTGAAGTGTGATTGGAGTCTCGGTGTATTGTGATATACGTAAGAGAAGTTCTTCAAGCTTCTCATTTTTGCGTTCGGGCACACCTATAATTTCAATATTGAGGAGTCGATCTCGTTGCTGGCGATCGTCGATTTCCATTTGTAGTTCATCCAATTTATTTTTTGTTGAAGACAGCTCATCCTTCAAAAGATCAATTGTTTTAGAATTATTAGATGTTGAAGTCAAGTTAGATTTAAAATCATCGAACTGGTTAGAAGTAAACTGCACAGAGTCCTTCAGATCATGTAGGTCCTTTTCAACCTGTGCTTGTCTGCATTGTAGCTGGGAGTAGTTCTGAGAGATATCCAATGATTTATTTTCAATCATTTCATTTAGTTCGCATTTTAATCCAGAAGTAATTGACTGAATGCTGTTTAACTCTGTCCTAATATTAGAAGAAAGATTTGCAAATTTTTTGTCTAACTTTCCAATTTCAGACTTTATAATATTCTGTTCCTTGGTTAGAGTGTTAGTCGTAGCTACAAAATCATCTTTGACAGTGGATATAACAGTTCGGATTTCACTGCTAATTTGTGCTTTAATATCATTCATTAAAGTATCTTTCAGTTTAGCAAAGCAAGATGCGAAGGAAGCATTTAACTTTTGATCTAGAAGCGCACCTATGCTCTCAATTGTCAGATTTTGTGACGTATCCCTAACAGTGTGCGATGTATCCATACTTAAGTCCAAAGACATATTAAGTAACTCTGTCTTTGGAGCAGAGGACGACTTACATTTAATTGGTGTATCGTCACGAATTTTTTTACGACGCGTCACAGCAGCACATGACGGGCATATCCAGGACAGAAAGTATTCTTTCGTCAATGTAGATTGTTGTTCACTCGTTATTCCCAAGCAGACGAAGTCGAATTTATCTTGACAACCCGTACATTGTACATATGAGCCTTTATTTAACTGACCTTTACAAGAACTACACTGCATTGTGTATTCACAATTCGACTTATTTCAATATGTAGAAAAATTTAAAGATGAAAAAAACGCTTAGCCGGGCTGAGGATCGATCCTGGTTATCGTCTGTTAGTACTGCACACAGTTGTACTGCCGCGCCACTAGGCCACCAGTCGTTGTGCTTAACGGAGTAAATATGCAAACCGCATTGATCGAAAATCTATGTTTTGACACTGCTTCGTAAGATGGCGTTGTTCGTAAACTTGATGACTTCACAACACTGTAACGGCCTCTTTATGCATATAATTGTGTCCGAAAATATATGACTTCACTCTTGAACTTATTATTATCGTTAAAATTGAATCGTGGTATTGTCCCTGTAGATAATATTAACACATTGCAACACTTTTGAACACAATATCTTCAAGATTTGACGTTTAAAGTGAGTTAAATTAAATTGCTGGATGTAAACAGAAGCAGATGTATAATTTATGATTTCACTCTTGAACTTATTAATTGCTTGAAAATTTCACCGTGATATTGTCCTCGTCGATATTTTAACACATTATTGCACTTTTAAACAATATTCTCAAGGTTTGACGTTTTAAGTGAATTTAATTGTAGGAGCAGACGTAAACACGACTAGCTCTTCCGAATGTAGGTAGAAGAAAAAAAAGTTCGTTCGTTCCCGTGGGAATTTCGGGATAAAATGTCGCCTATATGTTAATCCACTTCCACAGTATCAGCTAACTCCATACCAAATTTTATTAAAATGGCTCCAGCCAGTTGTGAAGAAGTAACAAATATACACACTCACAAATATTCACCTTAATAATTCACCTTTATATAGTTTTATGTTACCTAAACTTAGTTTTAAAATTGGTGTAGGTATCTACAACTAAATAAACAGAAGGTAGATAGATAAAAAAACTACCGATAAAAGTTCGACATTTGAAAATGTGGAACGTTATTGAGCGTTTGTGTCAATTTAACCGCACCTTAAATTCGTTTTATCGATTTAAAATTCGAACGAGTATAAAGGTAGCTTAAACACAGACATTTATTTAAATTGCTGTTAATAAGTCGTAGATATTGAATATGTAAATGAATAGAGCGGATATTCACGTATTTTCTGATGAAATATTTGTATTTAAACAGCTGTGGTAAGTAAATACAATCAAAATGTCTTTAGTTTTGTCTACATCACATACATTGTCAAACAACAAAGTCAAAGAGTTAGCCAGTTAAAACTTTTTAGTTGACCAAGAAATTGTATATTGATCCCTTATCAATGCTTTCGTTATTGGCAAAGAAACTGACTTTTTTGCGGAACTATAAGAGAATGATAAAAGTAAAAAAAAATTATGATGTAGGTACATTACTATGTAATCTTACGCCGAAAATTGGTTTGAACGAAATATAGTAAGTAGTTTTTTTTTAAAGTAAACCGTACTTGTTGCTATGGAACCCTTCATGGCCGAGTCTGACTCGCACTTGGCCGCTTTTTCTTTTTAACACACGGTATTATACCTAAAGAGGTAATGATATGATAAGCATATTTTAATTTACCTATATACCAATTTGAATTGGTTAAATGGGGGCTAAATGCAACAAATCTTGAAATAAAGGATTTTTCATTTAGGCCGTCAAAATAATGGGATAATTGTAACATCAGAGACTAGATATCTGTGTGTTCAGGATAAAAAATTAATTTTTTGAAATAAAATGGTTTTTTATCCTATCTATCACTTGTACATAAACTTGAATGTTTTTAACCTTTAAAATAAACAAAGTAATAATAAATATCGCAGATGTGTTCACGATTGCAATAAGTTATAATTACAGGTGGCCCAATGTATGAGAAACTGAACGCGCTGTATAAATAAATGATTGGCGAGAACATCTGCTTTATTGGTATTCGATCACTAAATATTCGCGTGCCATAAGCAGTGCCCTCTGTGGCAGATGCCAAACATAGTGACCGTATGAAAAGGTCAAGATCCTTAGATACTAACATTATATAGGCGAAAGATTATGAGTGTGTATGTTTGTTACTTCTTCAAGACTAAACAGCTAGAGCGATTTATTGAAGTGAAACTTCTTTATCGGGGTTGGAAAAAAAATTAGTGTAACATTTTTTCGTTACGCGTCACATTTTTCCGTTACGCGCCATCTTTGACTTATAGAAGTGACGTGATATATATATATATAGGTAATATTGAAGTGATCAGCAAAATCATAGGGTTTATTTTAATTCTAATTCCAGTGAATTTCTAAAAAAAAAGTAATTACATCTCTTTTTCTAATACTTAGGTGTAATTGTGGTATTTATTTTTCCACGTTATTTAAAATTAACCTCAATTTTTGATTGTATTTTTCAATACACTAACACGTGGGTGTAATTATGGTATCAATTTTTTCTAATACTTGAATGTTGATAAGTTAGTTAGTTTCACTTCTTACGAGTGTACGCTAGTACACACACACATTTTTTTTGTTATGGAGTTATTTGACACACTTAGGCTACTTTTTATCCGGAAATTTTTAGGGAACGGGGATTACGCGGGTGAAACCGCGGACGTCCTCTAGTTCATAACAAATGCAGTAGAAATGAGAGTATTGAGAAGTCTGAATGGAGTAAATCTGAGTGACAGAATTAAGAATAGTGTGATAAGAGAGCAGAGTGGTATAAAAGAAGATGTAGAGACTACATTCGGGTAAAGGCATGATGAGAGGTTTGGTCATGTAGAGAGAATGAATGAAAGGAGATTTACGAAAGGCGATTTTATAAGGCGAGAGTGAATAGGATTGTTGGTAGGGGAAGAAACAAGCCGAATGTTCCTGGAACAAATTCAGGACATTCTGATTAAAGGCCTGGTCAAAGTCAAAAGTACTCTAAATCGACGTACTAGTATGAAAGGTTTGATGAAGCTGGAATATAACAATTTTGACGATATATTCTGATGCAAACCCAGAGATTAGTTATGTATGAAGGTTAATTGTGTTGTGATCATAAGATTCCAAATTAGAACGAGACTAACAAAATCTTGTAAGAAAATTTTTATTCTTTTATTTATTTTTTCCCGCAGAGAAAAGGCGTACGGTGCCTTTTCCGTCCCAAGAAAATTCTAATCTGAATTTGTACTACAAACGTAAATCTTTTTTAAACCAACTTAACGTTCATAAACGTCATATCTAAGTTTACCCTTTGTGGTCATAGCGATAATGATAGAGAGATACGAATATAACATAGTAGTTATTGTTCACAGGTAAATAAACGACATGGGCGTATGCCGTTAAGCTTCGTATAAACAAAGCCCTTTTTTATCGTCCCTTGACCACCAATTACGCCGTTCGGTACGCCCTCGGCTGACAAATTGCAATGCGCGCCCTTTTGTTCAATCAACATGGCGGACTACGTTCGGAATTCTAAAGCTTACTTTTTTTTAATGACGTCCTTTAATTAACACTCCATCAACTGCAATGTAATGCAACTTGTTTTAATAAAAAGATATTTTAGTTAAATTGACTACTGTTTTAATTTAATATTTCTGTATACTTATTAACTCCTACTTAGGGTCTAACGTGTTTTTAAAAGCAGCAATCTATTGTACTGGAAGAATAGTGAGTTCTTCTTACTAGCTAGATAAAAGTCAAAAGTCAAAGACAAAAATAATTTATTCAATTAAATCCTTGAGATTACATTAAATCGTCAATAAGTCATTTTTACTTTAATAATTGCTGTAGGTATTTAGTGTTTTTTAAAGTCCTTAAGTTAAGAATAAAGAGAGTTCAACTCCTAACTCATCTTGGTACAAAAAGAGCCAACAGCATACTCAGTCAGGGTGTTTGTTATCACCATTTTACAATGTCGTTTAGATTTAGAGCTACTACTGAAAGCATTTTATCGTTAATACAATTTATTGCTTTTAACAAAAAACACTATTCATTGTAGTTTTTTATTTTTGTAATTCTAGTTAATTGAGAATATATTTAAAACAAGTAGTTTTAGTTGTTGAATTAGTGACAAAGGTACTACAATACATCGTGTAAAACTCGATAATTAAAAAATAAAATATCTGACAGTAGAGAGCGCAGGTGCGGGCAAGCTGCGCGCGAGCAAGAGTTATTCCAAATGTAAATTGTAACGTCCAAGATACTGCTGTTGTTATTATGTGTTTCATGTTAATGTAGACTATATGTTGTAAGTGTTAGAGTTGAAATCTAAGTGCAGTTGACACTGGAGCTACTGTACGAAGGAGAATGAACGTTTCTTGATATCCTTTTATCCATTGTTGTTAAATAAAAATATTAAATGCTTCAAGTATCTAGGAAAGTTCATTAATAATAATACTAATTAGTTGAGTAATCATAATAGTGACTCCAGAGTCTAGAATCATTATTAAAATTCTGGAGTCTAGTGTTTTAGGAAACCTATAAATAAAGCCTTTAAGTCAGAAGTAGAAGTAGGTACCTACAATAATAAATACGGTGTAATCGAACCTACGACCTATTGCTGTTGTATCCGGGTCCATAACGGCAGTGCTATTGAGGCTTTAATGTAATTTATTGTGGCAAATTAAACAAAAATAACCATATCATTCACTGTCTGTTTCCACTCAGTGAATGATTTCAGAATGATAAAATGTTGTACCTACTTGTAATAAAAAAAAATAAACAGGAATTCAATTCAAATGTTCCGCCATTGTTGTCTGCCAACTGCTTTATTTGGCCGATTTTTAACCGCAACTTATCAGTGATGAACGAGGGACGCCCGTATTACGTTAATGCGGACATCGATTAATTCCTGAACTCACCAACTCTATTATACGTTTTGACAATACGTCACTTGTCGGGTAGTTAATCAAAATCTGGCAACACGTCACAATACATCAGTGCGCCTGAGGTGATTCCATCCCATTGTCCTTGTCAAGTTCCATTTTCAAATTCGGCTACCGGCGGCCATTGACAGCGTTATGGATAGCTCATTGACAGTTCTTTGCGCATTTGACAGTTTGAGTAATGGTTGTCTATGGGCAAGAATGTTTGGCGTTCCGTGTTTGAAAAAGGCGCGAGTTTAGAATTAGTATGTCAGCGAATGATATTAATGATGATTGCTTCAATCAATAGTTTTTTTATAGCGACATGAGCACCTATTAACTATTGTAGACTTGTAGGTTTAGGACTTATTTAGAGTTCGAGTTTAAAATCAAGAGCTAGCTTTTTTCTACGTTAGTTTTTGGAATTGGCAGTGATCAATGATTAAGTGACTTGTTTTTATTCGATGCAAGGATACCTAAATCATTTTATCTTTTTTTAAATTAAAAATAAATAATACCTGGTAGCGGGAATTATTAATCAGTCAAAATCATCTTATACGTAGAGTTATGAGAGATAAATTCGTTCAAATTGAGTCATCCTGAATCGACAACCAGGAATGTTGAGTGTTTCAACTTTATCATAACTTTATAAATCCCATTTGTTGTAACCCCACCTTTATGACAAAGTAATAAGGTTTCAAATTGGGTAATTTAATTTTTTGAACGGTAAAATAGATCGTGGTTAGTAGGAGTTCGATCGGTTCGTTCGATTAGAGGTAAGATGTGTTATCAGGCTGGAAGTATTCAAAGGAGGTTGGAATGTCAACCGCCTTATGTTCTGTGGTTTGTTTGTTTAGTCGGGATCGCAGATAAGGCAGTGTAACTAAGATAGTTGGTAACTTGGTACCTTTCTATGAAAACATTTGATATAAAAACTTTTGTTGTAAGAAGTGCTGTAGGTTTTGAAACATGTTTTCTTTTGCACTGAAGGTTTTAAGATGAGTAGGTAGTATTAATTAACTCATTAATAAGTTTATACATAATTATTTATAGTTTGATGTAATAACACACTTGAAAATCACAAATAGTTTGTATTCATAATCCAGTCTCGCGATTTTTATAATTTAATATTATTATTAATCAACCTTCAAATGTACTTAATATAACTTACATTATTTGATGGCATGGCGATCTTTTATAATCTTGATGCATAAATAAACGAATGATTTAAATAATAACCCCAACTCAAATTCAAGTAAGGCTCGAACCGACTTACCTAGACTGATTGCAATAAAAACCAGTCAAAATAAATATATTCGGGACCAACTCAAAATTTAACACAAACTGCATCACAGCAAAACTTAATAAAAAAACTAAAAACTTATTATTTGATAAAAAGAAATAACATATTTATATGGATTTTGAGCAATAAATCAAATTGAAGTAAGTTTCGAATAACTTTTTTTTGAAAGATTGCAATAAAAATCAGTCAAAATAAATCTATTCGGGACCATCTCAAATTTGATTCTCTTTGATTATTCGGCGTTAAATTTAACAAAAAATCTACCTTAGTAAAACCTATAACATTTTACGCCTTGACGAGTTATTATGAGATCAGTTAGAATCACAGTTGTGGCAAATATAATTAAGACTACCTTGCACATGCGCCCACATTTTACAACTTTCTTTCCGAATATGCTGACATACATACAAGACAGTAGCATTCCTCTTCTTCTGATGATGATTCATTTCGCGTGTTCTTCCTTTTCCTGTTCGTTGCATTTGTTTTAGTCTTTTCACCATCTAATCTTTTTTTAACATGCTTAGCTTTGATTCGTTTCGATTTTTTTTCTTTTCTTATCTCTTTTTATCAGGTGTATATGTGTAGATCCCCTATTTGTTAATTTCCTTGGAGGAGCTTTTGGTAGTGGTCGTACCGTTTCCGGCAAAAACATCAGTGGTGTACTTATAACACATTGTGAACTTACAGAAGGTTTGGCCAAAATTCGGTGATCACTACTGTGCTGTTGCATCTAAAAAACAAAAAATAAAATAAATATACTGTTTCAATTGTACCCACAAAAAATGTTTCAATTTCCCCAACCTCCTTTTAAATATAAAACTGTTCATGGTAAGAATGATAATAATATTATTAGAAATGAATTTTTTTCGTCAAACTTCAATGGAAATGGTATTAAATCTTTCAAAACGATATCTTGTATATAACTATAATAATTGCAAAAATAATCTAACAAAAAATACTTACTTTCTCGCCAAAAAACACAAGGGGGTCTCCTATATAAAACCACGGCGCGCGCGAGGTGACGCAATACTAAAATTCGTGTATCAACTTGTTAGACGCTTGTATTAATTAACTTATTAATGAATTTTTACATATTTATATTTGTATAAACTCATTAATAAGTTTATACATAATTATTTATATTTTGTTTAAACAGAAAATGATTCGTAGGATTGGGTGTACCTACTCTTCTACAACAAGATGCCCAATCCAGTTTTAGATCTGCCATTGCATAAGTTTAAACAATGTATTAAAACTCACTTACTGAGTCAGGGTTATTATACTATTGATGAATTTTTAAATGACAAAGATGTTCAAAGGTAATTGGATCGGCTTTCAACTTCACACAGGAAGTGAAATAAATAACTTTATGTAACAACACACTTAATATTGTAAAAATGATAATATTATAAAAAGAGCAACTGTTGAGTTTCTTGCCGGCTCTTCTCAACAGGACCTGCCTTCCGAGCCGAGTCACTACAAATAGTTCAATTTGACGTTTCAAAAGTGTAACTTGTAATAAGCCTACTTGAAATAAACGATTTTGAATTTGAATTTGAATTTTGACAAATATTTTTAAAACAGAAGTCTGCATTAAGAATGAAAAAAATAACGATTGAAATTCGAATAAATTGCTTAAATGTAGTAATTAGTAGTTTCCAAAATTAGAGTCACAAATCGACCAAAAAAATATGGGTTAATCCATAAAGGCGGGAAAATAATCGAGAAATAGGTAAGTAAACCAATTTTAAAATCATTTTCTAAGTAGATACTTATTATAAATAATTTTTTGATTTTTTTTGATAAATAATGTAAAAATTGCTGAAAAATTAAAAAATAAAATATTGTTAAAACGGCAGACACATACTTATTATACGTAGGTACCCTAACTATAACCTCTAACTGCAAGCAGCAGCCCACAGTTAGTGGTTTACTTTTTAATTGTTGTGCTCATAGAGCACAATAATATAATCGTGCGAAAACTATTTTTTTTCCTGTAAGAAAAGTGCAATCAGCAGTGAATGTTGTCTATGGTAAATGTATTTTTGACAGGTGGTAAACAAAAGCGCGCGAAATCTGGATAATTTCGCGCGTTCCGCTCCGTCAACAAACTCGACGGATCCAAGTGGAACGTTCAGAAATAGGCAGATATTGCGTCACCTATTATTCAAAAGGAGATTGTATTTTGAAGATGGATGTTGTAACTAATTAAACTTTTTCTATTTTTACATCCTTAAATGCGAATAGTAGATAATATTGGCAAAATGTTGTTTTGCTGTATTATAAATCAATAAATTAGAGAAAAGATTAGGTAGATTTTAAGTATCTCAGCAAGCTACTTATCGCATAACTTAATCTTTAGTAGGTTAAATTATTCGATAGTAGGTAGCTCTTTAGTAGATAAATCTTTTGTAGATTTGATAATATAACTTTTGTATAATGAATTTAGAGAGACTTAAAAATACTTGCCAGTTTTAAAAACCTACTTAATCTAAGTAGGTTTTTTTAATTTATTTAATCATGTCCTTTATGGCCATCTTAGTAGGTATCTACATAGGTGCCTAGATAAAAACAGGTACCTTTAAATTCCCTTAGGTGTAAGTACTACAACAACGTATTTTATTAGACAAAGTAGGCAATTATTAAGCAATACGCAGAAGGCATAATGGCAACATTACTTGCCTATTTGGAATTAAGTTTAGATCCACGTTGATAACATAACAACCTGCACGATACGTATTGTATCTATTTCTATCAATTAACTATTCTATTTCATGTACATAATCCAAACAGCTCTATTCCCATTTTATTGATATTTAACACTTTCAGTTTGAGCTAGTATCCATTGTAAGCGTCATCTTGTATACGGGGTCATTTTGACCGAAAATTAATTTTTAATTCAACGTATATTGTAACAAGGATAGAGAAAAAATATTGCATCATTAAATATATTAAACAATATTTAATTAACCAAATTAGTCCCACGTCGTGCTGATATTGAGTTTGTTCGGGTTGTTACAGAAACTTTTGAATGTTAGTTTATCGATACAGAGTAGAATTATGTATCTGAAAAGCTAATAATACTTACTTTGCCAGTATAAGTTAACGCAATTAATCGTTTTCAGTGTATTTTTTAAACATTTGCACTTTTTAACCCAAGAAAAAACGGAGGAGGTTTTCAATTCGACACGTATTTTTTTATGTATGACCACGCATAACTTTTTCCAGAGTTGTCCGATTTTGATAATTCTTTTTTTATTAGAAAGGGTATTCCATAGTCATCATGTTAGGATCTGATATCCTGCGAAAATTTAAGGAACTCTTCAAATTTTATAGGTACACTTGCAGCGATTTCGATTTTTGTGTAAGTATCGGTAGCTTTTTGGCTACTAGTGCCGTATAATATACTATGAGAGTATAGTACGAGTAGGTTACGTGTCGATAAATTACTAAAAAGTAAGAAATAAAAATTTTTAACAAAAAATAGAACCGACTTAAAACGCACTAAAAAGTAAAAAATAACTGCGTAATTTGGTTGCTTTAATTTACTTAAGCATTTCTATAAGTCGGTGCCAGCTAAGGTTTCTACTTTAAGGACGTTAACTAGAGCCCACAAACTGCTTTACTACGTTAAATAAATGTTCTTTAAACTTGGCTGGCACCGACTTCATTCACCTTTAAAGTTGTCTATTTCTAATCTATTAACTAGAGCACAGTCGCAATTAAACAATAGAACGTCTGATATTGTATTAAAAATAATAAAAATAAATTAATAAATCTATAATTCAGGCATACAAACTTTATTTTACTTAATTTAATACTTATGCCTATAATCTTAATCTAGAACTATAATAAAAAACTGTTATTATAAATATAACTATTTAACTTTATTGTAGAAATAAATTTCATAAAATTTACTTAATTTAATTTGATTTAATTTTAATTAGCATATTTTATAAAAAATGGATCTTTACGGGTCACTCGTACCACACATACAATTGAGCGTGTTAGACGTTTAGTCCAGCCTTGTTTGACACACCAAAGCGGCCGAATATTGTTATTCTCAATAATATTAATTGGACAGTGTTGCCAGTGTAGGTTGTTACCCAAAATAAAGTGGTTAATAGAAACCATTTCGGATTTCACAACGTGTGGAGTTTGGCTACTAAAAGTAGAGATTCACAATCAATCTCAATATTATAGTGTGCCTAAATATTTTCATCGCGCCTAGTTGCCTCAAGTGGTGACAGAAGGGCTGTCTCGTTTTTTGCGTAAAGGATCAGCCTGGCTAATCACAATGTACGACGCGGAAATGCAGTCAGTATTCTTGCTATCATAATATCTAAATAATAATAGTAATTCACACATTTTTGCCAAAGATGCGAATTTTCGAAGTGATAATAGGAGGGTAGAACTACTCCGTCACGTAACGCTGTATGGCGGTAGTCTGGCTGGCTTCCTTATCGCTCACACATATGGTAGCGGTAGGAAGGGTCCTCCTCTACCACTTTAACTCGCAGTTATCACTTCTGTCAGGCGTCCCGAGACGCACAAGTATTTTTTTTAATTTGCCGGGCATTATTAGTCTCTACTTTCAGTAGTCAGACTCTATAATGGTACATACTCGTAATGTGTAAATTGGGTCATTAGTGCATCGTAAACAGTTCGGGAGCAGTTTGCGTCATAGTATGCAGTTGGAGAAGGTATCCAGTCCTTTACGTACCGATAAATACTTTAATATGGAAATCAACGGTATTTTAGTGAGGATGCGTTATTTACAATGTATTCGATATTAATATAAACGGTATACCTAACAGCGACGATTGGTAATATTATATACCTATACTTAACTACTTAATATGAATGTTCTGTACTTTAGTAGTTCAATGAATGTTTTTGTTCCATCTAAATAGTTTTGCAAAATAAAATTATGAGATTTATAAGTGTTTTTATATCAGCTTCTTTAGACCTTGCCTTGTTAGAAGTTATATAATAGGTACCTACGCTACAAGATTCTATATGTTTTAAATGTGCCCCAAGTACTGATACTAACAGACTGCGACGCAGGTGGTATGCCGAATGGCAGGAATACTAACGTTTTGAAGATAGGTGGGGTTTTTACCCGGTAAGAGTTCGGCACTACCCAAGGGTCTCCATTAGAAAATTCACCCCTACGAAAAAAAGATACTAAAGTTTCTAAGTACCTACTCTTAATTTTATTGGCTATTTTCTTTAGTAGGTATAGTCCACTCTAAACTCTAAAGTTACAATTCATCAAACTTGGTACTTCATCGGCTTCGTTAACAGTCGGTGGACATGCACTGCTGGACATGGGCGTTTTAAGGGACTTTCAAACAATGATCCTGAGCCGCCTGTGGCCAGCGGCCAAACTACGAGTATGTAGGAATAATCTCGCTAAATTTCTGTTCCACTTTGATCACGAGGAGTTAACCTACTATTCAAAAACGTACGAAGGGGCAGAGTGTACATTAGGGACAAGGACGAGATGACAAGGAACTTGTAGGGAGTCAAGAAGGCGGCCCGGTGATGAAACGCGAAGAAAGTGCGGATTCCGGGTGTGCCCTCCCGAGATTGGGCCCAAATGACCGATAGGTTGAAAGGGCCATGGGTGGTCATGGATTATCTCTATTTAAAAACGTAGGTGTCTAATGTCCAAATATTGGAACGTAGCTCAAATATTAAGAATCTTTTATATTACCGATGATATGCGCGCATTTGATACAATTACGTTTTGTAGTAGAGTTAGGTAGTATACGTGACATAAATATACTCAAAAAAGTAACTATGGTGTATCACTACGGTATATCTTTTGTTTGTGATGATATTAAATAAATAAATATTCCCATTTTTTTATATTCTTCAGTAAGTTTAGCCGCATGGAGTGAATGAGGCCACCTCAGTTTATATAGCAGTGCGAGTGGTCGGGACTTCATGTTCGTACCTAAGTACTTAATTTGCATCCTACCTGCACGCGATCCCTGACTGATGGGGACCCGATGTACTGGAGTTACACCTTTTGTACTACTAAGAAAAAGGAAAAGAGTAAAGAATAATTAAACCACAAACTTGAGCAGCAAACCGTTAGCCACCCCTAAATGAGAAGCCAAAATAAATATATTTGTACTAATTGGAACCAGTTCTCAATGAGGTAAGATTAATTTATTGAGAGAGTATTTCTTTTTATTCTGTATAGGATTGGCTACGATCACGCCTGGTGGTAACCGAAGCTGCAGCTTACGGTGGAACGCGCTTGCCCAGGTTCCTATTTACTCTTGACTTGAAGATACCCACATTGTAGGTGGTGGGGAAAACGATTGCTGGAACACAAAAATATACAACAAGAAAATTACCTAAGCTAACTTCTCCTAATAACTATACAAATCATACCTACAAATGGCGGCAGGAATACTGGTTGATTTCAGCGTTGGACAGCCAGATTGATACTTGGGCAAACAATGGAAGAACTATTTTTTATCCATTTTATTTATAATAGTGTTTTGTATGAATAACTAAGTAAAATATCCTAATTTATAAAATGAAATAATAAAATTAAGATTGAAACTCGTGTATTAATCACTTGTCAACTAAAATTAGCGATTACTTAGGTCATTTGAAATTACTGAAAGTAGAAAGAGAAAGGCTTTACTGTTTCCATTTATATAATAGATGAGCTTTTAACTCAGATCGTTAATAACAAAGCGTCAGAATGTCAATAGAGTGCAGTAATTATCGTGCGCGGAGAGAGGAGGGTTGTGGATGGCAGGGGGGGGGAGTCTTGGTCGCAATTTGCTCGCACGCGAGGGGTTGACTGATGACGTACCTACTTACTACGAGCTCTTACACTATGTTGAAAATATAAATACCTACTGAATAGCTCATCGGTCACCTAGGACTGGTTATGGGTTCGATGTCCATTCTTTGAAGTATTGTCGCGCCCACTCCTAACACATTAAATATTTCCGACTTATTGGAGGGGAGGGGAATATTGTTCATAATAATTGTAAATTATGTCTATAAAAATTTCGCTATTTCTGAGAGTTTGGGCGTACGCAGGAGCTATATTAGTGTAACTCGAGGGTTATCTAGGAGGCAATAAGCCTCTTTATTAACTCTCCTGTCAAACTCGGAGTTCACTTTAGAGAGACTTTCGGATTATTGTATGACATTTGTGGGACGAGTAAGATCAGTTATGACGACCCTTGATTGTTATGCCCGGATGACGTAAGAATTCCAGGACCATCCTTACGTTACCTTGCAGCATGCTTTGATATTTTTTTTAGTAAGTAGATATCTAAGTATAAGTAAAATATGTCTTAACTAACAGCAAAGACGGGTACAACTACCCGTCCCGCAGTCCAGACCGAATCCAAGGATGGCGTTATAGCTCGTAATAATCTTCAAGTCTGCTCTAAATACGCGGCATATAGTCTGCGCAGGAAGCTTTATTTTGTAGTAGATACAAAATAGTTCACATTGCCGCCATGAAATGAAGTTCGGCGTGTTGCAACTTCAGAGAGAACTCGAAGATTGGTACGACACATAGCTACTAGCTTTTGGCATGTTTACGGGATGCCCTATTGATTATTTTTGCCTATCTAGCCCCTTTAGTCACCCTCTCCTTATTCTGGAGCTCGACGTTACGGCACGGTACTTGAATTCACCAAGTCAAGCTAGGTAGGTACTATAGGTAGGTACACAATTGTAAGTAATAATCGGCGTGTGAATCACCATCGAAGAAGCAAAAATATACAGAAAATAAGAAGTAATTGTAACTGAGCGATTGGATATGGCCGCCCGGGCGCGCGCCGGGACGTATTTTTTCAAGATTTGGATTCCATTAACGAATGGAAAAACCAGTAGCAATCAATATATTTTGTTGTTGGGGACTTGATATGCCTCTTTTTAATTGATACCAAATTGAAACCGGATTTTAGACCAAGTAAAAAAAATGGAGAAATCTTCGTCCTAATTCAAACATCTTCACTCTTTTCTGTTCTGTTTTATGGGATTTAAATGCGGCTCTAACAAAATTATATCTACCTACATTATACGGAAATTCTCTTTTAGGTAGAGTCAGCTAGCGTTTTTCTGTTCGGTGTTCTACTGAGAATAACGGAGAGGTTTTAAATAGCTACAAATTAATAGTTAAAGCCATAAACAATGGTAACTTTTAATCAAGTCACTTGAGGCAAGTTTAGCCTTAAAAAATACATAGTTGATTCACAAAACCACATACGGCACCAAGCGTAACAAAATATCATTGTATCTTGTCGAGGTTTTTTCTCAATTTTTTATTGCAGCCACACCGCCGCGGCACCTGCCAGCCCCCCGCGGGGCCGCTCTCATGCCGACGGATTAATGCCGGGGTTTCTTCAATTTTTATACACAAAAACCACCTAACCCGCGGTTAAAGGTTTTGGGAGGTCATTATGATTTCTCGAAACGCGTTTTATAAATAATGCAATTGACCTCTGCTCTCTCGGTTGTTTTGGTTCAAAGGCTTATGAATAGTAATTAGTTTGTACCATCCTTCATCTACAGGTGCTGAAATGGCATGGCGAGACCATGGTTTTACAATGTCATATTCGATATTTTCGAGTGTGTTAGGAATTTCAAACGTCCTTCTAAGATCTCTATTTCTTAAAGGCTCAATCGTATGCTCATATTTAACTATTTTATTTAAATACACGATGAATTTTAAACAACTACCCAACTACCCATGTTTCAAAGCAATCACTTGAAAATATATCAAAAATATAAGAATTTCAATCGAGTTTTTGTGTTATGAATCACGTGATCGTCGTCGTAGTATGAAAAGTCAACTTTTATAAACCTTCATAACTTTTATCAGCGACTGCTTAGCTACAAGTAATTCATTATTATTTAAATAGAGGATTTTACTATTTAACGACATATATATCATCTCTATTGCCATCTCTGGGGCAGACTTCCATGCATTTTATTACCTATGTCCTTTAAATTCTAGTCTTAAATACGCAGGTAAGTAAGTATATTCTTTTTAAGACTATGTAGATAAACTATTCATAAATATGTCTTAGTAATATTTTATACCACTGCTTAAGCTTTCAATTAGTTGGTATTGCGGTACTAAGGTGGTTCGTTTGGCATGAGATATAGTGATCAGATGACAACACAGTCAAACGAGCACGCTCCTACATACTTTCTGTAATAAATTGACCATATAAAAAAATTAAATTTATAAAAGTCAAAGTAAAATAATCCTGTTAAATTTTTAATAATAATAATAGTAATGTTGATTCAACAATGATTGTTCCTATAGTCGTTTCAGTCAACGGTCTTATAGCGAAAAGCTTTGACGAACATCTTAAAAAGCTTTCGCTTAGTTGTTGGATCAAGGGTCGGATATAGAAGGCAGTAATTCTTGAAACGGCGCGCATTGTGAAGAGGTTCCTCACTCTGGAGCCCTGACCACCGGTTGCTTGGACCCCCGGGCCCCGCAGCAGGCGGAATGAATTTTTTTATAAATTTTTAATAGTGTTTTTTTTTTATAATTTTATAAGCATTGTTAAAAATTAAAAAAATAATTGTAAATAAGTAAATGAGTGATTAATAATAATAATAATAAAATATTTTATTTAGCTGAAAGTAGTTATGGTACAACAAAAGCTTAAAAATAGACTAAAAAACTAAAGATAAATCTAAAACATCATTAAAATAAAGCTAAATTAAATAACTAATACATATTTTACATCTCAGCTAAAAAGGTTACTGCCTCAGCATGTTGCTACAATGTTCGCCACTGCAGCTCTGGATTATTAAGATTATTTTTAATCGTTAATATGTATTTATAGATTGTTTAAATATAACTAATGGTGACAAATTAAGGTCGAAAACTTAAAATGAAAGCTACGAGGGTTCCAATCAAAAAACAACAGACTAATTTTTTTATTATTATTACCATCTTATAGAGTTATTTAAAAACATATTAAGCTAAGCATCCAGCAATTTACTAAAACGCGATTTTATGGTTTATAAATTCCTGTACACTGTATGCTTTTTGAAGAAGCCAAAAGCTTTGAAATCATTGAGAGACAAGAGGGATTTAATTTGGCAATTTATTATAAAAAACGTCATCAACCAAACTAACTATAATCTTGAAATCCAGACGGTTGAATTAGTTCTACGGAAATTAGTAAAGCCATATCTGCAACCGTAACCAGCACGGGACTACAGCATCATAATCACATAATTTATTATTAATTTACGACCGAATAAAGGTTTTACTACGTAATATTGGCCGGCGGAGTGCGGCTCACATATCACGGCTCGGACGCAAGGGGACGTGTATATGCGTCGATGTAAACTGCGGTGAATCGACTCCTGCGCAGCGGGAGTTTGGAAACGACTGGTATAAAGGGAGGCCACACCAGTGCGTTTGTATTGCATCCTACGTCATTGCGCAGTTTTAGTAGTTATGGGTCTTGGGAAAATTAAGGTTTTACTATGTAATATTGGCCTGTGGAGTGAGGCTCACATATCATTTGTTTAGAGGTTGGATACGGTCGGTATAAAGGGAGGCTGTACAGGCTCCCTTTATACACCAGTGCTTAAAGATTTCGTTCTATGTCAATGTGCAGGTTTACTCCATAAAAGTTTGAGCGATGCCAGAGCTATGAAAAAAAGGGTGCTAAATATTTATTAACAATCGTTTGAGCAATATTAAAAGTAGACAGTCCTTATAATCATGGCACACCAACTATGACCACGGTAGTGTATGGTGACATTGATACGTGCCACTGTTGTAGAAAATAGACAAGATTTAAGAAAAAATAATACGGTAATAACGTCCTCTCTATCGAATTATTGCGACGGTGGTCGTTCTCATGTTGAGACTATACATACAGAGCAGTATTACAGATTTGCTAAGACACATGCATTCTCTATTTCTTCACTCTTCTGCTCCTCTTTAACACTGGGTACTAGGGTAAAGGAAGGTATATTGGTGATAAAAATTTATAAAACTAGTTTTTAAGGACTTTTTCAATGAAATAAAAAATGAATTTTATTTTATTAGATAGTTTATTTCTTGAAATAAATGCGTAATATAGTTAACGTTGCAATTATTTAATACTTTAAAGACAAAATGTTAATTAAATTCTCAAAATGTCAAAGGTATGTTGGTGACATGGTTCGGTAGATTGGTGATAGTA
Organism: Mycalesis mineus; assembly: GCA_034621355.1. Lineage (NCBI taxonomy): Eukaryota > Metazoa > Arthropoda > Insecta > Lepidoptera > Nymphalidae > Mycalesis > Mycalesis mineus. Next base: position 13,099,000 of record CM067901.1, read on the forward strand.
GGTAGGTAATTTAGTGATACCACTCTAAATTACATATTTGGTACTTAAAATTTAAAAAAAAGTCTGATCCCTCGCAAAATTACTCCAGGCAACGATCACATCTGTAGTACAGATGTTCCTCGAGATCAGCATCTTCTATAGATACGCAAATCTCGTGGTATGGCGTCAGACAATAGGAACACTGGATCCATTTCGCTCCGTTCTTTTTTTTTACATCACTGGAGTACAAGACTTCACACAATCCACATTCCCAATCATTTTCTATCTCGCGAGTTTTACTTTTTTTCGTTTTTGGGGCAGGTTTACCAGATGTTGAAGGCTGAGGCTGGAGGTTTTCCTGTAACTGGTTTTCATTTGAATTTGCATTAGTCGGTGTTAAGCATTTAGCACTAGAATCTCTATTTCTGCCTTTTACTCGGCGTTTTGAAGCTTTGGGTGTTTCCAATATTTGATCCACCGTGGATTTGAGACCTGCTGAAGAATTATTAGCTGTTGTGTTAGTAGAAGCCGGGCTAGCAGGACATGTAGCTAGAGCTGCAGCAGAATCTGTGTTAGTCAAAACTGACGGTCGTAATGCTTCTTCAGCAATAACACTTCCATCCAAAGGGCATATACCTGTTTTTTTAAAAGCATTTTCTATATTTTTTTTTGTGAATGCGCTTATAAATGCCGGATTCAAGATGGAATTGAAGTTACTGCGATTTGGAGCGTCTGAGGGGTTATTGATCATATATTTATTCATGCTATCGCGCCAGTAACTTTTGAGAGGCTTGAACAGACCCACATCAAGAGGCTGCAAAAGATGTGTGCAATGAGCTGGGAAAGTGAATAAATATATTTGATTTTCCTTCGCCAGCTGAAGAACTTCTTCTCCAATATGTGCAGAATGTGAGTCCATCAAAAGTACTACTGGACGTTCTGGTGGTATGGCAGTTATGAAAAAATTTAACCATTCCAGAAATAAATCAGAATTGATCCACCCTTTGGGAGATAGTCTAATGAGAGCGTTAGGAAGGGCATCATTTTTGAGTGTGTCATTCCATCTAACACCTTTAAAAATTATCATTGGTGGAATCCATGTGCCGTCGGCACATATACATGCCATCAACGTTTGTGTCTGTCCACGTTCAGCGTAGGATCTTTTGTACACATATTTTTTACCAATTTCGGTCACAACTTTCGATGGTTTAACTACATATGATAGTCCAGTTTCATCACAATTCCAGATTAGATGAGATTTGTTTTTGATATTGAGTTTTGTGAGAACATCATCCAGTTTAGAAAAGAAGTCTTTGATCATAGTTTCATTAGCCATAGAAGCCCTATAGGCTGACAGATTTTCTGGAACACGTAAACATAAATTGTACCTGCTCTTAAAACTATTCCACCACCATTTACTTGCAATGCGATTAGCTGATGGCAAGAAGTTTTCTCGACCAGCTACTTCTGCAAGATCATAAGCATATTTTCTAATTTGATAAACGGTCAGTCCAAAACCCAATTCTTGCATTTTTATAATATAATTGTAAAGCTTTAACTCTAAATCGCATGACAGTGCATAGGGTCTCCCCATTTTTCTTACAAAATTGTCTTCATTTCCAAGGTAACGTTTCAAAGTGCTCCATGGGACGTTTGCTTCCTTGGCAGCTTTGTATATGGATTTACCTTCATTTTTAACAAGACTGACAGCTAGTTGAAGCTGCTGCTGGCTATATTTCCTATATTTTCTTCCTTCTTCCATTGCCAATCTAAAAGTTACAAAATGCGTAGGTTATTTGGTGATATAAAAAAAAGTACAGGTAATTTGGTGATAAAAAAAAAATAACCTTAAATTCGATTAAAAATTTATTTCACGGATACCTTAAAATCTAACCTTTCGAAGTGTATACTTAATTTCTCCACTTTATTTTCCATGCCAGCTCAAAATAGATCTAAAGTCAACTACTCAAAAACACAACCAACATTTTGACGAAAACACTAAGAAACAATGGTTACAAAATAAGGAATAAATACTTACTTTCACACAAACACGAGTTCACTATAGCTTTAATTCAATAATGATTAGTTTATTTAACGATTTCGATAAGAATTACTTTGAAAAACTTATAAAATCTATCTATTTTATCCAAAATACGAAAGCGCAGTCGCCATTCATTGAACAATAGCGGTACAGGTGCAAACTTGTCAAAAAAGTTTGTTCCCTAAACAAAGAAACGTTAGAACGGAACGTGGAATATATAGCTATCTTCCTCACACTTGTAGCAACGCCTTTGTGCTGTCTCATGAAGATGCTCGTATAGGGAATTGTGTGCTATTCGTTTAAAAAAATATCACCAAATTACTTATATCACCAATATATCTCCCTTTACCCTATAGGCAAGTGCCCAGGACCAGAGGCTGCTCTAGGTCTAGCAGCGCTCGAGTGCAAGAAAAACTCTAGTGCCTGGCACGCAGTAAAAATGCATTACTTACAGTTAGATTTTTAAAGTGAAATAATGTAATTTTAAGTTATTTTGAAAAGTCATATTGCTTAGGGTAAAAAGTAAGCCTGCTATAACGTGCGCAGTGTCTTTCAGCTCCTAAGTTCTGCTATCACCCGAGCCCATAATCAATATTCAGTAACCTATAACTGGGTAACGATCCTAGCAAATGTTGTCCATGCACGCCTCTTTGGTCCATCGGTTTGACAGGTTTTCATCACAGAATATTGAACAGATTTACCGATGACTATGACCGATTTCATCGATGTTCTCGGTTCCCTACGGGCTAACCTACATACACCGGCCGTCCTTCCCGGTACCGTAAATTTATTACTTCAAGAAGGGGCTGTCTTTTTAGGTATCAACCCGTCTTTGCCGGTCCCATTTATTCTGCACCCGTCTTCCCATAGTACTATGGAGCTCCTCCTTGCTCCATCACAGCAAGAAAGCTCAGTAGCATGTATGGTGATTCTTCTATACTACTAGTATATATATTACATTGCACCCACAACAACCCAACTGAAAATAAACCACAATATGTAAAGGGCTAAATATATTAATATTCTCAAACTTTATTACGACTCCGGGACTTTTACGAACTTATATCAACGTTTACAGCAAATTCAGGCTCTTTCCTTATGTCTTTAAAGCACAAATTCCAATGACTGAGACGAGTATAATTACTGTACCTTATGATTTTATTGATCTCAACTTCATTTTGATTCTCTCACAGGGGGGTTAAATTGGATTTGCGATTTTATACCATTATACTCGTTTTAATTTTGACTTCGCTGATGTCGGTAAAACGTTGTCGGTATATTTAAGGAAGAAACCTATTAGAATTTTATTATGAGACTTCTAATTCCAGCAGAAGTAGCTAAAATTTAGTAATGATGATGATGAAGTGAGCTCAGTGACGTGCCCAGGACTAAAATCCAGCACTTCGTGACCCGAAGTCACAGGCTGGCCGCTAGACCAATAAGGCAAGTCATCACTATGGGCCTATAAACGGGCCAGTCCTCTCTCCTTATAGGAGAGGGAATATGGAGCGTAGACCCACCACGCTGCTCCAATGCGAGTTAGCGGGATAAGGGTGATAATGTTTAATTCAATATCGATCACTATCAGATGTTGATGAAACTAAATTCCTAACTAAGGGCCGAGAAGTTATTCAAAATTTCTTAAAAGAAAGAAAAACTCAGAATTATTCCACAAATCCGACCCAAGTTTCGAACCCAGGACCTCGTAACCCGAAGCCACTGGACCAAGGAGGCAGGTATCGAACTTGAATCTTTGCAACATGAGATCAGAGATGTCGTGTACCTCGCGCGGTGGGGTCACCGGCCGGGGCCTTGACCGCGACAGTGAAAGTCGCGCTTATCTAACGATCCTGTATCACTTTACGATTGCGAACCACACAGAGCTCGGCGTAATCAACCTTTGCCGCTGTATCTCGGGATTACTGTGACGATAATACTTATAGTATTTTGCCGTCAACCAGCTTTTGAGCAGCATGGTAGGTCTAAGGCGATTTTCCTACCACTTCAAGTCAAGAGTTAATAGGCATCTTCTAAGCAAACGCGTTCCACCGTCGGCTGCAACTTCGCTTACTATCAAGTGGGATCGTAGAGACAGTATAAAAACTCAATCTCAAGGATTAAAGCAAGTAAAAAAGGTTTCATAGCATGTTCATACTAAAAAAGTTTAAAAAATTAACGATAAATGTCAATCGAAATAATTGCTTCGTATATTTTGGCCGACACTTTGAAATTTTGGTACGCATTGTATGATATCCTTTATTTCAGTAGGCATCTATACAAGCTCTATTGAATAATAATGTAATCTTCCATTAAATAGTGACTCTATCACCAGTTGGATATCAGATTCTATTGAAAACATCCGGTAAGAAAACCAACAGTTACTAACGACACATAAGGGGAAAATAATAATGGGATATGTAAATATAAAAACGACACATTCTTATAAAAATCTTACACTATTTAATCTAATCAACAACAATTACACAATAGTCAACAACAACGAATGCGAACAACAAAGACAACAAACAGAACATAATGATTTGCACACAATAAATATCACATTTGAATACTACAACCACATCGCCGTCTTAACTACATTATATTTACAGCACAGACTATACGAAAAAGATAGAAAACAGCCCGCAAAACAACAAAATCAAAAATTAGACCACATTGGGTCAGGGTACAAATTGTCATCTAATTGAGTTTGAAATTAGGCTTTCTAAAATTGTTTACGAGGTCTATATCTTTTCCTTTAATCTGTAATTTAAAATTTAATATAGAGCTAGATAAAACTGGTTTTGACCAATTAAAACTGGCTCGAACTAGATGAAACCGGTTTACACCGGATCGCGGAGCTTATAAAATAAGCTATCGCGTTTTTAGTGCTTGCCTCCCTTGTGGTGATAGATATGCTTGTACACTGGTACGTGGACGGGGTAGGGCTTGGGGATTGGTACCTCTACCTTCTTTTCTACCTCGACGGGGTAGGGTTTCTCTACCTCATAGGGCACGGGCTTCTCGACAGTGTAGGGCACTGGCTTTTCTACCACTTGTGGGACGACCTGGAATAATTAGATTATGATTAATTAATTAAATCATTGGTTAGTACTGTACAGTGGCAGTGGTCATGTCTGTCAAACGACTGATGGTCGTTGGAGTCGGAAGGTTCTGGAGTGGAGACCGCGTCTCGGCAAGCGCATTGTAGGGCGTTCCCCGACTAGATGGAGCGACGACATCCGGAAGGTGGCTGGCATCGAAAGGATTCAGAAAACCAGCAATAGATTGGGTTGGCGCTGCTTAAAGGAGGCCTATGTCCGACACAGGATACATAATGGCTGATGATGAATTAAAACATTTTCAGTAGGTAATAGATTGAAGATGGGAAGTTCGGAAAGTAGGTGGATAGGCCTTGGTCGTTAGGTATAATTAAAACTGATATTATTTCCTATAAGACAATAATGAGTATCAAAGTTTAAAAATGTAGATTAAAATAACAATAGAATAATAATTATATCTGTACATAGTAAAAGTACCAATTTCAAAATTGACAGCATCGTCAATAGTTGATTTGAATGAGATCTGAAAAAAGAATGCACGCTCCACTGAATGGCGTTTTTACTTTCGTCTCGGCTGGCGCTTTACATAATAACAAATAATTGGTATATTTATGTCAACTGTTACAAAAACACAATAGAAATGACATAATCTGTGTCACACGATCGGTGAAACCATCAACAAAGTATCACAGAGTAAATAGGAGAAAACTAATTTCTGAACTGATGATTACTGTCATTGTCACTTGTCGCAGTGGGTAGTCTTTTTGTTCGCGATTGTTCAGTGTTTAGAGATAGTTATCTTGATTGCTTTGGTGTTTGCTTTACTTTACTGTTTCTATTTTCTAATTAAGATGTTTTTCTTTTAGTTTTTAAATATACCCATTAGTTACAAGGTAATACGTATCACCAGACAGGACACCCAACAGGTGTAGGTAGACTGCTTAATAAAAAATAAATAACATTATGTACCCGTGATTTTATAGCCTACATTTCATATTCTACAACTACGAAATGGTAGCTCGTATGCAATGAGTTGTGTTGACGTACCTTGTAGACCGGCACATGTATGGGCTGCTCCACAGTGACGTGGACGGGGTAGGGCTGCGGGATGGGGATCTTGACGTACTGTGGCACGGACACGGCCACGGGGTGCGGCACCGGCACGCCGATCTTCTTTACCACCGTCACGTGGTAGGGCTTAGTGTGCTCCGTGTGCGAGTGCCCTTCAGGCTCCCATTCGTCGGAAGGCCGCGCGCTTGCGCACGCTGCCAGGAGGAGGATGGCTGCTGTTCTCTGGAAATTACCATTAAAATCTCTTTAGATACATTCAGGATTCTTAAAAATGGCGTGTTAAGTTATGTGCCCGCGATGAACTTTTAAACTATTGAACCTGAAATAATTTTATTTTAGTAGCTTTAACTTTAGACCTCGATGGGCGCAGCAGTATGCGCGGTGGATCTATAACACAAAATTTCTGGGTTCATTTTCCGGCTGCGCCGATTGAGATTTTCTTAATTGGTCTAGGTCTAGCTGGTGGGAGGCTTCAGCCGTGGCTACTGGCACAATTCCTTACTTGGCACAATGACATACCGCTAAGCGATTCTGTGTTCCGGTACGATGTCGTATAGAAACCGATTTCATCCTACTCCTAACAAGTTAGCCCACTTCCGACTTGGATTGCATCATCACTTACCATCAGGTGTGAAAAAAAATTTGCATAGGTAGGTATCAAACTTGAAAGGAAAATTTCTTTCTCGAGATCTGCTTAACCTATTTAAAGATTTAATTTTGTTTATTAACCCTCTTGGTTTAAGTATAAGTTTTAGGAATTTCAATGATTCGATAGTCAGATACAAAAAAAATAAGCCCACCGCATTTTAATTTCTGAGTCCGGTGAACTTATTAATTTTTGAACGTATCCACATATACCATCAGTATTCAGTAAACCCAAGTAAGGTTTTAACTACAGTTAAAACCTTAATCCGTACCTACGTATTACCTATTGTCTATTACATAAATGCCATGCATCAGGGCTATAATGACCTAGCTCAGAGTTCGGAGAAAGGAATGCACGATAAACTATCAGTACAAGGTAGGTATGAGGAAGCGTAGGAACCAAACCCTTTCACTGGAAGTCAGTTTATGTAACACTTTATCGCTCATCTAGACCGCTGTTATGTCATTTGGAATTGCTCTTGATTTTGTTACAGTACATCTATCCGAACGGATTGCAAATGTAGATTGTTTTAGTGTAACTAAGCTTGGTTTAGATCGTTTTTTTTTATCTTATTTGACGGCCTAGAATCAAGCTTTTTATTAAAAAAAAATTACAGGTAGGTAAAAGATAATAAATATACTTTGTCATTTGGAATTGCTTTTGCTTCTGTTACAGTACATCTATCCGAACGTTATACCTATAGTTACCTACACTGTATGAATATTTTAATATACAGAAATGTGCAAAGGCGATCTTATTACTAAAGCAATTTTATTCCAGACAACCTTAGGTTATACCTGGGAATAAAATAATTATCAATCATTATGTTTGCGTGTGTGCGTACATTTTAAGCTTGGAATAGTTTTAATCATCGGCTTAAAAACGATATTAGCATAGGTAATTTACTAAAATATTATACAAATATTTTTTATTTTGTTCATAATTCATATTCAAATTAGTTCGTTTCAAATTACGTATATTATAAACGTTTTGCATAAGACATGTATGTTTGTTTGCAGTAGTTTTCCCATTTTTTTCTATTTTTAGTTTTAGAGTACACCGACAAACCAAACAGATATTGGAAAAATTGTAATGCATATAGTGCGATATTAAACACGCCCGCGGGTTTTTCCGCGTAGTTCTCGTTTTCGTGAAAATTTCAGGATTAAAAGTAACCTATGTATTATACTGATGTTAAGCTATATTACAGTAAAGTTTCATCAAAATCCATTATGTAGATTTTGCGTGAAAAAGTAACAAATATCCAACCATATAAACATACTTTCGCGTTTATAACATTAATAGGATGTACCAACCTACATTCTAGGCAATCCATCTGAACAAAGCTGCTCGAATCAGCATCATGATTTACATACAGTTTTTCTTTACGCAATAATTTTGCATTAATTTTTGAAAATTATTTTTTTAATTTATAATAATTGTTTAACCCCGAAGCGAAGCCACATCGGACGACTAGTGTCACTTAAATAAAGTTATATTTTTTATTGATTTTTCATGGGCACGATGTGACTAATGCTAGATATCAATAAAACGCAAAAATATACTGCAAATAAAATATAATATTTAAAATTGATTAACTTTTATATTATACGAAATATCAATCTTTATCGGCTATTTGCACATTATAAAGTCAATTTGAAAATGTTAATTAGTTTTTAATTTATTTTGAACGAAAACTTACATTCATTTGCCATGTTAGAGTAGGTAATATAACTAAACAGACTACATTAGGTTTTTTAATTTATTTAACGGCCTGGATTCATTAAAAAAATAGACAAAAAAAACAGATTAATTATTAATATGTATTTTTAATGTAAATGATTTTAAATATCTACTTAGTTCACTATTCAGTGCAATATGGATAAATTTTTATATTTAATATTTAATTTGTGTTGATACGAATGAAGTGTTTATGTCTTCCTTTCAATTCAATATTTGCATAATATTTTTATGCAATTTAAAACAAGTTATTTGACTGTTCTAATCTAAGAATTACAATAAAAATTACAAAGAGAATGTATATATTTTTAAAAAAATATTTTTTATCTGTAGTAAACAATATGGAAATGGGTACTTTGTTTTATGCTAAAAAATATCTTAAATATTATTCTAATTTTTTTATCACTTCCTTCCTGATAGTACGAGTATCCGAATTGCGTAACTTTAAAAAAAATAATAAGAACACTTACGAATGCGATCATGTTGGTGAATTAAGTTTGTGTTGGCTTCTAAGTATTGACTGATGCGGCTTGCAATCCCCACGACCGTTTTATACTTGGTGAAATGTATAACTTTGCCTTTCCATTCAGTGATAGCTACTCCATACCTCGATGTTCTAGACGCTATTGGTTTTTACTATTACCAGCTATTTACATCATACATTGCTGACATACTACAAAAATTCATAATGTTATTGCAAATAAAACAGCAATGTATTTGTTATACACTAAACCTCGTCTTATGATTTTTTTAAAGATACAGATTTATTTAAGGCTTCTAATTTTGAACGTTATCCATTGGTGGCTTAGTGAGAGATATGGAAATGTTAAAGTGCACTAAAGAACAATGTATACGTAATGATGTTACATTTTTTTTATTTATAATGGAATGTTGTTATTACGATTTGATACACTTAGGCGTAATAAGGATTTTTTTTAAATATTTTATATGTCATAGTTTTGTTTTTTGTATCGCTTTGGAACTTCCGAAGTTAGAAAGTGTCGGATATTAGTTATGTCAGTTGATGTAAGGAGAGGAAACCAGAAAACGGATATGTTTTCTTAGATTCAACAAAAACAAAACTAGAATTTGATTAAAAAGTATATTCTATTCTATACCTAGATAATAATAAAACTTAACAGAAGATTTCCTCGTTAGTCTAGTGGTTGCCTATGTGGCTTCGATCGCGAGGTCCTGGGTTCTTCCGAGTTTTCCATTGACAGAGTCACTTAGAGTTAAAAAATATAAAAGAGATTGGTATCGAATCAAGGGCTTTCCAGTCAAAGCTGAAAGTTTGATGTCAGCTCCTAGCATAGTTATCAGCTTGTTAACGGCCCACTACAGGGCCTTCAGGTATATGAAACCACCACACTGCTCCAATGTGGGTTGTCGGGCTTAGGGTGATAATGTTTCATTTATTAACGATCAGATGTTGATGATAGTGACCGGAATCAATGGCTGAACGTGCTCTCTGAGGAACGGGGGTGTAACACCACCATCTTCTCGACTCCGGGCTTGGAATGTCCTGAAAATTTCATAGAAGAATGAGAAAGTCAGAATTATTCTGTAACCCGACCTAGGACTCGAACCCAGGTCCTGGTGATCGAAGACACATAGGCTAACCGCTAGACCAACGAGGCAGAATCATAGTTAAGTATGATTTGTACAAACTATTAAGTTTGAACCGTGCTGGGTTTAGAAGCTAGCCTTTTGTATGAGTCCAAATCCCCGAAACGTTCAAGTAGAAACTAATTCTTTTATATTGCCGTTTTTATATCGCCAGTCACGTAGCTTCATGGCAACCCTTCAACAAACTCTGTTGAATATTAAACTTTATTAGTCTCTAGCGAAGAGCTGCTACTTAAGTGCCTGGCCTAGTGGCATAGCTTCATAAATGTAAGTAAACCTTACAAGTTGCGTATCATACTCAACTATGGTAGGAGCATCAGCTGACAAGCTATCAACTTTTGTAAAATAACGAAGGTCTGGCTATCACGGAGAGGTATATTTTGTTGGCCAGAGTCGATTTCTTCCACGCATTGTATCGCATTTGACGGCGTTGGTGGCGCAGAGGTTTTTTTTTATTGACTACAAGTTGGCTTTTGACCGCTATCACACCTGACGTTAAGTGATGATGCAATGCATGCAAAGATGGAAGCAGGCTAATTTGTTAGGAGTTGGATGAAATCCACACCCCTTTAATTAAGAAAAATCTCAATCTGCCCCGCCGGGGATCGAACCCAGAACCTCCGTCTTATAAATTCACCGCGCATACCACTGCGCCACGGAGGTCGTCAAATGGTGTAAAAAAAGAGGTCCGAAGTTCGACTCCGATTAAGATTATCTAAATTGGTCCTGGTCTGCTTTAGCCGTGTTTAGTTACCACCCTGCCGGCAAAGACGTACTGTCAAGCGATTTAGCGTCCCCGTACGATGTCGTGCAGAAACGGAAAGGGTTGTCGATTTTCATTCTACTCCTAACAAGTTTTCCCGCTTGCCTCATCACTTACTATCAGGTGTGAATGCAGTGGTATGTGCAGTGGATGTCAGGTTATGTGGGATTCTAACCTACTAAAACCTCCTCGGCCTTCTCTGTACAATGAGGGATATTCCGGGATCTATACGAACTAACGAATACCATTGCCTCCCTTGTACACTGCCCGTAAAGGCTTAACTCGGGGAGAGTTAGAAATACTTCCCTACACAGTAACATGGCATTAGCTACACCTAGATACAGGTATACTTAGTTACATTATTAGGTAGGTAGTTAAACAGTAAATGTCAGGTGCATTCCGAGCTCGATAACTGGAGATAAAACGCTTTACTTTCTCCCCGTCAGCTAACGATGTGTACTTGCGGCGTACTCGCTATCACAGCATTTATAGCTTTGCTATATCTACTTAAGTACGTACGCATCTTAGAACTCGTTGGTCTAATAGTTTAATAAAAGGACACAGAATCTTCATTAGCTTTGTTTTATTTATTATAAGTTAGTACAATCATTTTTTTCGCTTCATCTAACTTCAATTATCATTATCAGCCTATTAACAGCCCACTACAGGGCTTGCTTATTGTTTTATAGAGCGTACACCCACCACGCTGCTCCAATGCAGGTTAGCAGGCTTAGGGTGATAATGTTTTATTTATTAACGATCACTATCAGATGTTGATAATAGTGACTTGGACCGAATATAACACCACTAACTTCCCGACTCCAAGCTGCGGCTTAACGTGCTCTCCAACACACTCTCAGGAGTGTAACACCACTAACTTTCCGACTGCATGCTTAAAATTTACTGAAAATTTCTTAAAAGAAATAAAGCCTCAGAGTAACTCCTCACCACCAAGAATTCGAACCCAGGATCTCGTGGTCGTAGCCACATAGGCTAACCACTAAACCAACGACTAAGACTACATTAACCTGAGCTTATGTACATGTATTATCAGGTCTAAAATTTTGACAGCTTTTTAAGCTTATACCAAGCTTTTTTTTTAAATTCAAGTCTATTGGTTTGAAGCGTTTCTTCTAGCGGTTCGGAAGGTAGTCTACCTACCTACTAGTGTAGTAATAGTGTAGATAGTAGATAAGTGCACTTTCTCCGTAATGATGGATGGACTTACACTCGATTACCTATCTACTGATAAACATTACGTGTGCCGGGTGATGTGCTGCCATCAACGTAATGCTACGTATGGCTCTTGCTAGACTCGAGTCTGACCGGAAAAGGATTGATACATTTCATATGTGATGCTGATGACCTATGTTGAATATATCTTGGTCCGAAAATAAGACAAAAAGATAACGAATACAAATTTACTATCACTCACAATCAGGTGGGATCAGGGTTTTTAATTACTTGTAATTAAAATAGCAAAAATGTAATTTGTAATTGGTATTTTAAATACCTATCGCTGAGGTATTTTGTAGTTGTATTTGAAATACTTATGGCTTAAAAATATAAATGCATCAAAAAATATAGAGGTCGTTCGGCGAAAAAGCGCTCGATAGCTTTTATAAGTAAAATAGTGCAACCGCTAATAATATTTCAATTTTAAAATTGGCAACATTGCATCTGTAGTGTGTACTTTTCGTTAATAAACGTCAATTTGACAAAAAATAAGTAATATGCGTTAAGTTGGGTTGTTTTAACGAAATGGTACAAACAACCGACTGTATTTTGTATTTTAAATACTAATTGTTATTATACCTACTGTGTTTTGTAGTTCAAATACACGATGTAGAGATATTTTGTATTTAGTACTTTAAACGAGATACCTAATAGATATTTTATAATTTATATATAGTACTTTAATAAAGCACGTGTTTTGCCCAGCCTTGTAAGTGAGGTACATGTGCATGTACGTGGGTCCGTTAATTCTATTAGAAAAGTTTTTAGAAGTAATAAATAAGGAGAAGGTACATAATTATGTATTTAATAAATATCTACTGCAGATTCTTTATGCGTTCTTATTAAATGTATTCGTTCGGCATCAGACTTACATAACACCGCCAATAAATGAATATCCGGATCACAAGTCATGGGAGGTAGCGATTTAGAGCTTACTTTTAATCAAATCAAAGAATTATAAGTGAATGTGTTACAAAATTTTGAATGTGTTATCTTTTCTATGGTCGGCCAATCTAATATAATAAACGGAAAGAGCAAGTTTTTTGCGCTCTCTTTCTAGTTTACTACAAAACTAATATTATTATTATTGGAAAGCAGATAAAAAATATATTTGTATCTCAATTCGATTTTAGCGACAATCTACAGTAATATTTAACTGCCTTGCTGATTTTCCTTTCGGAACTGTAAGGGTTTTTGTTGTTATAAATGAGAAGGGACATAGGTAAAAAATGTATAGAAGTCTGCCCCAGAGATGCCCAGAGATGATATGTATGTCATTAAATAGTACAGATCTTCTATTTAAATATAAATAAAGTTACTTGTAGCTAAGCAGTGGCTGATAAAAGTTACGAAGGTTTATAAAAGTTGACTTTTCATACTACGACGACGGTCGCGTGATTCAAAACACAAAAAATCAATTGAAATTCTTATATTTTTGATATATTTTTAAGTGATTATGATTATGCTATGAAACATGGGTAGTTGTTTAAAATTTATTGTGTATTTAAATAAAATAGTTAAATATGAGCATACGTTAGGACAGCCTGGGGAAAATTATGGCAATGTCCTTTATTCTATATTTCAAACACATACACCTCACACATATCTCTTATATATCAATTTAAAGCCTGCCACGCTCGCTCTTGTGCCGAGTCCCCGCGTCGAGTGTGCCATTGTTCCGCTGACCACGTTTCGACCTTTTTGTTTTACTTCACTCTTTATTTTAGCGTTAGTGTAATGTGCTGTTACGTAGCCGACTGGTGCATTAGATAGATAGCGAGAGATCAGTTTACTCTATTCTATTATTATCATTCTCATTAGATTATTTAGACGGCCTCTCACTGGGCCTTTCTCCTTAGAGGAGAGGAGACATTGAACTTTCGGCTTTTCACGTCCAATCACCACCAGATTTTAAGGACAATGACCGGGATTGACTGCTCAACGTGCTCTTTTAGCACCAATTGGGCACCAATTGAGTAAATATGCCTCTAGTTGGGAGGCCTCTAGATTGCAGCATCACTTACTATCAGGTGTGATTGCAGTTAAGGGATAACTACTTGTAATGAAAAAAAAATTACAATCTCCAAGATGCTACTGTGAATTATTTTGAATAAATGAATGAATTTCTTCTGTTACATCCTACCCCTATATATTCGTTATATTTCGCTTTTTGTCTTTGAAGTCGGTTCCAATTTTTTTAAAAGAAGTTAATTTTGCCATTTTTATTGTGACCTAGAATATCTTCAGTACCAAAATCACACGAAGTTCCTCTCCGACCTTCCGATTTCATCATCATTTGTTGATAAAATTCATTAAGACTATTGTAGTGATCATAAGCACCACTCACCAAGTCACAGAAAAGCATAAATACGAGGAGGTAAGTATAGCCAATTTTGCTAACGTGGATGACATAGGTTTTTCTGTGGGTTTAATAAGAACCAAACAACTGCACCAATTTTTTAAAATTGTTATGGGACCAATCTAAAAGCATAGGTACTCGTACCTACCCTTTCAAATAAAAAAAAACTATTTTCAATATTTGTGTAGAAATGACTGAGTTGATAAACTTCTTCTTTTTTTAAAAGTCGTTTGTAAATGGACAGTCTTTCTCACTGGGTGACCAAAAACGACGTTTGTACCTACTATCGTTTTGAGCTAGCAGAGAGGTGCAAAATAAACTAAATTCCATCCATCGTTCCACCAAATTAGCGTCATTTGACTTGGACGTTAACTCGCCAACCAATCTATGTCGTGAAATGGTCCCGAATTAATTAACTCAAGTCAAACAAAAAAATGAAGACCGATAGCACTTCCGGCGCCCGCTGGCGGCGTTAATTAGCAACTCAATTGAATCGAATTAGCAATTAGCATAACATGATAAACAAACGCGACCGTTGCAATCAATTACACAGCTGATTTGAATATTACCACTTTGTTGGTTCGTCACAGCGGTCACCTACGGTTCACACGTTTGCCTGTTAGTTACTCATCCGATGCCGCAGTAATAAAGATACTTTGAATAGGTAATAGCTATAAATGGTTTAATTTCAGAATTTATGCGAAAAAAAAGTAGGCCATAATTTTGCCAACAATATTTAGAAAGGGGGAGCGAAGTGCCCGTTTTTGCGACCGAAATTGGTGAATTATTTGCTGCGGTGTTAACTGGCTTATAATCATTATCATCTGTCAATGGACATCATCCTGCAAGAACTTCCGAAAACCATGGTCTTAAGCCAAAAGTACACAAAGGCTTCCTGTAACCCGCTAGCTGTTACTGGTCCACCGAGGGGGTCGACCAAAACTGCACTTTCTGGTACGTGGTCGCCATCCATAGCACATGATAAACGAACGCGACCGTTGCAATCAATTCCACAGCTGATTTGAATATTACCACTTTGTTGGTTTGTCACAGCGGTCACCTTCTGTTCACAAGTTTGCTTTTTATATTGCAGTGGTCTAATTTTATAATTAAATAGTTAATAATTTAATGATTTAGTTATTTTCGCAAAACCCGAGGAACTCGATTTACAAAGTCACCCAAATCTGACATTGGACAATCCTCAGGAGATGTTCACTCTACAAAGTGCCCAAAGTTATCTCTACTGCTATTTATTTTTATTTACATTTTTTGAATTTTTAATATAACGTGGCTGGCTTTACGTGCTTTCCATGGCTCTCATGGGTGTAACACCACCAACTTGCCGACTACAGCTTAAAAATCTCATAGATGAATGAAAAACTCAAAATCATTCTGTGACCTGACCCAGGATTCGAACCCAGAACCTCGTGATCGAAGCCAGATAGGTTAACCACTAGGTCAACGAGGCAGTCTACGTTACAGTTAAGAGATCAATAAAAATCAAAGTTAAATTGACTGTTTATAACTTTCGAATGCCATTACACTATAGATAAGTAGGTTGTGTCTAAAAACCTTGAAAGTTGAGGTAAGGTTGTCTGATTGACATCCGGAAGTATTGGATCACACCTGCAAGGACGAGGCGCTGCTGGACTAATGCGATGCTTAATTAGGAACTGGTGCTCATAGGTTTCAAAGAACTTTTTTTTCCTAATCTACCTTCCTTTTAAATTTTCTAAATGTATTTTTTATACTTTTTTTTATGATAAGTTTTCACGTTATCTCGAAAATACATAAAATAGTGAGGTTCGCCTTATTATTAAAAACTTCATGAAAAATTCAAACAAATAGGCATACTCACAGTCGCTTCGAAATATATCTATAATCATGTTGTCTTTGGTAAAAAAAATATAAACGGAAAATTGATACTAACAGATGAATCGCTAGACAGAGTCATAAATTAGTTTCCCCGGTACTGCGCTTGAGCACAGTGCAAAAATCATTTGTGGGACTGAGTATACGATTTTATAATCTCATCCCAAAGGAACTACTGGACTTGCCTTTAGAAAAAATTAAAAAATGTGTTAAAAGCCATTTACTAAGTAAAGCTTACTATAAAATTAATGAATTTATTAACGACAAAGATGCTTGGAAGCAATCAGCTGTTCTTGCTACACACAAAACGAGATAACCAAAATTGTAATTTTTAGAATACAAAAAAAAAATTAACAAAAAATAGAACCGACTCAAAACGCACTAAAAAGTAAAAAATAACTGTTGTTATTTAGTTGCTTTAATTTACTTAAGGAACATTTATTTAACGTAGTAAAGCAGTTTGTGGGTTCTTTTAGATATGCTTAAGTAAATTAAAGCAACTAGATGACACAGTTATTTTTAATCAACGAAAACAAAACGGAGGAGGTTCTCAATTCGACACGTATATTTTTTTTAAGTATGACCACGCATAACTCTTTTCGGTTCTTCTCCGCAGGATCTGCCTTCCGAGCCGGTGGTAGAATCACTACGTACTGACAGACTTGTCGTTTCAAAAGTGCTTGTATAACAGCCTACTTGAAATAAATGATTTTGAATTTGAATTAGGTAAATTTCTAATTCTGAGATTTATGGCTGAAGAATCAAGAAAAGGTTAATATCACAAAACAAGAAAGACCTGGGGCTTAAATTCAGACCCTTTAGATCTTTATATGTATGAATCAATTTTGATATTGGACCAACGAGGCAAGTATTTTATAGTTTGACTGTCTGGACCGTCAAATAAAATTGATATCTCCCATCAAAGCCTCCATGGTAGATCGGGGAAGTAATTCCCTAATAATTATTGCCACTGCCATACAGCAGTCTTGGTTGCCTGTTTTACAAAGACATGAGCCTAAGTTCCCAGTCACCGCTGTCAGGCGGTGAGATGGAACGTTGTGGGGTTTTAATCAGTACGAGTCCGATCTAAACACCGTGCTTCCTCGTGACGTAGTTGTATCCAAAAGTATTTTCCCCACGACAACATATAAAAAAAATAAGTAGTGCCTTAAAACCTACCTACACTTTTTTTGGCTGTTTTCCACCCTATCAACAAAGAAGTGCCGCCAAGCGATTATTTAACTTTCCGGTACGATGTCGTGTAGAAACCGAAAGTGATGTGGATTTCACCCTACTCCTAACAATATTGCTTTATCACTTAGGTGTGATTGTAGTCAGGGCTAACTTGTAATGAAATTAAATGAAACCTCAGGCTGATAATGACCAGGCAGCACTTTGAAGGACGTGGTGCTCTCTTTATAGATGATGGTGTTGTATCAGGTAGATATGCAACGCAGCAACGTATCTCGCATAACCAACTAACTCTAATTTATATTTAGGTAGTGTCAGTAAGGTGTGGACGTACACTAAACACAAAAGCCGTTTTCGCCAGGAACCTTGTACAGAGCCACGTGATCAGCAGCTGCTCGCGCCAGCTTAGATGAATATATTAATTTCGTTGAGCAAACTGTCGATTAGTGTGTACGCGATACGCGATGGTGGCCCGCGATAGCTGTTTGTTTAAATTTAATTAATTAACTAATTAAAACGTACCTTTTAGTTCGTTGTTGCTTGTTATAATGGGAGGTGTGAGGAAGCGACGGTTTTCGTGTTTGCTGTTACGGTGTTTTTCCTTAACGGCTGGTGGATGTATTTCATTGAGTAAGTGCATTTTTAACACGATTAATGCTATACTTTTTCCTCTTGTAGGGGAGCCCAAGAGAAGATTTTGGAAGTTCGGCCTCGGTGGCGCAGTGGTATGCGCATTAGATTTATAAGACGGAGGTCCTGGGTTCGATTCCCGACACGGTTGATTAAGATTTTCTAAACTGGTTTGGCTGGTGGGAGGCATCGGCCGTGGCTAGTTAACACGACATCGTACCGATCTACGATGTCGTGTAGGAACTGAAAGCGTTTGGATTTCATTCTACTTACCATTAGGTGTGATATCAGTCAAAAGTTAACTAGTACCTAAGCACAATGCTAATGAACGATGAAATGTTAACAATGTAGATAGCCTTACATACATTGTTGACTTACCCAACTGTGTAAGTATGATCTCTTTTTTCTTTATTTTTATTGGATAGTGTTAATCACTGTTTAGGATATTATAATTTTTGAAAAAAAAAACGTGATACCAAAAATTGCGGAGGCGACAGAATTCGAACCCTTTGGCTATCGCGGACAGAGCGTTACCACTGAACCACGGATCCTGTACCTACCGCCATTTCCGAAATTATTATGCAGGATTATTATGATGATCAATATTTTACGTTATATACCCACTCAAGGCAAAGCACGTTCAAGTAGAACCCTAATTTACCTCTTGAAATTCCCGACTAGGTATTTATAAAGATAGGTAATTGTCCTATGGGTGAGAAGAAGAGAATGGAAGAAGGAAAAATGGGTAAGAAGTAAATCATATTACTTACTATTATAAAGTCGAATATTTGTGGGGTTTGTTATGTTTGTGGGGTACTGGGGTGATTTGAGTAAAATTTGGTATAAAGCTAGCTGACACCCTGGAATAACTCATAGGCTAAATTTTATCCCGAATTCTTCACGGGAATGAGAACTAAATGAAACGGGCGTCCTCTAGTGACATTGTTGATAATGTAAAGATTTTTAAATCCGCCACACCTTTATAGAGTAAGCAAAGTACGATACGATAGTTTATCTACGATCGATATTATGTATAATAAAACAATAAGCATGAATTATTCTGTCTGGCACTAAAACACAATTGTGCATTACGGCCACATACTTTGCTGTCGTTGTTCCTTAGGGACAGCCGAAAGTCATGGCTCTATCCTGTCGCCATATCTACTACGAGTATGTAACTACATATACTAAAACCAGACTCGATTGAGAATGCTTGTCAACAAACATATTTAAAACTAGCAGTCGCCCGCGACTTCGTCCGCGTGAAAACCTCTTAGGTAATCTTTAAATTTTAAAGACAAACTTTCATATAAACTGTGCTCTTTGACCCCTATTCAGTACCTATAACATAACACGGAGGAGGTCAACTTAATTTGGGCGATATAGCGGCATTGTCATGTTTGATAGACATTTTGTAATATCTCCGAAACTATATAACTAATTAACGTACTGTAAAAGGCAAATCTTATCTCTATAATATCCTTGTGATTATTAAATAATTTATTTTGATAAGGATTTAAGTTTAGTTGTATAAATAATGACGTAAACGTAATGATTTTTTAAAACACAAAAAGTTATATATCTGCCAAAATATAAAAGATAGATATATGCTATTGCGGACTTATTTGTAGAACTTTTTAAGATGCATAAAATTTTGATACAATGTTTTCAATTATATCCAATATCTAAGGCAGTGTACGCCCATAAAGCTAAATTTAATAAGTTTCACGGTTCGACTCGCGCGACAAAAATTGTGATAACTCGGGTAGTATATACAATACAAATATAAAATATAGCCTATAACACTCACCGATAACGTAGCATTCTACTGGTGGAAGAATTTTTAAAATCGGATCAGTAGTTCCGAAGATTAGCCCCGACAGAGTTTTATTTACAAACTTACAAACTTTACCTCTTTGTAATATTAGTATAGATGAAGGTAGAAAATGCAACACGTTTAATGCCTAATTAATTTAAAATTATGTTTTGTTATTTTAAAAAGTCTTATTTTAAAATATATTAATTAGTTTTAAGCTTACTAATCTAATTTATTGTCATGAAATCGTCATTAACTAATAATTAAAAAAAATAGATGTAAAATGACTAGTGATTTCTACCTTCATTTTTAATTTGTTTGTTGACATGCATTCGAGTTTGGCTTCATTATAGCTACTAAATTATTATTTTATAGTGGGTATATTTACTAATTGATTTTAAAGTCTTGTCTTTGTGGTATTTTTTATTTTTTTTTATCAACTACAACGTTGCCCTTGACTGCTATCACACCTGATGTTAAGTGATGATGCAGTCTAAGATGGAAGCGGGTTAACTTGTTCGGAGTGGGACGAAAATTCACACCCCTTTCGGTTTCTCGTACACATCGTACCGGAACGCTAAATCGCTTGGCGATACGTCTTTGCCGGTAGAGTGGTAACTAGCCACGGTGAAAGCCTGCAACCAGTCAGAAAAAGACAAATTAAGAAAAATCTCAATCTGGACCTCCGTCTTATAAATCCACCGCGAATACCACTGCGCCACGGAGGTTGTCAATTATTATATTAAGTATTGTAGGTGGTACTCAAGTGACTTGCAGTAAAAACTATTTTGTCAAAAATATTGCATTCTCGCCTCATTTCCATAGAAAGAAAGAAAGAAAGAAAGAAACATCTTTAATAAAGCAATTATGCCACACATCACAATTTGTTTATTTGTCGCCAGGACAATACCCTGCGATGTGTGGCACAACCCAGAAAAAGGACCCAGCTCAGCATATAGCTGCATGCTCTTAAAAAAAATTGCAACACTGAATTTCAGCCTTGCATCATCTCTCTCGCTTCTTCCAATTTCATTAAACCTTTCATAAAAGTACGTCGGTTTAGGATACTTTAACCTGACCTTTACTTCTGTTCTATTAATACCAAATTTCAACTTATTAAATATCTCCTTAAGATCTAATATTAGCCCAGGGCCCTAACGACTAATTATCATATCTTTTACACCACACCGTTTTCTTATGTACAAATATGTACATTGTAGGTAGAGAAAACGGAAGCTGGAAGAATATTCCATATATTTGCAGCTCGCATAAGTATAGAGAAACACTTAGAACGCGTCCAAAGAATTTTGACTTAAAAGCATGACAGACTACTGCGATTCATGGCAATCCTATGGTACATCTACCATACAGACGATGAAAGAATAGGGAGTACAAACAGTTAGGTTCTGAATAAATTTCCCAAAACATAATTATCGACATAGACAGGCAAACTTTTATAGTTTAGTGCCTGCCAAAGATTCGACTAAATTACTAGGATTAAAAATGAATTAAGTAGGTAGGTACCAAATGGTTGGCTCTTTGTGCTTTAATGTTAGATTATTAGTCATAGATCAAAGATAGGTTAAATAAATTATGAAATAAAGTTGCAATTAGTACTTAAAAATTACTTAAAAAGTAAGCGTTATTTTAATTAATTAAAAAACCGCAACCTGTATTCTTAATTAATTGCGATTGCGCCTCAAATCCTGCTTCCAATAAATAATTAGATTCACCTAATAACATATGAGCTGGGAACTTATTAACGACGAAACTTTATTCACCTACCTATGCGTAATTATTAACATTATAACACCTCCCAACTAGCAGTAACTTCAAACTTGCGTTAATTATGATGTGAGAGGTAAATGTTAATTAGTTAATTAATTAAATTTAAACAAACAGGGCACCTATCAGCGGTAGCCATCGCACGGAGGTATCTACTGATCGATAGTTTGTCAAACAAAAGTAATTAACTTAGCGACGATTAGTTTATCTATGGTTCACATCTAGATGACCTCTTAGTGGACAATGTAGTACCTTTTAGTGACAAATGCAGAGTTCGGAAAAGTTACTTTTGCAAGGAAATCCTGAGATAAGTCTTTAAAACTTTTTTTTTATTTATTAGCAGTTAGTTCTTGACTGCAATCATGCCTGATGGTAAGTGATGATGCAATCTGAGATGGAAGCCGGGTAATTTGTTAGGAGTATCTAAGATGAACTCTACATCCCTTTCGGTTTCTACACGACATCGTACTGGAATGCTAAATCGCTTGGCGGCATATCTGTGTTGGTAGTAACTAGCCACGGCTGAAGCGACCCACCAGAGACGAATATCTTAGCATTCCATGGATTCACCGTGCGGGTGCCGGGTCCATCGCGTGGCTGAGAGAAAAACTCCGAACAGAGCCCGAGACTTGTGACTCGGGTGTAGGTTTAAGGGTACCCTTTGTGACGCGCGTCAACACTCACCTCCTCTGTTCAAGTTATTCTCCCCCCTACTAGTGCAGCTTTGGACACTCGTTCCAATATGGAGCTTACTGCGCTTCTAGTAAGGCCAAGGTCTTTTAGCAGGTTGTAGAGAGACTTCGCTGGTATACCCCTCGCACCCACTTCTACCGCGTATAAACTAACCACATAGCCATTTTTGGTTAGTTCATTAGTAAGGTCATAGTATTTATTCACTTTGAATACATGGTCTTTAGGGATGTTTGTTTCCCACGGCACTGTAAGCTCGACAAGTACTATACGTTTAATTTGTTTGGAAAAAAGAAATATGTCCGGTCTAGATGTCGTAATAGCTAAGTCTTCCGGGATTTTATAGTGCTTTTCATACGTGTCCATTAATATAGTCCAATCAGGAGCAGAGCCCAGAATTGAATAAGGCTTGCTGGTGGAATTTGTACTTGAGCCTGCTTTAACGAAGTTAGTTTGTCTTTTGAGCCCTAGCTACTGAAAGGCTTATAGCTTCACGTATGATTTCTAGTACTCTGTCGTGGCGGCGTGAGTAGAGACCCCTGTCCAGGAGCACCTTGCATCTTACCAATAAGTGCCTTGCAGTGCCCACTGCCTCACCACAGGTATAGCAAGATTTTTCCGAGGCTTTTCCCCATCTTACTAGGTAACTCTGATCTGGGAGAGTCAGTTGAAAGGCATTAAGATAAAATTTCAATAAGGCAGGAGACCAATCATACAGCAAGGCGCGCCACTTCAGAGCCAGAGGGATGCAGAACTCGCCTAAGTTTAACCACTCGTTTTGCATTTCTAGGTTCATGGCATGCACTTTGTAGTTGTCGTCCTCATCTTGTTTAAGAAAAGATTTTATTATGTCTTGGTCTTCCTTTTTACGTCTTGCACCCAACCCGGTTCTATTTACCTGAGCCCCTGCCATAAATTGTTTGTAAAATTGAAGCCTAGAGTCAAGTTTTCCGGCACCTTCTAGTTCTAGTCAGGAACTGTTTAGTGCTTAGCGTTTGTGGCTTCGATCACGAGGTTTGACGACCTCCGTGGAGCAGTGGTATGCGCGGTGGATTTATAAGACGGAAATCCTGGGTTCATCTTCATCTTAGTTGCATGATCACTTAACATCAGGTGTGATAGCAGTCAAGGGCTAACTTGTAGTCGATAAAAAAAAGGTACTGGGTTCGAATTCTGGGACGGGGCATGGAATAACTTTTCATTCTTCTATGAAATTTCCAGTACATTCCAAACTCCGAGTTGGTAGGTTGGTGGTGGTACATTGACAACTTCTCAACACCGGGTTGCAAGTTTTGTGCAGATCTTGGAATAATTCCGTAAATAATCTCAGTAGGTATTTAAGCCGTCTCAGAACTCGAACACAGGCCCTCGTGATCCAATGCTAACTACGATTTCAACGAGCCAGTCATTCACTCACTTCTATGAATGCCAGTGCACAAAAAGTTTACAACGTCAATATTCGCACATCGGACCACACAGCGGCACCCCCGTCGACTCAAGATGCGCCTGTCACAACAAGAGCAGCCGGTGATTTATTGCGCGCTAGGTACGGTGGGCGACGCCACCTCACTTTCGAGTATAATATTCTTTAATAAGTGCTTATAGTTTGGCCATTTTAATTCTACTAATCATACTGCTATTATAATGGCGAAAGTTAAACACAGTCGTCTCTACCTAGAGCATGTATTCTGGACACGCTTGTAACTCCGCGCAGCCGCGACAACTTAATTAAGTACTACATAAATAATAACAATTAAAAAATGAAACAGTTGATGATTCAAGATGAAACTCATCTTGAGAGATCTTTCCATAAAAATATACATTAAAACTTATTACAATTTTAAAGTTGTAAAAACTGCACAGACGAGTTTTAGACAAATATTGCTATAACAATCGTAGTAGGCGTTTTCATCTATATTAAAACAAATGAATAATTGACAACATTTTTACTTAGATAAGGACAGAGATAATATTCGCCCGCTTTCACATATTCTATTGATGCCTGGACCGCCAGATTGCTGTATCATCAGGTCATTTTAGCCAGGTCTGTAACACTTAATTGATGATCCTCAGCACTAGGACACGGGGTGAGCGAACGATTCTGCATGTAATCTAGATGTTGATGACAGGCATACTGATCTGGACCGACGTCTTAATGCAAAGTACTCTCCAAGGCACGGGACACACTATCAACTTACTCCGAGTTTTAAAATGCACTAAAAATTATCTAGCATTTTTTAGAAAAGGGTAGATCGATTCTGCCCGTGACGTTTTCTGCTTCGCACCTCGCGGCTATCTTCAGTCCCGTCGTGAGGCTTTTTTCCTCCACAGTTGTCCAGCCGTCCCTACAATGTCATCTGCCCATACTTCTAGGTCTTTCTCTGTTTCTATATCTAGGGGCCCCTTTCCATGACATCAGTCGAGAAAACCACCTGTAGTCACTCATTCAAGCGACGTGCTCCATTTCAGTATCTTACAATAGTGCATCTATTACCTACTGTTGTTTCTTTAGTACTTTTTTGATAAATTCGCTACAATAAACATTTTTGCTTTTTATTCATTTGATATTTTGATTCACTTCCAGAAAAGTATCCTACCTCCTGTGTAGTACCTCTTGGCCGCTTCAATGTAAAATTATCCTTATTTCTGACTCTTAGGTAGGTATTGCATACGTAATTATTTATTTATTCAAATTAGTTTTGAAATTCAAAGTTGCATTATTTTTTAAATTTATTAAGGTACCTAGGAACACTCAACCGTGTATATTTTTATATAACAGTAAATAGAGGTATTAGGTATCCTCATTTGAACATAATATGTAATAATTTTTAATAATTAATGAGCATTTTATTTCAAAAATTCAAGCCATTTATCAAGGTAAGTCCTAATTGCCTGTCCACCGGTATCCGCCTACCTAGTCTAGACGTTGGAATATATTATAAAAGTACCTAATACTACCTAATTACCTCGTATAAATACGTAAGTATATTATATACAATGTTTTGTTTACCTACTGGTTTTTAGGGTTTCGTAGCCAAATGGCAAAAAATGGAACCCTTATAGATTCGTCATGTTTATCTGTCCGTCCGTATATCACAATGTAAGAACTACACTTTTGAAACTTGGTAATTAGATGTATTCATTAAGATTTTTGCACAAAAATAAATTTTATTGCTTTATACTTAGAACTGAAACTCAAAATTTTTTTCATCAAACCCATATCATGTGGGGGGTATATATGGATAGGTTTTGTAAAGTATTATTGAGGTTTTTAATATCATTTTTTTCAAAATGATAAAATGTAACTGTGTGTAGGTATGTGTCCCCGTAACTTGCAACAACTTTAGTTTTATAAAGTCATAAATCGTAAATCACAATTTACCTTACATTCAATCAATTTAAATATAAAAATAAAAAAAGATTTCATTTCATAAACATAAACCTTATGCATAAATCATGAACAAAACATATGCTATTATAAAAACATCGATGAATGTTACAATGAAATACAAGAACTTTTATATTATGTTATTTGCTGCTACGGAACCCTCCATGGGCGAGTCAAACTCGCGCTTTGCTGGATTTTATAATCGTGAACGTCTCTACGTAAGACGCAGTCGAAATTGCAAACTTTGCAGCAGCGACGTTGCGTCTTTGTCACCTGCACCCTGCTCATCAGCCTGGTTCAGACTTTCTTAAGGGTGATGTAGGTTACTCAAGGTCTGCGCGCTGTGCTTGGGCATCGCTGGCACTAGCCTAGTTACGGCAGTGCCGGATAAACTTTGGTGAGTGAGCTCAGGATCTCCACAATTTTGTTCCTGCTTGTTGTCCCTTTCACAGAATAGGTAGCAAGACGCCGAGAACGACTGCATCTACACGTGGTGGACATCTAGGCGACCTCCACTAACTGTTTCTAATCTGAAAATCGAAATATGAAATGCCCTTTCGCCGTCTGTTTTTCCTGACCTACAACCGTCGAGGCAAGAGTGAGTAGGCATTTTCTAGAGAAACGCGCTCATCTTTGAGCTCATCACTGTTTTCTATAAAACAGGACTATAGTCAATCCTATATAAAAAGTTAATACCTATTAGAATTATTCCTAGTGCGAATCCTAGAGCTTTATTTGTCGACTGGGTCACGTTAAGTAAATGAAAGTAAGTGCCTGTAAAGTCATCGGTATACCTTTCATGACGAAACAGCAATGCACATGCTGGCAGCTGGTAAGTAAGTACTTATTTACCTATCTAAGCACGGTAGCAAGCAGCCAGGACTTTTTTCAGGCAAGCACGTTTCATCATAGGCTGCATACCATTAGATAGATAGATAGATAGATAAAATCTTTATTGCACACATATAGAGAATAACAAACAGAATAATATATAAAACAATGATTACATATGTACATTAGGTTGCAGTCAGGCGCTAAAATTTTTGAATTGAAATTTTAGCTACTTTAGTACCTATAATTTTGTTTCAGCTACAATAAACTCCTTTTGTCATAGTAGAAAACCGCGTTTTTGAATCGACTTATTGTATTTTCGTCGCATAGATAGATAAGAACCTATGTATACCTAGCTAAGGCCCAGCTAAATCTCGTAAGTTTTCAAACGAAAAATAACTGCAAGTTCGTAATTGACCATTGTATAGTCAACATCTCCAGAGGATGTTTGGGTTTCGGAGTAAATCATACGTACCTCTAGAGTTTTTTATCGGATCTGGGAGATTCGGGGGTAAATTTGACTGAATATGTATAACAAAAAAAATAAATGATTAAGATTATCATCGTATAAGTACTTACATATAGCTAAGAATCGTCTCAATCGCGTCAGCTTTCAAACAAAAAATGAAACGTACCGACAAAGACGTATTGCCAAGCGATATCGCGTTCCGGTAGATGTAGTGTAGAATCTGAAGGACTGTGGATATTATCCTACTCCTAATTAGCCCGCATCTATCTTAGATTGTATAATTACTTACTATCAAGTATGATTGCAGTCAAAGACTGTACACAGACAATCATTGTGTTAAAAGCTAGAATGCCACAGACAGACACAATGGACACATACTTTTAATACCATTTTCAACATGGGTTAAAAATACCAAAACATTGATGCCGTAGGTTGTAAGGCATGAACGTATTTAGCACGACCCCGGTGGTCCAGTGCACAAAAAAGCTCGAGTTTGTTTCGAGTGTCGAGTGCAGTTTGTGCCAGATAATACGGACAGTTGACATAACAAACTATTTTATTGCAACCACCCATGACGACAGCTTTTTGTATTTAAAAATTATTTAGGTAGTCGTGCTTACTGGCTCATCGTAGGTCCTTCGTTCAAGTCCTATGCTATGGTATAGGTTCCTACTGGGTAATTTCAACTTAGTTTTCTTTCTAACTATTGAGAAATTTGGTAGTGCAAGTGTCAATTGTGTACCTATTGAACTTGTTAAGACGTCGGCCCCGGTCATTATCTATCACCAACTTATGGTAAGCACTGAACTCCAAGGTTTGAAGTATTTATCGCCGAAAGGTTGCCTGTCTGTCGGTTTTTACAATATATATTTCGCAGAGTGTGCTCAATTACTGATCTCTTTCCCCATCTTCGTTCTATCATAGGACTACCAGCCATCGCAGACATCTACACCGCCACGTAGTCGATATTATCTCTTGGACGTATACTAAGCGGTTTGGTTCCTCATTCTTTGTACGCACTGCTAAAATTTTGAATGCTCTTCCAGCTTTCGTCTTCCCTACCGCATACAATAACTTTAAATCAAGAATAGAACAGGCATCTTCTATGTAAGCGCGTACCTCAGTAGGCTGCATCATCGCTTACCTTTAGGTGTAATTGTAGTCAAGGGCTAGCCTATACTTACCAACTTACTTAGTATAAAAAATCGTTAAAGAGTCGATAATGTTGATCTAGGCCTCCAATCGCATACCTAAGGAGAACAGCGTAATCGATCTTAGTTTCATATCCATTTTTCTAATAAGAAGGGCCTGGCCTTATGTTTAGGCTTCACCTACACACATAATAATGTTTTAAGATCTAAGTAAGTAGAGTCATTCGGGTCAAGTGTGCGCACTTTACTGTTTACAGGCTCACAGAGCAGAACCAAAGCAGAAATTGGAAAATAAAAAAAATGTTTCGAAAAGAATGTTTATTAGCCTACAAATTGAAACAGAAAATAAAACATCCTGTTCCATAGTTAACAAAAAAAAACAAAATTCTGATAGTAAGTCGGAATGCGGACACTTGACCCGTATTCCGGGTAAGTGTACGCAGCCCTGTGGGGTAAGTAGACGCAATAGGGTAAGTGAGCGCATTCGATAAATAATCAATATATAACAAAGAAATTGAAATGAAACTTAGATCATCAAACAAAAAAAGGTAAAGCCATCTTAACGAAATATTTAGTTTTCATTTAAACACAGTCAAAAGTATCTTAAAATCTAACATTAAGTCTTGCAATGGAGATCTAACTGTTATTAAATCTTCATGAATATTCTTATCTCTAGTACACAAATAAAACAATTAACACTACAGACAAAGTATTTTAACATTAAACCTGTTGATATGAATGACAATATCATGATATTGTTCAAAAATTTGAAGAATTTTAAATCAAATTAGAAGAATAATCACAAACAAATATACTATTATCACCTTCCTGAGAAACACACAATTCATGCCATAAATCCTTATTCTTTACGTATTGAATCCATTCTTCTGTTGGTCAACATATTTATCTTAACATAGGTAACGGGGAATAATATTGGGCTAGGTCTAACTTTAAAAGGTTTTTTCTTAGTTTAAGCGTGCGGGTAAGTGAGCGCATGCGCACACTTATCCGCGCACACTTTACCCAGAATGCCTAATATCAAACAAATGGCCGCCGACTTGCAAACACTCAACTTAACCTTAAATAATGATTTAAAAAAGACAGGAGAATATGCACTTCATAAACTAAAACGTCGCATACCGTCTTCACATAACAATTTTAGAAGTATTCGTGTTTTCCGACACGCTAAAAAGTTGAAATTAAATCAACAAAAATACTTTTTTGACAATTACTAACAGAGTGCACGTTGTAAGGCATTTGGGCATGTCGCAACTAATTCACCCAAAAAAAACTCCTCACCTCCAGTGCCCCTTCCTGGAGATAGAAGCAGTGCGCTCACTTACCCACTGCGCTCGGTTACCCTGAATGACTCTAGGTATTGTTTACCTACAAGCGAAAACGTCGAACTTTTGTTAAAGAGTAAGTAGATTCCTACATCTTTCCTCGGCAGTCATACCTTTCAGGACGAAGCAGCAATTCACAGGCAGGCAGTTGATACCTATCTAAGCCCGGAAGCAAGGAGCCAGGACTTTTTCAGGCAAGCACGTTCCATCATACGAAGAAGATACCTACATCTTTCAACGTTGGAAGCCCCGAGTTTTCTGTTTTTATCTATGTGGATTTTCCATGTCTCAAAAGATTCCACAATATTAAGCTTCTTTTGCTAGCGGGGTTTGCAACTTTTTAGGCAGTAAGTAATGGGTTACAGAGATCATATTACCTAGGTTATTGCCTCATGATAAACCTATCACCATCAACCTATCTATGAAACTTAAAAGTAATTTTGATTTGGAAAGCAACTTTGTTAAAAGGTACCTACTCCAATTTTTGTTGTTTTAATTATTATTGATGAATTGTTTTTGCTTTCCTATTTATTATTATCTACCTATTTATCTATTAGGTGCGTTACGTAAAGTAAAGATAGGTATTCGAAAGTAGATTGGATTGAAAATCTACAGTCGATGCGAAGTTTGTAAGTTTTTTTTGGAATTTTAAATTCTTGTAGTGTTATTTAGTTACATTGCCTTTTTTTAAGTAGGTACTAGTAGGTATTATTTATATTTATACCTACTATTTTTATCACTAAAATGAATTTATTTTTGGTAGGTACTTACTTATACCTAGATTTTTAACTGGGTTTTCCCACTTATGTTATGTTGGTATAGAATCATTAAAACAGATAAAATATTAAGTATATTTTAACTAAAAATGAAAATTAGATTTGCGCTTTAAACCGATAAATCATACATATTTAAATTTTTTGTACATCCGTTTTGTGTAATATCCCGCAGTTTCGTAAGAGAACTTGAAACGAAACGGCGTTATCGTTCAGGCTGTATTTTTTTGTAACAACGCACCTCCTCCATATTTCCCGCGGCCTTCCGTTTTCCCTCGTCACGTCACGCGGGGAGGCTCCCGCCAAAAGCCCGCCAATCAACATATCCGCCATGTTGTTAACGGGGCGGGATATCAACTCCTTGCTCACTTCATCCCGCTCTGTTAATACCGCCCGTCTCGCTCGCACTCAGCGTCCGCTCATTGGCAGGCGCGCAATTAAGCGCGGGAATTCGAATGCTATTTTTGAAGTAAATGTTTTTTCAGCGCTTGTGTAATGGTTACGCGGCCGCGTTATGAAGGCGATCAAACGCGATACCGGTCCTCATACTTTAATGTTTCAGCATAGACTTTTTCATTTCGCCGGGCTATAAGATGGCGGCGCGCGCGAGCGGCTAGCATATAACGTAAATTTATCAGAGATTTATGACGTCGAATTAACACGTTGCTGTGATGTTTGATGGATTTATGGGTGGTGGGTGATTAATCGGGGATGTCTGGAAATATCACAGGTGGGCGGGTGGCTACTGGGTTTTTTGCTGTTCGGTTGCGACGGGTTAGGTCTATTAACCTATTTGGCGTCGAGGAATTGATGGAGTGTACAGTTACGCGGGGATTAGGTTGATGGCGTGCCATTATTGCCATTATAACGCTGGTCGAGGCTAATGGTCGGCCGGTGGCAGAAAAACGGGAACATTTTGTCCGTAGATTAGTGTGTTTAGGTTTTTTAATCTTCTAAGTTGTTTTAATATTTGTTAACAGTGGCAATTTTTTACCATATTTCATAGAAGGTCCTAGTCAATATTTGGTTCGAATTGTTTTGAAAATACTAAATGATTTCACTAGTCTTAGTCGTCCTTTAGAGTACCTACATCTAAATAAATAAGAAAAGACGTGTGGCACTCGGAGACTGCCGCGGTAAAGCTATCTATTGCATAGCATTTTTTTTATCAACTTAAGCAATTATAATTATATATTTATTTTATTTATGCAGTATTTTTTTTACAAGCGTGATATTTCAAAAAGTCATTAATAGGTCAGGTATTTATCGATAGATAAAAAACTAAAAAGTATCGCCGCTGTGCCGGTCGGAGTGGGGGGTGTTAGGTTTTTTTTTGTCACGGAATTTCTGGATTCGGTCTCCACGCTCAAGGCCCGCGATAGAAGCTATGCAATAGCTTAAAAATAATATTACTATATATTAAAATATAACTACTTAATGATATACTTACAAGATCAATGTTTATAGGAAAAGAGAGGTCAGCATAGCAGTCTCTAAATTTTATTTCAAGTCAAGAGGACACCCGCGTAATTCATGTTCTCGTAAAAATTGGGAATAAAAAGTAGGCTATTATTCTGGTGTAAAAGCTTTATTATTGTAAAGTTTCACCAAAATCCATTCAGTAGTTTTTGCGTGAAAGAGCAAACAAACATACCTACACTAAAGCCAAATTCGATTGAGAATGTTTGTCAACAAACAAATTTAAAATGACGACTGAAAATGCAACACATTTTAAGTATGCCTAATAAATTGTAAATTATGTTTCTTTTTCATAAAATCTTATTTAAAAGATATTGAATTTATTAATAAGTTTTAAGCTTACTAATCTAATTTATTGTCATGAATTCGTCATTAACAAGTCAATTAAAAAAATTAGGTGCATAATGATTAATAATTTCTACCCTCATTTTTAATTTGTTTGTTGACAAGCACTCTCAATCGAGTTTGGCTTTAATATAGGTACATATATTCTCGCAAACTTTTGCGTTTATAACATTACTAGAGGACGCCCACGGTTTTACCCGCGCAGGTCACGTTCCAGTGGGAATTTCGGGATAAAATGTGGCCTGTGTGTTAATCCCATATGCAAGCTATATTCTTGTGAAGGTTTATCAAAATCCTTCCAGTAGCTTTTGCGTGAAAGAGTAACAAACATCCATCCATCCAACATACCTACAAACTTTCGCATTTACCTACAATATTAGCAGGTAGAGTCATTCGGGTCAAGTGCGCGCACTTTACTGTTTTCAGTCTCACAGAGCAGAACTAAAGAAGAAATTGAAAATTAAAAAAAATGTTTCGAAAAGAATGTTTATTAGCCTACAAATTGAAATAGAAAATAAAACATCCTGTTCCATAGTTAACAAAAAAAATCAAAATTTTTGTCAAAAGTCGGAATGCGGACACTTGACCCGTATTGCGGGTAAGTGTACGCAGCCCTGTGGGGTAAGTAGACGCAATCGGGTAAGTGAGCGCATTCGATAATTAATCAATATATAACAAATAAATTGAAATGAAACTTAGATCACCAAACAAAAAATATAAAGCCATCTTAACGTAATATTTAGTTTTCATTTAAAAACAGGCAAAAGTATCTTAAAATCTAACATTAAGTCTTGCAATGGAGATCTATCTGTTATTAAATCTTCATGAATATTCTTATCTCTAGTACACAAATAAAACAATCAACACTACAAACAAAGTATTTTAACATTAAACCTGTTGATATGAATGACAATATCATGTTCAAAAATTTGAAGAATTTTAAATCAAATTGGCAGAATAATCACAAACAAATATACTATTATCACCTTCCTGAGAAACACACAATTCATGCCATCAATCCTTATTATTTACGCATTGAATCCATTCTTCTGTTGGTCAACATATTTATCTTGACATAGGTAACGTGAATAATATTGGGCTAAGTCTAACTTTAAAAGGTTTTTTCATAGTTTAAGCGCGCGGGTAAGTGAGCGCATGCGCACACTTATCCGCGCACACTTTACCCAGAATGCCTAATATCAAACAAATGGCCGCCGACTTGCAAACACTCAACTTAATCTTAAATAATGATTTAAAAAAGACAGGAGAATATGCATTTCATAAACTAAAACGTCGCTTACCGTCTTCACATAACAATTTTAGAAGTATCCGTGTTTTCCAACACGCTAAAAAGTTGAAATTAAATCGACAAAAATACTTTTTTGACAATTACTAACAGAGTGCACGTAGTAAGGCGTTTGGGCATGTCGAAACTAATTCACCTTACCGGTGCCCCTGATTGACCAAAACAAACTCCTCACCTCCAGTGCCCCTTCCTGGAGATAGAAGCAGTGCGCTCACTTACCCACTGCGCTCGGTTACCCCGAATGACTCTACTTACCTAAGAGTAAAATTTATCTATTGGTGGGTAGAGTAGACAATTAACAACCTATAAAGACTACACGGAAGCAGTAAATTAAATTTAAAGTCTTTCAATCCGTAAATTAGGACTCTTTCCATTAAGCATTTTAATATATAAATGTAGGTATTCATGTCAAGGTACGAAGTGTAGATCATTAAGACAGTTTAAATATATTCGGGACAAATGAATCTTGGTAAAGGCCTAAATCTTTCAGCGCCGCCATTACCGCTTCAGACAGCGTTCGGAAAACATTTAAATTTGGAACACGTGATTTGTTTATCCAAATGGTTTTTTTATTGCATTCCAAATTCGAAATAAAATAAAGATTTATTCATCACTTACCATTAGGTGTGATTGCACTCAAGTGTTTTATTTTAATGAATAAAATAAAAAATAAAAAAGTTTACGAACTTTATTAGTTAGTTCTTTTTTAAATAAGTATACCTTTTCAAATCGACTTCTAATAAACTCAGAAAATTACCTAGGTAATATATCACTTATCGATCGGTTGAAAATATTACAAATACTTACTTTTATTTGATTTGATTTTTGATACAAGATTTACACAGTCAATTTAAACGCCATCAATAAATCCATAATCAAAACATGATGACTAGAAACTAGAGGTTTCATTAAAGATTATTGTGAAGTTTCATCAAAATTAATTTAGTAGTTTTTATGTGAGGGAGTCAAACAACTATCCATCGATACATACAAACTTTCGTCTTTATAATATTTGTTAGGATATAGGTACCTAGATTTCAAAACATTTAGACGAAGTACCTACTTATGTAGGCAGGTAGATAACATAAAATAAATGCACGGAAAACTACCTATAGTTTCGCGGTAAAATAATAATACATTTATGTTACTAACTTAATTTCTTCATTGCGTTCTCTTTCGGAAAGGGGAAATCCCCGTGTTTCATTGCACCTATATAATAACTTTGTTAATGTGCAATCTAATAGTTTTCTTATTCTTTAGTTTAAATAAATAAATAAATTCGTTATTGATCTAATAAACATATCTTACAATTTAGATTAAATATGCATAATAGGTATAACTTATACCTACCTATTGTTTTGATAAATTTGGAGGATAAACAAATTTCAAATATCTCTAGGCTATGCATAAACCTGTGTTCCAGGCGACAGTGCTCTCCTTATATATACCTATGGCTCGTTTAAACAAAGCAAAGTTACAATTCAAAGGTGCGGCAGATAGTCTTAATTGTAGTTATATATATAAAAGTATTAGCTCTTCTGGATAGGGGCCGATACTAAAGCCAATCTCGATAGAGAATGTTTATTAAAAAACAAACTAAAAATGGAGGTAGAAATCATTTTACACCGAATTTTTTTTAATTAATTGTTAATGACGAATTCATGACAGTAAATTAGATTAGTAAGTTTAATATATTCAATATCTTTTAAATAAGATTTTATGAAAAACAAAACATAATTTCTTTATTAGGTATAAATCGTATTGCATTTTCTACCTTCATTTTAAATTTGTTTGTTGATAATAATTATTATGCTTTCCATATTGATTTTGGCTTTAGCATAGGTAATTTGGCTTATTTCTGCTGCCAAAGAGCATAGGTTGTCCTTAGGATGCGGACGGCCAGGATGTGGAATACCCTTCCCTATTACCTAGTTCTTATAACCTAGGTATCTTTAAAAAAAAAGTGAGTATTAAGGCATCTTCTAAGTACGCGTTTTGAGAATCTGTGCTTCGCTTTCTAGTGGATGCCCATTAATTTATAGGCACTTGAGGGTTAACACCGATGCCTCTTTACGTGTGGAATCATACCTGATGGCAAGTGATGATGCAATTTAAAAAGGAGGTGTAAATTTTTTCCATTTCTTATTTGGAGTAGGATGAAATCCACACCTCTTTCAGATTCTGCATGACATCGTACCGGAACAAAAATTGTCTGGTGATACATCTTCGCCGGTGGTAATTAGCCCTGACCGAAGACCTAGAATTGAGAACGCCCAGAAGGAAATCAAATCTAAGACTTTCGTCTTATAAATCCATCGCGCATTGCAATACGCCACGAAGGCCGATATATATTATAATGTACTGCTATAGAAGATGGGTTTTTACTGACGGCCATTAATACGTATTAAAACAACCTACACGATCCGTCAAGTACCAACCAACCCTTATGCTTAGAGCTTATAGAGTTTACAACAATTTCTTTAAAAATATAAACATTCTTTTTGATTGATTGATGAGTCAGTTTGGTAAAAAAACCTTCGCAATAAAACATGTTTTCTGAAAATCGTAACAAAATAGATTTAACGAAACGCGGTGAAACAAACAGCCAATCACATTAAGAACCGCCTTATTTAAAGTTGTGACTTTAAACTAACTCAAAAGTTGTGACTCAAAAGCTTCAAATTGACATGCTCAGCGCATTCTTGTTTTTTGATGCTCTGTTAGGTTATAGTCTATGGTTGCTACTGAATAAAAATAGTAAAAATTATGTAAAGAAAGGTACCCTTTAAGCGCCCTAGATAAAAAATAAAGTGGCTCCTATTAGTACAGCGAGGCGTGTTGGTTGTTTGATCCCAGTATCTAGTGTCAATAAAAATGACATGCTGTAGCGCTGCGGTGGAATTGACATGTGTTTGACAGCTACCGATAGCCGCCGGGGTCGGCCTATAGTAGCGTTATACAGGGTGTAGAGACACTGATCTGACAAAATTTGATTTTTACCAAATTTGATATATTTCATTGGCTTATATTATATTACACAACTTGTTAGGGAAGGACCCTCTCACGCCGTCAACTAGGAGTTAAGGAGAGAGAATACATTCCAAGAAAAGAAATAAACTTTCTATGCAGAATCCAGAGAGAGATATGTGGACAAGAATTTGCGTAAATCTTCAAGGTGTCATCTCTTTTTGTTTGTTTTAGTATAGATTTTTTTTTATTTAAAATAATTATTTTATACACTGAATTGTGAACTGATTTAGTTAAAAACCATTTGAAGTTGATTGAAAAATTCATACATAAGATTATCCAGAGCGAATCACAAAATTCTGTAGGCACAGTTTATACTCGTTTCGTTAAATATAATAATTTTCTAAACTTATCTAATTTAAAGGGGAAAACCATGGCTTATCTTCTTGAAGACAAGATTGTTTTTTCTTCTCCGTCTTTTGAAGTGTCTTTTAAAACGAAGGTCGGTGATCATCCTGGCAACTTGAATTTTGAACACAATTTTAATTGCGAACAAACTTAATTTAACTCTTTAAAATAATTTAATTTGTTCAATTATTCTATCTACATTTAGAATATTGTTGAACCAACATCTTTTGACAATGCTGTAGCGAAATGTAAGAAATGGGCCTTTTGCAGAATGTCAGAAACGTTAGTTTTTTACCAAGCAAAATAAATCAATTATTCATTGTAGATATTTAATATAAAAATAATTAAAAACATAAGCCAGTAAGCGCAAATAACAATCATTTATATTTGACGTAAAATACGTTTGCGTGGTTCTAATGGTTAATTAAAAAATTCCGTGACTGCATTAAGTGTTATTAAAAAACTTCGCACATTTTCTTCTTATAGCTTGTAACGTGCATTTTGAACGGCTTTTATTATTTGATATTCCCCGGCTTGTGGCGAGTATTATTTACTGGCCTTACTTATTAACTCGTGTCTCGTTTATGTGTTGTGAAATTATCATTAAGACTTCACACTGTAATCTTTATCAAGGATGTGTGATTATAAAAGTCGATTACCGCGAGTTAGTTTTGCAAGCTATTACTTACTCATTTGATTAATTGAATATTTTCATTTTTAGTACAAAATAACGAACTCCCGTGGTTTCACCCGCGTAGTTACTATTAGAGTGGGAATTACGGGATAAAATGTGGCCTTTGTGTTATTCTGATATGTAGGCTATATTATTCTGAATTTTCATTAGAATCCATTCTGTAGTTTTTGCATGTAAAAGAGTAACAAACATTCATCCGTACATACAAACTTTGTAATATTTATAAGGATGTGTTAACAATTTCAGGAAAAGCAGATAAACATATCCTGGACAAACACCGGAATCTAATGATTGTCGCTCCTTTAAGGCAACGCTTAATAGCCTCAATAGACATACTACCTACCTATTCTAGAAAGCGCATTTTAACTCATCATTCTGTTTCATCAGGAGTGGAGTCAAACGTAAGCCTATTTAGCACATTTTTGGTACCAGCTTAACACACGTTTGGGATCTAATATTTGTCTACCATAGCTGATGATGTCGTCGAGCCACTAAATATCTATCAAGGTCATCCTAACTAATATTATAAATGCGAAAGTAACTCTGTCTGTCTTGCTTTCACTCTACAACTACTGAACCGATTTAAATGAAATTTGGTACACAGTAAGTCTAGAGCCTGAAAAAGGACATAGGCTACTATTAATTGCGAAAAAAGGGTTGTAAGGGGTTAAAGGGGGGATGAAATGTTGTATGAAAGTATCGTCATTTTGAAAGCTAAGACCTATTTCTTAGGCAGTTGATTAGAATCGAATAGCGAAGCAAAGTCCTGATCGCTAAGCAACGAAGATTGGCACACATACCTACGCCCAAATGCTAAGGGAAATGGGAAAGAACAAGAGATCTCTCTCTTTCTCTTCTCACATTCCCTATTTTCCCTGCTTCAGTATTCTCATACTTAAGAGGGGGCCATGAAGTAATGCATTGCGGTTTCGTGCCAACCTTGGAGACCAGAGGGGTTCGTTTTAGTCCTTGCAAGTGGGACATGCCCTGCCAACAGGCGGAAGTCCAAAGGGTTTTTTCTTCCCATAATAAAAATGTCATTCAGTTTGTAGATACAAAACGGCAATCGGAAAAAATATTTTTTATTCTACTCGTATTTATGTAGGTAGGTATCCAATTCTGTATTTTCAATGCTTGATTCTAAATTTCATACCCGAGTTGCTAGGTAGGAAGCGGTAAGCTGCGATAGATATTTTTACTTTTATAGGACGTTTCCAATCGCGGTTCGCGAAAGTTACCTACCTAATTTACAAGCCAGATGTGTTGAAAAAATGTTTGTACAGTTACGCAAAGTTACCCACTCGTTCACCTCCGACCTGCGCGTTGCAAATATTTAGTAACGCAAATGGGATTTATTAGTGTGGTAAAGTAAGCAGCGCACTCGGCTGATTAATTGAGAGATGAACAGCCGGCCGCCGATGTGCGGCTGCACCCGTCCGATGATGCTTTGATAGCGCTCTCGGTTCAGTTTAATTATAAAACGTTATAAAGAGTCGCCATTACGCTGCGTTTGACATTAAGCCAAATTATCTACATAACTGTTTCGTCCGAGTGATTAATCTCGTTTATTTAATAACCGACGAGCGTCCGACCCGACGTCTTGACGTATCGCTGCGAGGAAACTTCGATGCGTAGGTACATTTCGCGTTTCGCAGGTAATGCCGCTCCTCGCGCTATCGTGGTTAAATCATAGCTTTTATTCCCTTATTACGGCGCTTTGGTGAAAATTCCGCGCAATTTACAAACGCACGTTTCGCAATCGCTAATTTCGGTCCGGCGCGGCCGTTTGCGCGGCCCGTGACACCTGATTGACAGGTGAAAGGGCGCGAATTAGCGAGGCCCGTTCGGAAACCGATCTCTCGCGTTCATTGTGCGGCCCTTTGTGTACCGTAATAAATATCTTCGAGACATAAACGTGGGGTACTGAACTCGCGATTAAACGGACACGCTGTGTTACCTCGGCCGCGCGAATGAATTAGATTTTAGGGCTGGAGTGTTGAATTAGCCGAGGCAGTCCATTAGGCGCCGGGTGACATACGCTGTGGAGTGGTCGTAGATAAGATACAACCGTATGTCATAAATTTTAGCGCTACCGTTTGGCATCCGCCAACAAACAGAGGATGCGGGGATTAGTGGGCAAACATTGTGAGTGTGTTGTTAAAACGAAACGTTGGTTATGATAAAGACGTAGAACAACAGAGAGACAGAGGCAAACGAGATTTGAGATAGCGCGGCTTAGCGTCGCGGAGACACTATCTGTGGACGCGGGATGTGTGCGCTGCGCGCGCGCACCCGCGCCCGGACATTCATTCCAGCTTCGAATTGTAAACGAATTCAAAACAAGGCCATTAACATAACAACAAAACCTTCCTGTGTTATTTTATATCAAAATTTTCATATTTTCCATTTAATAAGTATTGTAGGTAGATAAGTAGATACGTAGTTGTATTTATTAAGTTAAATGTTGCTTATATTAGAATATGTTGTACATACTAATATAAGTAATAGATTTTTTAGGGATTTAGTTTAATCAAGTAACATTTACGAAATTTATTTTTGCATCTTTGATCCAATACGGCTAGCTGTCAGCTTTGGATTATGTACCTAGTCTCAAGACGGGCAATGGAGGTTTGTTTCTCAATCCCTAGAAATTCTCACACACCTAGAATAGAAAAGCTGGTCATTATCATTGACATCTGATTATGATCATTACACAATCAACATCACTCTAAGCATGCCAACCCGTTTTCAAGCAGCGTGATGGATTAAAGCTCTAAATTCCCTTTCTTATACCTAAAGAGAGGCCTGGATTTAAGCTCCATAATCCCTTTTTTATACTTACCTAAAGAGAGGCCTGGTCCTGCAGTGCGCCATTAAAACACCTGATGATAATAATTAAAGAATATTTTAGCGCCGGTGTTTATCAGATAAATGTACTCAGATAAGTTTTAAAAATACTACATTAAGTAACAAAATAACCTGTATTGTTACCTACCTACCTACAGATTCTTTTCTGATAAAACGAAAAATTTTACAAAAAATTTTTGAAAATCTTAATTGGAATCGTCTTTTTTATGAAATAAAGATTAACTGTTGTTCGTTAGTCACATCAACATTTTTTGCTTACTGTGATAGGTTACATAGGTTAGGATACACCGGAGGTTTAAAAAAATTCAAAACCCTGAAGGGACAACTAAAGATCAAAACAATTGATTTTGGTTATTTCCTGAGAGAACGTTTGGCCGTACGCAGTTTATTAGTGCACCTCTATTATTATACTATTGAAATATATATTATCAGAAAATCTTATCCGAATTTTACTGAATATCAGGACATTTTTGTTGCTTGAGAACTTGCATTCCAAGCCAGTGGTAGAGTCAGCACAAAAAGTTAATTTGGTGCTTGAAAATTAATCCATCATTAAATAAATAAATTTGTACTTCAGTTTTCCCGTTTGTTAGATCTACTTAATTCGAATTTTCATAAATATCAAAACAATTTCATCCGAGTTTTTTCATTTATCAGGACTATTTTGTCCAAATTTTCCGGATCAATCCCAAATTTGAAGCAAACATTAATTATTATTAATGCGAAAGTAAGAGAAAAAGGAAATAAAAAGAAAGAAAGACAGAAAATTCTTTATTGATAAATTATGCCAAACATCATAATTTTTCCTGTATAGAATAAAGCTATTGTTAATATAATATACCTACCTATATTAACACAAACTTAGTTAACATGCTTCAAATTGACGGGCGGGGAGCAGCGTCGTACCTTTTATGTATTTTGTGGTTGTACCTCAAAGGACCTGGGTGCTGCTCTTTTAGGTACAATAGGCAATGTTACAGCGATGATTTTTCCACAAGAGAAGTACCTATGTAAACTACAAAGTAACAATATTTTTACCCAATTTTATCTCTACCTGTATACTAAGTTTATGCGCTTTATCTAACTACATGTGAAATAAAGAAAGGATTGTTTTAAAACTTGGATCATATTCGTAAAAATACAAATAATATTCAATAGAACAGCAAGTACACCTGGTAACTAAAATAAATAGGTAGCTAGTAGGTAGGTACGACTGGATGGGGAAACTTCTCTTTTAAACATTTGGTAAATACTATAATTATTATGGTTGATAATAATCTACATAGATATATCAACAAAATAGATCGCTCTATAGATAAGTCTGCCTTTTAGTTTATTTTCGCGCTTTAATTTTGCATAATTTATTATTAGGTAATAATTAAGGCTTAAATTTAGCATAATTTAGGTAATAATTAACTATTTTATTGTTCACACTAATTTACCTAAAATTTTACTACTTAATTTTTATTTATCTAATTGAAAAATTAAGGATTTATCAAACAAACCGTACATTAACTTTTACGGTTTGGTGCGTTTGCGAAATAAATTTTTAATTTTAATTAATATTTAAAAACCCGGATGTTTGTTAAATGTTAATATTTAAATTAAAAAACTGCATTTTTTAACTGAATAATACACGTTTAAAAAACGTTTTAACTTATAATATTTATGTTTAAGAGAAGGAAATCCTGTAATTAAGTAGGTAGATAGGTAACTGAAATTTTAATAAAATAACATTTTAACACATCATTTGAATATACCTAGAAATTAAATTAGTAAGTAAAAAACATATAGCTATAAATCTAAACAATATATAATAATATACACGTAAGTATCTACATACTACTTAACTAAACTGTGCCTACGTACAGCATAGTTATACCTACCTAATCTAGTAAATACTATTGCCTAAACCTTTATCGCATAGTACCGGAATCATACTCGGGTAGAACCGACGGCATAATAATTAATATTTAATAATTTTTATATAAAAACGACCTAATAGGTATTCCCTTTTATTATAGAGAAATCGCAAAGTGATTGATTAATGTCTCTCGTGACCAGAAGGCTGACCTCTTTAGGACTGAGGATCAGCATTCCCGTTTAGCGTGGCAATGCTGCCAGCTTTCTGGGCACTTTACCGCTTGGCATCGATTAGGAGGATTACTCTTTTTTATATACTTTTACATTGTATTTAGTTTAGATTAGCGTATAACTCTTTATTTATTTTGTTACGTTAAGTCTCTTATGTTTTGTTGCGGACCCAAGGTGCTAGAATGGCGATCCTGCACGCGGGAACACTACGCGGAAAGCGTAGTGTTAACCGATCCCACTAGGTGGACTGACGACATATAACGATTAGCAGGGATCGTTGTATTAGGTAGTTCCTAAAAGACGTCCAGCGTCCAGTAATAATGACAATGATGTATTGTTCTCTTAATTGCTTTGATTAATAAAGGAAGTATAGGTAACCTGTAGATAAAATAAAAAATAATCGGAAGAAATAAATATATCTGATAACATTTAAAAAAATTATTTTGATTAGACATATAATTACGTAGATGTTTAGAGGTATCTTTGAGGTTCATAGTAAACAATGCCATATTATTTGAATTTAATTTATCTGTCCTGCATAAACGATACACAGGCTGTGAAATGTGTATGCCCAGATATCAATTTAGATCAACTTAGTTATATTTGTTTTAGGTTTGTGGGTATCTTATTAAACTAGGTATTTAGTTAATTAAGTAAATACCTATTTAGGTTTACAAAATAAATTATGCGTTGAGTGTTGGCAAACCTACTTGATACTGCAACCAAAATTGTCTTCAGAGAATCCAACTCTTTGAAAACTCACAGTAGTCTTAACCCGTTATGCTAAAATTTTGCTCTTGTAGGTAAATCTTGTTTAGTTGTTTGTCGCTGAAAAATACACATACACATAGAATGGGTCCTCGTCCGTATAGTAGTTAGCCTGTGTGGTTTCACGAGTTCCTGTTCCATTGAGAACCTACTCCAATGGATGCCCTTTCCTCTTCAATGTTGATACGACCGCTACATTCGTTTTTAAGTAATTTTTTTGATTACTTATGTACAACAAAGAATATATCATTAATTAATTTATGTTCCTAAATGACCAGTGCCTAAATGAAGACGTGTCCAAAGTTCAAATATCTCCGCTCAAGACGCGAGTGGCGACGATTTGCCGAGCGCAAACACGTTCCGAAATTAAATCGACTTATGTTACCGCGGGAAATTAATTGCCGCCGCTCGCCGTGACTAATGCGCCCCCAGGGAATTTATGAACGAAAACTTAGTCCGGCTGCACATTACCTGGTAACTGTACCCTCAGTTTCACTCCAGGTCTTTCAGTTTACTTACTTCCACGTAGGTTTCAACTGCCACCGTGACACAGCGGTAGATTCATACGACGCAGGTTCGATGCCCGGGCGGGTTTATATCTGGCTGGTGGAAGCAGTTAGTATTGTACTAAACAATTAGCAAATACTTATAGCGCTCCAGTACCCGAAAGGAGTGTACATTTCATCGTACTTCTCTAACAAGTTAGCCTGTAATTGCATTAATGCAATTAATTGCAATAACTTAATAAAAAAAAACTCAAACTAACTAAACTTAGAACTATTTGTAGTGACTCTACCATGTTCTACTATAGCCTGATGTTAAATATCCTATGTCACTCATCATGAGTCAAGCTATTTTTCCGCGGGGAGGTAGACCTATATCCTACTTCCTTGGTCAGTACGGTACCGTCTGGTAATATTTCGTGCTGTCCTTCTATCACATAGA
The DNA here is from genome assembly GCA_034621355.1 of Mycalesis mineus. Lineage (NCBI taxonomy): Eukaryota > Metazoa > Arthropoda > Insecta > Lepidoptera > Nymphalidae > Mycalesis > Mycalesis mineus. The sequence continues at coordinate 13,143,336 of CM067901.1, forward strand.
GAAATCCACTGGTGTCCTGACAGTGTCCATTCTGGCAAATCCGGTACTTTTTCGCTAAGTTCTAGTTCGTCGATCGCACTTAATACCTAATAAGTAAGTAGGAGTAAGTGCCAAGCAATCTACCTCCTATCTTACCAGTATGTAGGTACATGGAACATTCTCGATATCTACGATGAGCCTTCATTTGTTCTCATTATATCGAGTCATATTGAATAGACCGAAGTCAAGTTGACTACCTCGGTGTTATAGTGGTTAGCTATGAGGCTTTGACCACGAGGTCTCTCTCCTACTTGGAGGGAGGCCTGGGCCTGTTGTGGGCCGTTAAAAAGCCGATAGTGAATAAATGTTTTGAAGTTTTCTATCGGTGCAGCGCATAAAAATGGATTTAAAAATTTTCTGACGTCAGTGTTCGGGACTCATCAGAACTGGACGTCAGAAATCTGTTAGGTAGCTAGACATGTACGTGATTTAGAACACTCTATACAAGGAAAGTTATTGACCATCTTCAGATATTTTCTCACAGATAATATGCGGCCGGACTAAGGCGACCCGCGGGTATTAATGAACGCAAACTTAAAAAGACAACCGGACTTGTAATTTGAAGACCTCCGTTCGGAAATCGAATGCCGTCGAACCTGAAAAGCTGCGCGTTCTGTCAAGTTCGAAGTTTAAATGTTCCACCACCATTTACTTATTGTTTTTTTTAATTCTCATTGGACAGCCAGGCATAATTATGACAATATATTTTTTTCTTGGATCACGGCTTTTAAACCTATGCATTTTGAATCTTTATTAAATCGATGCGTTTATTTATTTATTTAAATAATAAAAAAACTAATTTTATTGTATGATATTTTGTAGGTTTCTTAGGTTTGAAATTGAAGTTGAAGTATATTTTTAAATTATACTTATAAAGTGCATTACCGAATACCGATAATACATATCTACAGTAAATACTTAAATATGCCAAATACCTAAGTTTTAATTCTATATTCCGAAATAAGGCCTTTTAATTTGATGTCGTAGACCACAAAGGTAATACCTATCTATAGAATAAATTATAATATATAAGTTTCAAATGCTATTTAAAATCAGTTTAAAACTCAAAACGCGCCATGTTTTGACAAATCGAAATGTTCTCGAGTCTCGAGACAACGAAGAGTTAATCGAGTTAGAATTTAAAATTCTAATTTGATCGTTGGAACAGTAGCTCTATACAAACATTCATTGACATGTGGCATTAGGCCATAAATATAATACCATAGATAAGAGACTATTTGGTCAATCGAAAGAGAATCAATCACAGAATTATTTAAGCATTCATACTTATAGGTGCGTAATTATTACCGGTCTATAGGTATACGTAGTTGGAAATATCAAGTTTGAATTTTAATTTCACATAAGTAGTAAGTATGTATTGGAAAAATCTTGTATTGTGATAGCTAGACCTTCGTCATTTGATAAAAGCTCTAAAAGTTGGTATAAGAACGGTTTAAAAATTTGGGGTTGCCATCGTAGCCTTGGAGTTTTAAAAGTCCCACAATTGCAGTTTATAAATTTACCTTGAGGGTGCCGTGTCCATCGTGTAGCAGAGAGAAAAACTCCGAACAGAGTCCGAGATTTGCGACAGGGATGTAGGCTTAAGAGTAGGATCTCTGTGACTGGCCAATGCTCGCCTTCTCTGCTCCAAATATTCTCCCTGCCCAACCAAATCCGGAGAATCCTACTAGAGCAGCTTTGGACACTTGTTCTAGAACGAAGTTTGCTGCAGTTCTAGCGAGGTATTGTAGTGGGAGTAGTGGCATATCCCTCGCACCTACTTCTACTCGTATAAACTAACCAAATTGTTTTTGCCGTTTTTTAGTTAGTTCATTTGTAAGGTCGTATCTAATATTTATTTACTATTAATGTATGGTCTTTAGGGATACATATTTGTCCCACGGCATTGTAAGCTCAACAAGTAGGTACTATAAGTTAAATTTGATTTTTCCTTGACCTACGGAATAGTTTGGCCATCCAAAGAGGAAATGCTGCCAGTATCTTAGGCACAGGTTAGGTTTTAGATTTCATTTAGTTATTAGCAGTAATATTTAATGTAATATAGATAAATTTTGATAATAAATTAGATATACATTTGGAAATAAAGATGGAATTTGTTTCGAAAAAGGAAAAAGTCTGGTATAGAAATAGCTAAATTTTTAAAAAAGCTTCTGGGATTTTATAGTGTTTTTCATTCGTGTCCTTCAATATAGTCCAATCAGGTGCAGTGATTGAGTAGGGATGTTGTACTTGAAACCTCTAAATTAAAGTAAACCTGAAATAAATTTGAATAACAAACCTTTCCATGTTTCCAATTCCATCCAAAGTGTACCATGTTCCAATGCCCATAAATATTTGCCTATCGTAAGAAGATATGAAACTTTATAATGATGAATTTTTTGATATTGACTTATACCTCAATAAGTGGATAATATTAAAAAGAAATGTTTGAAGAAATACCTTTAGTTGTTTCTTAATACATATTGGTACGAGAACAATGTATAAACATACACGTTATCGTTGGTTTCTTTTCCTTTTTCTTTTCTTTCTTGCTAATATTATATTATTTCTTACTAATATTATCTTATTATTGCTGTTATCACATAAATAACATTCCTTGTTTTTATGTACAAATCTTCGGCAATGTATTGTCTATTGTTACACATGTAATTTTTCTTTAATGTAAAACTTTTTATTTGTAATGACTGTTTTTGCCAAAATAAAATAAAAATTAAAAATTAAATACTTACTTGATGATGGGCTTACAAACTATCACCTTATAAAATGCTCCTGGTAAAAAGTCTGGTCGTTAAAGGTATACGAGTATGTGCTCACAGGTTTCAAAACTTTCTAGTAATTGTATACCTAGATAACAACAAATACTTTATAAAACAGTTGCTTTGACAAACTATCAACTTTGATAAAATAACGAAGATATGGCCATTACAGTCTCTCGCTCTATATGTAGGTAGGTACTTAAAAATAATGTCGACTTATAGATATTTCAAAATAGATATCTATAAAGAGAACAACAAAAACAGTTGATATTTAACAATTTGAAATAATTTCAAGTACCTACTTAATATATATAAGTAATTGAAATAAATTAAACTTGTCAGTTAACTGTTTGGTAAGTAAGCACAGTTTATTATAACTACATGGTATAAATTAGTAGGTATGTAGTAAGAACTTTTAGTTAATTAAGTCCGTTCATCGATTGCCTGTTGTTTGACATATGAAAGAGCAATTCGAAGATTAAATTATGGCGCCATATTTTTCCAAGATGGCCGCCGCACGAGTGAAGTTAATTACTACATTGTACATTGTTATTTGCTATGCAGGGTCTCCCCTCGGAATTGCATGTTTTGTTTCGAAAATATTTCACCTACCTAACAAATAAGACGTTATTTAGTTTTAAATGAAGCACTGTATTGGCGGATCAACTTCACTTCAAAGATTTCCGTACATATCTTTAATAAATTAAATATCACCCTAACACCGCTAACCATATTGGATCAGAGTGGTGGGTCTACGCTCCATATCCCCTCTCCTGTAAGTAGGAGGCATGGCCCTGTAGTGCGCCGGTAATAGGCTGATAATGATGATGACGATATATGTTTAAAGTCGATGTCTGCCTGTTTATGTGTTTATATAATATATGTCTATCTGTGGCATTGTAGCGTTCAAATGGATAGACCGATTTCGATACGGTATTTTCATATAAAAGCCAGTTTCTTGGTGGTGATTGTAGATATGTTTAATGTAAATCGGTCCAAAATGGTAGATTACACATTTTTAACAAAGAGTTCAATCAATTTTAATTACAAGCAGTTATTAAAATACTACCCAACCCTGATTATAACAACAACACACTAGCCTGCATTGGATCAATATGATGTGATTGGATCAGGATGATGATGGTCTAGGCCCCAAATCACTCCTTATACAATAATCCTGGCATAGTGAGACATTAAGGAACCATCTGAATATTTCAGCAGGTTTTTTTTATAAAGACATAAACACATTTAAAATTCCTCTTGTAAGCAGCGGTAGCAGAATTTTACACCTGTGAAGGAGTACCTTTATGTCACCTTCATATAGCTTTACGCAACCAATTTGCATCGAAATGCGTCATAACAATGTGTTAGTTATATGGCAGATATTTCGTGCAGTTTGACGGCTGCCGTAGCGCAGCGGTGTGCTTATAAAACAGAGGTCCTGAGTTCGATTTGTGAGATATTCTTAATCGGTCCAGGTTTGCTGGAAAGCTTTGGCCTGTATCTACCTGTAGTGGGCCGTTAATAGGTAGATAACATGTAAAATTGCAGTTTTGAGGTTTTTTATTAAAAAAAAATTAGACCTTGACTGCCATCACACCTGATGGTAAGTGATGATGCAATCTATGACAAAAGCGGGCTAACTTGTTAGGAGTAGGTTACAATCCACACCCAGTTACTATACGAAATCGTATTGGAATGCTAAATCGCTTGGCGGTACATCTTTGTCGGGAGGGTGGTAACCAGTCCAGACTTGGAACAATTTGAAAAAATCTTGCTCGGCCTAGCCGGAAATCGAACCCAGAACGTCCGGTCTTATACCACTGCGCCACAGAGGTCGCCAAAGACTCCAAAGTAGATTATATAAGCGCATGCGCAACTGATGGCTAATAAACAAAGAGAACCATTGACCCAGAATGTACGGAAACTAATTAGCATAAGCAATAAATAAAATCGTTATCCGATATGCATAAAAGGTGTATTGTTGATAGTACAGGTGACAAATGAAATCTGTCTGGGTTATCCAATGCGATAAACCTCTTTAAATGTATGCCTTCACATCATCATCATTATCAGCCTATTAAAGGCCCACTACAGGGCCAGGCATCTCTCCTTTTCTAGGAGTGGGGATATGGAGCGTACACCCACCACGCTGCTCCAATTCGGGTTGGCGGGCTTAGGGTGATAATGTTTCATTTATTAACGATCACTATCAAATGTAAATGATAGTGACCGGGACCGACGGCTTAACGTGCTCTTCGAGGCACGCTTCGGGTGTAACACCGCCAACTTCCAGACTCCGGGCTTGGAATGTACTGAACATTTCATAGAAGAATGAAAATTATTCCGTGACCCGACCCAGGAATCGAACCTTTTTGTCGGCCTCCGTGACCCAGTGGTATGCGCGTAAGATTTATATGACGGAGGTCCTCGGTTTCTATTCCCGGCGGGGCAGATTGAGATTTTGCTTAATTTGGCGGTACGTCCGATAAAGACGTACCGCCAAGCGATTTAGCGTTCCGGTAGGTACAATGTCGTGTAGAAACCAAAAGGGGTGTGTTTTCATCCTACTCCTAACAAGTTAGCCCGCTTCCATCTTAGACTACGTCTTTACTTACTATCAGGTGTGATAGCTGTCAAGGGCCAAGTTGTAGTCAATAAAAAAAAGGAGTAACCACTAGACTAGACCAGTGCGGCAGTCAGGTTTGATATTTTGCTATTCTCTATTACACGCTTACGCCCGCTGTTTCACGTAAATACTATAGGATTAAAAATCGTCGATTTTATAGCTTGAATTATATGATTTAAATAAAGTATCATCAAAAGATACTTGGGATAGATACCTATAAAATAAAATATATTTGCACTCTAGAATGGCTGAACAGATCTGGATGGAACAAGCTTAGGCTATACTATACCCATGTTGCCTCAGGGTACGCAGGTACAATTAGCTTTTTTAACCGACTTAAAAAAAGGAGGTTATTTTCTAGTTTAAGATTAAAGGTATAAGGTACTAATCTAATTAAAAATATCACATGAAGGGGTTAATTTCACCCCTTTCCATTATTACATTTTACTTTTTTTTCGGTTTGCTTTAACATGCCTACTTATTTTTTTTTAATAAGTAGCTATGTTTTTGTCTAGTTTAACGTCTGTGCGGAGTCATAAAAATATATCCTGTCAGCAATAAAGGTATTCTTTTAATTTGTAATGAAATACAATTCTAAATTTGAAAATTTGGATCATAAAAGCGTGTCAATTTGCTATTCCGTATTTAAAAATTTTTAATAACCCATTTTATATTCTACAGCCGCCCGAAGTATTTAATTTAAAACCATAAAGAATATAGAGCTGAACGTTTTCTAAATTCGAATTATGTGTGTTTTTATCCAATTTTTATTACGAAATATGTAATAACTCGGCTCGTATTAGATGAATTGGGAATTAAAATTAAAAAAGAAACGATAACTGAACCACATTTGTACGCCTAATGAACTATAATGAGGGAGGTCCTATTCCATTTTATGGATCGTAACCTGCGTGTCCCAGATAATCTGTGAATAGACGTGTCATTCCTAATAATTAAATAACTTACTTTTACGACGTTTTACTCGATACATTATCTTTTATTTTGAACAGATATTATTTAAAGTTATATTTTTTGATGTTAAATAAATAATTTTATTCTGTATATTGTTATTTCATCATCTTGTTACTGTAATTAGTTCTACCGTTCTAGGTATTTATTTCAATTAAAAATAAAAGTATTGTTCAATAAATCACGCCTTAGCTATGAAGTATATGATCCTAGTACTCGTATCTCGCAGAAATCATAAATACCTACCTACTTAGGTTTGAGGAGGACCTAGTACCAATTTTAATACAGTAGCAAAGTCAGGGCAAAAAAATATTTAGTAGGTGGGCACTTCTACTCACAATAGTTATCTACATCAAGAAAAACATTAAGATTAATTTACAAAATTACAATAGTTTACAAAGACAAAAAGAAGAAGTAGAGAAGAGAAAGGACTTCAGGTATTCACGATGAATATATATAGTAGGTGATGTCCTTTCTCTTCAGTTTTTAATAATTTTCAGACATTGGCCCCATTCCTTGGCTAGAAGACTTTTGCCATTCCCTCTAGAAAGGTCTACTATTTTTATGTAAACCAGCTTATAAGTTAGTGTGATAGTCAAATGGAATAATACATTAACAATTAGTGTTACTTCAGCTGTGGTAATCACCTATTCTACACTTTACTATTTTGTTCTCTTGAGGTCTTTACCGACATAGATACTATCCAGTTATGATTTATATAGCTATCCAGGCAATTGCCTTCTTTTGATAATTAGATTATAGACAACGCGTCTATCCTTTCACTTGAGTTTTATACCCTCGTAACGCATTAACGACGAATTTCGATGTTTTTATAATGGAGCAAGACAAATCGGGTTCCGATTGTGCCGTGAAACTAGATAGCCGATGAATATTTTAATATTCCCCATAAAGCTACCGCCCCACGGCCCTAATAACTTCATGGGCCATATCGACTCTACATAACAACGCTAAAAGTCGTAACCTCAATCAAAATGACGATAAACTTTGACAAAAATTCCACCTTAAGCCGGTACTTTAATTATCCATATATTACAAAATTCGAGCTCCAAACTACCTGATAGCAATTATACACGCGCTCACCCACGTCAAGCGCGGCCCATTCACCCTGCGTTTATGAAAAAAAAGAGCAATCGGCCGCCTTAAACCTTTTAACAAAACTGGCCGGCGATAATTCAGGCGAAATGTCCAAACTGCTCTGGAAAAAAATTAAACTTTTCTTAACATAGAAAGTGTTAGCTACAATGGGATATTCAAAATCTTGTTAATAAAGAGTCTAGGGCGAGACTCGGATGTCTTCTGACAATGGCGAAGAAAAAATCCGAATGGTATTTGAAAAAAGATCGACCAGACCAGAGAGAATTGTTTTTTTTTCTCGTGCGCAGCGTGAGATCGATTTGGAGGGAATTTCGGATTTGGGCGTCATGTGCGGATAGTTTTTTTTCGAATTCATTTGAAGCTGGCATCGACCACATGGACCGGCAGGCGGCATTAGCTTTCGCTTGTCAAAAATTATTATTACGTATGCGAATTGATCCGAGTTATTATGAAATCTGTTAAATGGGCGTCACTGGAGCAGCTCAGAGTTCTCGGTAAGATTTACGAGCGTGAATGTGTTTGTTTGTTTTCGATGTAGGATTGAGATGGATGTACTTTGATCCTGTAATAGATTACGAATGACTCTATTACGTCACAGACGCACTTATTCTGGGATTAGATAGATAGATGTCATAAGTTAAAGATTATCTTTTCACTGTGGATCATTAACAATGTTAGCCTGTTCAGAATTCTGTGAACTAAAAGCATCAGTGTGCAACTATGTTTTATAATTAATAGATTGATATATAATATCTAGTAGTTTCCCGGCTGTGCTGAATAAGGTTTTCTAAATTGGTTCAGGTCTGGCTGGGCGCTTAAGTTGGCTAGTTACCACACCACCGACAAAGTCGTACTGCCAAGCGATTTCTCGATTGAGCTTTCCGGTACAATATCGTGTAGAAACCGAAGAGGTGTCGATTGCAACATCACTTACCATCAAGTGTGATTGCAGTCAAGGGCTAACTTGTAATGACAAAAACAAAAAAAATCCTTAGTTTTTCTTTACCCTTTAGCTCTTCCACATTCATAAAAGTAATTTAGAATTTAAATATTTTTAAAGCCTTATCGGTAAAATTACCCGTATCTCTAATATTATAACAACTTACAACTGAAAGTAAGTATTAAAACTTTTCCGTTACCAAAATAAATGGCTCTAAATAATAAACAATGCTTTTTATTTTTATTGCCCGAGTTACCAAGGAGTTTGTGTTGTAAATAGTTATTGTATTTGGCGAAGTCTTTCGTGCCAGTATTAAGTGTTTCAAAAAGGATTTTTTCTACACGAGTGTATTCAAAGCCTTTTTAAAGTGATTTATGATGTTGTCTAGACTCTCTAAGCTTTATTGTATTTTCTGTCGTATAATTTGTGAGTAGTCATTATTTCATTTCTTAATTGAACTATTAAAAATACATAAATAAATGTCATAACTTAATGATAACTAGGCATTTCACGCATCGTTATATAGTAAGTAAGCGTAGGTCTAGTTATGGCAACTATGATAACTGATGAATATTTTCGATATATATTATACATAAATACTTAGGTATATAGATAAATACTCAGATACTGGTAAACATCCATCACATCACACAATCATTTTTCTTGAAGTGGGAATCGAACCCACAGCCTAAGATGCAGAAGCAGGGTCACAACTCACTGCGCCACTGAGCCGTCACTTGACAGATATTAGGTCATGTAAGTACCTACCTACTTTATACTCCCATTTTATTTTGAAAATTCTATACAGGTACCTACACCAAGTTTCAATTAACTTATAACCCTTGTACTTATTTTATTTCCATAAAGTTTTTATCAGCATTATCTCTACAAACCTCGTATCCCAAAGAAGAGACGAACTTACACATTACAAACAGAACAGAACATTACAAACAATATAAGCAAGTATATTGTTTGTAAATTGTTCTCTTTGTATGTACTCGTACATATAGATAGGTAGATACTAGGTATAAACCTCAAGCCTCGCATATTCAAAGTAGCCTTCTGTATCCTACCTATATCTTTATCTATGTAAGTTGAAGAAATGAGTTCAAAGAGTAATTAAATTAAAAGCCGCCTGTAATAACACGTCTGATCTCGAGCTCTAAAACGGCAAAGGCTCCGAATTGTCTATGAAGCGGACGCCGCCACAAAAACCAACGACAATTGATGGTCTTATAATTGACATGTCATCCTGTACCATAGAGCCACTCTTTCTTTTTCATTCTCCAGCTTTCCGAAGCACTCATTTCGTCCATTGTTAGGGGGCTTAGTCAAATAATGCCTCGAGAATTAATATAATCATTTTCGATATTTTAAATGGTGATTGATTATGGTGACGTGGCGATTTTTGATTTTCGAAACCATTTCGGAACGCGTTGCATACAATATGAGCGGCAACCGGTGCGGTGGCACACAATTAAAAAGTATCATATATAGTCTATGTTAAGGTTCTTTATCGGTCACCGATCGAGCTTTTTAGCATCGGGAGGTTCTTTTTAGTGCATTGTTTGGATCGATCAAAGCGCCTACGAGATACGAATGGCGTTCGACTCAGGACTTGTTTCTGATCATTATTCTTTCTTTTTGACGTGGTTTTTGTTGTTTTTGACGGACAAGTGTCATCGGACATCGCTACGTCATGTTCCCGCCATTTGGAATGCATGTTTTTAGACAACTTAATATGTAAGTGACAATAACATTAATAAAACATTGGTTTCATTGTCTTATTAAGACAATTGTGTTCTTATTACGTAAATGTGTAATAAGTAGACGATTTAGGGTATAAATTGTATAAGTAGATATTTATGTAAGCACTTGGTTGTCCTATGTACCTACCATTACTAAATCTAGATCTTCTAGATATAGAGTGAAATAGAGAATGTTACTGAATAAGCATTCACAAAGTAGGGAGACCAATACCTTGCCAAATTGACACATATCTATCTATCAATATCTGTATGAGACAGGAAGCCCAGAAGCTTTTAACAAATATGGCGTCTGATCACATGCACAAAATTGAGTATTTATGATTTTTGTAATGAAAATCATCAAAATTAATGATTATTTTTAATTTTTTATACACTTCCTATTTATTTGACAAAAGAAATATAATAAGTTTATTGAGAAAAAAAGCTCCGTAGTCAATACTTACTTAGATAACTACCTACTTTACCACTTCTATAACCGAGAGTTAGAATAGGATGACCATAAAATATCATCTTTCAATCCTAACTGAAAGTTATCTACCCATAGATAAGATGAGATACAGCATAAGATTTATGCAACAGTAAACAATACTAGAGACTAAATGTAAATAGTAGAGGACCAAGTTTTAAGCCTCGTGTGCCTGACTACATAATACATACCTTCGTATTATTCACATATGACTTTTGTAACTTATCTCAATAAAATAGGTGATAAACATCCCACGAAAAGAATATTGCAACGTATATTTACGACTTTAACATGGCTACATGAAAAAATATTTTATTGGGTACTTTAAAGTTTTAAGCTTTTGTTATTTTTACGACAGACTCGGCTGTCGCATACCTACATTACTGGCAGGATGCTTTAATCAAATGCGAAATGATCATGACGCCACTGATTCACTTGTAAACAACTTTTTGAATATTTATTTTCATCTCTGTATTGTGTAGTGTTGGGCCTATCTATAATGCGAAAATAACTAATATAAAGATATTATTAACACCTGGTCTGCCTTGTTGGTCTCGTGTTTAGTCTGTGTGGCTTCGATCACGAGGTCCTGGTTTCGTATCCTGGGTCTGGTTACGGAATAATTCTGATTTTTTTATTCTTCTATATATTTTCTGAACATTCTAAGCCCGGAGACATGAATTTGGCTATGTGTAGGAGTACGCTTGGCCCTGTAGTGGGCCGTTAAGAGGCTGATAACAATGATGATGACCTGGCATATAAAACTGCGCTGTAAAATGAACTTAGTTGTTGTTTTTCGCTTATTAAGTAATCATTACCGTTTACGATTGCGGTTATGCTGCCTTGGGAAAATATCGTTGACTTAGAAAAATTGTAAAATGAATACTAGCGTCATTATATTGGTCCAGGTCTGGCTGGTGGCCCTGCCGACAAAGTCGTTCCGCCAAGCGGTTGAGCGCTCCGTTACGATGTCGTTAGAGACCGAAAAGGGGGTTGGAGTTCATCGTACTCCTAACCAGTTAGCCCGCTTTCATCTTAGATTGCATCATCACTTACCACCAGGTGTGTTTGCAGTCAAGGGCTAACTTCTAGTGTATGTAAACATACATAATAGGTACAGCAATTTGTCTTGGCGGCAGATATATCATGACAATATTACTTCGAATATATTCAATCAAGACAGTGTAGTAGTGCTTGTACATATTGATGAGAGTTTTAGACTTACCTAACTAGGTAACTTAACTGCAAATAAAAATTGATAATCTTCTAGGCAAGCTTGTTCCACCATACGCATCATGACGAACCATTAGACGTGGTTAAAGTCAAGCACTACGACATAAAAAATGGGAACGTCCTGCTTTTAGTTAAACCCATGGTTACACTAACCGCGATATGCAAACCGCGTGTCGGTAATAAAACTGGGCGTGGCAGTTTCAAATATGGCTACATAGACGTACGTACGTGTCATGACGGTTTCCTTTTTTTAGAGATCCGTCTACTTTGAAAAATAGAGCTGAATAAAGTGTTATTTATTAATTTATTTTAAATTTAAAATAGCTGGGAATTTTTACCCGACTGCGTCAACAGGAAGGTAATGTATTTTCATGATAACTTGACTGCTGGAACGTCTGATGGACCTCAGTGATGAAGTCTGAGATTGATTTGGTTAAAAGTTGTGTTTTCGGACAGGAGTGTATGGATATTTTCTATCAAGTCAAGAGGCTTTAACGGTGTTCTAATTATTATAGATAGTAGGAAATACACAGGTACCTACATCGAGCTAGCATTTGGTAGTTAGATGCCAAAATAACTAACTCTTTTATCCAAAAATGATGACTGTTACAAGACTGTTTTACAAGATGCCTGTTTTCACTATTGTGTTAATGAGAATATTCTTTCTGAATAAGGGACTTTACTAACTTATTCCAATAACTACACAAATCATGCCAACATAGAGCGGTCGTAAGAACACTGGCTGCATTTCCGTGTTGGACATCCAGCCTGATCCTTTGCGTAAAAAACGAGAGAATTATTAATTAATTAATAGTATTTCTATATGTAACATTGCAAAATATGACACATCACACAAAGGAGGGGCTATGCTATGATAAAAAAGAGGGTGGGGTAAAAAATTACTTAATTTATGGATTGCCCCAAAATCAGAAAAAAAAAACTTAAATCATACTTACTGACGCTGATTCTTATTTATTTACTCACTTTATTACCTAAGTAACTACCTACATAATAACATTAAAAGTTTATAAGGTCCGGGACAGCTCAGACATTAGGTACAAAATATTACTTATTCCGTAACACGTTTCAAATTAACAATTTTAATGTCTAGACTTCGTGTCCAATCAAAATGTTAGTAGGTAGTTTTAGTTTTACATAGCAAATTTAGTATCGGGTAGAGACTAGAGTTTTGTGGTATTCTGTGATATTAAATATATATGTTATGTATCAAGTGATTAATTTAGGCATTTTCCATAATTCCCAAGCCATTTGGGGCAAAGAAGTAATTCTAATTGAAAAATCCTTATTCATTACATTTCCCAGCCCTTACATTGCCAAGTGTGTTACCAAAAATGAAAATTTACAAATCATAGCTTGACCTTCTGCTATTGTAGAAACTACAGTGATGTTGCTACAGTGAAATCTCGAGAACAGATCAACCGATTTCGCTAATTCCTTTTTATTTGTGTCTGCTACTGTCAGAAAAAAGTTCCAAGTAATTACAGAAAAATATCAAAAAAATTGCGCTAAAATTAGAAAATTGACAAAGCTTTCTAATTTTTGCGAACGTTTTACGGGTGACCGTATCTGAATTAAATATGATAGGTAGCATGTAGTTTATCCGAATACTCTTACATGTTTCGGAACTACGCGGGTAAAACCGCGGGGCACCGCTAGTTTTATATAAAAATATTACTAATTAAACCTAGTTTGAACTGTTCTTAACCAAAGGCGATAAGCATTATAAATAAGTTATTTGCGATTTGATCATTTCAGTCTCAGATCAGAGATTTCAGTAGTTCAAACCACCCCCTCATTTTTTGGCATCATCAAATTACACAGATATTAGTTAAAATGCCGAACTAATCACTTGGTCCACGACATATACGTATGTGGTAGGAAGTGCCTATATCTAGGTAGGTAAGTAACAAATAGTACCTAAATGCAAAGTTGCACGAAAATGTATTGTTGTAATCACCACGGTCATTTAGGACACGGAAACTTTAAAAAATACCTGAGTACATAGTTAATGTTTTTTTATGATTAGCATTTTAATTGTTATTTTATGTGTTTATACCTACCGACTTTTGTTTAATTTGCACGCTAGCTTAATTGCCATTATATTTGGAAACAAAAACGTATACCTAGGTATGCAATGAGAACATAGATAGGTACCTAGGTACAAGCCAAATTTGGTAATGCTAATAATGCATTAGGACACTAGGTTGACTAAGTATATGTATTTTTTTAATAACACGTTTTCTAAAAATTGAGCCTAGCTAAATCGATTAATCGCCCCGAAAACTCCTTGAAATTTCATGAAAATCGTTGGAACCGTTTTCGAGATTCTGAGAGAGAAATATAAAATAATTATTTTAAAAAAAGGAACATTCGAATTATGACCAAATAATATTCTTTCCCTTCGTGGGAATTGGTCGTAAAGATTGTGTAAGACTGTGGGCACGACAATAGTCCGCCAGGCGGGAATCGAATACATGATCGTACGATGTTGAGTCCATCCTATCAACCTTGGAGGTATTGACGCTTCAATATATCGTGGCATTGTTTAGAATAGATAATAATACCTAGTACCTACCTAATTATCTAAACAGAGGCTTTATATAAATATATTTAATGTCAGACCAGAAGAGATAGGTATAGGTAAATAGAGATAAACACGTGTTGCGCATGCGCATAGTCACTGAGTATTCCTATCTAATGGCATAGCCAGCATACCTGCAAGTATACAAGTGGCAGTCGATGGCCAATGAACGGTTTTCAGCCGAGGGTGTTGTGTTTTCTACAAGTTGATTGTCCGACCACTTGAGATTAAACCGCCACCGGCTCTCAACCTTTCCTGCCCAGCCCAGCTTTCTTTCTTTTTTAATAAAAGTTTACCAACTCTCTAATTCTAATAATTGCAATGTGTCCACCCAGGTAAAGCTCAGGTAATTTTTTATTGAAGGTACAGAGTTAGTTTTATTTATAGAGGTAGGTTTTTCTCTCATGGCAAAATCATCTAACTAAATTTAGCAATTTGTATGTTTAACCCGATATTCTAGATTATTTGACAGGATCCATGCCGGTAGTGTACATTTGGACACAGGTTCCTACTCGTATATTTTCCTACATATTTAGACAACTATTACCTACTCGTATTATTAGACATTTTATGAGACACTTACATGTATAAAATACCTTGGATACTTGCTAAATGGAATAAAAAAATAAAAAATTTATAAGTACCATATCATTTTCCTCAAAATTGACGACAGACTAGGTATTATTTAAAACAAAATTTGTTACTATCTTGTGAATTTTAAAACTTGTACAACATAAGTCATTAAAAATCAAAAGTTAGAGAAAGTTTGGGAGTTAGCAACCAGCCGCTTTTACTATTCCCGAAATCTTGTGGCCGCTGACATCCCACGCGTGGTGAACTACAAAGTTGGAAAGCGCTGGCCCACCGTTCCGTTGAAACCATTTTTTGTGTAAACTTTTTTGCAAGTATGTGTACATGTTTTGAGCTGGCTTTATTTATAGGCTGTGAAACGGAACGGAGCGATTGACGGGGCTAATATCTGTGCAAACACTTCAGCGGCTTGATTTACTGCACCGACCGAACTTAACTCAACTATTGGGGTGTGTTCACGGCTGATGGGTACTGTGATATCTATGTTAGTCTACCATAACAAACCTTTTATTAAAGCTTGCATGACCAACGCAAGACAAAGCTTTACTGTACACTGGTTCATACTTTATAGAGCCCGCGGTCTCACCCGCGTATTTCACGTTCCTGTAAAAAGTTCGGGATAAAAAGTAGCGTATGAGTTATTCTGATGTATAAGCTGTGTTAATGTAAAGTTACATACAATTCATTCAGTAGTTTTTCTTTGAACGAGTAAGAAACATTCAAGCGTCCATACTTACAAACATTCGCGTTTATGTGCAGGTGTTAAGCATCGTACGCCTGTAATCATACCTGGCAACCATACATTTCGCATAGGAGAATGGAAGATTTAAGATAATGTGCTCACAAACGATTTACGGGCTGCAAACTTTCGTTAATAAATGTATGTTCAACCCAATAATGATGGGTGTTGACAGGATTATATAAATACCTATAGAGAAAAACAAAGACTAAAAGCAGTTGGGGATAATAAATCTCAAACCCTTACACTTTATGTTTTTATATTTCTTTAAAGTTCCGAAAACTTATTCCAATTTAACGATTTCAAATTCAAATTCCAAAAATAACGGCCCCTGAAATAATAACGATTTCAAATTTCCAAAACTTGCTCTGATGGATTATTTGCTATTTTCTGGATGAAGGCAATTAAGCCTGAATGAAATTGAGAGGCACCTTTAGGTACAATTACAAGCTAAGTTTTAAGTAGAATTATAAGTTCTTGTGAGCTTAAGAGTAGAAAGAGAGCACCTTAAAGTCAGTGTAAAAAATCAATTGACGATATACACGAAGCTTAAAATGGTTTCACAGGACCAGAAAAATTTTCTGACTGCCGAAGAATTTTGAGGAAGGCGCCTGATGATGATAAAGAGTTTTGAGATTGAGAAAGTTTGCCGTCTTGTAGA
Organism: Mycalesis mineus; assembly: GCA_034621355.1. Taxonomy (NCBI): domain Eukaryota; kingdom Metazoa; phylum Arthropoda; class Insecta; order Lepidoptera; family Nymphalidae; genus Mycalesis; species Mycalesis mineus. Next base: position 13,159,867 of record CM067901.1, read on the forward strand.
GAGTTACCTAAGCTACCTACCTACCTAAGCTATACCTATCTAAGTTATAAAAGAGCGACCACGATACTTTTTCAAGGAATTTGTTTTTCATCTCCCTCGCTAGCACATCCGCAAGTTTTATAAAAGCTAGGAGAATGCCAACCTATGACCTCATAACGTTAAGAAACTAATAATTATCACAGTACCCATCAGTCGTGTATTGCAACACAGAACCAAAGCGATGGCCGTCTCTGCGCTTAGAGTCGCCATGCTGTTACAATTTTTAGGCGTGTCGATTTTAAAATAAACAATTGCCTCTATTCGGGAGTTGCGGCCGCGTAACTATAACAAACTACCTACTCGCTCAGCGCATCTGTTTCTTCCTATTTCTGTAGGAAAAGGATGGAAGACTTTCACAAGATAATTTAAGAGTATAGTTAATATTATTATTGATTTAAAAAAATTATATTCTATAGATAGTACTGCTTATAATTTATATGTACACGTAATTAGTTTAAACTGCCTAACTTATAATACCTAGTTTACTGTATTTTTTTATTTTAAAATAAAATCACATACTTTTGAAAATGTACCTAGTGATTTTTAAAGTTATTTTCATTCTACACATTTTCTTTGCTGGCATAATTGGGCATAGCGCAAAATATTATTCCCTCTTAAATAGTCAACTCTGAATGTTTGTATTCAAGTACAGTTGCCTAATATACAACCTAGTATCTAATTTACTGATGGTTTCGTGAAAGTTCTTAAGTAGTGTACCAAGCTTTATTGTAAAAAGGTAGGTAAAGAATCCGTATGTTAATCTTTTGCAAGTATTAAATATCATCATGGCCGATAACACTTCTCTGCACGAGCTCTTTCACAAAGAACTCCAATACAATTCTACAACTTGGGTTGGTACCTTTAAAACGAGAGTAAATAGGCAAAAATAATCTTTACCTACCATTAGCTGATCGTGGTCAAGCGCGAGCTTATTTCAAATAAAAAGAAAGTTCAAATACACAAGAGCTTGTGAAATTTTGCATGATATGCAAAATAATAATCATAGAGAATTTAATATACATCTAAGGAACTTGAGTACAATTTGTCTATTTCTCTTTTACCTATATATATGTGCCTATTGATATAAAACACTGATTGATTGTTTTTATAAGAAATTGTTTTCAGTATGCCTATGCCCAATGTTAAATTGTAAAGACTGTTAGGAGTGACTACGACATTAGTTCAATGAGGGACCAAACTTGTGTCCCTGCTTATTCATTGAGTTGAGTCGAGGTCTTAAAATTTCCCAACTCTATTACACTTTATTAGATAGTTAGTATATTATAATTTATATGTACACGTAATTAGTTTAAACTGCTGTAACTTGTTAAGAACCTAGGTTTCTTAGGTAGGTACCTACTTTCCTTATATTTTTGCATTTGACTGTATTTTTTTATTTTAAAATAAAATCACATACGGAAACTTTTTAAAAATGTACCTACTTAGGGATTTTTAAAGTATTATTTTTCCCTAGTTTCATACAGTAAATTCTTCAAGTAAACATCTACTTGCTATGGTGGCTGCTAAGAACTATCATTTTTTTCAGTCAGTTCTTCAAAATTACAGAGGACAAAGTCGAGGTTTAAGACCTAATATTGTGCAGAAACATCTGATAATTGAAGGCATAGCTGCAGAATATTATTAACACTTAACTACATAGAGACATGTTGACATAATGGGAACAAAGAACAATAGTCAACTCTGAATGTTTGTATTCAAGTACAAATATGTTGAACATAACATAACATAGCATTAGTTCACCAAACATTGGCTATTTGTTGAATCCTTGAAACGTCTGACAGCTGATCTAAGGAGTGTCACAGTCGTGTTCTAAGTGTGTCATTGCATTTATTTGCTAGTAGAAATACTTTCAGGTATTTAGCCCTCTTGTCTAGATATAATTTGAAAACTTAAACTTCTTATAAACAAGCTTTTTCATCCTGTAAAAAATATGAACTCTTACCGAATTAAGGTAAAAAAATTAGGTAGGTACCTATATATCTTTTTCTCCTTTTGCGCATTTATGGGCAGCTGAAGATAAACTAAAAAAATAAAGTCAAAGACAAAATATCTTTATTCATTAGGATCTTTACGATTATTTTGAATCATCAATATATAATATTTAGACAAAAAAATCGAAATCTTGAAATTATAGCTAGGTTTCAAACGCATCTTGCTCAGAGTAGAGCTTACATCAAACTCAGCAAGGTTATTATTTTTTTATTGTCACCACAATTTTTTTTAAATAACAGTGTTATTTAAAAAAATATAGAGGCAAGTACCCATTTCCTTACAATTCAATAAGCAATTCATTTAAACGCCTTTTTATTGTTTATAAATTCTTTTACACTAGGTATAGCATGCTTTATGGAAAAGCTTGCGTTTGACAAAAATTACCTAGAAAACCTACCTTGCTTGCGTTTAAAAAACTACCTAATTGGCTCACTAGTTAGCTTAAGTTGCTTCGGACAGTGATGTTCTGGTTTCGATTCCTGATTCTGGTTAAAAATTATTTAAAATAAAGTTTTTTTTGCAAGAAATTCTTAATATCAGTTTAGAGGAGGTTGGTGCTGTTACTTAGCTATTTCTAAATAATGCACTAATATTCTAGTTTAAGTCTCAAACATGCTAGTAAGCCTATTTAGAATAAATTAATTTTAACTGACTTTTGGCCTTGAGCCTCGTAAAGTTGAGCCATTTATCCCGCTCTTAGGAAGGTATCATTAACTTTTGATATATTGAAATTTAAAGAGTAATATTTTAGTTTAGAGCAATGCAATAGATCTAAGGTCTAAATCCTTCTCCTATAAGGAGAGGTTCTTGTACCTTTCAATTAGAAATAAACAATAGTAACAATTAACAAACCTACCTAAGTAGAATCGTAACGTTTTCCCGTGAAAAAATATTCGTTTCCTCTGTAAAATTACATCAGATCTATATAGAAAACTTATAAATTTCCGAAATGGTAATCAAAATCCCGACTTTAGGCTAGAAGAGCGTAGTGTGTTTTCTTGTTTTGACCGGCGAGATGAATTCACTAAACATCGTAAACGTTTAGTGGCTGCCTGCAGCGCTGTGAAGTATTGCTCGGAACACATTTAAAAGTCGTAAAAGCAGCTAAAACATTTAGTATTACCTATTACATACAAAAAATGTGGGCCGGTAAAATATTGACATGAAAATTTGCAAGTGTAAACGGTGTTCTTTTTCTGGATCAGATTTGTTAGTGGCCTCGACTACAGGAAGTAGGTTACTGGTAGATAATATTCGGGACAATCATATTTAATGTTTAATTATATTATTTACGACGTCAGTTCTTGATAACAGCACTGCGTTGCTCTACTGGAATCGAACGATATCACTGACAGGTACATTGTACACCAGATTTGAGTGATTGTCGATCGATCAGTGCACCACGCAATGATTGTTGATATTACTGTTTTACATGATGATAATCAGTTGAAAGTCGAAAAGAAAAACTTATCAAAATGCTTGGACCATTTGTATGAGATTCCCACCATGTGGAATGTTGAGTCGACGATTATTGTACAGTCCTTTCATTCAATGGCGGAAAGAATCGTCCAACACATTAAGAAGCGTTTGCTTGGCTGTGGGATCAAGAGTCGGATACAGAAAGCGATAATTCTCAAGACGGATTGTGAGGATGTTCTTCACTTTGGGAGTCCTGACCGCCAGTTACTTAGGCCTTCAAAGGCCGCGCAAACAAAGGAGTAGATTTGTTTTTCTTTTTTGAATTTTTAATAGTGTTTTTATATATATTTTTGTACCAATTACCATTGTTAAGAATTTAAAATTAATTAAGTGAGTAAACTAAAAGCTTTAATGTATAAAATTTTTTAACAAAAAATAGAACTGACCTTAGCATATATATGAAGTCGGGCCAGCCAAGTTTAAGGAACATTTATTTTACGTAGTAAAGAAGTTTGTGGGTTCTAGGTAACGTCCTTAAAGTAGAAACCTTGGCTGGCACCACTCCTGATATGCGTAAGTAAATTAAAGCAAGTAAATGACACAATTATTTTTTACTCGTACTATACTGTCATAGTATATTATACGGCGTTAGTAGCCAAAAAGCTACCGATAACGAGACAAGAACTGAAATCGCTGTAAGCGTGCCTCCAAAATTCGAAGAGTTCCTTTAATTTCCCCAGGATATCATCATCAGATCCTAACATGGGGACAATGGGACCACCTTGGAAGTATGTCCTTTCTAATAAAAAAAGAATTATCAAAATCGGACAACTCTGTAAAAAGTTATGCGTGGTCATACATATAAAAAAAAATACGTGTCGAATTGAGAACCTCCTCCGTTTTTTTTCGTCGGTAAAAAACTACGGACCTATTTTGGAAACAGTATCAGAAATACCTATACTTAGTTGGGTAAAGTTGAAGTAAAAGTTTAGATTCAAAGATAGGCACAGCATAGGTGCCTATCTTTAAGATTAAAATGATACCTACCACGAGTATGACTAAAAATATTTGAGATGTTTGATATTTGAGAAATATTTTATTTTTTTAATTATCCTACTAACAATTATAAAATTTATTATAATAAACGCCGAAAGTTCGTGAGGATGTACATAGGTACTATGTAGATATGTCTGTTGCTCTTTCATGCAAAAAATACTGAATGGATTTTGATGAAACTTTACAATAATACTACATACATCAGAAAAACACACAGATTTTTTACAAGAACAGGAACAGGAACGACGAATGTGAAACCGCGGGTGTCTTCTAGTAAAATTAAAACTATATCGTAATGTACTTAATTATAAGTGCATACAAAACTTAGATAGATAATAACGAGGAATTATTGAGGATTATGTGATTTTCCTACCTCAAAGATAACACGGGGCAGGAGTGTATTAAGCTAATCCTTACTAATATTGTTAATGCGATTATAAGTTAGACTGTTCTGCTTTCGCGCCTTAGTACTCGACCAATCGTTTTGTTTAACGTTGCTAGTTGTTCGGGGTAGGTATTTATCAAATACTAATTGTTTTGTCTGTTCTAAAATACATCGTCATTGGTAAAGAAATTTTTTTTATCGACTACAAGCTGGCCATTGACTGCTATCACACCTGATTTCAAGTGATGATGCAATCTAAGATGGAAGCGGGCTAACTTGTTAGGAGTAGGATGAAATCCACACCCCTATCGGTTTCTACACGACGTCGTACCAGAAAGCTAAATCGCTTGGCAGTATGTCTTTGTCGGTAGGGTGGTAACTAACCAACGCGAAAGCCTCCCACCAGCCAGACCAAGACAAATTAAGAAAAATCTCAATCTGCCCCGCTGGAAATCGAACCCAGGACCTCCGTCTTATAAAACTACCACGCAAACCACTGCGCCACGGAGGCCAGCATTGTGACCTTTTGGCACCAAGAAACACAAAAGCAATATAAGGATTACTTATTTATAGAAGAAAGAGCTTTTTGACGCAATTTCGGCCGGACTGCATTAAGAGGGTATTTTATTTTATAATTCTATATCTGCCTCCAAATATCGGCTGTGTTTCACGCACTGTAGGACATATTCTTAAACCAAAACAGCATCGGCTATCGTGCCAATGTTGCTCTGTTTAGTAGCTTTTAGAAGTTACGATGTGACAGTCAGATTTACAGAAATAGAGACGTATAGGAACACAGATAGTCGACAGACACGTCGAACGTATACTTAACGCCACTCCTTTAACATTAAAAGTGAATTATAGAATTACGTTGAGCATTACATATAGCAGAGCAGTATAGAATCACAGCATTTAATGGATTCACCGTGCGGGTGCTGGGTCCATTGCGTGGCTGAGAGATTAACACAACACGTCTCGGACTTTGTTCTAAACTCTTGACCCGAGTGTAGGTTTAAAATTACCTTAATGACGCGCGTCAACACTCATCTCCTCTGTTTATATTCTCCCTGCTCAACCAAATTTGAAAAGATGAAGATCCTATTAAAGCATGTATACTTGATCTAATATGGAGCTTGCTGCATTTCTAGTAAGGTCAAGGTCTTTTAGGATTTTATAAAGTGATTTTGCAGGTATACCTCTCGCCTCCACTTCTATTCCGTATAAGCTAACCACATAGCCATTAAACATTACCACATTATTTTTATTTACGTACCTAGTGAACAAAGTATAATTTTGTTGCGCCATTACCAATGCCTACGTAACACGTTACACAAACAGCTCTGATGAGAGGCAGCAGGAAAGAGTTGAGGAAACGCGTAGCGATGTGTTTGTTATCCAACATTCAGACGGAAGGTTATCAAAACATGTTCGCGTATGTTGCGGGTGGACTTTTAAATAGATTTTCTTTATCTACATACCTATCTAGCTGTCGATTTTATTAATGTTTTCTTATTACTGATCGGAGGTAAGTAGGTACCTATTTTTTTTCGAGGCGGGGAGAGATAGAGGTCGGATTATATGGGATTTATACCCGAATTACATACCGGGTCACCCTTACACTCTGCAGGTAAAGCTCATCTCAGTTTGTGCCTCTACAAAAGCTCTGCTTTCCTCCCTAAGTCGTTCTTGAGGTGATAAATGAGCTACCACGCAGTGTACATATTTTCTAGAACAAAAGTAGTTTTTAGCGAAAATAGGTAACACAGTTCGACATGTTGCAACTTCAGAGCAGTCTAGAAGAGGTGCGGATTGAATATACTTCGTACTAGAGAACGGTGTGGTGTAAAAGAAGGTGTAGTGAATTAAATTGAGAAGAGAATGCAGGAAGGAAAGGAGAATGGGCTTAGATGGTTTGGGCATGTAGAGAAAATGGATCAAATAAGATTAACAAAAGACATTTATGAGGCGAGAGTGAATGGAAATGTAACTTTATATAAAATGTACAATATATAATATACACAAGTGAATACAATCGCCGCGACCAGACCTAGATTCATTCAAAACGGGTATTGCACTGCCTTGCAAAGGATTAATCGACAGATGCTTAGAGGTCCTCCTCAGGTCGTCCTGTGTCTGCAGCGAATAGTACCGATGAGTCAATGATAACGAAGTAACAGTATCTTGGAGTTTCACTTTAATATTGAGTGAACACAATAATCCTTGTCAAATGCATGTATTAGTTGGATCACAAACTGTGCGTCTAATCCGGGCGGGGAGCGTAGGGCCCGAGTGCAGCCATGTGCGCGCGCATCTGTGTCGCACGCACATGTGGAGACGGCTTGCGTAAGGAATTAGCTGTGCCCAATGGCTTTACCCGCGTAGATGCTGTGATCGTGAGAGTATCAGGAAATCCGTCCTTAGTGTGCTTCATTAAATAGCTATGATAATTTCAAGTCAATCGCGTGTATCTGTAAATTAATAAAAAATAAATAATAATTGCATAACTAAGTTAGGTAAGTACTTAAAAATACTTATGTTATACTAATATATGTCCTGAAGCAAGTGTCAAACGCGCCATGGTCTCTAAAAATATCAGAAATCCATGAATATCTTAAAATGTCAACTAGTAAAACAGTAAATAAGATCATGTGGCAGGAATTATAAAACTAGACACGCAAACCATCCAAGTCACCTGGCAGCGCAGTTGAAAATACCGCAGGCAATTCGACGCTTAAAGCGACGGCAAACTCTTGACTGAAAGCCACATTTGAAATTTACATAGAGCTTCTCCAGCTGGGGAGGTTGTCTCTGATCGCCAACTGTCCTACAACGCCGCTGCTCATAGGTATATCTCATCATTGTCATTATCAGTCTATTAACGACCCACTACAGGGCCAGACCTCCCTCCTTATAGGAAAGGAGATATGGAGCGTTCACCCACTACACGCTGCTCCAATGCGGATTGGCGGGCTAAGGGTGATAATGTTTTATTTTATTAAAGATCACTATCAGATGTTGATGACAGTGACCGGGATCGACGGCTGAACATGCTCTCCGAGGTAAATCTACTTTCCAAACTATAAGAGTACCAATAAACGGCACTTGTAGCAAAAAAGCTACTTAAAAATACCGAAATCGCTACAAGTGTGCCTATAAATTTTCAATTTTCCCAGGATCCTAGCATCAGATCCTCTGTTACGGGCTGTATGCAACCAGATCAGTACGCTTACTTTGAGAACTCTCTCTATTTCTCTTTCTGACGTCCCTTCTTTCTTTTTGTCTTCAGATTCACACCCATTCCGTAACTCTTTTAGTCCAATGTTGTCTATAAATATGTTCAGCTCATTTCCATTTAAATAATCGAATCCCTTTATTTATATCTCACTTTGTTTTTTACTTTATAGTTTTTATTACTTGGTCATCTTTTAATTACATTTGAGCAGCTAATAATAATAATCATATCCAACCAACATTATTAATAGCCGTCTCCATATGACGCAAGCTCTTCCAAATCTTTACAAATGTAGACGCAGAAAGCTCAAGCCGGTATAATTATCCTTTATTTTTTCCGGCGCTCTAATTCCCGCCAAATGATACGTTCAGATTAACAACAGCTTAGCTACGGGTTTGAATTTCTTCAAATTTGACAAACATCGGGATGAAATATTAGTACATTAGCATATTTGATGAGTTATCTGCCCACGTATTTTTTACTTACCAGCAGATGAACCTGAAGTTAAATGAAAAATCATAGCCTTTAAGTAAGTACCTAATTGACATACATACGTATCATCACGTCTCATTTCCATAGGGGTAGGCAGAAAATACATCCTTACATTTGCCCCGGTTCTTGCATACTTCCTTAGCTTCTTCCACTCTCATTAATCATTTCATACAAGTTCGACGTTTTAGGGTACTGACCTGGCCATACTTTAACCCTAGAAAAATCTGCGTCAAGTTTACGCATGAGTTTTCGAATAATTGCTCTGTCTCTGTAAATATCGCGAATCCATATCAGAGCGTTTACGACATCTCATACGCCACTAGGACCTGCCACGTGGTGTATATGTCAATAAGGTAAGTACTACCAATTTTGAAATTTTTGACAACCTCCGTGGCGCAGTGGTATGCGCGGTGGATATATAAGGCGGAGGTCCTGGGTTCGATTCCCGGCGGAGCAGATTGAGATTTTTCTTAATTTGTCTTGGTTTGGCTGGTGGGAGGCTTTCGCCAACTAGCCCCCCAAAGACGTACCGCCAAGCGATTTAGCGTTCCGGTACGATGTCGTGTAGAAACCGATAAGGATGTGGATTTTCATCCTACTCCTAACAAGTAAGCCCGCTTCCATCTCAGATTGCATTATCACTTAACATCAGGTGTGATAGTAGTCAAGGGCCAACTTGTAGTCATTAAAAAAAATAAATATATAACGACTGCGAGAGTTAAAATTACGCATGATTATCTTAAACGTGACTTTTATGAGTTCGGCTTTTATAAAAGTTACCAAAACTTACTTTTATATAACTTTATGTTTGTAAATAAGATAAGCTAACTGTTGTTTTTCTACTAAGAAATAGACTAGTTAATTATTAGAATAAAAAGCAAGTTTTCATTTGATAAAGTAAGTGTTATAAAATTTAATTGATTCATAGGAGAAGTTTAAAGTTTTGTTTTCTTTTAATAAAAACAAATGAGTATAAAAAATATCTGCAGTATTTATTATTTAAATTGTATGTGTATAAGTATATAATAACTTACAAATCATTGAAATAAACTATTAAACCTAGACCTACGACTTGTTCAACTACATGCGTCAATTTTACGCATTTTTATCTTTCCTGTACTATAAAATATGATTATCTTGCTAGGGTTAAAATGGAATTTGGTCCAGGAAATACCTAACAGAACGATTTAAAAATAAAATATAATGGTTACTATAGATTTTTTTAATATACCTAGCCAACATCCTATTTCCTTTCCGATTATCTATAGCTATTGACTGTGTTATGCATGTTCCTAGCAAATTTGCCCTGGACTGCAATCACACTTGACGGTAAGTGATGATGCAACCTAAGTTGGAAGCGGGCTAACTTGTTAAGAGTATGATAGAACTCATACCCTTTTCGGTATCTACATGACATAATATTGAAATAGTAAATCGTTTGGCGATACGTTTTTGTTGGTATTGTGGTAATTAGTCGCGGCCGAAGAGACGAACTTTGCCTGAACTGCCTCGTTGGTCTAGTGCTTAGGCTATGTGACTTGGATCACAAGGACCTGGGTTCGAATCCTGGGTCGGGTCAATAATTCTAACTTTTTCATTCTTCTGTGAAATTTTCAGGACATTCCCAGCCCGGAGTCGGGTAGTTAGTGCTGTTACACCCGCGTGCCTCGGAGAGCACGTTAAGCCGTCGGTTCCGGTCACTATCGTCAACATCCAATAGTGATCGTTAATAAATAAAACATTATCACCCTAAGCCCGCCAATCGGCATTGGAGCAGCGTGGTGGGTCTACGCTTCATATCCCCCTTCTATAAGAGAGACCTGGTCCTCTAGTGGGCCGTTAATAGGCTGATAATGATGAAGAGACGAAGTCTCCCACGACCTGGACCAATTTAAAAAATCTTAATCGGCCTATCCGGGAATCGAATTTAGATCTCCATCTTGAAAGTACACAATAATATAGCTTACATATAAGAATAACACAGGCCACATTTTATCCAGAAATTCTTACAGCAACAAGAACTACGCTAAAACCGCGGCGTTCTCTAGTAGTACATAAATTATGGTAGGTACCAAACTTTCGCTCAAATAGGTAGGTACTCAGAGACTCAGAGAGCCTCTACTATTAATAAATTAATCCTTTAAATCCTTATTTTTGCTGCGGGAAAACGCCCGCATCGTCCATATAAATATCCTTCGGGATTTTTTTAATGTCCAGTAATCCGATTTCAGTGTTAATCTTTCCTTTTACTATTATGTTTTCTCTGATAGGTACAGCTTAGCTTAGGTACCTACGTACCTACTCCCAGTTTAATTTTTCACTACGAAAAATGTACAAGATTCCGTCAATTAGTATGAGTTTTTATATTTTTTTGGATAGGGTTAACCACGATATTGTAATTTTTGAAAATAATTTAATTGTGATATCAAAAATTGCAATACCGGCGGGTTCGAACCCACATCTCCTTGGCTATCTCGGCCAGAGCTACAGGATACGTGGTTCAGTGGTAAAACGCTATAAAGGTATAAGGTAATTTAGATTAGAGAATAAAAAACCTACTTTTTAAAAAATTTTAAATATTGAAAAACATTGAAATAAAATTGAAAAACATTTAAAAATATTTAAATAATATGAAAAATCAATTGAAAAGTCAAAAAAAATCAGACGCCCAAGACCGGGCAAAGTGGGCTAGATTTTGTCGGAAAGCAGACCCCAGCTAATTGTAAGATTATTTTTTTTGAGTTTACAATATACATAAAAGTTACATTTGTATGTCATATAAAAAGGCCCATCGGCCATGTTGTTTTAGTTAAATATAATATTATCTTTTATTTTTCACTTAAATATAAAACGGAGAGTTGAAGCATTTAACTTAAATTGTATTTAATCTCCTTGAAACTTTATTAGTATAAAGTAAAAAATAACTAATATAAATTATTAGTAATAAATATAAAGTATGTAATAAATAAATAAATTAAAACATAATTCAACATTTAAGTATCTTTAACTTTTGTGAGATTTAGTTCTACTACTCGATACTAGGTGGCGCTACATGTATCGTGTTCGCAGACAACGCTAGAACTTTACTAACAACTAATCTATACTTCTATACTAATATTATAAAGAGGAAAACTTTGTTTGTTTGTAATGAATAGGCTCAAAAACTACTGGACCGTTTTTAAAAATTCTTTCACCATTCGAAAGCTAGATTATCCACGAGTAACATAGGCTAAATTTTATTTTGGAAAAAAATAGGGTTCCGTAAAATATTTGGGTTTTTCGGACACAAGGTGTAAAAAATCAACCAGAAAAGTTACTTATTTTGCGTACGCCTAAACTATAAAAGATAGAACCATAAAATGTTCTAATTAATTGGAGATCTTATAAATATCTACAAAAAAGTCCGCGACACACTATACCTATCTATGTCGAGTGAGGCACAACAACCATTTTTTTATTTAAAAATCTTAAATTTTTTTTGGACTACATTTAAACGCATTTATTTTACTCATGCTATTAATCCCTATCAAAATAAATTATTTCATCACTAAGTACAGTTTATGTAGATAATATTTGGTATTTAAAAGATTAAAATTGGACTTTTGGTTTTGAAGTTATGGCGAAATTAAAATATTACTATTTCTGCGTTGCGAAGTGAGCGTCACCAAGGCGGGGGCGCGCGTGCGGGAGGGGAGTTTAGATCTATGTTATATATACGATGATGAATTAAGAATTCGATCTTTGTTCAAATATCTATTTAGTACACGGAAGAGTTTGTTCGTTTGTTTAAACGGGCTAATCTCTATATGCGTGTCGGATTGTAAAATTATTTTTGTTTATTCTGAAGGCTAGACTCAAGAGTGAAATATACTATTTAATATCAATTTATACCCATCAGCTTGCCATAAATATATATTTCTAATGTTAATGTACTGAAATGTCATACAATTTGTTAACAAAAATGTAGACCTTTAGTACACGGGACGGGACGGAGAATATTGCTTCACGGGAAACTATAAAAAAATTAAATTGAGAGGGGGAGCGGGGAATGAGCACACTATATGTGCCTTTACACATTTTGTATGAAAGTCTGTCTTTAAAATTAGAAGGGTACCTAAGAGATTTTCACGCGGACGAAGTCGCGGGCGACTGCTAGTGCGTTATAAGGTGAAAAGTAAACAGCTAAATAAATATAAAAATTCTAATAAATTACTTAATTATTTATTTTAAAAATAAAGTGCTTATTTAGTATGAATGTTAGCAAAAATCTGTTTAGGTCCAAGTTAGAAGGTGATAGGTACTTATCTACATTAATTTTACCGACGCATTAATTATTTTAAATTTTTATGCGCTTATTTCAAGAATACTTAGTTTATAGGCATGGGGATTGTCAAGTTTGTATGATTGTCTCTACTTTGTTGTCCTTGTGACTTTGCCTGGTAGAATTCAAAAGCTCTACCGTGCAGTCCCAAATTGTTATACTAATAGAAACTGGATCTGATATAATACATTTTAAATTTTACGCAAATACGAAAAATCTGAGAATTACTAAAACTAATATTTCCATGTTTACCTAGGTAGGTAATGGTAATTTAACAGAGAAATCAGCTGCTAATTACATAAAGAATTTTAATATAGGTATCTTTTGTTTTGATTTTAAATATAAGATGAGGTCCGGGGTTCGATGGCCGGCAGGGCCGATTAAGATTTTCGAAATTTGCCCAGAACTGGCTGGCGGACTTCGACCGTGGCTACCGACATAGATGTGTCGCAAAGTGATTCAGCGTTCCGGTACGATGTCATGTAGAAATCAAAAGGTGTGTATTTCATCCTACTTCTAACAAGTTAGCTCGCTTCCACTTCAGATTGCCACCACTCATCATCAGGTGTGATTGCTTGCAACTTGTAATAAATAAAAAAAAAACTACGAAGGCTTTCTAAGGCATCATTACCTATATAAATTGTACAGGTCTACAAATCGACCACGGTGCTGTAGTACCATTACCGCTAATACCTAAGTGACCGGGGCGTGGCGCGGCCGGTCCCGCCTTCGATTCCCGGGCGCGTGCAACTTGCAATTACCGCGGAAAAAATTACCACCGTTTTTGCCGAGGTAAGCCGCACATGATTCGTGATTCCGTGATTACCAAATTAAATGGTTACTTTTTTTTTGTTTATTTCTCCCTTTTTTTCGATTTACTTTCGGTTGGCAGGTTTTGAAATGTTAATCTGTTTTTGGTTTGGAGTTTTGTTAGTGGCGGGACATTTTGTTTTAATAGTTAAGCAATATTTAACTAGGTTCATTTTATTTTATTTATCTAGCATTATAGTAGCCTAGGCCAAACTAGCCTGCCTCTAATAGTGGGCTCTGTATCTATCTACGGTAAAACCTGTATAGTTGCCTCAGATTGTTTTTTTTTATGGACTTCAAGTTGGCCCTTTACTACAATCACACCTGATGTTAAGTGATGACGCAATCTAAGATGAAAGCGGGCTAACTTATTATGAGTAGGATGAAATTCACACCCCTATCGGTTTCTACACAACATCGTACCGGAACGCTCAATCGCTACTAGCCACGGCGAAAGCCTCCCACCAGCCAGACCAAGAAAAATTTAGAAATATCTCAATCTGCCCCGCCGGGAATCGAACCCAGGACCTCCGTCTTATATGACGCATATCACTGCGCCACGGAGGCCGTCTATTCAAACTTTATAAACGCTCTTATATCGGTTAATTTTACTTAGTTTTATCTTGCCCATGTTTTGTCCGTGTGAGCAAACATTTGAGCAAAATAACTTAAGACGACTATTATTTTTGTTGGTCTTTTCTTTTTTAAATATTTTAATTAATGGTTTAGGTATTTCAGTGTAAATTATTATTACTTTTACAAACACACAATAAAAATACTTACTAAAAGTCTTAAAATATTAGAAGGACATAAACCGACCTATTTGTTTAACAATTTTTATTTTTTTTTTACAAATAAATAAGGGACTCACTCTAGGGGCAATTAGAAGAAAAATATAATTTACAGTTTTTATAAATTGAAAAATTTTAAAGGAAAAATTAAAAAATAACTAAATGAAGGAAACAAAGATAAAATCCAATCAGAGTCTGAGAAAAGATTTTTAAAATAAAAAGATTTTTTAAATGTTAATTAATATTGTAATACCTATAAATCTATACTAATACTATAAAGAGGTTAAGTTTGTATGTTTGAATGATTGTAAATGGATCTGTTGGCTGTTAGGGCTAATCTTAGGAACTACAGATCCGATTTAATTCACCAGTAGAATGTTACGTTGTCTATCGGTGAGTGTCAGAGGCTATATTTTATATTTGTATTGTATATAGTAACAGAGTTATCACAGGTTATGTCGCGCAAAGCAATGTATGGGAACTTTATGTATCTTAAAAATTTCTGCAAAAAAATCCGCAACAGCATATATCTATCTTTTTATATTTTAGCAGATATCTATAGAACTTTTTGTGTTTTAAAAATCATTTAATTACGTCTTACGCTTAAGTTTACATCATTATTTATAGAACTAAATTTAAATCCTTATCAAAATAAATTATTTAATAATCACAAGGATATTATAGCGTTAAGATTTGCCTTTTACAGTATGTTAATTAGTTATATAGTTTCGGAGATATTACAAAATTTCTAGAAAGCGCGATACTGTAATAAATTATTTAATTCATTTGCGTACCGCTTTGGTGATATAATATCTTATAAAATATCTTTCTTCATTGGAAACCATAGATTCTTTAGTTTAGTTAAAAAATATTCTCATTAACATCTTAAATTGTCCCATATCAAATCAGGCTTGGACTCAGGCTTCTCCTTCTGTCCGTTATGGGTATTCGCAAAATTTCCAGTATTTCCTTACCAGCATTTCTTTCCTCTGCACTATATATAGTACTATAGTACACTTACTCTATTTAATAAAAATTTATATAATTCTTTAGGAACCTCAGAGGTGTCATATTTGGCAGAGGCTACAAATGAATGCATTTTGGCTACTGCTCACTTGACAGCTGTATTAGAACCCATCGGTTTGGCACGCAGCGATGGTAAGAGACCGGATGGTATGACCCTCGTTCCATGGAAGATAGAAAAGTTTCTAGTATGGGATGCGACGTGCGTTGATACTCTAGCTGCATCCCATATCGAGGCTACCTCTTCTATGTCGGGTGCTGCGGCGAAGAACGCTGAACAAGCCAAGACGCGCAAATACGAAAATATAAAAGGTAATTTCGTGTTTGTGCCTTTTGGTGTAGAGACTTTGGGGCCATGGGGAGCAGTGCTCTTTTTGACGATATCGTAAAAAGAGTTATCGAGTCTACGAGTGACAAAAGAGCTGGCAGACCTTGGCCAACGGATTAGTTTGGCCATCCAAAGAGGAAATGCTGCCAGTATCCTGGGCACTATGCCTAATTGCAGTGGAGTCGAGGAAGTTTAAGATTTAATTTAATTTAGTTTTAATTATTTTAGCGTATTTTATATTGTTTTTGTTTCACTTTTAATAAAAATGTCAATAGTAGATAATAAAATAGAAGATAGATAGCAATAATTATTTTCGTATCACAAAGTGTACTGTACTACAACTTCAATTCTCTGTTATGTAAAATTTATATGCTTAAGTTTACGTCATTATTTATACACCTAAACTTAAATCCTTATCAAAATAAATTATTTAAAAATCTCAAGGATATTATAGAGATAAGATTTGCCTTTTACAGTATTTGAATTAGTTATATAGTTTCGGAGATATTACAAAATTTCTAAAAAGCAATAAGACTGCCGCTATGTCGTCCTAATTGAATTGACCTCCTCCGTGTTATGTTATACGTATTGAATAGGGGTCAACATTTTGGTACTGATATTCCTTGAAAATTCGATCTTTATTCAATTTATTTGGCATGGCATCCTATACCATATTTACCTATATAATATACGAAAAAGTTTGTTCGTTTGTTTAGACGGGCTAATTTCTAGATCTGCGTGTCGGATTGTAAAAATATTTTTATTTTTTTATGAAAGATATATTCAAAAGTGAAATAGACTATTTCATATTAAACTATACACATCAACTTGCCATAAATATATATCGTTAAAGTACTGTAATATCGTACCATGTTTAACAAAAATGTAGATCTTTAGTAGGTACACGGGACGGAACGAAGTATATTGCTTCACGGGAATCTACTTATAAAAAAATTAAATTGGGAGGGGTAGCGGGGAATGAGCACACTTTATATGAAAGTCTGTCTTTAAATTTAAAAGGGTACTGAGGTCTTTATGCGGACGAAGTCGCTGGCGACTACTAGTTACTTTATAAAAGATCTCAGTTAATATAAAGACTAAAGTACTAATTAAAATAACTTGAAACTTATCTGAAACGAACATAGAGTCTATCCTTATATGAGACACAAGGTAGGAACCTACTTACCTATCCTCCGAAGCCTTTTTAACTTTATGCTAAGTAGGTCCTATTCGCTTATAGGCAACTAAGTAGGTATCTCTTTTTTGACAAATAAAATAAAACAGGAATTTTTTTCTCTCATTTATTTATTTACAATTATTTTTAAAATTTTTAACATGCTTATAAAATTATAAAAAAAACACTATTAAAAATTTATAAAAAAATCCATTCCGCCTGCTACGGGGCCCGGGGGTCCAAGCAACCAGTGGTCAGGTCTCCAGAGTGAGGAACCTCCTCACAATACGCGCCGTTTCAAGAATGCTACTACCTTCTGTATCCGACCTATGATTCTGTGGATATGTCGCGCAGTGGTATGCGCAATGCATTTATAAGACGGAAGTCCTGGATTCGATTCCCGGCGGGGCAGATTGAGATTTTCTTAATTGGTTCTGGTTTGGCTGGCGGAGGTTTCAATAGTTACCACCCCACCGACAAAGACGTGCCATCAAGAGATTTAGCGTTCCAGTACAGTGTCGTGCTGAAATCGAATGGGGTATGAATTTCATCCTTCTCCTAACAAGTTAGCCCACTTCTATCTTAGATTGCTTCATAACATACAATCAGGTAAGATTTCGGTCAAGGGCGAACTTGTAATGTGTGTAAAAAAAATTATATTACTTAAGCAACACACCTATTAGTTTAAGCAACAAATACCTATTAGTTTTTTGTTTACAAATGATATTATGAAAGAAGAAAGAAAGTAAGTAAATTAAACTTGTTTTAATAATAGGTACATGTCGAATACTTAAAAAGCATATTATAAAAAACAAAACCAATACAATAATTAAAAAATAGCGGTTTTTTAGTTTAGTTTTAATTTTGTTTAATAATAAAACAAAATTAAAACTAAACTAAATTAAATCTAAAACCTCCTCGACTCCACTACATACTGGCAGCATTTACTCTTTGGATGGCCAAACTAATCCGTTGGCCAAGGTCTGCCAGCTCTTTGGTCACACGTAGACTCAATAACTCTTTTTGAGATATCGTCAAAAAGAGCACGAACCTCTGGCCTCCATGGCCCCAAAGTCTCTACACCAAAAGGCACAAACACGAAATTTTTTATTTAAAAAATTATATTAAAAATAATATTAAATAAGTATGTTTTATTTTCAAAACAACACACAAACACTTAAATTACTTATATTTGTATATATACACTTTATCGTCATAGTGTAATTATTCATTCATTATTGAAGTAATTATTCAAATCAAATTATCTCGAATATCCCACTTATTACAGCACTTATGTAAATAAGCGACGATTAAGTTTAAAAATAGTCAAATTCGCTAATCGAATTGTTTAGTCGACTAAAATTAACTTCCATTCTGCTGATAGAAGCACTATTTTTTTAATTTGTTATCTATAGCCACAGACTGAACGAAAATAGACAAGGCGACTTAGTTTTAAATAATATAAATAGATAAGCAGTAAAATATAGGTGCATAGGTCTCAGTGGCACAGTTGTATACGCGGTGGATTTACAAGACGGAGCTCCTGGGTTCGATCCCTGGCTGGGCCGATTGGGGTTATCTTATTTGGTCCAGGTCTGGCTGGTGGGAGGCTTCGGCCGTGGCTAAATCACCTACCATCCTACCAGTCGAGACATATCGCCAAGCGACTTAGCGTTTCGGTAGGTAAATAGGTACTTTGTTGAGTAAAAACCGAAAAGGGTGTGGATTTTCATCGTACAACTAACAAGTTTGACTGTTTTCATCTTAGATTGCATTATTAAATACCATCAGGTAAGATCGCAGTCAAGGGATAACTTGTATCTAACTAATAAAAATAAGTATCTAATAGAGCGAGGCATATTAAAATATCGTCATCATCATCAGCCTATTAACGGCCCACTAGGGCCAGGCCTCCCTGCTTGTAGGATAGGGGATATGGAGCCAAGACACATCACGCTGCTCCAAT
Organism: Mycalesis mineus; assembly: GCA_034621355.1. Classification (NCBI taxonomy): domain Eukaryota; kingdom Metazoa; phylum Arthropoda; class Insecta; order Lepidoptera; family Nymphalidae; genus Mycalesis; species Mycalesis mineus. Next base: position 13,178,916 of record CM067901.1, read on the forward strand.
GCGGGTTGGCTGACTTAGTGTTTTTGTACTTTGACGACCTCCGTGGCGAAGTGGTATGCGTGGTGGATTTATAAGACGGGGGTCCTGGGTTCGATTCCCGGCGGGGCAGATTGAGATTTTTCTTAATTTGTCTTGGTCTGGCTGGTGGGAGGCTTTCGCCGTGGCTAGTTACCACCCTACCGACAAAGACGTATCGCCAAGCGATTCAGCGTTCCGGTGAATGATTTTCGTCCTACTTCTAACAAGTTAGTCCGCTTCCATCTTAAACTGCATCATCACTTAACATCAGGTGTGATAGCAGTCAAGGGCCAACTTGTAGTCGATAAAAAAATCGGTGATAATATTTGATTTAATAAAATATGCTGATACTTAATTATGACTATAACCATTACTAAGTTACCAGTTTTTCCGGTTAATTCCGTCTAAGCATTGTATTTGGTCTGTGCAGCTAGCACCTACCTAGGTCTAGGTATGTGTTAGATAGCTAGTTTCATATTAGGTCTAAAGTAATATAGGGAAATTTGTATAATTATTACACATTGGCAAACAGACAGATAAGACACAAGAAATAGGCTTACATATTTGAATTAATTAATATATTTATGTCTTGTTAACTATATATTTTTAATGCTTAGTTTAGTAACTAGAACTATCCCGCGTAAGAAACTTTATCATTATCATTCCATTTACGGGCCCACTACAGGGCCAGGCGTCCCTTCAGTTGAGGGGATATGGAGCGTACCCACCACGCTGCTCCAATGTAGGTTGACGGACAGGGTAATAATGTTTCATTTATTAAAGATCACTATCAGATGTTGATGATGTGCCCTGGACCGACGGCTTAACGTGCTCTGCGAGGCTTGGAATGTACTGAAAATTTCATAGAAGAATGAAAAGCTAAGAATAATTTCGAAGGAAACTTAATAGCTATACATAGGTAATTTAATTAAGATTATTTTATATCTATACATAGGTACCTACCACGATGATCCACTTGATGTTAAGTGGTAGATACTGGTACCTAGGTGGTTATAAGTCGGTACCTAAACTCCAATCGGCACTTAATTATTTAGGACTTAAACATAGACGGCAGGTTTGCTAGAAATCCGTCCTACAATGCGCTGCACCTTACAATCTAAGGCAGAGGTGTTAGACGCAATGACGACCTCCCTGGCTCAGTTGATAATGATAACGCCTTGGGTTATCATTATCAACTGAGCCAGGGATACTATTATATACATATTTTTATATTATAATAGATTATTATTATATTATTCTGATAATTCCCAGTAAGGATCAACTTAGGAAGAACTAATTACTGAGTAGGTAGTGGTCACTTACAATTCTGAACTCAATGACGATGACACAGATGATTGTTTAACCTTAAACTTTTACACAGGAACTAAAAGGCCTATATTAATTGAAAATAATATACCTAATAATAATAGGTAATCTTTGTAAACTAAGTATGAAAATATTTGATTAGTTTATAAAAACACGCAACTGTTGAGATTCTTGCGGTCCTGTCGGCTCTTCTTAGCTGATGATTGCCTTCCGAAGCTGTGGTAGAGTCACGGGTCACAGTCAGATGAATTTAACGTTTCAAAATGGCTTGTAACCTTCGTTGTAATTTCGCATTCTTCGTTAATTAATTCAGGTATAGTCTGGTGGAAGGTAGGTAGGCTTTAGCCGTGACTAGTGAGCACCTACTTAAAACGTAGTATCTAATTTGCGGGTCTGGCTAGTGGTAGGCTTTAGGCCTTTCTTCTTTTATACCACTTGGAAGAAAGAAGATTTTAGTCACAACTCTCTTTCAAGTAGGTAGCAATATATTATTTTCCTAGCGTGCAAAGAACATGGAGGACGGCAGGAAGTTATATGTATTTTTATATAATAGCTACTCCTTAATAAGTACCTAAAACCTGAATTATTTTTACTTAATACCTAAGTAATTGACAGGAGAAGCAGCTACTTATAAGATCACCTTGCTAAAACACGGTCCTACGTCAAGCTGAGGCATAGCTGCTGAGCCTCTTGTAGTAATTATCAAGGCAATAGCTAGGTGTTAAGTCTCAAATGCCTCATAAGCCTGCAATTATAACGGCAAAAGGTAAGTGTTAATACTATGCCTGTGATTATACCTTACCTTTACACCAGTAGGGTAACGATGCCAACGTCCAGCCGTCTCTACAGCTTGACTGCTGATTTTGTAGATTTCAATGCGAAATGTAACCAAATTCACATTCGATGTCTACGATAATTTTGTCAATGAAAGCACGCGAGACGATTGGCAGTGGCCAAATTATATAAATAATTACTCATTGAAATGAGCTATATTTCTGTGAAAAAATTGGCTTCAAAATTTGAAATATTATGTCTGTGATTAATTGTTGTGTAAGGTGTGTAAAGGGCCGTACTTAGGTGTTGTCACCCTACGCAGCGATGCAAAAATAAACACAGCGGTAGTATTATCTTGGACAAGTTCTGTTTAAAGTATCCTACAATTATCCTAATTAGGTATTTTACACTTTAGGAGGCCTAAGCGTTTCCTTTCAGATTATTATTTTTGTATTCAGATAGGTATATATCTAGGTCTATCATTATGTAAAGTTTCAATAGCTCAGTGGTTAATGGGACTTGACTTAACGCTGAGAGGTCATGGGTGCAATCAACGTTGGACTGTTGTAGTAGGTACCTACTTACCTATCAACTACTAATTAGACGGGAAATGGTAATATTTAAATAACGCCTATGGCAATTATTAAAAAAATACCAAAAACAAAACAAGACCCATACACACCCACATTAGGTACTTAGGTAGATACCTATAACCTAGTTATGCCGTTAGGTACTAATTTTTAACTGATATTAGGTCCCTACCTAGGTGTTTATTTTTAATTTACAGGGTAAGGTTCCTACTAGATACATATTTAACTGTCTGTCCAATGTAGGTAGATAAGCCAGTTGGCGAGGTAGTGGTCTATACTTTACTTAAATATTAGCAAATTCTATGCTAAAACCTAGGCAGGAAGATATCACGAGTAGGATAGAATTAGAAATACCTATATAAATATAAATATAAATAAATATTATAGGACAATTACACACATCGCTATATAGCCCCAAAGTAAGCATATCTACTCGTAAGTAGATTGTGATATGGGTGCTATGATAACTGATGAATATTTTTATATGTATTATACACAAATACTTATAATATATAGATAAACACCCAGACACTGGAAAACATTCATGCTCATCACACAAACATTTTCCAGACGTGGGAATCGAACCCACAGCCTAGGACGCAGAAGCAGGGTCACAACCCACTGCGCCACTCGGCCGTCAAATATACTTGTTGCCTATGGATGACATGTAGAGATAGGTTATGTAGGTACTTATAGTAGGTAAACTGGATAGGTAGATACGCAGACACTCAATGTGTGAAAACAATGAAAAAGTTTTCTTTGAATTTATTCTTAATTATTCTATTTAGTATTTATTATTGATCAAAATATAAAATAATAGGTAAGTACGTTCAGTGTAATCATATATTCAGTTACCTAATTAATTTTAATTGAAAACTGATACTTATTCGTGTCTAACATCTAGTAAACAGCTCCTAAGGCTGCCTACTATCCCTATGACTATAATTACACTAGCCTTTGTGGCTTCGAGCACAAGGTCTTGGGTTCGAATCCTGAAATTACCTATGGGGTTTTCTTTCTAGTAAGAAATTTTTAGTAAAATCAAGTCATAAGTTTTACTTAGTCGGTTAGCTGGTTATGTTACGTCTCCGTGGCTCGGAGAGCATGTCAAGCCGTCGGTCGGGCCACTAACATCAACATCATATAATGATCCTAATTAAATTAAACATTATCACCTTAAGCCCGCCAACTAGTATCAACGTGGTGAGTTTACAATCCACATTCTCTCTCCTGACAAAAGCAAGGCCTGGCCCTGTATGCCGTTAATAGGCTGAAAATGATGATCTTCCCATGGACGTGTAGATGATTTAAGTACGTAGTAATTGTAGAGAACGCAAAACGTCATTAAGAGCAAGGCATCGCAGAAATCTACAACGTTACCTACTTACTTGGTCGATATTCCTTGGACGCGTATCTACCTACTAAGCGGTTTGGTTCCTCATGCCTCACACGCACTGTTAAAATTAGAAATGCCCTTTCAGCTTCCGTTTTCCCTACTACTCACCTATACCTACAATATCTTCAAGTCTAGAGCGAATAGACATCTAGTAGGCAAGCGCGTACCACCGTAGGCTTCATCATTGCTTACCATCAAGCAGTTGCTGTATCTAGCATTAAAAAAGTGAACGTGTTGAAAAAGTTGGTATCTTTATAGTAGATAAGTAGTTGACGTAGTACCTACGTTGTTTTGATATTAGCTACAAAACAAATAATTCAAAAATCAGTTTCTAAAATATGAGAGTGTTCTTGTTAAGAGGCCAACGGTCAAATAATACGGAGTTAAACTCGCATCAAAGTTTTCACATTTAAACCTACAAGTCCCATTACAGGCCGCCGCCACGCGCATGCGTAAACACCTGTTCGTCTAAAAATATCCTTTTATATATAAACTTATTGCCGACCTAAGTACGTAAATAGATAGGTGAAGGTTTTGTAGAATTTAAAATTTTGGCAGATACCTACGAAGCTGAAAAAGTCCATCCAAATAGCATAAACCGAATCACACACTCGTCGCAAATCCGTGCCGGGGCAAATTGATAAGCACTTTCCTATTCGGGTCATTGCCGCTCGAGCCCTTGCTCTGTACCTTCGGAAGATGCGACGTTTCGCCTTTATTGATATTTTTATACAACGGTCAATTGACCACACGGAAACGCCGAACCGTCGATGTAATTAAAATTGCGATATGGCATTCGAATCAACGACCCGAATAGGTAAGTATTAATAATCACGAGAGTTTAAAAGGTGATAGGTATTAAAAAATAAAACATCTCGTGCGGAGGAGCGAGGAGTCTGAGCGCGTTCGCGATCCGGCTGCGCGTCGAGGAGTGGCGCGAGGAGCGAGCACCGAGGAGTGGAGCGCGCGGAGCGGGAGTGCAGCGGGAGTGGAGCGGGAGTGGAGCGGCGCGGAGCGGGGAGGCTCCGGCGCCGATTGGGCGGCGCCCGGCCCGCCCGCCACGCCCCGCGGGCCCCGCTCGCGTCGGCCGCGCCAGTGTCCGCCAGACTGCCGAGCGCGCCGGGCCTCCCGCTCCCCGCGCCTCGCTCGGCCACGACGCGTTCCGACCTTCCCAAATCCCCAAAACCGAAACTTAACCCGTCGCGAGTGCATTATGACACTTGTCACATCAGTGAGCTAGCGGGCAGTGACAGTGTCCATTCACAAATTTATATGTAGAGGTGTATGTGTTCACGTGTAGTGTAGTGTTCGCTCGGGCCCGTGACGAAAAACATTCGTGGTGGCCAGCGGAGCCCTGCACCCGGGCTCGGGGCGAGCTTTCATGGCTCAGCCTAGGGTACGTACCCGCGCAACCCTGCGCCTTGTGTCCCTCGGTGATAGCCGGCGTACTGCCTGGCTGCAGACAAATAGAAATAAGCAGCATATTGATAAAATAACTTGAGATTAGGTAGAGTTCATGATAGGTACCTATAGATTAAGATAAATAGATGTACACTATCAGAGCAATATTATAATTTGAGGCAAGCACGTGGTGATACTTGTAATAACTTATAGCATTTCAATTACTAGGTATTTATTAAAATTTAATTGTCATTATGTGAGGCCTATGACTTAGGTATCTATTATAACTTAAGGAGTTTCTACCCTAGGTAGGTCGGTGAAAATAAAACTATTATTGTTAATTATATCTAAAGAGATACATACTCCTACAATTTAGTTTACAAATAAAACAGTAACATTTATTCAAACAATTCTTAAATTATAATCCCATATTATTAAACATTACATTTTAAATTTAAATTAAATTAAACAATAAAACATAAACGAAAACCCACAACAACCAACATTACTACTTAATTACAACTATAATCACATCGTCATATAACGTCATAGGTCGTTCACATCTCTCTATCTGCAGTGAAAAGGTCTGAGAACTTAGTATCAGTACCCTATAGAGTCGCAATACTAATAAAATCACAGAATCATAAATTGGTAGTAGGTGCGATCGGTATGTTGAGTCGTAAAATAATAACTATACCAACTTACAGTTAAACAATAAAAATCTTATAATCTCATAAAATCGATAAACATTAGCTTGACAGTTATTACATGAATAAATACCACAAACCTATAAATCTACAATAATTTCCAAAGATGGCTCTAGTGTTTTATGTCAATTAAAGTATGGAACTCTATCTACACATTATAAAAAAAGGAACAAAACAGTGTATACCCATTAATAGTTAATATCCATACTTATTATAGATAACTAATTAAAACTGATATAATCTTAAAAATAGAGAACAGAACAATAAAACCAATTTTATTGATTTTCGTAGAATTTGTTACATATCAATGAACTTGTCGACTCTGCAAATTCTCTATCTTATTTTCAAAAGTATTAAAGTTACTAAGATCTGAAAGTACCAAAAATTTTTGTAGCACGAAGACACTGAGTTAACATTTCGACTTTCTTACAATCTAAGAATATCTCTCCCGACCTTCTTCAGGGCATCAACTTAATAATAAATTCAGAACTGTCAATATTTTTTTAACGCAAAGACACGTTAACACTGTTCAAATACTGTACCAATCCTTTTATAGTTATTTAGTTTCTCCCGGGATTTAGACTTGCTAAAATCCAAAATGTCTAAAATGATTTTAGTAGTGCCAAGATAGGGTTAACTGTACGTATATCGCACTATTGCTTTTATAGCTATATAAATGTTATTCCCGGTTGACACAATCAAAAACATTGCTCGCGGGACTTAGAGTTACAAAAATCTGTCAAAATTTTTGTAGTGCTTGCCTCGAGTTAACACTGTCCGAGGCAATACATCAGTGCTCAGTCACCGGGGAGTTGTTCTAACAAGTTAAACGCGTTACGAATATATTATTGTGTTTTAGAATGCGATGCGTTGCCGCCGACGCATTATGGGGCTAATGAAAACGAAACGGCCGCTTTGGCGCTTTAAAAGCTCAGATAGCGCGCCCGTGACTGTTAACTGTCATTTATGACATAAAAATATAAGTTATTTACGGATTTTGTACTATAGTTAAAACTTGACAAATCACAAATAAATTTTTTTTGACATGTTTGTTAATTTTTGACATTTTTTTAAAGTGATGGTGATACCTAAGTTTATTAAACTAAAACTGAGGTTTTTTTTCCAATGGTGCGTATGATAGGACCCATGTTCTTTGCTAGGTATTTTTTTTAGCACCATCTATTTGACAGGTATTAGGTACTTGTAAATTGTATAAGAAATCAAATGACTTCTGAATCGGTGGTAGAATCAGTATACAGGCAGGTAAAGAATGTAAAGTCAAACTACATATTTTGGTATCTGTAAATTTTGTGTTATGTTACGCACTTATAAACAAAGGTCGAATTTCAAAGTACTCTTGATAAAACTGTTCTAAGTGAAAAAATGAAAAAAATTGCTATGTAATAATGATTGTTTATAATTAAAATTAATATATGCACTTATCCCACAAATGTAAAATGTCAGTGTTGTCAAGTAGGCTGTATTTAAAAAGAAATAAAATAAAATTTAATGCGAGATTCAAAACTTCTTACACATCTTCCTAATTCGTAAGCAGTGTCAATATTAAAGAACATTACCCTGTGTTGCAAAATGACAAATAGGTATAGTTCCTAGTTCATAATATATAAGAAGAAAGTGAGAAACAGTTTAATAAATTAAAAAGGATGTCACTTTGTTAAATTCCGACGACATATTTATACTTATATAGGAATAGGAACTTCAGTAAGTTTGTCTTCAAAGTCTCTTCCTAGTTAAAAATCTCGCATATCACTTATTTACATAACAAATAGATTATAAAATTAAAAAAATAAACGATTAAGTTTGATATGTATTCATTAAATAAGTACAGGAGTAAATGTTGTCTCATTAAATTTATTAATAAAAAATAATTAGATATATTTTTTAACTTTTCCAAATGTTTGAAAGCTGCAAAAGCCGAGCAAAAGACTCTTTGTACATTTGTTAGTGTATCGAGCACCTGATTGCAGTTTGTCGAGACGCGTCTAACAATAAACGAGATAAAATGGCTTCCAGCGGGGGCCCATTGTGGATTGCTCTTATGGGTCGGGGGTACGGTGCTCGCGTAGGTAAAGTTACAAGCGGCTTTAAACGCACGGTTGGGCACAAAAGGGCCTATCTCGGAAACCAACAATAAAATTCAATTGACAATGAAAAGAAGAAAAAAAATATATCGCGCCCTAACGGAACACTCGGGGACGACTTTCTAAAAGATTTAGGGTTGTATTGTTTTTGGTTGGCCAGGTATATGTCGGGCATAATCCGTCCTTTTTGGATGTGTTTCGAATTTTTTATCTGTCACTACAGCGTAAAAGTAAAATCGTCATAAAGTGTAACCATAAATTATATTTCAACCGGCAGTAATTTTAACTAAATGTTAATAATAATAGCTGAACTAAATTTACGTTTAAAACAATTATTAAAAGCCTTCAATATAATAAAAATAATATATCATTTTATTGCACGTTGTTATTTTATAAATAAACAGGATCAAAATCACTATAGAAGTTTTATATCAATTTAATCGCACAAAAATGTACACAAACATTTTCAAATGCAATGTTACCATTATATTAGGTAAATAATTTTCTAAGACTCTATCAGAATTCAAATTGAAATGTAATAAATACAATTTTGTTATGTACAGTTTAACTATAACATTTGTAAAAACACGCTAAGAATATAATTTAAGTAATAAAAATATCTTTGAGTAAGAATTTTATTTTAAATCCACTTCGCAAATGTATTTTAGAATTTAAATTAATAAAATCGTGCTTAACTGAAAATAAAAATGTTCGAGCAAAACAGTTTTTAAAGAAAAAAAAACTATAATTAATATTTTTTGAGTTGTAATAGTTTTAAAACAGAACTATGTATATCCATAGGTTGAGTATTATAGACTTACTCGTGTTAATAGATATCTTATCAGGAAATTACAAAAAAATAGCTTAGGCGTTACACAAATAAACACCAAGGAGGATTATCAATAAAAAAAAATAACTTACCAGTTGATTTCGTACGTAATAATCTCCAGCGATACTTGATTATTAGATAAGGAGATTAAAAAATAAAGTAGCTGGTTCCGATAATTATCATTAAACTTACAATAATAATAATAATATCAACAGATAGGCGCATTTTTCCGATTTGACAATATCAAGTTGCCGTCGGGAAAAGATGCACCGAACAGCGCATCGCCGATGCATCTTGCACTTGATTTCTTTTTAAAATAAGTCTTTAACTCTACGGCTCTGGTTTTTAGCCTCAAGAAATCTCGTCATAGACAATTACTTTTTTTCTATCAATAAAAATAAAGAAGTTCTTAGTGTTTCGTCACGCCATATGACCATAAAAATTACGTAAGCTACGTAAGAAAAGATATAATAATTTATAATATATCTGTCTTATAAGTTATTATATACCTATCCACTTTGGCGTATTGTAGAGTTTGTTAATCGGTAAATAACACTAGTTATTAGTTTTTGCATAATAATTTACTAAAATTATCCTTCAAAAATCCTAAATATCTACATGACAAGCGCAAATAGTTATCTATCAATGAAATAAATTGCATCTAGCGTGGCTAAGTGTTACTTTAACAAATAATTACCTATTTAGTTGTTTAGAATAGTGCCGTATTGCTTTCGGATAAGTTAAGCTTCAATATTTTAAAGTAAGATACTGTCTACCTGCTTATGTCAGGGCAATAAAAAATTAAAAATATTGTAACTTCTAAATTTGAAGAAAAAACTGTGATATATATTAGGAATATTAAAAAAAACAAATAGGCATAGAGAGCTTATATATTTTTTAATATTGCTATCGGGAAGCCCACGCCTCTGGCGCTTTAGCAGCTTTACCATACAATATCTTAGTAGGTACTCTGCCTCCATTCAGCTTAATCTATCTAGTCTATAAAGTATTACAATCAGGTTTGAGCATAAACAATATCTAAAATGACCTAGACAGACAAGACGGCAAACGTTTAGCTGTTCCTAGTTTTGTCTATGTAAAATATGTGATTATAAAATATTTCCATATTCCTATCTAAATACGTAGAGAATATAGACACTTTTTTACAAAATTTAAATTTTTTCACAAATAATATTAAATATCAATGTACTCATTTATATATTATCAATTTAATTTATGGAAATATTATATGTATACGATTTTTTTTTAATTTTAAACATGAACGTACAGTTTTTTAGATTTCAATTAACCAAAGAAATCCTTCCACGTGTAAGAAGGTTATACTTATCTAACAAAATCAAATTCGCAAAAATATGAAAAATAAGTTATGATATATGTATTATTTATGATTAAAAATAAAACTGTAATTTTAGTAAAAGTCTTTATTTCCTAGACGTAGGTGTAACCATGAAACGTTGACACATATTTATGCGTAGTAGGTATATTATTTTATATTTATTTAAATAAAGGAATGATATCATATCTTATTATGTGTTAATTGCGTTTATAATAATTAAAACCTAAATACTAAGTAGTAGTGAACGTATAAATCCACTTAAAGTTTGAATAACTAGTTCGTAATAAATTTTTTTCATTCGCCATTTTTTTTGCATAAAACTACAATTTAATTCGTATATTTAATGCAACAATTGAATAACAAGTAACTATTCGTAATTGACAATAAAATAATTATATAGAATGCGACAAAGGTTTGTATTCAAGTAACAATATTCGATTTAGCGTTCCGGTACGATGCCGCGTAGTACATGAACCCCTATCCCTAAAGTATACTTCTACTACAGAATACATAACAAGTAGTTCTACCAAGTCAGACTTGTTGTACTACTCACTAGAATGTATCATTATTTACAAGAGGTGAAATATGTCAAAGTGTCGTTTTTTTAACCCTTATATCTCCATACAAATAAAGAAATATGTCAGATTTATTACAACCTAATTAATATTATTTTTTGTTTCATTTCATCTTTATTATTCCTCTGAAGTCCTAAATTACTCCTTGTTTTGTCTATGCTCTGGTGCTCTGACTACAGCTAACATGATCTGAGTCTGTCATCTAGCAAAAAAAGTTAAACTATGTTATTAAAAAAAGCACATGACAAATATACATATACCTAATAAAACAAAAATTTATATTTTATTTATAGTAGATACAGTTTATATATAATTGATTTTTATAAAAATAAAACTTCTAGCTAAGATGAGTGAATATTAGAACATTTAGAACTAAAACGTGTTTCAAAGGGCTTGTCTACAAAAAGACCGTTACAAACAATGGGAGTTTGATTGATAACAGAAATACGTTAAAATCTTTTTGTACTTAATTACATACATAACGCATTTAATATAATGTGTAAAGCAATATGAAAATTAGCATAAATTTTAATTTAAATCGACGCGATGACCTACCGTTGCTCTTAGGTTTAATATAATTCTAATAAATTCACTCAATGTGAACAAACATTGAATAATTAAGAATTATAATTATAAACAAAGGTTCGGTGTGTATTTAATGTTACATTAACTAACTTTGTTGGTAATTTATTTTTACATAAAAATTATCATTCCGCGTTTCGCTTGGGCGCGGTTTTCTTGTAGGTACGCGGATATACTGCTAGGGCTTTGTAATTGTAGGTACGTTTATAGATTCGCTTGTAAGTCCATAATCATCATCATCATCATTATCAACCTATGAACGGCCCACTACAGGCCCAGGCCTCCCTCGTTACAGGAGAGGGGATACTCCATATTATAGGACTCAATTTTTTTAGTTTTAAAAGTTTTGTCTAAATATCATTGAAATTCAAAATATAATTTATAACTGATTTAAATTTAATAAAGACTACATTTTCATAAGAAAGCTGTAACACTTTCCTTAAAAATGTAATACAAAGGCTAGAACCTAGATCCGTGTTGTAATTTGTAAACAGAGTGACGTCATTCTGGATTCATAGGATAAAAACTCATGTAAATATATCAATATTTTTGGTTAAAGTTAAAACTAAAAATATCACTTGAACCCCTTATTGTGTTTTTATTGGATTTATAATACTTCTCTTTAATTAGTTTAAATGAATATTTGAATAAAAACGTTTTTTTGTAAAAGGAAATCACAATTTATATGAAAGCGATTGTACACTTTGTACGATATTAAATATAATTAAAACATATTTTTTTCTTTTTATATTAATTTAAAATTGGATTTGTAAAATAATTTATATATTTGTCTTATTATGTCCAACGATTTCTTTGTAAAAGGAATTTACAATTTATTTATTAAAGCGATTGTTTAACAATTTGTAACACATTACTAATTATATTTAAAACATTTTTTTAAATAACTTCAATAAATCATATATTAATAAAATTGATTTAAAACAATTTATATATTTGCTAAAACTACCTAACTATGTAAAGCCAACTCGAGAATGCTTCTCAACAAACAAATTTATAATAAGGTTTTAAATGCAACACATTTTATTTATTTAAATATTTAAATGTATTATTTAAAAAATTTGAAAACATATTGATATAATAATTAGTTTTAAGCTTACTAATTAATTTATTAACCTGAATTCCATTAATATAGTTAATAAAAACGATTAAAAACGACATTCATGGTATATAATTTACTAAAATTACCTAACTAGAGCCGTTTCACAAGATAAAACCTTATTTTGAAAATTTAAAAGTAGTATTTTAAATCGAATATAGTTTTACTGGATTGTATTTGTACGTGTAGGTTATAAAATGATACCTTTTTGGTGCGTTTGTCTCTCTGTTCATACGAGAAGGATCTAGTAGTAAAAGAGTAGTTTTTGCGTGAAAAATCCATCCATCCATCCACAGTGAAAGTTAGTCGCCTTTATAGTCTTAGCACAACATATATAACAGTGCAAGTAAGGGTCTTTTAAATAATGAAAATAGTAAATGTTTGTTAAAAAAATGTTTTATTTTTAGTTTAGTTACTTACGTATGTTTTATTGCTTGATTTACATTTATAGCCTAAACAGTAATAGTTCATAGTAAGTAATATGTAGATACAATTTATATAACAAATAATATCAAAAAAATTTTACCTTTCCTCGTTTTGATGCTAGGTACGAGTAATTTATTTATGAAACTTGAATAAGATTATTTTGGCTCTAAAGGGCTAGTGCGTAAAGCGGTATAAATAGCGGAATATTAAACCAGTTATTTTAAAAATATTTAATAAACTTATTTCTTAACTGCTTTATTGTACCTAAAACTACATATTAATTATTAATAATAATTACTTAAGTTATTTTCCTAGTTAGTTTTTTAAATAAGTATTTTTTAATGCTAAGGTACTCGTAGTATAAAATTTAAATGCGTTTCCGGTATCAAACATGTTAGATTTATATCCCTAACATTTTTAATGGGTTTGGATAAACGTGAAATCTAGACTTTAATAAAGAATAATGGAAATATTCGCAATTTCGTACAATTTAATTTGCATAAAACTACGCGCGTATGCTAATCAGGTAGTTAGTGCGTTCTATAACTCCATGGACGCATTTTTTGTACGTTTTATAAAAAAAAACATGGGGGATATTTGATTTAATAAAAAAAGAAGTAAGTACATCATAAAATACAGAGTAGTAGGCATTGCTGTGGATTCCGGTCTTTCAGAGTTGTTTTTTTTTTAAGTTATCCAGATTTTTCGCTTTAGATCCATAATCCAGTGTTGCAAGTGCGCGACCAAATTTCCCAATAACCACCGAAAATTGCCGCACATAATTATATTTGCACTAGACTTGTCCGAATATTGTTAAGCGAGAGTGTATCATAAATTTTACGATGGATACCGATAACGGTATCAATTCCACAACTATTAGACGATAATACGTTACGCTGGCCCACTAAAATATTAAATGAACGTTGATAACGCGTTATGGAGGTATTTTTTATCTGCTTATTTTGTTTATAGCACCTATATTTACATTTTTATTCAGAATTAGACGTTCTAATTTTGGATCTCGCGCCAAAACCAATCTGTTCCACGATTGCCATTTATAGAACTAAAATAGGTTCTTTAAAGGTCAATCTTAAAATGTTACAAACAATTTCAATTACTAACAATTTAAGTAAAAACACCCAAATCGGTCGAAATCGAGAGTAAATGTCAACTTATAATAGTAATAAAAATAGTACGTTCATATATTTTATTTTCAACTCGAGAAAATGTCTTTGTAGTCAATCTACTATGAATTTCGTCGGGATAAAAGATTCATAAACATCACATAGAAGTTTGTTGTGACAGTTTTTATATATTAGCAAGAACTGAATCATCAAATTACATAACTAATGTACTTACAAGACAAAAACGTATGTTTCTTATGTAGATAAAATATAATGTTTTGATTTTATTGCTCCGTCGCTATTTTTTCTTGGCATTTTATTAATTGGGAAATATACCAAGAAGTTGAAACTGTATAAGTCTGTGCTCATTATTAAAAAAGAAAACGTCTGTGTTGCTTTTGTAATGGTACCTAATGGCAAAATTAGGCAAAATAAACAACTCGTACAGCCTATCGTAAACTTTGCTTTGCATGCATCGGCCATTGGCACGACAAAATTTAATTTGTTATTAAACATTTATTCCCAACAGTATAGATAATACCGGTATATCGCACCGGTGAATTCATTCACATTTACAGATAAACAACTCGCTTTTAACTGTTCAATAATGCCACAACAATTGTTGTGAAGTCAGCTAAAGATAAGAAAAATACGCGTGTTTTATTTTTATTCTGGCAACACCGTGCAAGACTTTTTCGGTTTGCAGCATGTTCAGGAAGTCTTGTAGATAATAACTTAATGAAGTACATCCATACATAACTTAAAACGCTCGACTTATGTGTGATAACGTATCGTTCATTCAAAAATTTCATTTAATTTACTCGTATTAAAAAAAGGCAAGTACAATTTGTTTTTAATTTTGCTTTGGAAAAGGATATTAAGACAACCAAATAAAATAATTTCAAAATACAAGGGTGTATCTATGTCGTTTTACACAGAAAAAAATAATTAAAAAGTAAAAACGAATCGAATACACTGTGTTTTTATAAACAGAAAGAGCGCCTATCTGTTCTTTAATTTTAAACTTGGAACTCCATTTCTGTAACAGATAAATAACACTTAAAATGGTCATCGGCTCCTCGGTGACCAGATAAATTAATGTTTGATGTATTATATAACAGTATATACGACGAATGATATATTAAATATAATAAAAGAAACCGGCGCGACCGGTCCGGGGACATTACGTTTTTAATGCGATGTGGTGATTAGAAATAGCTATTTTTCAAAGCCGGATTATAGCGGGTTAGAAAATGGTCACCGGCTTTCCGGTACGTCACAGTTTTTTCTCCGTGGGAGTAGATTATAAATACTATTAGTTTGAATACTTTGTGGCTATCTTAAATCTAAAAATTTTTGTGATTATTTTTAATGGCATCGGTGGGAGAAAATGGTTTAATCAAACCATGTTTTTTTGACGTTATTTTACTTGTAGTTGTAATTTATTGTGTTTAGGTATTCATTTGATTTTAAGCACAACTAATAGAGGTTATTTTTAATTGCATTCGTGGGAGAAAATATTTTAATCAAAATTCCACGTTAGTGGGCAGAGTGACAAACTTTTTTTTTATTTAGTAGAGACGATGGAGGTTTCGTTTGCCAATTTCATGTCGCCTAATTTTCAGCTTTTGCATTTTTAATTTTAAAATTTATCGGTGTATTGTATACAAATATTTTCTAATATTTACATATTTCTGATTATACTAGATGACGCCCGTCGTTTTACCCGCATATATCTCGTTCCCGTAGGAATTTCGGGATAAAATGTTGCCTATAATTATGTTATTCTAATATGTAAGCTATATTATTATATTTGTGAAGTTTCATCAAAATTGATTCAGTAGTTTTTGCGTGAAAGAGTAGATAACTAATATCCATCCATTCATACATAGAAACTTTTTCTCTCTATTATTACTAAGGATTTAAAGTAACTCCAGACTTATTTCTCAATAAAAACTGTAATAACAGTAGTATTCTAAGAGCTTTGAAAGAAATTAATAATATTAAAACAATAATAGGTTAGGTTACTAGGTAATAATAAAATCAATATTTTAAATTATCAAATAAAGTAAACATTAATTGCAAGTTATTATTGTCCAATTCACGATAGAAAGTAAAGGTAATCGCTCATTAATTACGCATAACAAAAGATTTTACGCTAAAACATAAAGCCAACACTCACTTAGGGCACACGGTTCGTAAAACTGAGCTGAACAGCATGGCAGCTCCTCGTAAATATCTAATAGATGGGCTATAAATCATTTTATGGCATTTATGCTTTGATAACTGAACAGCCATTGTAGGTACAGTGTAAAAAGTTCACCGCTTTAATATTTGTTTTCTTAAGTAATTCAGATTCGATTTAAAATCGCACCACTGATTTAGACATACATACATAATATCACGCCAGGCAGAGACTACATCCTTCCGTTTACCACGATCCTTGCATCCTTCCTTAGTTTCTTGCACTCTCATTAATCCTTTCATACAAGTTCGTAGGCTTAGGGTACTCTTGATTTAAATTTGACCATACTTACTCGAATGTTTTATGCGCTCTCAAGGCACAGGGGTTACAACCAACCAACATGACATTTTTTTTAATTAAAAAAAAATACTTTAGTGAAAAAAATTTAGTTATTGCTGTGGTTGGCTCGTAATAGACTTATTTATTAGGACATGTAATATTTTATATATTTTTTTGCTATAGGGAACTAAACACTTGTTAAGTTTATCTGCTTACTTTTTGTTGAGACTAGACTGAAATCTATTTGTTAACAGATCGATGACCGAGGATACAGACGCACCCACTGATTTGTTATTTAAATTTAGCATTTTTGAATTTGAATTCTAGATTTATACTAACCCTCTATACAAGTGCGACACAGATAAAAAAATTGTTATTCAAAACCATAGTAAAATTTTCCATTGTTTATGTATTTTTTTTACACTGAAAATATCTGTTTTCTGAACGTATAGCAGTAATAACATGATTCCTAAACTATAATTATATTTTTACTAAAATTTAATAAAAAAAAATTACTCAGACTCTATGGTCATAGATCTCAGTTCATACAATAGGCTCGTACAAGTACGTTCCATAGTAATTAGATGAGTCGACTCACGTGCTTACCACATCACTTGAGCATAAAGTTTATGCGTTTCTCATCCTTGTCATAATATAGCTAAGGGTTATATTCCCGTCAACGAAATAAGTATATGGTATATATCTCAGGAACGTGAATATAGTAGACGGAGCATTATTATTACTTGTATTGGATATAAAAAATACATAGAAGTAACTACCAACGTTTGACAATACCGTTAGAAGATTCCTTCTACAATATTTATTGTTCCGAGAGCGTTGTTTTATTCACCTCGCGTTTCTTTTTCAATTTGAATATCGCTGTTCATTTTCGAATTGGCTCTTTGTAAGTTTGTAGACGCGCTTTAATTGCGCACTTTGGATTCAGCGCTAATTCGCGCTAACGCTAATTTGGGGGTTTATTGTGTAACCGCTACTTAAACGTCCTTTTAAAAAGACGCTCCCGCTGAATTCGTGATCGAGTAACATAATCATCGGCTTGTCATAGATAATATTTTTTTTCCGTGGCGCCTATCTTCCTTACTGATTTGCATTTGCGTAGGTGACTATAAAAAAATTTGAAATAGTTATTAGGACGTGGACGTTTCTTGTTGTAATTTATATTTATAAAATTGTAGAGACAGCTAAATGCTATGTTTAATTTTTAATTTGAAAAATTTGTTATTAATGTTTCATTAAAATAATTGCTGAAACTGTTAAAATAAAGCTTTTACTTTGAACAGTTTCTTAAATATCTTTAGTTCATCCTTATTAATATTATAAAGTTTGTATGTATGTGTAGATGGAAGTTAGTAACTCTTTCACGCAAAAACTATTAAATGGATTTTGATGAAATTTCACAATAATATAGCTTTTATGTCAGAATAACACATTTATTTAAACCACATTTCATCCCGAAATTCCCACGAGAACAAGAACTACGCGGGCGAAACCGTAAGCGACCTCTAGTACCGTAATATATAATTAACTATCGAAAAGTTTTGTTAATATAACATATACTTAGAAGATAAGCTATACTAGTTCATTCTTCAGACGTATCGGTAACAGAAATTTTAAAACATTTGCTAGTAGCTATTCCGTGTCATGTAACTCCTTCCCCTGATCAAACAGCACCGATGTAAGTTGTTTATCGTCCATCAACAAATCCACGACTGCCGGAACGTTATAATTCCTTCTAATACGCTGTCGGGATCTGTATACATTAAACAATATTAATTGAAGTGAGGTGATTCAGCAGTTCACGTCTCCAAGGGTTGGAAGGACAATGCCTCTGCGTAGCAACGCACAACACTAGCCATTGGAGGCCGTTTGCGGAACACACATAAAAACGAAACGTTCTATTTTTAAAAAGCAATACGAATTATGAACATATCTTTTTTAATTTATTTAGCGGTTTGGAATCAAGTCCTTTATAGCCTTATGAACTTTTCTCTTGTATCCACTGCACAGATCTTTTTCGAATGCGATAACGAGGTTTGAAATTGGAATCACAATACTTTATTACAATTGGAATGAGAACTACGCAAGTAAACCCGCGGGCGTCCTTTAGTTATGCAATAAACAGCTTTACTTAGATTTGTTTGTTTGAACATTGAATTAAAAATAAATCTCTTTCAACTCACTGATGCATATTGAAAGACTTTTTTCTCGAAAATTAAGAGTGTCATAAATCTCAGCAACTTGTTCCAACCAATTAATACACTCTAAATACCGTCCGCAGATATTCTTAAGTTGGTATTAAAGAGTTTTATCTTGATTTATTCGTTGGTCGGATCTGGGGGATTGGTCGGTACACCGGCGCGACTCGTTCTTGCCAATAATTTGGTCATCGCCCCGCGCGCCGCCGGACCACGCCGGACGTAGGTACGCGACCAGATCAATTCAAATGTTATTATATAACACCATTGACTAATCTTTTCGGACTGACTTCTTCTTCTTTCTTCTCGGGCTTTTTTCGCACTTGGCCACGATGTTGGCCGTTGTGCGTGATTCCTCCGGTGTAGGTGCCCTCTGGTTTATTCTAACCAGCCGAGCTCTGACTGACTTATCAAAGCAGGTTGTTGATTCCTTGAGTTTTTATATATTTTTTAGCATTGGTTAACTGATACAGATTGGTATAAGTATTACCTATCCGTACTAATATAATAAAGACGTATGTATGGATGGATGTTTGTTACTATTTCACGCAAAATCTACTGAATGGATATTAATAAAACTTCCTAATAATGTAGCTTACATATTCGAATAACTCATAATCCACATGTTATCCTGAAATTCCCACGGAAACAAGAAATTTTGTTATATTTATAATGTATGAATTATTCTTGTGATACTTACCTACGTTGCATACGCATATTCTTTCTACGTTGAAGGTTTAATTTATTTTTTACTTGACTCAGTTTATACGTGTGGCCTTAAAGAATGGACATATTTACAGAGTTTGACATTTTCTAACTATCCTTTATTACTTAAGGAGCTGTCAAATCAGATTTATAAAAAAGTCACAACAATAAAAAACAGCTAAGTGCAATTTACAATGAATGCACGAGTTGAGTGCAAAAACAAACTATCAAACCGGCATTATGTTTTTTAATTTAATTTTCCCGCAAGTTATTCCAACAAAAGCTAGTGAAGCGATTAAAAATAAACATCCGAAACGGCGACCGTTAAAATTTAATAAAAGCCAAAGTAAAATTCATTGCGCTCCGTTTAGAAAGGCGTCCGTCACAGAATTTGAAGTTAAATAGTCAATCACGAGTTCGGTGTGGCTAATCTCGCATTCACAGCCACAATAGAGGTAACGAACGGACAAACGGACAGACGGTAATAAGATGCGCGTGGGCGGCTTTATGTCAACGTTATTTATGATGAGATACCGTATTCTCATTTCATTTTTCGTAGTTGGCAACACTGCGAGGAGCTTAATTCAATAAAATTAGTCGAATAACCCTCGCGTATAACGCACTTGCAGTCGAATCTCGAGAGCCGCATAAATTTATCCAACTTATTCCAGTGACAAGAAAATCCTTTAAGTAGATACTTATTTTATGTTTTATAATAAAAGCAAAAAGTGAGACGGCGACGCGTCGAAAGGAAACTGTTATCTTAACGAGCGCGTATTTACGTGAAATCTGAGTAAGAGTCTGGAACTGTCCCTTGGAGTGCAGCAGACGATAAGGGGGCAGGCGCTATCGTCCGCGGTTCATGTGCCAGCTATTGACCTCGCTGTTTACAACGCGCGCCGATAACATTCCTGCAGAAACTACGATAAACCCGAGACTAGGGGATATCGATTCGTGAACCGAATCGCGGGGTTAACGGTCTGTACAATTAATTTGAGAACATAAACAATACGCGACACCCGCTTAGCTGATAAACTGAAAACGATCCAATAGTGATCAGCTGATCGTAGTTCGAGGCGACGACGACGGCGGTCGTGTTTGTTTTTTTAAATTGCTCAAATTAAAAATGGATGGGGAACTAAAACTTTCATCCGCGGTCTTAAAACGGGCGTTAACGCCTCCCCGCGGTACTCGGCCGCCGATAAATCTGCTCGCGGATCGACCGAATCCGCGCTCCGACATCGCTCACGGCGGCTATTTTTATAAACGCGCAAGAAAAACACTCCAGCCCGCGGAATGGATATCGCCTGCGCGGATACGGCACGCCGGTGTTGCCAGTGTCAGCAATTAGTCGGAGGTGCGTTCGGACGCCCGCGCGATCGTCTATTGACACGTGTCGGTGTCGCGGCGTGTCCCCATGCGGATGGGCAAATGGAATAATGGGCGTCTGGGCCCGCATCCGGCGCGGGAGTCGGATACGACTCTCGCAGCGCTCTGGATACAATTTTTCAATTAAACCGACCAGACAGAAGATCCCTAATAGGTGTCGTTAAGAAGTCGTGTGCCCGATTTTCGATGTGTCCCCGTAACGAGGCCGGTTTATTAGTATTTATGGCCGAGAAACAAACGCACGGAGAATTCTTCGGCCGCGAGTATCATGAATGAAACGGAATTTATGGCTAGCGCCCGCCATAATGTTATTTCGCTGTTAAATTTAAGTGGCCGGTGCCGATGCGCCGGTCGCAGCATGGGCGGGACGTCTCAATTCGGCCGCGTAGCAGGTGATATAAAAAGATTTTTCTAAGTTTTACGGTCGTATTACGTACGGCTCGAGTAGCGCAGTAAAATTCGATCCCAGCGTCGCGGAAGGTATAACGATGCCTGATTTACCGCTATCAATTTGAAGAATACATAAAAGCACACCTCGGAGGATAGCACCTAACTTTTTTATCGTATTTATTATTTCAAATGAAGTGTGCGCAAGTATCGCCCGAACGGCATCGGGGCGCAATGAATTTAATACCGGCTCCCGTTATTACTATTAGGTATTGTGAACTATTCAAACACATTAGTCACTGTTACGAATCGCTTCTGGTAGCCCCAGACATGTGAACGCTCCGCCAGATGACACCGACGAAGACAGCGCTAAGGGAAAACGCGCGCGTTAGAGAGAGAGCGCCTCCTCTAAGGGTGGCGTTCATCATGTCCCACCCCGTGTCGGGCACAAGTGACGGTTCTGTCTTCCCCAACCGTCTGAATTCGAAAACCTCGTCCCTTTCCTCGTTTTTTATATACTCTATATTCAGAATTCCAGAGGTAGTAGGTTTGCTCGGAAATATTTAAATGGCTTTTCGGACCGCAGACTAGGTATACTTTTAGTCATATTTAATTATTGGAGCAAGAGCTGATTTTTTACTTCTTGGAATGGACGCACGCTAATCCTGAGACGAATCGTAAAGACCGGCGGGCGTAGTCGAGCAAAGATTTGAATAACTGTGGCGATTAATCCACGGGGCTTTAATTATCGCGGGCTCGGAACTCATCAGAGTTTGACGGCGTGACGTATGGCCGAAGCCCACGACAATGCGTAACCGACCGTCGAAATTTAATCATATTGTGTATCATAAAGAAACAAATCCGAGAAACCATAAGGATCGCAAAAACCGGCCGGATCGAAACGAAACTTATTACTCAGTAAAGATTCCCAGCGAGAAAAAACCACAAGAATGTCATTTAAAAAAATTAAAACGTACGGATGGTTTATTTTTTTCGTTATGGCAACACGAATGGACTAAAGGTTATCCTCGGAGGAAAAAAGGGCGGGACTGAGCGATTCCATTTTTAAAACGTATCATTTAATTTCGGAACCGGCTTTCAAGACGTCAAAAGGTAGTCATTACATATTTTCGAAATATTTAATGACTAGCTTTATTTTTAAGAGACAGCTTAGCGCCTTCGGTCTGTTCTATTTTCAAATGTTTATGTACTTATTTTCGAGAAGGTCTTTTAAATGCACAGACCGAGGCGCGATGCGTTTAAAAAAATAAATAGGTGTTTAAAAGTGGATCGATGCGAGTACCTTGATTAATAATTCAAATGATTTAAAATAATACGATGCGGCGCGCGATGATTACAGAATTGTAATTACCCATATCCCTTTGTACGTGACGGTATGTGCGGTTGGCACTGACCTAAAATTTTATGAGAAAATATTTTTATCAACCAAATTATTTTGTCACTCTTTAGTCTATGGCATAGAGTTGAGAAGTGGTTTATTTTTGAGTCCAAATTAGGTTGCATGACGTCGTGCTCTACATGTCTAAAGCTGCCTATCCTCTGGTATTTATTTACTGCACCTATGACATTATTTTACAGGTAGTAGAAAAAAATTGAGTTAGTTCTCCCAAACCACAATTTTTACAAGTACCTACATTAAAATGATAATTCTGGTTTGGATTTCTTACTTTTGGTTGAAAGTACCTAATAAATTCCTTCTTGTCCAAGCAACTTAAAAGCATTCTACAGTGCCTAAGTACATGAAAAATTTCACAAAATCAGACAGAATAGTGTAAAAAGGTACAAACTATTACCATAGCTTAGCATGATATAGCAACATAGCACAGTTCAAATGGAAAGGCGACCTTATAGTGTCAAATGCTTACAAATTGATGACGTAAGACAGTAAGATAGTAAGTGTGTCATGTCGCTGACCGGCCAATAAGGGAATTATTCTATACCAGAGGCTAGAGACACGCAATCTATGCATAGAGTTATGATAAACCATAGACTAATTTAGGTGCTTCTGTGTCAGTGAATAGTGTTTGATTTATGCATTTGTATGTTGGATTATGACAAGTTGAGTCTTTTGTCTGTGGGATAATTTTTTAAAACAAGATGGTGGTGTTACACCGCCTTCTCTGTATCGTTCATTGTCATTAACATGTGGTTATTACATAATGAAACGTTATCACACTAAGCCCGCCAAATCTAAATGGAGCGATCTGGTGAATTTTAGCTCCACATCCCTTCAACTTTTTATAGATCATTAGACGTTATTTTCAAAGTATCATCGTAGCAAGTCTACAAGAAGAAATAAATCGGAAAGCTTTTCTAAATGTCAAATGCGATTTCAACCCTGTCAAATGGAGCATTTGACAAAATAATCTCGGTATATTTAACCTTTGGGTGCCTAATCTTTAAATGTAATGCTCGGTTAGAATAACTGACAACGTAAGATGTGGTGTGAGCTTAAACAAGAGTCCTAAAATTAGGATTGCCACCCATTATATCTATAAAATCTTGCCTATGTAACCCATAGCATATTTTTAGAGTATCTAATAAGATCTTGTGACATATTGCTGGTGAACATTTGGCTGGTGAGAGTTACGCCAAGCGATTTAGTGATGTCATGAAGAAACCTAAAGGGGTGTGGATTTCATCCTACTTGTAATGAATTAGCCAACTACCCACGTGGATTGTATTATCACTTACAATCAGGTGTGATTGATATGAAGAGCTAACTTGTAATGAATACAAAAATAAGCATATCAAAGTGCTGTTCTGTGTCCATCATCCTAACAAAGGATCCAAGCCACTGGACGAAGGCACTTTGGCCGCCAGTTATAATTAATTCCTCTATACCACAGTAGGTACACTAAGAAATCTCCACAATCAGTGATATTAGAGCTTAACGTCGTAAAACTATAAAGGAGTATTTATTTGCAAACCGTCGCGCACAGAGCTGCCATTGTATTGGAAATGGTCCAATAAAAATAATGCTGCCATGTATAGGACGCTATGCCGCCGTGTTACCGCTTAGTAAATGAATGCCATTTTAATTTGACGTCTTAATAAACGGATTTTTTGTTGCCAAGTTTGATACAATCGCAAAACTAAAGCACAGAATATATACAAGACTTAGTAAGTTTAAGTAGAATGTCCTTGATTCAGGAACATTCTCCCTGGTCTTCCTCTTCCAACACTCCTATTCACTCTCGCCTTATCGTCCTTTCGTAAATCTCCTTTTGTTCATTCTCTCTACATGTCCAAGCCATCTGAGCTTACCTCTTCTGATTTATACCAAATCTTTCTTTTATACCAAACTGCTCTCTTATCATACTGTTCTTATACTTTCCAATGCTCTCATTTCTACTGCATTTATTTTACTTACAATGGTTCCTGATGAATTAATAAATAGGAATATTGAAAATGAATTTTACTACTAAAATATTTTAGAAAATAACACAAATGATAGAGCAATTGTCCTTTTCCCCCATACAATTTCAATAATACCCAGGTTCGACCCCAGGTTAGCTATTATAAACCTAGTATTAACCCGGAAAACGATCGGGCGGTAGGATGCCTACGATAATTGTTATATAGAAACCTCCTACATAATAATTTTATGAGGTAATGTATGTCTTTAATACTGACATGTTATTTGGTAACTTAGGGTTAGTTTAAAATGGAGTAAAATAATTATCGACCAAATATGGGATGGAATTTAAATGGAGTATACCAATTGTTCTTATTTGATGTTAAGTGATGATGCAATCTAAGATGGAAGCGGGCTAACTTGTTAGGAGTAGTATGAAATCCTCACCCCTTCGGTTTATACAGGACATCGTACCTGAACGCTAAATCCCTTGTCGGTAGGGTGGTAACTAGCCACGGCCGAAGCCTCCCACCAGCCAAACCTACAATATACATAAAAAGTTACTTCAAAGTAGTACAGAATAAAGAGGTAAATAAAAAGTAATAATTACTTTAATACTAAAAAAAATATAAACTTAAAACTAATCAAGTTAATTTTTTATACCTGGTGCTCACAATTGAATGCAAAGGTATTGCAAGTATTGTTTTTTAAAAAAGCTATGACTTTTATTAACTTAGATACCGACTTTTTATTATTAAAAGATTATTATTTTTAAAAGATTTAGTGCCTAAGTACCTAACATATTCCGTAAAGGTTTGACAGAAAATGAAGCTAAGAATAGGATATTTTGAAAATTAACTGTGCTTTCTGCATTAAAAAACGTAACTAACCTACATAGAAAATCTTGTTAAAATGGAATCAGAATGTATAAAGTTCCTGTGTTTATTTGGTATAATTATACATTGCTACCTATGACTGCCGATGTGTGTTACTAGTCAACAAATGGCTATACTATCATGTTATAGGCAAGACGGAAAGTCTAGGCTTTTTAATAACGCAATAAACCGGTCACAAAATGACCTCAGCGCGCGATAAAGCGCAAATCAGCACATAAAACAATCATAATACGCTGGAATGAGTCGTAAACTGTTGAGAACTTTCTTTTATATACCAACACGATGTATAGCCGCCATTTTATTGTAATCCAATAAACGTTGAACACATAATCAATCATAGAGAATGTAGACCTATATCCGGAATATGCTTAACTAGCACAAGCCTGTGCCTTCGTCTGTGTGAGATACCCTGACCATTGTTACTTAGAAAAACATGTATAAAGATCTACTCAAATCTTAATTACCTTAAATATAAAAGTTCCAAAAATCCTTTCTTAGTAATCTGTCACAAAAGAAAACAACTGTTAAAATTTTAGCTTTAGTTGTTTAGGCTTTGCATTGATATGTAGCTATGTAACTATCCTGCTATATATAGGTACTTTTATTGTTAATTATTTTTTCAATATTAAGAAATTTATACTTAGATTTGAAATATAATTCAGCTTTATATATTTAACTATAAGTTTTTCAATTGTTTAAACTTCTATCAACTTGTATTATGTGCTCTGTGGTGACTTCAAAAGAGTAGATTATAAAACTAAATAACCTCGTGTCACAGTTGCTCCTGGGTAGATGCTGCGGTGTCTAGATAAATATTACACCAGGACCATTAAAGTTTATACCGTATATTATACCTACCATATGCTATATTATTTTATGTGAAACCGCGCGTCGCACCTAGTGGTGAGTGAACGTTGAACAGGTGCGGCGCTCGATCGATCTACAATCGCCGACTCATGGTTTTTGATGGCGTCCATGCTTTTATGTGTATTAACCAACGCCCCCGACTTTACCCGTAGCTATATGTATAATGATTGTTGTGTTTACGTCCTTTCTAGTGTAGATGGTGAACAAGGAGGTCCTGAATTTGATTCTCAGCTTGGATATATATGATGTTATATAAGCCGCCAAAAGAGTCAAACATAATCTTATGCCTACCTACCCGCATTGGAGTAGCGTGGTGGTCATAATAGGGCTGTTAAAATTGGCTGAATAAAGAACTCATGCGTGGCGTGTACAGTTTTTAGTCAGGGTATGCATTACATGGATAGATGACACAAAACAAACCGAACTGTTTTTTATTAAATACCGCTGCATACATCAAGACACGATGTACAATATTTACAATTAAAGTGCGTACGAGAAGCAAACGCGTAGGAATTGTATAATTTTTTTCATCTACGTACCGACTCCATGTTAAGAAATTGCCAATTTTAATACATATTAAACGCACATACGGCTGGCACATGTTTTATTCATGAAGTCAAGAATAACAAAATTAGACACAACATTTGAGCGAAGTGCGAGTGAACTGCCCGCATTAGCATCTGCGGGGCTATTACGTGCACGAGGCGCGCATCCTCGCGTTCAACGTTGTTTCATCGATAAAATTTGTCTTTATTTGGCATCTGCAAAGATTTATACAATCTTAAAAAAGTAGAGTAAAGTATTATATTGTCTCTGTTTCAGCTATAATTTGGATCTTCCAAATTGTTATTGAACTTACTCTTACAAATGTAAAATAAAACCTATTTTACAAACGCAAATAGGGCGTCGAAATAGTGACTATAAAAAAATAAAATGTTTAATGATTTTATTGATAAATTTTGCATCAATTTTTAAAGACCGAGTTAAAGAGTATGATAAAAGAATGGGATGGCATAAGAGAAGATCTAATGACAAAAATTGAGAAAGGGATGCTTAGATTTGGGCATGTACAGAGAATTGAAGAAAAAATATTAAGAAAAGATTTAGAGGGCGCAGTTTAATAGAAATGTTAGAAGGAGAATGCCTTAACTGCATCTTTAGATTCGTCAGCGAGCTCGTCGACGAGTAGGGTTCAGAATAGCACCGCAGAGATGATGTTAACACTAACAAGCATCATAATTGCGTCTCTCCATTTGTTTAAATGTTATTTTTCTTATCTGTAATGTATCTTAGACACATTATCGTACATTCTGAATGTACAATTTGCTAAAACGTTGGAAATCTTCACTTTGGTTAAAGTAGGTTAAATAAACATACTTTGCTATGCTCTATGGTAGTTTTTAAAAGCTATATTTTGTGTTATTTTAATCTGCACTAATATTATAAAGCTGAAGAGTTTGTTTGTTTGAACGCGTTAATCTCAGGAGCTATTGATTCTAATTAAATTGATTCGAAAAATACCAAAATTATTTTTTGTTGGATTCATTTATCGATGAAGGCTTTAGGCTATATATATATATATATATATATATATATATATATATATATATATATATATATATATATATATATAAACATCACGCTAATAGGAGCAACGAATCAGAGTGTGGAAAAGTCGTTTTTTTCATCGACTACAAGTTGGCCCTTGACTACTATCACACCTGATGTTAAGTGATGATGCAATCTAAGATGGAAGCGGGTTAACTTGTTAGGAGTACGATGAAATCCACACCCCTATCGGTTTCCACACGACATCGTACCGGAACGCTAAATCGCTTGGCGGTACGTCTTTGTCGGTAGGGTGGCAACTAGTCACGGCGAAAGCCTCCCACCAGCCAGACCTAGACAAATTAAGAAAAATCTCAATCTTCCCCGCCGGGAATCGAACCCAGGACCTCTGTCTTATAAATCCACTGCGCATACCACTGCGCCACGGAGGTCATCAAAAGCTTACTGCACTTCTATTAATATTATAACTTATAAGGATTTTAGGCTATTTTTTATTTCGTAATCTAATTTATATTTATTCCACACCGGCTAGTCGCTAGTCAAAATATATAATCCAAAAAAATTACTACAGCCCCTAATAATATAAAAAAATACATTATTATTGTTATTAATAAAATAATTATAAGTCAACGTTGAACAGGACGTATCGGGCTAGTCAGTAATAACACAAGAGCCCAACGCTAAAAGCTCTAAACAAAAGCGGCCGAGTTTTGAAAGCTAAACTTTAAAAGCGATACGTTTCTAAAGGAGTTAATTGCAGCTCTGACGGCAGATGGGTATCGGAATGACTCGACTATTCGCTCTACCTTCAATATGTATAAGTGCTGTCACATTTTTTTGTTTATTTCACCTTTTAATTGTACGTTCTTATGCGTTGATGTTTTTATTTTAGTATATTGATACGTCTTATGTAAGGCATTGACATTCAGTTGGTGTTAAACAAAAAATTTTGTTGAAAAAGTAAAAATACTTAATTTCTTGACATAATAATATATTCGAAACTCTTTATTTAAGCGAAACCCTCAACTGCCTAGTTGGTCTAGTAGGTTCGAATCCTGGGTCAAGACACGGAACAATTCTAAGCCCGTAGTCGGACAGTTGGTGGTGTTCCACCCTCGTGCCTCGGAGAGCACGATAAGCAGTCGGTCCCGGTCAATTTCAACATTACAAAATTACTCAAATTGACAATATTGTATTTAAAAACGTGGTAAGATATATATTGAAATACTAGTTCAATAGCTAGTGCCTGATAGTAAGGCCCCAAGTAAGTGTAGCTATCTGCAAACGTACCTATTCAGATCCATAACATGAGAAATGTTTAGTAACATTGAATCTAGTATAACAGATAGTGACTGGTAATGAAGTACACCTACAAAACTTTTTATAACGCTAACTGTCCGATTTGCAACATGGTGTTTGTTTGTAAATGCATATGTTGTAGAAATGCGCGTTAGCTTTAACATGTTGTTTGTTACGTTCCAGTACGACGAGAGCCTCCACGGCGGGGGCTACATGGAGGGCGGCGCGATGTACCACGAGCACCGGCTCACGCACCCGCACATCCCGCCCGTGCACTACCCGCCGCCCGCCGCGCCGGCGCACGCGCTGCCCGGCGAGCCGCTCGTGCACAAGCGCGACAAGGACGCCATATACGGGTGAGTCGGGTGGTAACGTGTGCTCTCTTTACTATATTAGTGCTTTGTGTAGTCGTTAGAACATACATACGCAGATAGATAGATAGATAGATAGATCCTTTATTGCACACAGAAGATATAAAGTAGTTAAGATACAAAACAGAGAAAAGAAAATGCGCAGAGACAGTCATATCGCTTAAAGCGATCCCGAATCCCCTCCTGACAGCTGAAGGATTTTAAGTTAAGGAAATACATACATTATAGCACTTACATGCAGAATCAACCTCGTTCTCATAGGGGTAGGCAGAGACCACGTCCTTCCATTTGCGAAAGCAAATCCATGCACATACTTCTCTCGCTTTATCCAATCTCATTAATCCTTTCATACAACTTCGTCGGTTTAGTGTACTCTTAACCTGGCCTTTAGTAACTTTAATGGAATATTCACCTTGGTCTTCCCCTTTCAACATTCTCATTCACTCTCTTAAACTCTCACCTTAATCTAAATCCCTTTCGTAAGTCTCCTTTCATGCATTCTTTCTACATGACCAAGTCGTCTTTTACACTACACTGTTCCTTTATCATACTACTCTTAATTTTGTCACTTGTTACTTCACTTCTACTTCTCAATGCTCTCATCTCTAATGCATTTATTTTATTTTTGTGATTCCTCTGACATACCCAACTTTCACTACCTCTTCTTGTCTTGCCTTTTAGGAAACGAAGTCACCACCACTTTGTCATTAGTGTTTAATAAATAAGCTTAAATAAAAAAGCATTTAAGAGCTGTAGAGCAGAAAATATTTTTCGAAAGTATTATTGTAATATGTAGTTTATTTATTTATTATTATATTTTTAAGTCAAATTGACAATCAAGGATGATAAAGATGATCAGTTTTTGATCAAAAACGTAGCTACATAATGAAGTTTTGACGCATCTAAGACACTCGATCTTTTGTGAAATAGCCGAATAAATAAATTAATCCCTGTAAACATTTGGATTCCGATAGGGAAGAAACAAATTTAAGCCTAATCAGAAAAATCTGCATGCATTCAAAACACCATAGTTCAATCAACAGTCTCCTCGACTACAAGTAATGTGTAAATCGCAAATCTGGTTTGAGGGATTCACCAATCACCAAACAAATAAACAAACAAACATTTGCCAAATGTCTGGCGCAAACACAGGTTTGTTGGGCAACGTGTGCGCCGTAACTCTGCCGTGTTTGTTTATCTGTATGTTTGTTTGTTTGCCCAATGTTACTGTTGCGTTGTACCTGGCGGCCTACAGGTCTTGAAATGCACTCTGCATTTCTTGGCAGTTTGTACAGGCGTTAAAGCTGTGCTTACCCCAAATAAATCTGAACATGAGAAATGCGTGTTATTATTTTTCTCTTCTACCAGTGGTAGAACCACTACCAGTGGAGATTTGTGCGTCCGCCCGTACTTAAATTATATAGTGACAGATTTTTTTAAATTTATTTAATCTTAATAGTAAAGGACTATGTAGTTACAAATTGTCTGCTTTTTTCTAGATAAGCTTTTTTCAGTACAAATACTATCTGAGTTTAAAAAATTTATCCAATTATTGTAATCGTCAAAGTTTCAAAAAACATACCAAACCCGGATTCGAACCTAGGACATCATAATTGGCGAATAATAATACACATTGTAAAGTAAAAGATTAACGAATTGACGTTTAATATTTGTTGTAATATCACTTGATAAGACGTTTGGCTACTGGGCATTAGTGCGTAATCACGCTGGAGACATTTTGTCCTGCGACTTTTTGTCGTGCCGCCTTTTACTAGTAGTTTTAATAGTCTTGAGACATCGACATATAAAACAGTAAATAATGTTTTATTTGAAATAACGTTACTAAATGTTTTTTTTTAATTTAATTAAATAATAACACCTAAGTATAATTTGATGGCCACAGAATATGAGGTCCTTAGTTTCAGTTTTTGATCAGGTTCAAAATTTCCAGCTTGGAGTTGGAGCACTAAGTCATCAGAACCGGTCATTATCATTTCATCAATCATACCGTAATTGTTACAATAGTAACAGCATGGTGGATCTATGTTCCACATCTCCTTTAACTCTCTAAGTCGCCACGGTCGAGATGTCCCACCAGCCAAACCCGGATCAATTCAGAAAATCTCAATCTCTGTCGGGAATCGAAACCCGACCCTCCGTCTTATAAATACACCGCGCATTGCACTGTGCCGAGGAAGCCGACAAAAATTAGGCAAAGGTATTTAAAAAAATATTATTTAAAAAAAAGTCGTCCGTGTGAACATGAATGAGCACATTATGATAAAGTTTCGGCTACTGAATTAGGCACGGTATCGGATAATATCAATAAACCGATTACACGAAGCAAATCCGTCGATAACTGCGACAGATTAAACTGTTGTTGTGACGTTGACACTTATTACACATTTATTATTTACTTGTACGTATCAATAATATTAACGGTCTCATAAGACGGAGATCCTGGGTTCCATTCCCGGCTGTGCCGAAATACTACTTCCTACTAATCTATGCTAATATTATAAATGCGATAGTCCGTCAATCAAGAACTGATTTACATGAAATTTGGTACAGAGATAATCTAGAGCCAAAGAAATAACATAGGCTAGTTTTTGTCGAACTATCACAAAACAGAACTTCTCGTACACGAGACGCTGGTTTTTGAGGATGTATGTAAGTATGTTTGTTGCTAATTCAAGTGAAAACTACTAAATGGATTTTGATGAAACTGTACAATAATACAGCTTACACATGAGAATAACATATAGGTTACTTTTCATCCCGACTTTTACGGGAACGGGAACTACGTGGGCGAAACAAGGATAAGTGAGCCTGCTTCCATTTTAAATTACATCATCACTTACCATCATGTGTGATTGTCAAGGGCTAATTTCTAATGAAAAAAAAAATACTTTAGTGAATTAGCTATCTGTAGATAACTCTAGATGTATTTAAGTAAAATTTATTTATAGCTTTGGGTAGCTCTAGAATCTAAAACATGTAAGTTTGTTAATATCCGGGGCTAATTTATAATGAATAAAAAAAACCACGGGCGTCCTCTAGTAAATCTAAATCCCCAGATCATAAGTACGTAACCTTTCACCAATGCAAACAGCAAGGTGTCAGTGTAACCCTAGTTTATAAACTTTACTCTTCACCTCATGGTGGTGTAACGGGCTGAGGTGAGGTGTGACTCCGCGCGATTTGCCCTCACGACATCTGCCTATCAGATCCTAACTTGACAACTACATAACGCTTGGTATGGTGCGAGTGATGGCTGCGAGCGGACAAATATATAATTAAATGTACCTATTATATAACTACTATTTATATATACTTATGTATTTATTTTAATAAATGTATTTCTTATTGTATTATTTTTTTAATAAAAATTTTTGAAATGATAACGCTGTTGACTTTCTATAAATACGATTACTATTTTTTAAATTATATTATACCCAATTACGTTGTATTGTGTTGTATGATTATGTTTTTATTCATTTTCTACAAGTAAATATAAATAGCACTTATGAAAAATAAATTCTTGTGCCTGTAAGAGATACGATAAAAATACTTAAAGTAAAAATAATAGACAAACATGCTTCCTAATAATACTCATATAAAGTGGAAGTTAGTTTGTTAATAACGTTTACCTGGTACTGAAATTCTGATTATAAAAATTCTTCAATATGTCTAATATTATAATCATACGGAAAATGGCGTGCACAAGGTTTATACTAGGGTAGGCACTATAGATACTAACTACACGAAATCGTAAATTCCTTCTCCAATAACATTCTTAATATGACCTCAGAGTAGGCAGTGCATTTATGCATTTATGAAGTGCACGCCACTGCAGACACAGATCACAAAGACTAAAAATAGGCTATATTACGAGTAACATTAGGCTATGTACAATAGTTACATGCGGGTGGAACTGCGGGGGAAAGCTAGTATACTTCTGAATGGTATAATAGTACAAGTATTTCAGACAATATTGATTCAAGATAGGCACGGAGGTGTGATGTCTTCCAGATTGTCCTTCACATTTACTTATCTGATGCAAACTTGACCAGAACTTTGTGTCTGATGCGTGGTGCCAGTGCGAGCGGTGAGCGGAATTGGGTGACTTTATTTACCTTCTCAATTAAATAAAAACAGTAAATGAATCAATTTAATTGTATTTTTTATATTGAGTGTAAATGACTATAGGTTAATAAGAGTAAATATCAGTTCCTTGCCCTCTTCTAAGCAGAAATCTGCCTTCTGAGTTACTAGAGTCATGACAAACAGTTAAACTTGACGTTTCAAAAGTGTGAAATAAACGACTTTTGATTTTTTGAAATATATCAAAATTACAGGTACATTTTACATATATTTATGTTCAGTAACATTTGTAAACTTGTAACTTAGTTACGGTTTTACGCGGTTTTTGTAACCTAAATTTAATGGAAAATAAAATATTTTTTAATTGCATTTTAAGTTTTTTTTTTGTTTTGGTAGATACTCAATAAATCTTTAATTATATATCTATCAATCAATCTCTTTTTATTTACAAGTATTTATTTTTTGCAAACAAGAACAAGCGATTCCAATAAAAAAAATCACACATTTTCCCATTTACGTTAACAACCCCGGTTCCGCATTATTTTAATAGCTTTATTGATTATTTATTATTAGTTCATCATACAATATCTGATCAATTATTTTTAATGGCATGTAATGAAAATCATTTACCGCTCGAAAAAGGACCACACAGGCTTTTGTGCCGTTTTAAAGGTTAATCGTTATTTTAATCGAGATATTCATATGATTGTGGTTCTTATAAACAGAAAGTTTGTATTAAAACACTACCGGTTAGTTCAGTGGTTAGTCTAAGCTGAGGTCACGAGGTCCCGGGTCCTGGATTTGCACACTAAATACATTGGTTGAATATTTGGCTGTTCAAATAGTTTTTAAGACCAAAATATGTACCATATTTCGGCAGATAAAGAATGATTTGATTAATTGAGCTTTGCATTTTTTTAATAAATTATTGGTATCCTCGGGAAATAAGCCACAGCCAGGAGTGAGAGAGTTATTGGCTACTCCTCGCTGTAATTATTTTGCTATTCGAGGCTCGGGGGCTTAGTGACAGTGGTGGTGCTACACTCCTGAGCCTGGAATAGCACGATAAGCCAGCGATCCCGCCACTATCATTAACAGTGATCATCATAGAGTCAAACTCAAGCACGCCAACCTGCACAGTAACAGTATGATGTGTCTAAGCTTCATATCCTCGTATTGTAGGTATCTTGTACTCTAGAGGGTCATATAAACTTTCATACAGACCTGCATTCAAAGCATCACACCTGTTTCTCATACAGTTAGACATATCCATACATTGACCTGGTCTTTTACTAGAATGTGTAATAATCATCCACTCAAGTTTAAAGAAGTATTGCGTGTGTAATATATAATTATACTGTGTATTTGTTATGGTTTTTGCTTTTCTAGTATCCGCAAACGTTGATTGCAGCCGCCACTGCTATATATACGAGCTATCTTTTGTATTCAATAAATAAATCATCAACTTGGTTAATTGCTTCTATGTTTAAATTTTCCAGTGCATTGCTGTTTGAATTTTTGCATGATTTAACTCTATATTGAAGTTAATTTGTGATTTTTACCAAATAATGATAATTGTAAGTACATTATATGAACTAAAGAATCTTCTCTTTTAATTTGATACTTAGTAAAAACAAAATTTTTATGTCATTAAAAATGACTATATTCAATATAGTATATAATATGTATTTTAATAAATAAACTATTCGATGAATGACACTCAAAAATGTATAAACAAATTTTCATTAAAGAGTATGTCAAAAAAATTTGAAAATAAATAACAATTATTTTCATTACTTTGCTTTTATTTTTTTTTAATCCAACTACCTCTAGTTACTATAAATATTAGGTTATATAGTCTGTTAAAATTGTTTTGATCTTCACCTAGTTTAAATATTTCTGTCACATTTAGGTCCTGCCTATGCATTGTGTAATTCATTTAAGTTTATCTAATTCACGTTAAAGTTTAATTGACACGTTAAATAATATCAGTATTAGTAATAATGTACATTGCAACACGATCGTGATTTTCTTCAATAACTCTTGTGAACACTTTAATTGCAGTAAACGGTACTTTAACGTTGATTGACACGAGGCAATTAAAATTGTACCGGAATAATGTTTTAATTTAGTAATTATGTAGCACTCGAACAATATAGGTGTTACATAGATAAACTAAATAGCTCTGTTTAATTCATGTTCCTTACATGTGAAATGCATTACTTGGACATGTATTTAAATCGCTTTGGAGAGCACATTTGAATATAATGCACGTAATTTCGTGTGTTCAGTTTCTAGACAATTAATTTTAAACGTCTTTTTCAACGTGTGTATTCAAAATATTATAATAATTTTTGTTTCCTGCTATTAAATGATTTCAGAATCAAAACACGACTACATTAGTTTTAAAAAAGTTATAATTTATGTATGTGTAAAAAGCTAGGTACTGTTACTGGGGGAAATGTTTTAACTAGTCATTTGATATGGTAATTTTTCGCAAAATGGATTTCGTATATATTTATTATACAAAATTATCCAACCTTTTTTTTACATTTCCTTAAAAAATGATATAAAATGTTTTTTTGTAAATTGTTGCTTTTTTATACAAATAGGTAACGGTTTAAGTGGTGCGTGCTAACTATTATTTGACCGGAAAATTATCAATTAATGTCCGCGGTTTTAACCGTGTAGTCCTCTTTCCCGTGGGAATTTAGAGATAAAAGGTAGTCTATGTATTATTCTGATATGTAAGCTATATTATCGTGAAAATTCATCAAAATCCACTCAATAGTTTTTGCGTGAAAGAGTAACAAACATCCAAACTTTGCCTTTATAATATTAGTAAGGATTTTACGTGTAAATTAAATAATTCTTACATTAATTTATGTTATTTAATATAAAAAATAATATAGTTAAGCAAAATAATATTGAATATGTAATTGAAATAATATAAATAAATAAAATAGTATTCTCCGCTATCACTGTAGCCACACGAAATTATGATAGCGTTTGATGATATCAGCATCACGTTCGTCCAATCTCCTCGCCTATCTCAATCTCGCGGCTTGCTCTCAATTACATCTTTTGTGAGATCAACTTGGAGATTCAATGGCATTCTGTTTGTTTTTTTATTCGAACTATTGGCTTGATGTAATCGGCTTAGTATTCCGTTGGCATTTACTTTTTTGCTAATGTTCTTTTAAAATAATAAGTAGTGCTTATATATTTCACTAGCTATGTTCCTTGGTTTCACCCGCGTAGTTCTCGTTCCCTTGGGAATTTCGGGACTATTTAAATTGTTTAATTGATTTGTAAAAAAAGTATTTCTTTATTGATCTGTTGATACACCCCATAAACAATTTCGTATTATACCTTTTTTGATGTAACCCTCATATTTCAGGCACCCCCTGTTCCCCCTGCTGGCGCTGATCTTCGAGAAGTGCGAGCTGGCGACGTGTACCCCCAGGGACCCCGGCGTGGCCGGTGGAGACGTCTGTTCCTCAGAGTCCTTCAACGAGGACATCGCGGTGTTCAGTAAACAGGTGTGTGCTCCTGATTTCTTATTATACCCTGGTACCCTGAGTACCATATAGGGAACGTTAAGACCGCGTATTATGATTTATGTACAGCTCATGATTTACTTGGATTTGAAAAAAACCTTTTTTAAAAAGTAATAAACCGAGTTCTAAGAAACATTTCAAATTAGACATTATGTATACATAAATATTGGTTATTATATTCATAACGAAGACTTAGTAAATAGTTTTTACCTGCTTCTAAGCGTCAATCATTCTGTAAGGTGATATGTGAATCATACATTAATGATGTTTCCACGAGTTTTACACTAATTCATCGTAGGTACTTCAGATAAAACTTAAGTGTTTTTTTCAAATACATGTCTTTTTAATATCAGTTTGACTTTGGATACCTGATTTTTAAATCTCGAATTAAAATTCCTCTTTGATAATGACCATAAATAATGAAACCATAGTATTGATCATCATCTTCAAGTAAACTTATTCATATTATCGGTAGGGTACACTTAGTGAGAGATTGAATATTGCGCTTTCCGGTGCGGGGTTACCATTCCACCTTGAGATATACCTATTATGTACTGGGCAAAAGTTATTGCTAACATATATTTTTTTAGATATGTCTATACCCCTTCGGTGTTTTCTATACTGAAGCGAAAATATAAATAAAAATAACTCACAGCAAATTCGATTCCATACACAAAACCCATTTAGAAGCGCCATACGAAAATTACTCGCGAAAGAGAGAATGCAGGACGGAATAACTTTGCCGCGACGCACCTGCCTCCATTACCCATCAGAATTAAAAAAAAAGAATAAAGGCAGAAAAAGCGCGCCACCGCATTCGGATATTAAAATGTCGCGCAAAATGGCGTACCGTAAATCAGCGGCGGGCAATTTCTTCGGACTTTAATAACTATAAGTCAATTAAAAATAATTTTCTTTACGAAATTGGGCTGCATTTTTGTAATGCTTGACACGTATATGATATTTATATTAGTTCGCTCATAAAGTGGCCAATAATTTTTTTTATTCATTACAAATTAGCCCGTGACTGCAATCACACCTGATGGTAAGTGACGATAAAGCCTCCGACCAGCCAGACCTGGGCCAATTTAGAAAACCCTTAATCGACCCAGCCGGGAATCGAACCCAGGACCTCCGAACGGAGGACATCGAAAGGAAAGAATCTGGAGGGTAGAGTTTGTGAAATTACAGGGATATTATTTATTTAGGGAAATATTTATGTATAAGGTTATTTTATAATTTTAATATTAAGCTAACCTTAACATCCACGAATCAGGTTAACGGCTCCGTGGTTTGACATAAAATATTAGACGTTTGTTGTAGGGAGTCCAGAAATTTAGAAGAAAAGCGACATGCCAAAGTCACTATACAATTAGGCAGTAGATTTGATCTTGTAGCAAATCGTAATTAGCAATGGGAAATCATTCATAGGCTCGCGTAGGCGTCGCGTTATTGATTGTTTACGGGCCACCGGTCCGGTTACTGTTTTACCGACGTCCGTTCGAAATTAATTCTCGTTTGCAATCGATTTGTCACGTTCCATTATGGCCGCCATGATGCTTAAAGATTTCGTCCTGAAATGGAGTAATTAGATCTTTAAACGTTTTTGGTTTTTTTATTAATTCATTTTTTTGTTAAAAAATCATTTATTTTATTTATTTACCTGAAAACACCGTTACCCCATTCGTCTCTGGGCAATATTAGTAATAAAAATTATGTTATTGTGTTTTTTTATTTAAGTTTAACAATTAAAGATGTGGCTTTTCTCTGCAGAAAAGTATAAAGCAAAAAAAATTATGTTTGAATATTTGTCACTATCTGAAAAAATGTAATAAAACCGTTTCGCCAAACGAATAAATTGCGCAACGAATGTCTAGAACGTAAAATAAATTGAATTTCCGTGAAAATTGAACATATTAAAATTGTATAATATCAAATAATACCTACCGTACACAAGCAATAATATTTTACTGCGGTATCAGATATTTCATTACGTCGTTCCCGTAACAACATAACAATGCAAATCAGCATGGAGTAACACCTATTATTTGAACAACAAAAAATACCTTAAATGGAGTCATTTTGTATCAATTCGCGGTAACAGACAGACAATCAGGGACTCTATAATTTTCTTATAAATTTATTTTACCGCAACATCATTGTTATAGCACTTTTTGTACAATAGGCCGAATAGGCGTTGACAGTTGCGGTGGGATGCAATTTTAAAAAAATAATTCTGACGTCTTCACTGACATTAAAACGTCAAATATCAATTTCGCCGGCGGAAGTGACTTTGTATAGCGTACCGTGGTATTAAGTTTCACTTTTTAAACCTCACTATTTATTATTGATTCGTTATCTGTGACAGACGTAAATATGAACTAATTATTGAAATTACACTGTATTTATAGTTACAATATTGCAGGCGGGGGCTGACCTTAGGGTCTCGGGAGATAACTGTCGTCGATAACATGTCAGAGTCATGGAACTGACCAGTTACTCATGATTATTTATTTACTTCGCGTTGACATAGGTTAGACGTCATCGGTTAAATAGTTTGTTTATACAACTACACGAAGTGTGAAATCTAACCGTAGTTATATTGTAATTCGGATAACTTCTCAATCACAGTACTGGACGCTGTGTTAGTCATGTGGGTTCTTCGTTACCTTAGTACGATTCAATTGTAAATCGTATAAAACAAAGCCTCAGAGTCACTCAGCGGGCTATGGTATGAGCAATGCTCGGAGTATCTCTGCGTGATCGAATCAGATATGTGATCCACAGAAGAACTAAAACAACCGACATAGCTCAGCGAGTCGCAGAACTGAAGTGGCAATGGGCGGGGCACGTGGTTCGGACAGCTGATGGACGTTGGGAGCCCAAGGTGCTAGAATGTCTGCACCGGAAAGCGCAGTGTTGGTCTATTGACGACATCAAACGTATCGCAAGAAGTCGCTAGCCACAGGCGGCTGAGGATCGTTTTTTGAAAATCCCTAAAAATGCCTATTTCGTGGACGTCCATCGACTGTTAATAAAAATGATGAATTAAAGACCTAGTAAAAACTGTCAGCGATGATAAGAGACAGCAATTATAAAGAAAGCTAAGTTATGGGTGTTGAACGGCAGTAGAGTTTCTCGATGATTACATAAATTGTGAAATCAGTATGGGAGACAAGTGATAGTGCAATAAAAGCATCACTATAGGCGATCAGGTTGTAAACTGTCCCATATATCATGTACACATGTAATGTAACAAACGCTAATCGTTCGCATTTTAATTACTCCAATAAAACGTTTATCGGTGGCGGTAGCACGTGAAATCACCACAAAAAGAGATAAAAAATTCGGACCTCCCGCTCTAGAACACTCTAATAAGCGGCGTCCATAATTCATCGGCGCACGAAATAAATCATAAACGGTAAAGTGTTTATTTTCAACGTACTTAATATGTTATAAATTTATTTAAGTGGCGTGCGGTGCGATTGTGGAGTGATTGATATAGTGTTCTACTGAGCGAGCGATCGAGTCGACACTCGACGGCGATACTGTCGCTGTCAGCTGTCATCGCGAGAGCATCGGCCTAGCGCGAGTGTCGATCGAGTACTGTCAGCCTCGAAAAGCTTGATCTTTTTATTATCCAACTGTCAAAGGTGCCAACTAGTTTATTATCGAAACAAAAACAAGCTAATTATACGTCGAACGTTGGGAATGTTACTATCTACTGGCTCGGTCGATATCAATCTTTGAATATGGATTGTACCGTTCTCTGGCGACACACGTGCTCCAAGCTACACAGACAGTGCTAGTGGCATTTAATTGATTTACATTCTAAGAAACTTATTCTGTGTCTTTTCAAACTGAAACTCAAAATATCTTTATTTAATGAAATCTTTATGATTATTTTGAATCGTCAATTTTTAGATTATGAAAAGTTATGGTGATAATTAAAGTCGGAAACTTAAAATTAAAGCTACGAGGGTTCCAAACGCGCCCTGGTCGAGAAGAGCCCACAATAAACTCAGCCAGGCTACTATTATTTTTTTCATTATCACCATCTTACATTATTATTTAAAAACCAATAGAACCCAAAACCCGGCTCCTTACAACAATTCACTCAAACGCCTTTTTATAATTTATAAATTCATTTACACTATAATATGCTTTGTATAGCAGTTTGCGTTTGACAAGAACCTTGAACTTATTGAGAGACATAGTAGTGATTTCAGTTTCTGCTAATCTCTGAGAAAA
Source organism: Mycalesis mineus (assembly GCA_034621355.1). NCBI lineage: Eukaryota > Metazoa > Arthropoda > Insecta > Lepidoptera > Nymphalidae > Mycalesis > Mycalesis mineus. Next base: position 13,220,757 of record CM067901.1, read on the forward strand.
TCTGTTAATTAAATGTGACCTATAAAGTTGACTATATAGTAATAAAACTGTAGATATGTATAAACTCGTATCTACTAGGAATAGGTACTACTACCATACGCTATAGTATACTAAAGTATCTACTACATACATGGTCAATCTTTACTACTATTATAAAAGCAAAAGTTAATCTATAGCCACGTATTTGTTATTCTTTTACGCAAAAACTAGTGAATGGCATTTGAAACTTCATTAACAATATTACAGTTAACATAGGCCACATTTTGCCCCAAAATTCCCACGGGAATGAGAACCAAGCAGATGAAACCGCAGACTTTTTTTTTATCGTCTACAAGTTGGCCCTTGACTGCTATCACACCTGATGTCAAGTGATGATGCAATCTAAGATGGAAGCGGGCTAACTTGATAATGATATAATGAATATCCAAACCCATTTCGTTTTCTACACGACATCGTATCGGAACGCTAAATCGCTTGGTGGTATGTCTTTATCGGCAGGGTGGTAACTACCCATGGCGGAAGCCTCCCACCAGCCAGACCAATTAAGAAAGACAAATTAAGAAAAATCTCAAACTGCCCCGCTGGGAATCGAACCCAGGACCTCCGTTTTATAAATCCATCGCGCATACCACTGCGCCAGTTTTCATTTCGATAGTAAAGTACCGTTACTCTCAATTTCTGCATTTATCTGCGCGCACAAAACAGTGTATTCATTCACAAATGCAACTTCGTTTGAAACAAAAAAACGAAACAAGGCAACGTCTAATTAAAATTTTAATGGTACATACAATACGCTATGCATTTAAAAATATAAAACCTATAATTAATATATCGCATAGTATCAATAATAAGAAATAATTGCAGGAATCTTAATGCGCCGTTGTGTGATGATGCGTGCTGCACCGACCGTTCGGTATTCAGTGCTGTGTGAAAAAAGATGGCCGTTTAAAATTCTTGACGCCCGTACAAAGTCACACCGTTGTTTATCATTTACTTCTATAATTTACTGCAATTATATTAATAAGAAACAGATAATTTAGAATATATTTGTTTTTTTTTTACTTCATTCATTGTTAATGTATTGGAAATACTTATAGCCTACGGGCTGACACACAACTCCGTCCGCGAGAAATTCTGTTTTCGGTAGTTAAAAAAATAGCCTATATCATTTCTTAAGCTCTGGACTATATGTGTAGGCGTGATTGAGTAACAAATAGACAGATATGTATTAAAATATCCTAATAAAATAAAGTTCGTTTCCCCTCCATTTATTTAATCGTAGACTAGTAGAAGTGGATACCAATCGATCGGGATCGAACCTAGGACCTCTCGGTATTGAGTCCGGACCCTTAACCGTAGAGCGTACCGATACTTCTAAAAAAAGTGGTTGTGAGAATCGGACGGTCAGACGGACAGATATGACGAATCCATAACAGTTCCTTTTTTTGCCATTTGGTTACGGAACCCTAAAAAGAAATAAAAGCTTATAAAAGTAGGCAGTTTGTAAAAGTAAACATTACACGGCAGGCGTTCGTAAAAGCGACTTTCCTGGGAAACTCTTTATAACGAAGAGCGGTGCTAAAAAGCTTTTATTACCGCACGGTATCGTTGCGTGTCTGCTCTACGGAGCGAGGTTTTTAGTGAGCCGCACTAATTTCTATTGTCGTGTCTCTGTTACACCCCCTCTACGGCGGGGAGGAGAGATTATACGCAATGATTTCATCTAGCATAGTATAAGACCAGTAGATCAGGATTTTTGTTTATTTTTCAAATATTTTTACAGTTAGATTTTTACTCGCTTTTATAGATTGTTTGAATTTGCTAAATCTTGAATAGAGTGCATGCACACAAGTTACACAACATGACTTTAATGACAGTTTCAATTTTTTTTTTGCACTGAATAAGTAGATAAATGATGTAGTTTTTATACCTGCGTATTTTCACAACTGATGGAAGATGCGTCGTGCTTATAGGTCAGACAAATATCAATAAAACATTCATGCTACCAGACTCAACCAATTATGCGTAAGTGCATAGAAGACTGACCGTACACTCGACGTATATTTGAAAATACTTGATGTATGATCTTTGTCCACAAATATTTTTTTTATTCCTCGAACATTGAAATTCTAGAAAACTGCACTGGGTCACTACCCTCTGCACCGATCAGCCGTCAAATAGAATTAGTAACATCGCAAGTTTGTAACTCAACGGCCGTTTCTGTGTAGCGTGACACAAGCTATAGAGTCCGCGTATTAATTAAAGAATTAAAGCTACTTCACGTTGCGTCTCATTTGTTGAGAGCCATCCAATTGTTTTGATAACAAACGTAACCTTTACTATGACTTATAGTTGTAAACTGTATAAATAATTACAATAACAATACGCACGATAAGTTCAGATAATTTATTTAATAGCTAGAAATTGATGTTTTTGTAGACAAGTTATAAGACACGTAATGACAAGGCTATGAGGTTAGCTTGGTTGTCATCAACGAACATTCGGGATTAAAAAAAATTAAAGAATAAGTAGGTACTTATTGCATAAGTCGTTTATGTAAGTTTGCTTCATTTACAAGGAGTATGGAAACCTCGCGGAATATAGAGCCATAGGTTTAGGCTTATTCCCGTCCTTCCTTAAATTAGAATGTCCTGGATTTGATCCAGGGACGTTCGCTTTGGTCTTCCAACATTCCCATTCACTCTCGCCTTATGAATTGCTTTCCTAATTCTACTTTCTCCCTACTTTATTGAGTATGTCTTGATTTAATTGATCATCAAAGGATCCCCAGGTATGATTTTGAACGTCAAATAAATAAACGATAAAAATTAAAAATTATGCTTATCATTTAATTTTGTACGCACGTATTCGTATTTTCTTTTGTATAGTACAATTATTATGGTGTTTACATGATTTTCTTATAAAACTTTGAAAGCGCCCTTGACTCGTATCTAGTTCGTGGGTAGAATTCTATTAATTTTGCACTTTTAATTAATTATAATCAATATTCCCACAGTAATTACAAAAGTGGTATTAAATTAAGTATGTATATTGCACATTGGGCGAGGTGTAAATATATGCAACGGTGTGCGTACACTTTATACCGGACGATTTTATAACCGTGCCTTGAAAAGCAAAGAAAACGCCATAAACACAATTCGCAAAAAGGGATTAATATTTTCTTTAAATTACATCATAAATTAATTTAAATTAAGTATTTTATTTATTTTCACTGATGAATTGTCAAGTTTAACTATATGTATTGACTCTATCATTAGGTACTTCTGAAGTCTGTTTGAGGGTAGTTAAAATTTCATAAATACTGCTATTTAATGAAGTAAATGTGTTTTGTATAGAAGAGGGTTTTTCTGGATATCACTCAGTTTTTCCTTTATAACCTTGACATCATATATTCTGTTTTTAAGAACTACTAATTCTTAAAGTATCTACTTAAAGTGTAACAAAAAAAGCGTAGTAAAAACTGGCATTTTTAATATTAGTACTACCTGGCTGCTAATATTAAGTACCTATTTGTATATATTATGAAGAACATAATAAATATTGGGCATGGTCGACATGTTCTGGAACGTTTAATCCTGCTCCTTCTCAAAAGATTTTTATAAACTGAAGAAGAAGCAGAATAATTATTTTATAAATCCCGCGGTATAACGGACACGCATCAACGTTTACGACACTTATAAATGAATTCTAATAATATCAATTAACGGTAAGGCATCGACTATCGGTATTTGTCACTTGCCTGCTAATGAACTGAGTTTACAACCACACACGCGGCCTTGGTTATCCGTATGTGATTAAATGTATCAAATTATTCATTAATTAAGCGGCGTATTGGGTACAGTTATGTTATTTATTCAAATAATTTCATTCTATGAAAATCTAAATAAATATAGGCGAAATGCCTTTTACTGAGTTATCAAAATTATCTTTAAAACTAAACCCTCGATTAACTTGAGCATAGTTACTTGTAAGCGACGCGAATGTTTAAATTTTGTAATTATTAATTACTTTAAAACAATAAAGGGCTAAAATAGAACGTAGCTGGTGACCGCTTTGGCAGATGTCAAACTCAATTGACACGTCTTTAAATGAAACGACTCCGAAGCCAACCGCCGAAGCGTCACCAGCTATTTTCCCGAAATAAGCCGTTTTTTACCTGGAAACCTGTGGTTTTATTGGCACAAGACAGTTACTTGTGATTGTGACTAAGATCACCATCAAGGCATCACTAAGAAAGATTTTTTTTTATTTATATGCCCAACGTTTCTCGGGTTAGCTTGTAAATAATAACGAAAATTAGTCAAATAACTTTTTTAAAGATTCCCTTGATGTCAAAGCATTTTGTTAATATAAGTATATTGTGAAAAATTCACCTAAATGTTATAGGCATTTTCTAGGCAAGCGCGCCCCAACCTAGACCGCATTATTGCTTTCCATCAGGCATAATTATAGACAAGCCCAATCCTATCTATCTTAAAAGAAATCAATATGTACCACTTTACATCAATTCATAACATAGTTAAACTTTTGGAGAGACATGGAGATTATTGACAGCTTGACAGACATCTTAACATCACAATCTTAAGCCCCTAAACGCAAGCCTGCAGTGATTATTTCTTACAAGAGACCTGTCCAACAGTGGACGTAGCCGGCTGATAATGATGATGATGATACTTGATACAGTGTGCTAATTATAATATCAAATTCCTAGTACATGTACACGTTCCGCTGAATATAATTAATATGCGTGTGCAAAGGATGCGTGTTTAGACGTAATGCAAGTTTGCACGCATCCTTCTTTTTTTTTAATTTTCCTATTTAACGTTACATTGCACTTTATAATCGTTTTGAAATTATAATATTATAATGAGAGACGTTTTAACTGTTACGGTTCAATGGTTTCTTATATGTATATATCATTATTTTTTGATACTGTCCGTGGGTGGAGACATTTAGATAAAATACGTATAATTGATTTGAAGACATGATGATTTCTTACTTTACTGTAAAATATATCAAAAGGTATATTTTATAGTAAAGTAAGAAAATAGAAGAAATGTACAGCACTACTAGCAGTAAGCTGCTTTTGGAGGCAACGACAAAAATCTTAAAGTCCCAAATCCCTTTCTTACACAATAGATACCTGTGCTTAGCAATGGCGCAAAAAATAGATTGATTACAATGGAAATGCAGTTTTTCTATATATGTTTTACTCCGAAACCGGAGCATCTTTACAAGATGTTGACTTGATACAGAAATACTACAATGGAACTAAGTAGTGCCAAAATTTCCTGGGTTTGCTCTGGCTTCGGTTTTTACTTGGATTCTTCGGTTTTTAGCGGTAATAGACAAATAATTAAATAAGTAAAAATGAAATTCTAAAGCCTGCTTTATTCAATATTTAAAAACTTTTAGTTTAAATGTGCATAATTATTAATTCATTCAGAAGCAAAGTCGGGCGCGAGGCTAGCGGCGCGAGCCACTCGAAGATGTTTCTATTTGCGGCTATCTTGATTTAGAAAGCCGGCTTATACCACAATGCAGCAGTCATGCATCCACGTCTGTTTATAATCTAGGAATTTCATTAATTCCCAGCCGATATCATAAACCGATTTCCGCGTACAAAATCTATGTTAGTAACTATATGTCGTACGAATATCAGACAAACGGGGTAATTTTTGACCTGTGAATTTGTGACCTCAGAAATGAATCAACAAAAGATGGCTATTTGTTTAATTTATATGCAGTAGAAATGGGTGCAAGGGGTATGCCAGCATAATCTCTCTACAACCTGCTCAAAGGTCTTGGCCTGACTAGAAATGCAGTAAGCTCTATTCTAGATCAAGTGTCCAAAGCTGCGCTAGGCGGATCGTACCAGATTTGGTTGGGTTTGGCAGAGAGAATGATTCGAGCAGAGAAGGTGAGCGTTGACCGGTCACAAAGTGGTTCAGCGATCTAAGATCTAAATAACCTCCTAATTCAGGAAAGATGAGGCCTATGTCTTGGAATGAGTCATTAAAATTGTCAATGGTTAAAATTGCACGAAGCTACTTTAAAGTTGCTATTTTTTAACTAAGTCTTTACATCAGGGTCCTAGCTTTGAGTCTATGATTCTTTATTATGGGGTTCTAGCTCTTTTGACTCCGTTGTTATGACACGAGATGCCACAGATAATGACATGTGCGCCACAGATAACGCGGCAGTGTGAGAGCAGTCGGTGTTTACATCTGTCGCATCACAATATATTGTTAAGGGATTTGAACGGGCAATTTAAGTCTCTTTGTCGCGATGATCCAATTGGGCGTTTTGGCGCGGAAATAGAATAAATAATGGCGGACAAGGCGCAGCTGCGCGCGCGCACTGTGCGACATTATTATTATTGTTGCCTATCAATGTACTGGCTTCGAATGACCAATTTTTTTTATATAATTTATTTATTTATGCACTAGGTGAGTCGATGAACTAGTACTTAGTAGGTACTTGAAGGTACTCATGTGACTGTGCTCGTGGGTGTATCGAGAAATCCATTCTTAGTGAGCAAATACATCGCGAAATGAGTAATTATATTCAAATCAATTGAGAGTACTGTTTTAGAGATCTCTTAAGGTGTCGAAATGTCACAGGGCTTTCTTGCCCACGGAAGATAATATGGAGCTCTGATCCACCATGCATGCATTCCACTCAAACCCAGGACCCCATGATCCGAAGCCACGTAAGCTAACCACTGACCAACGAGTTAAAATAAAATTTGTACTACATCTTATGATATTGTTTTAAGATTTATTACCGACCCTGATTCGTCATTACCCAGACGCGCCAGAGTGGAACGGCAATACGATACGTTTTTTTGCATCTCGCTCGCACGCATTTGTTTTTTTTTGCAACGCATCGCCGATTCCGTTTTATCATTCCCATCTTTGCCATTTGAGAGATAAGTGCGTTCGGTTTTGAAATTGGACTTTTTTGGCTCTCGACTGTTTGGGTTGCCGCAATTGAAAATTGGTTTTGAAACTATTGAAAAACTTAGAGACGCCACACCAAACTTCGACTCTTATCTATATTACATATCTGATATATTGACACACTAAGTATATCACTAAAATTTTATGAATGCATAATAATCAATAGATTGACTTGAAACTTTTGACGGCCTCCGTTGCGCAGTTGTGAGCGCACTGGATTTCTACGACGGGTTCTGCTCTGGAGTTCGATTCCCGGCAGGGCATTTTCACGGATAAAGACGTACCACCAAGAAATTTAGCGTTCCTGTATAATGTGTAGAAACCCAAAGGCGCGTGGATTTCATCCTACTCCTAACAAATTAGCCCGCTTCCATCTTAGATTGCATCATCACTTACCATCAGGTGTGATTGCAGTCAAAGGTCAACTTGTTGATTAATAAAAATAGAAGAAATAGTTCTGAATATGAAGTTGCCATTGACATTCCAAGTAGTTTATTATCGCCACATTATAAAAATAACAGTAAAACCACTGCATCGTAAATGAATATTATAATATTTAGCACATGGTTAGGTAATCGCCTGTAACAGCCACGTTACGTATCAACGACCAATACCAGTTGACCTAGAAATTTCTTAGTTCCAAGTAACAAAAGATGGCTGCCGAAGATATGGGAATAGGACAGATTTAACTGACGTAATATCTTAGATTTATATTTAGAACCTAGCTTGCAATTTACGTCATATCTTGGGAGTTTTATTTGCTACCTTACGTAAACATGTAGTTTTGTATAAATAGGTGTGAATACTTTGATAAAATAGAAGGTAACACGCGTTTTTTTAATAATGGTTGAATGTTCCACCTGATTTTAAGTGGAAACCTATTGCCTATAACAGAACCACTCTGCAAGCATATACCTAAATAATACAATTGTCTTGTGTTCCTCAAACTAAGGTGTAGGTGTTAAGATGTAGTCGCAGAAATAAAATTTCGAAATTTCGAAGGCAAGTTTCCGCTTCTTGAGTTCTTGCCGGCTCTTATTAACCCGTCACGCGATTTGTGCACACCCGTATGTACAAGAATAAAATTGGCCTGTAGCGTCCCGCGCACACCCATGTGTACAAAACTGAAGCTCGTTCGTTCGACATTCAATTGTTTAAAAACTATTCGAATCACAGAATAACAAAAAATGTAACTTGATTCTGTACTTTACTCCCTACGAAACAAGGTATAACTAAATAAAATTACACGGCATAGCGATTGAGAAAAAAAATAAAACATACGTGCATCAATCATAAATTGAAAAAAAGCCCGCGTTAACGTTTTCAACAAGTGTTTGTGGTAGACGTAACTTAGTGAAAAATGGATTTATCCGATGAAATGTAAATAAATATACATGTATTTCATACTAAAATACAAAGAATTAAGTAAAGAATATTTTAATAACTGTTAAATTCATGTAATATAAGATTTACATAGTGAAAAAAGGTCGAAACTTTTAAACGAGCAAAATTTCTATGTTATGATTTATTTTCGTTACGTAATAATTTATGATCTTGCAGTGAATTTATCCTAAAATATAGATAAGTTTGTAGTAAATATGTTCAAGAATAAGATTATAAAAATATTTAGTGCATTAATTATTTATAAATTATAAAAAACCTAAAACAAATAAATAGCTAATAATAAGTAAACATTCATAACGGCCATTTTGAATATTCAACTGTATCGAAGTACTGGACGCATTCCAATGTCACGTGACATCGTGTGATTTTGTACAGTCAGAAAAGAATTACACATACATAAATTGCGAATATATTAGAATTTCATTTATATAATAAAAATGTATTACTTAATATCTATTATTATTAATGATTCATAAATTTGATTTCATATTTTTTCAGTATTTTACTATAATTACAGATGCTTTACTTTATTTGATTTTTGCCAGATGATACATTACTTTTATCACAAATAATATAATAAAGTCGATTTCATCGACCTTATTGACTTCGAAAAATTAAAGACCATATGGAGGACTTGCGGATGGCCGTGACTCCGTCCGTGTGATTCTTTATATATATATTCGATCTGATAGGTGACACAAAATGTACCTGTTCCTCGAGACTATGCTTTATCGACCTATGGAAGTGGCAGAATCCGTTCGCAAACTTTCAGTTTTGGTGATTTTTTTATAGTACCCCGTATAATATTACCCCGAAAATAAAATGACCTTGCCATTTTAATACCTATCTTATTGGCATAATTTTTAGTATGCGCCGTCGTTATCGCCCTGCATCCCGTTCCCGATCAGCCACGCCTGTCCCAAGGTCATCACAGGTTTCAGGCTTTGCACCCTCCTATCGTCAAGCCCATATAATGAATCTCATAGAAAATAGTAGTGGTGCACCGGAAGAGCAAGATTATTATATTGAATTTTTTACTTACTTCAATTGTAATAACTTATACATAAAATCATAAACCAATAATAAAATACGTTTAATATAATTAAATGAATTACTATATACAATTTTTTTTGGTATTCAAAAGAACATTATTCGTGTCAACTGTACTTACACGCGTCAAGGTTAAAATCGCGTTCAAGGACAACATTTATTAGTTTTCAAAAATTTCGTTTGCCGTCGGGAAGATAATGGCGCGCGGTAAAAATTAAATTATGATTACAACGTTTTAAAGCAATTATATGATGTGATAGTGTTACAAATGATTAGTAGAAAGGTAATCCTAATTATTTTGCCAATAATAAATGTGTTTTGTGTGTTCTATTTAGTGTAATATTGCAAAAACTCGACGAGCTAGGAAGTCCAAAATCAAAGGTACAGATTCACGACTTTATTTTTACTATATACTACATTTATAATATTACAATCTTTATATCATCGTATAGGAAATATTGTGTAGTTTCCAATAATATACGATTTATATTGAAAATTTTCAGAACAAAACCCTAATAAAATGAATTATCTTGCGGAAGTGTGAAATATCAAGTGAACTAAAAGTGCTCGGGCGCTCAGCGAGCAATAGGCGAGCTAGGCTCGGACGCGTGATGGGTTAACAAGATCTGCCTTGCGAGCCAGTGGTAAAGTCACTACAAATGCTCTGACTTGACGTTTCAAAAGTGTTTGTAAACTAAGCCTATAATATTAAAATTCGTTTATTTCAAGAATATTGAATCTACACATTGAGTAAAGGATTGTGGCAGATTGTCTAGTGAATCTAAAATCAGTGATCTTTCCTTCAGTTCCTTTAATTGTAGATACTCGACGGTTGGATAGATATTAGAAATCGTATAACGAATAAACAGACAGCAATAGTTGGTAGTGTACGTTATTGCGCGGTACAAAAAAGTGTGCGGTGCGAGTCGGGCGGCGCGCCGTGTCAGCGGCTAATTGAGTGCCTCACGCTAGCTGCGGCCGACGCGGATATACTGCCTCGCTGAGCTAGATACACTTACTCTATACACGGTTATATCCTAAAAACTGGCAATATTTTCAGAGATAGTTCACAATTAATAACACCACTGATCTGTGGTTTTAAAAAAGTCTCTCTAATTTGAAAGTTTTATGGTTTCTAAAAAAATACACAAAACATGGACATATTAAATTGCAAGACCCAGGCTTTAAAGCAATGCACACTAGCACAAAATCAATAATGGGATAAATATGAATATTATGCTATTGGCAAAAACCATGTGATATTTTAATAATTGTTAAAACTTATGCCTCTATATTGCTTTCTAAATCTTAAATTCAAAATATTATCAGTTTAAAAAAACTCCGTAAAAAGGCAGCTTGTCCAGCTGTGGACTGCATCTGCTGATACGATGATGACGAAGTCAATATTGAAGAGACAAGCCACAAATACCTATGACTCCTAAATTAATTTAGTGTTAGCAATCTTAAGATAATGTGCAATACTTATTACCCTATTATTTACTAACTAAAATATTATTAACCGTCGTAATTAAATAATTATTTCAACCTCATTGAGTTTGACACGCGCGTCTGCATATCGGCAAGCATCGCGTGACGCCGGAACTTGTAATATCTTCGTTTCGTGTATCAACGTTCAGTATACAAAGTTTATAAGCGAACTCCCTTAATAACGCGCATTTGCTTTTTTTCGAAAAGTCATCGACCTGCCGCTGGGTCAGACAACGATATGTTGGCATTCCTGTGATCTGCATTTGTTTTAGGCCCAAATTATCGGGACCTCCTAAGACGGTATCCATGTTTGGCTTTTATTTGTTTTCATATTTTATTTTATTTTTTGTATTGGGTATATTTTATGTTTGTGCAGCGTGGTGGGTCTACGCTCCATTTCTCTTGTCCTATAAGGAGAAGGCTGATAATGATGATGACGATATTTTATGAGGGCTCGTCAGCGCAGGATGCGGTCTTGTTAAAAATAATGCTATACTGTTTTAGGGTTTGCATTTTCAAAAATCCTGCTTTCCTCTAAACTTGGTCCTTAGCTACTGTGCAAAATATCTATAGCCAGTTAAGGGCAGTGCCTTGATGTGCCAGTAAATCAGGCAATCAGACATACATAGAAACATATATAGATAAATAAAAGGATGACCAGTCTATATTCTCAGCTACTAAATTACTGCCATCCGGACCGGTGGTAGAGTCACGAACAGATGAACTTTGCAAAAGTGACTTACAATTTTTTTTAACTTTAGGTATTTAGGTTGATGTTTTATATTAATGTGCCTGCTTATAGGTACATAATACATTAGTAAGTATGTTAACTGATTATACAAGAGTCTAGTTAAAAATTAAATATTTTCAAAAATCAACCCTGCAACGCGTACAAGTCCGCAGACGTAAGGGTGCATCAGATTTTGTAATCTGAGGGATTGCGAATTTAAATCAGCCAATGATGGGCATGCGAGTCCGCTATTGGTCATATTACGACGCTAAATTTTTCTCACTTAAAAAAAATAGATAATATTGATTTAAGGCTCTTCTCGTAGGTATTGTATTATATTTTTTGGATATATGGATTGGTCTGACGACCTCAAAAGGGTACTGGAAATTGATGAGAAAGGCAGGGAATCGTGTGTGGTGACGATCTCTCGGCAAGGCCTATGTCCAGCAGTGGATGGATACGGGCTGATGATGCATGAATTTGTCTAAGCTTAATACCTATTCGTAACGTTAGTTATACTATCTACTCCTAGCGTATCAAATTAAAGTCAAATTAGTTACTGACGCAAGTCTGTACTAGAGGATAACTGGTCACGGGCTGTACCCACTATGATATCGTGCGGTGGTGCGATATTTTTAATTAATATATTTTTAATTCGCAATGTGTCACACGGACGCGTTTAACAGTCCGCTTTTGGCAGAAAGCTCGCGCTGCGGTCCAGACTGCAGCAAAAACTCGCCAGCGCGCCCGGCTGCGGTATGGCGGTTTTTTGCGCCGCTACAGAAAACGCGCGATAAAAATGGACGCCAAATGAGTATTAATTCGCACCGGTTAATAATGACATAAATATACGCGCCTACAAAGTTACCTCTACCGGCTGGTGTGGTGCTTTTGCCTACCACCAAATGATTTTTATGCGAATATAGACCTTATTTCGTACGTATTTCATAATTTGCTGAAAATGTCGGACGGCAAACTTATTCATGTTGTTATAACACCTACAGATGTCCCAACTTTAAAGTCCAAACTAAAGAAATTTGCTAAGTATTGTTATCGGTCGTCCTGTCGACCTAAATCAGCAATTACCTTCTATATATAAACGCATCGACTGTCTTTATATTCCCTTAATACACTATCGAACCCGTAGCAAACTCAGGAAGTTTTTCAAATACAAACTTGATTATAATTATTATCTACGTACAAATTGATAGCATGATAATCGCATATATCTTCAAATTATCCTTTGATGAAGTACTTAAACAATATTTTTTTAACCGACGAAAAAAACGGAGGAGGTTCTCAATTCGACACGCATATTTTTTTTTTATGTATGACCACGCATAACTTTTTACAGAATTGTCCGATTTTGATAATTCTTTTTTTATTAGAAAGGGCACACTTGCAAGGTGCTCCCATTGTCATCAAGTTAGGATCTGATGATGATATCCTGGGAAAATTGAAGGAACTCTTTAAATTTTATAGATACACTTTCAACACATACAAATTGCTGCACAATTTTAAGAAAAGATAAAATTTTTAACAAAAAATAGAACCGACTCAAAACACACTAAAAAGTAAAAATAACTGTGTCATTTAGTTGCTTTAATTTACTTAAGCATATCTAGGAGTCGGTGACAGCTAAGGTTTCTACTTTAAGAACAATACCTAGAACCCACAAACTGCTTTGATACGTTAAATAAATGTTCCTTAAACTTGCTGGCACCGGCATCGTAGATTAAAGTAAAGTAAATTAAAACAACCAAATGACACAGGTTTTTTTTACTTTTTAGTGTGTTTTGAGTCGGTTCTATTTTTTGTTAAAAAATTTTTCTTTTTGTTATTAACAAAGTCAAAAGTTTTTAGTCTACTTTTGCTTAATACTAAAGCTTAAATGGTCACTTATCTTCATTGAAGTAGCTTAATTGCACTAGTGATACGTACTTACTACTAAATTCAGACTTAATAGTAAAATTCAAATCTGAGATACATTTAATATGGGTTTCCGACTTAAGTCGGGACTAGTCGACAACCAAGAAGTTGGCACATCTACAGACGCTTTAATGCTAGGTCCGGCCGTGTATACAGGTTGATTGTGATTTTTTCACCGCGCCACTATTACGTGTATAGTTTCTTGAGAGGTAAACGAGATTGATAGAGTGATTGGTTTCGTATTGATAGATGAATTCCACCGAGCTATTCGCTGCTACGTTATTTATTCACAAGAATTCCATTTGTAAACCTTTGTGATCTTTTGTTTTGTTTTGAATTGTTTTCTTTTGGTACTTTAAAGCTTGCGTTTTAACCGATTTCGATAATGGTCACTGTTTAATTTATTATTTTAGAGGTTTTCCACGATGATAAATAGCCCGTGTGTATGATACACTAGAGGTCACTCGCAGTTTCACCCGCGTTCTCGTAATAATTTAGGGATAAAAAGTACCCTATGTATACGCTGTATTATTGTTAATTTTCCTTAAAATCCATTTAGTAGCTTTTGCGTGAAAAAGTAACAAACATCCATACTTACAAACTTTCGCGCTTGTAATATTAATAGTATTACTTACCTGTAAGCATTGCTTAAACGTCGACATGTCTTAGTTAATTTAACAATTAATTTATCGTAAACTAAAGTTTACTATTGGACTTAAAGCATACACATAACTACTGCTTACTCGACGAAAATTTTCATTTACAGTTTTAAGGGCATTGATTTTTTTAAATTGTAACATAAAACAAATATTTGTGGAAACACCTTATAGATTTCTGAAAGAGCTTTATATTTTGTTGATAAATTATTAAGATAATTCGGTTCTCTTTTTATAAAAAATATAAAAGCAAGCATCCTGTATAAAGCTGCAATTATAAAAGCCGCGAAGGCATTCCGGGCGGCACATAATGTCGCCAGATTTCTTCACTGCTAACCGACTTTACGAGTGGACACCCATTTAACATGACAGCTAGTGTTGAACGTGACACTTAATTCTTTGTCGGATTATAATCGTGTTTGGAAGCGTGTTATTTTTTTCAATTCTCCAAAGGGCTAGCATGCGGAGAGTTACAGTTATTGAAAAATATACTTTAAGAGAGTAGGTATTTGGATATCAATACGTTATAATTTAACGTGATGCTTTGTTGGTCCACTGGCGAACAAAGTTGGCTAAAGAGGGCGGTTTAAAACAATAATCTTTTTGGGTTTGTCTTTTTTCCTAAATTGAGACCAGCTCGGATTTGGAAAGAAATTTTGTCTTTTTAATAAAATTGAAAAATTAATTAATACCTCCCTTATATTATTGTCAAATAATACTTAAATAAGTAAGAATTGGATTTTAAGTTCATTTAGAGAAAGGAGACGTTTAAGTTCAAAGTTTGAAGCAATTGAAGATATCGATGTCATGATGCTTTTTTCAATCATTTCCCAAAATCTGAATTCGCATCTACATTAATCGCCTATCGATCTCCCGGGTTTAATTCCCAAAAAAGAAAAAAAGCCATACTTTATGTATTTGACAGCGGCCAAAGCCCTCTGTTGACAGTGACCAGAATAATTTGACACCTCACACTGTACTTAACCCTGTTAGGGATGCTACGTGTTTATGGGTCAAGATATTTTGGCCCTCGGTCTGAAGGACCAGTATAAAGTGACACCTCGTCGGCTATACCTCGAAGGGCACTAGAGTTCAGCGCGTTCTGAAGGGTAAATAAGGGATAGCCGTGGGGGTGTGTTACGACCAGTCAGAAGCAGCTGACGCGAATTAGGGTGTTTTTACCTACGTATATGGGGGTAGGAACGTTTTTCGGTGCCTAATGTTTATCAATGGCATGGTAGATGTGTTTAATTTTGTCATTAATTCAAAGTGAATGAATTTTCGCATGGCTTAATGCTGTTTGTTTTTCTTGGGGGCCCATTGCAGTGGGAAGCTTTTGGTTTTGACGGCGGATTTAAAAGTTTGTTTTGAAGTAAATAATGATTTATTACCTGGCTTGTATTAGGTAATGTGATGGGAAATTTGGATTTTTTCGGACCAATATTTTAATAAAAAATAATAATAAAAATTCTTTATTACACCAAAGGACATAAAACAATTGTAAAATTAAGAAAAATAAGATCGAACAAAAATAACAATACTTATTGGTGTAACGGCGGCCTTATCACTAGATGTGATCTCTTCCAGGCAACCGTCATGCATAAGGAGAAACACGATTAAGAAGAGTGGTGGTTGGTGTACAATAACAGACACAAGCAATGCAATATGTACATAAAAATTACATACACAATAAGTTACATACTAATACATAAATAATAATAAATAGTAAACCACTAATAAATATTTATAATATAATATTTTATTATTGTTTAATTCCTAATGATTTCTGAAATCGAATAAGACTTAATTCATCTGGTGCTACATAGAAACCAATGCAACGCGGCGAATGTATCGCACGTTTGCATTGGTTTAATCGTGACCATGGATGAGTGCTCCCTTCAGCGTGGAAACCACTTCTACTATCAACTCCTACCTATTTTATTTACGAAAGTATGTACAGCTACAAATTAGGTATCGTACGTAGGTTAAGTTAACCTAATACCTACGTACGATACCTAAAGATCAAGAAAAAATATTTCTAGAAAAAAAATGAATCATTTACAAATGATTGCTTTAATTCCACCTTCTCCATTGAAGGGTAAAGACATATTGATTGATATGTTCATTTCTATTAATTTATGCGTCTATGGGAAAAAAGTGGGAATCTATTTCCACTGTTAAGCAACTTACTACCTTACCGCATAGTAATAGCTTTTATATTAGCGTGAGCTAAAAGTAAAAAAAATGTAGGTGAATTTCTAACCCTCTTACAGTACATATAGGTATTAACCCCCGATCAAATGCCCTATAATTTGAGGACCTAGTAATTGGCCGTGTCCTTAAAATAATAAATAGCGTATGCTGAAGCGATCAAAGACTCGTATTTTTTATAATTAAATATTCTTTTTGCTGGTTCGTAATTAAGTTCTTCGTTCTTTAGTATTCTCTGTGTTATTAGTTGCCTATTCATAGTTAATGAAAGAAATGAATTACTTGTAGCGAATATTTTTATAACGATTTTTTGTGTTAAAACTTCTTGGAAAATATTTTTAATAGAATTGTAATTTTTTGTAGTATGTATTTAAATCATACTACTATTATAAAGGCGAAAGTTAGTGAGTGTGTTTGTATGTTTGTTAATTCTTCACGACTAAATTTAAATTAAAAAAAAAATAGTTTGGAGTTAGCTGACATCCTGGATTAGCACATAGGCTACGTTGAATCCCGAAATTCCTACGGGAACGGGGACTGCGCGTGTGAAACCGTAGGCATACTCTAGTTATATAATCTTTACTGAAGCTTCACCTAGCTTTAACCCAAACCAAATTATTAAGATATTGGTGACTTTTAGGTTTAACAAAATAAACAGAAAAAATAACATTTATCTATGCCATACTAAGTAGTACGGTGTGAAGTTAACCCTCAAATGCTCACAGCGGGGTCAATTCGACACGGAGGAAAAGCATTATTTGTAGCAGATCAATCAAGATTACGTTATAATACGCGCAACCCTTCCGCCCCAGCGTCCAAGGGTGCCGATTGTTTCATCAATGTGTCGATGATTAGGGGTTAGTAATGCCGAAATCTTGTAATTTGTTTTCGTACTCTGCCCCTCTGGTTCACTAATGGAGAAATGAACAAAAGTTTCTACTTATTTTACTTGGTTATAATAAATTTATATTTAGCAAGTTTTTTGGCTGGTGGGAGATTTCGGCTGTGGCTAGTTACCACCCTGCCGACAAGAGATTTAGCTTGGCGGTATGTCTTTTGGTCTTTTGGTTTGTTCTGGTACACTGTCGTATAGAGACGGAAGGGGTGTAGGTAGATTCAATAACATTGGAATCTCGCAACCACTTGACCTAACTGCTATTCCTTTAAGTAAAAATATAACAATATATTAATTTAAATCAAAAAATTTTATTCTATGAACATATGAGAGCGTTTAGCTTCCCCGCAATATCAATATGCAAATCCGTCTATCGATTTTTCCAACCCTTTTAAGGTATTAACTTTTGAAAATTATATTAACAAAAGCCGAAACACATTCCCGACCCGCAGATAAGTTATTAAACATTGCACCATTACACTTTAATTTTTGGCCCGCCGGGACTTGAGGGGTGCTGCGTGGAAATTAAAAAAAGGTACGCACAATGAGGGGTCGAATTGCGAATGAGGTTTGTTATTCATAAAGTGATGCATAGAGCATTTATTACTATACAAACAAAACACATGCACACTGTACTATGCGTACGTTGCAGGGTTAAGGCGAACGCTTCATATGACGCTATGGTAATATTTAAAATAGTCACTATAAGGGTTGTGTGTTGGCTTATGTGTGATTGACAACTATTAATAGTGACTGTAGCGTTATTCTGTAAAGAAACTTGATACTTTTAATTGTGAATTCGTCTCTTCCTCTCTTTACCTACAGTATCGTATTCGACGGAGAGAAATAGAGATAATTAGATTTAAAGTTATCTCACATTATCCTCTTACTCTAGTTTGTAAGTTTGTGTCTATGTTTTTTTATTTGTTACATTGTTGTAGAGTTCATCGTATAGCAAGAGTAAATGATGAGAGACTATACAAACTAAGCTCAGTTTGTTAGTTCTGATTCTGCTGCTATTTTAAAGATTCTAATGAAAATTCAAAAAGACCTTTAAAAAAAATTTACATCAAATTATTTCAATCATTATATTTTTTGTCCTTATTTACAATGTTAATGATTCGCAGACATTTCATTAATACGCCGGCATTGTCTTAAAGTAGGAAGACAGTTATTTACAATAATTACAACGACCCCAAAAGCCCGGTACCCTCACCTTAAGCAAAAGTATTGTTCAATTACGACTATGTGGCCTATCCGGACGCTGCGCTTCGGCCATTTTTATTTGTTCAGTTAAACTTTTGCGTTGTTTAAAATTTGTTTTTTCCACCGTCAAAAAACACTTTGGGGCTTGTTTATTTTCAAATCGAGCGTGCGCGAGTGCTCTCCCAGTTATAAACACGGCCCGTTATGAATACATTGGCTGTTTGTTTGTTGGCTCCTTACTGCGGTCATGGAAATATCAAGGGTTAACGCTGCTCTTCGGCTCTCGATTGCTTTTGTGTTTTGTATCGGAGCCGTGTGTTGTGTGAATCGTCTGTAATGAAAACATATTTTTTCCGATTGTGTGGGGTACTTTTTGGCTTGCGTAAACATTTGAGTGTTATTGCTCTTGTGCACTTCATGCGTGCGTCAAAGCATTGCCTACCATATGAGTTCTATACTATTGTACATTTAATACATACATTCTCCTTTTTATTCCAATTAGGGTTGCAAATAGGGTCGAACCAAAATCTTTTTTCTTTATAATGAAACATCTACTATTCATATAACATAGAATTAATTTAGACAATGTCCAAAAAACCCATATATATATCTGGCTGGTGGGAAGCTTTAGCCGACGCTAGTTACCACCCTACCAACAAAGACGTAACGCCGTTCCGGTACGATGTCGTGTAGAAACCGAAAGTGGCCCGTTTTCATCTAACATTGCATCATCACTCACCATCAGGTGTGAATGTTGTCAAGGGCTAAATTGTAATGAATAAAAAACACAAATAAATTTCGTAAATAGATAACTTAGTAACCTATACAATGTTTACCGTTCTCAACAATCGTTTGATTAATTACTAACCATAAGTTAGTTTCATCCGTGAAATAATCTTTAGATATAACATTGTAACTAATTTAAAGAAAACATCTTGATAGATCCGCATTACAAAATAGATTAATATTGAAAAAAAAATAAACAAACATCTGCCTTTTCATACCGCATTAATCCGAGCCCATCTTAGATTCTACAAAAATAATCCATCGTTTAGATTCATGGGCATCCAACAAAAACCTTCTGATCCCCTATAATAGATACGACAATGCATGTCTTTCATAATAGCATTTTATTCATAACTTTACAGTTAAATATATAAAAAACTAAAAAAAAACTTAATTCTGAAAAAATTGTTTGGCAAAAGTAGTTTTTTTTTTCTAAAGAATGCACGTTACATTGGCGTTGCTGTGATGCAAAACTACGAAATGAAAAAAAAAAATATTTTTTAGTTTTGACGAAGCGTTTTTTATATTTACTAGTAGTGTTGACAAAACAAGACACCTGATTTTCAAATCAAAACTGTTTTCCCACAACAGAACAGTATCTCAAATTGTAAAACTATCATCAACCTTCTTGTGAAACGTTTTGAACTACTTAGTACATGCACCTACTTAACAAAAGTCTTAGCGATTTTGAATACAATCTTACTTTTTTTTTATAAAAAAAGCTACATAAACAAATTAAAAAAACACATACTTTACCTATAAGAAACTGTACTTATTTCGTGCTATAGGCTAGCCTTCGACAGTAATTAAGCCTGAGGGTAAGCAATGATGCAGCCTATGGTGGTACGCGCTTACTTAGAAAATTTTAGACTTGAGGGTAGAGGAATGTTATAATTCTGTAAGGTTATATTTACCACAATATTTTGTACAACGTAAGTTGTTGAAGTTCTCAATAATTAACTACTTTAGTCGATAATGACATTAAATTTTTTAACTCGGCATACTTCAATTCATCTACGATTGCTACATTCATACCATACCCTGTGCATCCACCAGCGCGATTGTGGTGGTTTCGCCCTTACTTAGAAAATTTCTTTACATTGTAGGTGGTAGGGGAGCTGGTGTTTTGAAGTTAACATATTTTACCCTGAAAACAAAAAGTAATAAACTAATTCACATACGCATTTATATTAGTTGTAATAGTACAAGTGCAGCGGCACTATCTAAATCGTGAAACCAAAACAATATACCGCGGCGTAGTAATGGCGTCATAACGCGCAGTATATCCACCTCAGTGGCCCGAGTGAGTCATTATGCACCAACTTTACTGCCCCGCTTAATTCGCGCCAACCCTCTGAACGTTAATGGCCGAAAAACTGACCTTCTGGGCCAAAATTACCCCCAAGGGCCCGCTTAAATGACCAACTAACGCGATTGGAGTTGCGCTGTGTGAGAATGTGAGATTTGCGACGTTGGGCTATCAAAATACTATTGAAGCGAAGTTTGTGTGTTACTTCTTGTTTTGTTATTGGTAAAATAGTACTTGATGTTAAGTGTTTACCTCTCACGGTTTACTTGGAAAGGACTTTCAAACTGACTGGATAAAACCAGAGCCAGTTTATTATAAATGCGTGTTAGAAACCCAGGATGTATCGTTTATGAGTCAAGAAGGTAAAAGAAGAAGTTTTAATAAATTACAACAAACTTTTAAACAGATGTCATCCTCCGACCGCAGAGCGTCGCAAAACGTATTAACGTGTAACTCGGATGTGGAATCACAATAAAAAAAAGAAACAAATGCGACAAAATTACACAGCGCTTAGGATAAAGACAATCCACCAAAAAGTTTCAACACATCATTGTGGGTACGAAAATAATACGTCCTCTCGGAGCCGAAATTACAAAATTACACGTTACCAAAACAACTGTCAAAACCGGATCACGCCCAAGTCTCGTAAATTAATAAATCAACCCGTCTCTGGGCCCGTTAGTGACAAAAATCACATCAGAAATTACAGGTCACAAATCGTCACAGACCACGGTCATAAATCAACTTGGATTCTTGCACTCCAAAAAAAAAAGAAAAAAGTAAGCAAACACCCCGGCCCGACGGTCTCCTACCTGCCCTCGTATCTTTTGAATACTTTTCTTGTATTAAAAATAAAATTTTCGAACGCAAGGATTCCGGGGCAAAAAACGCACGAAAAACTCTCCTTTCATTTCGCTCTGTCTCGTTCTGGCTTTGAATTCGTCGTCCCTCTCTAATGGGGATGACGCTCGGCAAACCGATGCTTCGTTCAGAAATTTTCGGCTCTGTCCGATCCTCATAACTTTGCCATGTGTTTTGAATATTGGAATCGAGTATGTTGAAATAGAACACCTAATGAACAACTTATGGGATGTTTTTTTTTAACTGTAAACTTCCTCTTGGATAAAATGTTAATGTTATATGAAAATAAATAAAATGTTGGTTCGATAAGAATTTAGAGAAACAAAACTGCAACTGACGATAATACCTACTAATTGGAAAACTACCGGCTATCAACAGTTCGCAGGGTATGTGAGGAGCACGTCCTACAAGTATGTGTGTTCAACTTACTGCGAGGTATCAACTCGCATGTTTCTGTAGTTTAACTAACAACCATGTGTTTTAGACTGGAACATAACAGTGTCAAAGCTTCGTAGCTTGGTGACAGGAATAAGCATGTCATTATTTCCTAGTCTAGTTTCATCCAAAAAAGCTATAACTACTACTCAATTAAAGATACAATGAAATTACTTCTAAGTAATTTTTTATTAGACATAATAAAGAATTAGATAAATAAGAATAGAGAGCGAAGGAAAGGCAAATATGGGCTATGCTAAAAAACATAAGCTAACTAATAAAAAACAAAACAAAAATGTTTCTGTCGAGTTTGCATGATGTCCCGAACTTTTCTATTTTGTACATTTTCTACATACCAAAGCGGTTAAAATATTTATGAATACGTATTTATGAGTGCTATTCCGTCATTTGCATATTTATGGGCACCGCGACATGAGGGTTAGCCAAACAAAGCTATACCGTTCCGTCTCCTTCTTTTTCTTTCCATTTTAAGTTTATTCTAGTATGATTAAAAAAATTTAGAATACTTTTCGGGGTCTCTATTTACTATGGTCATTTCAGTAATAAAGAGCTTTGTGACACTTTTGAACCGCGAAAATATATTGCTATTTTGTAAAAGATGGTTTCCCAAGATCTCGATATCTTGGTTGTTTTCAGAAAAATTCTACTGTACTCATTGGACATCTATTGATCTTTCATAGCAGTCATCAATGAGGTTGAAATGTAAAACGTATGTACTAATGTCAAACAAGGTCGTATCCTCGGAAAGATTTACTTCACAGTGTTACCCTTCAAAAGACTAACGTATTAATAATATCCTCTGAAAGACTAACTCTATGATTTCTAATGTTATCCTCCAAGATGTTTATTCTTACTTCAGGTTAGCAAAAGCTGTCTTCTTGATCAACAATAGGTATACTGTAAAAGAAAACATAGTTTAGAACAAAAGTTAAACGACCGAAACTCATTTTTATAGCTAGTTTACGACTGCAGTATTCAGTAGGAGACGTTTTGTTAAGGAAATATTTATGACACCATTTTTTGCGACCCCTGGCCGGAATGAGTGATATCTGACGTTTACAAGTGTTACCTCATAAAGGCCTCTGTTCATTACGTCCCTTTACGACGCGCTATAAAGATGGCGGGATTTATATTTATTTATATATATTTCCGCGTGTTCCTCACTGATTGTAGGGTCACGGTAAGAGTAACAAAGATTGCCGTTCAAAAATCATCTGTGTAATATACAAACAATCGAATCAAATTAATTAAAAAAGTCAAGTCCGTTAATGTTTTGTGGCTCTCTTCTTTACAATCGGTTCAGTAACCAAATATTGGCAGTATAACATGTCCTCTATCTTAGAAATCCTCACGTAATATCTTGACTTGTTAAAAAAATGCTATAATATCGACGCGAGAGCTGCGCACGCGCAGCCTATCAATAAAAATTTATAAGACAGAGCTAAAATTTTAATACACTATAATTTTTATAACGAACTACCGCAGAAGCCGAGTAGCTCCAATACTTTGAATACAAAAAAAAACATCGAAAAAAAATCACCTGCCCGAACGCACCGAAAGTTATTAAATAGGAGGCAACTTAACTAAATTACAAAATTCAAGCTTTACGAATTAAGGAATAATTAACTTAAATTCTGCGCGCGCGCAAATCTAAGTCATAACACCATTGTGACAAGCGACAGAATTGTTTGTATCTTTTGATTTATTAAAAAGTTATGAAGATCGATCAGCGAGCATCTTAGGTAGCGTCCTGATGCTTCATTTTATCTTATAAATAGATTTTTGATTACAAATTACGGGTTACCACTTTTGGTGATGATTCTCATCTACGTAAAACAATAAGTGGATGTAATCTGTCAATTGAATATGAACTGTAATGTATATTGAAATAGAGTTTATTTTCCATTGTTTGGTTTCATGTCCACGCTTTTGGAAGATTCGATTACCTTATGAATATAATTATGGGTTCCGTATAGTTAATTCGGTCAGGTAGCCCAGGCATTTGGGTCACCAAACTGGCCTGTGTTGAGGTTTTTTTGGATTTTTGTTCGATGACAACTAGATCGCCATTTTATCTGTTTTAGTTAAAACTTTAAAGTTTAACTTTGACTTGACGTGCTCTCCGACGTACGAGGGAAACATCCCAAGTCAAGGCTAAAAGTTTATTTTGATAATATTTTGGAAGAAGGAAAAGCTTATTGATTTGATGACGCAATATAGGTGTTGAACCCGAATCCTCTTGATCCGAAGCTATGTTAAACACTGGACAAACAAGCAGTTTACATAATTAATGAATTTTGGAGCAAATTGTCACAGCTGTCACGATGTCATTTCAAAATAATGTGCGATACGATATCGTGTCGTATCACGTGAAAACATTTTGCTCTCTGTGGCCAAAAAAATTACAAGGTGGCACCTATTCTTTAAAGCATCACAAAAGGGCTAAGAAGGCATTTATTCAATTACACAAACAATGCCGTACTTCGTCTTAAAATGTACAAAGGGATAAAGGACCCAGGTAAGGAGAAAATGACAATTGTTATGGGGACAAAGATTATTTGGGACGAGTCAAAAGTTATTCTCTATGTTTTGAAAAAATCTGTGTATCTTTATATTCTACGGTGTTTATTTCTATGACTCACGACAATTTGCTGTACAGTAACATTCAGTATTAGCATAATATAGGCAGAGAGGTAGTGGCAATTTAGGTATCAGCGTTAAGGACGTAAAAACAGAATGCATTTACAATATCGTTAAATCTAATTCATTACGTCAAATTGGACTATTTGTAACTCTAGAAGGCCCTGTTGAGAAGAGCCGGCAAGTAACTCAACAGTTGCTCTTTTTATAATATTATCAATTTTACAATATTAAGTGTGTTGTTACATAAAGTTATTTATTTTACTTCCTGTGTGAAGTTGAAAGCCTATCCAATTGCCTTTGTTTAAAAATTCATCGATAGTATAATAACCCTGCCTCAGTAAGTGAGTTTTAATACATTGTTTAAACTTATGCAATGGCAGATCTAACTGAATATTTTTGTACTTTTCGGAGGCGATAATTTATACATATTTATATTTTGTTTAACATAAACTAGGTTATTGAATATGTATTGACATTTTCTTTAAATTTGACTCGAAGGGACTCGCGTGGTTTAAGTTTATAAATCGACCGAATTTCTATTCTAATTCTTACTAATATTATAAAGGCGAAAGTTTGTATGTATGTTTGTTTTACGTAAAAACTACTGAATGGATTTTGATGTAACTTCATAATAATATAGCTTTCATATCAAAATAACACAGTCCACATTTTATCACACGGCAACGAGAACCGCAAGCGTCCCTTGAATATTAATCCCATAAAATTCAACATTTAATTTTCTTGCTTGTACTACTGATATGAAGCCATTTTTTTTTCAACTGAGTTAGGAGTATAAAAGTACTTCATATTTCAAAATATCTCTTTAAAACCTATTTTCCTATGGGGGCCAATACAAACGCACAGTTTAAAATATATACTTTCATGTTAAATTATATATTAAACATGATTTGTTTGTAATACACCTCCACAAAGTAATTCCTGCTTATATTCACCATGACCTTTAAATCTTAAATTCTGTAATTTTAATTGGCATGTAAACGATGACCACTCACTCTTAGCCTATATGTAACGCCTTCGTGTAGTATCAGTGCCTCAATCGCGATAATTATAAATAGAAACAATGAGATAATTAAACAATAGAATCTCAAAGTTATTTTTTTTGGTATTTCTGCGATTGTTGGCAATTATCAGTGGTATTAACAGATTGAGTTACAATTCGTACGTAATTATGTATAATTCTTCAATAACTTTATTTATTATTTTAAGACAATTCAATATTTATTTTTGTCTAAATAAATAAATAACAAAAAATATACAATTTTCTTGTCATTTTTAAGTTTTCACATTTCTTGTAGAAATATATAAATCTAGTAAATAGAGTAAGCAATAATAAGCATATAGGTGACGATCATCACTTTACATCTAGTGTTTCGCACGCATATCTGCTCTTTATGTAAATACAAATCAACACTGATTAGATAAAGCAATGCTTGAAGGCAATATTTAGATCGATAGTCCCTAAGACTCACCTAGAAGGGATAAATCAGTCTTGTAAGGGTATCTCCATAAGTAGGTACCTTACCGTAGTCATAAATAGGTAGGTGTATATAATTTGGCCACATCTCAGTAACCAATACACTCACACACCAGTCCCCTCCTCCGCCCTGAGGCGAGGAAGTCCCTCATTTTTGGGTCCATCGACCCGTGAACCCCCACTTTGAGTCAATTAAATGCTAATAAGATATCTACCTTGCTATATACGTCGATTCTTATGTGAAAAGAAACGGGAAAGACATTTTTACTTTTATCCGACGTCAAAAAAGGATGAGGTTCTATGTGTGTTATTTACGACAACAGATACCTCCCTACTTGTGGGGACTTCATGAAAATTCGAGAATATGAGGATGACATCCAAGTTGTAAATGACAGCCATTTTTGCAATCTTGACTTTGTTATCCACTTTGTACATGGTAAGGACAATGAAAGCTTTCATTTGGTAACTTCGTCTGAAATCAAACCTTACCAAATAGCAAAAAATATTACAGTTAACTATAACTTAGTTAAGTCTAATAACATGGTCAAGATATTGTTCCGATAGTCATTTCTGTCAAAGGTTCTAGAAAAGCTTCAATCAAAGTTCTTTAGGACCCCTACACTTTAAACTAACTTCTAAGTAACTTAAAAAGTTATAGTAAAGTATGTCGGGTAGATTATAAAAAAGACCGGTATTCAAATGCAAATACCACGACGGTTCGGTAGAGTAGGCGAGGCTGGGTCTTGAAGTGAGGCTAATAAAATGCTCCCGCTTGGCTGCGCACGCGCCCATAGACTAAACCGACGCAGAAGATGTTATCACAGCGTAACTGAGTGTGGTCGTTACCACCACACAAATCACACGCTAATCAACGCACAAATTGTGTGCTACTTTTATATTTATATTAACAGAGAAAAATAATGGTTTGAAGCTCCAGTAGCTCATGGTAAAGTGTACATAGTTCTACAGTATGATGTGTAAAAGCTCGAGGCACTATGGTCTGGTAATTGCTGTTTGTCACATGCTAAAAAATGTGGCAAACTTTCTTTAAAAATTACTATCTAGAATGCTGCTTTGCCCAAACTCTTTCAACTTTTACCTTGATTTTGTCAAGAAAAAAATGAAGCTGCCATAGACAGAACAAATTGGTTGTACTCTGCTGAATTGAAGAATGAAAAAAAAAACATTAACAGTAAAAAAATAGTTCACAACATAAACTAGTATTACTTTTAAAACAATATCATGGGAATAAAGAATATTAAAATCAAATGTTTCTTATAAAAAGCTAATTTTTAACCAAGAACGAGAAACTATGAAATCGTATACTTTTTACTTAACTTTTTAAGACCAAGAAACATAATACCTGGTTAATAAACATAGAATGGGAAATCGTGCATACGAGACCATTACTCAAAAGTTAGAAAAACGCAAGTTTCTCGAAACTAAAAAGCTTCTAACCTTTTATTCTTTGACAACATGAGAACCATTTTTTTTCGAAACTTGACCGGAAACGCGATCGTATCACGCGTCTATGCACCGGCCGGATTATTAGATGGCTTTCCATTTTTATTAGCAGCAAAATGTATGAGAAACACAGAAAAAACAACAAAGTATCTACCTTGTTTACAATGTGTGCAGTTTTTGTTTTTTACTTAAACTGCAATTGTTTTAATGTTTACTGTTTTAAAGAAGTGTTTTATAATTTTCTAAATTTTCTAAATTTTGCCTTAATCTTAATAATGAATTCGGAAACAGAAGTCATGTTACAAATATCATCTTTTACACATTCAGTAGAGAAGTATAGATGATGATTTGATCTCTATATTTGTTTCGAGAAAATGGAAGAGGAAGATAATATTGTGCCTGAGCCATATAAGGACATGGTGCTGGTGTTATATTCTTTGACACATTTTATTGTTCGTGTCATTAGTTTTGTTTTAATTATAGGAGTGTCTCTGCCATTACGTTTTATGTTGTCAATTTTTTTATTTTAAAATTTTAATCGTGGTTTACTAAGGATTAACTAAAGTGCGACTCAGGCATTGATATAACAAAATAAAAAGCCGATATGTAAAAGCTGACGAGTATTATCTCTATTCTTATCTCACGTAAGCAAAAATGACAGTTTTTCAGGAATTATTCATTTGTGATCTTTCGTTTCGTTGGATCAACTATAGTTCTACGGGTCAATAAACTAAAAATTAGTCAGAAAAACAAAAAATAAATCAAACCCCAAAGAAGTTTAATGAATTTTCGCACATCGTCATTGCAATTCTGTAATAAAGTAGCATACAAGTTGCATATTACCAGAGCTCATAAAAAGTGAGCCATGAATAATACGGTGCATATTTCAACGGGTAGAAGTTGGGCTATTAGTTAGAAGGCACATAATATTGCAATTACTATAAGCCGTTCATAGCAACCTGAGCGTCCGTTGAAATAATTATTATTAAGCATATTATTAGCTGCTTAACGAATACAACGGAACGTTGGAATAGCTTCAGATGACCTTTAAGATTGACAGTGATCGTTTGTTATTGACTATATACTCTATGACCGACATGTTCATTTTTAAAAGCTTTTGTATAAGCTAGTGTTTATGGCTTGTGGAAGCTTTGGAAGTAATTCCTGATGTTGGTTAGACAATGGTCACAAAACAGAAAAGCATTTGCAGCGAGGTATTATATATTTACGTATCTCCTATAAAAAAAGAGGCTTGGCTCTGGTAGCTGATAATAAGGTGATAATGTTGAGTTTCTTGCTGGCTCTATTCAGCAGAAACTGACTTCCGAGCCGGTGGTAGAGTTACTACGATGTACTGTTAATGATGCTTAGGTACTTGTGTATCTTCGGTGATCATTCAGTAATAATGACACCATAAAGCTGGTTTCATAGACAGTCGTCATAAGAACTCCAAAACTAAACTTCATCAAGTTTGAGCTCTAATGCGAACATTCGAGAGCATTTTTACTTAGAACATTTCGTTTATAAAAACATTTATTGTGATTGTTGCTTTTTCCCTGTTAGTAATATTTGTTTCCATTGTCCACAGATACGTCAAGAAAAACCTTATTACATAGCGGACCCCGAGGTAGACTCATTAGTAAGTATCAACACGTTATTACTGTCAACCCCTAACACTTAACACTTCTGGGGTTCTAGACATGAATTTACCCCTAATACGTTTACCCTAGGCAAACGCATTACAACTTAGGCCACATCTACACTATGTCACATGAGATTGTGGTTAGAAAATGTTTCCGAAAGTTTATCACATGATAGATAGTGATGATGATGATAGTGATGATATTCTTAGCATAAGTTTAAATTATAAACTTTGCAGAACTGTAAAATATGTAAGCAATACATAATAGCTTATGGGAATAGAACTTTGAGAAAAATAAATTAAAACAATTAACGAGTAGGTTAACGTGTAAAAAACGTTGCTTAATAGGTGTAATAATTTTAGGCCAAAATATTAAAATTTTGTTTTCTTTGAAATGTTCAACAAATCATTCAACACATTCAAATATAGGTCTTTTGTAGTTCTTTTTCAAAAAGCTTTAAAAAAATCGTCCTCGCCGAAGGTAAATAAATGGGTCCCAGTTTAATACGCCATAAAATAGTGAACATTTTATAGTTCACGTCTGCCGCGGCGGAAAATTTACGATTTGATTAGCTAAAGAGATGTCTGAAATTAACCACAGGTAAACGAGAATTCTTCTCGGAATTACAAAATAAAGGAATGGAATTAAAAAAAACGCAGTATTACTATAGATATACTGTCACTCATAAAACGTTGGATCGTTACGCTGTGTAACCATCTTACAGATTGCCATTCGGGTGCGTATTCGTGTGCTTTTGCGTGTGTAACTGGATATTTATTTTTATGTGATTTTAATGTTAATGACCAACATTATTGTGGATTGATTGGTGTAAATATACCGTGAAAAATAAAAATTAACAGCTTTCGAAACAATAACGTTTCATAATAAACAAATTGAAGTAAAGTTCGGCATAATGAAAAATATAACAGTGTTGTATGTATAAAAAAATAATGTATGTGTGATGAACATGGATGTTTTCCAGTATCAGGGTGTTCATTTATATATGATATCTTAAGTATTTATGTACATATTCATCAGTTATCACAGTACCCATAATACAAGTACTTTGGGGCAACATAGCGACATGTGTAGTGTCCCATGATATTTATGTCTTTATTTATTCAAAAGTTTTTTTTTATTGAGAAATAATATAATAAGTATCTCAGTTAATTACTCAATATATTATGTAATCTTTTCCTTATCGTCTACTTTTATACGGTTTCATAAGTAACTAACGATACGCTTGTAGCACTGGGTTGAGTGCGTCCCCTACGGCTAGCGACGCTAGCGGACAAAAAGCGAAACAAAACCAACATGGCGGCCACCCACCGCAGCCGTTCGACACGGGTACTTAACCGATTTCTAACAAATAAAATGTAAAGCATTACGAATCGGCACGAATCGGCCGGCCCCGAGATCGGTGTTGACTCTGTTTGGTAAATTAGTTTAATCAAATCGCTTTGCCACTGGGTTTTTTATTCGGTAAAAAATAAATAATTTGAAAATAAGAATCTAGGTGACGGTTCAAATTTAATGGAGGTGGAACCACAGATAGATAATGTTGGTAGAACCTCGAGTCGCTTTTCTTGATTCTTTAATACCTATTAAATTACTTTGAGAGACAACACCAGAAACTAAGTAATAAACTAATAACTATAGTGAGAATTAAAAAAAAATACGACAATTATAAGCATTGTTTTTGGTTATAACGATTTATATTTATCCCAAAAACCTTGCAAATATAGATTAACTTAAAATACTTTTCTTTTGCTTGAATTGCTTGTTTTTTTTTTTAAAGTTATTAGACACATAAAACTATCAAGAATAAGAAATATAAATTACACCCGTTAAAAGAATGAAAAAAAGTAAGAAACAAATGGGTGTTAATACACACCGCATACTTCACGGTAATCAAACAAAAAGTAAAATCTAATGCGTCTAGACGAAAACCCATTTGAAGTTTTTCAATGACACGTATAATTGCACATAAACAATTGTGTATACGATAACCAGGTAATAAATTAATTAATATCGACAAGCAAAGCTCGCATCTCCACGCTCGGCGGAGCTTAGATTACATAAATCATGCTTTGAGAGGGAAAAACAGTAGCGCGCCGCGTCATAAACCATCTACTTACCTGCTGTACTGATAACAAACTGTGCTTCGTAGCTCAAGAGATATTCGCCCTGCCACCAAACCAATCACCACCAAATCTAACTTTTAACGATAAACTTTTTTTATCATAATTAGAATACAATTTAACGAATAAAATCCAATTGTAAAGTATAGTGTACTTAAAGGACGCCCGCAAATTTGTTATTTTGATATGTAAACTATATTAAGTTTCATCATTCTGTAGTTTTAGCATGAAAGAGTAACAAACATCCATCCATCCATCCATCCATCCATCCATCCATCCATCCATACTTACAAACTTTCGTGTTTATAATATCAATAGGAATTGTTTTTGCTTTTGGAATCTTCTTGACAGTAGTAGAGTCTCTACATAACTAATTATTCTTTAGTATATATTTGCAAAGTAATTGTAATAACTTATATTGTAAGCTTAGAATTAAAGCTTCAAAAAGCCCACCAGTACCTTAGTCACAGTTTTTTTTTTAATACTAATACTGACCGTTTTAGAAATAGATATCCAATCTTGTTTGTCATTGACACAAAATATACCTGACATCGAAATCTATCAACAAACAGCTACCAGCTCCTTGACTATCACGAGCCTTAAGATAAGGGGGGCAAACAAACCCAGGCACATCCGGGCGCCAAATAAACACGTCTACAAGAAATGGGTGAACTATTTTTTAATGTTTTTGTCAAGACACCCATGTGCTGCCACTGTATAAACCCACATGTGGTTAGAACTGATAAACCTTATGGGAATAAAACAGTTTCCAATTAATTATTCATGATGTATTGAGTGCTTTCTACTTTTCTTCCGTAGCATAAAATACTCTAAACAACTACAAATATAATAATATTATATTAAAATGCCTTGTTCATCGAACCCCTTTGGCCTAATTCCTTCCTTCCCAGTTGCGGAGTTTTTGAGTGCTCAAGCAACTGGTGGTTAGGGCTCCAGACCTTTACACAATGCGTGTTGCACGCCGTTTATAGAGGTATTGCCTTCTGTGGCCGACCTTTGATCCAATAACCAAGCGAAAGCTTCTAACGATTGGTTTTAATAAATTAAATATCAGTTTAATTAATCACGTTCAAATGACAAAAATGCACACGTTCTCGCTCTGCTCAATATACTGTTTGGACGGCAACGAAATGACAATAAACCGTTTCGCATAACGAAACAGCCGCACAAAAATTCAAATTAAAAACATCCAACGGCTAGGTGCCATGTTTGATTTATATTTCACACAATTTACCATCAAATAAGCCATTACAAAAAGCACTTGAAAACCGCTCCAATTTGTGTTCTAGTTATTTAGTTATTCCATTCAACGTGGAATTTGCCCTGGGGTTATTTTAGGAAGTGGTTTCTTGTTTACGGCTATTCAATTGACTTTAGTTTTGAATCGATCTTTTGAATTCGATGTAATTTCTTTCGGCTTGAAAGTCGCCACCTTGGACGAAGTACATTCATGAGATAATTGCTCATGTTCACGGTCTTCCTGTCGCTGCTGTTTATTTTGCACGCTACGTTGATGACTTGGCCCGAGTATTACTGTAAGTGCAATCGTATAAAAGGAACATTCTAGATATATGGAAAGGAAAGAATAATAAGATAGAAAGAAGAATAAGAAGAGAAAATGGTGCAGTTCGGTCCAGAAATTGCAGTGTTGGTCGACTCCTAAATGGATCAACGATATCAAGCTTTTTGTAGTTGTAGAGAGCAGCTGGATGAAGGCAGCTTAAGATCATGGTGTTTAGAAGTTCTTACAGTTTCTAGTTTCTAGCATATAAACACGATAATGATCAGAAGGAAATATTCACTAAAAATATGGAGACATTTTGACTTGTCCAAGTGCCTTTGTTTGTAAAAAGTTTATAACAAAAATAAAATACATCAGAAATAGTCATACAATAACGTTGAATTTATAATATTGAGACTCTGTGAACGCTGATAACCATAATATGTTGTTAACACCCAGTCAACTCGCACTACAAGTTCCATTTCGATGTAAAACCGCTGAAATCTTTTCAAAGAAAAAGTGAGTCGCTCAAGGAACAATACTGGAACCTTTTATCTTTTTCGCTTACATTCGCCATACCCAAATCGTTTTATTAAGAAATGTGACGGTATTATTTTTATGGATTTATTATAACGAAATAAAATTTATTAAGAAAAAATTTACAACAAATAATACCTTTTACCACAGGAAGTATTAAGAAGCTAGTGTACGCTAGATAGTAGTAGAAAAGTTGGCTTAGTTTATAGAAAATGAAGTAAAAGAAGTTGTGTTGGGTATGTTTGCTGACGCGAGCGTGGCGTTAAGAGTGAAGCGCCTTCAAGTGACTGATCAAACACAGATGTGACGTGAGCAAACACTGCTCCATGGGGCTATGGTGACCATACGTGCGGTTTGATGACAGTACAATAACCATACCATAACAGGCTACAGACTAAACAAGAAACGACCATATATTTTAATTTAGGGGGAAAAAAGCCTTAAGGAGCACTTTGTGCGCTATGATAAACTTAGAAACTGTTAGGTATAAAGTTAAAGTTACTCGTAATACTTTTATTCGTCATGAGATTTGATAACATTAACATTAGCTTAATTCGTTTTGGCATTATTAAACACGAATTTTTTTTTCTGGTACAACTTTAAATACTATAAGCTTGATTTGGGCTTTATAGACGTAGAACTTACTTTAGTTGTAAACACATGGTGATTATCAGAAAATAATATTTTGTGCCACATTAGTTTCTTACATTAGCACTTTATTGCACGTCATTTTGACGTAAAACCCAAAAGCGATGGTAACCCTAACCACGTTACTAATCCGCTCTGCCCCAGATGGGTCAATAAATGGGTGCTGTTGGTTTTCGACTATTAGATATTTAAAACAAACTGTTGTTAGTTTTATGACGCTGAGCCCACACAAGAGTTGTTTTTTTATATTTTTTTCCGTTCAAACTTGTCGCGACACTTTATTGAGGAAATTATGAGTAACCGAGTTTGATGAGTACCGGATACGATTCTACAGATATAGCTCTTCTAAAGCCGTCTTCTAAGCTATATTTAAATTGTTTGCTGTATATTGTACCTGCTTAAATGCAACAATCATTTTATTTCTAAAATATTTAATCTTAAAAATTTTAACACGAGTCTGAATAAACTTTTACTTTGGATAGACGCAAGTGTTAGTTGTAGAATTTGTTTAGATACTCTACAATGTTCTGACTGCAATTAAAAATTGTAGAATCAACATATTAAAGGAGCATCCATTAGGCTATCCGGTTTTTGGATAGATTAGCTGTTAGAAAGAATGCCAGCTGTTCTTAGCAGGTTATGTTATCCAAAGCGGTAGCCTTATTTTTTTCGAATTTGAATGATTTACCTACCTACTTATAAACAATACCCGCCCTTAAAAGCTGTTAGTAGGTATCTCGATAGACGGTAGCATGTTTAAGTGGCTTGTACCGCAAACAGATCGGGCGACTTTATAATGTTTATAGAAGATCCCTCGAACACCGCAAACATCTCTCTCTAGCCATAAACCCTCAACCTTTATTACCAGGGCATAAGGATCATTAAGGAGTTTATAGCTTACGTTGTCTATGGCACAGTGTCAACATATTTTTATCTGCGTCAAGCGCCTGTGCAAACGAATGGGGGTGGTTCTAATTGATACTGCCTACTGCACATGTTATGGTGCTTTAAAGTTTTATTAATTGGTAGAGTTTAGATGCAGTTGTATAAATATTAATTAAATTTACGTGTGGTCCTCACTGCAGGTGTCCTGACTTTAAAATACAATCGATGACCACTGTTCATAAATACCACCTACTTGGAAGTTTGTTTTAGTATGGAGAGATATTTCTTTTATTCCTCTGTTCTCTAGGACAGCCCGCCAAACTGCATTGAAGCAGCGTGGCGGGACTATGTTCTGTATCCTCTTCTTTAACGAGGGAGTTCTGTAGTTGGATGATTAGTTTTGGAATCCTGGTTGATATACTTTTATTCTAGTCAATATATTTTTTGTACAGAAAGAATCTAATATGCTAATATTTTGATTCTAATATTTCTAAAAGTATTTTGAACGCAATATCTGTATAATTTTTTCCCGTTACACAAAAACTTAACAAACCTCATTCAGCTTCCGTTTTCCGGTATTTCAAACTCGATCTAGTCAGAACTAAATACATAATGTCTATTGATCAAAAAACTGAATCAGACAAGATTATAGGGTTGCCACTTACCTTGTGTGTTAATATAAAAATTTTAGACTGTCTGAGATACATTCTTCTCAAGTAGTCACTTTATGAGATACTAGCGAACGTCCGCGACTTTGTCCAGGAGAAAATTATTATCTTTCAAGAACATAAACTATTATAGAATGAGTATATCTATCTTTAATAGATATCCATAATACCATTGCGAAAATCTTGTACTTTGTAAATAAACAACAACAATCCTTCCGAATATTATTTTATATATTTTTCATATATAGTTAGGTATACATACCTCAAAGGGAGACAGAGTTTCTGATGTAAGTCCCAGGAATCTAAAATTTTTGTGACACTTCAACATTAACTTTTAAGTTTCAGAAATTATACATTAAACCTTATTTATACTTCTGTTTATACTGTTACACGTGAAACATAACTAAATACCTGGCATCTGGCATAACCTTATCATTAACAACGATCTCATGTATCACTCCAATATTGTGAACATTTTTTGAGTTTATATCACACAGATAGATATAAAGTGTCGGTCAAGTGGCAGCCCTGAGCAGAGGGCGGCGCACGTCGCGGCAATCAGAATCAAATGGCGGGCTATTAAAACCGCATCAAGTCTCGAGATAGGTATCGATTCAAACACAGATTAGATGCCCATCTCTTAGACTATGTGAATGAGCCTTTTACGAGCCTCATTGTCGAGGTGTTAGACCCTTGAAGACGATTCTCACTTTACCCTTGTTAATTAAAAAAATATGTGTAAGGACTGGAAGCATTTTACTGAAGAGTCTGCACTCTCATTATATATTTTCTGGATGAACTATTTGTTTATATTTTTATCTATTTGTTTATATTATTAAAGCGGGCAAAGCAGTATGCGGGTCACCTGATGTTAAGTGATTACCGCCGCTGATGTTCATTTGCAACACCTGAAGCACTGCTAATTCGTTGCTGGCCTTTCTCGTATTCGTAGGTCCTAGATTAATTGATTCTCAATTTTGGTTAAATTAGGGAATAATTGATTTGTAAATTGTAGGCTAATAAGTTTCCCAAAAAATATAAAATATAATTTTGTTCAAATATTAACTGCTTCTGGCGAAGGAAAAACAATTTAGATTTCAATAATTAAAACCTTATTTAAAAAACTACAAATTTTTGTCCCGTCCGAGATCAATACCCATCAAAATATTATACAGCTAAGAAATAATCGTGTTATAATAAATATATTAGAAAGAAGATAATCTTTGTACGGGACAGGTTCATTGCACTGTCGTAAATGGTGGTACGTTTAAAAATACAACATTGTACCATAATGTGATTTGTATGGTCCGCGCGCTCAGCGGGGCTCCGAGCGCTTTAATCAGCCCTTTGTTGCTCATTTACCTTTGTACGATCGCGATCGCTGCGTTACTGGGACCACACGACTATGCGTTAGGTGTTTTTGAGACATTCGCGCTTGACTACGATTGATTGTAAGTAGATGTGGACTAAAAGGGAACGATGCCTAGAAAATCTTCATGAATATATATCATTACCGGCCACCCTCATTATAGAAGAGAGGGTGTAGAGCTTTAGAGTGTAGACATACCACGCTGTTACAATGCGGGTTGGAGACTTAAAGAGCGTTAACTTTAAGCCTAGAAATTAGATCGTGTTCGAATCTTACAAATCACCAGGAAAAAGTACTTAGTTCACTAGACTTAGGTCAGTTATAAAATAATAGTGTTTAAGAGACGAAAGTGAACATCCAAAGAGTTATTATTACGATGAAAGAAGTAACCTAAATCCTTCAAAGATTCGTCGAATTGTTTTGGAATATTAATACTTTTTATCCCTGATAAATATTATTGGGAAATGACAGTTCGCAAACAAAGTAACAAACAACTAAAACGTAAAGCAATTCTAAAAAGACCTTCTCTCTTTACAGATGGTGCAAGCAATACAAGTCCTACGGTTTCACCTATTAGAATTAGAAAAAGTAAGTGTTTTTAATGTTTTATTTATATTTATTTATGAGGGAATACATTTCGACGGGACCGCCGAACGTCAACCGGTTTTGAGGAGAAATATCACCTGACATTGTCCGAGTCGATGATATCGATTCGATTATCCGAGGGCTCGGGTATCGATTCTGAATCGAGATAACGTATCGATCTCACGCAACTGGCTCACGCACACTAGTAACGATACGGGGTTTCTAAGCTTACATCATTTCGACATTTTTGGTAGGATCATTATCGTCAGCCTATTTTAAATGTCCACAACTAGACTAGGCCTCCTTCCTTACAGTTTCTAGCTTCCATAACTGCTCTTATGGGACTTGGCATTTGATTTTGTAACGATTATTATCAGTTTTGATGATAAAAATCTTCTAAAAATTATGCTGATTGTAAACAACATCTACGTGAATCAACCCATATAGCATCCGAATCAGATTAGCGATAGCTGCAATAGTTTTCCACTTAGCATCAATTGAATTTGCTTGTTCCGTCAACCAGTACAGAAACATTGCGCTTTTTGGTGTGGGGTTATTATAATATGTTGGGACCATTGCCACTTCGGCTTGTGCCGCGTTGCACTTATATAAGCGATAGTTTTCTATTTAATATAATCTAGATCTAGTTCCATCAGCAAATCCAACTACTCTACGCTCTCTGGTGTACGTATTAGGACAATTTTGACTTCAACTTTTTGACATCAGATAGTACTTACTAGCTTTGTACTCCATGTCTGTGCATTTGGACTGTTGAGTAGGGGCCCTGAGCAGATGTCAGAGTCTATAGATCTATTCAGCCTAAAGGGTTAACTAACTCTGATAATCCTGCTTATACCGTCGACTTTAACTACAAATAAAAAGCGCTGTCTGTACCTACAGGATGTTTCGGCATTAATTCGCGGTCAGTCGCCGTTCGCGCCGTGAATGGGTGCGTTCGCATTTCGGTTATTTTTTCCCGTCGCCCGTTCGGGAGCGTTCCGTTGCGCGGCCGGTTCTTGTGTCGTCATTATACTCGTAGCAGCGGGTAACGGTACCGCGGCGGGTGCGCGGTTTTTGCGACGCGAAACTCTCTCGCCGTGTTTGGGAATTACCTATTGTTTACCTTTAATAATAATGTTCTGTGTTTCGGCTATGGTGGCGAATCTCATTGGGATATACCTACAACGTAGTGGATTTTTTATTGGGGATTTTAAGATTGTGTCACCTGCTGTTAGATGACGATTCAGTCTTAAATTAAGATTATGATTTTTATTCTCGAAAATCCGTAAAATCTTATCCAGTTGTGAGGTGGAGCGTGCTTTGAGGAAATTTGCACTTTACCAAGTGACTAATTTATGAGCGATAAGCACAGAGATAATTCTCGTCCGTTTTCTCATATCGGTCTTTTGTTTACCTACGTTTATTCTTTCGATGCCTGAACAGCACTTTAGCCACCACCTTCACCAGTCTTCACCATTTATTGTTTTTAAAATTCATTCGTTCATTTTTGAATGGCTACATTAATTAGAGTCACATAATTCAAATCTTCATTGGACTGGAATGGACAAAATCGACTTGTCAAGATTTTTTTTATAAAACCTGTTTTTTGAATATAACAAATAGGTAGTTTAGTAGTTGCGGGTAACAAATATCCATCCATACATACAATATTTCGACTTTATAACACATATTAGTTATGATAAGATGTTAGGTTTGCTATCGATCATAATCATATCGTCACAAACTTGTCATATACAGAAACAGAAAGTTAGCCCTAAGAAATCCGTACTAAGAT
Source organism: Mycalesis mineus (assembly GCA_034621355.1). Lineage (NCBI taxonomy): Eukaryota > Metazoa > Arthropoda > Insecta > Lepidoptera > Nymphalidae > Mycalesis > Mycalesis mineus. Next base: position 13,260,116 of record CM067901.1, read on the forward strand.
TCCATGATCAACATAGACTAACCACTGAACAATAGAAGCAGTAAATTTCAAAAACAGAACGTATAGGTAAGAACAAAGAAGCATGTAAACGAGATAACCCGAAATGCGATATGTCTACGAATACTCCTCCCTGGCCGGAGGGCGAGATAAAGGCCATTTAAAAATCGAACAAGAATAAAAAAGAAAACGTTCGAAATTCAAAATCTAAAATATCGAGCGGCAGCCACGGGCTCCAGTCTGCAATGACCGCGAGGAATTTTAAATATGTGTTATTGTTTTTTTAAAGATAGCTATGATTGATTTTACATTCTACCTACATTGTGATACTTATAATACATAAATTTCAAATGTGTTAAAATCTTTTAATAATGATGTAAAGGTTAAAAAGCAATTGATGAATTACTTCATGTAATTTCAAATAATTAACCAAGTTGTACGATTTTTGTAACTCTCTACCATAATTTAACGTGACGTTTTAAAATTGCTTGAACCTTGTACTAACATTCTTAAAATAAACGAATTTTGTATTTAAATTTTAATATTAGCACCAACAAATATCAAAAGTAGCTCTCGTAGCTTAACCTTGATAAAGCCTGTCATCACAAAAAGTAATTTCTGACGTTGAATTTGATAGTAAAATTATCGTCCAAGTAGACGTTACTAATATATTAACTGGCAAGACTTTGCTACAATAAAATATGACGCTTTTAAAATACTCAACAAAACTAAAACAATGCAAATTAAGTTGATAATGCCAAGTAATTACTTAAATAACACACTAAAACAATTAAACAATTAAGTTATGTATTGTATACGTACCTACATCTACATAAAATGAATTATCTTTAACTACAATCATAGATTGCAGACCTGTGTCTTTCAAAACAGTTTTTTGCCCTCTGCTCATATCCCATACATGTCGGCTTCTATCTTGTCTATAGTTTTTGTCGAAATAAAAGCATAGACAAAAAAAGGCACCGTTAGTTGGATCCGTTTCCGCTCGACTACACAACGTCCACAGGTGATGTTTTTCGGAGCTTAAATAATAATTAAAAGCAGTATAAAAAACTCACAAATCGAGCACAATAAGATCCGTTTATCACACACCAGCCTATGCCCGCGACTTCGTTTGCGAAACTTTGGAATATTGTTCAGACAATGATCTAAAACAGAGTCAATAAGAATCTCTAAAAGTGGTCCTCTTACAGGAAGTATCCTATAGAGAGGATCTCTACTGGGAATCTCCCTGTAAGGTATTGCAACAAAGTAATCCGACTAAATTTAGTGTGCATAAGAAAGTGGCCATCTTAATCATTTAACATACCTTCCTAATTATGATGATTAATACCACATATTTAAGGTTATGTACGTTGTTTTTTTTTAATGTTCAGTGTTTACAGCAATGTACCATGTCTATAACGGCACGACTTTTACTTCTGGGGTAGTTGTTAGGTTTACGTGTTTTGTGAAAGTGCTCCATATGGTGGGATAAAAGGATCTGGTTCACTTTGCCCAGCTTTGGGCGTCCAATTTTTGCTGGATATCAAGCTCCACACGTCTATATTCATATTTAATATTATACCTATCTCATTGCACTACATAGAGCGTAGTCACTTAACATTCATATAGGTGCATCGTTTTAACGAAACGCCGAAATTATTTGTACATTAAAATATCCAATAACGTTTTTGATTTATGCTTTTAATATTTTAAACATGGCCGCCGGCGGTCACATCGGGTTGGAAATTCGAATTGGGTCTTTTTAGGTCGCGCGATCGCTGTGATTGGTCCCCACTAGCAGGTTTTTATGTGCCCGCGTCCAAGAGTACCCTCATTACGTTATGTGGACTCCAGATTCCTGAGGTAATACCTCCTTTATTAGATTTATGCTTTTTTTTAATTCGGTGAAGCCTCAGAAAGAGGTAATAGCTTTGAAAAACAGTTTTCTGGAGTTTTTGTCCTATGATAACAGTGAAGTTTTTTATTTACAAGTTAGCTCTTGATTGCAATCACACCTGATGGTAAGTGATGATGCAATTTAAGATGGATAGCGGACTAACTTGTTACAGTAGGATGAGATGCATAGCTCTGCGGTTTCTACACATCGTACCGGAGCGCTAAATCGTATTGTGATACGTCTTTGTAGGTAGAGTAGTAACTAGGCATGGCCAGGGTTCCCACCAGCCAGACCCAGATCGATTCAGAAAATCTCAATCAGCCCTGCCGCGAATTGAACCCAGGACCTCCGCTTTTCAAATCCACTGCGTCGCGGAGTCCACTGACATAATTAAATAGTTTATTAGTCTCGTATTCAAAAACTACTTATACCGAACTTCACTAAAACATTACTAAACAAAAAAAAAACACGAACTTGATTTCGAAACACAATTGCCAATATACACACAAAAAAAACAATTAGTAAATAAACAGCAGACTGTTTTAAACAGGCACAAAAACTTATTACTCAAAAAGAATGCAATAATCGTTAACGAAGCAAACTTTTTATTTGATATTTTGTTCGTAGCACGTTATCTGTAACGGCGTGGCTAAGTGATTTACGATGTAGGTCAGATTTGTTAGTTTACGGGCCCAGAACCCGGGACCCTCCGGTTTACGACCCACTTTTATAACGTTACAACCTACAGTATTAACGCGTGGTGCGACATTATTTTCACCTACAATCTGTGGTTTCATTCATTAAAACCTTACAGGTTTAATGTGTCGTCGTAAATTAAAAAATATAAGATAGGGATTACTTTTTTATTCTGTACTATTTTACGTTTATTGTCTATGCTTTTATTAGAGGTGTAATTGTTTTATTTTTAATTTGTTAATGTAAATTATTGAACGTATGTTTATTGTTTATTGATATTTTTAATGGTGTCATTATAAAAAAATAAAAGAAAAACTAATAATTTTTATTGCCTTTAGAATTGGTAAAGATCGTAAACTAGTAAGCATATACAATAGTAAATTTTTGCGAGCATATTTTCAATTAAAATAAGTTGTACTTTTCTAATGGCTTTATAAAGCCGAGCAACTGTAGAGGTCTTGGGTTTGATCCCTGTCCGTTGGGCTTACACATTCCTAATTTGATGTAAAAAAGAATATCAGTCATATGAAGATCAACATAATAATTATGTATAGATAAAATATAACTAGTAATTTAATAGAAAAAAGATAATTATGAACCTGTGGTCAATGTAATCTTGAAAAAAAAGCAAAACGGATACCCGTACCATATATAGAAAATGTGTTATCATAGTGATGTGAGGTGCGAACCTATCGGGGCTCATTTAAATGCCGGTTCAGGTTTTGAAATTAAAAAGAAATAAAAGGTAAAGAAAAAAAGATAAAAAGGAATTCGATGGGCCCCGATCAGAATGTCGGGCGGTTTTTGCATCTGCCTCTATGTGCCCGCCGACCGACAAGTTAGCCATTTTATATGTATGTAAATAGTATAGATAAAAAAACAGGATACGGGACTTCTACGAGTACGTAGTATACATTACTAGCTATTGAAAGCAGATTGGCTCGAATCTTGAGGTTTAATTTCTTTCTTAAGAGAATTGTAGATACACTTTTCCGGTATAAAAGTAGCCAATTAATTATTACTGTAAGCAAAGCTGTAAATGTTTTGCTGTTTGTGAAAAGTTCTGGGTTCAATTCCAAGCTTGGATCAATGTGGAGTTTTAAATTATCATCTTTGTCTAGTAAATTTTAAATTCATTTTTGTTTGACATTGAGTCACACCTACAAAATAATAGTAAATTGACGTGCCTATTTACTTTACTTTTAATATCTGTGGTACAACCTAAAAAAATCCTTTTAATCTGCGAGCAGACCGTGGCACACATTGTGGGCTGGTTGTATACTGCCCACGCTCTTGGCACTCCGGCAAGGAGCCCTCTTTACAAATGCTTTAAAAATACCTGTATAATGGCACCCGATACGAAAAAAAAAACAATTTAAATTTGTAAACTGTAACTGGCAGGTCAAGCTGGTTTCGAATACTTACGCAAGAAAAAAAATCTATTTTGAATTTGGAATTCGAATAGCATCTAGTGGCGTCCGAATTGCAAAAAATAATAAACTATTTAAAACGAACTCTTAGCTCTACCTACGTAAACAAACAAAAGATATTCTATTTTAAAAAATCATATTCTAAGAAGAATAATTGTTACCTTTTCCCCGCGGGATAGAATAAAGAAAAAAATGTTATTTTTATCAAAAAGACGAAACGAAACGTCAACGATCCGCCATTATATATCACGTTTCAAATTAAAAAAGTAAGAATTCGTTCAGAAACACACCATATCTCAATCCCGGTTCCAAATTTAAATTTCTGGAAAGAGTTTGATGTTGGTAACGATAATCGGGGCTCCGAAGCAGGGCCCGGAATGCCGTAATATCTCATTAAAGACATCAACAGTTTACTTAAACTATCGTATCAGATGATTATGTGCATGCGATTCTATAACCTATATCCATTAACATTAAAGGTTGTATTTCCGTGATACAATATCAACGGTTGTAACGTTTAACAACCGATGAGATGGCAATCCCAAATTTGGATATTCGAAGAGTTACGATGTCATCTTCGTCGCTTTCTCCCGTTAAGAATAGATTGGACATCCCATCGGTCACAAACGACGGATTATATGGAATTAATTTCATTGTTATAGGACTTTTTTATTTTATTGGAGAAACTTAAAAAATGTTGCGTTTGTTTACATCCCTACATCTGAGCGAGCGTATAGGCACAATCTAAATAATTTGGTATTTAAAGAAACTTCACAATACATTTTCGAAATAAAGTATCAAATTAACAGTTTACGCCTTATATAGTTATAACTAACGATTCCAGTGACTTCGCCCTCAAAAATGAACAATTGTCCCCATCTTTTCCACATTTTCCACTGATTCTTCGCTACTATTGGTTGCAACGTGATGTTAAATAACCTAAAGCCTTACTCGATAAATGGACTATTCAACTCAAAAAAAAATTTTTCACTAGAACCAGTAGTTCCTAAGATTAGAGCGTTCAAACATACAAACAATCTCTTCAGCTTTATAATATTAGTATAGATAATTTTAAATAATAAAAAAGCGCGCCAATCGAAACTGTTTTGTATCTGCCTGAAGGTAGCTCAATATTTTTTGACAGAAACAATCGACACTCCATGCTCACGACCGCCAGCCAGCTTTGCCGTCATAAATATGTATTTCAACAGTTGTAAAATTCAAATTAATACTAAACAAACTACAACAATCACCTGCCTAGACGAAACACTTGTTTCAAAAAATGTTAACGCCAAAACGCACATTGGAATATTTTTACTGTAGACTAGCAGACACCCGCAAATTCGTCCGAGTGGATTAAGAATTAAAAACAATTTTAAAATAAAAGTAGCCTCAGTTACTCCTTATAACATTAGCTACCTGCGAGTGACAGTCACATCTAAATCAGTACAGTAGTTTCAGCATACTTTCATATAACAGAGATTTAAAAGTAGTCAGAATTTGTAGCTTTTAGCTTTTGCAAAATTTTTACTTTAAAGTCACAATATCATTTTAAGGTTATAATTACTGACATACCAAACATAAAATTAGATTAAAGAGGTGTGTTTTACGATTTGAGAAAAACTTGTCGATTAGGAAATTAGTAATAACTATCCCAAAATACATAATTAGCTGTCAACGACGGGGAGCGTCGTTTCCGCTTCCGGCGATGTTGTTCTATTTTAAAATCTGCTAAGATGGTGTAGAATCCTGGCTTTTTGTATTTTTTTCTAATTCGTAACATTGACTAAAGAGCAAGGATAGACAAAGCAAGATCGCGAAAAAAAATACTTTTATTGAATCTGATTTCTTTACTATATTATATTTTAAATCGATGATTATTTGAGACACGAAAAGTAATAGTTAATTCACCATTTCATCATAATACATATATCATCCTTTTATTCCATAGAGGATGAAATAAAAACTTTTTATTTTATTGAACTTTACTATATTATGGGGTGATGATCAGTATTATTTGTAAATGATAAGGACCAATACAGACGACCTTAAGTGTTTGAATTTTAAAGAGTGTGAGAAATTTTACTGCGAATTTCGCTAGACAAAATGTTTTTTTTAAGCCCGTGAATCCAGGACACGGGCACAAGATCTCGTCATACCAAGCTACATAAGCTAACTACTGGACCACTAGTTCATTTTGTAACTTAATGCGCTATGCCGGGTAATATAGAGACGGTACCTTCCATAAAGAGCATATTTTCGCGACTGCTTCGTCTAGACTTATTTTACCATTAGTCTGCGCACTTGCCTCACCTGCCGCCATTTTGACTTTATTACATTTCACCGTGTAAACGCTATCTAAGAATTTCGTTAGCTGTTTTATTGCCTTATGTTAATTTCTAAGTTAATTATGGCTATGAAAATTTATAAGGCCCCGACGTAAAAATTAATACGCGCCCTACGGGGGTCGCGTTTTATTGGGCGCAAGGAAAAAATTCTATTTACCTTTCATAATAAGAGTTTTGTCGTTTTTATGCTATTTATAGGGTTGTCACTACTTTAGTAGCACCTAATGGAGATTTTAAAAAATTACAGTTTTTGTCCATAAAACCAATCGTAACATTGTCTAACAATATATAATATGCTTAAATATAATATTCTACTTGAAAATAATTTATTTATTTAATTAATTTAATGATAAAAAATATTTTGTCGATAAAACGAATCACAACACTATGCAAAAGCTCTGTAATAGTGTTGTTATAGAGAAAATATTTATTTACGCTAGGTTATTATTTATCAAACTTCTTTGTTCGTGCCATCAAAATAATCTTCACCACGTTAAAACGTCACATGGGATTAACAAATGTGTGACATCCCTGGTTTCAAAAGCGCGTAAAAACGCGTCAGTTGGTCGCCGTGTGTCGAAATGTATTCCCTTTGTTTCTTTGTATTGTTTTTCTTTTTAATTTTTTGTTTTTTTTTATGTCATTAGGGCAAAGGTCGTGCTGTGTAGTTCCTAAACTTTTTGTATGCTTACTAATATTAAAAGTTCGTATGTATGTATGGACGTTTGTTACTTTTTCACGCGAAAACTACTTAATAGATTTTGATAAAACTTCCCAATAATATGGCTTACATATCAGAATAAAACATAAAAAAAGTCCTATAGGAACGAGAACTGCGCGGTAAAACCCGCGGGCGTCCTGTAGTTGCTTCTATATGTCGTTTGGCTTAGCTTATGGAGTCGATGCCTATAAAAGTTGTACTTAACTTACATAAGTATTTAAATATAGTATTAGCTAACGGTGAATGGGTTTGTTGACTTCAAGACCTTTACCTTAATAAATAAAATATTAATTCGATTGTAAATGTTATGTAACTTTACGAGGGTGTGGCGGCCGAGTTGATGACCTTTGATAGACCGTTATTCTGTACTTATGTCCCGAGTTCGATTAATTGATTATTTTTTCGCAATTTTATATTAATAAAGTTATCTGTAAGTAATAAGTTGGCAGAGTCAACACTTTAAAACTGTAAAAACTTAATGTTTTGGCTGGCGGGAAGCTTCGGCCGTGGTTAGTTACCACCCTACCGTCATTGACGTATTGCCAAGCTACTAAGCGTTCTGGTACGATGTCGTGTAGAAATCGAAGGGTTGTAGATTTCATCCTACTCCTAACAAGTTAGCCGTTTCCATCTTGATTGCATCATCACTTACCATTAGGTGTGATTGCAGTCAAGGACTAACTTGTAATTAATAACCAAACCAGTACCTCATATTAAAGTAGCAAGAGATTATATTATGTATAACATATTTGCAGAATTAATTATAATTAATAATGCGGATACGAACCCCCAGATATTTAGACTTAAAAATTGAAACAAGTCTAAAAAAATAAACATTTTTCGTATTAAACAACCCCATTAAATCATCAGTTATGATTAGCAGAAACCGTGGTCAAGCACGAGTCGGCCTTCATTATAAAAATACATAAATTCCAAAGACAGGCGTACATACATCAATCGTTATTACTTATTAACTTAATTACCATAATGTTATGTAAAGATACGTTGAACTGTGTCAATATACGTCGCTGTAAATGTGCGATTGTGTCATTAATTAATCGATAAATCAAATGTAATCAATTCCGTTTGATTAGTTACGAATTTGTTATTCAAAGTTATTCTAACATCGTCGTAGGGCAGACACACCGCATGGATTGCAAACTTTCGATTTGTGCGATGAGCTTTACTTCGCAGTTTCTGACAATAGGGTCTAATTTTGTTAATTGTTTATATTTCTTACTATAGGATCCGGCGGTTACACCTGCGCAGTTCTCGTTTCCGCGGGAATTTAAGGATAAAATGTGGCCTATGTGTTACTGGTTTTGTACAGACACTAATAAGTAGTTAACGGAATAAGCAGATGACCCATAATCATAAGCAAAAAATCATTTCAAAAATTCAATATATACAGGTAAATTAACACGACAAAGCAGCAGTTTATGTATGTTTGTATTTTTAACCGACGAAAAAAAACGGAGGAGGTTCTCAATTCGACACATATATTTTTTTTTATGTATGACCAAGCATAACTTTTTACAGAGTTGTCCGATTTTGATAATTCTTTTTTATTAGAAAGGGCATACTTCCAAGGTGGTCCCATTGTCTTCATGTTATGATCTGATGATGATATCCTGGGGAAATTGAAGGAACTCTTCAAATTTTGGATGCACGCTTACAGCGATTTTGGTTTTTGTCTCGGTATCGGTAGCTTTTTGGCTACAAGTGCCGTATAGTATACTATGACAGTATAGTACGAGTACGTTACGTAGCGATAAATCACTAAAAAGTAAGAAATGAAAATGTTTACTACAATAGAGCCTAAAATATAATAATAAGCCTAAATTGATAAATGAGGTACCAATTAATGTATTTTTTAGGTTTGCGTATTGCTGCAATTAACAAAAGTACAGAAGCTAACGGAATTTAAACTAGAAACCCGCAGTGTAGAAGCAGGAGTTTCCGGTACATAAGATCTTTGGAATAGGTACCAGGTACCAGGAGCGCAGAAGCTAACAAGAGTTCTGTTTGCAGGTGCACGAGCTGTGCGACAACTTCTGCCACCGCTACATCAGCTGCCTGAAGGGCAAGATGCCCATCGACCTGGTGATCGACGAGCGGGAGTCGGCCCGGCCGCCTGACACTAACGGCGAGCCCCGGTCGGCGCCCGACAGCAACCACGACGGCGCCTCCACCCCCGACGTCGTGAGTACCCCCTATAGCAAACACCTGATTCAGAGGCGCGATCCCCAGCTAGCACCCAATTCTACCACGAGCTATCTCGTGCACCCCTGCTCTTAGTCTGGCCATTGCAAAAACGAAGTCTTTACGGGGGTGCTCGCATTTTAGTTCCATGTCCCGCCTCCCCTAGCTTACTTACACACTCGGCCACTGTGACAACGCATATGTAGATATACAACTGCAACCTCGTGAGGCTGTCTTACACTTGACAGGACCCTGAACATCTATGACATTTGCTAACAATGATTAATATTAAAGATGGCGCTGACTGCCTGTTATATATTTTTGTTTTTCTATACAAAAGTATTTTCAAAATTTTTAATGTAATAGATATAAAGGGTCCGTGATATTTTTACGAAAATATGTTTTCAAATAAGATTAAATTTGCCTTAAAAGTGACATACTAGAAGACCATTAAAGTATGTCATGCCTTACCAAAGGATGATCTTATTTGAAAGTATATTTTGTGAATGTATCGGTTAAGTTGTATGATATTTTGCCTATAAATGACAATCAAATTATTATCTATTTGGATCTATGATTAATAAAAAGATTTTTTAAATCCCAGTTTACATGCCATAGAGAAGATAGAACAATTTGTACACAACACTAACTAAACTACGCAGGGAATATTGTGAAAATCGTGCACTATTAGTGTTATTTTCCTTTAATTGAGAGATAATAGTGCTTTTACACAAAGTCCTCTGCCTGTAAAGGGCTGCATGTTTTTAGCCCTTTAAGTTTAGTTTAGTCTATGATTATGCGTTGTCACAGTAAGCTGCTCGGTCCTCGTAGGCTTCGCGAGAAGACTCGGGAGCCCTACGAAGGCCGCTAGTCTAAGTGTCCCTTAGAACAAATCTTCGTTTTTGCAATTGGCCAACCTCTTAGCACTGTACCATTTGAATTGATCTGGTTCATTCTAAATTAAAAAAAAACGAAAATTTATCACACGATACAGTGAAGGGGTGTGACGGGTGCGACAACGAATCGATACCCGGCCGGTATCGATTCGATATGATTAATCGATGAATCGATGAACATTTGCGCCGTGTTCGAAATTTGTTTTGCGCCGGAATTATGTATACGATTTAAAAAAAACATACGTATAACGTTGATTGTAATATGTGTATACTAATAAATAACTTTTAGTGAGTAAATACAGCATAAGTCTTTCGAATCCTTCGCTCCCGGGAGCCTCAGATCTATTCGCCATACAAATCTTCTAGAAGCTACGATTACAACTCTGAGCTTAGTGTAAAACTTAATTAGGTTATTGGGAAACTATTGGAAACCGAAGTATACGTAAAATACAACTTTAACTTGCCTAAGTGAGATAATAAGAGTTACTTAAGAGTTTTAAATTATTGTCATTGTTTTAAAGGTGGTAGATGCTAGTGTTATCTTTTTGGCTAGTAAACGAGTATATATACGTAAAATAAAATAGGTAATGTAATTGATAATCGCAGGTTGCGTTCACTAACAGAAGAAAAGCACAAAAAATTAATTTAGTTAGTTTAAAGGAAAGAAAAATACGTATAAAGTATACGCTAGGTGTAATTTTAGACCGTTCGAGATCGGCTGCATTTTGCACGTAGCACCGTAATGGCGAGTCCATCACGACTATCGATTAAAGTGCAAGCGATTATAATAATCGGATATATTATATGGATGTGCGTTATGAATAGAAATCTAGATGCTTCTAAAAATAATTAGTGGCGTTCATGTGGTTACATCACTATTTCCCTTCGATACGTCTTAATAATAGTTAAGATTATTTGCTGTATTTTTGTACACTGCATTCTGACATCGAGATAATTCGAATTAAATATATTGGCACTGTGTGTTCTTTTAGAGGAACCCGCAAGTTAACATAGACTACATTCGTTACGTTACTAATTCCAAATCCAATTCTGTAACTATCGATATCGGAATCGATTATGATAAAGTTACGGGAATCGATTTTACAAAATCTTTGTATTATAATCTGTAAATGATATATAAAAGTATAGATTACAGAATTGGTGATTTCGCCGCGTTTTTTATGTATGTTTGTTTAGTGTATCTAAGGTATGTTTTGGAAGTTGAGACTGAATTGTTTTGTTTGTGTTATATATTATTTCTCGCATTGTTACTATGGAAACCATAATCTTCGCAAGAAGACTGCCTGCTTCTGTTCAGGACTGGCTGACTTTTGATCGGTTTTTTGTCTGTATATCAGTTTTTCTTTCTACATGATTGTATGTAGTTGATTGTTTAAGTTAGGTCCTATGCAGCGCGGTAGGTTTCTTTATGTTTTATAAACTTAATATTTCGTAATTCTAACTCGTAAATGTATAATTAATAAATATGCTGTTTGGTGTACGTCCATCTTGTATGTCAATGTGATTTTAATTAATTTTTATAATTTTATTCTTTCTGAACGGATTACAATAAAATGTTCTGTTTGAAATAATCTGGAGTTTACTTTATAACCATTATACTATTCGAAACATAAACAGAACGAAAACAGAGATACTATATATGTATTCCATAACCAGCCAAAAGAGGGAGCCTGTTAGAAAATCTACGGCAAAGATGAGCTCCTGATTATGACAATAAAGTCAGATATTCAGCTAAAAGAGTGGCTTATTGTACCCCTACAGTTAGCCATGATAGACACAGCATTAGAAATAAAAAAAAAACTATGTATATTTACACTGAAGTAGATTATCTTTATATCATGCACCTATTGTAAGAATAGGTATAATTATTAAAATAGATAATAGTTTTTTAAAAAACAAGTTATTAAAATAATAATACCTACTTGTTCATTGTAATTGCTCAGGTCTTCTATTTATTACAATGGTCTAAAAATTTGATAAACTATTTTTAGACCATATGAAAATATTTCTTTAATTAGATATAATTTATATGGGATATGCAGTACCTTTACACACATATGGAGTGCGCATCTACAAATTGTTACCGAAAAAATACAAAAATAAACCTGTTAAACGTCGCCAAGGGTCCCCAAGCGGGTAGAGAGAGGGATTTTCAAGAATATCACATTTTTATCATGGCGGCCGGGACCCCGCGGGGGCGGGAAATTGTTTCTTTACTACCCTCCGACGATAATCTGCGCGACAATCCCAAGATTCAAGAGGGTTTACACGCATTACAGGTTTTAAGGGAAGACTACCTAAATAACTTAAAAATACAGTTGACGCAACGACCTGTGTCGTGGAAGAAGGACGTATAAAAACAGCTAGACTTATAAATTCGACATTAAAAATTGACTCAAGTCTGGAGTGGTCACTAAATAATAAGTATAGTAATGTACAGTAAAGAGGTACATATAGCAAAAGAAAGTTATACCTATAGGGAGACGAAGCAGTAGATATTTGTGTAAATTAAGTACTCTGGAATTCAAACTGCATATAGGAGAAAGATGCCACAGAGAAAGAAACAATATATCAACAACTTCATAGTTTACTAAGTTTTATTAGGTTAAGTACCAAGTATAAAGTTTAAATATTAATAAAAATATAATAAGCCAGTTGTAAATTTCTTATCACACATTCAACAATAAATCGCTTATTGAATACTTTTGTCAGTGGAAATTAAAATCCTATGAACTCCCCCGCTGTGCGCAGAAGTGCTACGACTTCCTTCAAAAATACAAGGTAAATTCTTTCACGAGTTTTCATGCGAAAATGGCGTTATTTTATTTATTTTTTATAGTCTGCCATTGACGTTTGATGGATGCCGATTGCCGAGGCCGCGGGAGATTGTCGGTTGGGGTAGCTCAGAATAATTGGCAGGAATTTCTCTAATGGCAGCTAATATGTTTTTTTTGAATTGGGGCGGCCAAGGCATAAAGTTTTTGGCGTATAGACACAATCATTGATTATCTATGTTTATCTGTAAACAAATAAAAATAATTTGCCTATTCCGTTATGCACAACATTTAAAAATGAGGTAAATAAAATATATAGGAATTAGAAAACCTATTATAACATCAAAGCAAAAAAATGGAATGCTATAAAATCTGCAGCAATTTACGACTGTGATGTTTGCCTATCGATAAAATCCATGTATCTACCCTTATTGTCTAAGAATTTCACAAAACTATTAGTGATAAACATAATTGTATCAAATACTGCAAGTTTTTTATGTTTATAAAAAAAATAAACAATATTATCATTTAAATTAAGTCTCTTGTCATCAGTAATTCATTTCACTTCACTTTAATTCTTTTACATTAAGACCAACAATTTTCTTTCTTATATTTGTTTGTTATTTTTTCCTTTGCTATTATTAATAATTCCACGGGCAAGTCACGTTTTTGGAGCATTTCACTTCTTTATTATTCATCCCAACAATAAAAAAACTCACCCTTGCTGGTAATCCAGTACATTGTCGCGTCACACGCACCGGGACGAATCCGGGACGAATCCGTGACGAATTGCGTCTATCCCGATGTCCTGGCAAATCCCTCTGTTCCCTTATTTTATTATATCTCTTATTTCCCATTGCTACGGTGTTGCCAGTTGCATTATTCATTGGGCTTACAATTGTTAATGTTATTGATAAAATGCTGGCGTTTTTTTACTTTATCCGTGGCAGCGCTTGACCGTGCTCTAATTTGTTGTTGACAATTCAGACAGAGTTGAGTAAAATATTAAAGATCTAGTACTTTAGATTTCGTACGAGATAAGTACTACGTCGGACGATGACGGTGTATAAATAAAAATAATGGAATTTTTACAAATCATCAATAACTACTAATATAAATAATTTAAGTAATAAAACTGGATCCAATTAGAATGCAGCGATTTTTGATAAAATCGTCAACGTACAAACATAGGATCGAATACAGAAGGTACTTCCTTCTTTTTAATTGAATTACAATAATCTAAGACATGTCATTTTTGTTAAATCTTATATTTAAGAAAACCATACGAAATAAATTTAAGGCTTAAATAAAGCGTTTATAAAATAAAGCTGAAATTACGTTAAGTCAAGCTCACAAAAATTTTTCAGCATAAAAACCAAATATCAGCTCCGAGAAACCAAATTTTGGCGCCAAAACGGCAAAAAGACGCCGCCCGTAGCTCGTAAACCGTCGCTTTTAAATCCAGAACTAGCGGTCATTGGCTGGCCGGCCAGGCGTCCACCAATCGGGTCGGAGAAACAAATTTTACGATCGCCCATTGGCCACGTTGCGGTTACTTGTTTACGGCTCCTAAGGTTTACTCGCGAAAATTCTATTAATAAATTAGTCGTAAACTCGGTATAATTTATTATCATGGCGCTGGTTTGTAATTATTGCCATTATAAGTATTATATTGTTAGGTCGCGTAAGCACGTGCTGTTTGTTGCCACGGCTCGTTGCTTCTAACATATCGTTTGCAGCATTGCTGATGCTTTCCACTACTTCTCTGCCTATTGCTACTTCTGAATTCTTTACGTAAGTTGACTACAAAAGTTTATGATTCAGTACAGCAAAGTTTTAAGTATCGTCTTTTAGCCTTCAATTTTCATCAGTTCCTAAATAAAACAGAACTTAAATATATCGTCAAAGTGCATGAAGTAAAGTCCTATGTTCAATTTTATCACACAACTTTTACATTATCTTCAACTATAGTATATAACTCATTTTTAAATGCAGAGTACATATTAGTATTACAAGACCTATCCAAGTGCACCGTGGGGTGAGACAGGGGATGTCTTAACCTCTTAATTGTTTTCGATTGCTTTGGAAGATGTCCTTAAAATGACTGGAAAGATCCTGGCATAAACGTAAACGATGAGCACATATCGTTGTCATGGCAAGTCCACTGCAGGAACCTTAGTGCATGCTAGTCAGCCTTAACTCTCCTTTCAAACATGTTGGTCTCCGGATGAATTTAAACAAAACTAAAGTAATGCTAAATGATCTGGTCGGTCCGGGGTCAATAACAGTCGATGATTCTTCCCTCATATTTACTTATATTACGATAAATAATATCTTAACAATACGAATAACTTTTTCATCGCATCATAGCTCTAAAAATAAAATAAATTTCTTTGAAAAATTTACTCCAATTTATTTCAATAATTTCTTTATTTCCACCTGTATTCATTACAAAGGAGTCTAGTAGGTACTTGGATGAAAGAATGCCCGCTGTGTTTAATTTCACGTAGCACGCTTTAGCAGCGGGGGTCAATGTCTTTATTATATTTAGGATTGATTATTGTGCGTCTGAGGGAATATAGAAATCTGCAACAGATGAAAATTGCTTTTAGACTACCCTCTTTAGCAATTATGGCTATACTTGCGTTATTAAATCTTTCATGCTCAACTTATTTTGCTTTTATTATGTGAATTGTTTCATCTAAAGTAGTTCTGGGTACTGTACTGTGTGTATACATAGTTGATCAGTAATTTATTTTTATTAGTTTTTTTTTAACTGTTGAGTCTATTGCCGGCATTTCTCTCGCTAGAGTCACATTTAAATGAATTTTACATTTCAATAGTACTTGTAAACTGAGCCTACTTCTTGTTATAAACGAATTTTAGAAAAACAGTACATTACTATTTTGTTTTCTGGTTTTTTGTACGGTTTGGTCTACCACAGTAAAAATTAAATTTTATCTTGCTTTAATTAAAATAGCTTCTTAAATAAATCATTTTAATCTAATTTCAGAAATATAAGAACAATTTGAGAATGATAACATGAACAACAATGAGAAATATATCAAAATATAATAGGTATCTCTACACACTAGAAATCTTTACAAAAAAAAGTGGAGGTAAAGTCCCAAACATAATAAACAATTCGCACAATAAACGTACCAAACCAACGAGTAACATTCGGAAATTGAATCCCGTAAAAGTGCAATATTTCCTACACGGGCCGGCCGGGCCCCCGCGGCGCCATTTGCTGGCAAACCAGGGAGATTTCCGTCCTGCAGGCTTGACTGATTTCCGAGACGACGATGCGAATAGACAGCTATGCTTTACTGTACATCTGTACAAGATTGCTTTGCTGTATTATGTTATAACTGTACCGAATAGAGCAAAAGTGAATACTTTAGATGTCCTGTAGCAGGTTGAACTAAAGGAGCTATTGAAATTAACTTACAGGACATTTGAATGATTTTGAAATATTTCTACAGTAAAAAGCAATGCATAATTTTGCCTTCATTTAATGAAAATTGTAAGCGTTTTAATCGATGCTTTATCTTCATTTATTTTAAGCCAGATACTGCGAAGAAAAACTTTAAATAGATTACAAAAATAGAAGATACTGAATCTCGACTCCAGTGATAAAATAAAATGGGAAACTTGATACTGCTCGAGGCATCTTAAAAATGTTGGAGAATAAGGCGCCTCTGGTCTACGGTTTTTTACAATAAAATAAACCTGGCCACAGTAACACCAGAAGTGGAAATGGCGCGTTCAAAATCAAAAATTCGAATTAAATTTAAAAGTTTAATTATAGAACAGCGATCGGCTTCCGTAAAAGCACATCGACGAACACATTTTCTAATTAGCGATTGGTCACGCGCTCGGCGGCCAATCGCAGTCTTATTCTAAATCTGAATCGGGCAATTTGAATTTGGAACGCTTTGGCTTATGATTTGCTCACAATGCTTTTTGTAGTCATCGATAACGGACGCGTTTCTCGTTTCAAATTAAAAGTGACTTCTGAATATTGCTCGAATGTATTCAATTATCTTCCAAAAGCTATTTATCCTTAACGAAGCACGCCTATTGCTTTGTGAGAGCGATATAAATTGAATAGTTAAATTATGCAAAAAGGTAACATTTGAAATACCAGTGGATCCTGATTTTGCAAAGAATTGGTACAGACAAAGACATAGTAACAACACAAATCGTCGTAACGGTTGCAGGCGTAGGACGCGCGTGTCAAATATCAATTTTCGTTATATGGCAAAAAGAAGCAGCTGAGCGACCATTAAGCAAAGAGTGTCAAAATGATTGACGTGAGCCAACGAAGGGAATTCCAAATCAAACATTGTCACGCTACAAGTGGTCAGCTAAATAAAGTGATGTCGTCATGCCAATTAAAAAAAATTATCCCCTTTAATAAGTGTCAATTCTTAACGAATGTGTGCATACGCATGATTTTTATTTCACACGTTCCTGTGATACCGAATGCGGTGACGGCGAACACAATGGACCCTATGCCGTAGGGCTTAAAGTGCATTTTGTACTTGAACCAGATTTTACGACTATTTTTATTGACGCTTAGCCCCGACACTCGGTGTAGCAATTGCAGTGAGAATGATCATACGGTCGGATAACGTTTATTTTAAATTGAAACTTGTGCTTGTTTATTTAGAGTTGCATTTTGACAAAACGAGATTTTGGTTCCAGTTTTTAGTGCCAAGTATACTATACTAATGCGTAGTGAGTCGAAGATGAACGGAGTAGAAGTGGTCGTCAAATTTTAATAGTCCGTTAAAATAATAATCAATGAGGCGACTACCCTCACCACCGTAAATAACAGTGGCCGAGATAATTACCCGTTCAAAAATAGGTACAAAAAATGTCACCAGCATCATCATCATCACTTGGTGCCATCTTCAATATGCGAAAAACTTTCCTATTATCCACAATTCGCTTTGATTATGTCTAACTCTCTGAAGTTCTATCTACTTCTCTTATGTCGTCCATCCTTTTCTTCCTTTATCGACCAAGTGCTCTCTTGCCCAATATCTTTCTTTCCAAGATTAGAAAGGCAAACTGAGCACTCCTCTGCAGGTATCCAAAGAAGCTCAGTTTCGTCCGCGCGACATAAGTTATCTTCTTTATTTATTAATTCCAGTACCCTAATATAAGGTGTTAAGGTATTACAAGAGCTCTTAAGCATTTTCTTGTAAATTCATATTTGAAATGATTGCAGCCTACTTACTACTTCTTTTTTTAAAAGCCAAGTCTCGCAGCCATATAAGAGAGTGAACTATATATAACATTTCATACTATATATAAAATTCTCTAAAGCTCTCTTTCTTTACTATATATAAAATTCTCAATTGTAGATTCAATTTCGAATTGCATATAGTTTTGGACATGTTATTAAATGTAGTCTTAGCTTCATCTATTCTCCTAATTATTTGAATAAATATACAAAAAAAAAAGTCAGTATTTAGCAACTCTACAGCACAGTGAACTCTACAGGCTTAAACAATCTAATGAAACAACTTGCACAAATAGCATAGTTTTCTAAAAATAAAAAGCAAAGTAAGAGTGAAACCTGAACACTTTTATGCATTCCTGATCCCGAGGAATTCCTCCGTTATGTCTTTACCGTCTTCACTGTCTAGCAATTAGGCGTTCCGGTACATTGTCGCGTTAAAACCAATTAGAATTTGATAGCTCTATAAAATTTGATAGTGCCTCTTCCAGATTACGACATTCCAATATATAATATAATAGCACAATATCGAAAACATAAAATACTAAATACTTAACATGATTGCCTCGTTGGTCGAGTGGTTAGCCTATATGGATTCGATTACGAGGTCCAGGGTTCGGGTCGCCGGAGAAATTCAAAGTGTTTCATTCTTCTACGAAATTTTCAGTATATTCTCGTATAGTCCAGAGTTGGGAAGTTGGTGGTGATAGGTACACCCTCGTGCCTCGGAGAGCACGTTTGCTGTCGGTCCTGGTCAACATAAGAAACAGTTTCAATATACGTCCACATAATAAAAGGAAGTATGTTGTTTTAGGTTTTTTAAAATAGATTCATTTCAACAGTGACTCACAGAACAGGTGAAATGCTGGAACGGATCAAACGGATAGACGTTTTGTTGTTTCACGAAAATATTTATAAGTCAGTCATAACAAGACAAAGAAACATGGCGGATATATCGATGCACTCTATATATTAGTATAATAACGGGCGAGAGGGACAGACGAGCGACAGCCGCGGGACGGGACGGGCTATAAATAAATAATGCGCCAACATTTTATTATTATCATAGCAGCACGTGCGGTGACATTCCTCCACTCTGCCAGCGAGGAGATTCTCAAATAAACTGCTGCAGGGCTTAACACATCCAAGGAGTTGTGTTATTACTGGATTTACGTGTTATAACTCGGATTTGGAGTTGAAATCCTTTAGAAGATATTGCGATGGTAATTCTAGTGTCCTAATGTTTTCCTAAACGTATGTTGCGTGGAAGAAATCCCTGTTAAGGGAAGAAACCACCTTTATGCCAGCTCTACTTATTATATCATCGCTATTACGCGATAAAACCGTCTTTTTTACCAGCTCTGTGATGATAGAAGCAGGCTACATGGTACCGGAATGCTAAATCGCTTGGCGGTGCGTTTTTGTCAGTAAGGTGGTAACTAGCCACGGCCGAAGACTAAGCAGGTAACCTGGACCAATTTGATTGACCCAGCCGATAATCGAACCCAGGACCTCCATTTCATAAATGCACTGCGCTACGGTGGCCGTCAAAATTTAATATACATCTATTTTATTACTTCCTATGTTTTACCAAGATCAAGTAGATAAATACCAACATGGTAGATTCAGTAGATTGCCAGAATAATCGTCGCTACATAATTGTTCTTTATAAAGCAAAAACTTTTATAATTTATGTTACTAATAAATTAATTAAAACGTTGAAAACTTTATAACTATTTTAACTAAACTATGGCATAACATATACTTCCGTAATAAAATTATAGTTTGGATTAACTTAAACATATTCAAATGTTTAAATATATTACGATAAGGCCACGAGCACTGAAAAAAATCGTGTTAAAAATGAAAACATACTGATTTGAAATCTTATCTGTGAAGGCGTCGAAAATGTTGACTTTGCTTATTTTTATTCCACTGATACCCATATCTGAGAAATGGATATAAATAATGTTACAAGCAAGTTTCTTTATCGTGTTTAATCTATAGTCGAATTCAAAGATACAACGCATGAAATTCTTGAAAGACTCAAACGAACTCAATCAAGTCAATACACATTCAAACGCAGTTAATTTAGTAAAATCCTCGCGAGATTTAATCGCCGATCGAACAAACACATTAATCATAAAAGATTATCGGTGTAACAGTTCGCTAATACCCAATTAGTGAGTATAAAGATCCAAATCAGTTTTCAAGTATTTCAAATAGTGGACCATAGTGAGGTAATTGGAGAAACGTTATCGTAGAAAGTAGGAAGCGAGGTATTCTCGGCCTGGTACTGACTGCGAGTCACTACTAGGCCGAGAGTAAATATAGATGTGACCGTTTTCTTTACAAATTATTATTATAATGGACCTTAAGATATATCTAAAGCTGATCTATTTAAATATATGTAAAAGTATATAATCTTACAAGTGATTATTACGTTAACTCAATTATTGCGTTTCTGTTATCTCATTAACAGTATCGTGCTGTATTTATTTATGTAAAGAACTTGCTTTTATTCACATCAATAAAGATCGTGAGATACATTTTAGTAGGTGCATAAAAATAATGAAATCGTCAAATAAAATTTCATAAATTAAATTTAGCCTATTACGAATTTCTACGCTGTATTTGTAAGGAATTTCTTTCGTATTTAGGAAAAATCATTTAGATCGAAAGACTTTGATTCTCAAAAATATTGTATTGTTGTCAACTGCAATGCTGTAGAAAATGTTGAAAAGTCAATTTAGCTAAATCCAAATATCACGCGCTGAAAAGACCAAAACCATTCAAAATTTCCACAACACTGATCTGTACCATAACATCATACAAGCATTGTTTTGCTCCACACAGCTATTTGCGGAGCTGCCCTGCCCCTCCCCTCCTACCCCTACTCCCTCGCCTCACTACGGTGTCCGTCTGAACGCGAGCTATATTTTATCCCCGGTTGGGTTTGCCACGTAAACTGTCAGGATTGCCTGTAGGGCGTTCAACTCGTAGTTTAAAAGTTTATGAGTTGTTTTGGCTACCGCAATAATTTGTACGAGCCGAAGTTGCTTTTATTATATTTGAAAGTTTGAACGCGACGCTGCTGACATGTTTATTCGTAGCTAATTGGAATACTCTCACTGATTGATTTCCAAAAAATATTTACGTATCAACATTCCCGAGTTTATAACCGGTCGCGTATTAAACGTTAGATGAAATCAGTTTGGCGTTGAGTGCAGTTTTTATGGATTCATTTGGTAATTTACAGTTCTAAATATCAAGCAGACAATAAAGATAATCTTTATATAGTTCATAAATTAAAAACGAAATTGTCTCAGCGACGTTTGCGAACGCTCCGTGAAAACGACATTAACAAGCGCAATAATAATTACTTATAAATCATAGAAATCATTGCGACGATGCATTGATAAAACGCGGTCTATATCTCAAACGCGTTTGATATATGGCGGGCGCGTCGCGGCGGACAGCCAGTTGGCGCGAAACGAAAACGCGGTTAATTCGCACGTGATGGATCTATGCGCTTTTTATTAAAAATTGTTCATAGGCCAGAACGCACGGCCTCCGATTAGACCACACGATCACATTTATTTATATTTTCATCACAGTTTCACCCCGCTAATAGAGCCATGCGAAGAAATAACTCCGCCTATATATTCACGCTAACAACTGTTTTATTAATACTTCGAGGATCGTTAGCTCGTTTCTGATCTTATTAATGTTCCTTGAAATCTAATTACGTTGAAAATCCTTTCTCCGTGGGGTTCTTTATGAGGCTGATTGCGGTTTCCTACCGCTCGTAACATTATGTCTACAATAAACTGCTTGTTTACGACAACATCCAGTGACATTCGCTGTACAAACACCATAAATTATTCCTCAAATCACATGTGATGCGTATTACACACTAGCTCTCCTACAAAAAGCTCATGTATCTCTCGATCTTCACGCCACGACAAATGTGTAACAAATAAATTATAAAATCAACGGCCCCGCTTTTTATACATCACGTGTGAATATCTCTCTCGCTTTCGCGTGTCGTGTCACGTATGATTTTGTCTCGTTCGCACATGAATTGTCACCGCGCGTCGCAGTTTATCATCGGTAGTCCTCTAATCATGACGTCTGGATTATGTATGGCCACAAATTTAAAACGGGGGAAGAGTTGAGTTCAATGGACTTTATCGCGCTATCGTTTATACTCTTCATTTTTTTTCTATGTTGATACTCTAATTGATATCATCGAGTGTCTTATACTCTATCAAGTTTGAGTATGATCAGACGGATAATACTCGACATATGGTATTATGACATAATTAAAAGATAAAAGCTTTCGAGGAGTTACTCGAGTAAATGCCAGTTGCTGCATAATTATCCATTCCTTTTATAACCCTATCGACGTTCGATGTCAATTTTTCAATTGTGAACTATTCACACAATGAAAACAAAAGTGTTGGCGAGGGTATCTCCTAATTAATTAGCGTGGGCTATAATTAGAGAGAGCAGGCGCGCAGGAGTCGCGGGGAGGTGCAGCTGTGACGGGTGACAGATGGCTACGCGTCGCTGGCTCGCGAGCTTCTCCTTTGAGCGCCGCGAGGAATCTGGGGGCAAGGAAACCGATCTAATTAGGTGCCTATTTATTTATTTACTCTAATCTATTCATCACTGGTAATTCACGGAACAAGACTGTTGATTTAATGCTGTATTGTTTCTTCTTTTTAATATATAATATTTTTTCTGAAATAATATTTTTATTACTAAGCTTAAGATTAGAACTTCGTTTCATAAGGGAATCCATCTAATTGTGATATGAATGGATTATATAGGTCCTTGAGTTATTTGATTTACAAAGTATATATTGCCCTTTAAGAAATCGAAAGTCAACCCAAACAATTAAATCAATGGAATTACTACATCCGATCTCGCGGCAAAAAGTCAAATCGATCAATATGAAGAATCTACTACACAAATACGTATCAATTTACTTTTGGAAAAAAGTGACAATTAATGTCAAACAGACTTTAGTACCT
This sequence comes from Mycalesis mineus, assembly GCA_034621355.1. Taxonomy (NCBI): domain Eukaryota; kingdom Metazoa; phylum Arthropoda; class Insecta; order Lepidoptera; family Nymphalidae; genus Mycalesis; species Mycalesis mineus. Next base: position 13,283,391 of record CM067901.1, read on the forward strand.
GCCAATAATAATGCAACCACAGCGCGTTTTGTAATCTGCGATCGCTTTGAAAAAGTTGAAAACGCTAGATTGTCTTCAAGATATGTCAATCCAATATCTGTTTGTCGCAACCTTGATTTTGTTACAAGAGCCGAAGTTAGATGTGACGGTGGACGCAAAACTGAGACTTACTGCTATGGCAATAGCGTTGTCTGAAGTTGAAACTACGTTTTAAGGATTGCCGAACCTTGTTGGGCTCTTAATGACATGCTTGTCTCGTCCAACGGACTGCGATTTAAACTCGTTTATCGGCCATTGTGTTTGTCTGTGTGCGCCCAAATACGTCGGCGAGATTAGTGAGAATTCGTGTAGTAGGAAAAAGTTTTCACGCGCGTATTTTTATGAATTCATTACTGTCTTCTACGGTTCGTTCTTGTGCTTGAGGTTTCATGAGGTGTGTAAATAACTTTATCGCCCATACAATTTATTAATTACTCTTTCGTCTTTGTAACTTTTCTTATACCATGTAGATATACGACGTTAGGAATAAATTGTTCATTAAAAACTTTCTTTTAATTTTCATTTATATTTGTCACTTAGAGTGAAGAATTTTTAACTAAAATTAATTCATTACAAGATAGCTCTTGATTGCAATGATGCCTGATGGCAATGGATGATGCAATGTAGAGATGAATTGGGCTAACTTATTAGAAGTATGATGAAATCCACAACCTTTTTGGGTTTTACACTACATCTTTAAACTGCTTTACTTTAATCAAACTATTTTATCAAGAACATACTCTATGTAGGTAAAATACGCATATAATAGAGAATTTACGCGGTTAAAATGGGCATAGTATATCTATCAAGAATATTTAAAAATGTCGCATAAGCTGCGAGCTCAGTAATCCACGCTGGAAAGTGGCATGTAAAACACTTTAGGTGCAGACAATTGATTTGCAATTGATCAACATGCGACTGTAGTTCTGTTTGTTATTCCGCAAGCGCCGTTTGAAATTGAACGCGATACATCACCTGCCAATTTACTTACATTCTTATGCCAATATTGATGGACATTTTTATTAATCAACTTGCCCATTCAACGGCTGACAGAGGAAATTTATCTGGCGACTTTTTGTGCCAACAGAATGTTATGAAGAAATTTGTTTTTGCCTACCCTCCCTTATTGGATATTGATAGGCAAGTGCTAATTGCTCTCGTAATTGAAATTTTCTATTAAGTTAATTGTACCATTAAATGTTTTCAATTTTATATTTAACTAAAATTTGTTTTGGTTTCAATGTAAATGTAAAATTTCTTAATTTAATTAATTTCTATTAATATTTCCGTGCCTCTATTGACCGTATGAACCTTTTATTATCTATTTTATACAGGTTTACTAGTTTTTAGAAGAACGTATTTAGATCTATCAGAAATCCTAGAGATACTTATGTAGGTAGCACAATTTCGTTTTATTTTAAAGATTACATAGATTCATTGATAGCTCAAGCTTAACTATAAACAAGTTTCAAAAATGAATTCAATAATGAACATGTTACATAGAGGAGTTTAATGGGAAACCTATGTGAATGGACGTTGTGCGAACACATTATGCATTTAGTCCATAGTGTGAACGAGGCTTGCATCTGAACGCGTCTTGCGGGGTGCATACGAACCATCTCCCTAGATCCAATACTGTCACATCTATCAACTATTAGTACCTCATTAACAGCATCTAAATATCAATACCAGTCAAAAATAAATTAATGAGTATCAATAAAGTTCCGAAAGAGGGTTGAAAAATAAGCGATATTTAGCTCTGTAGAGCCGCTAGCAAAAGTATTCTTTGACGCTTCATAAAGCTCTTATAAGTATTTTAAAGCAACTCAGGCTTGACCCGCATCTATTCAACTCATTATGAACGTAAAATATTTATAAAGGTTCTATATTTAAACAAAGTTGCAAATCAATTCAGCTGGTTAACACCTTTGTAGCTTTGCACCTGTCTCCATTAACACCTTCCACTGTTAAACTATTGACAGTGAGATGTTATTGCTTCTAGAGTTCAACCACTAATTCTCTATCAAAAACAAAAGAATTTATTCTATATTTTTGCCTTTTTATTAGTCGTACAGATTGTCTTAGGAATAAGTAGTTACAACAATAGAGTGGAAATCAAACCCATCATTATGAAGCTATTGATTTTATGCCTTTATCTATAATTACTAACTACGCCTCGCGGTTATACCTCTTTAGATCGTGTGTTTAGAACATGTGGAATAAAAAGCCTGAGCCATTCCAGACTATAATCTATCTCTCTTTCATTTCGATCGTATATCCCTTCAAGCATGGCTGACAAACATAATCTTATCCATTTATTTATTTTTATTATTACATTTACTTTAAATTGAAAATTAAGCTGTAATCCGAAACCTCCTTTTCCCTTATTGTTAAATGTAGGTATCCAACTGAGCCAGGGAGGACTTCAAAAATATAGCATCAAGTTAATTGCAAAACGGACCAATCGCCTTCAAAACATCCCGACTGCCCTTAGGGCCAACACCCGCTGCGAGCGAAGCGATTCAGTATGCTAATACTCTGCACTTATGGACAATGATATAGCTGCAACACCTAGATGCACACTTTCGACTTAATACGATGACTTTTCTGACCCGAGGCATATAAGCTAGAGGTCAAAGTAATTTGTTATTGTGAGCAAGGTCAAATTGAAATCATTTCTTACATTATAGGCAATGCGTTTGCAGTATGTGTTCTTAAATGCAATTCAACTTTTGTATTATTGATGGGTATGCAACTATTATGTTATAGACGAAATAAAGAAAGAAAAATTTTTATTTACGAAAAACATCACATTAAAATCAAAAATAAAATAAAACAGTTCTTCTTAATGCGGGGACTACACTAGCATCCCTGGTGAGTTTTGGTAAATACGGAGCTCTCCCAAAGTCGGCCTGATACCAAAAGATACCTACTAGTTAGATGAAAACGCCTTTCTAAGGGCGTCTTATATGGGAATCTATCCTCGGCTTAACGGGACGTTCAGACCGACAGGTATAGGATTATAGGTATATGTGTATCTTGGGTAATGTATAGCAATGCACTTGTAATACATTTTGTATTCAACAGGCGGCGATGCAACTCGTCGTCTACGCCTCTCGCCGGTTTTACTGGAAAATCATGTAAAAATCGGTAATTTTTATTCTGTGCGCAGACGCTTTATTGGCGGTTCCCATGGCTCTAATTTTCGCGGATCCTTCTAAAATATTCGCTCGGTATGTCACCTTCACTGAATGTACAGACCTTTGTTTTGCATATCTATTTGAAATAAACATTGAACTTGTGAGCTCTAAATGAAATTATGGTTTATTGTATTAAATTGTTAGGCTTTCGATCTTTGCATTACGACATAGATAATAAAAAGCAAGACAGTTACTTCTGTGATTATTTATAATATTCATTTTCGATTTTTTAAAATCAAGTGTATTTAGAGGAACACTCTACATTCTCTTTGAAATATATTAATGCACTGTGCTTGAGTAGTGTCTATGAAGCACAAGTTGTGACTTATTAACTATACTAAAAATTTACATGTACACTAAGATAATCTACAAAGTTATAGGAGTAAATAACTGTGTGAAATATCTACATACAATTTTGAGATTAGTGAAATACCACAGACTTATATATTCATCTCGATATCTTTGAAAATGCGTTTGATGGATTTGAAATTTAGCGTACACTGGCTCTACGCGAGTAAAACTGATGTAGTGAAACATCTAGTTAGCAGCAGATATGCCGTCCCAACGATACAGAGATACCGATGTGACTCGATCTATAAAAAGGCGCTTCGTTAGTGCCCTCGCACCCCTATCCGCCGGCTAAATATAACCGGGAAGTGAACCCGAGACCGCACGTGTCCTCACTCGGTACTTTAATAGACTTCGTTTTTTTTTTCAATCATACCTTTAGTACAGTGTCATCTTATTTTGTTCAACTATTAAAGTTTCCAACTTACTTAAAAAACATAAAAGATTTTCGGCCTTAAACTTATTTTATTTGTGAGTTAAAAATGTATTACATATAAAACAGTTTTTGCTAAATAAATTCCCGATAACATTCTTTATAAATATATATATTTTTTATTTTATAGAGAAAATTAGGCTTTAAAAATATAGAGGACCAAAAAAATTTGTTAAAATAAATTAATTTACTATATTATTTCTATAGTGTCTAAATTCAAATAATATGAAGGAGACAAATATATCGAATAAAACAAATAAAAATTAATTAAAACAGCTGTTTTCCAATTTATTATGATTTTATGATATTATGATTAATAAACTGGTTACAGGCATATTTGGATACCTTCTTTTTTCCTTCCAGAAATTCCTAACAGCCCAATCTTTTTCTAATCAGTAAGATGTTACGTCCATTAATGCAATAAAAAGGTAACTTTTCTGCCGTTGATTTAAGAAAGTTCTCCTAAACAGGTATCTTTGACACTCTATATCTATATCGAATCAAAATTTTTCCTTTTAATTTAACCGTTATACATCGAATTATTGAAAACCACGCAAAAACGACCAACTCGATAGTCGAATAAAAAATCGATTCAACGTATTCATTCGATCAATGTATCGAAGGTCAATCGAGATATAAAATTAAAAAGTATAAGTGGCGTTCGAACTTGGAACGGGTTCGATTTTATTAAATTTCAAATATTACTATACCGCTGGATGGTATTACAATTTCAAATTTGGAACGCGATGCTTCCACTTTTGATTTCAATGAAACTGGTGGAGTTTGTATTGTATGGAGGGAAATGGTCGCAACTACAGTTTTATCTTTTGAATATTTTTACAAAATATTACAATAGGTAATTTTGAACCTTTTTCCTTCTATAGATTGACTATCGATATATAGGTATCCTATCTATAATATTTTATACATCACAACACACAAAATACCCATAGAATAAAGTTTATCCTACGTTGTCTATGTCTAGATCTGTTATAAAAAGCAAATATTTTTAAGAAACAAAATAATAAATTACTTGTTAATAAAGTTCCTATGATAATAATGAATTGATATTTGCTAAGTACCGTCTAATCGAGGTTCTATTAACACTTAAAAACGTATAATTGTTTACCAATTAAACACAGAAATAATTTCACCGCACGATAATTGCCTTTCCGTGACTGTACAATAACAGCAAAATAGAAACAGAGCCTAGCCTTGTCTGATGCCTTTACGGTCGCCGATTCGAATCCGGTCGAAAGCTCAATTTGCTCACTCCAATAGTTTTGTTTTAAACAACCATATCTCCTAAACTATCTCGCGAATAATTCACTGTAACGCATGCGCCGAACGCGATCCACACCCACAATCAAAAACCGACTGTATCTACTACACATTAAAGTACAGTATTCAATATTTGAAAATTAGCTTGAAAATAAAATTTGCAGTCAAACGAAATAGAACTTTATTGATATGCAGCTAGAGTTTGTTTTAGGTTGTGTTTATGTACGTGTGTATGTTGTTTTGAGATGTAAAAACTAAAGAATTCGGTCTTAAAGATGACCGCGCGCCGATTTTCGAAATACGAGGAGCGAGATCCGAAAGCCTGCTTTTTTGCACCGCCGATGATAGTTTTTAATTATTGTCAAGCTAATTAAGTTTTTGGGTTCCCTTGTCTATAATATAAACCTTGTCTTAGTAGACAGTCTTAGGAGGCAGTATGCAGTCGTCGTGGCGCAGCGGTACGCAATCGGATTTATATGACTGAGGATCTGGGTAGGATTCCCGCCTGGGCCATCAGGGACAGAAACAGATTAAAACATTATCGACCTAAGATCGCTAACTTTTTAGAAAAGATTTTAAGCTATTGCATAGCTTCTATCACGGGCTTTGAGCGTGGAGATTTACCGCGGCAGTCTCCAAGTGCCACACGTCTTTTTTTTTTCTTTTTGGCTGGTGGGAGGCTTCGGCTTTGGCAAGCTTCCACCCTACTGACAAAGACGTACCAACAAGCGACGTATCGTATCGCTACGATGCCGTGTAGGTACTGAAGGGGCGTGGATTTCATCCTAATCCTAAAAAGTTAGATCGCTTTATTTTAGATTACATCATTAGATAGGTACTTACCATCAGATGTGTTCGCAGTCAATGGCTAAATTGTAATAAATACAAAAAATAAATGGTCCTTGGATACCCAATACAACTGACGTCCTAACTTCAGGATTCTACAAGGATTACCAGGGAATTAAACCCTGAACCTCCGAATAACAATTTAACTATAAATTCACGAGGCAGTTAACCTCATAGGTAAACTGGTTACGCCAAAGGTCAGCATCAGCCACCTCACTTGAAGTTGATGAGTTATCGCGACATCACGTCGTCTTGACGTGAGGTTGAGCCGGGTTTATCACGGCAACCATCTGATTGTAATCGTTGTCACTTTAACCGGCTACTTAACTGTTCGTCATTATAAAGAGTTATTGCTTTAACTTTGTGTGGCAAAGTTAGTTGTAGGTACATGATCGAATCAGAACTGAGGAGATCAGCAGAAGACCCAAAGTAACTGACATAGCTAAGCGAGTCGCAGAACTGAAGTGGCCATGGGTGTGGCACGTGGTTCAAAGAGGAAAGGACGTGTTGGTTAAACCTCCACTAGATGGACTGACAACAACCAGCGTGTCGCAGGGAACCGCTGGTCACAGAAGGCTTAGGGTTGTTGTGCTCAGAAGTCCCTAAGCAACAAAACAGTGTCACGTCGTTTGTCGTCAAGATATTCGAGTTGATGTTACTGCCAGAGCGTGCATTATATCAAAAGATAGTTAATAAGTTAGAGTATACGGAACCCCAGAACGCTGATATACGAGTGTCCAGATTTTATGACTTGTTCGCAAGCTGTCGACTTGCAAAAACCAAACGGACTTGTCTCGTCGGGTGTTTGAATTTGGCGACTTTTTAGTGCAGAGGTATTAAGATGCATTCTATGTATGTAGGGAACGTTCCGGACGGGTTTTTCCCACTATTTGTTTTGTATAATTAATATGCAAACTTTTAGATGAATGTAGACCGAAAGGTTATAGTTGTTAAACGCAAGACTTGCAGGATATATTCAAGAAACTACAGAGATGTATTAATTACGTCCTATGGTTTTGTCTAAATTGAGACTATACCTTAGCCAATTTGGATTTTGTCCTTTTATTTTTCAGGTTGCTCATACAGAGATTACATGCGCTATTAGGGAATCAATCTATTAAAATATCTAGTTATATAATATTTTTAGTTTTATAATACTTATAAAACTTTCCTTGTGTTCGTTACATTAAAGCGTAGGTGCCTCTAACGCCTGTAATTAGTTCATTGACTTTCAGACTCGAACACAGCAATTCTTCTTGGCGACAGACATAAACATAATAATAGAGCGAACAAGGGGTCACTAAAAGATCTAAGTACTACTGCTAAAACTGTATTCGTACATATCCGTAAGATACATTGTAATGTGTAAATCATTTAATTACATATTCGAGTCATCATTATCATTACCAACTGACGTAATTATATTAAACCAAAAACTGCCCAGTTATGGCCGGGATATGAACCGGCGTCCCTTAATGATGCACCTAAAATTCCATCACGGCTCGTTAAATTTATTATCCGTTACGTAATCTTGGTACCAGGGCGTCAGGATAAGCTTGGAGCTAATGAACGTATCGGTTTCGGAGTCGCGTTACTTCTCGTTAGCGGTCTCCCGCGCGCTTATTGTTTTTCGTCCTTAGATTCTGATTACGTCACAGAGTATATACTGCTGCTTAAGCTAAATGCGACTTTATTACTTCCACTCTATTACTTTTCTGCATTCGGAATTATAATCATTTTACAATTTAACATCTTATATTCAGAAATTCATCTCATTTAATATGCTTATTTATGGAAGTCCTAGGCGTTACTTCAATATACTTGCTTCTGTTCAAATGCTGTTTATCAACCATAATATTGTGTTGAATTCTCAGTGCTAATTTGTTTTTTTTTCAAATGCCCTCTTTATAACCGAAAGTCGTTTATCAAATTTATAAACTTCAGCGATAGAAATATGACAAAACGATGTAATTTTCAAACTGTTTCTCTTTCCCTCTCGTCAGATCCATATAACAACGCACATTCAAAAAATTGTGCCTCATAAGTTTTAACCCAAACCCAAAATTGATTTCGGACTTTATTTAGGTACTACCTATTGTTGGACTTCTTACTAAGCCATAAATAATTTTTAATTTACTCAAGTAACTCATTGAACTTTAAGTTCTATAAAGGAACAAAAAATAACAAACAGTCCTTAATAGCAGTAAAACTCCACTAGCAACATTCACTAGCTTCAATCTAATCGCTCAGACGCGACCAGGGTCTGAAGAGCTCCCAAATTATCCAATCTGAATCGGGGCCCGCATCAAAACAATTGGTTCATTCACCCGCCGTGAATCACGGGGCCCGTTGGCAGCGCTCCTAATAGTCAGCGGCATTCATCTCGCGCGTCGTCGCATCATTCCTGGCCTGTTGCGACGACTGACGGGGTGGTGGTGCCTTGACTAATTGTCGGACGCCACCAATCACCCGCTGTTCATTCATCGGCCTACCTGTCGCTGCACACTACGCGCGCTGTCTCAGGTGACATCCCATCCGAATTAACGTTCAGATTATTCGTGGCATCGACATGAACTTTTGTACACTCCGGTCTATTAATCGTGATTACGACTGATCTTTAACATGAAAATACGCACGAAGAATAGAATACTGTCAATGACATTCATCTCGCGCGTCATCGCATCATTCCTGGTCCGTTGTGACGACTGATGGGGTGGTAGTATCTTGACAAATTATCGGATGCCACCAATCCATTGTTCATTTATCGGAATGGCTTAGTAAGTACCCGCTTAATTCCCAGTTAAAAATAGAGCTAACTATAGCTATGTATATCAGAATTCCATGAAGTCGTGGGACATTTTCCAGTAGAATCTGCCCTCCGAAAGTAAATACACTATTTAAATCAAAAGTTGCTACGAATTCGACATTTCACTGTCAAGTTTTAGATACGCCATAACTTCTAGTTACGAGTGCGTAGAGTCACAGAAAATTCAAAACAATTAAATAAAATAGGGGCCAATGTGTTATTATGATAAGTTAGCTATATTATTGTTTCTTGTTCTGTTTGTAGCAGTTTTTGCGCGAAAGAGTAACAAACATCTATCCATCCATAGGTACTTACAAACTTTCGCGTTTATAACATTAGTAAGGATTAAAGGTCCGCTCGAGTGTTAAAACTCATCTAAATTTACTATATAAGATAAGTTAAGTCTCAGAGAAGTAGAGTAGGAGTAGGAGTAGGTAACAACAGGGAATATAACAAGATTACGTGAATGGTGTTTCTTGTTCTCCACCTTTTCGGTTACGAAACGTATCCTCTGGCAGCCGCCATGTTCCGATGACATCGTCAATTATTTGGCAAGCGAACACCGCATTCTGGGTCACGATGACCAAGATCATTTGCCGGGAAATAAATTTCAACCCTAACATACAAAAATAGAGTTTAAATTCAAATAACAATTGCTGAGAGAATTGGAGTGCAAGATTGATAAACAAAGCAGATATCGACTTTGTGGGTTGTTTTGTTCGTTTATTTTCGGATGTTTAAAAGAAAATGCTGGTAAATACTTGCTATCTGCGTATGTTTGTGTAGATATGCTCAAAACCTGCAGGGTTCAATTGTTGTAGATGTAGACTAAAATACCTTCTCTTGTTACCTAATCGTAGTATGCTTTTGTTGCCTATTTATAACTTAATCAGCCTCGAATCAGAATTAATATGAAATCTTCCAAATATCTATCTTGACGATCTATAGTATCGATATGTTGTTTATTTAAGTTTTCCCACCAGGTCTCAAGCAAATACAAAAGCCTAATGACCAAAAGTGTAATCGAATATGAAAAGAAAATCGATATTCCGAAATCGAGAAGTGGAATCGATATTCCTGATCTCATCAGTATGACGCCGGTCGTGTTCGGTTGATTTACGGACGCTCGTTACAAGTACCATAATGAGTTGCGCCTGCGCTTCGATTATGAGCGGCCATTTTTAAATTAAGAACTCGTCGATTTGTTCTCCCTTGGCCGGTGCCGGTCAGTTGCGAAAGGTTAGGTTATTAACGAATATTTTGGATGTTCTATATTTGTACTGTTATGGATTTTTAACTAAGGCAAGTAACAGTTTTAATTTACGACAAATACAACTATGTATTTAGTAAAACATTATCACCAACCCGCATTGGAGCAGCGTGGTGGGTCTACGCTCCATATCCCCTCTCCTAAAAAGACGGAGATCTGGCTCTGTAGTGGGCCATTAATAGGCTGATAATGATGATGACACCTACTTACTAGTTGCAGATTGTCTAGATACAAGTCGGTTTGAATTATTTACTGCAATACTAGCTGTATGATTAATTTAAAAATGTATAGAATTTTTTTCGTATATTGTTAATTTATTTATTTCGTTTCCTTTCAGTTAAACTACATTTAATACATATTTTTATTTAACAATTAATTAATTAAATCACTTGAGAACTAGTTTCTCTTTACCTTTTATTCCTTCAATAAAAAAATAATGGTAAACAAGGTATGCCACTGGTTCCAATATATTAAATAACTCATAAAATAGGAAATATTTATAAAATATATAAAAATAACAACATAGTCAGTCGATAGCTAGGATTAGGTAAAGAGTGACTTCGGTGCTTCGGCTGCAAGTCCCTCGGGGAGTTATTCTCGGCCCTCTTGCTCGAAAAAAATGCTTTTTCCCTCTCACTAAGTGCTGTATTTATAGAAATAGACGGACGCCTTGACTTGTATTTAGTTTTAACTTTAATCTCCATTTGAGAATGCGCCTCGGTGTTTTTGTACACGTCAGATGATTCTAATTATGTTTCAGGGGGAATTCGATACTTGGGTTTTTGTAGCCAAACGATAGATGCGTTAGTGTTTCATTCTAAACATTATGTGGATGACTCTGCTTCACGGTGTCAGTCGTATTGATCCTATTCCGATGAGTCCTATCTGGATGAAAAGAAGTCAAGGTTCTATTCCAGACTATAATCTATCTTTATGCAAAATTTCACCCAGATCTGTTTAGAGGTCCTAGTGGGACTGAGTAAGAAACATTCATCCATTCAATCTTTGACATTAGTTTTGATAGACAAATAAATGATACCTTTTATTTTTTAATTTTATATAGTCATTATAGCTAGTGTTTTAAAAAAAATCCAGCAACTTTTCCGACTATCGCTATCAGAGCACTTGAGTTTGACTCTAACTTAGTCAAATTAGTACGAGTTTAAAAGTATTGCAGAGGCTTCAAATGAAATGTTTCTTGAATAACCTAAATATTCACAATCGTTTACTAAAGCTGAGTATTATTGATTTACAATTTAAATATTACAAATACAATAAAGCATATCTGTATATTTACCGCGCATTTTAGCGCAGAGATATTAGAAAATGCTTTTAAAGAAATAATTGGAACGATTTCAAGTTTCCTCGCCTGCGTTTGACGTAGACCAAATATATTACAACACTTACATCTAATCGCTGCAGGGTTACGACCACGTTTTGTAAAAAATACCTCTGATACCTAGCTTATGGGGCTTTTCACACAAAGTATAGGTATAATTGTATAGGTATAATTGTATGAGTAAATATAAGTTCAGTATCTATGGAGCTTTGGATGCTAAATATTTACGATATCCTCCATGCTTGGTTTTAAACCAGATTATTTACTCGTTTGACTTGATTTTTTTTTGTTTATTTCGTCCCGCAGGGAAAACGCATAGGATTCATCCATCCATCATTCCAATTTAATTGTTTAGGCTTATATGTCTTTGGTGTTATATATTTCTAATAATTGTTTTTATAAGGGTTTTTATTGTATTTTATAAGACTTCTTTGGCTAATTCCAAGTGGCGCAATTTTCCGAATTCGGGTAATTCAAATATTTTCGATTGTAGATGTAATAACCGTTTGACTTGGTTTAAGTTTTGGTGGGCAATAATATCTGTAATACCACAGAGTACAAACGCAGAGGGCCGTTAAGGTTGCTCTATATAGACACAGAGTTTTAAATTATTAACCAGTAAAAATGTCCCTTATATGAATTAAAAATAACTATGATTTTAGTACTAAAAATTAATACTCAAACAATAATGCAGGCGAACGAAAACAAGCTGAGGCTTTCAATATCAATATGGCGATTTATATTAAAAATCCATTAGCATCTATTACCGCAACAATTTTTATATAATATCCGAGCATCACGATCCGATTCCACGCCGCAGTTCTCATAACGTAAATTCATTAAGGAAGCACCATTAATTACATTTCCCATCCAATGCAATGCCATTACTCTCGTACCAAACCAAAACAAACAAATCCTGCAATTATTGTAACAGTGCCGCGTTACATTTGCTATACATCCGATCGAAAATAAACTCTATTGCTTTTAGAATAACGGCTATAACATCAGCATTAACATTTAGGGTTCCATCTGCTTTCGCTATAACAGCATCTTCGGCAGTTTTTTGATTTGCCAACGTTATCTTTATGTCTATAGGAATAAGTTCGTTTATATTTGTCTTATTATTATTATCAGTTTGTATTACTGAATCCCCGTCGATGTCTCCGAAATTCTCAAGATATTGAAAGATTAGCTGTGGATGCTGTATGTCCCCATAAATAATACATCCCGAGGGGTGCCGTGATGGATTGTCTGTCTGTCTATCCGCATTCTATTAGTCAGGAATTCTTAAAGGGTGGATCTTGGGGTGCTCGGTATTATTAGAAACAACCAATGTTAGCTTAGGAATTGATACACTCTTCATTCATTAGTAAATGTTATGTTTTAAGGGGTTGTTTCTATCAATGTTGCTTTAGGTATTGCTTTGAAACTGATAAATAAAAATAAATCTAATCTTATCAAATCAATCTTATAAACGCGAAAGATTTTGAGTATATATGTATGTTTGTTGCTCTTTCACGCAGAAACTACTGAATGGATATTAATGAAACTTAACAATAATACGGCTTATATACCAGAATAACACATAGGCTATATTTTTTATTCTTAAATTTTTACGGGCAAAAAACTACACGGGTGATACTCGGATGACCTCAAGTTAGTAATAATTATTATGTGAATTTTTAGAAAATTTTGTATTGTTAACTTTGACATCAGATCAGTGTTATTGCTGCACTGATATTTCTAATTTTCGCGGAATGTTACGTTTATTCACTTTTATTTTATTTAAATCTGTAAACTTTAACAAATTATTTCTATTAGCGAGTCTACCGAAAATCAATTTGGTACATTATTTCTACCGAATTTACGAACCACTATTTTACTTTTCCTAAATACATTGCCGTTATATTTATGTTATGAAACTTCTATTAATTTTTTCTATCGACATTGTAAGATTTTATCAGCATGATGGACTTCGTGTCTGATACGCTGTTTTGGTCTTTAGTGCTATAAACTTAAGGATTATGGTAGCGTGTGTGTTTCGTAATAAAAATTCATAGTTTTCATCCATAACGCGTTGTAGTCCTAATGATAATCGTACACGCAATGAAAATCGTATCGGATCTGACGAAAACGAAAGTTGGATTAAAAAGTAATGCGGTAATTTTTTATCTGTCACGTGTAACTATTTAAAAGTATACTTTGTGGTTAACACGAGGTATTTCGGACAAACAAAATATGTCAATACTAAAGTCAAACTCGATTGAGAATGCTTGTCAACAAACTAATTTTAAAATGAAGGTACAAAATGCAACACATTTTATGCCTAATAAATTTAAAATCATGTTTTGTTTTTTATAAAATCTAATTTAATAGATATTGAATATATTAATTAGTTTAAGCTTACTGATCTAATTTACTGTCATGAATTCATTATTATCACGTTAACTAAAAAAATGAGGCGCAAAATGACTAGTGATTTCTACCTTCATTTTTAATTTATTTATTGACAAGCATTCTCAATCGAGTTTGGCTTTAGTATAGTTGACTAATTAGGAAAGAAAAGTATTTCAAATTTTCGAATTAGGTTTCATTGTGGAATATTTGTATATTATAGATTTCATATAGGTTAACTTATGATCCGCTTCGTTGGTCGAGTGCTCAGCTTATGTGGCTTTGATCACGAGATCCTAGGTTTTTCATTCAAAAAATTCAAAAAATTCTGAGTTTTTCATTCTTCTATAAAATTTTCAGTACATTCCAAGCCCGGAGTCGGGAAGTTGTCCGTCCCGGTCACTATAACCAACATCTGATAGTGATTGTTAACAAATGAAACAATATCAATAACCCCGCCCACCAGCATTGAAACAGCGTGGTAGGTCTACGCTCCTATAAGGAAGGAGGCTAACTAAGAAGAACAAGAAGTTTTTATGCATATCATTAAGGATCCAGGGCCAGTAGTCAGCAGAGACTTGAAAACAATGAAGAACTAACACGAGTTGGATAGGTAACTTACCTGTCAAGAATAGCATAACAGTCTAGTAATCAATGAATCGTCGTTATACCTACGTAAAAAAAAAATAAAAAAAAAAATAGAACCGACTCAAAACGTACTAAAAAGTAAAATGCAACTAAATGACAGTTATTTTTTACTTTTTAGTGCGTTTTGAGTCTTTTTGTTAAAAATTTTTATTTCTTACCTTTTAATGATTTATCGCCACGTAACGTACTCGTACTATACTGTCATAGTATATTATACGGCACTAATAGCCAAAAAGCTACCGATACCGAGACAAAGACCGATATCATCATCAGATCCTAACATGATGAAAATGGGACTACTTTAAAAGTATGCCCTTTCTAATAAAAAAAGAATTATCAAAATCGGACAACTCTCTAAAAAGTTATGCGTGGTCATACATTAAAAAAAAATATATACGTGTCGAGTACATCCTCCGTCTTTTTTCGTCAGTTAATAACAAGAATTCCTCATTGAAAGTCAATAAAGAATGGAAATGCTATCAATTTTTAGCGTAAATTCAGTGATATCGAATTCTCCAAAAACTTATCGGTCACATTCGTACAAGATTGTTATCTATAGTAGAATTTCTCAAGTGTCCACGATATTTCCCATGTAGTGAGTGTTGTATCATGGTTTATTGTCGATGTTGCGCGTTTATACTTTACGGTTTATGATATGATGATTTATGGGCTATATAACGTTTACTGGCAGTGGATACCTATTGCCGAGCGACAAGTGTAACGTGCTCGTACATTTTACTTTTACTACTAATAAATTTATCTTTATTAACGGCAGGTTAATTAGCTATATACGTACTGATGTTGAAAGTGCCAAAGTAGTTTGTTTTGCCTGATCCTGGCGTATGTAATCAATGGTAACGAAATTTGGCAAGATCTTGAATGCCGCGGAGGTGCAGATATCAGAGAGATATCGTCCAGGGCGCAAGGGAGTTGAATGCGCGGTACCTCGTTACCTCACATGTTAAAAAGAAAAAAAGGGAGATATGCTCACATGTTCTAAATTCTCTCATGATTCGGAGAGAGAGAAAGAAAGCGCGGGAGCAATAAAATCAAGTCAGTACGAAATAATGCCAGGCGTTACGGTGCTGACCAAGGAAGTAGGGAAGGTATTCTCTCCCTCCCCGCGGATAATAAAAAAATATATCATAATTCTACCTTGAAATAGCTATTTATATCCCAGAAATCAAAGAGTTATACATTGTGTAAGTATAAGTAAATTAATGTTAACACGTCAGAACTGATACAAGTTAAATGGTTTTGGTAGAGATGCAGTTAATAGGGAAAGTATCAAGGTTTTTAACAGTCGATAGACTTTATCGAATAAAAACTAGTGAGCCAAGACGAGATATAAAAATCTCTCCCCATTCAATAAAAGTTACAAAACACACAACACAGATTGACAAAGCATCACCTGTTTATAGTAGATTGATTTCCGTCGGTTCAAATAAAAACTTCGCTAACTTTTCGACAACCGGGACCTTCCGATGGACGTCGGTTATTTGTTATTTTATTATTTTCTCCCTTATTTTGATTTTCGTATATTTTATCTTCTTTCCTTTTACAACAAACTTTCTTGGTACTTAATCTAATTTATGGTAATATTGTATGTTAACAAGTTTTTATTCATTTATCACAAGTTAGCCCTTGACTGCACTCATACCTGATGGTAAGTGATGATGCAATCTAAGATGGAAGTGTGCTTGTTAAAAGTAGGAAGAAATCAACACGCCTTTCGATTTCTACACGATATCGTACTGAAACGCTAAATCGCTTAGCAGTACGTCATTGTAGGTAGGTATAAGTAATGATAAAATGTGAAAATAACTGTTTTTAATAATGTATGATAGTGAAAATATTATTCAAATATGTTTAGAAAACCTTGTGTAATTTCGTTAAAATTCGGCATATTTGTGATTCGATATATATACAATGTTCTTTTGCGCATCGACACTGAGTAGATATCCAGACACACTTGAGTTTTTTAAGAAATATATTTTCTAAAACAGCGATAAAGCCTTACAGTTAAGTACATAATATATATATACATAACATCACGCCTTATTCTCATAGCGGTAGGCAGAGACTACATCCTTCCAACCTTTTGCTTTTTGTTTAGTTCTTAACAATGTTAATTAAAACAAAAATAATCAAACAGAAAATATAATAAAGAAAAATCAGAAAAGTTAAATTAAAAAAAAACATTGAGAACATACGTTGACAGGGGTAGAGGAAATAATACGTTGTCGTTACATACAATTTAAAAAAAAAACTTTAAATCATATTAAATTCTAATAATCCAAACGGAAATGATAGAAAAGAAAATAAAATATTTCTATTAACACGATAAAGCAACATTGCAAAAAATTAATTTGAAAAAAAGAATACAGATAAATTAACACAAAACAAACTCTGAAACTGTGCTTTTCTATACAGACGTAGCACTCGTAAATTGAGCATTGAAATAAAAGAAAAAAAAACCTTGTGACCGCGTACGTATACGAAGTTAAAAAAGTATAAAAGCAACCCCAAGCGTATTAAGCGCAAAATGATGTACCCATTGGCGCTAAAAGCGCGCGTAACTTCTTTTGTTTATGGTCGGGAACATTTTGAGGAAGTTGCCAATAGACAAGGTTACTTCTTTCTATTCCCGCATCGACGTGCTTATCGCGTCTGTGGAATACTCGCCCCATTGTACAACTTTGTATAGTGTTAAGTTATACGCGACTGCGGTTATCTAATAATTGTTTAGTTTTCTTCTTCTCCTTCTAGTAAGAATCAGGTATAAAAAGTTCACTAAGTATCCAGGAGCAAGATGTGGGTGGGATACACAACATACATAACAATAATGATACCTGTTGTCTAAGTTTAACTTTCCTTTGTTTCTTAACCATGCTTATGGGGTAGGTATCACCTACGCGTAAATAGTGTGTAAAAATGTAGACTTAAAATAATTAATAATACTTACTTTAGGCTTATATAGTTTAAGCTTTTACTTTTTATTTATTTAATTTATAAGCTTAAGCTAAAGCATAAGCTTTGTTCAAGCTAATGTTTTTGAATATTTTTAAAGAAATAACTAGATTCAATGAGTAATATGAAAGATAGTAATATAACATAACTCAGAATTCCTAATAAGAAACGGTATACGAGATGATAACGCATAATCGCTCTCGCTTGTGTTTCAAACCAAACGCATGAAACTTATGCCAATATCAACTTTTTATTATTGAAAGTATTTATATTATTTCACGTTGTCTCCTTTCACTTTTTGGGTAAAGTTTAGGCGGTTTAATACACTTAGGGAGAGACGTGTCCCAAACTTTCTACGGGTTTGTTTCAATCATCTTTTGCTAAGTTCTCTCTTTATATTGAAAGTTTTTCCTTTATTTCTACATGTTTAAGTGCGTTTTCCTTTCAC
Organism: Mycalesis mineus; assembly: GCA_034621355.1. Lineage (NCBI taxonomy): Eukaryota > Metazoa > Arthropoda > Insecta > Lepidoptera > Nymphalidae > Mycalesis > Mycalesis mineus. The sequence continues at coordinate 13,301,413 of CM067901.1, forward strand.
GGCAGATTTTGTTGTGTTCTTATGTTTTCTGTTAGGCATTTTATTGTTATTTTTAAAAAGCTTTTTCGATAACCAAGTATGTACTTTGGTATATTTTATTAATGCATATCTTCCGAGCATGCCTTATAAATAGCGCAACTTTGCGAGTTCGCCATTTTGGATTTAGAATGACGTCATTACGTATTGTTATTGAAGTTGAGCGTAACGTAAAGTTAGTTAAACGTACCTGTAGTATGTAAAGTTCCAGTTTTGTCGATTTGGCACTTAATTAAAACTATAAATAAAAGCTTGGCGAATGAATGAATACCAAAAAGGCCAGCAAAAAATCTTGGCTCCTCTGGTATTGAAAATGTGCATGTGATGCGGTGATCACTTCTCATCACCCACTTGCTCATTTTCCTGCTATTTTTATAACAAAAAATAAATACAGTTTGCGTTGTCGCTAAGAAGCGATATGCTCAAGCAAACTATACTGGTTATAACACACGGAGTTATCTTGACCCCGCAGCCTAAACTCAACTTGTTTACGGCTTATTTGCGCCCGCGAGCAACCCGCAAGGAAACCAAACAGCAATTACCGCACAAAAACAAATACTAAAGGAAAAATCATTAGGGGAGCGCGAGGGGCTGATTACAAAGGAAAACATAGCACGAGTGCAGTCATTATGTGCCGATTGTTCGCTAGTTTGCTGGAAGGGCAGTGGGTTCGACAATGGGCCCGGTGAGATTACGCCTGTCGCTTGTCGCCCGCTGACGGCTGCTGACGGCTGCGAGGGCGGCGAGAGCAAACACGGCTTGTTTATTGTGACCGCGCTTGTGGCTGATTGGCGTTGTATTGGGAGTGATGCTTAAACAAAAGAAAAACTCTTTACGATGTTTATTACTCAAAAATAAACTTGTTTTTGATGGCCAGGGTGAAGAGAAGACTGAAAAAGAAGGAATGGGAAGTAAAGTATGCGGGATTAGCGGGATAATGTTTGACTTTTATCATTAACAAAATTAAAGTTTGATAATCATAGTCCCCAAGGCAATATGGTGTAACACCAGCATCCAAACACCGGGCTGAGAATGAAGAAAAGCTAAATATTTCATAGTCCATGTCGAATCGAACAAATAATCTCATGGTCTAAAGCCACATATACGCATACTGCACCAATGAGACGTAAATTAAATTAAATATATTATGAGTACCTGAGAACTTCATAGCAGTTAACCAAGCAAGACAGTTCTAATGACATTAAAGAAAAAACTGGTTTAGATTGAACTGTTTCGATAGTCAAGTAAAAAACAGTTACTTACAATTAAATGAACAGTTAAAACTTGTCTCAAGCATTAACTAACGTCATAATAAATACATTCTACGTATTCAATTTCCATTTTATCCAAGTCCTGCATAAATCTAAGGTCAAAACTGCATGTTTCTTGAAACATAACACCTCACTCGTGTGCTCTTTGCCCTCCACGGCTACACAGGACACGACAACACAGAGGAGCACAGACACTTAATATTATGACGTCATTTATTTACAAGATGGATGATCAATTTCTAGTAATTGTGAATTTATTCATTTGTTTCTTGAAATAACGAAACATTTACGCAAAAAATTGCGAGTAATAGTTTTGGTGTAGGTACTTTCTTTTATATAGTTGTAAGTGCGACTTACCGGAATATGAAAAATTGCCAGATCTGTAGAGTAAGAGTATGTGTCAGTAAAACTTAAATTAAGTGTAGGTTATCCCCATAATGATATAGTAGCTAAAAAACTTCTAAACTTAGGTGGAAATTTGAAATTTCTGCTAACATAACCAGTTCCGCAAATCGATTTATTGTTTTTATAAAAAAATATTTGTAGTTGTTGTTTTAGTAAATCTTTTAATTTTAGATATTGAGTAATTATTCACAAACACCAGCTAACATAACGGTGTTGTGGCAAACAACCAAAAATCAATTGAATAAAAAAACATCACAAAAGTGATTTCAATATGAATTGTAAAGCAGCGGTCCCAGACGTCGCCCTGAGAGACTCCGACACGTGTTACACGGCTTAACTGCACTTACAATTAAGCTTTAAGCCCCGGTTAATTAAACTCGGGCCGTATTGTCGCGAAACCCTTTAAGCCCGCCTACAATGAGTGCTTTCTGTAAAAACTCCATTGAACACCGTGGCGGCCATTGACGGACTGCTTTATTATTGTTTGAAACTCAAACAGGATCCCGATTGGATTTAAATTGAGGTTTCCGTTATTGATTGTTTAATTTTATGGGGATTATAGTTTGGGGGCAATTTGAATGTTTTATTGAAATCAAGACGCTTGTTGTTTAATACTCTTGACTTTGTGCATATAAATGTTTTAACCATAAGTGATAAAAATGGCAAAGATTTTTAATACGACAATTTGAGGTGCTCTCTTTTTGCTGAATTAGGATGACCAAAGTTAAATATTAAAGAAACGATGGATTTACATATTATGAGAATATTCTAATGGAATCACAATTAAAACTTAAAGCACTTGTAAACTTTTTATTGAATAAACTTAATATAATCTTGATCGCAATTCACCCTAAAATCGTCCCAACATATTGGATGCGTTAAAACAATCAATTAAGTCCCCAATCTCCTAATGATAAAACCCGAACCAAATCGGGATCTAGACGCAATCTCATTAGAATAACACCCGTAAAAATACCATTAGACATTCAATTAGCCAGCGGAAGTTGGGAGGAAGCTCGTGACCCTGCTGCCTGACACCGACACTAATGTGACTGCGCTGCGCATAGCAATCGACGTCTAGGTATTGATATTCAAGTGCATGGGCTCGTGAATAGTCATCAGTAATTTAGAATGGCACTTCTGTTTTAATGAGTCCTAGATTTAATAAATTCATTATTTCATTATTACTTTTGGACGTTTATTTTATTATCTTTTTCTAATGCTGTTCTTTTAAAATTTGATACTATTTTACACTTTATATTTCAAAATATGACATCATTATTGAGTTATATCGATGTAAAGTTGGCTTCTAGTTAAAACAATCTGCCCAAATTATATTTAAAATTTTTCTAATTATTCATGATACGTACGTTTCCGAAGCGTACAGTTTACTACGATGAAAATTCCCATGAGATTCAGCCATCGTAAATACAAGTCACGACATTTTACAAGCTAAAAATTCGGTATCATGTATTACATCATTCATAAGCTCACATTATAATTGAGCTACTGTATCAAACGAATCATATCATTAATATATTATAGGAATATAGCTGTATTATAATCTACCGTTTATGGTTCATAAACATTAGTAATTCCTCGGCCATCGGTTAAAAGATAATCCGGGGCCTTCACTGAATCGGGAGTCACTTGCCCATGGTCTACGGTCCCTGAATTATTTATGCCCTCCCGTTCCGTTACATTGAATAGCTAATGACGTGTAGCCGAGTGCATATTTTCTGTTAGTTAATATTAATAACCCCGGTCCGTCTGCCCAGCGTCTGAACCTTGACGTGAACCTCATATTGATAGGTTACAACTTAGGTTACAAGTCGCAAGTGTATCCTGGAAGTATAGCGGTTAGGTGCCGTGCGATGAATGTCGCCTGTTAATTGATTTCTCGAAACGTTGCACGCTAATCGATGCTAATGCTTAGGCGGAATCGGCAGGAATAGACGCATCGGCACCTAGCCGTTGGTATGCAAAATACCTCTCGAAAACAAAACTAATACATCAGACAAATGGTCACAAAGATAGGTCATGCGACTAATTCACAGTTCACATATAATTTCATGGCTCCTTCCTAAGTAATTTCAAACTTTCTCGAGTCCAGACTGCTAGTTAAAAATTCTTAGATGAAAGAAAACGGTATAATATGCAACTCATAATCAAACTAATCAAATGATCAACGAGGCAGTTAATGTAATATAAAGGATTAAATAATAGAACTAATCAATTAAATCAAAAAGGGTAAAGAAGTTTACCAGCAAAATGGTACGAAGTCGGTAATGCGCTGCGCGTGCGCACATCGCGCGACGTCCTGCTGGGAGTTATTATATTGTTCTTTACATGCTTGCTCAGCCCTTGCTCGTCGTTCTTTACGTAACTTTTGTCGCTTGACGTCCAAAGGCACAGCCTATAATGAATGGTTTTTATGCTCAATAATCCTTTGCTAGAGTAGCAACTCTTATGCTCGACGATGATGGTCTAGGTTAGGACATGCTTAACTACTTAGAAGATACTTTAATAAGAGAATCAAAGAATTGTGAAATAGTCAGGATTATTCGAATAGACTATTACAGGGCAAGAAGAATTTGGAACTTAAGATTGGCGGTTTGATAAGCTTACAGTGACAATGTTCAACTTTAAACGATTACTATCAGATAATGACTAGAAAAGACAGCTGAACATGCTCTTTATGGCCTGGAAATGTAACTCTGCTCAGAGCTGCTAATTTTTTTAGAAGTAAAAGCTTTGTATTTCGTAGTCTAATTCAGAGCTTCATAATTCATAGCTCTTTATGTTAATCACTGGACCAACGAAGCATCAATAACATAAGTAGGTACCTGCAACTATACAATGTGTATTCTTTGTTCCAATCGAGATATTCCTTTACCATATAACTTCACACAGCTAAAGGGAAATGTAATCCAAGCCACAGAACAAACAATAACCATACAGTCCATAGAACAATGGTTTTCAAACACCGCCGGCAATATGTTTTCGTTCGCACGTCCCCTCGCAAGGATTGCGATGGTTGCGGGGGTTGCAGAGCGTGGCGGCTCGGGTTACAACCCAACAATGGTAACCGAATCGCAACCTGGTGCTATCGCAACACAATTACTGCTGATTAGCTATTGAATTCGTTCTGATTCATCGATGTCTGAGCATTGTTAGGATAGGATTTGGGTCACAATTGCGAGATAAAGGATTTTTGTAATTAGTGTTGTAGAGTCAATCAAATGATGATGAACCAGTGCATAATAGATAACTAATAACACACATTTGTCTACCTGAATCAATTAAAAGTTTAAAAATGAATCTTACAAAAAATTTTTTTAACCCCATTGACTGAGATCAAGTTACCAAGTAAGTTATAAAATAATAAATCCAATATGTATTATTTGGCTAAACCAATATCAGGCGCTCACGATCTCATGCAGCGAGTATCAGCGAGGTAGATAAAGACCAATGAGCTAGTTAACATGAATGCAAATAGTGTGATTTTGAAAAATAAATTAATCCAACGTGGAATTGGCTCAATTCAAACAAACCTAGGACCTCACGATGTTATGCTGTACCTTTAGGTAGTTAACATAAGCTACAGATATACATAAGCATGTCAGAGCACAGATACAAGAGGAAATATTTGTAATGCAATCCGAGAAAGCATCAGCTTTATATGCAATGTCCTTATTTACATACGCGAGATTCCGCCGACGAGCTTAATTAAAATTAATACAGCAATTTAAAACCATCGCCGACAACCTAACGAGTACCGGGTAATGGCACTAGGAGCTATTTAGAACTGCGGCAGTCACCAGATTGTGATGTATTTGAACTACTTCTTGAGATACACAACAAACTGTGTTTATTGTTGGTTAAATTATTGTAGATTAAAGAGATAGTGGAGAATGAGAATTTTAAGACTTTAGCTATACTATATATAGCTTTACTGTCTACATGAATTCTGAAAGGAGATTACTATACTATATCAGAACTATATGAGAGACAAGTGATTACAGGGCATCAGCAATTGGCGTCACGTCTTTGTTATAAAATTTCGTTCATTACAAGTAAACCCTTGACTGCAATCACGCTTGTTTAAGTGCTGATAAGGAGGAAAAACAAGTGTCTTTGTTATTTTTCTTTATGTCAATTTCTATGTTTTTATTCATATGGATAATATAAAGCGAAATATCAATTAAAGGGTTTTCTATTTGCTAAAAATTAGATTACCATAATTAATGGATTATCAGAAGCTCGCATCATAATTGATTAATAGGTTTTAATTTTATTTCTCTTGTTTATACTAATTATAACTACAGGTTGATGATTATCTAACCTAGATTACCTGTTTCGTTTCTAAAGCCTAATCCTAATATTAACCAGGTATCATGGATCCAGCCTGAATGTCAGAGAATATACTCTTAACCCAACAGAAACTTACAAATTGTATTTTCCGCTTACAAAGTTACTCAAAATCATTTAAAATCTGTTCAGAAATATCAAGTGTTTCCGCAGTTATTCCAACAATTACCTGTATCTTCCAATAAGCCCCACGATCCAATCGGCAAACACAAAAAGTACTTATCTCAAACACAGTACCATAGACTATGTACGCCCACACAAATTTCCCACGTACCACAGATTAAAAATCCCTCGAATAGGCTGTACAGATTATCCCTAATGATAGCCGGCAGCAATAAATATGGCGGCCAAGATGGCTGCGATACGGGGTAAAAGACACTTTGATTGAACGCACCGGACAGGCTAGATAAACGATATTTGCATATTAAATAACAGTATTAATTTTCTCTTAGTCTTAGCATAGGTTTTGTGTTGGGATAATTTTTCACTTCTCCGGTAAATGGCGTGCCGTTTATGCTTTATCGGTTTCTGCATACAATTATAATTGTCGATTAACCTTTGCTTTCTTATGCTAACAAGAATAGAAATACTATAATTATTCTATGACATTTATTTTAATTGAATGGCAAGCATGTGTGCGTGTATGTATTTCCCATGATAAGGATTTAAGTGGGTTTAACCGCATATCCGAATGGAAATTCGTGCTATTTCTATTTCTGACTCCAGTAGATATGTAAGTCTTTATCCAGATCTGTTAAGCCCTTCTGTCGCGATTGAGGAAGAAGTCCATGTATACAAACTTTGGAATTTGTTTGATGTGTAGCTACAGTTGCCGTTGAAACTTCGGGAACATGAAATTTAATACCAAGGTATGCCTAAGGTTGAAGGTTTGTCTGCAAGAAGTACTGGTGTAAGGGTATAAGACCGGAATAGAATTATTAAAGCCTTACAGTTTTTAAGAAATAACGTACATCAAGGATTCCTTCTCTATTTTATAATATGCAATCTTTATTCTGCTTGAAACGAAGCACAATCCCACAATAATATTATGATACGATAAACAAAACCTTACTTAGTTTTTTGCCACAATCAAATTCATCAAGTAGACTTTAAAAATTCAGGTTCATTTGTTCTTAAAGACTTTACCATCGATAAAGTAAGCAATATCTGCTGAGAATAGCCAACAAGAAGCTCAGCAAATGCTTTTTTTTAATCTTACGTGGTCATAGACAATGATTATAATATTAATCAGAGCCAATAAATGACGTTACAATATATTGAATAAATACAATGCGATCGGATTAGCATCAACGACCATTCAAGGTCAGCTTTTATGATCCTAATCCTTTCATAATGTCACAGCAGTTTTACGGTATTCGTGATAGTACTACCAACAAACCACGGCGCCTGGGGGTCATTGACCGCATGGGAACACCATCATAACTCATAGCACGTGATGTAACACCATAAGACATGGTCTCTGTTGCGATCACATATGGTTCACTTTCCTGTAATTTATTCTATAGGTATCTTTATCAAATTCGCATCGAGTCAAGTGCTTTTTTTGTAAGTTTTTGTAGATGCCCTGATTCACATTGCGTTATCGATATTTCAAGGTGTTTTTCTCATTTTTGCTTTTTGCAATGGTCCTAGGGCTGAGATGTCCTAGGTTCGACTCCTCTGGTGATACACCCCGGTGCCTTGGAGAGTACCTACGTTAAGCCGTCGGTCCGGTCACTATTATCAACATCTGAGCAGCGTGGTAGTCTAGGCTCCGTGATCAGCTTCTCCGATGGGCCAGTAGGTACCTTGTTAAGGAACTTAAATAAAGAGAAATAATCAGAAAAAAAAAGACTCAGAATTATTCCACAAACCAGGATTCGAACTCAGGACCTCGTGATGGAAGTCACACATCAACTTAACATAACCTTAGCAGTCACTTATTTATTTAATTGTAAAAGAGCCCACGTAAGGTAAATCCCCGGTATAAATACATCGATGCCTCAGGCTATAAATCAAGTAGTATTATATGCAAATAATGTAATACACATACAAACGCTAATTACTTCTGTTCCGGAAGAGCCTCGTAATATTAACTACACTGTTAAACTTATACACTCGACGAAAATCGTGACAGGAATGCCGCCATGTTTTAAATATGGCGTCTAATGACAGGTTTTGGCGACATTATTTATTGGTGCGCTAGTCTAACTATCAAAGTTCAGTCTGTTTGTAACCGTTTTATATCTTGAATAAAAATAATATTTAATTAGCTTTATTGTTTAACTGTAAACAAAAACTGGTGTACAGGAAAATTGTAAAGTTTGTAAATTTTTTTTAAATAAAGGTCACTATTTAAAGTTAAAGTTAAATATTTACATTTAAATAAATAAAAAAGTAAAAGCTTAAACACTACAATAACCCTAACTATATATAATATATAAAACAATTTAAAAAAAACAGTAAAAAAACTTAGGCGTCATAATATTCCTCCGAATCGGTGTCGAGTGGTAAAGTGTCCAAAAGGCTGGCAGCATTGCCACGTTGAATGGCAATGCCGACCTAAAAAGAGACCAGCCCTCTGGTCACGAGAGGTGTTGATTAAACGCTTTGAATTTCTCTTATATATAATTTAAAAAAGTTTGTAAATTGATTAAAATTACTAGCATTTAGACTCAATATAACTGTAAGGCTTATGGCAAGTGACAACCTAGACACAAGTTCCGGTTGAATCCGGGACCAATCTTTCAGTTCACAGGCTGTTTGACTAGGTACTTTGCCTAAGACGAAATTTTTTATTCACTACAAGTTTGCCCTTGACTAAAATCACATTTGATAGTAAGTGATGATGCAACCTAATATGGAAGCGGGCTAACTAATTAAAAGTAGAATGAAATACACATTCCTTACGGTTTCTAGACGACATCGTTTAATGGTACGGCTCTGCCGGTATGGTGGTAACTAACTACAGTCGGAGCATCTCATCAGCGAACCAATTAAAAAGCTTAATCGGCCCTCCCAATAATCGAACCCAGAACCTCCATCTTACTAATCGACCTCAATACATTTGCTTGATTCTTAAAACAGATATATACCTACTTTTAAAAATGCAAAATGTTTTTTTTAAAATCAGTTAATGACAACAACATAACATTGTCCATGTTTCCCATTTCACAAGTTGCATTAAACAAATAAACTACTACTAACTGTATAATTTGTAATAAAATAAACGAGTAGCATTTTGTATTTCGAAACATAACGTCCGTATTACCACCTGGCAGTAGGTATACCCTATGAAGTAACCCGATCGTGCGCACGCGCCGCTCCAAATTCAAAATGATTTAAATATCGAACAAACTTAAACCGGCCATTGTTCTTTTTATTAATCTGTGAATAGAGTTCATAGAATTAAAACGCTCGCCTGTACCACAGACTTCCTTAGCTTTCTAAGCGTTTGTTTTCAATTACAGAGGTTTTTTTTTATAGTTTTTGTTACACATGCGCCTCAATAAAATTGTACGTAATGAAAAGGCATTGAGAGCTATTGCCCAGAAATAGCCAAGTTACTCTGAAAATGTAAGCAAAATAAATTTGAAAAGCTCATCAATTTTTAAACTTAAATACGGAAGTGAAACTGCTGTATAGATAATATGTATCTTTATATATTTTAGCTGTGACTTTAATGTTTGTGTCGTTCGAAATAGGCGTTAAAGACTTCGTATGTTTCAGAAATCGAAAAAAAAATTAAATTACTCATATTATTCCAGATTTCTTGTAAAATCTTATCTTCACTTATTTCTAGGTCTGTTTTTGAAGCCGACATTTTCCAAAATGGCCGAATCCATTCACTGTTGTACCCGCTAAAAGTGGCCCGGGATAAACAAACGGCGAAACAAAAGAAAACGCTACATTAAGACGTATGACCTCTTTCAAGATGACACAATAGTAAACTCTCATTTGGGAGGATTAATGGTAATGGAAAAGTCGAGTTGGCCATCCCCTCCCCCCGTCTTCGTCCCCCTCTCACCCCCGGGGGATGGACAGACTTGGACCACGCTTATCGGGTATCTTTGACGTCATAATTTATTCTTTGGACATATTAGTTGGAACCGTTTTGGGTTGATTATGTTTTTGGACTGCTATGGAGTTGTACAAATCGGTCTGCATTACTCTTGGCTTAGATGTAGATATCCATATAAGTAGGTAGGAATGTATTCTAGCAATATTTTAAAAATAAATCAACATTAATAACATATATAATAATACCCATATTTCAACATTTATAATAATAACCATATTTCAACAAACAAAATAATGTTTCAATTTGATATTTTCTTCTGTGCTATAAACCCGGAAATGGTACCCACACGATCGTCATATAGATTAAGATATTATGAAAAAAAAATTGAAATTAGTCTATGGTACATTAGTACTTTATGGTTTGATTGTGTATCTTTTGTCTTTGGCAGTCAATCTATCACTGACCAGATAAGTTTTATAATATTAGCATAGATTATATTATTAATGCTTGTACGAAGGGTTTGTCCGTCTGTATGCATTCCCATAAGTTTCCCACGGCACCCGACACCGCTCGCGTGCCATTGCGATGGGAGGGTGGGCGAAATTTCTTAATTATATTAGCGAGGTGAATAAAAAAATATAATTTTCGCCCGTTTTGTGCGTCATCATTTATATTACATTAGCTTTAGATCGAGTTACATTAAAAGCAATTCAGGGGGCTCAAAATGCTTATCCAATGCTTCATAACATTTTGAAATTAATAATTTTCTTCGAGACAAAAAAGAAAATGTAGAAATAGTAAGAACCATAGTATAAATGAAAAATTTAAAAATATATTTAGATTAAATAAGAAGTTGTTTTTGAAATACACTTTTAAATACATATTATCTAAGTACTCTGTTTTCTTGCACCTACAATTTAAAGCTCTTCAAAGTTTTCCATCGGTCGTGAGTCCAAGCCTGATCTGAAAAACTGTAAAAAACAGGTACCTACTTCCACTACGTAAGTTTACGAAGGACTCCACGAACTCTAGTAAGCCACATCATCCTAAAGTATAAAACCTAAGTAGAAGTTCTTTGTCTTACTGATTGTAAAGTCCAGGGTTCGTGTCACGGGTCCTATCAAAAAAGGTATTGCGTAATTTACATCATACTTTACCCTCAAAAGTGCAAGTCTATAAAAAAATTAAACGGAACGACAAAACATTAGCACTAATTCCCACAAACGAATTTCGAAAAAGAAACCGCAAAAAACTTTCACCCGAAATCACCTACAGTCCCGCCTCTTCCAGGAATGAACCCACGACCCACAATGTGTTGCGGAATTACCACTTGGTGAGGCGACCCCGCCCGCCGCCGTTAGTGTGTTATTTTAACACACAAAATGAAGAAAAAAAATATTTTGACGAACTGTTGCTTATTTGAAAATCTGTGTGTAAATGACTTTCTTCAATGCCAATCCATACTAGGATAATACATGCGAAATTTTAAGTCTGTATGTCTCACTCTGTATTACCATATCATGCTTAAACTGTTGATCCTATTTGGATGAATATTGATAGGTATAGATAAACACAACTTTGGCGGAGAATTTTGTCGCAAAATTCTTATAAAATCTGGTATTTATTAGTATTAGGTTTTTTCGTTACGGAATTTCTGAATTCAGTCTTCACGCTCAAGGCCCGCGATAGAAGCTATGCAATAGCTTAAAATTGCGGAACCGCCGGGATTCGAACCCGCGTCTCTCTGGCAATCCGGGCACTTAGAGCGCCTTACCGCTCGGCCACGGTCCCGATGACGTCGGAAGGTAAACATAAGTTGATAAAAAATGCTATGCTAATATACCGCGGCAGTCTCCGAGTGCCACACGTCTTTTTGGTACCATACTAATAGTCAAATTTTAACTTACCCTATCAAATAACATCGTCTATCCCGATCACCTGCGGACTCGAATGATATGCATTAAAAAAAACTTCAAAATCCATAACGTCCACAAACCATCGCGTGCCACAGCGCACTTATCGAAAAAAATATATTATTGGAAAATAATTATAAGGAAAGGTGTTATTTTGACGATCGTTAGCCAAATGGTGAGTGACAGCATTCCGCTAACGATACGAAATTATTTCCCCGTTCCTGTCTGTCGATAAACAAAATTATAACAATAAAATGTGAAATTACTGAACGCGCGAGCAAGTCATTTTTTGATACACACATATGGTGTGAACCGAGCGCATTAGCGACGCTTCCTGACACGAAAACGACCTTATTGTTTTTAAAAATAAACAACACATTGACGCAACGCTTTCGATTTCCGAACGAATTTATTTCCATTTTACATTTTTGAAAAATAATACAAGCAATAATTTACTTAACTTCAATACCAAATTGGTTGAAATCGTAGATTTAAAATATTTGACATGCACGTGAATGGTTTGAAGTAAATAATAGAAACGAAATGGAAAACACTCAACACGTCGAGTCACGGATAACATTGGAAACATGTGTTCGATATTCAAATTAGGGAATAGAGTATAGAGCTGAGCATCGTCAGCATCTGATTGGTGTAATTGAAAGTGGCGGCGGACATCTGTTCTAAATACAAATTCAAATTCGCCGTCTGTTCGGTTTCTTTAATGATTATTGAAATTGCCAGTTGGTGTATGCGTGTGCTATTTTTGTAAGGAATTTCTCTTACTGCGGCCGTCACCGAATACTCGATGTTGGGACAGACATATTTAAATCTTATTTACAAATAAACACAGATAATACTTAAATTATGAATTTGGGTGAGTGTATTTATTTGCGCTGTTTCTTTTAAGATGTTTCCAAAAATTGCAAACAATAATTTCCATTTGTAAATTTTGATGTGCAAGATTTTGTAACATTCTTACAATTGTAGCAAAAATCTGCTTAATGACCTTGACCTGACCCGAACTGCAGTAAACTCCATTTTAGAACGAGTGTCAAAGTGCTCTAGCAGAATCCTACTAAATTTGGTTGGGTACGGAGAATAATTCGAGCAGAGAAGGCGAGCGTTGACCGGTCACAATGGGTACTCTTAAGCAAGCCTATATCTGTGCCGCAAGTCTTGGGCCCTGTTCGGCGTTTTTCCCCTCAGTCACACGATGAACCCGGCACCCGCACGGTGAATCCATCCAATGATAATATATTCATCTTTAGAACTTGACTTTTGTCATGAGGAGTGTCAAATCTGTCGTAAGTCAATGTTCAAAATCAATCTTCCCAGCTATTAGCTATTTATGATTTTATTGCAAATGTACGTGCAATTCAAAAAGCGGTGTGGTTTCATGTTCTTGATACACATTACAGTTTTAGAACTCCCTTGCAGTTTGCATTTTCATTACTTAACAAGCCACACACTTAACAACCATGACTGTAGCCAAAATCTAGTTAAAAAAGTAAATGCAGATAAATTGGAACAGTGAAAATACTATTTACACTATACTTTTCTTTTAAGGTAATTTCAAGGCAAAATAGAATAGGCATCCATGCAATCGTATTCTGTCATAGAATGCATCATCAGTCGTGACTGGATGTGGTCCCGCCTACCTCTATGGGAATGAGCCGTGATGATATACAATGTATTTAAGGAAACTTCAGGTCAAGAACTATTATAGACATCAAAAATATCGCATTCTATGATAGACTTCATCATCTACCACAGGTCTTGATTGGGCTAGAAAAAGTAATCTGAAATTAAATCTAAACTATTGGGAATTAGTTCCAAGGTTAACCTTTACAATATTCAATTAAGCCAGCACCATTATTTGAAATGAAAACAATCCCCGATGGTAATTAGCCGCCTAACGATCTCTAGTGCTCACAATCAATTTAGCGGTACATGAACACCAATTAAAGTTGTGTTTTTTTGTTGTAATTATATCACCAGCGCATGGGGAATTAGTTCGTGTATCAATCATGGGTTCTGCATGTTGTTTAATTACTTGATTTTAATATCTAACCAATTCGTACTAATCATAATTAAATTCCCGAAGATTTAGAAGTTTATTATTATCATATTTTGGTTATAATAATTAATTATTGATTTTTTTATTCTTTATTTCAAAATTTTTTCTCAAAGACAAATTGTTACTTATAAGATTTTATAAAAAAATAAGTTTAAATACTGTTCAATTAAAATTAAATTGCACAACCAAAATTTCTACACAAAAAAACTACAATTCGACATCCAATTTTCTAAAATTTCATGAACCCATTTTACTTAATGGGCTCATGAAAATAAGAAAAATGGCTTAAGAATAAGACTGGACAAACAATTATATACAAGCCTGAAACAGAAGCTCTGAGAAGTTTGGATACAGCAAAAGATAGATCCAGCAATGGGGATCTATGATCTCAATTAACTTCTATTGATTTAGATGATGACGGTGATGGAAATTAGCGAGGTGTAACTATAACGAGTTAAGCCAACGATTCGGCCATTACCGCCAGGTGTCGCGTAATGGCGGGCTGGCGTGCGCGCGCGCCTCATTACCTGCGTACAACGGGAACACTAGTCTATAAGTCTATGCTACTTATTTTAACTGTCTCGTAAATTCGTCTCATTTGGTTGCAAAGGAGTCCTGAAAGTCGTGATAGAGTACTTATGTTACTGGCCAAAAGAATCATGTTCAATTCGTCTTCTTTCTTATTCTGACTGCTGTATTGTTCCAATAATACACAGCATCATTTGGTTCAGTAACTTTACTATCACTGTTATCATAATGATCTCTACTCTCATTACTAATCCGGGGAATAGAATTTGTCCTCCTTAAAATTGTCTACAGGTCTTTCAGAAATAAGACTTAGCTCCTACTTTCTTTTAAGAAAGTAGGACTCTACTCTTTTATTCAGTCTGTATAGTATGAAATGTGACTTCTGTCTTCATATCTGTAACAGATTTGCAGTTTTACACAGGTATGTCTATACTGTCTAATCCAACGATAATGTAACAATCATTAAATTTTTTGAGAGTCTTTCGTGATCTATCCTATTAGGGCTCGAATGGGGGCATTAAGCTTTCCCTCCTTGTTGGGGTAAAGGGTAATCTTCGCCAGTTCCAATGTTCTAACACCAGCATTGGTTGTCAACAGAGGCCGCCTTCGTCGTCATTGTCATACGGTGGCGCGGTGAACGACGACGTTCGCTCGCCGGGCTCCGGTGGCACCCCCGGCCCCCTCAGCCAGCCCCCGCCGCAGACCCTCGACGCGACAGATCCAGGTGAGACCCTCATATGCAACTTCCTCCATCCTACTTTGCGTTAAAAGCAAGATTCTCAAAATTGAATAGTAAAGCGGTTTAACTTAGATGATTATTGGCGGAGTATACCCGACTAGTTTTGACCCTATATGGGACTCTTAGTCTCATGACCTAACTCATGGTCATGCAAAAAGACTAATCTCTTAATTTCCAAAAGTTCATTTGGTTTTGCTATCATATTAAACATTTTTTTTCTCAATGACAGATTAGTTCTTGACTGATATCATGATGATGACGATGCAGTCTTAAATATCCTTTCCTTAAGCCAAGCTAATGATTCCAAGTTTATATTCAAATACTGCATCCTAGCAGTCAGTGGCATTTTGAGCAAGATACTTGTCTTGTGCATTTTAAATAAAACTGAATTTTTGAACATATTACTTTGACTTATTTGACTCACTAATAATTGCATCTTTTATCTATCTCTGCTAGATACTTAATATTTATTGTATCAAAATTGATTTTTTAGCATGGTCCCTTAAGAATTCAATACACAGTTCTCTAACTAAAAGCCATTATTAATACCTATCTCCGATTAAAGGATTATCGAATACCTTTCTGTAAATGATAATAAAGTATAAAACTTTAATAGCCATAGCAATTGTGACCCAATTTCAAGTTGCATGGGCTGAGGATTAATAAAAAAATATGTAATTTCGAAGAAACAGAAATATTAATAGATGGTAGATATCGGCGGTAGGCAGGAAAGTTTGTGCATAGCCGAGAGCGATTAATTCAACCGCTAAATGCAATAGCTCTGCGCTCGCTAACTCATTTGCATTCGGATTGTATTGCTCAGGCGAATCGAATGCCTATAAATACTACTGAAATTGCCGAAGAATGTCCCGCTAGGCAATGCTGGGCCTTATGACATGCGATCTTTGACGTTATTCGATTCGTGTGAAGAAAAGAAATTAGTGAATGCATTTTATATGGAAGAGGGCTTTCGAGAAAGCAGGTCATATACTTCTTTCATAGAAAAATAGTCTATAGTACCTACTTCAAGCTTATATTTATCTATCATTGTTTAGACAATTTAGAGATTGCGTGAATTAAAAAAACAGAGAAGCCAAAAGGTCAGAATTACTTAGTTTGTATGTCACTTTCTCTAAAATTTTTTGTTATCTCTATCGGTTATCGGTATCGGTTTCTATCGGATTTTATTTTTGTATAAAAACTAGCTTATTTAATAACTTTACAATTCTAAAACTTCATGCTTTCACTCCCTGTATCTTCAAAAGGTCAAAAACTGCGACCTTGTTGCAGTTTTTAATAACCCGTGTATCATTCAAACTATCTTAGAAAATGTTACATCTAATTCAGTGAGCTCAGATGATGTAGGCTGCATCTATTTTCCTGTCTTATTGGCAAAGTTTCCAGTAAAAGCTAGTGAAGTCATCAATGTAAAATTCAATAGAAGAAATACTTATGACGTAATTAGCACAAGCAGAATTTACTCAGTGCGATGATAGAGTGCAAAGGTCAAGGGTTGTCTGCGTCGTCTCTCTAACGCTCCGCCAGGGAGTGCTACTCCTACGCCGAGCCCGCACCCAACAATTAACATGTCTACACTCTGATCTAGATCCGACGCGATACGTCAACACCCGTCAAGAGCCAATTTAAAACTGACAGCCGCACATCGTCGCACCACAATCTCACCTTCTCTTGCCACAAAGGAAACAGTTGAGAAAAATTTCAAAAAAGAATCCTACACGCCAGTAAAGACCGCGCGGCGACGGTCGGGAATCAGTCACGTGTCAGAATCACTCGTCACATGCCGACGACATATTACGTTCTGAATCTCGATCGATTGTCATGTATCTTTCGTACGGAAATGACGGATGAGCGCGCATTGAATGGCGCGGTTATGACGTTACGGTTCTCCACCGGCGGGCACAATAGGTATTGAAATGAGGCGGACGACAGAATTGTGATGCATGTATCGGCGCCGCATCTCGCCCGATTATCGCTTTCATATGCCTATGCACTGGGTCATTTGTGTGGGATTACATTGTGTATTATTCAAAGTGGGTCCTGTCAGTGGATGGCGATGACGCAAACCGTAGAGGTGTTCTCCGACAAAACGCGCTATCGCAGACGGCTGACAGCTGACAATTAGACTGTTCAAAAACAAAACTTCCGACTGACGACTATAATTAATTAAAGAAATAAATACTAATTGTTGCAATAATAACGAAAGAAAAGACAGGAAAGAGATCTTGCTCATAATATATTCTAGAAGTTATATTATAGCCCATTGCAATAGTATTTTAACTTCTGCTCGGGGTTTCGGGAGTCACTCGTAAGCGATGATATAGCTCAAGGTAGAATGCGCTTGCTTAAAAGGTGCTTAGTCACCCTTGACTCGAAGTTATCTAGAGTTATAGAGGTTAGCTTTTATATATCTCTGTGGTCCCATCGGACTATGAGAGTAAATCTGCGTATACGTTTAGGCATCTTCGAATAAGTGACCTAAGTTACGGGAACACTTATAGTTATATATATCGCTATAAACAGTCTGGCCCAATGTCATGTCAATTGGCCGCCATGACTGAAACTCGTACTCTTAAACAATTATAAAAGAGTAATTGGGTTCTTAAGAAAAAACAGCGAAATCAGCTACAACAATATGACAGTTTCGTGGAAGTGTAAAACGTGTGAAGCCGTCACACCGCCGGCGACGTGCCCGTGCGCGCGGCGTTTGACAGCTGTCAAAAGTGGCGGCGCGAAAAACTAACAAAGCGTCCCACCGATTGTGTGCGTTTTTTAACGATTTTCGCGGCGAAATTACGCTTTCGGCACACGTTTGTGTAATTGTTCGGTTGGTACGGTGTCGGTGGCGCGAGCGGCGGACTCCGCGAAATTGAATTTTGGTGAGCCGTATACCCGTGATTTGTAAATGGCCAAGTGGAAAACTGTAATGAAAGTCGCGCCCGTGCATTTTTTAATCAATTCGTTGGAAAACTTTAATTATTTATAACCTCTGGGGCTTTGAGTGACGGCGTGCCAAACTCATTCCATCGCAATCTGCATCCACAAGTTTGTAAGAAATGATAAAAAAAATACTTTATTACAAATATTTTCAGATGTATTGTTTTCTACTTTCATCTAATATACATATACTATAATACTTTTAACAATTTATCTGTGTACCTACATCTCTACTATCATGGAGACGAATGTCTTAACATCGTGGTAAAGAGAAAAATCCCGGTTGTAAAGGAAACTCTTTTATGACGCGAGAAAATTCACCTTTTCTGCTAGTGTTGGTCTGCCAGCCCAGCCCACTTTCTGAAAATCTTACTAGCAGGTTTGGATTTCCCTTTTTAATATAAAACTTGCAGCAGTTAAATTATAATAATAATTGATTCATAACACAACTAAGCAGTAGTTGAAACTCTTGGAGACTTTTATCCAGCTATTGTAGAATATCGAATGAAGACTCGTCCAAGTATTAGTAAATCTTACAGCCATTCACCAAGCCATGGTGTCACTTGACCCTAACAGCCTTGAGCCGTAAAGGGCTAACCTAACTCCGGTGAATTATTCAAAATTCCAAATTTGCCTATAATTCAATCACGCCGCCTCCCCTCGTCCCGGGGGAGGTAGAGATCCTCGGGACGGGACGAAGGGGGGTCGATTATTGCGAGGATATTCAAACTGGATGTTAATGACAGATAGGACATACGATCGTTTGTGTCTGTAGTAAATACAAAAAAATCTTACAAGATATTTTCTTCCTGATTCTTAAAACTTAGATAAGACCCTGTATTTTTTAAGTAAGTGTATTCCATCTAAGTGAAATCTAGATCACTTACTGACTGTGGGCTATTATTGACAATTTCTTAGAAGAAACTAAAACTAGAATCACCCCAAGATTATTTTTCTTAGCCTTAGGTTATCCTACCAAATGGCCCATCTACCAACAGCATTGCTGTGCTACGGTCTGATAAATATGACAATTGTACAATTGCCGGCACATGAAATCTAACACTCACACCTCAGATTAACAAGCTCAAGATATTGCAGGAATGTTAGTAAGAAGTGATGCTCTGTTACAGTCCATGGATATCCATTTCACATCTTGTAGACGCAATTCATCCATCATGTTCCGTCAACTACCACTACGTAAAACCGTCAGAATAGGATCATTGGCGTGATAATTGCAGCCACTCTACCCTGTCGGCACGTTAAGCAACTATCTTCGGTTATTTGCGAATTTAATATTAATTAACTGACGTGCTCGGGCGGTAATTGCGTTTTTCAATTATAACTGACAATTATGCGATGAAATTGGGATGAGACGCGAGTTGATTCGGCTAATTGTCGCGCCCGAGTGTTTTTTGCGAGCTTAAATAAATTTCGCGCGCATTATGCATAGTTCGGACGAGTAATTACGCGCCGCGACGCCATTTTGACGTTTCTGTGTTGCCATATTGATTATGTTGTTACCTTAATAATGTTTACTTGGTGAATCGAGATGAACTGTCGTATCACGAGATCCTGAGTTGGACTGTGAAGTATTAAGCTTATACTTTCAAGAAATTTAGAAAAAAATTGTATTCCAAATTTAGAAAATTGGTGGTATGTGTATCCACCCAGTATGTTTGAGAGGACATACGTTGAGCTGTCGGTCCAAGCTATTATCATTTACCTGATCTGATGGTGATCGTTATAACGTCTAACTTTGTTACCCTAAGCCCGCCGACCCGCAGTGAAGAAGTGCGTTGAGTTAAAAATCAAAAAGTCCATGACTTCTCGCATATAAAGAGTAGTCTCTAGTGGGCCATTAAAATACTCTAATATTGATGATTAAGTAGTTTTATGGACGAATTTTCACTTATAACATACTTAGGTATCTATTAGGGTTTTAAATAATGCAAGTTGTTATATGCGGGTCTGCTCCAATTCATCGTTCCACTCTTGAACGAAACCTACTAAAACCCACTGACCAATTCAAACATGCCGATCCACAAACTAGATTACCAGAATATCGCAAGATAATCTCGAAAGACCCGGATGATGTACGGAATTCAAGACGCGCTTGACCGAGCCCCGCGCGGAATACCAAACACCCATATAGAACTAGCTGAATAATCAAAATAGGGTTAGTGTTGCCAGGTCTGATGTCAAAACTTTGTAACGAAAGGTAAAAATGATCGTCACTTTGATCTTCGAATCGGGATAGTTAGATAAGATTACAAATGTTTTGCCTAAGATGAATAACGTGTTGTGTTACATTTATTTTGATATAACAAAATGATCAGTCGATTTCAATGATTTCTTACTATTGATTAGTCCAAGACTAAAGATGTAAAACCAAAACTAACCGGATGGACTTCTTCATTTATGTTAACTATGACTATACTATGACTCAAACTAGCTAAAAAGTACTTTTAGAAGGGACTATTATGGTTTTCCCTGTTTATACACAGAAAAATAACCAGTGTTTTTGAAATTGAGCTGTAAATATTTCAAATAATTTATATAATGACGAAATTTTAAATTTCTTACCAGTAAAAAAAAATATCCCTAAAAATTAGGTATCTCCGCGAAATTTGTGCGAACTGGCAACATTATACCTAGTCGAGGGACTTTTGACGAAAATGCAATGTAACAAGTAGTGATAATTATATTTACACCCGACTCTCCCCACTCTACTTTTGAGGCAATAATTGTCGTCTAATGCGTTTTGGATTATCAAATAATTGATGTTTTTAGATTTGTATTTTTACTATGAGGTGTTGCTCGTGTTTTTCTTGCTGCTTAGCCAAATAGGACGTTACTAGAATTTGCTGCAGTTTAAGTCAAGCCGTGGCATTAAAAGCACATTGAAGAGAGATTTCGCCGGTATGGTCTCGAACCCAATTCTACTGCTTATAAACTAACTACATATTTCATTGATTTTTAGTTAGCTCGTTTGTAAGATAATATTTATTCTACTAGAGCAACTTTGGAGGGAGACGAATATATTATAGCATTCCATGGACCCAGGCGGGTGCCGAGTCCATGAGAGAAAAACGCTGAACAGAGTCAGAGATTGACGGCAGCTTTGGACACTCGTTCTAGAGTTTACTGAGTTTATATAAAAAAAACTTTTCTCTGTACATCCGGCTACGACAATAAGTCAGTGGGTATTCAAGAAGCCGAACAAAGGCACAGTCATACTGTAAATATAATTAATATAATAAATTCATTGGTCGAGCATCACGCGCTAACTGACGGAACGAAAGATCCAAATCGATTCGACTCTTTCACGGCTGTCCGTTTGGACGATTGTTTGACTTTTTATTGATTTTTTACACAAATTGTTCACCGAGATGATGCTTGTTGATATTATGGTTTTATTTCGCTTATTAAATGAGGACTTTACCAGTTTTTACAGTGTCTTTCAAATGTATTCTTGGAAAATTTGATGTTCCAGTTTTCAAATTGCGAGCTTATTAAATTTTGGATGAGTTGTAGAGCTTGTGAAATAACAAGCGATACGATGAAAATAGAAGACGAACTGAGCAGGAAACAACATTTCTTTAACGATTTTTAATTTAAAAAAAACAGTATAGATAAGTAGAAAATAAGGCGTTATTGCTGAGTCATTTTAAAGAATTAAGTATGCACTTTAGATATGCAATCACACCTGATGGTAAGTGATGATGCAATCTAAGATGGAAGCGGGCTTACTTGTTAGGAGTAGGATGAAGATCCACACCCCTTTCGGACGACATTATACCGGAACGCTAAATCGCTTGGCGGCTAACCACGGCCAAAGTCTTCCACCAGCCAACAGCCGGATTCGCATTTCAACTATAGCTTATTTTTGAAATTATTGCTTATACATACCTCTACTTAAAACCTAAACTGACACATGGGTCAAATATGCTTCAAAGCTTATTTTTTTAATTTGTTTAAAAAGAAGTGTAATCCGGTATGTACAATAACTTCCGAGCGTGTAGCACTCATCCGAACTTCTGAAGTTATCCAATAAACCGTCCCTAGGGAGCATGCCTTATCAATATTTCAGGCACAAAATTGAAAATTACCAAGCGCCCCCCAGAATTACATAACTCAAACCTATCGAAACCAATAAAATATTAACTGGTAACGATTTCCCGCTGTTTTTCACCGGCCATCGGCTTTCGGGTCACGTCTCGGCCGCACTTACACTCAATGCTAAATGTAATCATAAAATTGTTGTTAATAATTCAACTAGGAGCGGGGGTGGGGTGGCGCTCGCTCTGGGGGAGGGGAGATTATGCGAGTGTAATTGTAATAGTATGAAGTGGATTCACTAGTACTAGCGGAGTTTTATCTAGGTTACTTTAAATGTAATCAAAAATTTGTTGAAGGGAAGAATGGGGGAGATTTTAGCACAAACAGACTAAGTCAGTTAGTTATTATCGTATCTACGTCTAGTGACTACTTTTTTTAGATACCTATATTTTTATAATTATAATTTTTTTTAAATATTTGATGTCCACGGTCTAGAGGCCGGACTCAAAGATTATGGCTTCGATCCCAGCCCTTTGGACTATTGTACTTTACCCACCTCTTAATACAATATTTACAACGAATTGAAAAGGAATTAGTAATTATGTTCGGGAATAATGATCATATTAACAAATATGATTTATATATTAATAAAATAGTTTTTGACCTGTTACATTAAAACAATTTGCGTGAAGAGAGTAAGGTGGGGTAAAGTAGGTGTGGGATTATTAAATTCTGTGAATGCCCACTTTGTATCTAATATCCGAACGTGGTTAATATTAGATTAGTGAGGGGCGCTTGCCCCGGTCTCCCCTGGGCGGGGTCGCTCTGTGATAGATTCGCGTACCTACCAGCCAGCGGAATATGATTGGTTGCTGCTCATTCAGTAATGGGAATTCCTCAGACGCGTCGCGTGTTCTGTCTGATTGGCAAAAGAAAGGAATCCGCTGCGGGTGGGGAGGTTTTTGGATTGGCAACCTTTAGGTACTTGCTCGTACCTACTTTTAAAAGTTTAACTTTGTTAGGTATCGAGGTTTTCTTGAAAGCTAGCCTGTGGAAATGTTACCAACATAGATACAAGTTTGTACCCCAAAGCTATCATTTAGATAACTACTGTATAGGAGTAAGAAGTACGAGTATGTACTAAGCACTCAGTATTACCATATTAAGTTCGACCGCCAAGCATTTATTAGTATTGATTTAAAATTAAGAGTAGGCAGTAAAGTTTTTTGTGTGATAGTACTTGCATCGAACCACTCTCTGATTAATCATGAAATTTCAAAAATTATAACACCTATAAACTTGAAATTTGGCAGGTTTGGCATTCCTAATGGAGTGTAGACATACACTAATGTATCATAATGGTCGGAACATATTTCTAGCATGCTTACTTTAAAAGATGCTATTTTGATATATCAGATGTAACAGCATTTTTCAAAAAAAAAAACTAACAAAAGTTAAGCTATTAGAAATAGGGAAAAAAGTGAAACTTTTCAATATCATCTAAACATATCAATACAATAGTCCGCTCGCAGTGGATCACATTCAACAAAATTAAATTACTCGTATCAAACGAGACGTCATAAATAAAGCGGCCATTTTGTTGTGTTATGTTACAAATGCATCTTGCCGAGCGTTCGGCTTACGGTTTGTTCCCCATTCTACCCTATTGCCCACAGTGCAGTCACATTTATGCTTTTATGCATGAAAAGTATTGACAATTAAATACCTATACAAACTCAAAAATATTTAATCAAAAATAAACAGTAAATGATCATTTTTAATCGTTAAAAAATAATGTTTTCGTAATTGTAAAGTAATGGTGTTAATTAAAGCCGTAAACTTAAAATGTAAACTATGTGGGTCTCAGTTCAGTATAAAACAAGCTTTAGGTATAAAAGTATAAAAGGTCCAATCAGCACTGAATGTTGCCACGTGTGTTAAGTGCAAATAGCACAATGCTGCTCTCGTATTTAAAATTGTGCCAAAGGTAACCAGAGTAATTTCTTTGTACTTCTGCGACTTGGAATTTGATCTTAATGTTCCCAAGTGGTCAACGAACCTGGCACTACAATAGTGCAAAGGTGTCATTGTTGAGTATGGCACGGAGAAGAACTATGCATTAAAAAATATTAAATAAATGGAAGACAGTAATCTGGCACATGTGTCGAATTGAACCTCCTTATTTAATTTGGTTAAAAATTTGATGTGCGAGCGTGGAATGTACCTTAAAATATAAAAGCATTAAGCCCCATACGATTTACAATGCAGGGTGATTGTATTGTTCAACCCTTTTGAGTATTTTTGAGTTTGTCGGTTTATCCGTGGTAATTGTTAGGATAACACAAAGTCGGTTAGTCTGTTTGTTTGTGCGTGAAATTTAGAGCATTTATTGTGTTATTGTTTTGTGTTATTTTTGCTCTTGAAACGTATCAACTTTGTATCTAATTTGTTTATTTATTTTCTTAATATAATTTATGATACATGGAATAGGGGCTCATATAAGAGTTAATTGTTCAATCGACGTTAATGTGATATTTTGAACATTGTTTAGGACACACTGAGAACTTGCAACCTTAAAACCTACATCTTGTCGTCTATTCTATATCGAATAATTTTTTTTAATTAGTTTTTTATAGCTTGGGATTAGTACCTTTTCATTTGGTAATAGGATTAATGTTCTTAGTATAACTTGACAAAATATTGTACGTTACTATTATGACCAGTTGAGTAAAGAAGTTTCTATATACATATGTTGGTAAAATTTTTTGAATTACAATACCCGATAAATTCGTTTTCCAATGTGAGACAATCTAACCACTGAGCTATCACAACTAGACACATGTTAATATTATAATATTTCTATTGTTACATTTTTGAAATTCTACGCACCGCTAGCATTACAATGTTTTTGAAAAATTAACAAACAAATGTGCACCTTACGTCATAAATGATAAGAATCAAAATTGGTTGGCACACAACAAAACTATCTCGTGTGTGTAATTTTTTTCATCTTCAAAAGGGTGAGAATTACATTTGTAGAACAAAAACCTGTCAAAATGACAAAGTGATTCGTCATACGAATGACAGCTGCAAGTTAAAGTGAGATACACGATCTAAAGAGAGAGTGAGAACAATTGTATGAACAAATCGAGAATAATAACTATAAATATTAGAATTAATAATAATACCGCCACGTAACGTTACGTTGAAACTAATCATGGGTTTCAATTAAACGAATTTATTCGTTACTTACCATCATATGAAATCGCAGGCAGCATTTTGTCAATGAATAAAAAGAAAATCAGTGGCAGTTCATAAGGTCGACAGGAGGAAGACGACAGATTTTATGTATGGATGGACGTTTGTTACTTATTAACGCAAAAACTGCTGCATATATTTTGATGAAACTTCACAATAATATAGCTTACATATTAGAATAACACATAGGCCACATTTTATCCCGAAATTCCCACGGGAACGAAAACTATTCGCGTGAAATCGTGGGCGTCCTCTATTTCCCAATAAAAAAGACAGTTACTCACTAAACGTTGTTTAAACTGTTAACTTTAATTTCATCTCTAAAACCAAAAGATTACAAAACTCATATTTTTTCTTAAATACGCAAATGCTACACTTAACACATAATTACCATTGTTACACTAAACCTCTAAACATGATTTATTGCCCACATTTGCGGCCCTTTAACGCACAGACAAACAACTGAAAATAGGCTACTTGAGTATATATTTCACTTCTTAAAAAATGCTAATGTACCTTCAAAATGCAAGAGCTCTAAATATAGACTGTTCTAAAGCAGTTATGTCAAAGCTGAGGGATCTATGTATACTGGTTGTGGAACTTGGTGATTGTCAGTAGAGTACACGGTAGCTTTGGTTAATGAGTGAAGATTTGTATGCAATTATATTAATGAGATGCGAGTACAAAAATTTGTATTATTCCATTGCATTAGTGAGCTTTAAGTGCGAGTTAAGGCGGTCACTTCTCTTTTAACACCACACTTCAGTTCAATGAATAAGCGCGTTTATGATTATACGCTTTTATTCATTGAAAAAAAAAACGTATAAACTTCATTATTGTAGCTACAATCGGCGGTATTGGGAATAAACGTTTAATTTATTATTCCGAATAAAACGTTCGTTGTACGAGCCGTTGTAAAGTAGAGTCAAACAAAATACGCATCTAAACTTTTGTATTCCATAATCGTAGTCGATGATGTATTTAACCTATATTGTCTTACTTGTTAATTTTTTTTTATTTCTCTTTTGGTTTAATTCTGTTGTTGTGGTAGTTAGTCTCAAGTCACAAAAGTACTAAGTGTAATATTTATTAAAAAGTCATCATGTAATATTTAACCCTAGAAGCCCAATCATATTTTAGGAGCTATAAAGCCCAATCATACGTAAAAATGACGTGTAAAAATTAAATCGCCATATATGTATATTTTTTTTATATATTTATTAAGTTTTTATATTATTTTATGAAAATAGTCCATAGTGAAATAAAAAAATGACAATTGAGCAAAGTTTACTATTTATTTATTATTTTACAATAATAACTTAAAGAACATAGAATAAATTAACAAAAAATGAGATCCTCTTATTTAAATTTTATCAAAATCAACTAAAATTAAACTTGTTTTATTAGAATGATATTAACTCTTATCAATACTAAATAGTTAAAATGAAAAAAAAAAACTTTTATATACAGTCTTGACAAATATCAATATTGTGCTCTCCGCATACAGGTTTTTTGCACTTTGAGCACTATGTTTTGGTCATCCTCTTTTTTTTATAAGAACAAAACCCACAATAACGCCTTTTTTTGGTTCTGGTTCATCACAGGAATTATCAGTTACAGTCTGAGGCATAGTTTTCAAAACATTTGTGATATTATCGCGTAATGTCCTTTTTAGAGTAGGTGCCTCCAAACGTTTTTGCATCCATAGCGCTGTTTTTACACATTCGTGTGGGTCCTCTATTTACATATAATAGCAGAGGTCCTGCCCGTGGACTGTTCTTTTGCTGTTGCCTATATATGATTATTTCTTCCATGAATTGAACGCTGAGGTAAAGTAACAATTCTGTAGCTTCTGAAGTAGGGTCACCGGTCGCAAGATCCGCCTCTAGCCTATTCGCCGGGTTCAAATCCTCTATGTAGTCCACCATTTCGACTTCACCATCACTCCGTACATCGTCTTGGAACACGGAATCTTCATCTTCAGAGTCAGTGTCATGTGGTAAATAATCCTCTTCATTTTTCAGTATACCCGCAATTTCATCCTGATTTAACTATTGACGAGCCGCCATTGTGTCATTTAGGCTAAAATATAATAAACAATAGTAAAATATTACAAAAAAAACCGTTACCTAACTAAAAACATATAATAAAATGAAACATGGAATATTTGCAAAAATAACATAAAGCCCAATCATACGTCAAATAGACGTGCAATACGGTTATTACTACAAAATGGCGGCACTTACCGAAGTGACATAGCCGTCTATGGATAGACCTCAGCAGCTACTAAGTTGGTTAAAATTTTCTTCGGCCTATACGTCAAAACGACGTAGATTGGGCTTCTAGGGTTAAAACCATTAAAACTAGCATTGATACCATTGAAACGTACTTACAAAAATGCTTAAATTATTTAACATACTTTTGTTTTAATTAAAAAAAATTCAAATCGTGCTGTCCCTAGAGCCAAACAATGTTCTATATTTCTCTCTTTTCCGTTTTGTGTGTAAAGCTCATATGGAGCATGTTATGTTATTTCTCGTTGTTTATGTACATTTAAGGTATTTTTAATCAGCGCTCTCTGCGCACAGAATTCCTAGAGCGCTTCCGCAATGGCCTAGGAATCTAATTTTCAACTAAGGCACGCCGCGCGCTTGCGACGCGCCGCGGTGCTGCTGCTTTTGTTGCTTACGTAATGCTGATTTACAATGTTTTGGTACATACCTATCTACCTAGCTAGCTTGGTAGTTCCGTGTCTCAGCATACACTCGAACCGAGCTATTCGATTAACTAAGTAAGAAAATCTCATTGCTGATTTTAAAGCCGTCCTAGATAAAAGTCTCAGCAGCAATCTTAATTATAAATGGAATCATAAAAAATAAAAATTGTTAAGCATTTTAAAATCGAAAACATTAAAAAAATATCATTAAATTTATAATGAGTGTAACTAAAATATAATAGTAATTACATAGAATATGATTAGGTTTCATTACAGCAAAGTAAAGGAAAATTGGTCTAGTAATAGTTTTAGAAGCAAAACCGTTGTTATAAAAATATATTTAATGGAGTCAAATGCCTTACTTTTGTTAGCAGTAGGTAAATTCTATAAATAACGTTAAGTTAGTGCACAATTTGAACCAAGTGAACAGGCCAAAGTAAAGTTAATACGGTAGCAGCATTGTAAAGTTCACGTGACGGCATGGGCTTGCCCGACACAATGAAGAATGAAGACGTCACACAATTATCATATTCATAAATCACAAAAATCACTCATTCCACATGGAGCTGCCGGTGGTCCGATAGCCGTGTCCAATCCAACCGATTACCGCTTGTTTCTGCCTATATATCTCTCATCATTCCACTCTTTCTATGTAACAATGACTGTAACTCAGCTACACACTTAATTTCAAACTTTACATCCTATTTTATAAGCCGTCTCTTAACATGGCATTTAAAAGCACATACGACGTTTTTCGTCGGAACTGTATTTATTAGTCTTAAATCATATTGTTAATGTAATAAGGTAGATTTTCGCTTGAGTGCACTCTTCATGGGGATTTCGAAGTGAATTTACACGCTTCTTAACACCATTGAGGTGTTTTTAACATTAGTGGCTGTTGGAAAAGATGTCGAATATTAAATTAATTGCTTTTATTGTTTTGAAGGCTTGAAATTGAGGCCCGGTTTTATGATTTTAACATAACATTTCCTACTTATCGCTCTCTGGTCTCTCTTGGTAGCACTTCTTAACACCAAGGTCTTGAATCGTCTGCCTCAAGTGGCTACCATCAACCCTTGCTTGATGTTGTCTATCCACCTACAGGTGCAATTGGGTTCAGTCCACTTTCGTAACCGAAGTTTCGTAACCAGTTACGAACATGGAATTTTTTTCTTCCTTTGATAACCAGCTACGAAAACGGAAATTATTTGTCGTTTTCGTAACCAAGTTTCGTAACCAGCTACGAAACAAGATTTTTAATTCCATTTTCGTACCTGTAAGGGGTGTGAATTTATTTCACCCCACTTCAACAAGTCAGCCTGCTTCCATCTTAGATTGCATCATTACTTACCGTGAGGTGTGATTGCAGTCACTGGCTAACTTGTAATGAACAAATAAAAGAAAACGACATGCGAGCACCCAAAGTGTCCGCTGTATATGCCAATATTAGAATAACGAAAGCATATGCGTTATAATTTATTCATTCGCGCCACGCCCAACGCGCGTCAACTCGTATCGCTTTACAATAGAGAAATTAACATTATCAACATTCCCGAACTGGGGAGCGAAATATTTTGATTAAAAATTTACTCGGCGAGAGTGTGGGGTCAGCCGGACCCTGGCTCTGACAGATGTCAATCTGGCGAGAATGTGCCTGCCTTTTGTGGTTAGGGTGACAAAGTGAGTGTTATTTGTACCATTATCTTCAAATCTCTTTAAAATATTATAGAGAAGAGTTTATCTGGTTGAACGCGCTAATCTCAGAAACTGTTGATTTGTATTGGATAATATCTACTTTTATTTAAAAATAAAAAATAAGTCAAGAACTACCATTTACCCAATAGTGATTATTGAAGTAATTTTTAACATCGATCTAAAATTGTTTACGACTTTCTCAAGAGTTATTTATTCTTGAAGAAAATTTTAGTATATGCCTACTTTTATAATTATACAAAAGTTTTACTATTTTAATATAATATATAGGTGGATGAAAAGCTAAAGAAGCTAAAGAAATGAATATTTTTCAAAATCTTTGATTTTTTCTTGTGATAAATAGGCATATCTCATCATCACATGAAAAAGGGCACCAAATTTTTGACCAAAATCAGTTCATCCGAGCCCATGGTCTTGACAAACTGATTGTGGTAGAAAAAAACAGATTTTCGTATTCATCAAAATCGGTTCATCCGAGCTCTATGGTCACCCCACACCACGACAATTATTGCATTACTGGCAAGGTGTGGAACGGCTGAATGATAATTGTACATGACACATATAAATATTAATGTCTGTCCGTCTGTGCGTACGGATGCGTCGCTTTTTGCGATTACTCATCCCCTCGCAACGATACTCCGTGCGAGCCGGTCAAGCGTGAACCTAATGCTCTCTTAGGGTTCTGTATAATGTAATTGTTGTGGGGTTGGAGCAAATTTTTGGATAAAAATTATACAGCATTATTGGGGTATTTTACGGTCCACTACAGCGCCAGGCATAATAAGAGAGGGCATATGGAGCTTATACCCAACGTGCCGCTAGAATGCGGGCTTAGGCCCACCAAACCGCATTCTAGCATATCAGGTCGATGATCAACATGTTAAGAATAGGACTGAGAATTTTAGAATTTTACTGAATCTTTCCAACAAGAAAGAAATTCTGATTGTAATTTATGTCAAAATATCAAAAGTAAGGTGTTGACTTAATAATATTCAATAATAAATCTATTAAATAAAAACTCCAATTTTTTAAGTTATCGCTCTACACGTACTTAGATAGATAGAGATACTCGTACCTACATAGATTGTGTTCCGCGCATAATCCCGGGAAAAAGCTAGTTCAATATTATGAAAGCATGGGGGGAAGAAAACATTTCGCGGTATGTGGGTAAGATGTTGAGATTTTCCGCTCCCATGTTGCCTACCCCGTGCTGGTACCGTCAGCAAACAATTCATAAAATATATACATTTTTACAAAATCTATCACAATTATAAAAAAAAACTACCATATACTAATATTTATATTTTATATTCTACAGTTCTGAGGAATGAATAACGGATTAGGTATATATGAAAAAATTGATTAACTGTATGACATAATTCAAATTCAGGCTAATTAGAAGCATTTTTGAAACGTCAAATTAGACTATTTGTAGTGACTCTACCATCAAAAGGCAGGTCCCGCTGAGAAGAGTCGGGAAGAAACTCAACAAAGAGTTAAACATAGAGTTAATCATTGTAGATTTCTAAGCTCTATTAGAAAGGAACTCCAATGATTTTCAATTTAACAATGCTAATTTAAAGTAAGAATAAAAAGCTTTCAAATAGGTAACGTTTTAATTACCAGCGTTTGAAGAATTAATAGTCGTGCAAGAAATGCCATGCCATGCCAAGCACATGCGTTATCGTTTAAAAAAGACATTATTATAGGCTTTATTGGGATTTTTCCTATCGTTTGCAGAACTATCCAATATTCATTACGTTATAGATATTATTTGTCTCAATATTTATTTGCTGTAAATATACAACATTCCTATCAGAATAGTGAAAATTGTGTCACAGTTTTTTCTTTTCACTAAAGAGAAGTAAAAGTATACAGAATATTTATTAAATATAATAATTAAATAATTTATTTGAGAAACAACAACAATTTGTCAATGAAAGAAAAAATACCCGAAATAAATAAGTTTTCTTTTTTGCCGACTCTGCTAAGGTCCTTCAATTTATTTGCCGTTTGTTACTGGAGATATATAGGACAATAATAGCCTTTTGTACAATCTTAGAGCAATACATGACACAAAAGGTAAAAGTATGTATTTGTGCGGGTTGTGTGAAAGGTCCATGGCAATTTGTTAGGGGTGGAAATAGAAAGTTTTAGCTAGGAATGCGCAGGCGGCCTCGTCTTGGACATAATATATGGGCTCCCTCTGTAGGTTTTATGATGGCCTGGTACCTTTTTTTAGAATAATAATTTTATTAAAGTATCCTCACTATATTTCATTTAATTAATAAGTACGCAAATACTAAAACCGGAATAAAAAAAGAAATACATATTTTCTCCATATGTTGTAACATAAATATGGAATGCCATTCAAGCTTTCACCTCAGTCTAAATAGACACCTTCTAGGAAAGTGTGTTCCACCATAAACTACATCATTGCAGTCAAGTCTTAGCCCATAAAATAAAAATGACAATTCTCTCTTTGCAGTTTAGCAAGATATCATGGATTATTTTAAATCATACAAAAA
Source organism: Mycalesis mineus (assembly GCA_034621355.1). Taxonomy (NCBI): domain Eukaryota; kingdom Metazoa; phylum Arthropoda; class Insecta; order Lepidoptera; family Nymphalidae; genus Mycalesis; species Mycalesis mineus. Next base: position 13,334,003 of record CM067901.1, read on the forward strand.
GACTAAATCGTACGTTTTCGCAATATAGACTGAGCTTTAGATAGAGTCTGAACTAAACCGACTGTTGAGGCTGTTGACAGCTCTAAAAGTAGTATCATCTGTTATGCGGTGTTGCCATTTGAAAACGAAATAAATGTAATTAATTTTAAAACTGGCTATTTATTTTAGGCTAAAATGTGGAGAAACTAATTTTAGGAACCATAGTTGTGTTAAGAAATGCAGATTATTTTTAAAATTTCAGGTAGGTATTTTTTGTACATAATTTTTTAATTATTGATATTTTTTTATTTTCAGGTAAGGCCAGAATTTGTGTTCAAAGAAGAATTTGAAGGTGGTAAGTCCTTAAATAGTTCATTGAACGTAAACAAAATAAGTAAAAATAAGTCAAATAAATAAAGAGTAAATCTTAATAAAAATGCTTAAACAAATAACAATTAATACACGACAGCAAAAATAGACGTCAACATTAGAAACATTTAATTCCTCGGATCCAATTAAAATTTCCCTAAGCATTTTTATTTAGTACTCAATTTGCTGGCAACATTAAATCCCCGAAGTTTACTGACCCATTACTCACTGTTCACATTTTACGAGTCTCTGATACCAAATTCCCATCACGTAATTCCCCCCTTAAGTCACCCCCCCTCGCGACATTTTATTTAATCAAGACCACTTTTTAACATTCTCGAAGCAATGTCCATAATATTTCTAAAACGTGAGCATTGAGCATGGTGGAATAATGAAAGCAACTGGCAACACTTCCTGTTTTTCCTTCAGTGTTGCCGCCCGAATATAAATGTGTTATGTATAATGACACCGTGAATTATTTGTCGAATTATTATTACTGTAAAATGTCTAAAATTCTGTTTGTAGCAACTGTGTTACCGGTTCAGAAGGTAGAATTTACTAAGAGCCTCCGAGACACTCAGTTTATATTTATAAAAATAGTAAATGGTAGTGTTACTGTAACTTATTTTTGTTAATTTTGTTACTTATTTTTGTTAGTACTTTTGGCTATGCCTTATTTCCCATGCAAAATCATAGTTAACATCTGATATCCAACATCGGTTTTAAGAATAAACTCACCACAAAAATTTTAACCCTAACTTATGAGCATTACTTTTTCGGTAGCTGTAGAAAAAAAATAATAGGTGGCTCTGTTCTTTAAATTGTCAATCGAAAATATTTGAGGACATTGCAAAGCACATTTGTTCATAATGAGAGGTGATGCTTCATGCGCTGTTATCAGCGACGGTAATACCACTTAACGTCAGGTGAGCCATCTGCTTGTTCCATCAATCATAAAATAAAAGACTGATATCATTACTTCTTATTACTTTTGTTCCACCTCATCGTAAATTAGTCTTCACCTTAATTTGACACTAGACTAATCGTCCGCTGGTTCAAAGTTTTTATGACGGTCATATAACGAGGTTATCCGAAAAAATGTTAATTACGCCTTTTGATGGATTTTTCCGAATTATCCCGAGGTCCCGAGCACAATTTTAACAGATTTTAGTGCCTCGTAAAAGTGTTTAGATGATTTTTTTGGATCGTGGCGTGCATAAATTTTCAAAATCTGTCAGATTAGTTTAGTAAACTTTTGTGAAGATCTGTCGTAAACGTCAAATGAGGGACAACCACTATTTTACTGTCGGTAGATTGCTATGCATTTTCTTTGTAACTATTTTTTTTCGTAAACACCTTGTCGCGTCCGGGAGGGCGATTCTAATTTGTTTTTTTTTTTACATAAGTTTTACAAGTCGTAAAACGCACGGGTCAGCGTGGCTGGCAGGGTCAATTGGAATTGTTTTAACAAAGAAGCCTTTTTTTTTAAATTTTAATTTCTAATTTTTATGGGGTCGTAAATTTTTAATCGCTGTAAATATTGTTCGGGACTCTCTTTTATGACTTTACCGATGACGAGGTTGTTGCTATAAAAAATTTAAATCGGTATAATACAAAGCGATACGTATTTTAACTATCATATACAGGTACTTAAAAATAAAAAGGTTCTAAAGGTACTCATCGGAAGATCTTAAATATTATCTTTACAATAAATTTTTTTATGTTTAATTTTTATTGTCATTTTACAGCAATTTTTTATCGACTTTTACACTCTTGCGCCGTGAGCACTATCTTTAGGTACCTATCGAGCTACCATTTTCGGAAAAACAAAATCGATTTAACAAATTAGTGTAAAGTGAAATGCATAAACATTTTATCAAAAACCATATTCTGTTACCAAAATTTAAAATACAATACAATTTAAGGAGGTGAATATTTTAAACAAGTAGATTGTTTTTACCTACTGGTTCCACGTATTCGTAGTTTTTATTTTACTGAAAAAGAATACAGTGAGGAACTTAATAATAAATAAATAAATCATTTATACTATAACATATTGGTATATGGTAGTGTATTTATTTCCGAAAAACAAAAATACGTACCGTATTTTTGATAAGTGATTGTAACTGATATCTTTCGTTTTTTTAAAGACAAAACACAAACAATATGAATAAAGTTGCAGTCATGTAAACATATTATAGACAAATTATTAATAGGTGATGTAATAACCACTGTAACTATTAAATTGATGTAACTCTATAGTCGCTTAAACTCGTAAACTCCAGTCGAAACTATTTTTTTAAATACAATAAAAGAGACTTGGCGTATTTTTCAATACACAAAACAGGAATTTTATCTATTAAAAATGCATTTGGTTGCTCCTATTTTTCCTATTTGGACAACGAACGCTCGCTTAATGACTACAGGCATTAGTTATCTCAAAATTACGTCCGATAGGTATTCTAGGGGTTCAAAAGAAAAAAATAAGGGTGCAAGAGGGAGGGGGATGCTGATAACAGACTCAAAGAGGGCTCGTCTTATCTACCGCGCTGTGATAGACAGAAAAAGTAATTAAGCTTTTTTTGTTTTGAAAAAGAAATTAGATTTGGAATGGCCCTTCTTCTGTTAATGTGTTTGTGATGTATTTTTTAATTATCTGATTTGTGCAGTGAATTTTTTAATATTAAAACTTAAAGTTTCTTTCAAGTGTTGATGCCTGCCTTCCGACACAGTGATAGAGTCATTACAAACTGATGAATTTTACGTTTGAACAGAGCTAGCCTATTTGCAATGAAAGAATTTAACGAAAGTAGATTAACTTTTTAAGTATAAAAAAGTCTAAACTGTCGGTTTTTTTTTTGTCTCTAGAATCTACTTTTTTCGAGCTGATAAGAATTAGAAGCTAGCACTCTTTCGTTTCTTCTCTCTTTACGGCATAAATAAAAATGGCGGTAAAACTTCACCGGGCGACTGTTTCTACTAAACAAACATTTAATGGGTAACGTTTTAAGATAAGATAATAAAATACTCAAAAAGAAAAACAAAAAAGAAATCTAACGTTCCCTTTTCACACCAATGCAGAGTGGAATGGCAATACAATTGCAAATAACGTTAGAAAAGGACGCAAAAAGCATAGGGGAGTTCCCGGGATGCAAGGAAAGTATTGTTTTAAAGACATTTTTAATTTCCCGAAGGTGATTTATCTCTGTTCCTTCCTCAGTGTGAATATGTTACAATCGATATAAATATTTTTTCCGAGGGGAGCGTGCCCCCCGCGATGTTTTGAATTTAGAACGCGCACAGAACAATAATAATTTCGGATTCGAAATGCCTTTGCGGGTGACGTTCGCATGATAATTTTGAATTTGGAATATTTACTATTCCGTGACTATTTCACGTGTGTATCCTCTTTGACAATAATTCTATTTGAAAATGGCTGCTGGTAGATAATCTATGCTTTTGTAAGCGAATCACCAGATCTCTATAACACCCATAGAATGATTTGAAATTTAGCCTGGATACTCATTTTGCTCGCTAAGAACGTATTTCTCGATACTCTCACGGAAACAAGATATATGTAGATTGCTATTTACTACAATTTTGGTGTAAAGATACAAATAATAGAACTAAGCAATGTACGTAATGTACAATTTTGTATTGTATGTATGTAATGAACAATTTTGTCATATCTACATGTCACTTTACTGTAGATATTTACGGTGCCATGTAGGTAGGTGCTACGTATTTCTAATAAAAGGCCATATTGAGACCATAATAAAACAAAAATTAACATTAATTTGGATTCTAGACTACCGTTTCCAACAAAGAAGAATAAATTATAAATCAAAAAGTAGTAAAATCGTAAACAATTTGCTTTTGTAACACGAAATAATTTCCCCCATAAAGCGCTAGATAGCGTTATTCCAAAGTTTACGATAACAGCCCGGCGTGCTTTTAAAGTAATCGGCTTAAACTCGAGCGTTACTATGCTGTACTTCGCTTCTTTAGACTCCAACGTCGGTATATTTCACCGACGATGCGTGAACAGCATGCTTTAATATTGACTTAAAAAGCCTTTAAAAAAAATTATTGTAGTTCGTCTCGAATAGTGCTGTCGCGTGTATGTGCTTTGACGTATAATCATTTTTAACTAGTCTCTAAAAAAACTAATTCTGATAATATTCGGATTTTCGATGATTTCCTTTAATCGATTCAATATTATTTTCCGATTGTTTTAGTGCAGTTTAAACGCAATGTTAAATTAACATCGAGACGCTGTTACCGTGGACCACCAACGTTCGAATGTTTATGAATTTAGAACGCGATTAAAAACATGCTAATCTCCAATGGCGGCTTCCCGCCTTGATTTGCAAACAGTGAGATGCTGTGACGATTGTATGTTGATTGTTATTTATGTCACCTTATTATCTGTGCACAACACTGACATTATAGACGCTAATACAATGTAATAAGATCTATTTTCTCACGTATTGTTTTTTTTCCCTTTTTTTTAATTTAATTTAATCAGCCCACATGTTCTGGTTGAATGACATTGTGTCATCAAAATTTTATGTATTCTCACTCTCGGTTCATTCACATTATATTCGAGGCTTAGGTATTTTTAAGAAAATTAAAAAAATAAAGACAGCTCATATTTTATGTTAATTATTATTTATATTTAATTCATAAAAATAATACATGGCTGTACGGTGTTTCTTTGCCTTTTCTCCGCGACAAAGAATTGAGAAAAAAAAATTATAACTTGTAGGGGAAAAAATGTATAACTACACCGCACAGCCATGTTTTCAGTGTTACAAATTGTACAATGAAAAAGCACTAAGGTTTTGATTATGTACAATGCATACCTAGGCCTTTTTGACTTGATTCCAGGCCGTTAAATAAATTTAAAAAACACGCACAATGCATACTTAAACAAGTTTTCTCTCCACAAATTATATATTTAAATAGGTACCTAAGTGATTGTTTTTTTATTTTCCGGTGTGCGGTTTGACGCGTGCCTAGATCGGTCGTTCTGTTGCGCGAAAGTGTGGCGTGCGTTCATTCCGCGCAGTTGGCTGCGGTGGCGTATTTTTTTCGCGCATTTAATACGCGGTTTCGTACGCGGTGGCAATTTATGAACCGCGGCGCGGACGTGATACATGACCGTGATAGGCGTGATGCTTTACGGCCTTTTAATTTTTATCACAGGCTATGCGCGCCAAGATTTACTTCGCCTCCGTATCTCTGATCGCGACATGTTGATTTTTTAAATGTTGTAATTTTATTGCTTTCGACATAATTAGAAATTATCATTCCATCATTTTAGCGTCTACATTAGAAACGTACGGAAGATAAATTCGTTCTTTCGCTCAGATTATTGTGTTAGATTATTTTTATGGGCATTAAAGTTTCGTTTTACGATTGTGATTAGAAAAGTTATGTCTCATAAGATAAGTAGGCTCTCGTTTATATCTACATTTATTCCTTTTACAATAATTATTTTTAGGCTTTATTGAAAGAGGCGTGTTTATTAAATAACTTACACTGTTTTAGAAATCATGTTTTTATACAACATATTACGTATAACTAAGCTTAAACAAATCATGTTACTTCGATGCAGGTTGGCGGGCTCAATGTAAACATATGATTCACACATCACACATTAGTTGTAGTGGAAGCACGGAGATATAACACAACCATCTTCCCTACAATATGCTGCTATAAAGATTTTTTAAAGAAGTAACCAAACATTGTCATAGTCAAAACCTTCTGTAAGGATTTAATAACTCTGTGACTAACGAATTTGTCTCTGTTTACCTATAGATAGAGAGCCATAAAGACAAAATCGGAACTCACAATGTCTAATACTAATAACTAATAAAAACAGAGTTACAGAATAGAACGATGATCGTATCAAAATAACCACTGGATTCGGACAATTTCACGTTCGACATAGGCTTAATGGATTAGAACTATTATCTGCTCAATAGTATAGAATATGAAATAAAAAATAAGTCTATGATATCTTTTAACATCACCTGTCCTACACACTTAATAGTTAGTTAGTTTAAGTATAAAATATTCGTAAGAGTTTACGCGTGTCTTGCGCCACAATATGCATAGCGCTTTGTCTATGAGAGTAAAAAAGAGCTTTTTGTGCCTCTCTAGTCTCGATTTCCGCGTGCTATTCAAAAACCGGTAGCCGCATGGGACAAAAGAAAAACGTTCTTTCCCATTTCCATCTAGCAATTGTTTACCAGGCTCGCATAAAAACACAGGTGTACCCGCCATCGTTTGCATACATAATCGCTGAGACAATGACACTAGGCCTACCACGCGCTTATGCTCCTCTGGTAACCATTGTGATAAATGTTTATGCATCTGGAATGTTTTCGAGTAAGTAAACTTTTTACTTATTAGCTATCTTTTTGTTTTTATTTTTTAACTTTTTTTATAAATTCAGTAAACAATCCATGTTTATTTTTATTTTGGTAAAGGGAAGTAGTAATAGCTGTTAGATGTTAATGGCGAAATAACAAAAACGTCACAAAAGAACTCGCCAAGTGAAGCTTGGTCACAGGGTTCTTGCATAATTGTTTATTGAGTTTTTCAGTTAGCTATAGAATATATACGTATATGGAAAAAAATTAATTTGATTACATTTTAACTCGACTCGACGATTAAAACAAGTATGAGTCTACCTGTAGAATATAGACGTATTTATGTAAGCTGTATGGCTCATATTATGCACCTGCCATGCTACTGACCTGCCCCTAGGCTATCAGGCTATCGCGCCTCGTACAACACAAGTTCGACTATCTTAATGTTCAATAAAAAAATAAACACGGCCAGTTAAAAACATTAAAAATAACTTGTACACAAAAATACCCCGGAGCGGAACAAATCAGCCCGCCCCATTTGTAAATGGATCGATTACAATTTTGAATTATGTTATAACCATCTCATTAACATGTAAATTAGTTGGCCGCAACAATAACATCCAAACCAACCATCCAACCAAGAACGCAACAAAAAGCCTTTTAAAAGATGAAAATGAATACGAAGAGAAAACGGGGCTATTTTAATTAAACGGTCCGCCTCGGGCGACCGCAACGTAACTTCGTACCAGGCGAGCAGGACTATGGAGGCGCCTGTTTAGAATTATTCTAACTCCGCTGATTTCTAATATCTCTGAGCTACGCCTTGTTAATTAGTGCGAACATTTTATGAACAAGCTGTTGTTGTGATATGATTTTTTTCTCCACAATAATAACATGGTAATAACGAAGTGGATGACTAAATACACCATGTTAAATAACGACATTTTATTAACTTTTTGTTCTGTTATTAAAATTTAATTTTGCATTAATTAAAAATAGTGTTGTTGTTAAAATTGTTTACTAGTAACAAGTGATGATTTATATTTATAGCATTATAATATGAAGACACACACAAACAGATTTATATTTCCCAGTGAAAAGTTTTACTATTTTCGGAGCTGTAACAGGAGTGTAAACAGTAACACGGTCTGAGCGACCAATAGGAAAATTGTAGACAAAGCTGTCCTTGTTCGAAATTCTGAAATATATCCAAAAATTGATAAGCGTGTTAACTAACAGCTTAACTTTCACATTTGTGTTTTTGTTTTCAAAATATTAATTACTAGGTGCCCTTCTAATTTTAAAGACAGACTTTCATACAAAATGTGTAAAGGCACATATAGTGTGCTCATTCCCCGCTCCCCCTCTCAATTTAATTTTTTTACAGTTTCCCGTGAAGCAATATTCTCCGTCCCGTCCCGTGTACTAAAGGTCTACATTTTTGTTAAACATTGTATGACATTTCAGTACATTAACATTAAAAATATATATTTATGGCAAGCTGATGGGTATAAATTGATATTAAATAGTATATTTCACTCTTGAGTCTAGCCTTCAGATTTTATCTTTTAAATACCAATTAATTTTAGTCATTGCAGCAAATACGTAGGTAATAGAGGAGCGTAAGTTTTATTAACTCAGCAGAAAGTAGTCCAAAAAAAAATCAAGATTTTTAAATAAAAAAATGGTTGTCGTGTCACCAGGTAAGTAACTACTAGGAGAACATAAGTCGTAAGTTCTCACTTAAATAAAAGTGCGTACTAGGAGACCATGAGTATTTACAATCAAGTTAAACATAGGTCTTGATGACATACACCTGCGTTTACGCTTTAAAATATTTATTATTAAGAAACATTCACGAATGCGTTATTATTCCTCGATACGCTTTTTATAAAACGCACACATTAATAATGCTTATTGTTTCTATGATTTATTAGAAACTTATTCTCGCATAATTAGACGTCGAGACATCTTAATTAACCACAATAGTGCTTTAACTGCGGTTCATTGCGTATAATGCTAATACGCGAGTGATATTATTATATATGCCATTGGCGCCAGTGCTTTGAATTGCCTTTTTTATACCTACTGCCTATGATTTATGAGTACCTAGTACACATAACTGTTATATAATACTGCTGTTTTAATAGCTTAATTTAACTTCTTAGTTCAAACAAAGGTTTTTTTGTTTTAATTTATAGTCCTGTATTTACTGGGAATCAAACCCAAGATATCAGAAATTAACGCAGTCAGCACACTGATTTGTCATTAATTCCTTAAATAGGTCTAAACCTAAGGAAAAAAATCTTATTCATGTAGAATTCATGTAGAATTAATTGTTGAATGGTTGCTTAAAAGTCGGTTGAAAAAAACTCTCTTGGCATATTATGATATGCGTGCGAATATATAAATGGTACCTACGTCACTAATAAGGACCCATATACGTCATATAAAGAATCCTATAAAACCCTGCGCGTGATGCCTATTACCAGAGCAATCACAAAACCGTCGAATCAACCGGCAAACAGTCCGACCCACTCCAATAACGCTGGCACACCCGAAACCCATAATTTCGAGACGCAATATTTTCGCATAAGGAAAACCCTGCCCCGTATATATCATTTCCGTTCAGATTTAACCTCGAAACAAGACCGGAATCTCCATAGAAATTGTCTGGGGCAGATATCACTGCTTCGGTTTTACCATACGAATTGCCGGACCTAAATAATGCTACCCCTTATTATCATATATTTGGCCGTAACGGTGCCATGCCGCGCTGCGTTCCTGGTACCTCGATGGCTTCTGCGCACGGAACCGACAAAGAATTCTCTGATACGCATTCCCTTCGAAAATTATCTTTACATAGCCCTTATATATCTGGTAAACTGAAAGTAAGCGTTCTCGAGGGTCGGGGCCTAAAAACCGCAATAGTATCCCTAAATTCATTATGCGAAAACATCCTTGGAATTCACAATATTGGAATCCTTCGCTGCTCGCCTCGCCCCAAGATATTGTAACTTAAGGTGGATTCCAGCCGAGTACCCTGCGTATACGGGAACTTAAATGAATGAACACTGTTGCCAAATAATTAAGAAGGGCGCTTAAAATAATTGAAATTTGATAATTGGAGAAACTATACTTCGCTTTATATTCTTTAGCAATATTAATAACTCTTCAATCTGTCTATGGTAGGTACAGTTAATATTTTTTGACGAATATTTTATTTTAAATATTCCGTGTGCCTATAATTGTAAAAAACATTATTATGTATATTTTCCCACATGAAAAAAGTTATTGAGAAACTTCGACGCAATTACTCAATTAAGTTAACCAACATCGTACTATGTCGCACTAATATATTTGCTTGCTTCGCTGGTGCAGTAGGTATGGTTTCTTTGATAAACTAAGTAATTAAAAATTTAATCAATATTAAAAAAGAAGAACTTTGTGTCAGCATTCTGAAATTTAGCTCCCTTTCCACATTAAAAACAAACATCAGTATTTAAGAATTACCAAAACGATAATGCGTCCGATCTTCAAAATTTCCTTCAAATTTATTTATGCTCCGTTTTATATATTCATTAATAATGAAAACATATCGTAAAACAATTTGCCGGGTAATCCGGGATGGATTTACTGCCGGTTATATCGGGGAATCGGCGTTAAATCATAAAAAGCGGTTAACGCGCGCATTAGCCGGCCCGGCAACCGTTTAATAACTATTATTAAAACTCCTCAACCAAAATTCCTCGATAAAAACAACAGCTCACTGTATAGCTGCTTAATTTTTTATGGTGTCCTGGTAATTTCAATTAGAGCAATGTGATAACTGCTCGATATTTTTTTATTTATTTAATTAATGAAACAAAGTAATTTAAGAAGAAAAAAATATTTATCTAATTATTTTCATTTTTATGTAACTAAGTAACTGAGGACATGATTTATTAATTTCTCCATGTAAAACGTAGTGTAATCTTACGAGCTCTCGCTTATAATTGAATCATCCATGAAAAATCATGATGCTAGGGATATATCAAAGACGTATATACTGAGGTGTTGATGATGATACTTATTAAAAATTACAATATTTTGAATTTCTTTTAAGTCTGTACATGAATATTTGATAAATAACTCATTTTTGCTACCAAAATAATTATTTGCATATCGTGATTCGATAATTCCATTTTAAGTGTGTAATGGTGGTGCAACAAAAAACTAGGTTTATAATTATTTAATGGCTGCTTATCTTTATATTCTTGGCCATTAATTTGACAGCTTTTTACGATAACAGGTTTGTCGTCCTTAAGTGGCCCACCATAAACGCTTTAGCATTTAAGGATCAAGACCAATTTTTAAATAACACATGATAGAAATTTTTTAAAGGGATAGTTTTCAAAGTAAGAAAAATATTTTACTACTGAAAATACTTGATAGTTTTTTTTGTGTTTCTTCTAAACGTTTTCAATGTGTTGTCTAAATATTTAAATTTTAAACCATTGAATAAAAGCTTAACCTTTGGAAAATTCATTACACACAAGAAATATTTTTATTAATCTCACCGAAAAAGATTTTATTAAAATTATTAAAAGTATAGATAGCATAATAATCGATGTATTATTTTTTACTTGTTTGTTAAAACTAGGCATTATTTTAAGTTTTAACAAAACAAATATTTACTCTAACAAATTGTAGTACCTAATATCTTTTTTAGCGATTTATTACACCCGAGAAGGTCGTCACGGCTCAATGCCCATAAAGTTGCCATTATACGGGCGTGCAGGCAAATCCGAATGCGGAGCCTAGTAGCGAAATAAAAACGTCATTCCCGTACATTTAACGCGCAATTCAATCGTAAAGAGCGCATCACTTGGCCTCAGCCACCAGGCGAACATGTGTCGTAAAGAGTCCTCTTCGGCTAACAATTTCCTGATGGTCTGTAAATAGTAAGTTTATTGTCTTTTTATGAGGTACTCGGACCGTAAAAAGGAAATAAAAGAGCACCGCCGATGGTGATAATAAAAAAAATAATTTTCGACTCATCTCAGTGATTATCTCGCTCGCTTTTACGAGCGGCCCGCTGGCGGGAAAGGGACGGGAACGTTTTACAGCGTGTCGTACCGATGTGACCCTTTCGACTGGATGGGGTAGAGGTCGTAAAATGGCAGCATAAGGATAATGTTCTGGGTTTCCTATACTGCGCTTCATTCATGATTTCGTTTTAGTACAGCGCCAGTATACATGTAAATCGGATTGCTTTGACGGCATCGATGCTCGTTTCCGAACGTTTTCTTCCCATTATTCGATGTATTACATTCCTAATAGAATTATTCGGTACCACTTTTATTCGGCTTTAAACAAGCCGTTTCTACCCCGTTCGTAGGGAGCATTACATTATTGTACGGCGAATGGCTTCTACGTTGACGACACTTACTCAGGGAAATAATTCTCTTATACTATAAGCCTTTGTGTGTTCTATGCTTTTACTCTTTAGCGACATTCCATATAAAGTAACAGTATTTTTATTTATTACAAGTTAGCCCTTGACTCTCAACTCTCTCTCTCTCTCTCTCAGCACTTTCAACAAACAAACCAGAATGCGCCTAGTGCGATGTTTCGTATTTCCTGTACTGTTATATGGAATGGAGGCGTGGACACTCACCGATGCCATGTGCAAACGTGGTGTATAGACGCATGCTCAAAATATCATGGACGGACAGGGTGTGAAGCGAGACAGTACTGCGAAGAATGGCCAAATGTCTGGAATTTCTAACTGAAATTAAAAGTAGAAAACTTCAGTATCTGAGACAAAATGCGTCACGCTAAAGTAAAGGATCTTGCAGCGTATCATTCAGGGTAAGATCCACGACTGGCATGGGATGAGCACAGATCGTTGTTCCGAGCTGCAGCCTCAAAAGTAAAGATAGCCCTAATGATCGCCAACTTCCGTAGAGGAGGATGCTCAAAAAATCTCCACGACTGGCATGGGATGAGCACAAGATCGTTGTTCCGAGCTGCCGCCTCGAAAGTAAAGATAGCCCTAATGATCGCCAACTTCCATAGAGGAGGATGGCAGTGTATCTATTTCTGATTTTTACTTTGTAGTTGAACAGTTTAGATTAGGATGTATTGTCAAAGATGCTTGTACCTTTGACGTACATAAAAATAAGGAGTCAGTAAAATAAGGCGTCTCGCAAATTAAATTTGTAAGGCGACGATAACAGTTCCATTAATTGCGCGTAGGGATGCGCCGATTGTATCCGGCGCTAAGCTCCGCCACTCCATTTGTTCGGCTCGGCTGAACCCGGCCACGGGACGCATCCTAATTCTTAGGCCGAGGCTACATAGGCGATTATCTCAGCGACTAAAATGTACTGCTTAACTTAGTCTAATCACGTATGTAGAAACATGAATTACCTTATATGTTAGGCTTCCCTCAAATAAATAAATAAACATATTTTTATTTATGAATCCAAATGTTACTAACAATTCAACTAAAATTATTATATTTTTCAGCTATTAAATGAATCACCTATAAATAATAATAAATATCACAAACTATGATCACATAATTAGTCCGGTTGTCATTTACGACAAATTGTAGTAGTGATGTGCCGTCACAAAAGTCGCAAGTCGCGCCACAACCCAATGTGCCCCCGGCCTAATTCTTAAGGGGTCATCACCAGACCTTTATGCGTTAATAAAGTTGCGATATAAAAAGAACGGAGGCGTCCAAGGGTGAAGCAAGGGTTTCTTAAGTGCGCGTTTAGGAGATGTGGAGGGCGTGCGAATTTGTCAACCCGCGCTTGCTACGGCGATTCTATTGCTCGATGATTAAATAAAGACAAGAGAGTTGAGTATTCTGACGGGGGATTCCCCGTTCTGCTATTGTTCGGCGATTTGTAACGGATGCTTGGTTCTTTTGGGACTTTGGCTCGGATGGGAGTTACGCTTGTTTATTGACGAGCCTTTTGTGTCTCTATTGTTTATGGTCTTACGCCGCCTTTAAGGAGTAGTTTAAGTAAATCTTGTCGCAGTTTCTCTACCTCAAGATTAGACCTTATATCAAGATAGGAGTAAGTCATCTCATGCTTGTTGTGGTGATTTTTTGACACGGAAATCCCTGCTCTGCTGTTTTAGCATGCTTGGTTTGAATGAAAGTTACTTTTTATTGCCGAATCTTTTGTGAGTATCTCTATTGTTTATGGTCTGAAGAGTTCTGTAATCAGTAGCTCTATGACTTGTTTTAAAAGAGCGATTTAATTGTCATTCCACTACTTTATAATTAAACTGTATATTCGTTTCTTTAAGCTACATCTGAGTGTTCTATTGGTTGATTGAGCTAAAGCCTTACTTCTTTGATTTAGTCTTTGCCAGCAATTAACTTCTGATTAACCATGAGGCAATTAAAAACATAAAGAACTAAATTGACCAAAAACCGGCAGGGATAGAACTTCCAATCTTTCCGATTTCATTAAACATTTCAACTATTGCTTAGACTTGATACATTAAACCACATATGCCCATCAAGACGAATATCTCTATATTAAGTATCTCATTAAAAAACGCAAAAAATACCGGATGAGTGTATCTCTTAATCTAAATCTCCTTACTAAGAACCGCATTAAGATTAAAGATTAATGTTCAACTATTAGAATCCGTTATGTAAACAATCATACGGAGTGTAAAAGAGCAACAGTGAAATTTAAAATGGCACAAGTTAATTAAAAGCCAACCGGTTCAGAATGGGCTGCTTATCGTCACCATCTTGATTGAACACGGTACTAAGGTCCATTGCTGTGTTCCTTCTGGTGACCACGTATTTAATTTATAAATAAAATAGAATTTTTTCCAAGCATGAGAGTATTTGCCAAATCATTTTTCTTCGCAAATTCGCCAACGCAAAACATGTGTTAGGAATATACGTACGATAATATTTTTTTTTATTGATTGAATGAATCATAGACTTCTTGGACTCGAGAACTGTCTTAACTGAAAAGCTTTTGAGGCTAGAAATTAACCAACAATAAAAATAAATAACCTAAGTTTTTCCTGATAATAATTAAATTATCAGTAAAAAATCAAAGTTTAAATAATCAAATGTTATTACATTTCAAACGCATCATTTAATTAGGTAAATGAACAACAAAATTAATGCACCAGCACTTCTTGCGAAATGCTATGTCCCCTGTTATACCTATATGAAAAAAGAAAATTGGCGTTAACAAGAAATATTTCAATTAAATGTCCTTCGGTCAAAATGACCTGACTATAATAGGTTTCGGGTTATATGCTTGAAGTAAGCTTTAAGGCTATAGGATCTATTTCTTGTTACCCATATTTATGCAAAAAATGTTCATGTTGATGTTAGCGTAGACATAAAACAAACCCTCGAAAGACACTCTAATCGCGATGGCCCATAATTTGGCCCCAAACAAAGAGAGAGGCCGTAAAGGAAACGTGAGTGTTTTACGGGCCGTTCGGGCTTTATTTAACGCTCATAGTGATTTTATACATCGGCGTCTCGGCGTCTGACGGGCCTTTAAGACCGGGTATCGGATGGGAAGGGCTGTTGTAGGGTTGCCACCATGGACTTATGGTACTGTACGCTGTCCATCGAAGCGTGCACGAGTTTTGTGTATTGCATCTGTTTGTCACGCTTCTACTATATTGATTACAATTTAAGGACATCTAGAAATATTTTTATTAATAATAGAAATTTAAAAGCAAATCAACCACTGCACGAACTAGTCCGTCAGTACATAAAACCATACAAAACCTATTGTTACAGAAACCATCCTTGCTTTAGTATTAATTAAGTGACAATTATAATTACTATTATTTTTAAATCAACGAAAAAAAGTTAACAATACAAAATTAAATTTTAAATTAAACTATTGAAAGTTTAATTTTCACCTTAACGTTATCTATAATTATGTTAGAGTAGTAAAGATGACGAACAAAAAATTTTGAGTTTGACCTTATTTTGGCTTCGCACCAACAGGTGGCACCCCTAGTAGGGGGTTATTTTCTCAAGATTGCATGTGTTTCCCCTCGTATGACACGTTTATGTTTATGGCGAATTGGTTATTTGCATGGGATGTACTCTCGTGTATGAGAATAAGTAAAAACACGAATATGTAGATATGTATCGTATGTTATTATTTTGGTTGTCAAATATGTATGTACCTGCTACCTTTTGGTCGCGATTTCCTTCGCAACAGATTCATCGTCATCATCATTATCAGCCTATTAACAACCCACAAGGCCAGGCTCCTTCCTCATAGAAGAGGTGATATGGAGCTTACACCCACATTGCTCCAATGCGGGTTGGCGGGCTATATCTTCTTAATATTTCTTTTTAATTTCATAATAGATTGTGAAATTAAAAAGAAATGCCTTGTTGCATGTGGTTAGATTATTGGTTCGATTCAAATCCTGGGTCTCGGTACAAAATCTGGAAATTTCCATTCATCCAAACATTTTTAAAGAAAATCACGTCAAGCTTTAAAACCCTGAGATCGCCAACATTGGAGAGAAGCAATCTAAGAAAGCCAAAAATAATTATCAAGATTTGTTTTAATTTCCTTAATAAATCGTAAATTGTTTAATATAAGACAAATATAAAAATATTTCAATTATAAGCACGTATTCTTTATATTTACAGTTACGTTTCACTAAATTTGACAATTGTTGATTTTTAAAAGAACACAATTTTTATAAAACTGTTTGTAAAAAACGATAATCAGTAGGTAATAACAGTAAAATATTTTATGGGCTCTTACATATTCTGAGTGTAAACGCGACACAAAAATTAAACGCCATAAAAATATTATAAATATTGTAATCTCAGTCATGTGCCCACTAAACCTGAAGTAGTCCGAAAAAATACTACCGAAGCAATAAAATAATAAATTTTACGATTTTTCTAATCTCAATGTAATAGCATTTTTATTGGTACACCTATGTACATCGAACACTACTCTATAAAAGAGTGACACAAAAATAAATCGACATAAAAATATTATAATCACGCTCGCCAATAAAATAATCTTTATGACGGCTCGTAAAACTCAAAAAGTAACGACAAAAAGTGTCCCAAACCACATTCTCCGAGTCGACAACACTTACGTATTGTAATAGGCGCCAAATCGAATAAACTGACACTTGACTCAGTTGGTAGGTACACATTCAATTGTAATAGTTCCACCACGTATAAGTGCGCACTTAGATAACAGAACTTTTTTGACTGATTTTAAGTTTTTTTTGCTTTCTTACAACTTAAAGAATATTTTTTGTTTTATATATAGTATCAGGTTTTTTTTATCATAACTGAAAATCATTGAAAATCTATCTACACATTGGGATCATTTAAAAATACATACCTAGATTTATACAATATAATAAAAAAAATGTGTTTCTTTGTGTAATTTTGTTTTTTTTTAAGCTATTGAATAGCTTTTATCGCGGGTCTTGAGCGTGGAGACCGAATACAGAAATTCCGTAACGAAAAAACCTAACACCCCCTGAGTATCAAAAACATAATATCAAAAGCACAATTTCGGCTACGACGTCATCGAGGAACGTGGCTTACGAATTTTTTTATTTTTTTTTCAAGCGTGATATTTCAAAGTCATTTTTTTTAATTAATGACTTTTTGCAATATCACGTTTAAAAAAAAAATTGCGGAGCCGACGGGATTCGAACCCGCGTCTCTTTGTGTAATTTTGTTTTTTTTTGACTGTTTTTTATCGTTCTAATTATACATATTTACCTATTATAGGTATGTAAACAGTTCCTAAATTTCTTGATCCCACATTATTTCTAAAAAAAATCTCAAGTTCATGAATAAAATACGTGTCATAATCTATGCATAAGTTCGAAAAACCTTCCACAGTCGCAAAACGCGACGAACGAGACTCAAAAACTAACCTCAAAAATCCCCAAAACCGCATTCCCAAACTCAACAACACTTACGCATTGTAATCGCCGCCAAATCGAATAAAGTGACACTCGAGAAAACCGAGTTACGATTCGCCCCCAACACTACCCGGTAATCGAATTCGAGACCACCACTTGGATACACTCGAGAAGAGTGTTACTTTGTTAGCCGGTTCCAGCGAGGTCCCTCGGGTGCCGGATTATGTAAAAATCACCCATCTTGACGACTTTACACCGGCCGAGGGTACTTCGAAACATTATAAAGTGTTATCAAATTTTACTGCCAGAGTTCTGAGGAAAAAATTTAAGTAAATGTGCGGGAAACTGTTACGAGGATATTTCTTTTAATAGTGTATTAAATTGTTTTTTTAACTGATTCAAAGTTAGTTTTTAAATACAAGATATTGGTTTCGAAAAAAACATTTTCTTTATTTTCTAGATAGGGAGATAAAGGGTAGTCTATGTGTTATTCTCATGTATAAGCTGTACCTATTTGATTTCATTTCCAAAGTGACAGTCAAGCACGCTTACTTTATGACATTATTTTGATTTGCGTTCGTTTTCAGTCAAACAAAGCCTAAAAAAACCAGCTTTACACTTAAATCAGATTAATTTAGTTTCAATTAATCTTTTGTTATTCAGCATATAAGCTAACTTCATTATTCATATGTTTACAAAGTCAGATTTTCAATGGCGTTCACCTTTAATGATTTTAATAAAAAATTCTGACTCATATCAAAAAGTCGAAGCAAAGTATCGAACAGAGTAACGACCCAACAATCATTTGGTTGGAATGCCTACATTGTTAACCGAGTTTTGGGAATGAAATAAGAGGTTTTCGAACGTCCATACATCAATATAAAGTTTTTATTGGTGGGTAGGTGTAGCTAAACGGCTCTAATATCCAGAAAGTTAAAGCTAGGGACATATTTATATTACTAAATACTTTCTATCATTTGAATATAAGTAAACATTAATTATTTTGCTAGCTTTAGCAAGTGTTATTGACTTGATTAAAATTTACATTTTACGTTTGTTAAAACTGAAGAACAACATTTATTTAGAAATGTTAATTATTGATTTAATATATGTCAGCATCTCTATATACATGTATCTATTTGCGGACTCTATCAAACCGCTACTACTACAAATTCTACTAAACATTTGACTACAATAAACAACGTCGCACGTCTAGTTTTGATATGATAAATAAAAGAACAGCTCGTAAAAATCCCCATCAATATTCATGTCGTTGTTAAACGCAGTCGGTTTAGAAAATACACATTCTTAACGTCATCGTTTTTGACAAGTCGAATCCCGACTCTGTTTATAAAGGTACCTTTTTGGGTTTTTGTCGAGTTCGGGGGAAAATGCAACTAGCGAAAAATACTAAGATTTTTTTAAATTGTAATCAATTATTTTGATAAAGCCGGTTTCTAAATTGTAGCTAAAAAAATTTTAACAAAAATAGAACCGACTCAAAACGCACTAAAAAGTAAAAAATAACTGTCATTTAGTTGCTTTAATTTACTTAAGGATATCTATGAAGTCGGTGCCAGCCAAGTTTAAGGAACATTTATTTTACGTAGTAAAGCAATTTGTGGGTTCAAGGTAACATCCATAAAGTAGAAACCCTGGCTGGCACCGACTCCTAGATATGCTTAAGTAAATTAAAGCAACTAAATGACACAGTTATTTTTTACTTTTTAGTGCGTTTTGAGTCGGTTCTATTTTTGTTAAAAATATTTATTTCTTTCTTTTCAGTGACTTATCGCCACGTAAGGTACTCGTACTATACTGTCATAGTATATTATTCGTTACTAGTAGCCAAAAGC
Organism: Mycalesis mineus; assembly: GCA_034621355.1. Classification (NCBI taxonomy): domain Eukaryota; kingdom Metazoa; phylum Arthropoda; class Insecta; order Lepidoptera; family Nymphalidae; genus Mycalesis; species Mycalesis mineus. The sequence goes on from CM067901.1 coordinate 13,353,504, forward strand.
TACCTATACCGAGATAAAAACCGAAATCGCTGTAAGCTTGCCTTCAAAATTTGAAGAGTTCCTTCAATTTTCCCAGGATATCATCATCAGATCCTAACATGATGACAATAGGACCACCTTGGAAGTATGCCCTTTCTAATAAAAAAAATAAATATCAAAATCGGACAACTCTGTAAAAAGATATGCATTAAAATATATATATACGTGTCGAATTGAGAACCTCCCCCGTTTTTTCGTCGGTTAAAAAGCGATTTATTTTTATAAAATGTAAAATACCTTCCGTAAAAAATTGAAGAATAAAAATAAGAAGAAAATTCATTAAATTACCTATTAACTGACGGAATGTGGCTATTGGTGATGGAATTTTGTTCTTGAAGAATAAACCAAACATATATCTAGAGGTCTAGGGTTAAATCGTAATTTGACATAATTACGAAATGCAAGTATACACACAGACTGACAGACACTTATTTCTACTATTAGGAACACATAGAGTCCAAGTACCGTCACATCTAACACCTTGTAAAATCAATTCCGACTCGATTAGTTTCGTATTCCGTTGTCGGAACACAATTCTATTTGAATATTTTGACTCAATCAGAATACTAATATGCAGACAGTTTAGCGAAAATTTTATTAGAATTACTAGTTGGGTTTTCTACTTTGGGGTTCCTTAGATTTCTCTTTACGTTATGGATAGGTTTGAATCTGGCAACGAGGCAGGCTAAATCCTAACCGAAGACCTAAGTGAAGGCAAACCGAACCTAGTAAATATGTTGGTAACAGTTTTTATCTACACCTTTATTATTTAGAAACTATTTTAACCGTTTTGTATATACTGTTCTTAGCAAAACACGATAAAGATCCGACAGCTCAATATAAAAAATATCAGTGTTTCTGTATTGATAGACACAATTTTTGACATAAAATCATTCATTATTCCATCAGTATCAGCCTATTAACGGCCCAATTACAGGACCAGGCTATATAATCATTAATTAGCTAAATTCATGTCTGTTAGAATTTCAAAATTTTTAATGTTCTAACTGCATATTTTTTTAATTATCTCTGCAGAGTCACGTCGCCACTTCTCCTCGAAGTTGTCACTTTGACAGCGCCTGTATAGTATTCTATTTCAACTTTCACTGCGGGTAGGTGCGTGCGTCACTTGAAATTAATTAAGAGTCGAGTCGGGCCGAAACGTGGGACACAGATTTTGGCAGCGTCCCCGCGAGAAAAACTTTAGTGTATTGGAAATAGATGTACGGCTAATTGTACAGTTTGTTTAGGGTTGTCAGATGTTCTTTATTATCAAAGAGTACTAGGTATCTGTCAGCCGAAAATGGATTATGTTTTAATAGCTGTTTGTGTTATTCTTTGACACGCTCTACGTACATCCTGATTTTTAACATGCAAAGCAGGTTTTTGCTTTATCTAATGACATAACACAAATAAACAAAATCCACGCAGTCTAAGAACGCATAAGCGTTACTATAATTGTAACCCAATAAGTAAATTAGAGATATCTTTTTAGAAATGATTTTGAAACTATTGCGATTTTCCAAATAACAGCTTGGAATTGGGAAGTCGGTCGTGAAACACCTCCGTCTCAGAGAACAAGTTAAGCTGTCAATCCTGTATGGTATTGTAGATATTTTAAAGGTACTGTTATGTTATAGACTCGAACACTTTGATCGTAATCCCGCGATCCTGCATTGGACCATACTCGCAGACGTATTATTAACATTCTTAATCGGAGAACTGAGATAGTTGACAACCCTAGTTAACAACTAATGAATGTCGTGTGAAAACGTCATAAGGTTTAATTAATGTTCTCTTCCACAGTAACCTTTCGTACAATGTTCGCCGGAGATGTAAATTTTTTATATATTTCTTTCTTGCTGGAAACATTTTTAAAAATTCGTTTGACGCGCTCTCATGTCATTATTAATGACATGTCAACGCTTGTTTGATTCTAATTTATTTATTTCTTGATTATTTTAAGGCTGCGCTATCCCATAAGCGTGTAATATACGCTGCTAAAACTTATCTAGACTTTAATTTCTAGAGTTTGTGGAAAGAGACAAAATTGTTATGAACTCCCAAAGTTTATTACGTTGATCGCTCTAATTTTCTTATTTCAATATTTACTATAAACACCAGTAAATTGATTTAAATCATTATCAGAAACTATTGCATACATACATATACTCGTATATTTGGCACCACAGCAAAAGACCGGGAAAGGATATTTTTGAAGGCATGACATTTTTTCAAATAAATTTTATTTCAGTACAAATTTTGTACTCTCTCAGAGCCAATGTCATTAATATCACCTATTAGCTATTATTGAAAAATTATACTAAATAATATCATGCAAACGTCATTTGATTCGTTAAAACCAACCGGCTAGCGGTACCTTAACTCATTTCGCTACCGAAAATCATCCGTGAGAAACACTAACAAGCAGTATTTATTTATTTGAATAGGTATTACATATACTTGACATTTCTCCTTTTTTAGAATGTTTAAATTCGGCCCGGATACGATAACTCGACTAATCTGTCTCCAAAACAAATACATCACTATTTGCCTACAAGGGTGCACAAGAGGTTCTGTTCTCGGCTGCTCGAGTCGAGAACACTCAAAGAGTCGATGGCGTTAAACAAATACGTGACTGCAGTAATCTGTGGTGTCGACACTTGAGATGTCAACAATCGGGTTTGAGTCATGGGTGTCACATCACTATATGTCATCGGATGACGTGTTTCTAAAGTAAATATACTTTTATAATTACCTTGCATGAATTTGTATTAGTAGCATCGAGCTGCTGATTTTCTTGCTGGTTCTTTTCGGCAGAATCCGTATTCCAAACCGGTGATAAAATCGCTACTCACTGACAAACTTGACTATTACAAAGCGCTTAAAAACAGGCTTGTATCATTATCAGCCTATTAACGGCCCACTACAAGGCCAGGCTTACCTCTTTATAGGAGAGGGGATATGGAGTGTAGTCCCACCACGCTGCTCCAATGCGGTTTGGCGGGCTTGGCTTAACTTAACAGTGTGGATACCATGCGGTAGTTGTAAATTATAGAATGCATTTTTTGGCTATAAAACTAATTTTTATGAATGAATTTGGTTATAACAGGTAACATAGACAGGATTTGAAGACGGCTGAACAGATCTGGATAAAATTTTAGAACACAATACGGTTGCATACCGAGCGGTTATTTTTATTTCGATATTCTCACATAGGATTTGCACTGGTGATACAAGGGGATAGACTCCTACTAGCTATAAAAATCTTCATGCGTACTGTGAATGGAAGATTACTAGTTACTACGTATAGTGACGTCATACGTCCTTCAAAAATCTCCAGCTGTTTGTTTTCCTGTATGTATTATGTTTGAGACGCGGCGCCTGTATTATCTATAGCCAATATTTTGAGATGTAACCATGCAAGATTTACTTACTTATAAAGACTATACAGAGAATGTAGATAGAGCATTAGATAAAAACGCACCCTTCGATGTTTTTGCACGATACCTATGTGATTTGCCGAAGTCGTTTTTTTATCGCTATTAAAGCGTGCAAAAGACCAGGGTCACCAGAAATCAAGTGATTACCACCACCCATGTACATTTGCACTACCACAGGCACTGCTGCATGCGTTGCCGGCCTTTGAGGAATTGGTTTATTCGCTCCTTAGGTACCTCCATGTTACAGTTGATAGGAAATACCGAAATTGTGAAGGTAAATATTTCTTACGATGCACGATATACGTTCATACATCACTTCAGAATCCTCACAAATATATAGACGACTAGTCTTGAATAAATTATTTAGATTTTCTCGTTTTAGCCATCATTATATTGTTCTTTCTATCATTTTCTTTTCATCTGTGCTTGAAAATACGAAAACCGTTAACAACGGCACGATAAAAATCCTTCTGCTTTTGATAATAAAGTACATATTTGTGGAACGGTTTTAATATTTTTTTAATGTTTCGAGAGTGAAGGTGGCGCGTATCTTGGTAGGTATTATCTCTCACTTCACAAACACTGACCGTAGATTAGATAAGGCCGGATGTTGCGGAGATCAGACTAAACTAGGTTTGCTTACAGATAAACAGTTTCGATTTTGGTAAAGGTATTGAGACCGAGGTCATACAACTAGTTACTATGGAGTGTTACAATTCTCAGTATGTTTTTAAATAATAGTTAACGAAACAATAAGTCTTGTAACAAATTCGAGTACCTTTGAGGATGCAACGTCGAACTGCGCAGACATCATAGCGGCGCTGAGAAATATTAATGCCACAAAATCAGTCTCCTTACTACTTATCTACATCGTATAATCATGTTAGGAGATACGACATACACCTGACATGATTTTACGCAGAAAACTATCTCTTTCAGAGTGTAGGGCGCGCTAAGTTGCTCTAAAAGGGTCGCCTGTTAATCGAAAGGCATAAGTAAATCGTGTTCAATCATCTGCAGTTATACATACCCTCTAGAGCGAAGTGTATCAGTACGTACGTACGTATTATATTATAGATACATTCATACAATACGTACTGATGCGATTCGCTTCAGTTCGAAGTAATGTTTGCTTTCATACGAAAGAAATTAAAACTTATACCTCGCGTCCGTTCTGAATTATCAACTTATATTCTGATCAGAATTACTATGATAATGTTTATTTTAATTAACACAAATATCTCATAGCTAATATATTATTATCGTACATGTATTATTTGTTTGAAGGGTTACCATCAGTCAGCTCGCTGGCCGATCATCTGGCCGCTAAACTATAAAAGAAAAACAAACTGCCCGCGAAAATAGTTGTAATTCACAACCGATAACTGTCCAATAATTTTGTTCAATAGCCAATTACGTGTATAAACAAAACATTACCGGTATATACGGACGGAGTTTATTATATTTATTATATCTGTGCTATTATTTTCAAATACTTACCTACATACCAAGGCTGAGTTGAGATTATGCTGAGATAGAACGAATTGTACAATGCGCTCTTTTGAAATATCGGTATCACAACTGTTTAAGTTACGTGGACTGTATCGATGGCTTGGCACGGTGAATAGTGACTCTACCTTCTTCATATAAGTCCTGGATTCAATCATCAAAACTGGAGAAATTTTTTCGAATATTTTTTTTATCGACTACAAGTTGGTCCTTGACCGCTATTACACCTGTAAGTACCACATAAGTTATGATGCAATCTAAGATGGAAGCAGGCTAACTTGTTAGGACTAGGATGAAATCCACCCTTTTCGGTTTCTACACGACATCGTACTGGAACGCTAAAATCGCTTGGCGGATTTACCGTGCGGGTGCCGGGTCCATCGTGAGACTAGAGAAAAACGCTGAACAGAGTTAGAGTTACGCATATAGACTTAAGGGTACCCTTTGGTACCACTCATCTATGCTCGAGTCATTCTCCCTGCTCGACCAAATCTGGTAGGATCCTGCTAAAACAGCTTTAGACACTCGTTCGAGCTTACTGCAGCGATAGTCAGGCGCCTTGGCCTGCAATAAAATCTTGATTTAATGAGTTATAATGTTATGTTTGTTAATGAATATTGTAGTTTTATGAATTCATTGTGGTTTTATCCGCGGAAATTCTCTAAGTAGGTGCCTCTACATCGCAACATCGAAATACATTTCCACTTCGACCAGACCATCTTTATGAATGGGAACCATAATTTAAATACAACTGCTGCTAAGTAGTGGGACCTCACAAAATGCATTCTAATAGCGAAAAAACGAGATAAAAACGCGAGTGGGGAGGCGTTGCGCCGCCCATACACCGTGCAGCGAACAGCGCGCCGATAATGTGCCAAATACCAATTACCACGATAATTGCTTAACACACGCGAACTGTCTATCAAAATTATTTTCCGTTTGGGGTCGCGTCGCCCCACGGAACCCCACGGAACCTCACGCGAGCCTCAATACGGGTAATTGTTACATTATTCTTCTATTAACTCCGCTCTTGAGAGTTTATCTTGGGATTTCGGTCCTTGGGTTGTGTGGGTTGGATTTTTCTTGTTTCGCCACTTGGGGAATTGTCCATGAATTAATTGTTTAAGTGCGACGTTCGGAGTTCGATTCCCGTTACAATAGAGTTATTTAACTCGTTCATCTAATAAACTTGAAACATCTTTCATATTGTATAAACTACTTTTTACACAAAAAATAAAAATATTTTTTAAAAAATGTATTTTGATACTCTACCTATTTGCATTGTTTGTATCATCGTAAAATATTGCAACGTTTTACTTTCTAATGCCTTCGTTGGTGTTTCTTCATGTTTTAAAAGCCGAATTAGCTAGACATTTTAACTCATTAACCATAATCAGAGATAGAAAATATTTTCACAAATAATGGAACAATTTATGTAACAGTCAAAAAATTAAATCAGAAATCATACCACACCCTTATTAGTGTAATGACGCTAGATATTAAATTAACGTTTTTGTGAGAGTTTACCTTCAATTCGTTTGTAAGTAAGCAAGACACGCGATTGTCTACAAAACTAATTTGGAACGCAAGAATACAATGTTGATCGTAAAACGAAACGTAGTAAAGCCCGAGTCTCGCTAAAAGCCGCCGGGGCGGGGCTCTCCGCCCAGCGTTTTAGCGCTCATGCGAGGTGCAAGCGTCTTTATTAGCTGCTTCTGACTTATGGCCGCCTGGTACTAGTGCTGATAATGTACTAGAACGTGTTTGTAATGTGCATGCTTGAGCTTGATTGTGAAAGTGTTTTGCCATTTTAGTGTGTTTTACTATCGCCAGCTCGCGCTTTTTTGTTGTTTGTTTAACCATATTCAAAGAAAACGTTTTTATGAGTTGCTCCTGACATATGGCTACCTGGTGTTCTTGGTGATGAAACGTGCTTCTAATGGGAATCCTTTGGGTATCTGGTATCGATTTATAAATCAATGTTCAATAGATAGATAAGTCACACGTAAGTATTCCAGATTCTGTATCATAAATTTCGTCTGTTTCAAAACATTATAAAGAGGAATGATGGTTGGGGCAAGAAGATTAACAAGAGGTTTATGAGGCGAGGGTGAATGGAAATGTTGGGAGGCCTAGGCTTTAAAGAATAGACAGGTCAAGAGTCTCTCCCTACACCCTGGGAATGAGGCGTGATGTTAAGTATGTATGAATGAAGAGGAATCTTAGGAGCTCATACAACGAAAAAGTGTAGTGTTTACGAACTCTACTAACATACTTAAATAGATATTTTATGTTCGCTGAAAAATAGATATTTGTTCTAACGTCGTCGTGAACTTTGAAATACAGCAGATGACACTGAGTCACCTACACGAACTGAATTTTAGTAACAAAGCTGTGTCGATCCATCTTGCTAATAGACAACTTAAATGATGCACTCAGCTGACTACAGAAATGATCCCCTTTAGATGTCCGATAGATTCTCAACAAAGCAAAACAACTCCATCCGTTTGACAAGGATAATTGTTTTGACACAGCATGTCTCTTATCCTGGGATTTTAGGTCAACTAACTGTGGAGTGTCAGCTCTTAAAATAGTTCCTTTGTTTCCAATTGTCGTGTTAGTAACTGTGCGACATGGAACAGGAATACCAGACACTCATGACGTTAAGTCAATGTGCTATTAAGACTGAAGATCAAACGCTGTAACCCTTTTATATAGTGCTAGTACTTTTTGTTCAAATCAAAACCATGTTCAGAGATATTTTGTTTTATTCTTGACTGCAATCATACCTGATGGTAAGTGATGCAATCTAAGAAGGAAGCGGGCTTAGGAGTAGTATCTTAACACTAGAAAGTCGGGAAAATCTATCTACCTACAAAGACGGCAACCGGTCAAATGACTCCTCCATTATTTTTATTTTTTATTTTATTTTAACTGTTAAAACTGGTAACTGTAGTAATAAAACAGGGTTTCATGTATGATTATTTATTATATTTATAGACATATTTTACATTTAAACATTTTGTTTACATTACAAATGCCACAAAGTGGCTTTTTACAAATGTCGCAGACTTTATTAGTTTTATTTTTGCACTTTTGTACATAACATTCCCGCCTTTTCCGAGTTTCTGGATTTTGAATAGAAGATCGAGAAGTAGATGGTGTAGACTCTTTAGGCAATTCTTGGGTTCCAGAAAGTTCGGCATCGATTTTTACTTTGCCGCAAAGTTCACTAGCTAAACTCAGTATGAAATTTCGTCTTTTTATGTTGATACCTGACATTTTTTTATACAAAATGAAAGAATTTATCCCTGCTAGGTCTAGTATATTGAAAAAAACCTGTACGGGCCACCTTCGAGATGCCGCTTTGACACTATATTTTTTTGCCATCTGGTCAGCCACATCCACGCCGTACTTGGTAGCATTGTAAAAAGTCACAGTTTCTGGTTTTTTCTTAGGGTGATTGAAGTCTATTTCAACATTATTATGTAGCGTGCTAAGCAATAACACGTTTTTGTTTCGTTTTCCTTGATAAATTGTGAGTGTACATCTATCAGATTTCAGGATTTTTGTTTCAAACAAAGTCATATGAAGTGATTTGACGTAAGGTGGAATCTCTCGTCGTGTCCTGTTCATAGTTCCTACAATGGTTGTGCGTTTTGCGAGCAAGTTATTTGCCAATTTTACCGATGTAAAGAAGTTGTCAGTAGTTATATTTCGGCCAGTATTTGCAAAAGGTTCCACAAGACGCATAACAACGGATTCACCAAGGCTTTGGTTTTGTGACCTGCTTTCATCCTTTCCTAAATAAGGAAAGCCGTTGAGTACAAACTTCGAATCCACATCGACACAAAGCCAAAATTTTATTCCAAACTTATCAGGTTTGTTAGCAATGTATTGAAGAAACCTGCATCTAACCTTAGTAGAAAAGAGTTGTTCGTCTACAGTAATATTTTCTCCTGGTTTGTAGCAAGATAAGCAGTTCTCAATAAATTTCTTCCAAACGTCTGATATAAGTGCAAATTTGTCTTGTTGAAGTCGTGAACTTCTTTCAGATCTGTGATCGAATCGCAAAAACTTCATAATTTCTTTGCATCTGTCACGAGGCATAACACTTGAAAAAAAATTTACTCCCCAAGTTTTACTCCATAGCTCATTTACTGGAATATTTTTTGCACCGTAGGCACCTCGAGCATAGCAAATACCGATAAAACTTTCCAGCTGTTCCAAAGTTAGTATCCAATTGTTGTGGCCTAGTTGCCTATTAGCTTCTTCTTGAGTACATTTCTGAATATGTCTCAATATAGATTCATCAATCACAAGCCTCCACGAATCCAATATACTTCCAGTGAAATTTCTTCTTGCATATGAAGTAGGCCCTGCTTGCTCAGTTATTATATTGTGTCGTGCTCGGCGACCACTTTGAGTTGACTCCACTTGAAGTGACCAAGACGTACCGTCGGTAGCGGTGATAAGACCTTGAAGCTCAGAATCATCTGAACTATGACTCCTGCCCCGGCCTCGACCACGGCCTCGACCACGAGCACCGCCACGACCATGGCCACGAGAACTCGAACTGTGAACGTTTTGTAAAGTTGCAAGAGGTACCTGATCTTCCAGGTCACTTTCTTCCGAAGAGGAACTCGAACTGAATTGTGGAACCGCACAATCATCGTCACTATCGCGTTCTGCACTCTCAGAGCCACAATCCGATTCATCTTCACGAATATTTTGCAAGATTGAAAGTATTTCTTTATCCTGAAGCCTTCGAGACATTTTTCACAAATGACTTACAATAATTTCGACTAAATTCACGGGTAGTCGAAACAATACTAACTTTTTTGACTTACAAACCACAAACAACTGATAAGCGTACCTAATTTATGTTCTACCCTCTCATATTACAATTGTAAACATTTATCGGATCTCAGCCGTCAAATGACTGCCGCCGTCTTTGTCGGTATATCAAGATTTTAAATAATAAACAAAAGAGATGTGAGTTATTTTTATACATAGTTCCACTTAACTACTAATATTATTAAAAGTCACAAAATTTCAATACGTTAAGTCAAATGGTTTTTCAGTTAATCAACATTTAAATTAAAATTGCAGTCAAATGACTGCTCCCGTCTTTCTAGTGTTAAATACACACCCCCTTTCGGTTTCAGCACGACATCGTACCGAAACGCAAAATCGCTTAACGATTCGTTTGACGGCTGAGTGGTAACTATCCAAGGTTAAAGCCACCCACCAGTCAGACCAGGACTAGTAAAGAAAATCTCAATCGGTCCCGCCGGGAATCGAACCTAGGTCCTCCGTCTCATAAATCCACTGCGAACAACACTGCGCTACGGAGGCTGTCAAGCACTATACCAACTATACTTAGCAACTAAACTAATAAAGAGGTAATTGAAACGTCTCATTGGAGAAACGCTATTGTGAAGGGGCTGTATCTATACTGAGAGGTTTGAACAATTGTATTATTCATCAGACAATCTAAATGCACACATCGGTTTCAAAATTATTTGCCTAGAGATTTGAGATCAAACCGCAGAATAGCACTACTTAATGCTTATCTATCTGCTGATAAGGCGATTTCACGAGAGTGCCACAATAAAGACGGCATCTTAGATGACAACGATAATAGGCGAAGGTCTTAAGCGTTTACACCGCGAGCAAATATAATGAAATCGTAGAGCAACCATAAACTAGTAATAAAATAAACTTATCGGACTTTAAAATTACTTATATCCTGTGGATATACGTAGTTCAAGATCTGCTACCGTCATTAACAGGTAATAGTCGTATTAAGAAAAAAATAAAGTCCTCTGCCGCGTCTGTCTGTCAGCGATAAACTCAATGACTACTGAACGGATTTTAATGCAGTGTTCACCAATTCTTGAGGAAAGAATGCCATGTGTAAAGGTTAGGCTCAAGTATGACGATAAAAGTGGGGAGGTTCGTAGCGTCTGGAAGCTTCCATTGGAAACGCTGCCCTTTGAGATATAATAAAACATTGTATGGTTTAACGGGGTGGGTTTGTGAGTTACAGTCCCAAACACGGTTTGCGAGAAAAATGGTTTATTGCTAGTCTTCGATCAGTCCAGAATTACACAGTTTTTATTTATATACGTTATTTTAATATACGTTACAAGTAAAAGAAACAAAATTGGATAACTAAATTTAGGATACAAAATTAAAATGGGAAAACTTTCTGACAATCAAACTATTATTATATCAAAACAAAACTAAGAATGGCGGCCATGTCATCATAGCATCTCACAGCCAAATTATTTTAACCAATCAGCGCAAAGTAAACAAATCACGCCATTTCGCCAGAGCGTGCGCGCGCAGTGGCGTGAAATATGAAAAAGTTATATAATAATCATTTATCTGTAACGTTGAGGCAGCCTCCAAACCCTAGGCACCCTAGTGATTGCTACAATGGATTGATTATTCCTCTATATAAGGACTACAAAAAAGTACGCGTAGGTAGGAAACACGCTTTTCAGAATAACTTGCTGTAGCTATTTTTTCTGTAAAAATGTCAATTTGGCAATACATTAATTTCCTCGTGGGTGATGTCGCTAGCGTCTGATGCTTAATTATAAAAACAAGAAATGGGTCAGTTTCATGCACCGAATGCTCGTAGTCCATCGTTATCAGAGATGTTAAACGTCAAACAGTTATGGTATTAAACAAGCGTTTATCTTTACGACGCGCACCGCCTCCCGTCTTAGCTAATCTCGTGATAAAGCTGTGTCAACTTCTGTTCCATGAAATTGTTGGAACATTGAATCAACATTGTGCTACTGCTGCCTGGTTTATCATACGGCTATTATATAGGCGGAAGTTTGTGAGTGTGTATGTTTGTTACTTCTTCACAACTAAACAGCTGGAACGATTTTAATAAAATTTGGTATGGAGTTAGCTGGCACCTTGGTTTAATACATAGACCATATTTTATCCCAAAATTCGCACGGGAACGAGAACTCCGTGGGTGATACGGATATGATTTTGACGGCTTCCGTGGCGCAGTGGTATGCGCGATGGATGTATATGACGGAGGTCCTGGGTTCGATTCCCGGCGGGGCAGATTGAGATTTTTCTTAATTTGTCTTGGTCTGGCTGGTGGGAGGCTTTCGCCGTGGCTAGTTACCACCCTACCGACAAAGACGTACCGCCAAGCGATTTAGCGTTCCGGTACGATGTCGTGTAGAAACCGAAAGGGGTGTGGATTTTATTCCTACTCCTAACAAGTTAGCCCGCTTCCATCTCAGACTGCATCTTTACTTAACATCAGATGTCTTAACAGCAGCCAAGGGCCAACTTGTAGTCGATAAAAAAAAAGATACTGCGAACGTTCTCTAGTCAAGATATATTTTTCATAATTGCTGACCTGCGGTGTCTTCACTTCATTGTCAATCTGTTTTCAAAACACATTACAAGGTCTAGACTACCTTCTTATGGAAGAAGGGATATAGAGCAGTTCCAATAAGGGTTTGATTGGGATTGGTCGCCAGTTCGTCTCAGGAGAACATGCCTTCTGAGAAGTTGGTAGCGTCACTACAAATAGTCTTAATATGTGGTTGTCAAAGTACTTGGTTAACCAGGGCTATTTAAAATAAGCAAATTTAAATTAGAATTTCCCTGTAACTGTCTGATGATATTGACAGTGATCGGGATGTTCTTAACGTAGGTGCTCTCCGACTAACGGGGGTGTAACATTACATATAAGAGTATGACACCATTAATTTTCTAAATCCAGTCTGAGTTTTTGAAAGAAAGACAAGCCCAGAGGCCCACTGAAGACATCGTGATCCGAAGCCGCATGGGCCAGCTATCAACTAGACCAACAAAGTATAATCTTAACAATAGTCAGGCTTTTTTAAGCTATTGCATAGCGTCTATCGCGGGTCTTGAGCGTGTAGACCGAATCCAGAAATTCCGTAACGAAAAAGCCTAACACCCCCTGAATATCAAAAACATAATATCAAAATTGCAATTTCGGCACCGACGTCATCGGGACCGTGGCCTAGTGGTAAAGCGCTCTAAGTGCCCGGATTGCTAGAGAGAAGCGGATTCGAATCCCGTCGGTTCCGCATTTTTAGCGCCTTACCGCTAGGCCACGGTCCCGATGACGTCGGTAGGTAAACATAAGTTGATAAAAAATGATATGCAATAGCTTTACCGCGGCAGTCTCCGAGTGCCACACGACTTTTTTCATTTATTTATTTAACGACCTTGTCCTTTCGGGCCTAAATGAACAGATGATGTAAGGGTGTACGTATAGTAACTCCATTATTCATTTATTATTCTATTTAAGTATTATCTTCTAACCAGAAGCAATGGTGTTTATAAATTTGAATCTTTCTCAAATAATAATTATGTTTAGATGCAAAATGTAATGACCATCTCAGTAACTACTTTATCTAATACCTCTACAAATAAACGTAGTAACGTTTAGTTAAAGCAATGTTTATTTTATTAATTCTTTGTAAAGGAACAGTTTCAATCAAAGCTTTTTAACTTTTTCCTAAAATGCAGTAGCATTGTTACATTAATCGCAAAAAACAAGCGAAATAGAACTCTACCGTCCCAATAATAAGATGTATTTTAGAATGTTACGGACGAAGCGATAACGAAATTTCTCCTAATAATAAAACTTTCTCTGAATCCATAAACAGTGGGAATATTTCTGTGAATCGATACACGTAACGTTCTATATCGGATTGATGAACAAAAATAAATCTATGCCATTATAAATTGAAAATGGTGGCCAAATAACCCTCATAACTTGGGACTATTCCAAATCGGGCTTATTCCAAAGTTTAAAAATCGTTTAACTTTAATTAGAAATGCATGCGCTTGAAATATATTACTCATTGCCACGTCATTCTAAATTAACTGAGAATAAATTTTCAAAGATCAAAAATATGATAGTTTAGGGTTCAAAAATACAGAATTATTTTCCCATTTTATTACAATAAGAACATTCTTTGTCCAAGAATTAACTAATAAAATAACTCAGTGTGTTAACTCCTCTACTGTTCTATTTTCTATATTCTTCTTTGTAACATGTTTATATATAAGATATTTATGTAAGTAAATATTATGTCCGCGTTTTGTTTTCTGTGGCATGGAAATCGCACAACGCACCAGCTCAAACAATGCGCTTGCGCAGGAAACATTGTCTATTTGTTATTAGAGCGATATCAAAGGCTCGCGGCCCTTCCGAGAACACCGTCTTGTTTCTACGTACGAGTAGCGTGTGTTATTGTATCTTCTGTAGAGAGTTTGTGAAGAAACACTGGGGTTTAGACTAGTTTCCAAATCTAAGATTAAAAGGCCCTCCTTATACGAGAGCGAATTTATGAAGCATATACTTACGCTGTATAAAACGCCGTATATTTGCAGGTTGGCCGACATACTTTTAAGTAACTAAGGCATTTTGTTTACAATTTATTGAATTATTGTTTGAATTGAATTAAATGGAAGGGTTTGAATAGTCCACTTCTGAATTAGCCCTTACTTCTCTACTTACTGGAAAAGAATTTAGATTTTAGACATAGGTACCACGCCACTCTAATATAGATTTGTGGGTTTACGGTGATAACATTTAATTTCACCACCAAAAGTAAATAATAATAACTAACGGCTTAATATGCTTTCTAAAGCAAGTTTATGGATCGAGAAGTACCAAACTTTGGACTGCTAGTTCTAATTTCTTTAATAGAAATAAACGCTGAATATTTTTTAGAGACCCGCAGAGCCGAAGCTGCATAGACTATCCATTAGACCTGAGAAGCAGTGCCTTGAAATATATTGTAGAAAAATATGAAATAGACAATATTTCCCGACGTATATACGGCAGGGCAACTTAATCTACAACTAGAAATCTTTGCGCGCAAATCAAAAGCTCTGCGTTATCTATCGCGAGGTAGTAGGTAGTGCGCGGTGTATCCGGGGGCATATCTTTTATCATTTCTGGTCCCGATCCCGGGGCAAATCCCCGCATCCGGGGATACGGGTAGATCCGGTAATCCCGGTTAATATCGCCCGTGCCCCGGCGCGCCGCTACATTTGATAATGGAGTATTAGAGATATAATTGCAGATGTTATGAACACATTGCTGATGCTGTAGCCCGCGCAGCCTTACATTATAAAATACTCGTAGTGATTGATCATTAACACTCGTTGGTCCAGTGGTTAGTCTGTGTGGCTTTGAATCATTAAGTCCGGTGTTCGAGCCCTGGGTTGGACTATGAAATATTAATCTTTTCATTCTTCCATGAAACTCTCATTAGCAATGGACAATTGAGTCATGTTTCGGAGAGTACGTATAGATTGATTACTCCCGGTCATTATTTTTACTACGAGTAAGATACCTAATAGGGATCATTACAAATTAACAAAGTCAATCCGTAATGGAGCAGCGTGGTGAGTCTCAGCTCTAAATCATATATTTGATATAGCTGGAGGCCTAGCTCTGTTGTAGGTACGTATTACTTATGTTTAAGCTGTTCGTTCAATTTCTTCAATTTTTATTGATGCTAGTGTGAAGAGACTTTAAATTTTATTTATTTCAAATACGCGAGAAAACGGGGGAAAAGCAAATCCCGGAAAATTTTCCAATAGTCTAACCGATAGGTACCAGGGCATCAGGGAGATGTAGAGGATTCCGCGGGCTAATGATTGCGCGACGCGGATCAACAAATCCTGCCAATATGGAGGACGGGGAAATACCTGGTAAATGGGAATGTTATTTGCCGCCCCTCACGCGCTGCGTTAAGGGAGAATATATGGCGTGGAGCGAAAAAGGAAAATACAGAGTCGGCTCCAATAGACAATTGCTGTTGACAGACGAGCAAACTTAGTTGGACCCAATTTCTTGATAAGTCTGTTTCAGACTAGCTTAGTAGGTAGTAGTTAACAAGACAGAATGTGTTGAATGCAATATTAACTCTCTTTGCCTTATAGTCATCCAACGAGGCGCAGTGGTATGCACGGTGGATTTGTAAAATTGAGGTCCCGGGTTTGATTCCCGGTAGGGCCTAAGATTTGATTGACATTGTACCGGAACGCTAGATCGCTTGCCGGTGCGTCTTTGTCGAAAAATATCAATTGGCTCTGCCGAGAATCGAACCCGAAACTATCGTTTTATAAATACACCGCACCGGAATTCGTCGTATTATCTTCCAATGACACGAATTGTGGGCCCAAACCAAATCAGTAAGTCTATTGAGATCAATTTTCCAGTACTGAGTTGTTACTACTAGTGATGCACATTAACGTTTTTTTATCGCCCGCGCGTCTTTTGATCTCCGTACATCTGTTCGGGATTCGTCGTAAGGGCTGACCACACACGACCGTTTACGATTCCCAACAGTTTTACAGCCCCGACAAACAAACAAGCGGTTCCAGGCAATGCCGTTACTAAACGATCGCGTATCAAAGGCGCCACGCCGAATCCCGCGGTACGTTACTAGGAAACGAGGAATGGAAGGTGGTAGCGTGAAAGCGAATTTAAAAATGGAACAATAACTTTACTTTTACCGCGACACACGTCATAACAAACTGTTTTTCTTTCCGCGTTTCGGATCGCGTGTTCGAATTTTAAATTGTAAAAATAAACAAACTTTTTTTTTTCGCGTTTAAAAAATGTTTCGACAGTGTACAGGTTTGGGTGTTTGCTTTTTGCATAACCTGTCACTGGATGGTCCAATTGTTTACATCATATACGAAATAAGGAAGTATTAATTACTTGCTGTTTAAATTATAGCTTAAATTATTTTCTGTACTTTTGTACATAATAAAATATTAGCAAAAAAAAATAGTTCTTTACTATCAATCAATTGTCGTTTAAGACAGCTTTATCGATTTTCCTCTAGATCCTAGCATTTATTTTGACAGAGACACAGCAATTAGATATTTTTGCAACTTTTTAATAATGAGTAAGTATCTATAATTTAATGTTAAATAAATAACGATATAGCTTATCCTATATAGGAATATTTTTTTTATTTTTAGAAAGAAAACAGATAATTCTTGTACAAAATGCTCAGGCAATAAAATAAATATTGAAGTTCGCAGAAAATTCGCAATTAAATTCATTAGACGCATCCAAGTGAGTCGGCACCAAAGCAGAGTGATTTACATTAAAACTGGCGCAATAAAACGAAATTACGCCATTTTGACTGTGAGCTTGAACATGAAATTTTCTATTCGGGCGGACAAAGGGCCCAATTAACGGGCCCATTGTTCGTAGGGTCGTGGTATTAGTTCATTATATAATTTTATGTAGAGCTTGCTTACAATGCTTGTCATTTCGGAGTACATGCAGCTATGCTTAATGGCCAATATATCACTTATCGGCGCGCGGTTTCATTTACTTCGACAATGGACGATGGTTTTAAATGCGGACCAATCCGCGGTTTTAAATTAGTTTTAAAAATTTACTCCAGTATATTGCCTACCAGGAATACATAAGTTATTAGGAATTAGTTTTGTTAAGCAAAAAATAATGTTTGTGTAGTTTATGATAAACTTCTAAATAAATAACAAGAATGACTTGAATGCTACGTTGGTGATAAATGCGAAAGTAACAAACTTGGTTGTTTGTTTCTCAATTCCCCAAAAATACTGGATTTATTTTCATGAAATTAGATATAGACTACCCCAAGTACTAGTACTACATTATATTCGGAAATAAAATATGGCTATTTAAATTTTGAAAACAAAACAGATCCCGTGAAATTTGAGGGTAAAAAGCTAGTTATTTTGCGTAATACGGCCCAATGTTTCGTCCTTTCTGCAGCCTTGAGCCACCAGGGTTATTTACATAAGATTCTGGCGGTGTAGGAAGAAGGGACCCCATTAGGTTATCAGGAGTATTTTTAATCAGACACTATCAGGCCCGCAGTGACCAGGCGCGCATGGCCGCGCAGAGGTGTCCAATAAATTATCGGCCGGCGACGTCGCTAATGCAACGCGCGACGCTGAATGATAGCGCTGCAGACGTGATACCGAACTAGTGCCGAAGACCACTGCTACATCTCCCTATTCAATCAACAAAGAACATTGTGTGATCTTATGAAACCATGATGCAAATTAAACTTATTAGAAACTGACAACTACATGTACGAATGAGTGAGAACTTAAATGCTACGCATTTAGCTGACGAGAGCCTTGCGCCGTCTTAGCTGCTCTGCTGAGCGGCTTTCATTTAACACCTACTCCGTGAATGGAAAAAGTTTCATTTTAAAAAACAGTGTCGGTCGTTGATAACGCTAAAAGACTATGGGCTTTCCGAAGAGTACTTACTTGCAATCTGGCAGAGTGCTGATAGTTTGTTAAGCTTGTAATTGTAGTAAGTAGTTAAAGATTTATGTAATAATAAAAAATATTACTTTTTAATATTTTTTTGTGCTCTATTTTCTGGAGACCTTTGTAGATAAACTTAAAACGCAACAAATTTAGATTTTAATGCAGATTTTTATGGAAGAATTGCTCATTTATAATTATGACATAAATGTTGTAGCTGTCTCTCGGTGTATAATGCAGCGCGCGACGCTGAATGATAGCGCTGCAGACGTGATACGTAAGTGACGGTTAAGTGCGATCGCTTGTACCGCCGATATCGCCTACGTCTAGCTCATGCGGCCCTGGTACCATCCCATACATGACTTGTTCATTACTTAGGCCCCTTTGGGGATTTTGATCCCCCCGTGTCTTGTCTATCTGTTTTCTATTTTAGATGACTTATTTGTTATTAGTGACAGATGTAGCTTACACGAAAATTGGCTTAGTCGAACGTAGAGAGAGAGTTTTACTAGTGAACGCCCTTCGACTTCGTCCGCGTAGAGTTGTGATAGCTTTTTATTATCCTTACATTAAATTAAATTGTAAGTTAAACAAATACACAAACAAAACATTAAAAAAAATAATTTTCAGCTTTTTCTACCGATCTGTTAGCTTGTGCAGTCCTAGTAATATTTATATGTAGCTGATGGTACCAGGAGACAGTAGTTATACACTTTTGATTATGGAAAGCAATAAGGTGTCTGTTTATCTGTCCACAATTAATACATTTTGTATATGGTTTTAAATTCTTATTAAAAGCACTTCACATATTTCAATAATATCGCATTACTAATAAAACGACGATAATATAAAAAAATCATGTCAAACGAACAACTTGACAATTTAGGTACAACATTCTATAGCATAAACAATAAGTATGTCACGGCCTAGCATCGGACTCAATAGACATCTATGTTTTAGCTCACTATTATAATACTAATTCAAATGTTAGTATGTTTGTGTGTTACGTGATTTTAATGTTTTGTAAAAATATTTGTCTACCCACAAATATCAATATTATTGACAATATTTATGGCAAGTTTGTCTACAGTAGGTACAGTGTTTCCTCAACTTACCCTACTGTTATTGTCAAGAATGTTGACAATCTTATTGACGCCTCTCTATTATTACGAAATGTCACTTCTACATTTATATTTACAGTACGACATGAGGTGTTTTTTTTTTTTTTTTTTTTTTTTTTTAATGACTACAAGTTGGCCCTTGACTGCTATCACACCTGATGTTAAGTGACTTTCTTACATATAAGTTCTACATAAACAAAATCATCAATGGCGCATTAGATTTATAAGACGGAGGTCCTGGGTTCGATTCCTGGTTGGGCTGATTAAGATTTTCTAAATTTGTGCAGGTCTGGCTGGTGGGAGCCTACGGCCGTGGCTAGTTACCATCCTAGCGACAAGACAAGCAATTTAGCGTTCAAGTACTACGTCGTGTAGAAACCGAAAGGGGTGTGGATTTGAACGTACTCCTAACAAATTAGCCTACTTTTATCTTAGATTGCATCATCACTTACCATTAAGTGTGATTGCAGTCAAAGACTTAAAAAAAGAAGTCTAGTAAAAGATCTGTCGTATGTATAGAGCGCGTTCCCGTTACCAACATTCCACCTTACCCGTACGAATTGTCAAAACTCGTGCTCACGATATATAAATAACCCGCGTCTCGACTCTACACCACTAGTAATACAATCCTTATTATCTACCACGTAAAGTTGGAAATGCATTGCGATATAATCCAGTTATTATTGTATATATACAAGTCTTATTAAGAGCGACTCCCACTCCGAACACGCAAGGGATAAGGGCAGTATCACATGGCGCTAACCGAGATTGGAAATTGTTAGATAACTAATTATAGTTGATAGTTTATTGCGCGATAATTAAATTAACTTGCTAATATAATCTCGTATTGTTCATTTGTAACGAATCCGGCTAATAATCTTGTAGTAGATAATTTACGTTTTACTAATTTGATAAGGCGTGTTGATAATGGAATATGGCGAGGCTTTACTTGGATCCGGGTTTGGGAAAACACAGAAAGATTAGATTAAACATCAAAGATTGTCTCTGAGGAACTTTATTATTTACTAGAGGACACCTGCAGTTTCGCCCGCGGAGTTCTCGTTCCTGTGGGATAAAATGTGACCTATGTTTTAATCTAGGGTGTCAGCTAACTCAAAACCATATTTTATTAAAATCGCTCCAGCCGTCTGTCAAAAATCTCGGTCTAGAGATAGCACACTGCCAGAGTCAAGCCTTCTTCCTTATAAGGGAGGGCATATAAAGCGCAGACCCACCACGCTTCCTCAATGCTGGTTGGCATTGAGGCAGCGTGGTGGATATTATCACTATACTATAGGACGCCGGTTTCGCCCGCGTAGTTCTCGTTCCCGTTAGAATTTCTGGATAAATGTGGACTCTGTGTTATTCTGATATGTAAGCTATATTATTGTGAAGTTTCATGAGAATCCATTCATCCATCCAAAGTTTTTGCGGGTAAGAGTAACAATCATCTATCCGTACATACAAAGTTTCACCTTTCATAATATTAGTAAGAACTAAAGTTAAAAAATTATCTACACCAGAAAATTCATAATAAATCAATATTAATTGAATCAACTTTTAGAAATTTTAAAAGAAAACTTCTAACAGTATTGGAATTTGTTTATCGTTTTAAGCGTGAGCATCAATCAAACATACAAAGTTAAATGAATATATAAATTAAGACAAAATCTTCAATTTAACTAACACTATTGTATAGTCCACTCCTAACATTGGCTAGTGAGTAGTAACTCTACGACCCGTTCAGCAAATAAAAAAAGTTAAAGTGTATTCAACTGAGAAAAGCCGAAAAGAAACTTATGATTAGTATACCCATTTAAAATGAACATCGAGGCGAAACCACCGCTACAATCATAACACATTACGCGTATGGACATTACGCCATTTTGTGAAAATGAGCAACAATTATTTATATTATCCCCGGGGTCGTCGCACGCTCAACAAAACGTATTTATCCGTTGCGAAATTGACAAGCCACTTTCGTGACAGCAGGTAAACAGTAAACACACGCATCCACGTTGGCTCCCATTTGGAAAAGATCAAAATTCCAACTTAATGCGGCAATTCGAAAACAAAACAGCCGTCAATAATTGCACGCCGGCATGTGAGCCCGTCCGTAGCAAGTAAGCGGAATCATACGTACATTTCCAAGTATGGCTGCGTCACACGCGGCGGACGGGCCCGGCGCTACCGTGCGGTTGCGATGCTTAACTGGACGATTAGCTGATCGAAGATTAAATATAGCAATACAAGCTATATAACACTGACATATAACGAGGTCTATAAAATTTTCAATTCGCCGAACGATTTCAGTCTGTACTTTCAGTAGCGAAACTCTACACTCAATTGACCTGAAATTTATTTTAATTACTTTTTTAGCAATGTAGATGCACATTGATATCGTTTGAAGCTGGATAAAGCTATAACAAAGTTGAAGAGAGAGTTTGGTTCAACGCGCTAATCTTAAGAACCGCTAGTTTGGGTTACACATTCGATAGGTATATGTATACCTTTTGCTGGTGACTAATGATAATCGATTTTGAGATTTAAATTTCAGTTAGTGGTCTTACTTTCATTGAGGCTTATCAGAGATTCCCGGGTTTGCGACAGAATGGTCAAAAGAGAGACCATTCTCGCGTAAGGTCCCTGCTCTGGAATGCCTGATAATGTGCTGACATCTACGATCGCGATTTGAACCTTCTCAGTTACTCGTAAATGTCATACAAATACATAAATGTTATCGTGATTGTATGGCTAACCACAATGTTTATTTATATACTCGTAACAATTAAACAGAATAAGTTATGATTAAAAGTAAATAAATAGTCGTAAAATGTTAGCTCATTCTAATGTACCTACGCCACATATAACCTAATACGTGTTTATTTTATTTACTTATTGTTTATCTGTCGTACAATCACACGTTTCTTAGCGTCGTCATACGTCATTGATACAGAGTAATAAATGACTGAGATATTCCGTAATATAGAAAACATTTCATCAACATTTTTCATTATTTATTTATTTAAATAAATAAATAAGATATTTAAATCGGAAAAACTATTTTTGTAATTGTGCAATGAAATTCTTAAACAAAATAAAATTTTTAATTTTTTTATACCTTCTACGTTTAAATGTGTGGTATTATATTATTTATATTAAAAAATGTAGGTAGTGGAAACAAAAAATACTATTTTCGTAGATTTAAGCTTAGTTGATGCGGAATCGTGGAACCGGACGGCCGTGCCCAGTCGGAATGTAAATAGAACCAAACCGGCGACCGCTCTCTGAGACGAAGGAAAAAACTTCTTTTTAGTTTGCCATCACATTAGAGACATGTCGCGCGACAATAAGTTGCATAATGACAAAAAGTAACTATACAAATATAATCACAATTTATATTTACGATTGTAAATTAGCAGCTATTGGTCATAACATTTTTCTCTAACACTCACAAAGTTAGAGAAAAAAGTGCTAGCAATAGTCAGTCAAAGTCAAAGTTAAAATATCTTTATTCAGAGAATATTAATATTTAAAATTAAATGAAATTTAATTAATATTTATAACATAAAAGCAACTTCAGAGAAATCTTTATTATTATTTTAAATCGTCAAAATGAAATTTTTCAGTTAATTCACTCGAACGCCCTTAAGATTCCGCACATAATTTATTGCCTTATTTATTAAAAAAATAATTTTAAATATTTCTGCAGTTTAGACATGTCTACTTAATGTGTCCGTAGTTATGTCTGTTAGTTTAGTAAACAAAAAGTGTGTAATCAGTAGTTACAGTTAATTATTTATTTAGCAGTGGCCGTTGCCCGCGGCTCCGCTCCGCTGGCCGAGCTATAAAGTTTCATTAATGGTGTGCTAAAACAACATTGTAGAGATTCCGCGAGAAAATAAGACCGCCATGCGAGACTTATTCCGCTATTGTGATATAAAAATTGTGTTTTTTTATATACTAGATAGACTTGGTTCTGAAACAGTCATGATCGTAAACTTTGATGAGATCTAGGCTGAAACGCTTTTGCCTAAAAAGCTAGAAAACAGAGTTTTCTTAAAACAAAAATAAAAAAGAATTGAATTAATTTATAATCAAGTGCTTCGTTTTAGAAGAATTTAAAGCTTAGGGCTTGGCGGATGGATTTCATTTCTCAGAGGAACTCTAAAAGGTTACGTATTTTACATAGGTACAATTTTTCAACTTGTTACTGATAAAAATAATACCATTAAAATCTATAAGACTTAATATTTAGTCAAAAATTAAAAGCCTGATAATCCATAGCTTTATAATCTATCTCCTTTTGTGAAGGGACGCTTAACTCTTTAATTGGTTGTTAACATTTTTAGATTTTCCATCTATATTTTAACTAACTTTGTTTACAACCGACTTCGAAATACATATAAAATCCCCATTAGCTCCCAAAAATATTCAATTTAAAGTTTTATAAGTAGCGACGCGGAACAATCCACACATATACGTTTGTCATATGCTGTCAGTTATAATTAAATTAATTAAAATATGTCACCAAAGTGTCTACCATACAGCTACTCTATACGGCCCGTCACCTGTCAACCTGTCAAGAACTGTCATTATGTCAAATCCGACCCGATATGATAACGCTGTAAGAATTGATAACGGATGATAAGAACCCAATATAGTTCACTGTATCTCTTGAATCACCTCTTACAACTTTAGGAATTATAATCTCTGATCATTTGAAAATGTTTTTTTCACAACAACCATAAACACTACTTTTTTATAAATCTACGGATGATTATGACAAAAATATTATTTTTAAATGATCTTTGATCATTCGATAATTACATTTTTAATAGGCCATAAATCACTTGATTCCAGGCCGTTAAATAAATTAAAAAAAACATTTTTAATGACAATCATAGACATTTTTTTTTGATTAACGATGCGTAAGTGCTTGCTCTGTTAAACTTCATTAAGACTTTCTACGTACCATATAGGCATCGATATACAAGGTATATCGACATACAGAGGCAATTCCCTACATTATTTATTATATAAAATTTCCCTGTCACAATGTTAGTTACCGTACTCCTCCGAAACGGCTTTACCGATTTTTATCAAATTTTGTATGCGTATTCAGCAGGTCTGAAAATCGGCTACTATTTATTTTTCATACCGCTAAGTGATAAGGATTCTCCACCCCTAACATTGTATTTTAATTTTTTTGGACATTTTTTTTATAATGTGGCATAAAAAATACATACACCCCTACACGATCAACCCTTATGTATAAAAAAATGTTTAATAGAAATAATATACATGGCAAAACAACGTTTGCCGGGTACAGCTAGTTATTTATGAAAATAGATTACGCGTCTTTATGTCCGAATACTTCTGTTAGGCCCGCCAACCCGCATTGGGGCAGCGTGGTGGGTCTACATTCCATAACTCTTCTCCTATAAGGAGGGAGGCCCGATCCTGTAGTGTTGATAATGACTATAACTTCACACAAATATTTAACAATCTCTTTATAAATTACTGATCATTTCCTAAACTCCTAAATTCAAATGGGCTTTAAA
The DNA here is from genome assembly GCA_034621355.1 of Mycalesis mineus. NCBI lineage: Eukaryota > Metazoa > Arthropoda > Insecta > Lepidoptera > Nymphalidae > Mycalesis > Mycalesis mineus. The sequence continues at coordinate 13,378,503 of CM067901.1, forward strand.
TGAGTGGTGGATTTCAGTAACGTTCAATTATTTGGGCATAAGTGATATACAATAGAAGTCCATATTTATTTGAATGCCATCTATTAACCATAAACTTGTGTTCTTTGTTCCAGATGCCATGGGTAAGTGGCGCGAGACACCACGGAGCCCCATAAATCATGGTGAGGCTGTAAAAACGATCATGTTAACAAAAATTTCCAATCTTCATAAAACTCGAAAAATAATTACGGTCGACCGGGCGGTAATTTTTTTTTCTCGACGCGAAATAAGTTAATCGGGCGTAGGGTTACCAGGAGCGTGGCTCTATGACAGACTATTTTGTGACGACAAAAAAATTTTAATGTCACATAATATAAGTAATTCATGACAATTTAAAATGTTTTGAGCTTGATTTAGGATTTCGCTTTTATATTACTGACAAATTGACGAACGATAATTGTAATAATATGGCAATATTCTGATTCTTCTTTTTTTTCGTCGTTTTTCGTCACACTCTTGACAGAGCGGTCGTCGTAGTCACATCAGGAGTGGTAACAAGCTACACAACCCGTCGCCATTGCTCTCGTACTGCAGCACTTCTAGTGTATTCTGGGACATTTCTATTAAAAGCGGTTCTCATTATGACAATTCAGCGTATTGATGATCTGCCGCGTGCTTTTGTGCCTTCGATCCTTTTGTACTACAAGGCGCTCCATACATGTGTCTCCTCGGCAAGAAATATGCCCAAAGAAGGTGAGTATGAGACCTTGGTAGATGGAAGACTTGATGATGATATTTGATGCCGATTACTTGGAGGACGTTGGTCCGAAACTGTGTTCAGGATACAGCAAGCATTTTTCTCATAGTTAGTGAGGAGTCTTCACAATCCACCTATTGCTCCTAGCCTTCCTGAGCTTTTCTTATTAGCATTGGGGAAAAAAATACTAGTTTTTATTAATGAAAATTTGATTATAAAAATCCGGACTTGTTGGGAAAAATGTGATATTCCTGGTAACCCTGAGCGAGCAACACTAGGAGTCAGGCTGGGATTCGCCTCGCGTCATAAACTTTGATTAGGTCATTAAAGCATGTTAATTTATTAGCGTTCGAACAACTTTCATTTGTAATAAACACACAAAAATCGCCCATAAAACTTTTACGTTACCGTTCTTTATTGTCCGAGGCGATGGTAGGTTTATACGACGTTTTAAAATGTGTAATGTCGCCACATGTGACTGATCGAAAATCACCTTTGTGCTCATTATTGCACGGTTCATTTGTAATAGCTTTGGGCGATATTTGAAAACTATTTTTATTTAAATTCAAATATAGGATTTCAGTCCGTTCGCTGTTAATTAAAAAGTCGTTCGGAAACCATAATGCGATATCAATTCTAATTTAAAAATCTCATGAGTTATTTCATTTTTTTTTTCAAATAAATAATAAATATTACAATCAATTGGATTGTGCACCCAATTCAGGATATTATAAAGAATTAATATAATCAAAAACAAACCATCTTGTTACAATCTTATTTTAACATTGTTTATGTCCAACATAAAATTAAGACCATCTAAAATGACGGATTAGGTAAATTATATTTAAAGTTTTTATCAACCTTTTTGTTAATGAAAGGACATAAAGGACTTGATTCCGGGCCGTTAAATAAATTAAAAAAAAAAGTATCACAAATAATAAAATCACGGATCGATTGTTTTCATATCGTATTCATTCATATTCATACACGTCCGGGGATGACGTAGTCATTCCAATTTCAAAAATCAAGCAAGCGCTCGGATCCGTTTTAATTTTAAAATGTTGTCAGTTCGGAAACGGCGTATTCATTTGGCGCGAAATCCCCGCGATGCATAAAATAAATTAAATTCAAACAATATCAATCGGACACGGGAACACACTCAGGCGTTCTCGCTTTGCTATTTATCATAAAATATGGACGGGCTGAAATTAAATATCGCTGTCCTCTACCGACGCGGTACACGCGACAGGGATGGGTTGCATCTTTTTTCCATTATTTCATATCCTGGTATTGCATTGGGTGTGTCGCCTGGTGTCTGGGTGTTAGCATTTTACAGTCGTACCAATATGCAAATACTTAAGTCAACTTTTGACATTTCATAAATTATTGTAGAAAGTTGGTAGTTGGCTATTTGAAATACGAATCTTGCCATAATCTAAAAGAATAAATAGACCGATTAAATCATAAAGGTAATTAATAAATGGCATAAAAACGGCTATAGTTATTATGGAATTATGCCCGACAAGTATCAAACACATACAGCGATCTTACTCATGAGATTGTTCAAGCAACGCAGCGTAAACTAAAAAAAAGTTTGGTATGGACATTTTTGGTCCGACAATTTATCATCATATAGATCTAATAGAGCAACCTAACTGGTTCTTGTGCCAAATAGTAATAAAACAAAAAATAAAGTGGAATATGTTTGTTATAGTAAACTAAAGATGATACCTAGTCAAAATGATACGTAGAGTTAAACAGGTGATAATTAAGACATCAAGGAGATAACTGTTTGTGTAAATAACTAAACACCGTGTCACAGTTATCTGTCTCTGTTGACATATCGTGCATGTGCTGTTAGCGACATCTCTCGACGAGACGCGTAAACTTTCATATGATCGATATTTACAACAAGAGTGTGCCATACTATACCAAAATCTTTCGAAATTTGAAATATAATTTTTTTCTTTTTAATTAATTACAAGTTAACCCTTCACTACAATCACACCTGATTGTAAGTGATGATGCATTCTAAGATGGATGGAATCCACACCTCTTTCGGTTTCCATATGACATCGTACCGGAACGCTAAATCGCTTGGCGGTTCGTTGTTGTCAGTAGGGTGGTAACTAGCCTCAACCGAAGCCTCCTACCAGCCATACGTGGATCATTTTAGAAAATATTTATCTGCTCAGTTGATCTCCATCTCATAAATCCATTGCACATACCACTGCGCTAAGGTGACCGTCGCTAACATCCGGCGATGTTAACTATCCATTAAACAAAAAAACTGAAATCGAACTTGTGACCAATGAGTCAGTATCGTCCACGAGTCCAGAGGATGTAAGCAACACGTCTTGTAGTGCTGCCCACGGGCGCGGTGATTAATGGACGCGCAACCGACCGACACGGATACCGTTGCTAATGTATCCGACATGTCTGTAGAACATATCATTAAAACTAGCTGTGCCCGGCGGTTTCCCTCATGTAACACTGCCAAATTAGTTTATTTAGCTGGCGGCCGCCACCTTACCAATAAAGACGTACCGAAGCGATTTAGCGTTCTGGTACGATGTCGTATACAAACCGAAAGGGGTGTCGATTTCGTCCTACTCCTAACAAGTTAGCCCGCTTCCGTTTTAGAATGCATCATCACTTACCATCAGGTGAGATTGCAGATAAGGGGCTTACTTGTAGTAAATAAATGAAAATTAATAATATAATAAGCTTGTCTTAAAGATCAACACACTAAACAGTTTAAAAGTTTATGCGACTTCGAGTCATGGGTTCGATTCCTAAATCAGTTTTTTATATAATTGAGTTTTTTCATACAAAAAAATCTCAGTAAAACGTCTCTCGTTCCATATTTTTATTGTTACCATAATTCATATTTCATCGTTATCGGCCTATTTATATGGTCTCCTACAGGATCTCTCTCTTCTTTTTCTGGGTGTGGGGATATGAAACTTAGAACCTAAACCTCCTATTATAAAGTAACAAATATACAACAACATCAAAAAAAGTCGTCAAAAATGTAGTTAACTCTTTATATTCGTAATTTATAAAATGACTTTCTTTCTTACACATTATTTATTTGTCCATTAATATCTTAGAACCAGTTCTCAATCAGTGTTTAATGGCGTTAAAACTTCGCCAAACTCGTAAATAACAACGGACAGACAAAAACTGACACCAATCAACTCTGAGATATGTATATACGGTTGTATATAAATATTATACAAATTAGCTAATCGAAAATGGCGCTAAATCGTTTGTGCATCAAAGAATTTTTGTGCCACAGACTAGAGTAAAAGAATAGAGTATAGAGTTGCACCATACACTAATATTATAAATGGCATTATAATAAAAATAAAATATCATCATCACACGTTATTTAAGGAGAGAGGAGTCAAGAATTTTTTTTTATTCTGTAACATAATATCAAACTTCAACTGTAATGAAAAAAACAATTACATAAATGAGAAGAATAGACAAAAACAGAAGTAGACATTATTTATTTTAATTTATTTATTTTGTACCAAAAAATTTAATGTTATAAATTACAAGAATGAAACAAAATCTAAATTGGACAAGGAAACACTTATCTCTTTGAAAAGATTATGTAGATAGTAAATACAGTTAAATTCCATGTTGCATTGTTTTTAATTTATAAAAACTATCCCACTTTACTTTTCTAACTCTTAGATGGCCATTTTATTAAAATAAACTAATACAAATATTAAAATAAACATTATTTATATAAAAGCTGCATTGATTCCGTGAGCATGAACTCTGAAATCGCAAATGCATGCATGCAATAATCAGCACTTATTCAAATACCTAATGTCATTGAAGCCAGCTTAAGCGTTTTAGCCGAGCGCCCGCCGTTCAGTCGATAACACAAAATTTATATGTCAATACGGAAGCTGGCAACACCGTTAGATAAATATCCGACATTATAAATAAACCACGACCTAGCCAACGAGTGTAAAAACACAAAAACTATAATATAAATTATGAAAAACATTACACACGCGCAGTAAACGTCATGGCGATCAGCTGATCAAATATATTGCTACTATAAAAAGTGAAAACGCAAACCACTCGCCCCCGTGCCTCTGTCCCTTTCCATCTTATCTGTACGCCGCGTGCAAAAAAGAGACGGGCACAACGTAGGCCGTCGCGTAAAATGATATATTAATGTCAGCTGCGTTTAGGACCTCGTGAGTCTACAAAATAATAGATGGTCACAAATAAATTACTCGGCGAGTGCATTTCTGAACGAAATTCGGGCGGGCGTCGACCTCGACCGTGGCGCGTAAATCACGATTGATATACGACTTGCGAAGGTCGCCATCTTGGATATCGCGTTCGAAATTTGAATCTCGTCGCGATACAACCGTTTCCGAACGTGTCAACGTTATGTTTAGCGGTTTCTCGTGACTGCAACGGGGCTGTTTCACAATAACAATAAAATAAATGGCGTTTTGTGATGGAGACGTCTCGTGTGTTGGACTTCTTTTAACAGATGACAATCTTGAAACGATCTCTGTATGCCCTAACTTCATAAAGATTATTAAAGTATAGTGCGCGGTATCGATTATATTCCTTATTCTATAAAAAGGGAAGGCCTTCCCCCGGTAATTGGCCGTTGATAGGATAATAATTTAAACCAACATCCAATAAAACCAGTGGTAGATTTTTAATGGGAATTAGATGAACGTTTGCCACAAGCTTGCCAGATTAAAATAAGTAGATGTGACATTTGTAATATCTATTAGCATAATCTATATCTATAGATATAATGACTGCTTAGTTGGTCTGGTTAGCCTATGTGGCTTCGTTCACAACGTCCTGGGTTCGAATCCTGGGTCGGGTCGCGGAATAATTCTGAGTTTTTCATTATTGTATGAAAGTTTCAGTAGGTACATTCCAGAGCCGAGAGTCGGGAAGATGTCGGTGTTACACCCTCGTTCTTCGGAGAGCACGATAAGTCTTCTTCTCGGTCAATGTTAACGTCTGATAGTGATCGTTATCGAATAAAATATTAAATCCTAAGCCCATCAACCCGCATTGAAGCAGCTTGACGGGTCTACGCTCCATATCACCACACCTACAAGGAGGGAGACTAGAACCTAAAGTGGGTCGTTACATAGGCAGACAATGATGGTGGTGATATTCTCTATACAAAGAAAAAAATAAAGCTTCATACATATAAAGTAACACATTATAAATAACCGATTTTATATTTGTAGGCCACGACTAGCTAGACGCATGAAGTGCCAGCAATGTATTACAATATTAAAGTTACTCGCGTTTATACTTAGATCTGGATAACGTAAACAACATCGAAATTAGAAACCAAACTTTTCAACAATCCTTATTTAGAGAAGTGCCTCAAAAACTTGCCACGTTCGAACGGCACAGCTCGCCGGGGGTGCGGCACGCGGGGGCAGCGGGGGCCTGCGCGGGGGCAGGAGGGGGGCCCTCTGTAACTAAATTTTGAACTGTCACGTAGATTAATGATGCTAGGCCCGTGCGATACGCGCTAATGCCGGCAGATTATTGGGGATAAGACTGTTGGCCCGCGGTTTTCGGGTTTCGATGGGGGGTAGTTGCTAAATTAGTAGAATCAAAGTTTTTACAACTGAAATAAAAGCGGAATAATTGTTGTTATTTGTCAATTTTAAATATTTTTATAATTATTCGAGATGTCGTTTGACGCCTATTTCTATAACTGTTGAAACTGCTGAAGGTACATCTGTACTTAAAGCGGTTACTCACAGACGTATTAGCTAAGTTAAAATCTATGTCGATGCTTGATTCATTGAAGCACGAAATAAGGACAAAAGTTCATCTAAAATGCTTTCTGCTTATCAGTTGTTGTTGTCAATTGAATCACATAATATGGTTCCAAATATTAGTAAACAGGTTAATGAGACCCCTTGATTCTTACACAGAAAATCTCTATGTTATGTAGTACGCAATGTTTCTTTTAAATGTCGCGTAAACCATTGACCTTTATAATTTACTCATAAACACCACTCCCCCAATTTGGCGCACCTTAAAGCCATCGACAAATACTTTAATTGAATTGGAAATATTTAATACCAGCAGATGCTTTTGGTACTTATACAAACGAAATACAGTTGTTAAAAGATTCAATCGATCAGTATACAAATTAGCGCACATTATTTCGCTACATATTATTACATATGCAAATAAATTTTATTGCTTTTGCAGCTTTTCGATGTTCTTATCTTTTTTAGCATAATAAAACAGTGAAAGTTATAATGGAAACACCTTTTTTGTATTTATCTTATACTAAGGGTAAAATATTTCAACACATATTACATATCTGCTACTAAGTAGAGACCGACCACGGTTGCACCCGCGTAGTTCTCATTCCGGTGGGAATTTCGTGATAAAATGTAGCCTATGTGTTATTCTGATATATAAGCTATATCATTGTGAAGTTTCATTCAAATCCATTAAGTAGTTTTTGCGTGAGAGAGTAACAAACGTCCTTCCATCCATACATAAACTTTCGACTTTATAATGTTAGTTAAACAGTTACTTCATTGAAATAAATAAGTATAAAATAATGTCTTTTTAAATAAAAAAAATATAATAAATTAATACTCCTAGTCTTATCCTCCCTATGATGATAGTCGCGAGGTGCGAGGGTACAGAATGGATTTCGGAAATCGATTGCCTCCAAAAATATTTACAGGGACCACGTGCACACCCGCCACGCCACAGCGCACCACGCCACGCCACACTACGCCACACCACGCCATAACACGCCACGCCACGAAGCTACGCCACGCTATTCACAACCTAACTAATTTTAAACACTATGCCGATATTCAATTTATTGTTTCAGTGCCAATATTTGTAATTTTATGTTAATATTGACTTGGAAATAACCTTCTCTACTACCTCGTCAGTCCAGTAGTTCGCAACGTGGAGCTAGGTTGGAATCCTGGGTTGGGTTATGCAATACAAATTTTTATTAAATTCTAAAGCCTGGAGTACGGAATGTTAGTGGTGTTCCAACCCCGTGCCACGTAGAGCACTTTAAGAAGTCGACTCCGGTCGTCAACATCTGAGAGTAATAGTTAAATGATCAGACATCATAACCCTCCAGCCCGCATTGGAGGGATGAGGTGGACCTTAACTCTACCTATATTCCCTCCCCTATATAGGAGGGAGGCCTGGCTATGTAGTGGGCCATTAAAATAGGTTAAGTTTACATTATTATTTCCGTACATCAAGGGTAGGTATGATATCCAAATTACCAGGCTAACATGAGCAGGCAGAAGGTTTTGAGAGGAGGTAATTAACAGTAGCGACATCTGGAGGTGGCAGCGCGGCGGGGTGTCTTGCAGCGTCTCGCGAACCGGCTAATACAATGCTTGCTACACGTACCATGTTACTGTTTAATGTGGGATATTTCCGTTAAATATTCACGTCTTAGAGTATTATGATATCCTTTCTGGTATTTTAATTATTTGGTATCACATTATCTCACTATAAATAAATATTAGAGGACAATTACACACATCGCTTTATAGTTCCAAAGTAAGCGTAGGTAGGTAGCTTGTGTTATGGGAACTAAGGTAACTGATGAATATTTTTTATATATATTCTACACCAATACTTATAATATATAGATAACACCCAGACACTTAAAAACATTGATGCTCATCACAAAAACATTTTTCTACATGTAGGAATCGAACTCACAGCCTAGGAGGCAGAAGCAGGGTCACTACCCACTGAGGCACTCGGTCGTCAAATTATTAATAGAGAAATTTTGATAGATTTCTTTCTATTTAAGCCATAACTTATTCCGTTTATAAATTTCATATTAAATATTTCATTTGAAACATTACTTTAGATAGTGCCTGATTTTGTTAAATGAAATCTTTTTAATTTTTTTTAACGAGAAAATGTTTAATATCCATTCAGTTGAAACCTACTTAAGTATCTCATACAGTCCTACTACTCAAAACGGACTTGTCCTCATTAAATATAATTCATGGAAGTCCTACAGTGTTACAATACATTGCTAGTGGAGTGATAATACAGACAATTTGAGAATGTAGATCATAATCTCTGAGTTGGAACGGATTTGGTTATTCCGCTGTTACGAGATCATTATCTTTTCAAAATTCAAATGATTATTGTAACTGGGTTAAGTATGTGTATTTTTTGCAATCCTATTTTAACTTTTTTTTGTTGAAAGCTTTGGAATTATCCTTTTTACCCGATTGCGTCAGAATGTAATTATAGTAGAAGTAAGTACCCATATATGCAAGTATATCAATTTCTTTGACACGCGCTACAGCGTAAACTGTATTATACTGACTGACTGACTTATAAACGTTGAATTTGTCACAATTGTGGTAGTGACATAGTTTATTTTTATTTTCTTCTTCCCGGGCTTTTCCCACACTTGGCCATGACGTTGGCCGTTGTGCGTGAATGTAGACATTGGCTAATATAAATTTTCGAAAAGGCGGCTGTAAATATGTATTTTTTTATCTTAGCTTAAAGATATCATCATTATCGGCCTATTTTTATAGCCTTGCTCTTAAGGAAAGGAGATATAGAGCGTAGACTCGCTACGCTGCTACATACTCTCCCATTAAGTAATTATTATTAGTGTATTAAAGGCCCATAAGAAAACAGGCAGGCAGGGGAAATGTGGAGCTGATACCCACCACACTACACTATTTGGGCTTAAGGTATAAATGTTTGAAACTTGTAGCTATATCGCCCTTGGTAATAAAAGTTAGTGAGACCGACACTTAACACGCTTTCCATAGTGTTAGGTACACCACCAACTTCCTATCTACAGGTTGATAAATAAAAGCTCTACGCAGGGTTCTAACCCCGGACCAACCAAACCAACCAGTCCACTAAAGACATGTAAATATGTAGAAACTGTCTGGCTGCATATCCGCAGTGCCAAAAAACCGGTAACAATTTGATTTCTCGATTATGCCACACTTGCGTGCCGGCAAACGGCGGATGCTTTATATAACTCTTCATAGTCCAAGAGCGTGACTATCCAAAATTAGCATAAATATAAACTCATTTAAATTTCAAGTTTTTTGACACGATTAATCTCGTTTTGTTTTTAATATAACAAAGTGAGTAGAAAGAATATAAATCGGAGAAGATTAAACGTGAAACATGCCTGTAGATTAATTAACGCTCTTAATTATGTTTATTTAAGTTTTTGAATTTTGAATAATCAATTAAACCAAAAAAAATAATAATTACCATCCTAACTAATAAGGCGAAAATTTGTATGTACGGATGGATGTTTGTTACTCTTTCACGCAAAAACTACTGAATGGATTTTGATGAAACTTCACAATAATATAGCTTACATATGAGAATAGTACGTATGCAACATTTTTTCCCGAAATTCCCACGGGAGCGAGAACTACTGGTGACACCGCAGGCGTCCTCTAGTAGTAAATATATAGAATTTTTTACAAGGCAAACAATACTATAGGCGATAAGATCTTTAATAAAGTTTAACTCTATTTTATTTATTTATTTAGGTAGTTACTTGTTTTTTGATTGCACACCTTCAAAATAAGTACACTGTAAAAACATACATAACAAGATACAAGAACTACATTAAAAAACAATAAGAAAATTCAAAAAAATGTTTATTAATAAATAATTTAAATGCAAAATACCTTTTAAATATGCTCCCTAATTAATTCAGCGTCCATACTCTTGCACTATTTATATGATACTTTTAATTTAAAAGGCGACGAGCGAACGTCTTCGATTTTTTTTAAAATTCTTAATGAGCCAAAGAGCAACGACCTAGAAAGTGGGTCCTTTTATACTAATACGTGTAATATGTCTGTGTATAATGTAGGTATATATGTGCGGTACAGTCGGCCCCGTGTCATACCCGCTTGTATATTTTTTTCAAAGTCGGCATGAATAATCACATTTTTCTATACGTTCCGCATTTATTCGAGCGTTTACATCGCTGGAGTTGTAACAGCGTAAACACAGTGCACGGGTAGTGGAAATCAAACCTTAAATTTATGAACATAAAGTGTGTATTTAAGTAGCGGTGGCGGGCCTCGTGAATTTTGTGTAGACTTAGGGCTGCCACTTCGTAGTTTTCCGTTTTATCCTTATACACACTGTGTTGTGTATCTCACTATTATTTTGTATCCATCCATCCACGTTAATAATAGCTAAGTGAACTATTTGAAAAAATATTAAAGTTGGGTTCTATGATCGTTTTCAGGAGATGCTAACACATTACTCTACAATGTTTAAAAGTAAATTAATATACATTTTTGTTGTAGCTTGGTAACGTTCGTAAGTTTTTGTAGAGAGTAGTCTATAGAAAAATAAATCAACAATTCATGATTAGCGTAGAGTAACGTCCGCGCAATGAATGAATGAATATTGGAATTAAAATAACCTATATTTTAATTCAGACAATATAATCTATCTCTATTCAAGACTATTCAAAACTAAAATAGAGTTAATAGTTTCGATTAGAAAAAGCAACAAACTTGTCGCTAATTAGCGATGAGACCGCTAATCAACCGCCAAAAACTATGTACAAGTATATAAGGTATTTTCTCTTTGTAAGTTTGTTCGTTGACTTGGGGTACTATAAAGATTCTTTCATTCATTTATTCAAACTGTAACGAACACACACATACACACACACAAACTGTTAGTAACATAGAGTTAGTGGCAGCCCTGCTTCGCGGCCGCAGTCCGCCGATCCTCGTGACTGGCACAATTCTGAAGGAGGTGTATTTTCGCTTTTTTATTACGCCCCGTAATCCCCAGTGTGCGATGTTACATTTAGGTATTTTATTATTATTATTTTCGCGAACTGCTTTTTTCATATAAACAAATCGATAGTATTATGAACCTGTTATCTGGGTTTGACTGTACCAGCGAAATATTTTTAGCAAACTATAATTCTAGCTCTAGACTCTTGAGATTTCAGCCAGCCCCTAATTCTGTAATTATATTTTTATACTGACGTTGTGAGTTTTGAATTTGTTTCTATCTCTTCTTATCTATATTAGGTATCACGTTAGACAGAGAAATATAGAGACGAATCATACTACTATTGTAAAGGCGTAAGTTTGTAAGTGTGTATGTTTGTTAATTCTTCACGACCAAACGGCTGGAGCAATTTTAATGAAATTTGGTATGGAGTTAGCTGACACTCTGGACTAACACATAGGCTAAATTTTATCCCGAAATTCACAAGGGAACGAGAACTACGCAGGTGAAACCGCGGGCGCTTTGTATAGTTTTTAAATGTATACCTTAGTAATTGACTCCCACATTTCCCATCCACTTAGCTCTATATTGTCTACAGCTCTATCTTCAGTGTATTGTCGCTGGGACGGACTGCCCCACGTGCGCTGAGTATCAAAATGTCATTACTAAAACCCACCCTCCGTATTTTCAGACGTTTTATATTCATTCGGACAAGTGTCCCGTGTAGTGGGAAAGTGAGACGGACAAAACTGCATCTAATATTTAGTTTTACTTAACAAATTAGGACGTTTTATGTAAAATATAAAAAAAAATCGTTTAATATCATGTAGGCTTTTTATAAGCACTTTTAACACGTCAAATTAGACTATTTATAGTGACTCGGAAGGTAGATCCTGTTGAGAAGAGCTGGCAAGAAACTCAACAAAAATTATTCAAGTTTTTGACTACAATCACACCTGATGGTAGGTGTTGATGCAATCTAAGATGGAAGCGGGTTAACTTGTTAGGAGTAGGATGAATCTACATCCCTTTCGGTTTCTACTCAATATCGTATCGGAACGCTACGACGTCTTTGTCGACAAGATGGACCTGGACCAATTTAGAAAATTTAAATCGGGCCAGCCGGGAATCTAGGACCTCAGTATATTAAATATGAAGGTTATCAAAGTTTATATCAACAAAGTAAAATCAGCGTGAGCGGTTTCATGCAATTTCTTGCTTGGCTTCCCGATTTGTGTAGCATCGAGTGTTCGTGCGAGAACTAATGTAATTCCGTTTACTTATTAGTTATTAGGTGAGGCTTCCGATGTTACAACGTTGTACAACAAGTTCTACTATAACGATTCACTGACTTTCAAATAACTTACAGACTGTGGTTGCCATGTGGCTTTGGATACGAGGTTCTGGGTTCGTCTCCTGAGTAAGGTATTAAGCTTTTTTCTTACAAAAAATAATGTTGAAAACGATCAGAACCGACGGGCAAACGTGCTCTTCGGGACACACACAACAAATAACACAATTGCAGGTACGGTATTGTCGCGAAAAAAACACGAAAGAAGCCGCGGCCTAGCTAGCAAGCGTGTAATAGTGACGTAGTGAAACACCGCCGATGATCGATGGCTGGCTGTCAAACTGACAGTGTCAAGGTCGAGTTTGACAGCTGTCAGGCCCGCCCAGACAGCGGCTGTGACAGTGGGCCACGCTGAAAAACTGCGCCGCTGTCACTCCGTAATGGATAGCCTTCCGCTGCTTGTGCTGTGACGCCATTTTTGTTGCGCGGTCGACGAACCGCGCCGGTCGATATGGACTTTTTTTATTATTTAGATGTAGTTGTTTACTATGACTTCTTGTGTTTTTGACCCGAGTGTCGAAAGAGTTGCTTTTTTCGTATCATGTATTTACGTCTGTGCTTTTTTCTAAACTAATTTAAATTATTAATTTATTACCTATAATATTTATTAGTAGTAGTAGGTATCTTTTAACAGCCTACTACAGGGCCAGGCCTCGATCGTTCCAGGATATAGAGCTGATATCCATCGTGCTGCTACAATCCGCGTTGGCGGATATATGTTAATGGTAATGACCGATGCCGACGGTTTAACGTGTTTGCCGGGGTGTGACACCACTAACTTCTCATATCTTTCTTCTTTTAGAAGTTTTGCAAAGAATGTCTTAGTAAAAGCTCAGTACCATACCTATCTATTTCATTGCCCTGACGGACTCGAACCGGGGACCTGGTAATCCAAAACCACAAAAGCTAACCACTGGAACAGCGTCGACAGTTAGATTTACCGTATTTAAGTGCATATTAAATTTTAAAGAATAATTGCGACGGATGGTTCGAATTCAGAACTTCCAAGTTCTGGTTTGTGGCGAATGGTTTCTAGCATATAGCTGGTTGGCTGGTGGAAGGCCTCGGTTGTGGCTAGATGCCAAGCGATTTAACGTTCCGGTACGATGTCGTGTATCTAGAAACCGTAGGAGATTATTATTCTACTCCTAACAAGTTAGCCCGTTTCCATCTTAGATAACATCAATACTTACCACCAGGTGTGATTGCAGTCAAGGGCTAACTTGTAATTAATTAAAAAAATAATAAATTTAGTCAATGAATGTTAAAAAACTTTTTAAATTGACAGACAGACATCTTCATTTATATCATTGCGATATCTACCTATATATTTTTTGTTCTACATCATTCATCCTTTTATATTTCATTTTTACTGCACACTTAAATTAACATTAAGCGTTCTGTATTGTTAATTAAATTATTTTTTGTCAACACAAAAAAATATATGACTACAAAAATATTTTTTTTGTTGTACAACTTGACTCGCAAGTTGACAGGCTATTGACCTACGCACAAAAATGCGACGGTGTTACGTTTCTGTGACATGAGCCATTAATCTTTGACGTTAATTAGATAGAGGGGTGGAGGATAGGTATATTTACAACTTTATCTCATGTACCTATTGTGCTTGTCTACTCTTTGGCATGTAAAAAAACCTTTTATGTTTGCGTTAATATCGAGTGGGCTTTTACAACTAAACGCCAACCTATTGTTGATAAAAAAATGAAAATTAGTAAGTATTCATAATTTTCAATGGAAAGAGAGGAATCCAAAAGATTGGAACATGAGCTTTGGTTTAATAATTAATTAATGTTAGGAGCTAAGGCAGGGCTTGCAAACGTTTTTTGCCATCATTAGATTCTGTAGGTTTACGAACTCTGGCAACAAATTAAGCAGCGGCCATGTAGACCAGAAGACAGCTATCAGTAGTCTAGCTGGCTTCGCTGCGAGATATTTTCGTCCACAAACAAGGAGCTCGCAACTTTGTAACTAACCGATTTTGACGTCCAAAAACAAACACGACCGCTATAGGTACAATATCGATCTGGACTTGACTCCGTAGACTGTTCAGTACCTACAGATGATGTACCTAGGATACATCCCCCCGGGCAAGGCATCGACCCTGCCGCTCGCCAAGCCAATTCGCACTCTATCTGTTACAGAACACGATTCATTTTCCTTTCACGTTTAGCAACTTTCTTATGACGATTTCGTGTCTGTTGAATGGTGCTCGTTTTCGATAAGAGTGTATAAGACGTGTCCAGCTGAGCGATAATGTGTCTTATGGGCGCCGGGCTAAGGTGCCGATGGGCGGTCTTACCGCCCTGTGTTTGGGCGGGCGCAATTAGACAACTTGCTTGGCGGACGGTTTTAAAAATGCATTTTTTTTATTACACACTGTTTTCACGGTCGGCCGGCGGTGGACTTGCTGCTATTACTGCTCTGCAGGGTGTCATAGATATTACAGACACGCATGACGTTAGGCTGTGGCGGTTGTGGATTGTACAATAATAAATAATTTTATGAATTCGCTTTTACTAGACCGTGATCAAAGGGTATAGGAGTACGTACCTAAAAATATGTTTTTGCAATGCAAAAAGAATTTGAAGGTACAGGCAGTAAACCAGCCAATGGTATCTAAGTGGAATAGGTACCATGGTCTTTATCTATCAGATGACGAGTAGGAACACCGTGAGTTTTTAGTCGGCAAGAGTTCGACATACTCGTAACCTCCTCGCGCCTACCTGTGGCGAGAAGATATCCATGAGGATTTCCCCACGAAAAAATAAAGGAAAAATACCATCGTCTATAACAAAGCAATACTCTGAAGGCTATATTCCAGCACGAATCCCCAACTCACCAAATACCCATCACAAGACACTGAGTTTTCATTCGTTTTTTGGGACCAGGACACTATTTGTGACATTGTCTTGATTAAGAACGCAATAACTAAGTAGGACATTTATTTATTTGTCGGTGCAATTATTCTCTCCTCACAATTTGCCACTTTTTCGAGTCATAAAAATCGAAAAATCAAAATTCATTTATTTGAAGTAGTCTGTATACGTCCTCGTTTTCAACGTTAATTCTGTCAATACGTAGTGATCCTTCCACCGATGCGAAAGGCAGATTCTGGGCAGGTATCAAATGAGCTTTAGCACCCATGACGTTTTCTAAAAGCTGGCTCCCCTAGCTGATGGTATGCTCATGTGACCATTTGCAACCAGTTTATTAACCGTTCAACCGTTCGTTGTCTCTACGCAAAATTTAGTTAAGTAATGTTTTAGTGAATACGTTCACCAGGAAAATAAGTGTTAAATTCTGTCGACGTCCTGACATCTTCGGCTTGGAAAAAGAGCAATAGTGATGAGTTCCATGCCAATATACCTCTGGGCAGGAATTTTTACATAAATTTAATTTCCCGGAGCGAGTCCCAGCGCCGGCCGGGGTCGATAAGGGATCGAACCGAGTCGAGAGCTATGGGCGCGCCATTAAGGAAATTGCTTTATAGACCTGAGGATATTGGCAGCCGTATGTACCCCACCTATGTGATACTTGCGTGCGGGAGTCTGCGGAAAAATGAAGATGCTGTATTTTTATACTGATATAATAACACGTAACCCTAGCTGTGTATCAAATGTATCATGTGCATCAAATGTATTAAATATATTTTACTTTAGTTTGTCCACCTCTCCCCTGACCTACAGTATTGTTTATATCACTTTATAGTAATACTAGAGGAGGCCCGCGGTTCTTTCGCGTTGTTCTCGTTCCTGTGGAAATTTCAGGATAAAATGTTATTCTGATATGTAAGCTTATTAGTGTTAAGTTTCATTAAAATCCATTTAGTAGTTTTTGTATCACAGAGTAACAAACATCTTTCCATCCAAACACACTTTCGCCTTTATAGTAGTAAGGATTTGACAAACCGATTAAATGGCTACGTGGAAAACTGTGTCCAATTTTTTTTAACATTTAAAGAATTATCTCAGAAAAAAAATTTTAATAAAAAAATAAATGCGTCATTTAGTTACTTTAATTTACTTAACCAAATCTATAAACTCAGTTTAAGAAAAGTTTATTCAACAAAGTAGCAAAGCACTTTATGTGTGTTAGGTATTGTTATTAAAGTAGAAAGCTTACAGATGGCTAACATATTATGCTAAAACTGGGCTTTTTTGGAAATATTACATACATACGGGTCGAATTGATAACCTCCTTTTTTGAAGTCGGTTAAAAAGTAGATAATAATTTAAGTATCTAGGAAAGGTAATTGAGAAAAGGGGATCAAAACTTATCATTTTTTTATTATATTATATCAAATAAATTATAAGTTGAGTAAAAAAAGTGTTCTAAAAGTTATCACTGTAAAAAAATAATAAAAGAGATACATAAAAAAAGTAGAGATCCGACAACCGAAGTAAGAGGGTCACATAAAACACGGGAGAAAAGAGTGATTTATCGTGAGAAGAGAGACATCGCGGCCTTTATATTATTCCGGGTGCATCAGGTACTCCCCGGCAGGTGCTGCTGCCCTGGTAATATTTATTTTGCATCTTTGGAATTTCATCATATTTTCACCTTTTAAATAAAAAAATATATTTTTTCTTTTGCCACCATCCTTATAAATAACCATCGTCTATGCTAGCTAGCATATGGTAACTTTTCATAAAAAACCATTAATATTCTGTAAAATAATAATTGAAAACAGAAATTTAAAAAATGACTTCGCTAGTTTACGAGTGTGAATGGATAACGTCAAAATACATCTTCTATCGAAAATAAATTCAAAAGGATTTTGTCATAGGTATTAGATATCTATTGCATTGTCCAAAAGTTATTAATTTTATCTTGAAATTGTGTAGTAAATTAATTAATTAAAAAACAAAAATAAGTTTTACAATAAGTAGGTAATTTATTGAAGACTATTCTTGCTCGTATTTATTATATATAATATAACCTATCCATGAACAAGAAAAAAGAATACTTAAAAACAGCAATTAAAAAGGAAGAAAAGAACAATAATAAAAGCATCCACCAATCTACATATTTATAAAAAGGTTCACGAAAAACGAATCCAAAAACACCGTCTGAGCCCCTGAGTGATGCGCGAACCGCAATCGGACAAAAACAACACCCGGAGCGTCCGCAGTCCGAGCTGAACGGGAATTAACGAAACAAAGAAACGAGGCGAAACGATAAAACAATAATTAATAGTGATTATTCTGTAAAAATAATTGTCGGTTCCTACAAATTATACTCCGGGAGAACTAATTCCTTGTGTTTTAAGAGTCAGCGACCACTTTGTGCGTAGTGTTTGATGACCAATCAGACGCAACTGTTTGATATATTTTTCATTTCTTACATTTTACATACTAGCCAGTTATTTATAGCGCTACTTTAATTTAGACACTTACAATGACATCATCTGACGTTAAACTGACAGATGTTTAGTTGGTGATGGTTTGTCCTAGATTGTCCAAGTCACAACATTTTTGATGCTATTTATTATTATTATTATTTGTAGTTGAAATATTTAGTATTTTTAAAATAGTAACTACTGAGATTCTTTCTGAAAAATTGACAACCCACTTGAATTAATTTATTTGAGTTTTGTAGTCAAATAAGACCTAAATTTATCAACATGATTCCACAGTTACCTATTTGTTAGGTCATACAGTTAGTCAGCTCCTGCACTATAATTCCTTATCCACTGTTATTATACAACGATCCGACGATTCTGATCAAGAAACAGTTTTGGAAGCAACAATTGTTTTAATTCGGGAAACACGAAAAAGAATTATGAATGTGTAATCACCGCTCTGTTCTGAGCTATTGTGTTACTGTGCTCTTCAGTTTGTATCGCGTTAATTATTGGTTGAGCGGTTGTTTGGAAATATTCTGACACTTTTGATTATTCAACAAATTGTTGCCACTAATTAAAGATTTACAGATATATAGCCGGTGTTAATTTATTCTTACTACGTTTTAAGCTATTCCGAATTATTTATTAAGTAAATGCATAATAACTGAAATTAATTAATTAAATATTCTTAACAATAATTTCAGTTATTATGCATTTTCTAATATAGTATAGGTGAAATTTTGTATGTATGGTACTCGTAGGATGAATGTTTGATACCATTTCATGCAAAAATACTGTATGGATATTCAGGAGATGTTGACTCTACAGCATATAATTGCAATTTTCAGCATAGATGTTCAGGTTATCTGTACAACTTTCTCGTCTCAATTTGTTGTTAGCATTACAAGTAATAGATTTTTTAAGGTAAAACCTACTTGCTACCGATTAAAGCTATAAGTATCATTGGGCAAAAGTTATTTTGAGTTAAGATATACACCTCGTCCTTCCACTTGTCATGATCCTTGTATATCTCTCTTGCATCATCCGATTTAATTAATTAACAAGTACGTCGTTTTAGGATACTTTTAACCTGGCCTTTCGGATTTTGATCCAGGAACATTCGCCTTGGTCTTCTCATTCCAACATTCCCATTCACTGTAACTTTATAAGTCTCCTTTCATTCATTCCCTCTCCATAACCAAACCATCTCAGCTTTCTCGATTTATGTCACTACATCTTCTTTTATAAAACACTGCTCTCTTATTACACTATCCTTCATTCTTTCACTCAGTTTTACTCCCCTCATACTTCTCAATGATCTCATTTCTACTGCATTTATTTTATTTAAGTTATATGTATATACAATGAGTTACAAATGGTATAACATCGCGAAACTTACTGAAACATTTCAATTATGTTAACTGTATGATTCAGGTGCATACAAGTAGTAGTTGAAGTTGGTGAGTTGACGGTAAATCACAGTTGAGCATAAGAAAAAGTTTATTTCAAGTTGGATAATTGCAATTTGTCAACTAACTGTAATGTTTCGTGAATATTATTTATATATAATCAAGGTCGCATAGTCAGCAACCAAGTCGATGTACGTGAATCGTACATTAACACAATTATGTGCATAAAATAATTATTTTAATTTAAAAAATCACTAACATAAACAAAAATGGTTGACACCTTGGACAATCAAGCAAACTCTTGTCCGAATATCTCCTTCAGTATTCTGCTTGGGATTTTTCTACTCACTACTTACTACAACATTACTTAAGTCTTTTTTATCTAAGCATGTATTGTCTCTCCCTAACTCCTGGTTGACAGCTTGATATTTACCTAACACGATGTATAGTTACGTGCCTATAGTTACAATACTGGTGTATTAAAGTCGATCGTTTCCACGTCCACGAGTCCGTATCTTCGTGCTATATTACGAAGCGTGCAGTAATAATACCTTGTAGATAGATAGGTCGGTAGGTGGTGTTGTATGGTGTGACACCGTTAAAAAAGTGAGAAAATTGCTAATGGTGTATGATATTGCCTCCCCTTATTTTTGGGGTAAGAAAATAGGGTGGCAACACCTTCGCGCTCCCAGGAGGTGTTTTTTTGTGTGTTTTTTTTCTCCATTCTCACTCTCTGGATGTTTTTCGCGTAATGACGCCGCGGTCCTGCGAGAGTTGGACGAATCCATTAGATAGGCGGGAACAGCTTAATGTAAGGGTTTTTTTTCGTCTCGATTCGGAATCGGTTTGAAAAAGTGTCGCATGTGCTCCGAAGACATTAGCAGGAAATGTAATAGGATGGTTTTTATCGTTAGGGATGGCCTTGTTGTCGATTTGTAGCAAAAAATCCTTTTATTCGATACTTGTACGGAACAATGATAGAGTCTTGTAACATGTTCTACAGTTTTTTATTTACAACTAGTTAGCCGTTGACTGCAATTACACCTGATAATAAGTGATAATTCATTGTTAAGAGGAGTTAGCAGAAGGAGTCGGTCCAGTCAGAAATCGAACCCAGGACTTCCATCCTCGAAATCCATTGCACCTACCTATATGCCACGAAAGCCGTCAAAAATTAAAAAAAAAAACAGTTTATTTATTTCCATATTATGTTACGTTTAGGTACATTTATAAATAAAGCAATGAATTTTTCATATAATTCATAATTATTATATTTAAATGTTATGATTAATGCAAATGTATTTTTTTCCTACACAAAAACACTGGTACGCACACAATGTTAACAGCAGAAAAATAAACAACGAACATTAAAATTATCAAATATCAGTAGTTGTTCATTTTAATTATTTAATTGAATAATAGCATCGCAATAATAACGCAGTATTTTACGTGCATGCATGTAGGGAGGCGAATGCACAATTCCAAATTCGTAAAAGAACACAACCGCCATAATTTTCCCGCGCTATATACCTTTTTCGAAATTCGTAATTCGAACAAAAGCGCGCGGCGCAATGGTGCATGCATGATTGATAGCGGAGCGATGACGCCCGCGACTCCAAATGAACATTCCAATTTCGATTTCATGAAAATAAAAGCCCTTGACCTCTCTCTCTCTCTCTCGCATTTGTTTTTCTATTTTATTTTCTTGCAAGGTTATGAGCTCCTAGTACTTTATCTACTACTTTATGGACTCCTAGTAGGTAGCTTCATTTCTTTTTGTGGCAACGCCAATTCTAAACGGATAAGTCCGATTACGAAGTGTATTTATTTATTTTTAAGCTTTTTAGAACTATATATACTGCAACAGTACAAGCACTACTATGCTGAAAAAAATTATGGGGGAGGGGGCAGTCATTACTTTAATTCCCATCAAAACACAGAATACGTTGATTAGCGGCAGAATAATGGTTGTTTAAAATCTCTCGCAAAGTGTCTTCCTCCTCTTTTTCCCATTGAAACTCTGAGCCCCTAGTACCTTTAGAATTGGCGTGTCAGTGTCTTTGTTGCCATTATCGCTTCCCATTCACAGTTACACGAGACGATGATAGCCAATTTGCGTCCTCGCCGCGTAACGGTGCCGCATAATGTGGAATTACGTCGGTAAAAAAAAAACCCGCCGAAAATTGCCCCGCCGGCCCCATCGAGCAAGTTAACGCCATAAACAAATACTAAAAATCTTGTAACCGAAATAAGGCGGCACTCTAAATAAGAATTAAAGTAAAATTGCTGAGGTGTGACTCCCCAGCAGCGAGCAGCGAGCAGCGAGCGGCGAGGGCATTACGGGCCACCACGCGACGGTATTCATAAGGCGAAAAATTGTAATAACCCGGTGGATATCAGCCGAGGGCGGCGGCGCTGGCTTATTTATACGAGGGCGCTGCCTGCCTGTTTGTTAAGGAAATTGTCTAAAGGTGTTCACACATTGCAACACTCCAAAGTCTTTCGAAAGTAATTGTCTGATGGTACTTTATTATTCCATGCGATTTGCTACATTTTAATTTTTAAGGACTTTTCTAAGAGAACAACGTTTGGAGTCCCTCTATACAAGGAGAATGTCTTGAACGTGAGTGAGACACTTTGCTTTAGTCTCAACCAAGTCTTTTTTTTCATCTGGTATAGGCTTCGAGCCATGCTCCTTTAGCAAGCACCAGAGAACAACCCGGGTTTTTGGAACAACTTTCTGCCTTTAAGTCAGTCGGTTATGCCATAGTGATACTGCAATAGTCAGATTGTTGCCTGGAAAGGAAAGGAAAGGAAATTCACCTATCTATTTGATAAAGAATTTGTAAAAAGGTACATCGCAGGATTTCAAAGTCTTTGGAAGATAAATGTCTAAAGCTAATACTAAAATAAAAAAAATATTATTATAAAAACAAAAAACCCGACTACATAGAAGCTATGAACTGAAAAGAGAAAAACAAGGATCACTATATCTATATAAAATTCAAAATACTTTATGGAGATGCAAGCGGGGACAAAATACTTTATTTTCTACGGGGAAAGAAAGATCTACCAAAACTAAGTTTGTCCCCGCCTGTAGCACCATAAAGTATTTAGAATTTTATATAGATATAGTGATCCTTGTTTTTCTCTTTTCAGTTCATAGCTTCTCTGCAGTCGGGTTTTTTGTTTTTATAATAATAATTTTATTTAAGACTTTTTTGTTTTAGTTTATGGTATAGAAATGACACGGTACACTTTATGCCATTTTTTGTTAAAATGGCAATATAAACATGATATGATATTTATATTTTTGAAATGTTCTTTTTACGACCTTTCGTTTGATACCCATATTGCTAAGATAGAAGAAAGATATGCACACATCCCCCCTTTTTTCCCCCATTTACAGCCGCCGTTTTGAAAATTTATATAGCCTATATCACTATCACAATTTTTACAAATTCATCGACACCTCACATGTCAAAAATCGTTCAGTCGTTTAGGCTGTAGCGCGTGCCGAAAAAATAGGCATACACACATACATACATACGTGAAAACTGCAATTTCTGACAGTCTATATAATATGTTGACAGATCACGGTAGGTAACTTTTACAGGAGTAGGTTCGATGCTAACTTGCCACAAAAAAGTAAACATAACTCGACTTAAATACCAAAACCTATACTTAAATTCAATATAAATAGTAGAGTATAAAAGCTATAAATAAAAAGCTGCAAGTCACTATGACGCTTAGGTTCAGCTGGCTCAACCGAGCCGGTTTATAATGACGTACCTATTTTGTGTGTGCTTTTTAAGCTTAATGAAGCTTAAATAGCTATTTACTGGCACTTTGAAGTAGGTACCTGTGGACATTCATTGCCATCGGTCTAATAATTATCTAAAGAAAACTCTTATAGAACCGTTACTTTGAAACCACTACTCTGTTTTGTAATGGATTGGCGAATCAATATTACATATTGGGGATCTCATTAATAACCTGAATAATGTGCCAATTGTTAATTTATCAGTCTTATGGTCATAAGTATTGGATTCGAATCCCGGATTTGTCTATTTTTATTTACATGTTATATTACTTTTCTTTCTTCCAAGAGATTCTCAGGGGCAACTTCTTAGTCATTATCATTAAAGCGAAAATCTTGAAATAATACCTGTAACAAGCTTTCGCTTTGCTGTTGGGGCAAATATACAAAAGGCAGTTAGTTATCTTCGGCTCCTAATAAGGTTTCTCACACTGGTGGTGACCTTTTTTATCTAATACAAGTTGTTAGCCCTTGAAATCACACCGACTTGTACCACTGCGCCACGGAGGCCGCTTGGCGGACGTCTTTGTCGGTAAAACCTAACCTGGCTACTGATTTCTTAATGTCATCTTAATGTCTAAAATCGCGCAGTCGGCCATCTGCTTCCTGCGTCAATTAATATATAATGTTTGTTTGTTTGTTGCAGGCAAATGGTGCGGGTCGCGGCGGGAGTGGTCATCCCCTCCAGACGTAGCGCGGCGGGTCTACTCCTCAGTGTTCCTGGGCAGCCCTGGTGAATACCCAGGTATGTATATAACATAAGAATTCATATTAAACATTTGTTACATACCGATTATGAAAACTTTGGGGTAAGCAGTGCATTTACTTCTGTATGGATTGCCCACTACTGAATAGGTATATAGTCACATAGCACTTTTCACAGTGTGAAGGAAAGTTTTGTTTTTAGTTTAATTTTTCTCATCAGTAGGTATTAGTATCTTTTTAAAATTTTAAATTTTAGGACCTCAATCTATTTAGTAATAATTTTTAAACACTTAAAATTCGGTCCCACAACCAAACCCCACAATTGTGGTCTTATGTACCAGAGATAGTTCAGTAAGACAGCTTTACGAATCATCTATGTCTATAGACTGCACTCAAATCACCTTAGAATAGCTATTAAAAGCTTGGGAGGTTAAAGAACCTGAACTGTTACTGTAATGTAACTTTTATTTATTTGGGAGTAGAAAGAAAATTAACGCTGGAAATTGTCTAAGTATACCAAAGTTGATTTATTGTTTTTAATCTAAGCGTTTTATCAATAACACTATAACCATAGACTAATAGCTCTACGGCTAATTAAGAAAGTAGTTAGATTCAAACCACAATGATAGTCTACTTACTAATAAATTCGAAAGCAAACACTCAACTGCGTACTAAAAGATGATAGATAATAGAAAAGTTATTAAAAAACAAACGAACGTAATGAACGATCCATCTCGCTAAGTCCGCCATTACGACCAAGAGATCATAAACACTGCGGAGATATTTAGAAAGAAATTAGAACCACGCGGCCGCATCGGAATTCAAACATCATTCTTTCACTTGTCAAATAATATACGACATCGATACGGCAACGCCATCTATTGACTCATTCATAATAATAAAGCTGCGGCACATATCATCGACCCAAATCAGACTTTATGTGACCCGCGTAGAGATACAATTACGATAACAGCGAAATGCACTTGCACCGTTACCGCGTCGCACGTGACCGACTCATCCATCTCCCTTCCGCGCGTGCGTTTGACGTATATCTGTCTCGTGCGTATTATAATACATCAGCTCCATTGCCCGTTTCCATTACACTAAATCAATTACCGGCCGTTGCTCGCTAGACGGTCATTTCGATCCCGCACGATGAGTGTCGACCCCCCCAAAACAAAAACTGCGAATTTCCAAATATTTCTCCCCTTAAAGTTAAAGCTTCAGAAAAAAATAATAAAGTACTAAATCAGAAATGGAATCGGAAGACGCGGAGTCAATTTATTCGGGGCTTCGTTACAATTCCGATTTTTATCTAACGTCTCGAATGAATGCCGCCGAAGACGGATTACAGTGGATCGGTACGAAGGTACCGACAAAAACTGCGGTAGAGCGGGACACTGCAAGGCAATCGATTCCGTCCTCGGCAAGAAAGGATTGGCCCGTCGCGAGAGAGTGCGCGCGATCTCCTCTTTACGACGTGTGAAAGAGATAAAACAATTCCTTATGTCGCTATTCTTAAGTCATTCGCACGATCGAAATGACACTTTACTGGCAGACATTAGGGTCGCAATTTCATTGTTATGATTGCTTCGTGTCTATTGTAACGAAATGTTATAACTTCATCTGCGTGTGGAAGCGATAACATTCTTAGTTATTAGAGAGGGAGAGTTGTTTTTGCCGCGGCGGGAAGACGGATAGCAGGACAGGTTGGAGTGCGGCGGCGGTTGCCATGGTGACCTGCTGCGCTGGAATGCCTGTTTAGGCAAGCTATGCAAGAGTTATTGGACTTGGCCACATCACTGATGATTTTCTATAATTCCTTTTAACATTAATGTTTCTTAAATTTAATTTATTGTACATTTATGTCAAATAAGTTTAAAACTGAAAAACCTACTTTTATCTTCGAAAAGTGATCTAAGAAAAAAGTTTTTGTGAAAGCTTAGATATTTGTAATAATTTAATTACTAGATACTAAATCTTAGTGGGGAACCTAAGAAAAATAATTTCTCGACTTTCTGTAGCTAACTACAAAGTACTATATAAGGTATTTTAAGTGAGCACAAGTTGTTAGTTCATTAATTATCAAGGATTCTGTTAAGGTGTATATATTTTCTAAATTAGTTCTTTCAAATAGAGAGACTCGTTTATCAAATCAACATAATTAGCGCGGATTCAAACGCGAAATGAACGAGCTAATTTTTAATATTCTCATTCTGAATTCGCACTCAAGACGCTAAATTAGAAGACAGAGACGGACACATTACACCGTGTAAGAGGGAGGGAGATACAACGAAATTGCTCAATTTGTGTTCAGCTCATAAGGTGCCTTCGTTTTTTTTTTTTCAAAAAATCCAATGAAATCGATCGCTCGCTATGTCCGCAAATTAGAGCGGGAATCGGTGTTCGTTAGCGCGCGCTCCGAGTCGAAGCGACGTAAGCGACAACTATCGATTATTTTAAAATCGATTTTATTTTCTGAGGGTATAGTCTAAAATAATTCGCGTGCCGTTATCTCACATCTGCGGCAAGACAGAGTCAAAGCTCACCGCTCGAAGCGCAAAGATGCATTTCAGTGTTAGCGGTCTTGAGGCACTCATTTCGCTTGCCTTTAAGCTATAGTTGCCAACTGTCCTGTTTTCCCAGGACATGTCCTAGTTTATGTTGTGTCCGGGGCTGTCCTAGTTTTAAGCAACATCCTGGGTTTAACACCCTTATAAAGTAATTTGAAATTTTATCAAATCTTATGTTATGAGCGGGGCCGGGATACGGCTCACAGAATATGATTATTATCATAACTTGAATTTATTTTATTTATAACTTAACTATTGCAACTCCTACTGTGTCCTGATTTTAAAGTAAATTATCCTAGTTTTTCCAACTTGACAAAGTGCCGGATGAAAATGAGCGATGTGTGCTTTTACATTTGTTTTTGGAATGGAGCACAATGCTGAGCCTTCCTACGGTACCTTCTTCTGGGTTGCAAGACAGGAGTGGTGTTGGATGCTTGTTGGTGTTTTAGTCTTGACTGACCCAATAGGCATTAAGCGCCTCCATATTGTATTTTTTTGTATTATGTGGCATAATTTTTTGAAACAAATAATTTTTCCATCTTTTCTTTTCTATCCTTCAAGTTCAAATCCTAGTTTTTCAGTTTTGGGGTTGGCAACCCTACTTTAAGCCGATGGCCGAGATTCCGTTGTCGACGCACCGATCGTCCGCTGATGCTATTCCGTTTATCTTGCGCGGACTGCTCCAGCGCACAAAACAATTCAAGACCAAAACTGTTTATTTTATTTTTTCCTTTAACCATAGCGGTAAGTTTTGGTCGATCGAAATCAAGATAGGTCCATCCACATTTAGGATGGTGTTTACGGAAGTCATATCTACATAATTGCGGAACTTTTTAGAAAGAAAAGCGTTGTAAAATTAGGTATGTACCTATCTAATGACAAGTTGATTTAGAAAAATCTGGATGGAAGTTAGTATGACAGCAATCCATTCATCCATTTGGCTAGTGGGAGGCTCCGACTATGACTAGTTACCAACGTGAGTGTCGCCGTAGGTACCGCCAAGCGAATTAACGTTCTGATACTATGTCATGTATATTGGTCCTGATTTATACAATTTTTAAACTGGCCAACTCAGTGCATCGATGTACCCGCATTATTGGTGAATGAGCATAGTTCGTAAGGTCCAAGCGCGATAAACTGGGCCTATCTATCCGGGCGAGCAATGAGAGAGCAATTTAAGTAAAATTCACCTTTTTGTAAGCAGGATTAACGTCACTGATAGCTTCCAAGATCCTATATGAAAGACAATAAATTTACTGTGATATTTTGATAGCGAGGTGGACACAAAAATTTATTTTTGTCTTTTCTTAGAATTTCTCTGAATCTAGAGTTTTCCAATTGTTCTGCCATGTACTCTTGGCAGGATGGTCGTGGCTGCTACGATGTTTCTCCACTTTTATCGATTGGTAGCGTAGTGTGAACACTCAGTCACCGCCTATCTATAAGTGGTTTAAGTCGCCGTCTTCACCAGGTCCGTCCATTAAGTTAGAGACCTTCCTCTGGAACTTTTTCCTTGTACTCGACCCTGTACTACCAAACAGAACTTTAGTCATTTTGGTGGTCCTTCTGTCTATTTTCCAATTATTATTAATGATTTTTTAATCTACCTGAGTAATAATGTATCTTTTTGCATCTTCATTAACACTAAACACAGATTAGGAGATATACGTCAAAAAAAATTATCTTCTTCTACTAGATAATACAGGCCAATGTACTACAACTAAATCTGATACCGTTGATTAAATCCACCTGAGCATTGCTCTTATATTACAGATAAGAGTGTAGGTACAGCTAAAGTTGAGCAATTTAAATAATAGCCCTTGATTCGTTGCTTCGTCTCAAAGAGCGATAAAACTCTACTATGTAATGAATAGCGATTGAAACGATAACAATCTGATACCATACCAGTTCCTAGCACTCCAAGATGGTCATTTCACGATGTCTAGGAACATTCTGCTTGATTATCTAATTTAGATTTAATTTCTTCTGCCATATTGACAATATTTATCAATAGGTCTATGTTTATTTCTGCTTTCAGCATTAGCATTAGGGTCTGAAGTTTATTATTGATATGTAAAGCTTGACGAATTCCTCAGATTGACAAGCGAATTATAAAAAGCTAGCCTAACCTAACCTAGCTAGCTTTAACGTTCCATTGTTCTTTTATTAGATGTCCTACCTAACAGATCTGCATGTTCCGTCAAGTATTGACATAAAACCAATGTTTTATTACGCAGTAAAGATAGAACCATTTAATAAATCGTTAAATTAACAGGTTCGTAAAAGGACGAGCACCTATCTAAATTAAACGGAACCTAGAAGCCTAGGAATAAAGAGTATACTCGAGCAAGCGCTCGCGATCTCACACTCGTAAAATCAAAGATGGCCGCCGTAAAAGTGGCGTAAGGCGTTATTAATAATGAGGGACCATTTCCGCGATATCTTCGAATGTTACAGTGACATATTGTTTTACGATTCCGTCGCGAGTGTAGATATCGGACTATTAATTGATGTGCTGTACAAATGGCTGCCAGTGGAACCGAAGTGGCCTAATACTAAATATTATTCAAAAAATTGTTAATCAACACATAGTACATTTATAAATTATAAATGTTTATTTGATCTCTATCATTCATCCAACTGTATGTAACTTTGGTGACCCGTTTTCTATATGCCCGCAAAGATTCAATAGTTTTGCTTTAATAAGAAATTTTTTTTTTCTTAAAATAAATGCTGGACAGGTAGGTACATCTAATAGGTTACCGTTAAATAAGTATTGCCAGTATGTAGGACTGTAGGTATATAAAACTGCATCAGCATACAATGTAGATAATTGTACTAGAAGGAAAAGATATCAATCTGACATACTGACCTTTAGTTTTTTATTATACTTATATTGATTCATCGTTAGCTATTTCCTAGAGTCAGACATTATTATTTGACTTATAAGAATCGATTTTCACTGTTAATGTAAAACCGCGAGCGTCTTCTAGTTATATCGCATGTAGGTACAAATCATCTTTAGAAAAAGGCAGGTAGATACTCGTACATATTGATTGTTTATCAGACAAGGCAGATGCTTGTCACTTACTTTGTTATTCCAGAAAAGAAATGAATCAGGATAAATTTAGCACAAACATAGGCTAATTATTCCGAGACTTCGGCAGAAACGGAAATTAACGGAACTTGGACCCATTAGACATTAGCCACTTACATATTTAACAGCGTTAACACAAAAATCAAAGATTTCGCGTTACACCACTTTGCCAGTACTGTTAAATCTCGCTTTTTAATGGAGACGGCCGGTGGTCTGCAGCGTGAGACGGCAATTTGTATCTCCCCTGGCCGTGTGCTCCTCCGTCACCCCTGACCTGCGGGCATGCGACGCCGCCGATTATATGCTAATACGAGAATGAGCCGCGTTTACGTGAACGGTGCGCTCAGGTACGTCTCGTGGAAGCAAACTGTTCCGCGATACGATTTTATTCTAACCGTGGAAACAAACTGTTCAATGGCACAATTTTTTAAATCACTCAATTCAATCAATTAGGTACAAATGTAACTCTGTTTGTTACATGACGCCTAAACTATTGAACCGATTGAAATGAAATTTGGCACATAGACTGTCTAGAGCCTGAGAAAGGCTGCTTTTTAACGAATTTCCGCGTCAGAGTCGAGGCATTCGCTAGTAGATACCTACTCGTATTTCGTAAACGTCAAAACGGCCCTTTTATTGCGTTACCTACTTACTCCTTGGTAAGTACTTTGCCTACTTACTTACTAAGCATCTTGTATGTATGTAGGTAGGTTCTACATTATCGCATACCATCAGCGGGGTCGCAGCTAAACTTGTTTTTAATTATCATAATTTTCTTTTCAAGTAGCCATCGCGCAGCCACGGACATGGGGACAACCGCTATTGGTTTAAATCTATACAAATATTAAACGAATCTCATAGTTGGTCTAACTGTTTGTTATGCTTTTACGCAGTAAATGTTGAAGCGTTCGTCATAAAATAGGTATCAATAACATTAGTCTTTGGTCCAGTGTAAAACTGATTAATGTTATGTTAGAGTTTAATTCGGTCTTATCTAGTTTAAATTACTATTTAAACATAGGTGCTATTGTGAGTTAAGCAACCCAGGACTCGAACTCAGAACCTTATAGTCTGAAGTTATTTTAGCTATCCAAGAAGAATAACAAAACATTAACATTAAAGATGCGAGTAGATCTGTAGGAAGGTGTGAGACTGTGAGTAGACCTAGCAACTGTTGAGTTTCCTGCCAGCACCCGGTGGTCTTTAGTCGGATCTAATCAGTAGGATTTGTCTTACGTCTTACGAGCCGGTGATAGAGTCACTACAAATAGTCTTACTTGACGTTTCAAAAGTGCTTATAAAAAGTTACTTGAAATAAAAGAATCTGAACTTGAAAAATTGGTCGTTGAAAACGATAATATACTTAGTTAGAAATGTTAAAAGGGAGATGAAAATTTACACAAATTTTCTCGCAAACAAAGTCGCGGCTATCCCTAAGCTTTAGGTAACTGTCGGCCAACTCCCAGATAGGAACAAGTTTGACCAATTACAGTTATCGGAGATTAACTTAAACCGCACTAAGATGACGTTAGCCCAATCAATCGCCGCCCACTCTTAGTACGAGTATCTACCAGAATCATACCTACGTTTAGAACGTTTGAAATTTTATTATTAAGCTCATTTATTATTCAAATCTTATAATATCGGTAAATACGGACACAGCTTTTTGTCATAATTAATTATGTGCTCTTGTAAACAAACTGGACGAGTCTAATAGGAAATGGAATGGAGGTTTCATATCAGTATGCTAGCTCAGTTTGACTGCTTCATTGGTGTAGTGGTTAGACTATGTGGCTTCGACCACAAGGTCCTGGGTTCCAACCTGGGTCGAGAACCGGAATAATTCTGAGCTTTTCGTTCTATAAAATTTTTAGTGCAAGTTTGGAGTTCGGGTAGTTGGTGGTGTTACACCCCCGTACCTCGGAGAGCACGTTAAGTCGGTCCTGGTCACTATCACCAACATCTGACCCAGTGATCGTTAATGAGTAAAAGAAAACACTAAGCCCACCAAGCCACATTGCTAACATTCTAGTGGCTCGTTAAAAGGCTGATAATAATAAGGACATCATCAGGTTTATCTTATATTTTGATGGAAAGAAATACTGACACAACAATAAAGAATGTCATGAACGCTTTGATGCTGTTAGCACAGCTTGTGGTTTATTTTTGGCGTCATTTGTTTCCCCTGAACTTATGTACCTACTCGTAGTAGATAGCTATACCTAGTGCGCAGAGCGGCGCAGCGGCAGAGCTCAAGTGCAGAGGCCATTAAGGCCACGGCCTACGGAGGCAGCACCAGGCACACCCACGTCTTCATTAAAAGCGCTCTTATCGTTAAAATCGATCTCGTTACGAACAATGAAACGCGTCGAAACAAAAACCGGGGCCTCGCGGTGAACGAATACGAGAAATGTAATCCCGAACGTCGCACCAAATAAAATAAAACCTCAATCAAAAATCTTCGAGGCATTCGGTATCATAACCGGAGCGGTGCGTCGACCCGCCGTCCACCCGCCGTCGACCGCCGTACGAAAACACCGTGTGAGTTACACGGACCGGCTCCGGCGGGGAAAAAACAACAAAACTATAATAATGTAACGCACTAAGTATCCGTCTTAAAAATACGTCTCGATCTTTGTTGCGCGCGTCGCGGCATTAACGCGTCGGTGGAAACGAACCCCCATCACGTCGTTCTGAATTGTACTTTAAGTGGTCGTGTTAAGGTTGCGTATCGCTCGGGGTGGGTCCGTGTTCGAGGGCCGGGAGGGTTCGGCGCGAGGCGCGGGACGCAGGGGCGCGTGATGGATGGCCCAATCAGGCGGCTTGGCGGTGCCGCGCTAATCGAGCAGTGCGCCCCGAGCCGGACGCACACACGCGCACACGGCGCACAGATGAGACACGTAACTACGTAAAAGCGCATCGAAAGCCTTACCCGAGATATGTAATGTATTGGTCCACCATACGTGTCGGCGCCGCTCGGATCTGTCCCGTTTATGATAGCTGGAAAAAATTATAACTTCTAAGGTGATATGGTCAAAGTTTTCTATGACATTGAAACTTCTATCATGTGTTGAATGACGTCAAAATATAATGTTGCTTCACACGGGTAGAATGAAAGAAATTCAAGTTATTGTAATAGCAGTAAGTACGTAACAATGACAAGTCTTAGCAATCAGCAATAGCTCAATTTTAACCAATTGTCCAATTTTTTGACAGTAGAATCTTAATTAAAACAAATTTGACTTTGCAATAATGTTTGGTTACTTGAAATTTATTATTATCAAGAAATTCAATGTATGTCATCCCCCCTAAGTAATTCTGCTTTTTTGGAAAACTTGATCAGGTTTGATATATACTTTGGACTATAGTTTTATTATTAAAACAAAACTGTTCTTCATTCTAATTATCTTAGAAAGTAAAGTACCATCCATCCTTCTAACAACTTCTGTGTCCTAGTACACAGTGAAAGATGTAAAACCTACAAGCACATACAAGTCCAGCGGAAAATCGATGGAAAACAGCCGAGAACGCCCCTCAAACAAATATGAGTAACGCTTACTCCACGGCGATCGATAGCCACCAACTGTTGTAAACAAGCGTACGGAATTGGGGAAAAAAGCGGCCCGAGCTCGCCACCCCGGCTATTAACGGCCACGTGACTAATTTTAGGACCTGTCATCCGCAGAGGCCGAGCACGTGGGCCTCTGCGCTAGATGTGCGACGCTCCTACCATTCAATGCGCGCTTTTATTTGCCGTATTAGATGTGGATTCGTATTGGAATATTAAATTAAATATCTAGTGATACCCTTTACCAACATCACACAAATTAGACCACAAACCTTTACTTAACGTATGACACAATAGTGATCTTGCAAAGACATTTCGCTAAAATATGTTTAAGGCGGTAGGGTTTATAAAAGGTTATTTCAGAAAACAGGTTTAGTTTAGGGTTTGTTTGAGGTTTTTCATACTATAAAACCTAAGTACCTAAGTACCCAATGACATCTATGATCTACCTTCTGATCTATTTTTGGTTTGTCTTTTGTCTATGCAATTTTATAACGACCAATCTTAAACTAAGTATATTGTGTGGAACAACCTATATTTCAGAATCAAAAATATGGTAAATGGTATCAAATTACTTTTGCAAATTTAAATTACTTTATGATTTAAATTATTAATCAAAATCAAACTTCGTTTATTCCAATTAGGCTTTGTATTCAAGTTTGGTTTGTTATAACTCTACCACCTATCTCCTTCCTATTCCCGAGGTAAAATCTGATTCATAGACGTATTTTAACAAGACCAGAGTTCATCTTAATATATCGTCGTAAAAATACATAATAAATCAAATTTTAAGACACGTAAAAATTAAAATCGACTTTATTCAATGTAAATTGATACAACCACGTTTGAAATAAACATTTTCTTGAACAAAGAATCTGATCAATAACGTCGATAATGTTTAATTATACCTATTGCGTATAATATTTACCTGCAGTATTACAATAGCTTGAACATGTCGTTATATCTACGCATTTACTTTAAGTAACAATTGTTTTTTGTTATAATTGAACACAAAGATTATTTATTGTATGCGGATCTAGAATTTTCTTTTGAACTGACGCAGATCCTACAATGTTACAACAAGAGTAAGGTTAACTGCGCTGGGCTATCGACGGCACTTTCTCACGGCGAGCTCTGGCGGGCCTACTTCACGTTTCGCAAAACATCGGCAATTTGGGCCCATTAAACTTCAAAGTCACCTGTAAAAAGCAGATAGATCCGCCAGCGATTCATTACGGTAGACAGACCAAAAACGGGCCGTATAAATCAACCGACAACGCATTTTATCAGAGCCCTTTCTCCGACTAATCCTGACTGAATTGAATCGAATCTAATGAAACTGAGTATACGTCGAGAGTCGATGTAAAAAAACACACACCGTCCTACGATCATTTTAACTTTTTTCCGACGTTCGCTCTCGAAGGCGCGCGTTTTTTATTATTATTTCTAATTCTGTCTCTCATCTTATTTCTTTCGTTTTTTTCTTCTGTTTGCCTTTTCATAAATATTTTAAAATCGGATTCAGTCGGGGACAAGCGAGGCGAATGGATTAGGATTTAGATATTTTCGGGGCGCGTAATTTATGCTCCTCTTTGTTGAGATATGAATAATGTGAGGGAATGATAAATCTGCGCCGGTATCTGCTGCTTCGACGTCGGAACTTGCCGTTGCTTTAATAGTTTCCGCTTCGCGTCGGCTATCTCCACTGTGCTGTTTGTTTTTCCACGTCCATTATATTTGCCGATAGCATCTCCCGTACGTAAACTTTCTAGTCGGATTAATAATGTCTAATCTAATAAATCTGTGGAAACGTCAGACCGTTTGAATCAATGACCGCGGATTATCTGACTTTATAAATTGTTTTATTGTGTTTAGTTTGATAACACGATAAGACAGATACTAGGGATCATTATAATGAGTTACATTGGTTTTAGCAAAATCTTGGTCAAATCTAAGGCAGTCTCGATCATAATATTTACATATTGCTTTCTCAACTTAATATTATAAACCTTCGTTCATGGTGGGATACAGCAATTGTAAAACAAAATCTCATAATTTTAGTGCTATTGCATGTTCAAAATTATTGTGTATGTTTGAAAATAGCAAAAAATTCAACAACCATTATCTTCGAAATCAATTTTAAATCTCGATTGATTTCATAAATATAATTTTATAGTCACCAAAATCAACTCAATAATTTGAGATAAACAACAAAACAGAGACAAAAATTCCAAATGATTTTATTAACGAAATAAACCAATTAAAGCGGGTTTTGTAAAAAAAATGAAGAAGTCTCTACCAAGCAGCGAACCTGACCGTCAAATAGTTGGGATAACCCCACAAGATTTGAATTCTGGACCAATTTAGGCGTACCCATTTAAATTCCAATAAAAGTGATTCCAACCATAAAGTACAAGCTGGTATTCCAAACGCGCGCTCCTTTTAAAAAGCCCTTAAAGAAATTATTAATGCAACAAAAAAGGGTCAAGATGATAAACCGACGTCAATTTTGACAGCGCGTAGTTTTGTTTGACCAAAATTATAGTAATTTGATAAAACATCCGTGTACTTATTATAAACGGTTACATAAAAACTCAATGTTTTGTGATAGACTTGCGGGAAATGTTAGGAATGTAGAAACTGAACATGTTTAGTAAATTGTGACACGAAGAGCGTAAAATGATATAATAATAATATTTATTAATTGACGTTAAAGAACTGGGCTATATTATTGATAAAATTGAACTTTTGTTATTACATCATCAGACATACTAGGTAGAACATGCTCCTAGCTTGCGTTGCGAGGAGTTGCTACTCTTATACTCATAGACAAAGGTTTTGCTTCTTCTAGAGACTACTTATTAAAAAAAATTGTAGAAATAACAAAACAGTCGATGTTTCGAAGAAGTACTTTAATATAGACACGTACATGGAGTTCGGTTTTATCTACCTATCATCTTTGCAAATGCAAAACACAATTTCTTATTAAGAGCCCACGCTGACTTAGCCATATCACAGGTTATTATGCCATTTTATTTGCGATGTGGGCCCCGTCCTTGCCTTCCTACACGACTTTTTTGTCAACGGACAATATTTTTGCATCGAAATAAAGACTTTTTATTCATAAGCGGCCGTTTCGAGCGTTCAAAAATAATAATGAGTGGGATATAAAAATCGCGAATTTATACGAGAGCCGGGGTCCGCTTTAATATGATTTCTTGTTGCGAACACTCCTTATTAAATAAACTTTGAAAACGAAAATTATGTCCTCCGTACGCGGCCCGCCCGATCACAATAAAAACGGGGATTTGACAAGATTAAAATTGTAATTCAAGTTATTTTTGACGTCCGTCTTATTGCTTTTTCGCTACGGTCAGCATTATCCTGTTATTTTTTTATTTTTCAACAAAGCTACCCGCTGAGTCGACGTAATCCGGATTTCGAGACGGACGGATAAAAAAAGCACACGAGGAAATTGCATACGGAGTGTTACGTTAATTAATTTTATTAATCAGAAATATAATTTCTGTATTTATTTTTTAAAAAGTGTCTCCATTGTTATTATCATTTAAAACATTCAAACTCACATTTTATATTTTAATAACTTCGAATTGTTTTTGTCAGTTGTTATTTAAAATTTTTTATCAGCTTGTTTTGCTAGCTAGTTGCTATTTGTGCTTGCGAATTTTAATTGTCTTTGATACTTTTAAATGTCATTTCGTTTGTCATGCCTTTGACCTGATGACCTTTACCTGACTCTATGGTCTATGGTCATCAAAGAACACCATTCCTATTTTTTCCTAGTCAGGACAGGTGTTAATTATATTTTCGCCTATTACTTTTTATTGACAGGCAAATAACGATGAAATTATTATTCGCATTTAATATAGAGCTTATAATATTGAAATTTCGCCGTTTCTCAATTACTCTTCTTTCGAACAAGGAAACATCGAAATCCATACAACCAAATACGTGTGTAACAAAAACAGTTTTTAATGACATGATGTAATTCAATATCCTCTTCATATTTCTCTGTTATTACTTTTAAGATTGTATAAATAATTTGTAATACGTCAAGAGATTAACGTTGTTGAATTGGTCATTATTATGGCGGCCATAAAATTACTTAAAAGGGAAAAGGTAATATTTTTTTATCATAAACTTGAACGATTTCATAGCATTTTATTCGAAATAAAATATTGTCATTTGCTTAAGCTCGTCCTGTCTGTGACACTTGGTTAAAAAAAGTTAAGACTCTTGACCGCCTTCGCGCTTTCCGCCTGTTCAATTAATTTATTTAGAGACAGTACCTACCTACTATTGAACGTGAAACAGTTTCTCTTTATTTAGAAGTAAAGTTAAAATATTTTTTTGTGATAGTTGTGGATGTGTTAGATACCTTCTATTTTCTTGAGAAAGGAGGAAAATATCTCTTCAGAATTTTGCTTGTCAGCAGGGTGTGTCCAACTTATATGGACTAAAACGACCATCTCTGGACTTCAAGGTTGCCATAGAACCGCATTACATTTCTTCAAGTCAGCCATCTAGCTTATTCTCTCTTCTCTTTTAAATTTTTTCCATCTCCTCCCTTCTTTCATTATTATTTCTCGCGCCATCTACGCATATATTTGTCACTATTCCTCGCTGTTTAACATTCTCGGTTGTAGATGTAGATCTTTTTTTGGCTTCTAATCTGGGGTCGAGTTTTGTGTCAAGTTGTAAGATATTGAACTTTTCTTTCTTACAAGAAATTTTCAGTTGAAATTCTTAGACGGGAGTTGAGGAATTGGTACTATTACAGCCCTGTGTCTCGGATATCACATTATGTTCTCAGACTCGATCATTAATCTCAACTCAATATCATACTCAGTTGATAGTGTTCGTTGCAAAAGCAAACCTTGTCACCGTTATTGGAGCA
Source organism: Mycalesis mineus (assembly GCA_034621355.1). Classification (NCBI taxonomy): domain Eukaryota; kingdom Metazoa; phylum Arthropoda; class Insecta; order Lepidoptera; family Nymphalidae; genus Mycalesis; species Mycalesis mineus. The sequence goes on from CM067901.1 coordinate 13,416,845, forward strand.
GTGTGGTGGGTCTCAGTTCTATATCCTCTATCTCCTGACCTAAAAGGAGGCAAAGCCAAGTAATGTGCTGTTAAAATTGTCCAATAAATAAATATTAGAACAGGGTACATTTTATTAATTTTATTAACAAAAGATGATGGGGTAACTGTACCCGTGTAAATAATGCGTTTTAAAACGTGTCAACGTGATTGCAGCGAATTGTCTCTGGTCGGTACCGTCCCGTTTCCCACATTGGGCGCACCGTTCCGCGTAACTGGCAACACTGGCCGGAGAGGCGATCACGGCCGCCATTACTGGAGATTACCTCTAATGTAATGCGTTGGTGATTTGAAATAATCACGCGGAATACAGACACGCCGTCATGTAGCCGTTTAATCAATAGTATTGTATAATGGCGTTATACTAGCCGTGTGCTTTGCATATGTATTGCAATTTATGTTCAACTTTTTAATTGCATTCGAAATACGTATTCATTACAATCACCATGCAATATTATCAGCCTGTAAACGGCTGCCATCTTTGTAGGAGAAGGCATATAGAGCTTAGAGCCACCACGCTACTAAATATAATGCGTTTTGGTGGGCTTCGGTCGTGAATGTTGCATTTTGTAACGGCTATCAAATGTTAATTTTTGGCTGGTGAGAAGCTTTGTTGACTGTGGCTAATTACCACTCCACCGACAAAGACTCTTGACTGCTAATGAGAGTTTAAAAAAATCTTATATTTAAGGAGTAGAACCTAGTACCTCGTAATCCGGAGCCGCGTAATCAAACCACGGAACCAAAGAGCTAGTTTAACAAAATGAGAATCCAAATAGAAACGTGTTATAATAGCTAGGTATTATCTTAGTTGGCGGGAAACCGCAACGTTTGTGGTAATGAAGAACCGACGTAATAAAAAAACATAAAATTGACAAACGCCTATAATAAAATAAGCACTAACGAGGTCTAGCAAAGCATAATAACATGTCGAGTTAAGACTTGCGGTCGAACCCAACTATGCGTTCGACCGCAGGCCGTTTTGTCGCTAAGAATAACAGAGAAAAAAGAAAACGCCGCCATAACAGCGTTTCATATTTAAATTACTTCGCCCCGGGTACCAATAAGTCGCTTTAGAGAATATTTAAACGTAATTGAATTAATTCGGTACTAACTGTAATCGATTTTTCGCTGTCGAGTACCACTACTCGGTGATAGATGGCGCTGCAATTAGAATGGAATTTATTCATGAGCTTTTCCGTACAATCTATTTTAGTGATGTTTTTTTAAATTACCTTTTTTACTAGGATTTGATTGTATATATCTTGTTTAGTAATTTTATACTATGGCATCTGCTGACTAATAAGTAGTGTTCTATTAGTGATGTGGTTCCATTTTATTTTAGGATTATTTTTAACCACTAGAGTTTTGAAAAATGTAAATATTTTACGTAAAGATTTCTGTAAGGCCTTCGTGGCGCAGTGGTCGGTGCAGTAGATTTATAAGACGGAAGTCCTGAGTTTGATTGCCAGTGGGGCCGATTGAGATTTTCTGTTGAGCGGTTCTGGTCTGGAGGCTTTGGCCGTGTCTAGTTGTCACCCAGCTGGCAAAGACGTACCGCCAAGCGATTTAGCGTTCCAGTACGATGTCGTGTAGAAACCGAAAGGGATGTCGATTTTTATCCTACTCCCAACAAGTTAGACCGCTTCCAGCTTAGATTGTATAATCACTTACTATCAGGTGTGATTACAGTCGAGGGCTAATTTACCTGTACGTTTTTTGCTTCAATGTTCTAAAAAATATTGTCAATGTGGCGGACCCAGAAAATGCTTCTAGAATTGCGTTATAACATAACACAAAAACAGGTTGGTATCTGGTCGTAACCAACATTGTGCGTTTCGGCGAAGCGTTTGTACATCATTAGCTTGGTCGTAAATCTCTATGATTCCACATAAATTAGCATTTTAACGGGCGGCGACAGCGACCGAAACATTTAGCACTTCGCGAAATTAGAACAAAAGGAGAGGCGCCCGAGCAAGCTCAGCTCGCGGCGCACGAGTGACACACGCTGCTGTGGTGCCAAAAATAATTTGTAAATTTTAATTAGTTGCAGCACGAGCACAGTCTCTTTTAAATATCAGAAAAAGCTGCTCAATTTGCGAACGTTCATTCCGTAACAGATTTTTAAAAAATATTTTTAGTGTAAGTGTCTTACTTTGATAGTTATGGGTTAGGTGGAAGGGAAACGACTTGCAGTCTATCACATAACCTCTGGCTTGACCAGCACCACCAGCCAGTTTCATATTGTGAGTTTTGAATTTTTCTCTATCACTCTTTCTCTATAGTATCGCGTTAAACAGAGAGACAGAAACGAATTCATTAATAAGCCGTTACATCGCTGAGCCGACCAAGACGCAAGGTGCTGGTCAGCTCTGAAGCTACATAGTTAACCACTAGATCAAAAAAGCAGGTAAAAATAAGGCTAATTGTATTTGTAAAGTGTTGGTTAGGTACAAAAGCTGTGAGCGATGTGATAGGCACATGGCACATAGGTAGGTATCGGTGTTACGGGCCCGCCGTTTCCGAACTGGGGCCGTAATTAAAAACAAACGGGCGCGCCATTGTTTACGTTTCCGAACGTGCAGCCTTTGTGTAGCGCCGTCGTGGTGGGGCAGGGGAGGGGGAGGTGGGAATTGTGTCAAAGTATCAAAAACATGAGTGCTCTTTGCGGATGTTTCGTCGGTGTATGTCCGACGAAACGACAACTCATAAGAGCTATGAAATTATGTTTTTCATCACTGATTAATAATTGTGTACCTACCTTCATTTCTACTGTTTTGTTAACTATGCTCGTCCCTTTGATTTTCCTCACGCGCTGTCCTTTCTTGTAGGAATTCCGAGATAAAAGTCTTATATATGTAGGTAGATACTAATCTGTATTCTATTGTAATATTCTATAGTGCTATTCAATAGGACTCTCCATACTAATATCTACAATGTTGCTTAGTTACATCATAATCCGTTTAACTATTTTGGTTTTTTAAATGGCGTAACTAATCCAATTATCTTTAAGACTTGATAGATTTAAATTACCTTACAAGTTTTTCTAATTTAACTTAAATATACCAGTAGGCTTACTCTCCCTCTCCTATAAGGAGGGAGACCTGTAGTGGGTCGCTAATGGACTGATAATGATGATGATGATACAAGTTGGCGTTTTTATATAATTTCCAAAACATTTTAAAGTTTAATTTATTTACAATGTCATATTTTTTCACATCACAATCAGCACATATTAATCAGATCATTGCTTAAGTACCACAAAAAAAACAGATTTAAATCTAACACCGTCATAAACCTACTTCGAGATTAGATCGTTAAGAAGCAAAAAAGCGCATTTCTAAATGCATCCGCGCCGCCCACCTCGTTACCCGCGTGACGTATGTTGGGTATATATAGAGCGCGCGACAACCCACCAAATGTAGCATTCAATCTCTAACATACACACGAACATTGACAAAATATGTCCTAAGCATGTCTTGTTAATGCACGCAAATAGTTCTGGAATTAAATGAAAATAAAAGGAACAGTGTGGTAGGTCTACGCTCCATATCCTGCTATAAGGAGGGAGGCCTGGCCCTATACTGGGCCGTTAAAAGGCTGATAATAATGACGATGATTTACGTCCAATAGTTCTACAGTTAACAGGCCAGACTCATCTTTGAGAGGCAATGGCTTCGATTGCTTCTCTGTGCTATTTCATACTTAACACAGTACAATATTTACGTGAATATGTACTTAGAGTGCTCTCCGACCTCCGAGGCAAAATATTGTAGTATTGCCAACTTCCTAAATCTTGAATTTGAGAATATCATTAAGGAAACCGTAATGTTCTAAGGCCTGACTTAGGTCTCAAACCTAGAACCTTATGATCCGGAGCGATACAGATTATCCACTGAACTAACTAGGCAAAATGTATAGGTAACAAGTTACTTCTTAACTTTTCAGTTACTTCAGTTGTTTCAGTCCAAGTTGTTCATTTTCATTAGATACTTAACAAACGCGTCTTGTGTTATTTGCGATCTAGTGTAATCGTTGTCAATCTCATAACAATAAAAAATCCACACGACAATTAGTGTAGTGAGATATAAAACATAAACGTCCGCAATGGTTTATCTTTTCTAACGGGCGCGTTTCGGCGCGTATTTTACGCTCGAGCCGGGCAAGGAGCGCGCTGCACATAAATAAGCGGCCGCTCTTAATTAAGCCTCAGTAAACAAGTACCAGGAAAGCATAACAGCGAGCAATTACTATTTGGCCAACGCTTCGGGGCGGCTGACCGCGCATTACGGCGCGCGAACCGCACGCGCCGCATGTGCAGCGTTTTTAACACGTGAAAAGGAAATTTGTATCTACAATCTACGACTCATCATTAATATAAAGTAACTAGCTGACCCGGCAAACGTTGTTTTGCATTAAAAATTTAAAAAAATTTAGATGAAAATTAGATAGTAGCCGATTCTCATGAATACAAAATATTTTATATATTAGATTAGGTACTAAGCGTCAATTTAAGCGTTCCGGTACGATGTCGTGTTGAAACCGAAAGTGTGTGGATTTTATCCTACTCTTAACAAGTTAGTTTGTTTCCATCTTAGATTGCATCATCACTCATCATCAGGGGTGATTAACTTGCAATGAATCTTATGATACCTTAGCTTGAAATAGTCAAATGGTTATGATATAACTGGAATTCGAGAGGTCCTAAGTTAGGTCAGCATCAGTTGGCCTTTATATTGTCAAACTCAAATTCGTTTATTTCAAGTGGGATTAGTTTATAAGCACTTTTGAAACATCATGTTTAAATACTGTTAGTAGTGACTCTATCTCATCGATTTGGAAGAGACGAGTTAGTAAGAAACTCGAAACTTGTTATTTTCAAACCTTTATTTCATTTCCCCTTGTTAAAATGCTTTTTAAATTGTGGGAATTGACTATGGTATATTTTATGCTTTTTTATTTTAAAATAATTTGAACTCGACCATTAATTACTATGCTATTAATTACCGGTATCTATCTACATCAAAAGAACTGAACGCGAACGTGATATAGCATATAGTGAGTGCGTTTGTACCTCGCGGCCTGCGTATCGATACGCAAGCAGCGTAATCCCAAGCGAATATATTCACTTATTAATACACGCAAGGAGAACGCACCAAAAACGCGCGCTGACATCAATCCCCGCGCTAATCCGCAGATTATTTGCGAAATGGGCGAAACTGCATTCAGCGGTCGCGACGCGCGGCTATTTGCGTCGAGATAAATACCTCCTCGCGTTTATGACGCCCCAGTTACAGTCATATTTGTTTTTCACCTGATTTATTTATGACGGGTAAACTGTCACAAAACGGCATAAAACGGTCGGTTTACGAGCTGGCGGATAATCACTGCTCAATTAGAAAATTCTTCTTATTATTATTCCTTGAGTGGTAGTGTGATTAGATTCGATTATCGACTCAATTCGAAATTACGCTTGTCAAATTTTATTTTACAATAATATGTTAATTTTCAGGGTTCTTTACCTATAATGTTGTTTCTAAAATATCATATTAAATGCAGTAATTGTAACTATTTGTGTGAATTTTTTTACTTTACTTAGCAGACAATAAACACATTTTTTTTTTTCATTTTTTCGTTTAATTTTCAACAATGCTTTATAAAAGTTACAATAAACACTATTAAAAAATTTTATTTATTATAAATTTTATATTTATTAGTACACGTGCGTATACGTACGCAAGTTGAAAGTTAAAATAGTTAGTTCTAATTGAAATAGCAAAATAATTGAGTACTTTGGCAAAGATTAAAGTAACAACTTCATTCAATTACATTAAAATGTCAATTTGGAACAGTTAGACACGGTTATCTGTCTTGTTTTCATTAGCGAATGACCATTGCTGTGGGAATGGTTAATTGTAGATTTATATTTATACAGTAATTGAATATTTTATATAAATACTCCATATAACTATATCTATAGTAAATTATTTTGCTTCTACATATTTTAGGTGTTAAACATACATTAAACAATTTAAATAGTCGTAAGTATTTTTCATAATAATAAAATAAATAAGGAACTTCGTTCCAACAAACGATTAAACACACATTACGTCACGGTAAGAAACAAGTCGGACATACTCCGACAAAAGTTACGTAATTTTTAATTAAAGTAAGGAAGGTAAACTATTAAGTACCAAAAAATGTATTTAACTTGCGACTGTCGAGTTCCAAAAAAATTACCACAGTATTAAAAAGGATAAATAATAAATACACAATGTTAAATATTAACAACGGAACTCTTTGTCAACGAGAGCGACTCGCACTTGACCGCTTTTTAAGTATAAAGTAAATCTATTCGAAATCAGTGCATCGTCACAGCCGGCCATTAACAGCGCATCATAATGAAGCACCTATAAAGATTTACAGCCCATTAAAAGCGTTTTAATGGACTTAAAAATGTCAATATTCGGACCGCGTAGCATCCATGGCGTAGTTTTGTCACGTTTTTATTCAAATAACAATTAGTTGGAGATCAGGCTTTGGTGCGAGTTCTAGTAACTCGCAAGCGTCTATAGTTTTAGTGAGAGTGAATTTATAATAAACAATAATGTAGGTACTTACTGCAGTAAATTAACATTTACAAAAAAAACTCACTTCTGTAAAATCCGCATCTATAAAAAAGATGAAAAAATTTACATTACAAAATGTTTAGCATATTTTTTTAAAAACAGAAAAAATATTTTTTTTTGTTATTAAAAATACGAATCACAAAAATACTTTCATGATACAATTAAAGTCAAACGCACAATAATTTTACTAAATTTAAATAAGATTTAGAAAGAAAAATGTTTATTCAGCAAAAACACCACAAATAAAAATAAAATGCAAAAAATTGCTATGCGGTATTAATTATTATTTACCTATTTAATTACAAGTATTCCTGATAAATTATTTAAATTAAAGTGTACATAAATAAAATTATTATAAAGCTTAAAGCTAAAAGAGCTTGATTCCAAAATCCGCATCCGTTAAACGGTCGAAAAGACCGCGCAGTGTACAAAATATTCTTGAGCCGTCTCCGCAGTTAATGGTCTATAAAGGCACCCCATAACTTGCCTATCAGGCGGATCATTCCAAGTGTTATTCCCTCTTAATTGGCCGTTCCGGACGGAATCGTCAATTCGAGATATTAAACTAATTTTCAATGCGTTGTAATCGCGGAGACGTGCCTTTTGTAAGGGTTAAATTGTCATTCGAGATCGCGCTGTCATTTTTAATGGCTATGGTTGCTTTTGGGACGCTAAGAGTCGTTGGAAAATGTTGTTCAATTATGTAATGGCCCGCTTTTGTTTAAATTTACAGATTCTGTGTGTTTTCTAATTCGTTGCTGCTAATTAATTAATAACTCGTTGTTCTACTGGTTAGCCTATATAGCTTCGACCACAAGGTCCTGGGTTTGAACCCTGGTTCGGATCGCTGGTATAATTCTGAGTTTTTCATTTTTCTATTAAATTTTTAGTACATTCCGAGGCCGGTCGGTCGGTCCTGATCACTATCAACCCACATTGAAGCAGCGTAGTAAGTCTACGCTCCATATCCCCTCTGCTACATGGAGGAGGCCTAACTTTGGAGGCCTTTCTCCAAACTTAGCGCATTACCATATTAAAAGTTTAGTTGTCATAGATATAAATCGCAAATAGCTGTTCGTAAAGATACTGCAAGACAATTTGTCATTTGTAATCCGGAATGTAATGAATATAACTCGATTATTGCTAATTGTAATATTAAAGTTATACAACATGTTTAAGATAATCAACGCGTATTAATACGCATAATGAAGCGCCTCTGCCCCAGCCGGCACTCCTCAAATCCCCACGTACCAAAACGCATATTAAGGGGATTAGGAATACGCGGCGAAACGTCGCGAAACGTGGAATATCCCCCACGAACGTTCATCCGCGCATTGATTTCAATTTGAATTTTAATTGCGGAATATTATACAAAATTTCATTGCTTAATATTCACCCCGGGCGGTGATTTTTGCATATTTTTAACCCTGTCCTTTCGGGGGCCGATAAAAATCGCATACATTAACTCGGGGACGAGATACGCGCGGATCTCGTTGAGGCAGATTCGCTGATACAAGTCTATTTTATTGCCGAGGTTCTCCGACGAAAGCGTTTTATTGATGTTTTCAAATATTTTTAATGTTATTACCTAATGCTTTGAGGATTTTAATTTTATGTTCAATTTTGATTTCAAAAACCTAACTATAATTACAATTTTCGAATATTTTATTTGGTACGATTTTATAATTTGGGTGTAATGTAGTTAATTATATTCTTTATTCCCTTTTATCTTTGACAAAGTTACTCTAAAAAGTAAATTTTCTAAAGATTAAAAATTTTCTATTGCATAACTTTTCACGAACTCCAAATAATCTATATTAGGTTTTAGTCTCATAGTAATTAAATCTTTTGTTTTTAAATTAGAATCATAAATAGTGTTTTTAAAGTAGACTTTGGATTTTATAATTTTGATTTATTTACAACTTCAAAGATTAACTTCAAAAAATTGAGTATAATATAAATTTGGAACGCAGAGGGTTAAATGGGGGGCGGCGTAACGAAGTCGAGCCGATTTGATTCCCATTTGACACATCGTTAAAATGTAAATTCACTAAATTGAATGCGATGTGCTATGGAATTATTGGGTTTTATTTATGCACCATGGCTAGCTCGTAACTTGTACTTTGTACTATTTTGTGGACTCGTCAAAACGTCGGACGTTTGGTAATTTATCTTTGGAGTTTTTGTATATCTGTATCTTCTTCTTGACCTGACTAAGAAACAACTATACCTGACAGGGTCAAATTTTCATGAAATTTTGTGTGCAGGGGGTTTCGGGGACATTAAACAATCTATACTAAAGCCAAACTCGATTGAGAATGCTTGTCAACAAACAAATTAAAAATGAAGGTAGATATCACTAGTCATTTTACACCAAATTTTTTTAGTTAACTTGTTAATAACGAATTCATGACAATAAATTAGATTAGTAAGCTTAAAACTAATTAAGATATTCAATATCTTTTGAATAAGATTTTATAAAAAAACAGAACATAATTTTAAATTTATTAGGCATTAAATGAGTTGCATTTACTACCTCCATTTTAAATTTGTTTGTTGACAAGCATTCTCAATCGCTGGCTTTAGTATAGCTAGATTTTTATTTATGGAAAAATGTATAGTTTAATAATGATAATTTTACAACGATTTCTTTGGGTATGTTTTTCTGTATATTGTAAAAGCTTTTTAATTTTTGAATAACAATATTTTGTAATACTACCAATTGTTATATACATTCTTTTGTTGTGGGTATGAGTATTTCAAATAGATCAACGATCACTTTTATTTCGTCTCGAGCATTTCAAAAACGGTTATCATTTTGTATTATGTTTTTGTGTCCTTTTCTTCTTTCGAAACGTATGGCACTCGCTGCTAACTAATCTGGAATCCACCTACGCCTGGTAGCGACAACCGGTTGGTACCAGGAGAACATTAATCCACAGCGTGTGCGGCCGTTCATATCGCGTATTTATGAACACCACCGCGCTCATGAGAGCCTGGTACAACTCGGTAATATAATACCTACTTGTTCGAGGATTAATCCGATGTTTGTCTTTCTGTTCATCTTTGACGCGGCCATCTTTCATTTGTTAGTAAATACCTTGATATTAACTTAATACCTCTTCAAGCCTTCGTAACTTTACCTTTACTAAACTCTAATCACTTATTATTATAAATATATAGTAAGTCTTGTCTTGTGTTTTGCTTAACTCATAAATATATTTATTTTAGAGATATAAAATGTAATTTTCTAATGCACAAAATCTATTAGCACAAAAAGAGTTTCATAAAAACTATACAAAAATAGTGATGTCTTTAGATTCGGTTAAAGAAAAACATCGATATATTTTACATAGCTACCCAGCTCATATATTTCGAAGTGTAGGTATGCATTAAAAGGCAGAAAAATATAATAATATCACGCAATCTCAGCAGTTACTTAGCGGGGGGCTCGCAAGACTACAGGATATTATGAGAGGATGATAAAAAATGCAAAAAAATGCGAAAAAATCGAGCACGACCGCACCCGTATCATCTTTGTATCACGAGGCGAAAATTAATACTAAAAACAAAAAGCGTTGCTTTATCGACAACGGGACGATGTCATCGTCCTTACTTGTACACACTGATGCCTCGATACTGGACCGCGGCACAGTCTACCTATTGTACAGTTACAACACGTCCAGCTAAGTTCATTGATTACTCTGGCTTTGAACGCACAGTGTCTTTTAATGTTATTGTGGTAATGGTATTTATCTTACCGAGATTTAATTAATAATGCACAAAAACAGTTGTTCCTTGCAGACAAGGTCATATTAAGACACATCAATCCAAAAGTAATACAGAAAAGCAGCCTATTTTCTAGTAGAAAAAGTCAAAACACATCAATGCAAGAAATGTGGTTTTATTATTATTTTCAATAGGTCACAGTCTGTTACATTAAAAAACTGTCGCTGAGCCGCTATATTATAAGTATTTTATAATATCAGTTGAAGAGTCAATAAAATACATTATCATGTCATAGTAGTTCTTAATTGAACATTACGAAAAATTTCGAAATCTTTTTACACTTTCGTCAGAACCTGTAATAAGTTCTAATGACCAAACCTACGGCTGAAGATTAAGGTTAACATTATCACTTAATGCTTACTGTTCACAACAAAGTTGATTTGTTAGTAAAATTACAAAAGTACATTTTAAATAAAAACTAAAATAAAAATGCGTTAAATCACATTTGTATAAACGATACGATTCCTAAACAGTGGCGGTGCATCCGATACAATCACATACCTTTTTAACCTCTTGCTTTTAATATAAATTAATATCAACCTTTTGGCTCTTAATTTAAAGCCTATAAAATGCAAAAGTTATACCAGCGGGAGTATTAATTAAGGCAACTCCACAACCAATCACTCAAGATACGTACGTCAGAATGTTTTGAACGGAGCGTATGTTTTTTAAGTTGCCACACAAAAAAAATTAAAATCAATTAACAAACGACCTTTTATTTTAATTAGTTAAAAAATTTGGTTTGGTTTGATATTACTAATCGATATGTTTATTGATGGCACTTCACTTAGCATCAGACGCGTTTGGTACCTATTAGGTCAAAAATAAACGTTTCTAAGATTTTTGAAATCACAGTAACTTTTTTCATTCGTTTAATTTAACTTTTTTTAAAGTAACTATTTCATTTTTTTTAAAAGTAACTATTTTCAAATTGAATAACGTCCCCTAAAAAGTTATCTGAATTTTTCAACCTCGCTACTGGAGTCAGGTCAGTTTTTTAGAAAAAACAGTTTTTTACTACTGCTACTTAGAATTTCTCGGAGGAAAGAAAAATACAGTATTTCACAGCCCTGGACTCGTACCCAATAAGTTATGATATAAGGCTACACACTCAAATCAGTGTACCAACAAGACATGATGTAGCTACTGGTAATACTCGCAGCTCAGTCTCTGCGGAGGGGTACAAAACTGGCGACTCAGGGCCCGCGGGTGATTAAGCTGGCGCGGCGCTTTCCTTTGACTGCGTGCTGTCGCGCCAACTCGCTAATGTCGTACCCACACTCTTGCTAAAATAATACAGATTCTTTCGGCAAATACTGCTTGCTGTCTCTTTGAGTAAGGTGTATCAGTACATTTAAAACTAACTTCTCTCCAGCATCTGTTTGTTTGTACACAACATTATCATAAACTACAAAACGGATTTTCATGAACCTTCCACCAATTGATAGATGATGATTTTTGAGGAAGGTTAAAATATATAATTCCCAATGGTGTAAATTGGCTGAAATATTGCGATAATTGTTTATGTGTTGGAAAATTTTAATCTACCTGGGTGCTTTTTCCTTTTTTATTCTCAACAAGTAAGCACTAAAGTGCAATCACACCGGTGGCAAATGGAAACAGGCTAAATTGTTAGGAGAAGTATAAAATACATCCTTTACGATTTCTACACGAAATCGTACCTGGACGGTAAATCGTTTGGCGATACGTATTTTTCAACGGGGAGATAACAGCCATGACCGATCCCTCACACCAGCTATACCAAGACCAGAAAATTTCAATTGCCCCAGCCATTAATAGAATCCTATAACTCCACCACGCATAGGATAGAGATACGTTATGGAGGCCATAAAAACGATTATTTGCAGTTGGCGCCTTACATGTAAAGAAACGTAAACAATATTACCAACTCACAAATATTCTGATGGCTTACACTTGGTGACGGAAGGCTGAAGTAGCCACAAGATGTCGTGTGCTCCGGCGTCAGTGCATCGCCAATGAGTGCAGCTATCGAGTTACGCCAATCAGCTGAAAGCACGCGCCGCTAGTGCGGACCGGCCGTGGGTTTTGTCGATATTACGGACTTACGGAGGTATTTAATAGACATTACCTACATGTTCATTGTATTAAATTCAATCAATTTTGTTCACTTCCATTCCCTAAAAGGAGGATGGCCTGGCTCTGCAATAATGAATTCTCTCCAAAAAAGTATCAATTTGGCAACATTTTTCGAAAAATTGACAGCTTATCTTTTACCTAAAACCCAAAACTTCCTCAAATGTTAAGTGCACAGTAACAAAATTAAACGTTGTTGAGTTGAGTTACTCAATCAACATAAAATCTAACCGTGTAGATTGGTCAATTTTGTAAAAAGTGGAAAAAAGTATTGAAGTAAAAATAAAAATCAGATAAATATGGTAGCTAGTGATCTGAATAACAATCGACATCTATTTAATCCGATTAAAAATAACATCGATACAAAGTTTATCCGCAATCCCTATAAAGCGACAAGCAGGGTGTCGTAATACGCTCACCATTTGATGGATTGGCTTCTTCGGGCCGCTATTTGCAAACACCCTCATCTGGTTGAAGGGGAGGGGAGGCTAATTAAAATTGGCACCCGAACTGGAAGTTCTATCACCAATAGCCATTAAAATACATATAACCCTTACGCAGCTAATAACAGAGGTGATATTGCTTTGAAATTGATGTTCTTGACAAAGTGTCTACAGATGTGCCAACTAGTTGGCAGTAGAAATGTTCCTATCTCTGTGTGATTGACAAATCTACAAGCGTACAGGTTTAGCCTAATGTCGGTATATCTAAAGATGCTTAAACATAAGTAGGTATGTTTGTTGCTTACAGAGTGCCGAGTGTGAGTTTTCACCAAAACAAATCGAAAACTTCGCATTCGCGTTAAGGGCATATTTATATGGAACTGAAGCAGCGCCCCTGGCGGAAGTGAGAGAAAACTCAAATGGGCGAGTATCAGTGTTGAGTTTAAATATGCCCTTAACGCGAATGTGAAGTTTTCGATTTGTTTTGGTGAAAACTCACACTCGGCACTCAGTACATATTGGATGGTTAATGGAGTGATTGGGTGCGACATTTAACTTTGAACTTACAACATTTTGTGTTATACTTAAAAATTATTTAAAGACTAAATGTTACTATTACTACTGGTTAACTAGAAAACGCGGAAGTAAGTTCGATTTGAGTTTAGATATCACATAATCTATTCGTTTAGGTTTTTTATATCAATAGCAATAAACTGGCTTTTATAAAGAAAATAACGTCAGGATTTATTTTTATTTGACGTTATTTTAAAAAATTAAATAAAAGTCATAAGTTGACATATATGTAGATGCTTATAGTGGGTACTAACACTGTATGTCAGAAGCGTGTTGGGTGAGGTAACGACGCGCCCGACGCGGTCGGAATGTGTCGGCACGGACCTCTTATTGGAAATCTGCTGGAATTCCATAACGTCATTAATCCAGGCGTCCCTCTGAGCGATTCTTATAATAATTACCGATTGGCTTCGAGTTTGGGCAGCCGTGTCGGTGCTATTTTTGGGACACTTTTTCAAAGTCAATTACTTAAAGAATTTCGGGATTGTAGACACCCATAGCCACAGCACTGGCTTTTGCTTTGTTGGTGAAAGGGATTATTTATAGTAGTAGTGAGCAGATGGCCAATTTATCGCAGGATATTCGAGGAATACGTCCAAACAAGTGTCATCCTGCCTCAATGCCTAATGTGCCTGAAACACGACATTGATACTGGGCGGTTGCAATAAACGTGGTAATAGTATTTGCCTAGACGTGCTCTGTCACAAAAAGCTTTTTTGTTTGTCTCTTTATTGCAGATTTATTTGTCTCTTTATTACATACTATTAGCCTAGTGCTATAAGTCAGCAATGTCACAATATCAAAAACCAATCAACGTCCTATTGTCAAATAAAACATAATATAAGCAAAATTTATCAAATAAGGTACTAGTCAAAGTTCTATTTAATCAATTATATAGACTTATAGATCTTGTGATGAGTCAGTGGTATATCGCGCATATAAGTATATATGTAGACTGTAGTTTTCATACTATACTTCTTCGGTAGATGCTGTAGATATAGGTTCATCGACCGGGCGCTACGCAGCGCTCAACGTAACGTTTTAAGCGTGATTAACTGTTCCGAGATAACCATCTACGAGGACGTGTCAGTCTGTGTGTAGACGAGTTTCATATTTATCGCTGTTTGTGTTTATTTTTGGGTTTTCTTCGTAACCGTCCGAAATCGAGACCAATATAGGTGTGAGATCACTGTCGTCAGCTTTTCCTTGTTCTAACATTGAAAACGTTACTAATTCTTGAATAGAAGCATCAGTTACTTCACGGAGATTATTTTAAAAAGGAAATATTTGTTTATATATCCTTTTGCCATGGAGATCCTTGGACCTTGGAGTCGCAGTGCCAAAAAACTCTCCCATAATACTCGCGTAATTGCCTGAACTTCTTTTGCGCCTGTATTCTTGCCACGCACGATATTAGGATAGGTAGCTTAAGTTCCTTATTAGCCCTTTTCTTTTTCGCTGTTCTCCAGAAAAGCTCTCAGAAAGAAAAACTCTGAAAAGGAAAAATCCTCAAAAGATTTTGAGTCTATAATGTTAGAATGTAGTTTTTAGGTTAAGAGTAGAAAAATACAATTTTGGATTTATCGTTATCAGATCTGAATTTGAGGTGCGACACCTACAATTGTGGTTACGATTGAAAATTCTTCATGAAAGTAAAATCTAATATAAAATTTCAAACCCAGGAATCGAACGCAGGACTGCATTGTCTGAATCGCACACTGCACATGCTCTTCTATTAGTAAAAAATTGATAGATAAAGACAAATGTTATACTATGTTTAACGTAATTTTCGATGATTCCCAAAAATCGCAACCCCAAAAATTCAACCCTACGTATTTGTGACCAAACAGCGCGTTCCCAAAGTTTGTCGGCCGCACTTTCGCACAGGGGTCGCGGGTTCGGTGTCGGGTTACGGCAATCGGCTTACAAACGCCATGGGAGCTAACACCACACCGTGGATGGATTTGCTCTAATGAGCAGTTTTAGTTCCATGGTGGATACGGTTTGTTATGTTTTCCCATAGATTGCTTGCGTCTCTATATCTACGTACTTAATTAACCCTAGAAATACGAGCATGGTCAGACGCATGTATATCTATTCAGTACTAGAATTATCGATAAGTACCTATCTTTCATGCATTAAAGATTTTTTTATTTAGGTTTTGAGTTGTTTACGATTCTCATATTCAAACGTAATAGGATTCCAGCTAGATTTCACTTTCTGTGTAATAGTCCTGTCCAAGGTGTCGTTTTCTTCTACAAAATCGACAAGGAAAATATTTCTATTTATATTACTCACATATTTAGCAACTAGCTACATATTTTGTGCTCGTATTTAACATACATTTTTCACAAATAGTTTTTCAATGTCTTGATATTAGATTTCCAATTAGATTTAGGTCGGTTTTTTTAAATATTTGCACGTTAAGGCACGAATGTAATTTTCCTGAGCAGAGATTTTTTACAACATACGAAACGCTTGACCGCACAATGCGGTATATTTTATGTGGTAGGGAAAATGTAAGTTAGTAGTGCATTCCAGATCTTTGCAGTGCGCTACTAGGCTAGGATTATTTAGACTCGTAAACCTAGGACTAGAGTCGCATATGCAGCATGAAATCTAACACTTCGAAAGACGACACTGCCAATTCCATTACATTAAGTTAATTTAGATTCTCTTGACTTTTCACACGTCGCCCCATCAGTGTTTGTACACTCATTTGGGGGTGTATTAGTGAGCATTAGGGGTGTGTGTGTGCGTGTGTGCGTGGGCACGAGATGAATTAGGGGATTAGGCACTGCATCATGCAACTGCACTCTGATTTTGCACGCCGATAACTGTTCTATAGGGTGTTCTTTTTATTTTAACTTTCATCCATTCTCACCAAAATTTAATTTCTATTTCGAAATTTTTATATCCACTAGGCATAGTTTTTAAGCGCTTTTGAAACTTTTAGAGACTCTACCAACGATGAAGAAGGCATCTATCTAAACAACGCGATTCCATACCGCAAAGCACAGTGTGAGCATGCTCCTTTTAAACCGACGACTTCAAACTGGTTGAAGGGAGGGGAATCCCTGGTATTTGGTTTCTTCTAAGAACCCTATGTCCAGCAGAGGACGTACATTGGCATAATGATGATGATGATGATTTTAAACAACTCAATGAAATAGTCCAAGCTATGACTGCTGTCAAACATTTAAATCTGAAAAGTGTTGGGCTAATTGTTCCTAGACCTAACCACTTCATACTTTATACTTGAAATGGTTATCTTGTCAAAAAATAGTTTTTTTTTAATAACCACGATACATTAATTAAATATATATCATGCGAATAACGTTTTGGGTATTTCTAAGTGATATACAAAAGAAATCACAGTAAATATTCTAGAAAGCGTAAAAAGCTACAGAACAAATTATCTTTCAAAAAAATTCTAATTACAATAGTTTTATATAGGTAGGTGTTTGTGGAACATGTCTGTTCGTACCTCATCTATCAAGTTCATTCATATTTATGATTTGGAAAGAACATTGGCAATTTATAGCTGACCATGTTACACTTGACAATGTATGCTAATTCAGCCTTGTACCGTTACACCTAGGTATTATTTAGGGAGTTTATTTATACTAGCGACTAACTGTGCCTTCATTTTCACTTCGCGATCATTTTTTTTACTTAATTTTATGACAAAACTTGAGGGAATAATTAAATACACAAAATACATATAGTCAAAAGCAAAGGGAACAAATGTATCCTTCTTAACAAAATGAGAAAATTTTAGCTTATGAGAGATAAGGACAGAGGTAATACTCGACCGCTCCTTTTTTAGGTTTATTCTTTCGATGCCTGGATTGCACTGTATATTTCTTGTAAATATCTTCCACAAACAAATTTATCATTGTTTTAATCAGTTTTCGGACATTAATTTGTATGTTTATTAGGTAGGTAACTAAATACACTTAAAAATTATTGTTTGTTGTAAGATCGTCAAATTATTTATTAATTTATTATCTTAATTGTATATGGTTATGACTAAAAATATATTTTTTTAACAATTTTCAATTTTATGTTAAAATTCTATAATGTTTTCGTTGAAATCCTATGTACCATATTCGTGGCAAACATTCCAAAAAAAAATGACTTACTTTTTAATAGTTAAAACATTTTTACTTCAATCATGGAGTGAATTACAGACATACATATAAGTTACGTTTATTAGTATGAACACAGCGTACTCATCAGTTTGTATGTAATCTGTCCCGAGTAGGTATTTGTTTGTGCTTAGAAGAGCAAAGACAAATTAGTATGAAACTTTAATCTAATTAAATAGATTAAGATGACAGATACGACGTAATAAATCGTTAGGGAAGTTCAAATTATAATTTGCATCTACCGGTATTATGCGAAATTTCCTACTTAGATAATGATCTATATTTCTCGGAGACACTTGCGTAAGTGTAAGAGATCCTGCTTCTTATGTCCTGGTAGTAAAATACTTTATTGAATAAACTAGCATGTAATGTCATTAAAATATCCACGTAGTTCTCGTTCCCGTGGGAATTTTAGGATAAAGTGTGGCCTATGTGTTATTCTGATATGTAAGCCATATTAATGTCAAGTTTCATCAAAATCCATACAGTAGTTTTTGCGTGAAACAGTAGCTAACATTCATCCGTACAAGCTTTAGGATTTATAATAAGTGAGGATTTATTTATTAAAATCGATAACTTTTGACGCAAAAGGAGTTAGTTTCTTTGCTTTTTAACTATTTCCGGCTTAATCTGAAGTGATCTTGACAAAATTTGATATTGAGAATAGTTTGCATACTTAAGACGGGTAATTGTGTGTCATCTCGCAGTAACCAAATAATTTCCGGATGATATTTAATATCAAAACATTTTGAGTGTATAAATATACGTGTACCTATTTATGTGTGTCATAATTATTTAAAAATAAGGAAAAAATAAAAAACAATTATTAGTATTTTGTGGTAAATACAGACATGCGTTGGCCTAGACAAAGAGAAACGCATTAAATTAAAATAAATTTTCATTTTTCTAAAACATACAATTTGGCAAAAAATACCGCGGACTTCCAGATTAGGTACCCTTGACATTGTAATATCAGGTGGGCAATCCGTCAAACAGCAATATAAAACATCACCCTGTACGACAGTAACGCAACGGCGAGGGGTAGCGGGTAATGGTGTAAGAGTAATTTTATTACTTTGCCCCCATTACCATCACAATGCAGGCTACCGGTCCGCGGTGCAGCCCCGCAGCACGGGGAGCGCGCCGTCATACTCATCCTCTGCATAGATGGAGGACTGCGTTTGAATATTTCCACCCGCATTCTATGTACTTCTAGTATTATGTTCTAACAGTTTTATGTAGTCCTAGTTATCATCATTATTAATCTACAATTGGACGTCCACTGCTGGGCATGGTAGGCCTTCTTCGTAGGGATTTAATCTAGTCGCCTGTGACTAACGGCTCCCTGTGACACTTTTAATGTTATCAGTCCACCCAATGGGAGGGGAACCAACACGAAGATATCCAGTACCGCCAACTTCCATCGACTCTCAGAAGCACTAGTAGTAATTCTGATTTGATGATTAAAAATTTTATTAAAAAGATATTTCTGTGATATCCAGGAGATTCACTTAAACATCATCATCCACTCCATAGAACCTGAACGGATTGCTATAATGGCATTCATGACAGTTTCTTTCTCTTTTCTTTTTCTTTATGAAATTTGTCTCAATGAAGTTGGACTAGAGGTGGATTTGTTAATATATAAATATTAACGATATAACATATATAAAAATGGGCGAGTCACACAGCCTATTCATCTCGGAGATAACAACGTATAGGATTTAGCTTAATTTCCGCACGAATAAACCTCCGTGCAACGGATCGCTACGAGACGTGTACCCATGACGCGACGCACCGAGAATTAATTAAGCGTATATACTCAAGATAGGAATCAGTGGTGTGGCAGGTGATTAAATAAATACTAGTTGGAGTTTCTAATTAATATGCCAGACGCAAGCCCGATAAGCGGAGTCGAGACATCTCTCGCGGTTCCTGCGCGCCTGGTGTTGCGATTAACACGTTATTATAATGAGCTAGACGAATTTGTCTCGTCTGTCTAGAAGTACTCTGTTCTGAGAGATCTAGGACCCCTTTGAGATAGCAGGGATTGCTTGCGAAGATCCTGTTTGTTTTTGGGACTTACTAATTTTAACACGAGAATATTTACTTGATTGCTTATGTCGCCGCCAGACACAGTTCGAAAATTTGAGCATTTAAACGACGGACGGATCTTTCTGTTGGCTAACTATAAACATAATGGCAAAGTGCAAGAAACTTTGGGATCTTTTTACAAATAAATCCAAAGTTCCTTGCCAGATGATTCACCAGATTGTAAGCGAAAAACTATCGCCTGGAAGACCAACATTTCACAGAAAATGTAAGGAACACGTTCTAAAAAGTACCGCTCTAGGTCTATCAACCAAGATTAGGTGTTAAACCTCATGTGCTAACAATTCCTGGTCCTTCAAATTCAAGCACAGCGATGCTACTTACTGCTGGAGAAATAAGAATGGATCCGGACAGTTTCACGAAAACTGCACCAATCTTGAAACTTACTATAACTATTTTACTACATTCCCATGGTATTTCATTATATTTATGTGTACCAATCAAAGGTTGTTTTTCTTTAAAGCGGCTATTTTATATTACGAAAGTTATTACAAATAATAATTGGTGTATTGTAACAATTTAATACCGTTGTTGAAATCGGATTAGTGTTATCTAGATCTGTATTGGTAATATCGATAACGTGTTACACCTCAGCACTGTTCGAACTTAGCTTTCTTTTATTTTTATCAAAGCTTTTATTATTGTTGAAAAAATATAAGAAACGACGTAAAGATGTGTTTCAAACAGGTTGATAATAATTGTAGAGTTGCTTGATGGAATTAGGAGATTTAGATCTATTACGATGAATTCGCTAAATCTGTGTGGTGTTTTGGATGAATCCTTTTATCAGTAATACTGCTAATTCTTGCAATTTTTCTTTCTCTAATGAAAAAAATTTGTAAAGTCTGTAATTTTATGTAACTTTTAGGTGTTTTTCGTCAAGTTGAGCTTTTATCAAAGTATTCGATGCAAAGGCATTTTTTAAAAAATCGCAGAATGATGCGTTGGCAGATTTTAGAATAAAAATAGTAATAATATTCCTCAAAACAACTGAACTAACAATTATAAATATATCTTATATTCATTATCATCATAATAAAATATTCATAATGACATACTTTTTATTAGTATTGATATAGCTTCTCGACCAAAACACCAATACGTGCCTGCGGACAGGGGTTCTTGGAAAAAGAAAACATAGGAAAGCTTCAAAACTTTTTAAAGTACTAGAACAGTTTTAAAAACAAGGAGTGCAGAAACAAGCACTTTTTTATTTACAAGGAATAAGAAGGAGCTCTCGCCCCGCGCGGTGCTGATTCGATTTGTTCCTGTCCCGGTGAATATTTGATGCGGCTCAGTGCACACTAATTTGTTTATCGTGTTAGCTTTTGTTGCTTACACGTAGCGATTTCCAAGTGAATTTCACGTTAATTATTCAGCGGAGCACACGCCTACACGCGATCAAGAAACGTTTGCTTCTCGACTATTCTCCGATGAAATTCATCCACCTTTTTTGTTAATTCCCAATGGGAAAGGGTGTTACACGTTTCAACTCTTTATCTATTTTTACCATAGGAGCTCTTTGTATGAGTTATTTCTTTTTGTCCAAGTTTTTCCTATAAATTTTGAGCTCATTAGTTACTATCTTCGTGGTAAAATAGTGTTTTCTGAGAAGTAGATGTTCTAAGATGTTATATTTTCATCTGTATTTCAGCTGATAAGAGGCTTCGGCCGTGGCTAATTACCACCCTGCCGGTAAAGATGTACCGCACGTGATGTTAATTTCCTAATATTCACTTCCTTTTAGCATTAGTATGGGTAGGGGAGTTCCTGGAGTATCAAAATCAAACACTTCAGTAGTGACGTAATTTATAAGTTTCCCTGAACAACATTGTGCAGTTTTACAAAAGACTCGTTTCCTTGTTCCAGGTGACGCCAGTAACGCGAGTATCGGCTCCGGCGAGGGTACGGGGGAGGAAGACGACGACACGAACGGAAAGAAGAACCAGAAGAAACGGGGAATCTTTCCTAAAGTCGCCACCAATATCCTTAGAGCGTGGCTCTTTCAGCACTTAACGGTAAGTCGTATGACCATAATCAATCTTCAACGATGCAGCCACCCAACAATATTTTATTACTTTAGTTTAGTACGTTTGCCCTCAAACAAACAATATTCAGGACTCTAGAGTAAGGAAACCTCTCACAATATGCGCCATTTCAAGATTTTATTGTTATATATGTATCTATTGGATCCAACAGCGAGCTCCAATTCAATAACAAAATTGGTAAAAATATTTTAAGCTTTCTCTAAATTATAATTTGAAGCACCTAGTCGCAGCTTTTTTGTATAAAAGGGAAAATTATATCGATAAGATTGATTTGTGAGACCAAAATAACTAACAAAAATCGCTAGAACACAACATTAAAAGGGTTATTCAGAACAAAAACGATATAGATCTATTTCTAAGAAAGTAAAGGGGTACCGAAATCATTACTGAATAAGCCTAATAGCTGTTTTAACTTCAGCATACGGAAAGTTAGAATCACGGAACGTCAGTCGAGACAATCGTACCGCTCGGGGAAAGTGGGAAAGTGGGAGGGGGAGAGGAAACTGCGGAGTTTTCAATTAAAATTTTCCAGCGAGAGCAATAAATTTTTCATTGCGTAGACAAAGCGCGATCCTCTGAAGGCAGGCCGTTTCTACGAAAGCAATTAAAGCCGTCCCATTTGACGCCTCAATACGCGACTTGAGCTTTTTATTGTAGTGATTGATGTGGAAACATAAACATTAGTACCCTCATCATCATCATCATCATACTCATCAGGATATTTTCTATAACTATTACAGGACCAGATCTCTTTGGTCATAACCAAATCACTAATACCCACTTGGTATTAGTAATTTAGTTTAGATTACAGTGAATATTCAAAGTCGTCGTGATTTGTAGTGACTCTATCGTCGGCTTAGAAGGCAGGTTCTGCTGAAACGAGCCAGCAACAAACTCAAGTTTAAAGTTCAAACTCGTAGTACTTTCTATGGACTATGAGAAACACATGAATAGTTTGTTTGTTTGCCATGCTCTCAAGTAAAACTTGTCCATTTTAAAGAGAATGTACTCGTATATAAAAATATCAAAACTTAGTTTAACCCGAATCTATTATGTAGAACGTTCAACTTAACACGAAAAACAAAGCTATTTATAAAAGCAATTATTAAATATTTTGAAACTAGACAAAGAATACAGTTAGGAATGGAACAAACTACCTTTTTTTTAATCGACTACAAGTTGGCCCTTGACTGCTATCACACCTGATGTTAAGTGATGATGCAGTCTAAGATGGAAGCGGGCTAACTTGTTAGGAGTGGGACAACAATCCACACCCCTTTCGGTTTCTACACGACTTTGAACCGGAACGCTAAATCGCTTGGCGACACGTCTTTGTCGGTAGGGTGGTAACTAGCCACGGCGAAAGCCTCCAAGACAAATTAAGAAAAATCTCAATCTGCCCCGCCGGGAATCGAACCCAGGACCTCCGTCTTATAAATTCACTGCGCATACCACTGCGCTACGGAGGTCGTCAATAAACCTCTGATTTAAGTTAAGTTTAAGTATTCGCAGAGCTATTGAGACTTGTATTACTTTTTCGTCCAAGCCTCATTTTCACTTAAAGTTCTGAGAGTATAGTTAATAAAGCATTACAAGGCTACAGAATTTTGTGTCAATCGAGTGCATAGTTTTAGATCTCGTGATGAGTCAGTCAGCGCTTATTTCGCTTATGAATTGCGTAGAGAAAAGTTCGATACAAAGTAATTAAAGCACAACCTTTCGACGCCTCAATATAGTACGTGGACCTTTTATCATTGTGATTGATGATAAAAAATAAACATTAGCATAAGACGTTACCGGAGCTAGCCCGGTGTCGTTGCACAGCGTAGTAATTTCTAGAATGGCTCGTGGGGGGCGAGGGGGGTGCAATTTCATTACCGGTCCGGATCCGCGCCCATAAATCACCAGCCCCGAAGAAACCCCGCTCGGGCCAGGTGACGCGGAGACTTCTAAGCCGGTGCTGTTTCCAAGGAATCCTACTTTCTTTATAGTTATAGATTCTGTGAGACTTTTTGTGAACTAGTTTTAATTTGAGACTTCTGCTGCTTGAAAACTATCTTGTTGTTATTGTGTTTTAAAATGGGAATGCTGTAGTTTAAAAATAACACGGTTTAATTTGATGGCATATTTTCAGCTTGTAATGATCCACTAAATAGTAAAAGTCTGACATATTCTGATATGAAGAAGTATTATCTTAAAAGGTAATGTGTATTAACCCCAGCTAGCCTGTTTACTTATATTAAAACAAAATCTGTTGCTGCTCTTGTTAACAAATAATTGATTATTATTTAATGTGCTGTTAATCAAGTGCAACCTTTTTTTATAGACACATAGCTACTCAGTAAAATATTTAGCCCGTGGAGTTCAGCGCAGTCAGAAGTTACCCGTCGGTTGTCCAGAACTCATTTCCCGAAATTCAAATTCCCTTTATTCTCAATTCTGTCGTAGTTTGAACTTTTAAAAAGTAGGTAACCGTCGACAATCGAATTAGGGGGCTTTTAGCGTTCCGTTTCGCGGGTTTTTGCGTGTCCCCGTCCACGTCCATTACCGCGTTCCAAATTACTTATAATTGCTTCGCTTAGCACTAAGTGCTTTCATTACACGTTGCCGGAACGTTGTTCCGGTGCAGGATGTCAATGTTGCCCGAAATCTGGCTATCTACACATCAGTGTCCGGTTATTTGAAACTCCAGCCGGAAATAGTCAGGGATGTGTTCGCACATGTCAGGGAAATTAACGAACGAGTTCTCTGTTTCACTTCTAAAATTTAGCATTGACTGATGTCTAAGGCTAATTATTGGAACAAGTTGTAGTTTTTTGTAACAGTAACGGTAACTGTAACGTAATATTTAAATACTAGAGACGTCCGCGGCTCCGCATGTAAGAAATTCTTAATTATCGCTGATATAAACTCATATTACTTTATCATTGCTTGTCACTTTCTGTTTTTGTTTTACATAACTGTACTTAACTGAGGAAGGAAATGACATAAGACAGGGTATCCTAGTGGCGAGATCTCGGAACTTTATTTCATGTATGATATTTTCTGTATTTTGTGAAACAATAAACATAAACATATACCTGCCCCTGACTGGGTAGACACTGACCATGATACGAATATATTTGCTATCAAGCATTAACCGTAAATCGTATTCCACCGCGGGGTTGAACTAAAATTGCTCGGTCGCGATATGATTGGTGCGTTCAAAATGCGGTCGGACATAGACAATGCGTCATATTGACGTCGAAAAGCGCAGCGGCCCGCGCGGCGCGAACTGGCGGCGTGTTTGTAATATTCATTCGATTACGCCGCGGTGACAGCGACACCTGTGCGCCACGATAAATAGTTCATCGCACACTGACTGAGTAGCCGCGATTAGTTGGCAAAAGTGCGAAAGAAGTGCAATTGCAGACAATGCATCATATGAGCATCGAAAAGCGCAGCGGCCCACACAGCGAGCACTGGCGTCGTATTTATATGGCGGCGTAATAGAATTATATACGTAGTGACGGCAAATAGTTAATCGCACACTGACTGTCAAGTCGCATGAAATGACGGCAATAAGTAAGAAAGTAGTCTGTGAAACAAATTGCAGACAATGCATCAATAGGCATCAAAAAGTACAGCTGCCGACTTGGAAACCAAGTGGCATGCATTTTAAACGGCGTGTAACGCACGCTAGCAGCAGTGTGCGATTAAAATCGCTACACAAGAGCCATTTGGAGGCAAATGAATCCAATGTCACAGTGGAATCTTTACAACGGATATGGATATTTGATTTGCGATTACACCGATCGCTGTCGTGTCGGCACTCCGGGACGCCGATTGAATCGAACGAGCGCATAGCTAATTCGGCATCGCACGGTTATAAAACCAAAAAAGGAGATGTGATCTCGCTAGTTGGAAACAGTCGAGCGTGGTGCCATTTAAATTCAGCGCGGCGCATGCAATATTGGTAACAATCCCAGCGTCCGTGGCTGTAAACGGTATGAATTTTAAAACTTTGCGATCTAGTTCGTTCTGTCCATTTGAATTTGAATTTCATTGATCCGGGTGGGTTGCGGGCTGGGTTTTGTGTAATTTTACATTTTCCGCGTGTTTTAGAGCATGTGAAGAATCGGAATTGGTATCGTTCACTGAATACTATTTGGTTTTACGTGTAAGTCCCTGCAATTATTTTCAATCAGCGGGTGTTTATGTTTTCTTGAGCTTCTCAGCCATTATACATTACGCGTCTTGTGTCGATGTTCTCTTGATACTCCAATCTTCTGACTTGTATATATCTATGGCTGACCTAGTACTGAGCTATATGACTTAATGGATATAAATAATGTAGTCATATTTTCAAGCTCTTTGAGAAGCCTAAAATATATCGATTTACACTTATCTTTTAATCATATTGCTTAAATTTTTTGTTTGAAAATTTTTTCTTTTACGAAATATCTACTATCGATAATTTACATAATATTTCAATAATTCTTCGACTATTAAAATTACTTTCTTCTTAAAAACACAAATCCAAAAATTTCGAAATACTCAAAGACAGTTTTGTTATCAAACTATTTTATAGTCACTCAAAGCTCACTCATAATTTTACAAAAGTCCTCCTCAATCGAGTAAGAGTATGGGGAATGCACGGTCCATAATAATAGACGCGTGTCATACATAATCCAGCTAATCATCAATCTATCCTTGCTCCGCGTACCTGCGTACGTGTCTCCCCCGGAAAATACCCAAGGAATAATATTGAATAACGGCGTCTCACAAATCCCACCTTGGGACTTTAAGCCCTTTTCCTGGGGGCTAAAAATAATTATAAGGCAACGTAATCCCGCGACACGAGCGCGCCGCGCCGACTCGCGCGTCTATTGTTTTTGGATATTTTACATCTGTTTTCGACGTTTTCGTTTGATCTGACACAATATTGTGTAGCTGTTTAATTGATTGTCTTTTTGGTGCAGCGGTTAGCCGGTGTCACTTACTAGGATCACTAGGTCTTAGGTTGAATCTAGTTGTGTCTATGAAATTTTGAGCATTTCTTTCTAGCAGGCCAAAAAAACAGACTGATAACGATGTTTCTTGATATCAACCTATTAACGGTCCACCAGACCTCCCTCCATTGTAGAAGAAGGGGTATGAAGCGTAGACACACTAAACTGCTCCAATGCGGGCTGACGGGCTTAGTTTGATAACGTTACATTTTATTAACGGCCACTATCCGTATGGCTAGTGTAAGATATTACCGCGTCGATATCGAGAACCGTAAACGCAAATTTTATATGACACTGACACTCACCCATTTGAGTTTTCTCTCGATACTGCCAGGGGCGCTGCTTCAATTCCATATAAAATTTGCCTTTACGCAAATGTAAAGTTTTCGATTTGTTTTGGTGAAAGCTCACACTAGGCACTCAGATGTTGATGATTGTGACCGGGACCGACGGCTTAACGTGCTCTCCGAGGAACACATAGATAGTTAATTCCTTAAAGTGAGTGATGACGGTGAGGCATCGCATGCGGGGAGGAGAGGAGCAATTCTGACATCGAGTTTTGCACTCGGTATATTCTCATAAAATATACAATCGTGCCACAAAAATGGTCTGCATTTGGTTCATTACAACTCTCATCAAATTATTGAAGCAGAAATTATTGAAATAAAGTTTTTATTCATCTATTAAATGGTCTTTTTGTGCACTTAAAGCAAGAAATATATTTCACATTGTGTTTTTTTACATAAAAGTTAACTTTTATGAAAGCTTATTACAATGTAGGCAGATATTTCTAAGATTAGGTTCACACTTACGTTTTACAAAGTAAATTTTAAACTCCATACATTCTTGGACAGTAAACATTCGCAACATCGCAGACTAAAAATAAAAACTAGAATTCATCTTTCGCTGGGATCTTTTGTAATCATGCCCCGCTTCAAGCACGCGAACATAATTTTGTGTGACAAGCTCACATAATATTAATAGAGAGCGGGGAACATCCTAGCGGAGGAGATATGGCGAAACGCGGAATTCCTAGCGCGGTGTTGAGTTACGTTCATATCGGGTTCGCTTTGAGAACCACCGCACCGGAATGGAAGCATCGCAGAACGCCGAAAGAATTTATACTTTATTTATGCTAGTACACTGTCTCCTTTGTTATGCCCGCCTGGTACTTTACGATTATTATGGGAGCATGTCAAGTCGATGGGAAAATCTATGGCTAATAGAATCGTTGACCCGATCATGTGTTTACCATACGTCCAAATAACCAGACCACCGTAGCGAATTTAAAAGTGAAAATGGTGTAAAACATTAAACGGCATATAGACGTCTCAGTCTAACACATAGTGCAATCTTTCTATTTCACGTACACACTCTATTTCCGACAGATCCGAATTTCCTGTCCGTCCCAGTAAGGCATTAAGCGGCGACTTAAAAAGTGGGATCTCCCAGGATAGGCGGAAATGACTTCTGTCGCCCTCTAGCGACGGATAGCGATGTTAAATATTTTTGGAAATTTTCGCTTACGAAATCACATAAAACAGTTTCCATTACGTTTCAGTTGTTATGATTTTCTATTTTCATGTCTGTCGTAACAAATAAATAATTTTATATCGTATTTTTGTCATTCATTTCATTTTAAATAAATTTTGTTAATTAAAGCACTGTCAGCGATGTAATTTTTAATATCCATATAACACGCACAAATATAAACTGTAAATTAAAATATAAACTGTAAATTAAAAAAAATTCAAGCAATCAAATAAATTAACCACACAAATACTATGTATATGCTCTCAAACAAATCCCACAGCAATTTCGCCAACAAACAAGAGTTTATTTCGTCACCAAAAAAAAAAGAAGAACCGGCAACTTAATTCTTGGAAGATACCCTCAGTGTCGAGTCCAATATTAATAAATTCTCATTTTCAGGATTCGTATGCAATTTGCCCCCATCTCCTCGGAGTGGAACTTACGACTCGCCCTTACCCTAAATAAAGCAACGGAGGCTCGCTCGCTACGTTTTTCAGCGGAAAACGAACGAAATTGAGCCATATTTTGAGGTATCCACCTTATTGGATTAATGGCTGAACTCCGAAGCCTCCGTTGCCCAACAGCTCGCAGCGAAAGTACCAACGGATGTTTATATCAGAACGTTCTTTCTCGCAATTATTTACATATACTTTTGTGTACATATATTTAATTCGCAATGGTAATTCTACAATGTTCAATTGGCTTCACATTTGAATGTTGTAGAGACACATCTTAGCTTGGATTCATCGGTTTATTTATGGGAATTAGTGCCTTATTGGCCTAGTGGTTAGCCTATGTGGCTTCTATTCCGAGGTTCTGGGTTTCTAGGGAATCGTAGATCGTGTCACGTGTGTGGTGATGATATACCCCCGTGCCTTGGAAAGCTCGTTAAGCCATCGGTCGCGGTCACTATCATCAATATCTGATAGTGATCGTTAGTAAACGTACCATTATCATCCTAAGCCCCCCAACCAGCATTGGGGCAGCGTGGTGGGTCTAGGCTCATATCTCCCTTCCTATTCGGAGCGAGGCTTGGCCTCGTAGTGGATCATTAATAGGCTGCTAATGACGAATTACAAATTATGAAATACTTTTAGACGCAAGTGGAACATCGGGTCAAATCTAGTGTTTCCATAATACGAAACGGTCACAGGCATATATCTTGGGTGGATAGTATGTTTTTCCAAAGAAGGAAAATATAATACGATGCCCTCTATATACTCTCCGGTATTAAAATATATATATAACACGAAAACGTACACCCTCTTCAGAATCTGGAGATGCAAACAATCGACAACTTTACCGAAGTAATCTCGCGGCTGGCAAATAGATTTTCATGTCAATATTGTCCCAGCATAACCCTTTAATAGCGAGCGCCAACATGGCGGCCTATGCAAACTGATAAGGGCGCAAGGGACCCCAGTAAATATGACTATCGAATGACAAGTATTAATTAAGGGAAGAAAAAGTACAAACTTATCTTTGCGCTCACGCTGTTTGACTATTCGCTTGAGGTTTTATAGGGGGGTTGCGAGTACCAGTGGCATGTTTTAAGTAACACAGTAATTTTCTTTGTTTTAAATATAACGGATTTCGATTAGATGAATACTGGCAAATGACTTGGCAATACCAAAAACATCTAAGATTTGCACTACAATCATTACATGTAATATTCTCATGAAATACTATCTGTCAATTTTCTCTCTTTACTAACATGATCATCGAAGAAACAATTACTCAGGGTTTACTGATTCATTACAAATCGAACGATCCACAATGTTAATTGCAAGTATAGATAGACATTTCCTTGTCCTCGTGGTCAATAAGCAGAATGTAGAGTCTTCCACTTTGTTTTTTAATAATCAAAAAGTCGAAACTTTTAATTAAAAGTCAACTAAGTGCGGTGTTTTGCTGCGAATAATCACAACTAATGTACAACCAAATATCTACTTTTCAATCTGTTTAAATTGACTGTATAGAAGTTGGAAACTCAATAAAATATACATCAGTAATTCTCAAAGTAAGTATTTGTTAAAGACATTCCTCAATTTTCGCACGAATCGATAGCCAACATACATCAAACAACCCTTGATCGTCCGAATTTCTGGACCCACATCCTGTAACCTGAGACCGTCCACTCCCAGATATCTTATCTTAACGACCCACCCGCGGGGGTCACTCCGACCCCCTAGATCCGCTACGTAGATATGAAACGGGCAATTTTGGTCAACTCGACCCACTATGCTCTCCGGAACGATACTTGTTGTTTAGAAGTAATTGTGTGTAATACAGACTATTTAATCTTGATATTATTCCGGCGATATGAACGCTCTATTACACCTAATGTTTATAAGGAAAATTGCTCAAACGCTGTTATGCTTTGTGGACTCTGTGTAATCTGTGTATCATTTAGTTATTTGTACTGCAGGTAAATGCCAAATACATTCAATTTACATTTAGGAAAATGATTATTATGAGACAGGCATATTGAGACTAGGTAATACAAAGCTTTGTACATTTACAAACCAGTTCAAATTATTTCTTAGTTAATATTATACATCTACGTACAAAATATTAATCTTTTAGGAACTGTCTTGAGGTTCGATTTCCGACAGAGCCGATAGAAATTTTGCCAACTGGTCCGGATCTGGCTGGTGGGACGCTTCGGCCGTGGCTCGTTACCACCCTACCGAGAAAGACGCACCGCCAAGCGATTTAGCGTTCCGGTACGATATCGTGCAGTAAGTGTGTATAGTGTAGTGTCCTACTCCTACCAAGTTTGCCCGCTTCCATCTAATATTGCATCATCATTTACCATCAGGTGTGATTGCAGTCAAGTTTTATTAATTCCTGTTTTTTTTAAGCTCATATATACTTTGTTTGGTAAATATATCATGAAGATTGCTCTTAACTCCGCCTATATTAAAGGACATAAAGAAATTAAATTAAACGTAACCGCCATAAACCCAGATTATTATCACGCCATAAATAAAACAAAAGGAGGACAGGCGGAAAAGAAAACATAATCTAACCCGTGCGATATGAGTGCGTGTACCAGGCCACCATAAGTTAGCAGATACGCAATATCCACAATCCTCGAAAGAAGTTCAGCCTCTTTGATTAATGTATGCCCGTGTCACGGTTATATTGCAAGAATTTATTCGCAAGGGAGTACGTCACAGGCGTTATTGCAAATCTAGGGTATATTAAAAGGGCGGCGACACACACGCCCGCGTGACACCTGTGTTAAAGGGCTTTGGAGGATGTATTCTTTCCTTTACACGCTACCAATAAACGGTAAAATGGGAATGAACAACGAATACAATATAACGTACGCCACGTATTTTGTTGGAGCAAATATCTTCCGATTTTTATTTTATTCAACGTCAAGTTAAACCTTGAAGTGATATCACCTGATGATAAAATATGACGAGTTTGAGTTGATTTGGGTAACGAAAAGTCCTATCAACCCCCGAATAGATTAGTCTTTGCTGATGATAACTGGCCACTTGTTTTGCTCGTTTTCATTGTTGATATAGATAGTGTACATTAAAGTGTTCTTTCTGTTCATATCATTCGTCGGTCGAGGCTTTTTATTATGAACGCTAGAAAAGTTTTATTTGATGTAAATATTTCTTCAATGTCCTTATTTAACTTTAAAACTTCGTGTTATTGTAAAAATGTAGCTAGCCTTGCTATATTCAAAAAGGGTTTAAAAATGCACCTTCCAATACCACATCCCACCGAGACCCTTCCTAATAGGTTTGAGTGTTTCCACCGATGAATGTTTAATAAGGAAATGAACCCTTCAACTTATGGTAACCTGGTGGCTGTCCGATGGCTTTTTTAAACGGAGGGTAGTTTAACTGTTTATGGGATAATGGGGATAGAAAGGGTTGATTTTTATTTTATAGCGAAAGAATGTATCGAGTGTTTTCTGAAATAGATATAGGGATGAAGCTTTTAACGTAAATGGGAAAATGTTCAAGTTTACAAAAGCTCCCATAATGTAAATAAAGAACCATTTAAAAAAAAATATTTAATGGGTAATAAAGATATTATCTACGAAATAAAAAATAGTACCCTTGTTTCGTAAAAATTACGAAAGAAAAGCAATAAATCGTTTTTAAATAAAAGTATTAACTTAAAAATCTCCTTTTTAAACGACTTCAAAAAAAAAGGCGTTTCTCAATTCGACCGTATATATTTTTTTTTTTTTTTTTTTTTATGTGTGTTCGCGCATAACTTGTTCGTTTATGAACCGATTTTCATAATTTTTTTTTTGTTGGAAAGGAGATAGTCCGGTGGTGGTACCATGACAAGGAAACCAGGATCTGATGATGGGATCCTGGAGAATCCGTGGGGAACTTTCAAAAATTGTAGGGACAACAAGTATGTTTCTTAATTTTTCCGATAACTATTTAAAAGCACTACAATTTGATGAAGGTCTGGAGTCGATCTGATGATGGAGCCGATCTACATATAAGAGAACTGCTTGACGATATACTGCAGTTACCTTGTGTTTGGGTTCGATTAATTTGTCTTGATGAGAACTTTACATCTAGATGGTCTGTGACTGTCATTGAGGGTCTGGTGATGAAGACGAAGTACAGTTAAGGGAGCTCTGTAACGGTTTATAGTAGCTACCTTGTGTTTGGGCTCGATTAATTTGTCTTAGTGAGAACTTTACATTTAGATGAGCTGTGACTGTCATTGAGGGTCTGGTGATGAAGACGAAGTACAGTTAAGGGAGCTCCGTAACGGTTTACAGTAGCTACCTTGTGTTAGGGCTTGATTATTTTGTCTCGATGAGAACTTTACATTTAGATGGACTGTGACGGTCATTGAAGGTCTGTTAATGAAGACGAAGGACAGTTAAGGGAGCTCTTTAAGGGTTTGCAGTAGCTACCTTGTGTTTGGGCTCGATTATTTTGTCTCGATGTGAACTTTACATTTAGATGGACTGTGACTGTTATTGTCGGTCTGGCGATGAAGAAGAAGGACAGCTGAGGGAGCTCTTTAACGGTTTACAGTAGCTACTTTGTGATTGGGCTCGATTAATATGTCACAATGAGAAGTTTGAATGGTTATAGATTCCAGTTGGTTTAATGTTAACTAAGTCATGATCCGATGATGAGATCTACGAAAACTCGAGGAAACTCTTCAAACTTTATAGGCACATTTGCAGGGATGTTGGAATGTTATAAGTAGCTAGTGAATATTGGTACGTTCGAGTAGGTTCTTTAGTATGTTAGTTGTTGATAAATCACTAAAAAGTATGAAATAAAAAAATTTTAACAAAAAATAAAAACGCCTTCAAAACGCACTAAAAAGTAAAAAATAACTACGTCATTTACTTACTTTAATTTACTTTATCACATCTATGAAGTCGGTGCCACCCGAGATTTCTACTTTTAAAGACTTTACCTAAACTTGGATGGCACCGACTTTATAGAAGTGATAAAGTAAATTAAAGTAAGTAAATGACGTAGTTATTTTTTACTTTTTAGTGCGTTTTGAAGGCGTTTTTATTTTTTGTTAAAATTTTTTACAATGTAATTTCCGGCAACATCGAACTTGCGCAGTAAATTTGAGCCGAACTAAAAGGGGGGATGGCCGGGGAAAATTTTTCCCAGAGACTTGCTTTTACTCGGAAAGTCGGTAAAGTTGGTGCAAGTAATCTAAAGTTAGCTACCAGGGCGGCAGAGGCTATTTAGATGCACATCTTAACTTGGCAATATATCTGGATTGCGCGCAACTCGCTCGGGCAACTCTGGAAGTGTTTTCCGGATGTTTTTGCCCAGTTTTTCTGGAAACAAAGTGCTAGTGGAAGGCTATATCGGTAATGTAATAAGCGGGAACTCCATCGAGAATTCTTTATGCATTACTTTTGTTTTTATTTTCTGCTAGCAAATTCGCCTTGAGACCTTGCGTCTATTGGTGGAAACTTTTCTTTTTTTTTTTAACTTTCCGCCAGAATTATCTGAATGTAAACTTAAAAAAGTTAAGTAAAGTAAAAATTTAGTTGTCTTTTATCAAGTTACAGACGTTCTATCCAACTATTGATTCATTTATTTTTTGTCAAGTTTTTCATTTGTGCAAAGTTTTCGCGATTCCCGTGTCGAAGTTGGTACTAAAAACCTAAAATCTAGTCAAGTAGTCACTTTTAATAATCAAATTAGAATTCAATTAGGTAATAAAATTGACACAAATTGGGACTACTGAACTATCTTACTTCCAAACTTACAAATCGAAACATCCTCGGAAAATGTAAACTTTCGTTTTGAACGTTGATTTGAAAAAAAAATTTTGGGAATGCAGATTGACATTACTTTATAATTTATATTTTATAATAATTACAAAATATATTACTAGAATAGAGTGGATTTTCCTCTGCAAATGTCACAATGGCCATCTGAATAAATACGCAGTTAATAAATAAATGTCAGGTGGAATGTTGAACGGTTATCGTTATGGCTCAAGATGCTGTCTTTATTCCTAAGCAGTATATATTGATAGTATGACTACATTTTATATGTTAAGGTGTACCAAGTATTGGCTATTATAACTGAGGGTTGTATGTTAATAGGTAGTACCTGGTTGACTGAATTTTGCTCGGTATGATCTTTGGAAATTATACGTATTCTAAAAATGAAACTTAGCAAGATCGAAGATTCGTCCCTGAAACCTGCATTCAAAAAAAAATTTTCTTGTGAAATTCGTTGGAGCAAATTCCGAGATTTAGACTAATTGCTTGTTCAAAGGTAATAAATAAATAAATAGATAAAATATTTGGTTTTTACTATAAACTTTTTTTATTGAGAAAGAATACAATAAGGAACTAAAGCTAACTTATCCTAATAACTATACAAATCATGCCCACGTGGAATGGTGGCAAGAATATTGGCTGCATTTCCGCGTTGGATAGCCAGGCTAATCCTTTGCGCAAAAAACGAGCCAGCCCTTCGGTCACCAGTCACAGTCAAATGCACGAATCATCAAGCTTGCTGTGAATTCGAGGCGTATGCGTAAGCACTATACTAATTTATTTTATAGTAAAAAATAGTTACCACCGCCGCCATGATAACTTGCGCAGTTGAGTGTAATGCAACTTCAGAGGAGATTTGATTATTGGTACGAACTTTACCTATTTTAGAAAAAATAAAAAATATTATGTACCTCCTGAAATGTTTGCTGAAATTTAGAAATTTCCGAGATTAAACAATCACACAGAGCCTTTTAAATTAGGAAGTTAAAATAAGAGAAATCTGTAGATTCTGCACAAATTATTTTCATGTGAAAATGATGACAAAAGGCAATTTTGCCTGAATAATGAAAGCTTGCACGCTTTAGTCATAATAACTAATTCATTTTGTAGAATAATAGTACATTGTCAATTATATTATAATCTAGCTGACCCGGCAGACTTTGTTTTACCATTTAGGTAGGTACGCTGTGTATTTAATTAATTATTAAAAATAGGTTATAATAAAAGATATTTATTTTTTATTTTATGTAATGTTACAAAAGCTATCTACACACAATTTAAAAATACGATGAGGGTCATATTTGCATTTTCTTCATTATTCTAAACAACAACAATTAAAATAATAAAAAAAAACTAGAAAAAATCTAATTTAACGTATATGATGTGACGATGAACTTTACTTTAGGCTTAAACGTTTGAGCTGAAGTTTGGCATTTGAACTCGTTGTCAAAGTTGTACGCATGAATACGGTAGCTTAGTTAGGCAACCCTACGCGGGGTCGAATTATTTAATTTTAATAAACACGCATTTGCATAACCCGGCCAGCGTGCGGCGTGGTGCGGCCCTCTGATAATGAACCATTTGCATCCCATGACTTATCGGTCAGGTGTGGGTTGACACCGCGGCCCAACGGATTTATGTTCATGAGCGAAAATATTAGCGATATTACGTTGCATGCACGCATGACGCATGTACTACGAGTATCTAACAGGTTTGTCTATGTTTAGACGTGTACAAGATATTTATTTTACTATTACACTGTATCCTTGCGTAATTGTAGTCGAAACAAAAAAAGCACTTGACTTTTAAAAGCTAATGTCAGGCTTCTTGAGAAACGCTATCCTAATATTTTGAATTTTCACATTTTTTTATTTCGAGTTTAGTGTTATGAAATGATTATTTAGATCGATCTATTTAAATGAGTTCAATAGTTGAGAAGTTGGTGGAACTCAGAAAGCACGTAATGCCGTCAGAAAAGTAAAGTTCACTTTAATATAATTATTTATGTG
Organism: Mycalesis mineus; assembly: GCA_034621355.1. Lineage (NCBI taxonomy): Eukaryota > Metazoa > Arthropoda > Insecta > Lepidoptera > Nymphalidae > Mycalesis > Mycalesis mineus. Next base: position 13,453,544 of record CM067901.1, read on the forward strand.
TATTTGAGTAGGTATGATAATTTAATTTTTATTTAATGGAAGGCGTATTCCTACTTACCATTAATTATACATTATAGACTCAAGTCATTAATGTAGCTCACGATTAAGCCAACACTAAATTGTAGAGTAAAATGGTAAAAGTTAATTATAGAGTAGTCTAAATATTTCCTTTCGATAGTAAAATAACAACTATTTTAAAATAAAAGAAATTTAGTGTAACTTATTGTTAACATCTACATGCTTTTAGCTATCAGTTTGCCTGATATAGTCGTCTGTTACACGCTAACTCTTATGCCGCAGGGTGATGGCTCCGAGGAACCTTTTCAAAACCTTCAATGCACTCCACAATACCCAGGCTTAATCGCCAACCATTAAAATCGTATTAATTCCGTATTAGCAATCGATCGGGCCCTAAGTCCGGTCGGGAGGACCGTTTTTATCCCCCCACTATCTCATTTCCCTGGAGCAAGTCGTGCCTACATAATTTCTGCCCTACCGGGAGGCTAGCGAAGGTAGGAGCTTAGCTAATCAACGGGCGGGTGGTCACCCCAGGCGCGATAAGGCCGTACGCGCGATTAGACAGGCTGACCAGTCGACCACCTCCATACCTCTGACCGCCTGGTATCAGTTAGAGTTTTCCCAACTTTAATCCTATTGGCAAATATGGGCGATTTTGCTAATCGTCTGTGAAATTAAAGTGCTATTTAGAAATCAAAGCTGGCTTGGCTAAGGGGTTCGCAATCCAACGAGCTTTATTCCAAAACTGTATTTTTATAGTCTAGAAGACATATTTTACCATTAAAAACTATAATGCTTGGTCCACCGAATTCTTTTAAGGTTAAAAAACGGATTCAGACATTTATTATTAAAGTATTCAAAAATAAATGGAACAACTATTAAAATATGCAAATATGTAATAAAACTAATGAAACAGTAATGACTGAACTTTGAGATCAAAATTTTACTTTAAGGAAGTTTGCCTTAAAGTAAATCTCTTCCTTCTGTTGGCCTTAGGTAGGTAATATTTGGTATCCTTAGACTTAGAAAAGTATTCAATTACCACTTAAATTGAAGCGCTGGTATTATTTAACCGGAATCCCGCATTTCCCGCATTTTCATTATAAAACTGACCCAGAATTTCCTTTTTCAATATCGCTCTATAACTCGGGCGGAATAAGTAAACTTTAAGCTGCCATTAGCGGAATTGGACGGAAGTGACGTCATCCTGGATTTACGCGCCGCTCCGTGAACGAAGGCGACGGGTGTACTATTAAATTTAAAAGCCTTTAAAATGGATAACGCTTAGGTTTCGCAAATTATTTTTTTCTCCTTTACAATAAATTGATTATTAAAACTAGAATGCTTACATTCAAGAAATAGACATCATTTAGGTATTATCTCGACGTGATTAACATTTTGTATTATTATTTTGAGCGGAGACTTACCTACATAATTTCTAATGTTTTATGGTATAAACTCTATAAATGGCAATAAATTGTTTGCGTATGTGTCTTACTCTTTATTTAATTTTATTTATATTAATATTACTGTTGTAGAGTAACTTCATATCATTTTAACAACCACGTTAAAGGTTTAAAAAGGCTTTTTTACCTAATCGAACTTTAGCCATTCGAAGTAGGCTAATAAGTGTTATAATAATATCTGACCGCTAATTTATTTATTTACAATTATTTTTAAAATTTTTAACAATGCTTATAAAATTATAAAAAAAAACCCCTATTAAAAATTTATAAAAAAATCCAAGCAACCGGTGGTCAGAGCTCCAGAGTTAGGAACCTTCTGTATCCGACCCTTGATCCAACAATTAAGCGAAAGCTTTTTAAGATGTTCGTCAAAGCTTTTCAACTTTTGACCGCTAAAACAGTCTTTAGCCTATAAAATTTGTAGACAGTATTAAAACATTATTAGACATTATTAAATGAAAAATCAATTTATATGTTTAAGTTATAGGCAAACCTTGCGTGAGAGGAACACATCCTATTAAGTAGTTCCTCTAGCAAAATAAATAAAAACTGTAGAATCGAAAAGTATTACAAAAGGAGGCAATTACAAAGGAGCTAGACTTATATGAAACAATTACTTAGTAGCGCGGCGGTGCCTCGAGTGGGAGGGAGGAATGGGGGAAATAAAGGGAGGGGGGTCACCTGAAGCCATTTTCATAATGCACCAGTCCGCCTTAAACTTTTTACTTTAAATAATTGCCGACGACTGTAGCTAGGTTGGTACCCAGGTGCAAGTTGCTCCCGATTGTTGGGGAAAGGATTACCAGCGTTATATTATCTTGAGTAACTAATAATATATGGAATATAAACAAAAATAACAAACCACAGTAGCTCTATAGTTAACTGCCTCACAGTTCAGTGGTTATGTTATGGAGCTTCCGATCACGAGGTCCTGAGGTACTAAGAAATTTTTAATGAAAATTAGCTCACTTCGTATTTTGGTAATGTTACACTCTCGAAGAGCAAGTTAAGCTCTTGGTCTTATCATCATTTAATAGTTATCGTTAAAAAATCAAAAATTATCTCCTGAGGCCTATAATTTATACATAATTGCTGCTGCTGCTAATGATGATATTTGAATGATTTAAAAAAAACAGTTTTAAAGATTTTATCGTTAGAAAATAAGAAACAGGTAAAAACAAACCCTCACATATATTTAATCAGCATATCACACAAGAAAAGCTAGGTTGGCTAGCTTTTCATTTCGTCTTTATAACCCATCTTAACCTAGAATCGAACTTGCGACCATTGAACCGTAATGATTCCTTAATGCAATCATCTGCAGCGTCCATATTTCACGCTGCACTTTCAGAACTGAAAACTAAGACGCGTGAAATACGAGCAGCAACTAACTTTTAGTTGCGTTAAAATTTCACTGGAGCACTCCTTTCATAAGTTGGAAACTTGAACTTTAAAGCCATTGTTGTATAATAACTTTTTTACCGACATCAAAAAGGCGGAGCTTCCAAAATTGACCGTTAAATACAAATTCAAAATCGTTTATTTCAAGTTGGAGTTCCAAATTATTTACTTTAAAACATTTACTCTTTGTGTTTGTCTACGTTCTGCGTCGTTGGCCCAGTGGTTAGACTTTGTGGCTTCAGATCACGTGGTCCTGGCTTCGAATGCTGAGTTGGGATATGCGGCGGTTTTTGTTTTATAACTTACAACTTTTGTAGTAGTTATGTATGTCTCTGAATCATCTGAAGCATCATTTCTATGAAAAAAGTTTAATCTAAGCATTTAACAGGCCCAAGACTAATAAGTAAGGCTATTTAAAAATATTTATTAATTTATTTCTATTTTCAAGCCAGCAAACCGCATCTCGAGATATCTATATCTCTATAGAGATTTAGGCTTGGAGCAGCGTGGTGGGTCTACGCTTCATATCCCCTCTCCTGTGAGCAGGCAGGCCTTGTCCTGTAGTGGGCCGTTAATAAGCTGAAAATAATGCCCATAGATTTATGGCCATAACAGTTTTTTATATGCGTGTAAATGTTTCTAGGTAAACCATTTTATTTTGTCCAAAAGAGTGCATAAAGAATTACCGCGCGATCGCAAAATGGCGGCCGTGATATGTAAATCACATGCAGTTTTAATAGGCTTAAATTGCTAGATTTCCATCGAGATTTTTTTAAAAAGGTTTCGTGTGAAAAAGCTTTGCATATCGCATTTCTTTGTGCGCTGTTCGGAATTAATGTATGTTTTATGAAAATGCTGCTTTTTTGTACGCAGATTGGGCCACTTTGATGTTTTATATTATTTTTTTTATGAATCATGATATTGTTTTTATTTAAAATTTATATGAAATATTGCTAAAATTACTCAGCGGCAAATTATTTAAGACTAAAGGAAACTTGTGGTGTCATCTATGTAGACCTCGTTCCCGTAAGAATTTAAGGATAAAATGTTGTCTACTTGTTATTCTGATAAGTAAACGATATTATTGTGAAGTTTCATCAAAGACTATTTAGTAGTTTTTGCATGAAAGACTAGCAGACAGCCATTCGTACACACAAACTAACGCCTTTACAATATTAGGATACACAAGTACAAAAATCATAATGAAACCGAACACCAAACTAAAAAAAAGAACTAAAATAAAACAAAAACGGATAGAGTTAACGATACGGACAATTTTTTGTGTATCCCCGGTACTGTACAAAACAAAATTAAATGTCATATAAATAATTAAATGAAATTAATCAGGCAGTATGGAAAAACGAGTTTTGGCGTTAAAACTCGTTACACGTTCGCAAAAACTAAGTGCGGAATAGTACCTACTGCGGTGGCCAATCAAGAGTTAGGCAGCTGCCTGGCGGACAGCCAATCGCAGGCGTGTGACGCTAAGGATGGACTGGCCTTTAGGGATGTCTAGCGACCTACAGAATAAATAATATTTATACAAAGTTCACGTTAAATGTCAAAGTTCGATTTAGTTGCGACACTGTTTTAGCCTTACTAGTCTTGTGTAAGTTGATTTTTGAAAGCTAAGCTAGACTTCCTGCCATTCGATTCAACTCTGGTATAATTACATATTGAATACGACAAAAAAACGTGTATGTTAAATCTAGCAACTGTATTTAATTAAAGCCTTTTATTTAACTTGCCTTATGTGGATCAATTTTTGGACGCTAAGTTGGTACTTTTTCGTGATATTAAGACTCAAAAGTATACTTTGACGTTTGCTCTTATTACAAACCTCGGTTAATGTACAACAGTATTTTAATAACTTCTTGGTTTGTTAGTCAAATTGAAAACTAGATAATATTGAACTACTCCCAGAAATTCGATTGGACTTAATTTTAACATAATTTTTAACTAGATTCCATAATGAAGGAAGTTGTACGCTCGGTTGTATGTGGCTTTGTTCGTAAGGCAGGTCACTCTCTTCTCTCAAAAGCGCCGACAAGAAACTCGGCATCTGTAACGAAAGTCGCGTTTTTAACTATATGTGTTTATTATGTGTTACTCAAGTGAACCCTAAACAACAATTTTACCCGCCCAATAGGTACAATGTACACAATGTTGCGCAAAGTATGAGACAATATGGAACTGATAAGAGCGGAGACAGCTCCGTACGCGCATACGCCGCACGATAAACCCAATCAGAAGACAATACATAAAGACGCAGCCTCAACCAGCCTAACAATACATTACACCCGCTGTGGTACAAGGCATAAGCGACACGCTACGTATTCCTACGGTAGCATAAAGCATATATTATGACAAAAGCACAAAAAAAGTTATGAAATAGTCAGTGTTCTGAGATAGCAAACATACAAAAAAATAAAAACGTGTCCTTCCCGGGACGCCCGACTAAGTTGATAACTTAAATACGGCGAACGTTGTGGGTTAAAGTGAGAAAGGAGCCTTCTGCCGTTGAGGGAAAGATAACCCAGAAAAACTGTTATATCTATGTATGCTATTCCACATTTTTATCCCAGTGCCAAATTTTATCAAAATCGTCTAGTAGTGTATGCAAGAAGGGATTACAAACATCCGTCCATCCTCAGAAATTTTCACATTTAAAGTCATTGTTAGCCTATTTTAACACGCACCACACTCGGTATCTTTATCATTATCATTATTATTCTCAGCCTATTAACTGGTCACTACAGGACCCTCCCCATAAAGCTGAAATATAGTGTAAAGATCTACGCTTCTTCAATGCAATGGTAGCTTTGTTGTATTTATAATATTGTTAGGATATTTCCTAAGGGCCGGTACGCCGCCGCCCGTGGCTCGCGCCGCGTCGCTCCACCGATAACCCTGTCGGCGGCGTGACGGAGTGGCGCGTTATCTGCCCATTGTCCGCCATTGTTGTCCCCTTCGACGTCTTCATGCTAGTGTTGCCATTTTTAAAGGGGGAAAATTCTAATTGTGGAGGGCCTCTGGGAAATTGCACGTCTTGTGTAAATTTATCAGATAATTAAGACTATTGTTTTTTTTTTTTGGATATTTAAATTTTATAATCGGCTTTTAAAGTGGACGAGGTATTCATTTCCCTTTTGTTTTGTAATCTGGGTTTAGAAAGACGTATTTAATTGGGCTGAAAATACGAAAACTTGTGTACTACGATCGGTACCTACCGGATAGCTAAGCTTTATGCAAGCTTTCATCGAAAAGTCTGCTTTGAGATATAACAAAAATATAGCAGAATTATTCCTCTCAATTAGGATCACATAAATGTCCGCGATTGCGTATATCTATATTTTAAGAATAATTTGCTATAGTTGCCCATTCAATCTTTTTCAATAGATCACGTAAATCACTCGCAGGATGAAATCTCGGCTTTCAGCTGGGTTATATATAAACAAATGAAAGGTTTTGAACGGTAAGGTTGTTGGAAATCATCAAAAAACTAGCCCGTGATGTGGCGTGATACGGCGGAGCAGGCGGCAGGTGGCAGGCAGGCATCGCTCGCACAAAGCGGTACAAAGTGCGCCTCGAGGCATCGAGCAGGCGAGCTGCCTAATCAAACGGATACAAGTCCCGTTTTCACTTTGTTGTAGTTTCTTTGAAGTCAGCCCTGATATTGTAAAGAAACGTTTGTTTCACCAGACAGGTGAACGCTTGGAGCGTCTCCTGTGTACCTCTGAGGCCCTGGTGAACTTTATTGTTCTGTGTACCTGTTTAAATACATTCCGAGTAGATGATGATACCAGCCAATTTCCGAGGAATTAATTCTATAAATTTTAATCCCAACAACGAAAACTGCATTAAAATCGGTTTACAATTTTTAAATCAAAAACGTGATACGTAAGATTAATAGTAAAGTTTTTTTTATTCATTACAAGTTAGCCTTTGCAATCACACCGATCTAAGATGGAAGCCGGCTAACTTGTAGGAATTTGATAGATGAATTGATTTTCTTGATTCATTTATTTATATTTTCTTTATTTATTTATTCTTATTTCTTGATTCACACACATGTTGAAAGAATTCTCGCACTACCTAATCACCAATTTTACGTAGAAGCAACTATAAATATTACACGTTTCATCGTATCTTTGTTAACTACAATTTTAATATTCATTTGAATATGGTGTCAAGCGGACGGTATCCACGAGTCCGCGAATTTATACAGGCGTCAATAAAAATGGGGCTAAAAAAAGTCCAAAAAAAAAAATGCAAAAAACACAAAAAATTGCAACGCAGCGCAAAAAATGTCACACGCGGCGCCAATGTCAATAAAATTTGATGTTTACGCCACGAGAGATATCTCGCCGAATAAAACGCGCACTCTTTTAAAACTGTTTTGTTTCGTTCGGAAATCATTTTTGAAAGGCTTTCGGGGTTTAGATATTTTTTATCCCTATTAACGTTATTGGTGCGAAAACTTGGTGGCATATCTAAATTATTTTTACCTGGCACTTAGGAACATTTACGCAATGTCTTATAGTCTATAAAATGAATAAGATATCATTTTTATGTTTTTCATATACTCTTATTAAACATTTTCCGTTTCCCATTTTTCTTTGTGGATATATGTAAGTTATTTGTACTTGGTACCTTGATTTCATGAATAACGTGTCATTTTCAATCGTTGCTCATGTTAGTCATGACTATCGTATCCTCTGTTTTTTATGTTCACTCATAATTTATCAAATATACGTACATACGTATTCGATATCCCACGGACACGTACAAAACGAGTTCGTTTCTCGTTCCCGATGCGAACTGCTACATTTTTCGTACAATGTTCAAGTCAAAAGTACATAAGTACCTTCGAGGCAAGCGCGTTCCATCGCAGGCTGCATTTTCGCTTACTATCAGGCGTGATCGTAGCCAAGCGCGAGCCTATACAGAATAAAAAAATATATTATTCTCAGGCGAAAGAAAGTCAAGGGTTTCCAATTATTTATTACATAAGTAAGATACGATAGCCAACTTTCGCGTAAATGCATACATTATCTAAACACACTAGATATAAACAGGAAAATCGAAAGGTATAATTTTAGATGCAAATATAATTAGCAGATGACCTCAGCTGAGGGTAATTATCGTAAACAGCGTTGCATGCGTCGTCGTTTAGCAGTCCGGTAACTAGTTAGGTGTCTATGGGATTTGTTGTTTTAATCTAGCTAATGATTTTCTAATGGATTTGTATGTTTTGCTTGTATTAATTCAATGTTAGAACTAACGGTAAAGTATGTCATTGTATATAGAAACGTACTGTACATCTGCCCTCAAGGTTTATAAACTCCGTGCTGTTTATTTTGCATAGTTACAATGTAATCTTAAATTATTATCCATGGATAAGATCTTGATGATAAGCTCGAGGATATCCAAAAGTCTATTCATCCAGGTATATCTTTCTAAGAATACCATCATCAATATTTTTATTATCAGCCCATAAACGACCCACTACAGGGCCAGGGCTCCCTCCTTATAGGATGAAGAGTATCTAAGAGAGAATGAGAGGAAAGGCAATCTTTTTTATTTTATAATCTTTCTCTTGCCTCAGTTTATTGACTTAATAAATATAAAATTGAATGATATCTCAAATAGTTGCGTTAAGATGCTTCAATAGATAACATGTTGCACATTGTAAATGTATTGAAGCAACAACTTCATCGCTACAACAATCTGCAATGCCCCAAATGCCATCATTGAATTCCTAGTGCACTGCTTATAAATAATTCATATTTATCGACGACATTTAATTCGATTTACATAACAAAATCATCTTCATTTCGTATACATGTTTTATGTTGTGTTTAACAATGTAATAAATCTGTAAGTTGACTTACGACAATCAAATCTCTCTGTGGTTTTAATAGATTAGGTTATTTTAGATCTTTTCTCTCTCTCTCTCTCTCTATTTTAGTGGTAGAGTCTCAACTCATTACTACTACGACACGTGTAATCTGAATCAAAATTTGTTACACCGCATTAGACCAGTTTTTAAAATTCAGAAATAAATCAAAATCATCATCATCAACTTTTAACGATCCACTACAGAAGCAAACCTCCCTTGTTAGGAGAGGAAATTTGGAGCTTAGACCAATAACGCTGCACCACTTAGTGGACACAAGCTAATTATGAGAACCTGTATAATGTGCGTATTGACTGATATTGTTTATTAAAAAAACTCATCCAGTTTGTTTTCGCCTGTCACATACAATTGACAGAGCAATAATAACTGCTGTAATTTCCTTTTATAAAAAATCTTTAAAGTTTATGAATAGACATAATTTCGTAGAACTGAACCCACTTCACGTCGTTCATTTTTTTTCATTTCATATGGAGTTATCTACGAGTAGTAGGTATTCTTAAATCCTTCCATGTTTACTCCTGTCGTATTCAATTAACTCACTGACATCTGGTTGGTCTTGGTTTTTTTTTATTCTTCTTATTAATTGAATATTATGAATATGAATATTATATATATATGAATATTATATTGACGCATTTTTCATTGCTTTTCTAGTCGTAGAGTAGAGTAAAGTCATTATTTTAGAAGCACTCTAAAAACGTACACTTTTTCACCAAAGCTTTCTTTCTTTTTTCGCCTGTCACCTTCATTTGGTCTTTAACAATGACGTCTCCTATTTCCTTTCGAACGTTTTCCACGTTAAATCTGAATAGTGCATATTTGGATAGCTCACCGGTGTACTGGTACGGTCTATTTTAAGCGGTAACTACGTTTTGCGGTTTTTTTCGCTACGGCCGTCCGATTGACAGGTCTGTCGCCGGTTTTTTGTCCGCCATGGCGTTTATTTTCTGGTCTAGACTTGGTGATTATTCGGCACGTGTTCGGTACTCAATTTCGTGTATCTTTCGTTACTTTAAAGTTTTTAAAACGAACTTCTATCGTTTGACAAAGTCTACATGTTACACTAGTTTCCTTGTATTTTTACTTGACATTTTTTACATTTTATTCTTACGCGCATGGAAAAGTCAAAGGTACTTTTAAATTCGAACTTCTAATTTTAAAAATAAACGACTAAAGATGTTGTTGTCTATACGCGTGGGTGCAAAACATTTTTCGGCACAGATAAAAATAACAGCACCTTTAAACTTCTTTTTTTTCAAAGGGACGAAACTGTCAATTGCGCGTGAATGAGAAAAATATATTTCTCATCAAGTCATGTGACCGCGTGGCCAGCCCAGTTCAGAAATAATAGTATGTTATAAATAACAATAGCTATCATTTAAAAATTTATTTGTAACGTTTAGAAACAAGCATATAAAAGTTATTTCAGTTTTATTAGATATCATTGTGACAAAACTGCCACATCATCATTTTTAAAATTGAATAAAGAAGATAATGTATGAAGCAAACATTCCCGCAAAGGGATCGCGTTACACAACATACCCCAAGCTCTTACACTAAAAGGCGCCATTATAACTGAAATGGCTATCAAAATTATAATATCAATTACCGATGCATTAACAATTCACATCAGAAGTCAGACGTAGCAGAAGCGGGCAAGAACGGGACGCAGAGATGCCGCGCGGGCGGGTGCAAGGGGGACGGGTGGCAAGGCAGCCGCCGTCGGAGAGCTGTCAAAATGTCAAATTTCAGAACGTAGCTCGGCGCAACTTCAAACGTGCCCCTACCGTACCGTGCACTAGCTACCTCTAATATAGTTATGGCTGCCTGGTGCTCCGTGTTAATATTCATGCATCTCATCCGCCTCCTAGACACCGGAGCCATTTTCGTGAGAGCCTCTCTCCCGTTCCGCCACTATGAATATGAATGAATGGATTCCCCGTTCGTTTCTTGGATTAACTTTTTAAACATGCATATTGTATTATTTGCCAAGTAACAATTGATATTTATCGACTGTGTTGCATTTTCCACAGCATGAACTAAGCCTTTCATCCCCCGTAGATGTACACCTCCGAAATGTTAACAAACTTCTTTTTAACGTACATTTTACATCGCTAAATACGTAAGGTTTTTTATTACATTGAAGTGCAAGAAACTAAACACGATAGAAGCATATACAAAATCTTATTTCAATTCCCAAACGTGAATATATTCATACATGTTTCATCCCTTATTCCTTCTCCTTCAAGTTTTATTTCAATGACAAAGGATCTCTTCCCATAGTTCAATCTATCCCCATACTAAAATTAATCTGTGGCCAGACACTTTTACATGTTATGCAACAATTCCTCGACAGTTAAAATTATATAAACTCAAGAGAGTATGATGATGCCATAATCATTTTCCACTTTTCTTAATGTGACAGAATTGATCGAAATTGTAAGCAGAATATAGTCAAATTCTACGCTCTATGCTAAAAGTATCAAAAATAACATCGTAAAGAATGACTGCTGGTTAGTTAATCTGGCAAAAAGCCTTTTCATTTCATCCAATCAAATATATCACACAATGTTTTTACTTTTTGGATAGGAATGTTTGTACACTACGAATACCGCTTATGACAAAATTGGAAATTTCGATTCTCCATTTCCCGGGAAAATAGGCGGTTTTTCATCTATAAAAATAACCTGTGTTGGCCACCGACGCTGTCTATCTCACTCTTGACGTGAAGGATATTGGAATGAGGAGCAAAAGAAACGCCGATGTTTGACGTTTCAATATGCACTCATCTGCACTGCACGAGGCCGCCAGTTAATTAATATCATGCCTAAAACTTTCCCGTACGAAAAAATACTCTAAAATTTTCGACTTTGAAATCGAAATTGCCCAAACAGTTTCCGGCGAGCGGCGAGTGACATCGAAAGCTCTCTGTCTTAATAATATCGTTTCTTACGTTTCCGAACCGAGTAACGAGCTCGCACTCGACTCGTGGTATTTATGAACGTCAATCACAACTGTCAAAAGTGACAGTAGTCAAATCCCCGCCCAGTAATAACGGAAAAGGACGCTCCCAATTTGAAAAACACACGTTCGAAAACGCGCGCGTGCTCGATTTGGCGATTAGTGTTTTTGAAAATGGAATCGTGGATCGTGTCGCCTTCGGGTGTGCCCGCCTACAAGATGGCGGCCCTAATCAAGCGTTCGCGGGGAAAGGAACCGAATGATATACAATTTTATTGAAGCGATGTGTTATTACCGAGTTGAACCTATAATTACGTGCGAACATAGCGCGTGGGAAGATTAGAAAAAAGTTCTTCGGCCGGCTCGTGCTTTGTAATTGGGGTGTTCGAAGTTACGACCATTCATGATTATGATTTGATTATACAAATTAGGACAGCAAATAAAAAAGGCACGATTCCTCTTTGCCTTATTAGGGATAACGCCGATTAGGTTAAACGTCCATTTTGGTAATTTGGTAACTTTACTTTTTGCGAAGTTTTTATTCGATTTTACTATACAAATCCCTAAAGATTTTTCTTTCCCCATTTTAGAGTAAGTGCCTACATCAGAAATTAGAAGTGTGTAACCTCTTGTACCAGGACAGCAGAAGTGCGTACAGTCATCCGTCATGGCCGTAACACTCGCGCGGTGATTTATCGAGTGTCGACCGATGTCCGGACAGCGCTGTGGATCAGAGGTCGACTGATCAGATGCTTTCTTGTACTGATAATGTATGACTGACACGCGTTCCGAAATTCTCCAACGAAACTTGTACAAAGATCAATTCGTTAATCGACAATCAAATACTTTGAAGTATTGTTAAAGTAATAAATTCCTACTTCCATACCTGCCTGTCTTAACAATTTTAAAGAAAAATCTTATTCTGGTTGTAGCAGTCTAATATATTTTTCGCCACAGATACGATTTAAAATTAGTGACATCTTGAAGTCGTTATTTTAACATTATTAACTGCCTCATTGGCTAGAGGATAGCTTATAACTTATCGGATCTAGAAATCCTGGTCGAGTCCAAGGTCAAGCTGATTGTGAGTTTTCTTTCTAATACGACATTTTCAATTAAAATATTAAGCTTGGAGTTAAGAAGTGGACAGTATTACACCCACGTACTTCATAAAGCACGTTAAGGCGTTGGTACTGGTCAATTTCATGAACATGTGATACCGATCTTTAAAGAATCAAGCTTTATCACCCTAAGTCCGCCAACCAGCATTGCAGCAGCTTGGTGGGTCTAAGCTCTATTTCCCCTTTGCCATATGAAGGCGGGCCTGGTCCTTGTTTTTATAGACGTCATAAGATATGACGCAACCTGTCAAATAGGACAAGGTACTAGGAACGCAGAAGTTCACAGCAATTACACAGGGATCAATCAATACAATTGCCCCGTCGATGAGTTAGGTGTGACGGTACAAGACGGGAGCCCCGCCAAACCTATGTACAGCAGACAGGGGCGGAGCACCTTCGCGCGTGCCTGCTGCCCGCCGGTGGCGACAAAACATTGTCATTGTCCTGTTTTATATGCAGGTGATTTTATTTGACACTTCATTGTTCTGTTATAATTGAAATTTGGGCAATCTAAATTTAAGGAAAGTTAGTTATGCGTGCATGCGATAAAAAGCAATATATCGTCGGTTAATAATAATTAAAAATAAAAAAACAAGCATAAATTAAAGAAGCAAAAAATAGAAAGTAATATTCTGTATCTATGTTGAAAATAATTATTGAAATTATTTTAACAATTTATTTTTTGGCAAGGCGTGAGTATTTATAAAAGTGTTTTCAAAAACCCTTTTCGAAGTAGGTAGTAGAGCCTCACGTTAAAAAAGGAAAATAACCTTTATTAACGTGAGACATAGCTGTTAAACCTTAGTATAATCATCCAAAGCTAAAATCTTGTATTACAGCACAGACCCTATCTAGACCATACATGGTTTATCATCCATAGTTTGACAGAGCTCGGCTGCCAGAGCAATAATGTCTACGCCGTGTCTACGCGATGGGATCAGAGGGCGCTACGCCCTACATCTGCGTAACACAGATTTGGCGGACCTTCTTTGATGTAGTACAGTTCTGTAGTTATTTGAAATTTTATTAAAAATTTGACAAATAGAATATTTTTAATAAAAAAATACTTAACTTATTTATTATTAAAACACATTCGTAACTCTATTAAATACTTCCTAGCTTAATTAATTTTTTTCCATTTTAGTTTATATTTTCTTTACTGACCTAACAAGTCTGGATGTAGATCGCCAGTCAAAATTGCTTTTAGATCGTCAGTCAAAACTCCGCTTTGACTATCCATCATAAGTAATTTTATCATTACGTTAAAAATAACTAATATACCTATATCAATTATGTGAATTCATTGTTCTATTATACTCGTATGACAAAAACTACAAAAATGTTGACAAACTCTGCCCATCAAACGCTATTAGCATTAAAACACCCAGCCATTGAATGAATGTCAGCTAAAATGGCTGCCGCGTAAATTAAACCGCGCCGCGCATTGATTAGTGCCGCGAGCGCATAAATAATAATCGAGTCGAATCCGAATCGGAATCGAGAAAAAATACGAACGAGTGAGTTTACTCGCATCACTGCATCCGAACGTAGACAGGTGTCGATGTATTTTAAAGTTACCTTTTTTTCTTAATTTTGTGACGTCATATCTGTCTGACATTTCATGGAAACGCCAATTTTGTCATAGTTAACACAGGAATAGCCCGGAGGAATTAGAAATATATTATAAAAAAATTTAAGATGCATTCTGCAATAAGTACAGAGAGCTTGAATGATTAGTTTGGAAAAACTTAAAACGCACGTAAGAAGGATTTCGTTCATCCAATAATAAAAATTTTAAGATACAAAACATGAAGTTAAAAGCTCGAGTCATGAGTTTTTTTTGGGGGGAAATAAGATTAATAGGGTTTTTCCTGCTTCTAAGAATTTTTAGTTCAATATTTGCCTACGCTGTACACCAAAAATGAACATAATTTGAAAAACAACATTGATACGATGTGTATCGTTAAGGCGGGTTTCACATGAACGATATCCTCGTCGATATCCGCGCGGCGCGGCATCCGTCACGGCGTGCGTTTGTTTATTCTCGATGACGGTGATAACGCACGGATACTGTTGTTTGTGAACCACATTGGCATTTATGAGTTAGTGGTTACTATAAGATTTAGTTTTTGGTTACTATTTTAAACGCTGATAAGAAATTGGGGTTAAAGATTAGCTCAGTGTATGGTGATGGCACATAACGATTTGCACTTGGACGATTGAGGAACTTAACTATTGAGACCTGGTTTAATTTGCCTATCATATTAAGCTAAACTGAGCTAAGCTGTGATGGTAGGCTGTGAAACCGGAGCCTGGGTTGAAAACTTTTAGCTGAATAAAAATCACGAAGATTTGCCATCATAGTATAAATTAAAATTTATACTATGATGTCAAACCCTGAAATTAAGTCAAGTCGTTTTAGAAGTAGTAGAACTTCTGTGATAGAGATCATCCGAGTAAGTATTGCCACCATGCCATTTATTATAAGGCGATGGAAGACCAGCGTCATTACAGGAACATGACGTTAGACACCTACGCCTAAGGTTGATGCGCATTAGGCAGCACTTTGTTCATGTGTTCCTGACGAAGTGCTATCTTTGCCTATTATCTGCCTTTTTTTCACTACAAGCCCTTGACTGCAATCACAACTGTTGGTAAGTGGAATGCAATCTGAGATGTAAGTGGGCTGACTTGTTAGGAGAATGCTAAAATCCACACCCCAGGGGGGTTATTAATCGATCCAACTAGGTTTTATTTTTAGAAAATGTATAGTTTACAAGCAAAACTCGGTCAACCAGGTAGTGACCGAAAGGTATATTAATTTATGAATAGTGCATTTCTATAAACGCACGCTTTTCAGCGGTATACGTAATTAGAGTAACCTACTTAGAAGCGAGGTATGCGATATATCCCGTTGTCAGCGCAGTGACGCGGGCACAATGGCCGTCGGCGGCGGTTTTTCAGAGCCGAGGCTTATTTATTGCTCGAGTCGCATGCAAAACGGGCTAAATTGACGCTGCGCTGCGCCAGGGCTGTCTGCGTCTGCTATTGTCAAAAAACAAAGGTGTTTGTTTTGAAAGAAAAGAGTTTGTTCATTTTGCACTATAGAGTATACCTTGCGAATCTACAATACAAGTAAAAGTATCAATTTTACCTTTGATTTTTCACAATACAGTATAAACAAAGTCGTCACTTTATTTTGGCGCAGTGGCATGCGCGGTGGATTTATAAGACGGAGGTCCTGGGTTCTTAATTTGTCTTGGTCTGGCTGGTGGGAGGCTTTTCGTCGTGGCTAGTTACCACCCTACTGACAAAGACGTACCGCCAAACGATTTAGCGTTCCGGTACGATGTCGTGTGGAAACCGGAAGGGGTGTGGATTTCATCATTCTCCTAACAAGTTAGCCCGCTTCCATCTATGATTGCATCATCACTTAGCATCAGGTGCGATAGCAGTCAAGAGCCAACTTGTAGTCAATAAAAAAAATAAAATTAAAACACAATATTATCTTTAAAAAATTTCATGTTTATCTAGTTAAAATCGTCACTTTTTTAATGTTTAGCATATTATTGTCAAAAATTCCTTCTTGAGTGCAAAATAATTAAAGCAATGTCATTATAAATTGCATGAACAATCAAGTTGATAGTTTCAGAGACTAGCGCAAAAAGCGGACATATATAACAAGCACTTTTTTTTAACTCAACTTATTGAATGAGTTAAATATAGTATGTGTGCCGATTAATATTATTCATTTTATAAAAAAAACTGCTGAGTAGATTTTCTTCAGCTCTTCTTAATAGAATTCCGGACCAATAGTAGACAAAGTGGACTTTCTAAATGTGCTTGTTTGCATGAAGTTATTGTACCTTATTCTGACATGCTTTAAGCAAATAATTACTGTATTTTCACCTTTCAATTCGTTCCACACATTAACAAATTGGTTTTAAAATATGGTATTTTTATTTCAAAGAAATGAAATTTGAGAAAATTCTCGCGCCAACCCTACGCTTCCTCAAGTATCCAATAGGATCTCGTGTACATTGTCTTTTTTACCTCACTTGATTTCATTTTATTGGGCTCCGTTTGTGCGGCGCCCGCGCAGGTGGCGGCGTCTTTGATGTGTATTGATATGCAAACTTTATACTCGTAAGTGAATACTGTCGCCGAGCTATGAGACTTTTTGCGACTCACAATGTAACGATCTCTGTTCGAAGATACGGTTTGTTTGTTTCGTGATTTAAAGGATTTTTGTATACCCGTTGTACCGTCTTTACAAGTAAAGGATCACAAGTCTAAATGTTATATAGGCTCGTTATAATTTCTTTTTCTTAGTTCTGTCTTCCTTACAAGGGGTCTAAGTCGAAGATTTTTTGAGGTACCAGGATAGCATAACATTCTCAGTTTACACTTTACAAAGCCTAAATTGCCAGTACCAGGGCATAATAAACTGTAACAGTAGATGCAGGAACGCTATGAAAGACATTGTAACCTTGTATGACGTCCCAATTCCATCATCTAAACACGCTTCAATGGCGGAGTTGCGAACTATCTCATTTCCCAGCTCAGTTCTGCTTCCGAGAGCCGTCATGGCGTCCGGCTCCACAGATTAGCATCAACGTTTGACGTTTCGCCGGCCATTGTCTCCATTGGTCCATTCATACGACGTGGCTGCGATGAGAATCGATTTTCGAAATTGGAACAGTATGCGGTTACATTCAAAATGATCATTCTTTTTTCAAAACTAGGTCTATTATCGTTGGTTTAAAACAAAAGACAATCTGTAGCGCGAAAAAGTATGACAGGACTTTGTAAAAGCTCTATACCTATGGCGCCATTTGAGAACGAATACTTAACCTAAGTATAGTATAATTTAATACAATCTTACAAAAAACATTGGTACTACTACTCTGAGGACACATTATGAATCAGTTTTGGAAATTGGAATTTTTCATTTCGTGTAGTTAGTAACTATCGTTACACCACCTTCCCACCTTAGTTACAATCCTTGTGCACGCCACTGACTACACGTTATAATTCTACAAGATCTTCCTTTATATTTTACAAATTTTCTATCGTAATCATAATTGTAGTCGTAAAGAGAAATGGAAAAAGAAGCAGTATTTAATAAATTACTAGAAAGTACGTGCATGTTATCCAATTTTATCTAACCTTTTGTAAGTCTGTTGAAAATACAAGCTGTCAGTTGGTAAAAAGTGGTAAAAGGCTTCGTATCCACCGCAACGCGTGGACGTTGTCCATTACAGATTTGCATAATTTAGCCGCCCGTGCAGCGCGGTGTTGCCCTATGAATTCTTTATTCTTCACTCCCCGGCAGGAATATATCGGTTATTGGCAGGGTTGGCAGCACTGGCGAAGTTCGCAGGATGGCCAGGATAGCAGGATTGGCAGGAATGGCAGGTGTTGTGCGATTAAAGACCGATTTTTTTACAAATTTCAACGATTAATCCGTCACGCCGCCGCATATTGAGTCGGGTGTTATGTTTTTTATGGAATTATTGAGAGGCTTTGAGGATTTGTTACGTCAGTTTTTTTGGGGAATGTTTTATGTTTATGTGATATGATGCAGAAAAACGCGGTTTTTCTTTTTTCTCGTGGATATCAATATTATCCTGAATTAATTTCGTGTTGAACGATCATTGTTACCTCAATTACTAGTGCACAAAGCTAACTGCAAATTTAGGTCCTCTATTATTCTCTTACATTGGTAGCATAAGTAATATATTATATTTTGGAATTTTCCAACATAATAATATGTATTCATCAGTATCAGTCACAGAATCTATGAGTATAATGATGGGTTTATCTCTGTATGTTTTGTTTTTACCGTTTTTTTGGTATTCAAATATTTCAATATATTTAAATATTAGTCTAATAAGAAAAGCTTATATCCGTTATTCAGAAAAAAATTGGAAAAATGTTAAGTGCATATATATTTGCAAGAACATGATAAGGTACTGACCTTATTAAGTTATTCATAAAGTTAAGTTTTAAGTTATTCATAAAATGAATAGCAACAACAAAAAGCAATTCTCACTTTGCAGCGAACTAGAGGGAAGTATTTCGCACATAAACTAGGGGTAGCGTAAATAAACAAGCTGGCAACACTGAAATATTGCCGCCGGGTAATAGTGCCATCCATCCGGTCACATCTTCGATAGGGTTAGTACAGCTCTACACCTTTATGCGTCCCTGGTGGGACATAACGGCCCCATAGACGGAGCTCCGGGTTTTTTGACGTCTATTTGTGGTCGCCCTTTGCCCTTAACGGGTTCCTTCAGTCCCTAAGCGAATAAGGCAGGGTAAGATTTGAATTAAATTTCAAAATTACATCGCCGAAATGGTTATAATTGAATTTCTTGAAATAAATTACTTACCTACTTAGTTATCTACATTTATTATTTTTTAATAGGAACAAAAACAATGTTTAGGTAGAACGTTCAAGATCTTAATAGAAGAATTTGTTTAAATTTTTGCTCAGTACAAAAAAATACACTTGCTGCCTAATTTTTATAATTATTTACCTAGGTATTGGATTCCAAAATAGCAGATTTTAAGCATAGCATTTTGTCCTTAAATGTTTAACACGTACAAAGTAGAGCTATGCATATTTTAGACGGAGTCTAAAACGTGACGTCTTGCGAGGGAAAAATTTAATACATCAACCTTGTTGAACAGAAACAAGACTTAGATGTTCGTACTCACGTCAATTTTACTCATGTCTGTGAGAATATTAAAGATTTTTGCAGTAAAAGTCCAGATACATTTTAAGTGGCATAAAAATATCTTTATATTTTTATATCATTGTGAAAAATTTATCAAATAAAATTCTCAATACCAATGTTTGCCGGTAGAAGCGGCGTTGGTCGTTGGTCGAAGAGTGCCGCACTATTATTTCTAATATTGTCTCGCGAAAGAGTTTACGAAGCTGAATGTCAATCATCGCTAGCCCAAGAAGCACTCAAAAAAAACTTATTACTTATTCAATAATTTTTAACCGACGAAAAAAAACGGAGGAGGTTCTCAATTCGACACGTATATATTTTATTTTATGTATGATCACGCATAACTTTTTACAGAGTTGTCCGATTTTGATAATTCTTACTTCCAAGGTGGTCCCATTGTCATCATGTTAGGATCTGATGATGATATCCTGGGAAAATTAAGGGACTCTTCAAATTTTATAGGCACACTTGCATCGATTACGGTTTTAGTGTAAGTATCGGTAGCTTTTTGGCTGCAAGTGCCATATAATATACTATGACAGTATAGTACGAGTACGTTACGTGGCAATAAATCACTAAAAAGTAAGAAATAAAAAATTAAAAAAAAATAGAACCGACTCAAAACGCACTAAAAGGGTAAAAAATAACTGTGTCATTTAGTTTCTTTAATTTACTAAAGCATATCTAGGAGTCGGAGCCAGCAAGGTTTCTACTTTACGAACATTACCTAGAACCCACAAACTGCTTTACTACGTTAAATAAATGTTCCTTAAACTTCCTGGCACCGACTTCATCGATATGCTTAAGTAAATTAAAGCAACTAAATGACACAGTTATTTTTTACTTTTTAGTGCGTTTTGAGTCGATTCTATTTTTGTTAAAAAAATTTTAATCTAATATGTTTTTCTATTATTATATATGTATGCATTTCGAAGTTTCACTCGCGATTCTCGATTACAAAAACCGTAGATATAGTCCCGAATCGTACCCCCTCCGCCGGGACACTCGCGATGATTCTTACGACATTCGAAAATCACCGAGCTCCTGAATATATTATTATTGTTATGGCACGAGATGGAAAATTGTGAAATATACACACGCCGCTTGAGTTATGCCGCCGAGCATATCATTAGGGAATTTGTGACTCGGTGCTGTGCCGGGTTGAATTTTTCAACGTACACGATAAAATAATCTCAGATAGGTATCTGAGATTATTTTATCGTGAAATATTGTAGGTTTTTTATGGTTTTAGCACCTAACCATGTCGATCATCTGCCTGAAGCGAATCTTGGAGTACTTCTAACACATTGTCAGGAAACACGGAGATAATCTCGAAAAACTAATAGTTACTGGCAAAGTGGAAGGAAAAAGGCAGCGTGGCCGCAGCCCCATCCGTTGGTCTGATCAGATCCGCGTCACACTCGACTCCACGGTCTACGATGCTCTCCGAATAGCAGAGGATAGAGCAAAGTGGCGCCACATTTCGAACATTAAAGATGGAGGTGTTCACGACCCTCATCATTGAGGAAATCGACGAGTGGAGGAGGAGCACCTAACAGTATATTTTACAAGGCAAAATAATGCATTAAAAGTAGCAGTTATTTTTGGGACTAAATTTGAAAATTACTGTCCAATTTTGGGACAGACAGGGCAGCTTATTTATTATACAGCAGAATTACTTTATTGGAAGAAAAATCCTTATTTCTTCAATTCTAAAACGCGGTGGATTTCGAATATATATCCTGAGAACCGAACCCAGAACTTTATACAAAGCAGTGCATACATCATACGATAGAGATAGGCTTTCTAATAAATAGAATATAGAATGCTATTCTGTAAAATATTTGTCAGTAAAAGATCACGAAATATAAATCGCTGGAAATGTCTGCTGAAAGTATTAAATGACATTGAAAAGGTTAATACAAATGTATGAATCTGGAATTCTCTCAGAATGTGTTGGGCGCAGAATATATTTATTGTGATAATATTTTGCTCAGAGATTAAGATGTGATTTTATTGCCGGCATAAAGTCTAGTCCTAGACAAACTATTTGCGCTATACGTGCTACTCTAGCAAGATCTGTCTTTGATTAAAAATCTGCTCACTTAAGCTAGCTAGCTTAACTAAACTCATTTTGACTGCTCTACAAATCTGTAACATTAAAACTTTCAATTAAAAAGAAAGAATATTCTTAAAATATATTTTACGATTAAAATTAATATTTCTGTTTTCCTTTCCAAAGCGCATCCTGTTCTAAGAGTGGATACGAAAATAGTTTGGCGGACGGGGATTGAACCCAGCACCTCTCGCTGTCGGATTTATGTATAGTCGTTCAACTAAAACTTTTAAATTAGGTCACTCGTCACTAATTGAAAGCACAGTTTTTCTTAAAGAAATACCTGTCCTACAATGCTCTTCTCCGTTTATACCAATACGGTTTCACCCACGTAGTTCTCGTTTCCGTGGGAATTTTGGGATAAAATGTAGCCTTTGTGTTTATTCAGGGTGTCAGCTAACTCCATACCAAATTTTATTAAAATCACTTTAGTCGGTTAGTGGTGAAGATGTAACAAACATTCACACAAACTTTTGCCTTTAAAATAATAATATGAACTATGAAGTATGATATCATAGGAACCTTGTTTCTAATCTAAACCCAGGTATAATCTGTGGTAAGAAGTATAATACAATAAATTGATATCAAAGTAAAAAATGTCTAGGTTATAAGAAAAAAATAACAGCACTTTAATAAATTTTGAGCATAGAAATTTCGTTCACACTTACACATTTCCATATCCACGCCCCAGCGGGCCGTTGATTTAGGCGCCAACAAATGGATTGTTTCTCTTGCCATCGCAAAACAAAATTTATAGTTCGCCCGCGAATTTCGTGCCTCTCTTTTACCGTGGGGGCTCGTGCTTTTTTCACTCCCGATACCGGATTTATTGCTAACTTATGCCCGGTATAATCGTGATTTTAATGCACCCGTGATTTATGAGGGTGGAGACTGGAGACTGCGGGATTGGCATCGAAACTTGATATCTCAATAGAGTTTATGACGCCCTGGTGCAATGGTTGGCGGGTTGATGTGTTTTGGTGGAGCTATAAGTGCCCTTCCATTTTTATATGAAAGGGCAAACTACAAAAATATGTATATTTTATGTTCAGCAAAGCATACGCAAATACGTGTTGTAGTTCTGTTTATTAAGTAGTGCTCTCTAATTAATCAGCAGTTTATAATTTGATGATGAATGATGACCTTGAACAAGCTTTCGTCCTCCATTTGACACATCTCAAATGTTATGTTAGGGACAGTTTTACTTTTTTTTAACTCGAAACGTCGACTTCTTTTGCGTTTTCTACTTCTTCTTTTTGTACGGATATTGTCTATGTAAAACAGTGTACAACGACTTCTTAGAATGCTTAGAAACCAGAGTTGTCTCAGCAATTGTATATTTGTTGATTTTCAGTGGAGAAGAGAGAAAAAATTAAATAATTTTTCTTTAAAGTTTGGGTGGTCTAGCCGCCTAGACTCAAGTGGTGTGAACGTCCATCAACAGTCGGCAGTTTCTGTCAGTTACTAAGCGGTGTGGTCACGAGCCAAACGTTGCCAAAATTAAAAATAATTGACGGTCGTCTGCAAAAACGGCCGGGTCCCGTATAAATTTGACAAGCCCCGTTACCTGGCCGGCTCCGCTGAGTTTATCATTTTCCTGTTTTTATGTTCACCGTAATAGGCATCATAAATTTTTGATAATGTTTTTTCGATTTTCGGCATCGCCTGACGAAAAACGTGCACAAAACCCGATTGCTCCGGCAACGGTGCAATGCTCTGCCGAATAAATACACGCCATTACAATATATTATTGTTGTTTCTTTGGCAAATTATTTTTTCTTCTCTATTTTTAAACTCAGACGTAAAAACAGGGGTGTTATAAGTTTCAAGTTTTCTCCATGTGTGTCTATCAGTAGCTTCTATATAAAGATACCGATTATAATGGGTTATGGTTTTGCTTGAAATATGTCGTGAATACGATACTTAAATGTGATAGCTTAAATCATATCTGTAAATGACGCAGGATTATAGATTTAACCTTTTAAAATCCCAATTTCTAAATAGAGCTCAAAGAATCATTCAGCAAATTATAACAACCAAAAGATTGATTATTTTAAGAAGCATACGTCAGAACTTTAAAATCTCTTTCAAATCCAAGAATTGGTTATTATTAAAAACAACAAAGCACTCTCTCAGAGCACTCTCTTTGAAATCAATGAACGAATCTACCAATGATTCATAATTTGGAAAGTATGCTAAACGTGCGAATCAATTATAAAAACGCAATAAGTAACACACATAACAAAGGTTTTGTGCTAAGAGCATGTGTAAGCTGGAACTTCGTCATTTCATAAAAGTTAAAAGTTTGTCATACTATTTGGACCTTTTTGGCTTTGAGAGGTAGCAAGTTTCAAGGTAAGAGTCTCTTATGTTGTAGTTCAGATCTTCACAGCATATTTTTTTATATATTTTCTTGATGTTTAACAATGTTTTTCTAAACAGCTGCCACAAAGCGACAAATTAATTGGCGACAAGGCATAATTTCCTACATAAAAAAATCTTTTATATTTCGAAGGTTGAAGATTTCTGGCTCCTGCAAGACCTCCGAAGTTGCCTCATGTACATACCTATAAATTTTTAATCCAGCCATAACTGCAATCACACCTGACAGTAAGTGATGATGCAATGTAATATGGAAGCGGATTATCTTGTTGTAGTATGAAATCCACATCTCTTTCGCTCTCTACGCGACATCGCACCGGAACTCCGAATGATAGGCGGTACGCATTTGCTGATAGGGTGACTGGAACTAGTCACGGGCGAAACATCCCACCAGCCCAACCAATTAAAACATCTCCCAAGATCCCAGGACCATTGTCTTACAAATCAACCAAGCATGCTACTGCGCTACGAACGCTGACAAAATATAAGGTGACAATCTTTCGGCTGTTCTGTAATGATGAAAGTCTGATTACAACAGGCTCTTGGTCCATCACAAGAAACAGATATCACAAAGAGAGCGTGCGATATCTATTCCGCCACCACAAAATCAATCAAACGATTTATAATTACCTCATCGGCGTCCATCGCTCGGACAGTATAAACATAGCTCATAAACATCCTGCGAAGCGCATTAATGCATTAGTGCCGAACGGAATCAATCGGAATAACAAACAGATGAGCGGACCTCCCGCGCTTGTGTGCTTTAAATATATATTTTGTAAACTGATTCGATTGTCAGTGTTAGTAATCCTTTGGATTGCTTTGAGGATCTTTGATGTTGAACCTGCTATTTTATTTTATTTTTTAATATTTACTTTTTTTACTTCAACCTCGCGTTGAGACAGAATGCTGTCCAGAAGAAAAATATTCTGCCGCTGATTGGTATCAACGACTCACCATTTTCATCAACACTGAATCGTATCGTTAAGTATAACAAAGCTAGTGGCATGCATTTCATAAATGCATAGAGTCACTGCTTACCCTGAGGACAAATAATGTACCAGTAATGGAAAAGTAATTTTCCATTTCATTGTATAGAGCCTACCATAAACCTGTACTTACGCCGCTGATAAAAATCATTGGAAAAAACCAGGTACCATCTAAGAAGGCGCGCTACTGCTAAGATGGTATACCTGAACCAAGCAGTTCAAAAAGTACATTGTAGAACAAACTCATAGATCCTTTTAATCCATTCTATCCTGAAATAGATATAAAATCAAATATATATAAATACATTAAAAAGTTAAAGATCGCAAAGGAATTAAATCAAGTAATCCATTATAGAACCGAAATTAGCTAAAGGAACACGTTTACACAGCTCCGAAGAACAATATTGTCTCTTTTATAGCGCTTTAAAACAAACAGTACGACTCAAGATCATAGCTTTACAGCGACATAAAACAGGGGGATGCGTAATTCGCCCCATAACCCCTCCATACGATTGCAATATCGTTTTACGTGTAATTTTCACTACGGGTGCATTATTTTGATGTTGTTTTTCGGTGAGTCGCGCTGTGTTTATGGGGTGACGTCCCGTTCAATTATATTAACTCTCTACTTTTTTATTCTTTTAAACCTGCCTATTGAAATTGGCCTACTAATCAGAAAAGAAATGTAAGATCAAGCTTATGTCAGTTTGTTTAATTGATCATAAGGCATTAACATTATTAGCTTATTAACAGCCTACTTCTTGTAGGAGAGGTAATAAGGGACCTTAAGGTATTAGGTACATTGTTTATAAATGAAATGAAATAAACGATTTTTATTTTTGAAATATTTTATTTTTAACAAAAAAAATTTACCCTAGTTTTTAGGAATGATCAAGATAAAATAAGTGTCTTAGGATAATAATAATGTCCTATTAAAAATGTGGTCGTCTCTTGCAAAATATGATGATTTTTTCTACACTGTTCTAATTTCAACATAATTTTTTCAAATTGAATTCCTCGAGATTGTCAAAGTGTGTTAACCACAATCCGAGGCGCTGTTTATCAAGCTCCCGCGTGATGTATCGGCGCGTAGTATCTGATAACACTAGATTACATTATTTCTGCGAGTAAGGTAACTTAAATCCACCATTTATTCCCAAGTTGTCCGCATAAATCATAATAAAGCCGTGTCCACACGCGGACAATGGTGCGTTATGCGTCGGATACACTCGTAACGGGTGACGTATCAATTTCTTTGGGAGAGCGCTTATCGGGCGGATCTGGCGTCGCCTTTTTTTGGTTTTTATTTATTACCGCGGCCAAGTTATGTTTGTAAGCGATTTACAAATCGACCACCGAGGCGAGGTGAAAGCTCGGGCTCTCGACCAGCTCGCCAAACTACTCGGAATGAGAGGCTGGTGTTTTGGGAAACCTTTGTGCTAACGGGAGATGTAGGTGTACGAGGTCCGAGATTTTGATGTGTGTTCAAATGTTGTTGAACTCACGTTACAAAGTAACTGTTGTGTTCGGGAATATTTTACTGGTCGATCTAAGGAAGCCTTTGGTGTCAGAGGAAGGTCGGTTTATAAATGCAAACAGAATATATAAGTATCTACACTGCTCAATTTTTGATACAAATTTAAATGAAATGAGGGATGACAGTTTTTATGGTCAATTTGGCAACTCTCAAGTTATATATTTTAGTGACAAATAGATGTTATTTTGTTCGAAAAAAATCTTAGCTAGAATTCTACTCGAATTCGAACATTAAAACGTAAATAACGTTTAATTTTTGGTACGAGTAGGTAGTATGGATGTTATTTTTTAAGCGATAATAATATGGAATATTCTAATTGCATATCGCTATGCTTGTCTCGCGGTGGTAGAAACGGGTTTGTGAAACCGTATATCTAATATTTTTATCCGTTTGTGTTATTTAGAGGAGAACAGTCACGTCTCCGAAACCAGCCCGCGCCGGGTATCGACCGGGGACTGGGAACTGGTTAATAATTTATTTACACACACGCTACCTGCGGTTGGTACCAGAGCAACATGAAATACAGAAGGTCTCGCGGGGCCTTCCCTCCGACTTGCGCGGCAAAAACCAATGTCATTAGATACGTGCGTGGTACCATGTCGCCCGCGTACCGAGGTATTATTTTAGCCTTTTTATATCACACGAGACAAGATAAGAGATACCTTACTCTCTTAATCTTATTTAACAAAAATTACATCACATTAACATACCTCGAAAACATCTTAAACTTATATAAGCTTTTTCAAAATGAACATTTTGATAGTGACTCTAACATGGGGATCAAACAAGTACTCGTATGGTTCTGACATTTCAAAAGAGGAGGTTCTATAATATGTTCGGCTGTATATACATTTTTCTTTTCCCGCAAAGCAATCTTTTCCCGTTTACTTAGATTAAGAAAACTTATAATCCAGTATTCCGGATGCACAGTTTTTATTTCGTATTTCGACAAATTCATTTAAATTTTATATATAAACGGCCTTACACTTAAATTCAAGAGTTGTTCAAATATGTATTTCTAGATGCTTTTTGTAGTCACGACAAAAAGAAAATCTACAAATTTTAAGAGTAATTCTTACTTAGTAAAGTAGTAAAAGATATTTATATTTGAAAACGAAGCAAGTACAATTATATAGAATTAGTATTTAATTCGCTAAAGTCTTTACACTGAATCGTTCCTATTCTAAAACTTGCTAAAAAGTGTACCTAAAAAGCAATTTAACTAAATTCCCATACAAAGCGGGCCCCGAATTAAATTAGTATAACGTACGGCGCTAGCAAATTCGATTTGTCTCATTGAGTTGTTTTGTTACAGCATCCCTACCCTTCGGAGGACCAGAAGAAACAATTGGCACAAGATACAGGGTTAACGATACTACAAGTAAATAATTGGTGAGTTTTTAACATCTATACTTAATTAATTATTTTGTTTGTGACGGTTCAACTACCTACTTAACCGATCAGCATAAAAGTTAACACGTTGAAAGGGGTGTGAAAAGCTTTATATAGCACCTTCTATATAGTAAAAGTATTGTTTCTGAGGGATAGAAAATAACGTTCCTATAACTATATAACATGGATTAAGCCGTAAGCAATTGCTAACATAAATATTATGACTGTATGTGATTGTTTTCCTAAATCTTATTGGATTGATTTGAACACATCTTTTAACAGTAAGCTTATTTTCTTGAGAAGGATCTTATCTATGTACGATAAAGATCGAATTAATTGATCCAAAGATCGATTGCAATTAAATTCTTTTTGGTTAGAACAACCCCGCAAAAGGGGGTTAGATTAGAGTTTGAGTTTAGTTTTTTGATCGCGATTTTAGTATTTGTTTGTGAATGTTGTGATGCTGGGTCAGTTAGTATAGCTATGTAGGTAAACAGTGTGCGTGGTACGCAGCAGTGCGAATAGTCGGTGTTATTAAAACCTCTTCTCTCGCCAACGCAGCGCATTACCGTCAGATGTCGCTGTAACCTGACTCGGATCTTCCTTTAGCGATACCAAAGCACCCTTCACACTGACGACCTTCTCACGGTTGAACATTTTTAGATGTAATAATTTATCATCATCACCATTATCAGCTTATTTAATCGGTGCCAACTACAGGTATAGAGATGCCTCCTCTAGAAAGAGAGATTTGCAGTTAAGACTCTCTATAAAAAGCAGAAATTAATGAAAAAAAACCGATTAACGTGCTCTCCTCAGCAACGCTAATAATTTCGTGTATTTTTCGAAAAAAAAACTCAATAACAACACAACAGAAATATGGTAATATTAACAAGAGGTGTGGATAGCATTATCACTTAACTAACCTGTAATGAATGAAAAACAAAATCTTGATAGAGTTACAATTAATTAACAGACGTTTCAACAGAAGCAAAACACATGAAGTAAACTGACTCGAATTTGAATGGGAGTGTAATTGTTTAGTAGCTTACGTTGTATGTGTATTTCGTATGCCGCTCCTACCAATGATATATAATACTAGCGGCCCGTCCCGGCTTCGCAAGGGTAGACATAAATAGGTACAGATATTTAAGTTATAAGCATGCTAATTAAAACGACCATGAATCAACGTTCCAAGATTTTCTTTTTTAGGAAAAATATTGGATCTTCTTCAAACTTTTCGTGGATGGCCAGGAAATACGAAACAGTAAAACAATTTCATGATATCTTTTGAATGGAATGTCCGATTTCAATAATACAAAAAGTAGTCATCAGGTATTGAGACAGTCTTGAATATTAAATTATTTATTTGGATAAAAATTTATAAATGATCACTTTTGAGTCTAGCTTCATAATAAAATGTTTTATTACAGAGTCGCACTTTTTAGAAATTTTGTAATATCTCCGAAACATTATAACTAATTAACATACTGTAAAAGGCAAATCTTATCTCTATAATATCCTTGTGATTATTAAATAATTTATTATAATAAGGGTTTAAGTTTAGTTGTATAAATAATGACGTAAATATGAATTAAAAGATTTTTTAAAACACAAAAAGTTATATATTTGCCAAAATATAAAAGATAGATGTATGCTATCCCGAACTTTTTGTAGTACTTTTTAAGATCCATAAAGTTTTCATACAATGTTTTTAATTATATCCAATAGGTAAAATCGGTCCAGTACTTTTTGAGTTTATTCGTTACATACAAAAATAGAAATCTTTCCTCTTTATAATGTTAGTGTACATTTAAAGCTGCGGCATAACCGCCGGCCGTGTGAAGTGTCCTTACCGCAGTCACTCTAAAGTTAGGTACGTATGGAAATATCATGATTATCTTACGCGGAATGACATAAAATATCGCAGTTTACGGCCGCTGCCCAGCGTCTAGCAATAAATGCGTTTATTAATGAGGATTCCTGTGGAATAAATACTAGAATATACCAGAAAAATACGACCTCGGGGATTTGCAATTCCACGTACGAGCTGGCTTATACCGAATTTATTTTTAATCTGCTATAAAATATAAGAATAAGAATATAATAGAGATTATTTATTATAATACAGAGGTGCAAGTACTTTGCTAAGTTACGAGTACTTGTAACATCTTATATTTGATACTAAATTTGCGTTGTATAGCTGAAAGTTCAGTTTTGTTGTATAAGGTTCGGGGTTCAAATCAGGAATCGAAAATAAGTTACTAGAATTTTCGCATTAAAATTTTCATAGAAGTCATGTGTCAGAAATTGTTGCTTTGAAAAACAGTACCTGAGT
This sequence comes from Mycalesis mineus, assembly GCA_034621355.1. NCBI lineage: Eukaryota > Metazoa > Arthropoda > Insecta > Lepidoptera > Nymphalidae > Mycalesis > Mycalesis mineus. The sequence goes on from CM067901.1 coordinate 13,483,928, forward strand.
TCAGTTTCGGACATTATTTTCAATTTTCTACTTATATTCTTAATGTGTTAATTTATTTGTTGGTTTGTTTTTAAACTCTAAAAGTCTATCTTAAAATTAACTAAAGAATTTAGTATAAAATTTTATGTAGATAATTACATAGAGATAATTATGTTTAGAAAACACAAACTGTTTCATATTTTGATAGTGATCTAGACATTTCTGTCAAGTGCATACTATACTTAAATCAGCTCAAATGTCTACCTACCCGCATTCAAGCGTTGTACTTTTAAAAAGCAACGGAATCCTAAAATGGTACGCATACATACTGCCTACTTGCGACACTTTGTGCCAAATATGTGTTCGCTATCAAAGTAGAAACCGCCAGTGCCATCTTATGATTGCAATAAAGGTGATTCAAATCGACGTGTACACGTGCAATTTGTTCATACCTACGTGTTTGTGCCATGCGCGGGCGGCGACTGGGCCCAATAAAATGTCCGACAAATTGCCCATCGACCGTGTGCCCAGATATGGCCGGGCCCTTTTTGTTTTGCAATCCGATTTATTTATTATTTAAATGCGAAATATACATGTGTGTGGGTTTCTTGGCTTTTTAGAAATAGTCTTTTTTGGTTCGGCGTTTGAAATTGTATACTGATTCAAATAGACAAACATGCACCGAGTGATAATTTTGATTTCTGTTATAGTTTATGTTGTTGATCTAAGTCGGCAATCAGAGTACCTTTTTGTATAGAATATAGTTTTCATACAATACTAATTGTTAATAGTATAGATGGTAAATGCATACATACATACATAATAACATCACGCCTTATTCCCATAGGGGTTGGCAAACACTACATCCTTCCATTTGACACAGTGCCTGCTTAGCTTCTTCTGCTCTTATTAATCCTTTCATACAAGTACGTCGGATTAGGGCACTTAGATAGCCAACTACATATTACTTCTAAATAGAAAACTATCGTATGTTGTAATTTTCAATATTGTAGTACATCCTCACTCACACTTTTCGAGTAATACTTTGCAGGGCATACTCATTCATACATTACTCATTTATGGTCATTTAAAAAGGAAGTTATTTAAAAGGATTTTTTTGTTAAATTACGCTTCAATCATGAGTCACGACTAATAGAAAGCGATGATCCAAGATAGGAACACCTAGAAAAGCCTATTCAAGGGTTAATCTGAGGCAGAAATACGATTTGTGTGAAACATCAACAAACTTTGTAAGATGTTCATTATTTCAGGATAGATTTACAATAGTAATCTGTGAGTGATGAGTGGCAAGTTTAGGCATTAGCCACTAGTCCACTAGTTGTATACTACAGTAATATCCTAAAGGCTGTATCCTAACCCGGCTCGGTCAGCTATTGACGCACAACGGGCTCAGCTCTAAGTCCGGCTAGACGCGGCGCAGATTAGCGGCCTTACGGGCATTACGCTTGATTAGTGGCCAATAGATTGTAAGTGAGGATAACACGATCATTATAATAAGCCGCGCGGTCATTTGTGATTAACTGTTATGTTCTGTCTTATACTCAATTATCCTTCGCAGATGTAAAAGTGTTAATTGCTTAATGTTGCAATACTACGAGTTTATTCTCCCTTTATTCGTGTATATTCAATCTAATCAACTTACTTTTAATAATTATATATTGTTAATTTATTTACATCGGTATTGTGGCAGGGTTAAGTATACCTACCAGATTGATAATTGATCTAATTTTGCGATGTTCGAATATTCCTCTATGACGCGTTAGGAACTGAGGAAAATGGGTCACATATATTTATAAAATTTGCAGAATCCAAAAATTTGCTAGATCGCTTTTATTGGGTAGGCTAGTGCTATTCTATAACACACGCTACCTGCGGTTGGTACCAGAGCAACATGAAATACAGAAGGTCTCGCGGGGCCTTCCCTCCGACTTGCGCGGCAAAAACCAATGTCATTAGATACGTGCGTATACTTTTATTGGGTAGGCTAGTGCTATTCTATAACGATATTTTTAAACTTCGACCGTGTGAGTTTCGAGACAGGTTTATGTACGAGTATATCTATATCATTGTCTAACACGATATTTTAGACAGAGAAAGATGGAAACGAATCCCAAACTCGGACTGTCGAGTTATAAAATATCATTACAGAATAGTGCTATTAGCTTTAGAAAAATCTGCCTAATTTGCGTCTTTTTAAACAGGCCAAGGCCTGATAAATCAGAAAATATTGTAATTCTGAGAGACGTATCAATTTATATAATAAACTTTAATGGGCATTAAAACGTATCTTATGCCTGTATTCAGACACTTACTCCATTCCCCAAACAAAAGGAGCGAAACAAAAACAGAAAATAGGAAGTGAAATTTAGGAAGGAAACTCCCTGGAGGTATGAATGAAAAATAAAATTTGAAATTCAAATCCGGGACGCCTTATCAATTACATGTACCAGGAGCGCAACAATGCGAGATGGCTGTTACCATTCTTCGAATTTGCATCTTCATACAATACCAATTAGGGGCGCGCTGGTTAATTCAGCCGGGTCCCATGGGCGGTTTGGATTCTATGGCACCTTGTGTTTGGGCGTTGCTTTAATATGGTTTGGGCATTTGCATCAGCGATGTCTTTTTGTTCTGTCATTGATAGTTTCGTTTACAGTAAACGACTGCCTTGTTGGTCTAGTGGTTAGCCTATGTAGCCTCTTTTACGAGGTTCTGGGTCAGTCATGGTATAATTCTGAGTTAGTTTTTCTTTCTTCTATGAAATTATCAGGACATTCCAATCCCGGAGTCGGGAAGTTGGTGTTACACCCGTGTTGGTTGCGGTCACCATCATCAACATCTGATAGTGATGGTTAATAAATAAAACAATATGAACCTAAGCCCGCCAACAAGCGTGGTGGGTCTGCAATCCATATCCCCTGTCCTTTAAGGCGAGAGGTCTCGCCCTGTAGTAATTCGTTATAAGCTGATAGTGGTGATGACACAGAAAACAAATTTTTATTAAATCACTAGTTAAATCGTCAACTAAATGAAGATGATGTTAGGCCTAGGAAGAAAGTCTATACCTAGAACTTCTAGGTATAGTTCTAAAACTATAGTTCAAACAGAACTATTCAATTATTTAAAAATGTGTTTAAAACATTTTCCAAATGTTGACGATCGCTGTTTAACTAATGGTTGAAAAGATTAACGCCTGGACAGGAAGAGATTGGTGTTTCAAATATTTACACTGAGCATTCTCCCGAGATGCCTGAGCGCTATCAAAAGGGGTTCAGCACCTGTTTACACAGAGGGGCAACCCTTCCCTGCCGTGTTATGAGCTTATGGCACTTTAGTGAACTATACTTATATTGTTTTATGTGGTATTGTTAGTTTATTATTCATTACAAGTTAGCTCTTGACTGCAATCACACCTAATGGTAAGTGATGATGCAATCTAAGATGGTACCGGGTAAGCTTGTTAGGAGTAGGATGAAATTCCACCTCCTTCGTTTCCTGCACCGGAACGCTAAATCGCATGGCTGTACGTTTAACAGGCAAAGTAGTAGGTAGCTAGCCACCGCGGAAGCCTCCCACCAGTCAGACCTGGCCCAATTAAGTAAATCTCAATCGACCAAGCTAGGAATCGAAACCAGGACCTCCGTCTTACACGAGTACCTAAATCAATCGCGCAACATCCATGGAGACCGGAAAATATTGATATTTTTAAGTGATATTTTTTTCCATCACTTAAATCATCTATAGCAAGGTTGACTTTTTTTCGGCAATCTATCACATGTCAATATTAAAAAAACATTATAAAATAATATATACAGTAGAATTGAGTACCTCCTCCTTTTTTGGAGACGGTAAAAAAAAGCTTACTTATATAATTTACTAATAAAAATTAAGATAATTGTATGATAAACAAAAGATAAGAAGGTACTTAACGTTTACTTAACTCTATCTTTGCCTATTATTTACATGTACACGCGCAAATTATCTTTTGAATAGAATATCATATAAGTGTAGTCATTTAAATAAAAAAAAAGATGGATTACTGAGACGCTTCTCAGAAAGACCTAGAAGGCTTACAAAGTTCCAGCGCATTCTTCACCCACATGTCCGGGCTGACGTATACAGGCGTCAAGACTGACGTGTCGAGGTGAGAGGTCGCCGGCTTTGTCTATCTCTACACCGCCGCGTGCTCATGAGAGCCTGGTACGTCTCGACATAATTACTACGTGTAATTTACGCGTCTAATTAATTTCCTACACTCGTCAAATAAAAATGACAGCAAAACGTTTGTTAAGACGTTTTGACATGTAGGTTTTTATGTTACACCTATATCCCATGGGTGATGGATAATGGTGCAATTAAAATTTAATTAACAGTCATTTATATAAATTTCGTTAACTGTGAAATAAATAGTAATTGACGTAAATAGAGCAGATGGTAAGAACGTCTTCGTCTTTCCCTTATTTTGCAATGGAATTTACTGTTTTCCTATTGCATAAGATCTGTAAAATAAACAGGTAGCTCAACAGTTAAGTGGCAACCCTTACTTTTGACACGAGGCACGCAATAAACCGTCGTCGAGTCGGCAATTACTGCACCTGTGACGAAATGAAATACCAGGGCGGCATAGTAACGAACGGTCAGGCCTCCCCGGTGTTTCTGCCCGCCTGGTAATTTTACGTGGCGCTTTGTCACCCGTGTACGCCTAGTATTTGGAAAATAGATGTCACGCTACTTCGTTTTTATTGTTGACGACATTTTAACGCAATCACTTTTTTCTTTATTTAGGGTATTTGTGTTGTTTTTTTTTTTGTAAACAGCTTTTAAAGTTAAAAAAAAAACTAAGAGAAAAGAGAAGTTGACTTGAGGATTCAAGTTTTTTGTATTGGTAAAATTAAGCGAATTTATCATGGTATTGATACTTGTATTATTTATTTTCTTTGAATATATATTTTTGTCATTATTTTAATTGTGAATATTTTTTGCAATAATTACCATTTAATATCAATTAAATAGGTATGTAATTTCTAAGCATTATATCTTATATAATATATCTTGTAAGATTTAAGTAATACTTCTAACGTTTTTTTACAGATTTTTACTAGAATGAAGTTTTTTAAGTTTTTACTAAAATATTTTAACTAATTTGGCACGTCAAAACCAAAAATGTTACTTTATTAGATGAATTATAATGTAAAATAACTCACTCAATTTACGTTTACTATAAGTAGTTATCCACTAGTAGCGTTGTAGAAAACGCCATTAAACCACAAAAGCTTAACAACAGCGCGGTTAAACGTGAAAGGTTCAGTAAAACATTGTATCCGCAGTAAAATGATCTCGGCGATCCCCGGCGGCTCGCGAGCGTTGAAACTCTCGCAAATTGTCCATCAAAACAATCTTTGCGGCCCAAGTTTACGAGCCCTGCATAAAACAGCTCGAGAACAACCGGTTTAATACCCCTGGATTTTTGTAAACTCCGCCCGTTTCATATAATCTTTTACTTCAAAGTGGGGCCTTTTTAAAACGGAAAATCGGATTATTATTTTTATGCTCATTTTTATCAATTTTGGAATTGTTAAATAGTTAAAATCTACTTTAATTACTTATAAAAAATTAACGTAACTGACTCAGATTATTAATGTCCAGCTGAGTTTCCAAAGCTGGCAAGCTGAAAAAACAGTAGGAACTTTCATTGTGACATAGAGACATTCATTTCTAAAACTCTATCTACTCTATATTTCAGACTCTACTATTGGTGTCAACTGCTCCTTGTTTAGGAGAGATTATGTGGTGCTTAAACCCAGCCTGCTGCTCCAAAGATTGTAAACGGGCTTAACTTACTCTTGTAATGATCAATATGACATATATTTAGGACAATAATTAATAATAATGAACAGGACAGTCGGCTTTACGTGTTCAACTGGTAGTTAAAAATTACACTGGTTAAGTAAAACAACATCAGTGAATTTAACATTCACAAGCAATATGGTAAATTAAGTACGGCACAACGTTGTAGAGAATCAATATTCCATCGGATGGGCGCAGATAAAGACAATTCCTTAAAGCTAAACGGCGTCAGATCGTCAATCGGCGGATCCGTAACGGCGTATAACGGCGACGGCTCATTCGCTGCCGACTCGATACGCATCTGCTGAAAATTCCGCCAAGATTACAGCGGGGAATGGCTGTTTTATCAGCAACACGGCTATGGGGTGCGGATACACGGAACGTTATTGTGGAAAAACTGCTGCGGTTTTTTGTAGTATGTGTATTCTTTACCTAAAGTAGAACTCTAGTACGTACCTAACCTTTTGTATTTTTACAACTCCCGTTGTAAATTATAGCCAACGAACTTGTTTGCAAATAGAATCACGATTTGATGAAATTGTTTTATTCCTTATCAAGAAAAAAATACAAAAAGGTATCTAAATTACAAATTTTGTATAAATAATTTGGTAATTACGTAATTACAGCTTACGGCACCATCCCAATTCAAAAGCCAATAAAAATAATATCAGCGGGCGCGTGCACAAAATAACCCCGTACGATCTCAACCACAGTATAGGAAACCCCTCACGACACCGTCACCTAAGGTGCAGTAAACGGGGAGTAAAATGCGAAATAGTGTGTTTTCTTTTACGGTATGGAGATCGGGGTGTGATTGCTGCTCCGCCGCGGAATGGATTCCAACGGCCTCACGTGAATACTCGTATTATGGATACGTGAGGGCTTTCAATGGGGCGGCGGATTGTTTTAAAACGAAGCTAAAGTTTGGTTGTTTCTTGTGGCACTGTTGGCTCTCAATAATGTTTAAAATAGGAGAGTAACGCTCTGTCTCTGTTTCTTACTATTCGATGCATAATTCACTGAACAAAGAATGAATTTTGATATCGTAATATACTCTGATATAACGTGTTAGGTTAATCCCATATCAAGCCGAGAGAGAGTACATGCATAAAAAAATGAGCTTTATAGGCAGAATCCTTTAGGGAGATAAGTGGACAAGAATTTTTTTAAATCTTCAAGGTTTCAACCCTTTTTGTTAAGTCATTATAGATTATTAAATTTAAAATAATGATTAATAATATAACTTATACCACCCAACTTATACCAACCTACTAAGGTTGGTCCTCGAAATATATGCCTCGGGTACTCCAACTCTGTTGACACTAATAGTGAATTTAATTTATATAAGCAGCCAGAATATTTATCTTGGAAGGTATCAAACATAACGTCCAAAAACACAGCCGTAAAAAAGTGCCGAGTGCTGTTCACAAATAAGTCTACTAAGACAAGACAGCTTTTAAAGTTATGGCTCGTCTCTATAATTTGGCCATTTAGCAATGTTTCAATTTACACTTTCATTGCTCTTAAAGCGCCCGTAAACCACGATACACAGTTTAAGGACGTAATAAAACGAAGTCAAATTCGGCCTCGCGCAGTTCACGAGGACATCCAAAATATCCCGCAAAACCTTCTTACATTGACGATACCCGCGCTGGGGAGAGCTAAGAGCCTTTAAGGGACTCCCCGACTTATCTACGGCGCCCCGATCGTAAAATAAAGGTTTACTAGCCCGTAAAGAAAATTAAAATGAATTATTTTGACGAGTGCAAGGGGGCTGAAGGTGAATTGTTATGGTGCCATAATGGGTAATTGTTTTTCTTGTTTAATTCGGCGCCTTGTTTTCGTCGTAATTACGGTCTAACCTGTTGTTGTGCCGTATTTCGTACGTAATATCGTGTTAGCGTTTATTTGCATAGACGGACGTTGGGAAATCTGTTATGTCGGGGGTCTTAATTCGTTTTTACTGACTCCGTAATGGGCCTATTGATTCTTAATGCTGTTGTAATCTTATTTTATGGTTTAGATGACTGTATATTGTTTCTAATTTGTATTAATAAAGTACATTTGCTAAGTTTTAGACAAAAATACTTGCAAAAGAAATACTACCACCATTCTTATTTCTATACGTAGTCAATATTCCATGGACAATATGTTTTAGTTCCGCGTTCTTGATTCGAGCTGTGAAATTATGCAATGCCTTACCAGCTCTCGTTTTCTCTACCACCTACAGTGTGGGTATCCAAGTCAAGGGTGAATAGGCACCTTCTAGGCAAGCGCGTCCCACCGTAGGCTGTATCTTCCATCAGGACCATCAGGACTATACATTACATAAAAAAGCGGCATTACATAAACATTGCGGCATCACGGACATGGTTATCAGTTTAATTACAGGCATATCAGGCTTAAAACAGTCTATGCCTCAAATTGATGAACCCACAAGCCGACACTTCCTTGTACGCCCTAAGTTGCGCTGTTTATTGGGCCATGGGTTTTTATTTACTGTTAGGTGGATCATCTGCTTGGTCCGTCAATTATTACAGCCAATTATAACATTTAAATAAAGCTATATAGTAATTTAGCGTTATAACATCAAGTTGTTAGGGTTACTTTCTGTAGATACATTTCCCTGAACATCACAGCGTAGCAGTTTTCTGTATCTTGCAATTCTCTCAAGACGCCGCGTCCCTTCGCAATTTTTCGTCTTGTAAATATTAATTATAATTAAAAGGGCTTTTCCGAGAGTAAATAAATTATCATGAGGCACTTTTTCATTGTGTATTTTAATTAAATTTTTCCTTTCTTTGTTTGCAGGTAAGTGGCTTTCGCTGTTTTGTGCCTCTTCGGTAATTTGCCGGTGAGAATTTTGTTGTATGACGTATTGTCATTATTGCTGACGACCTTTTGAATTATTTTAATTTTAATTCGATTTTATTATGTGTATATCCACTCTCCTATATAAGGGGAAGGGACAGGGAGACCTGGTGAACCATTAATGATGATGATGATGTATATATTTAAGCGGATACTTTGAAGAGATTTTTTACTGTCCATACGTTGATCCTTTAGCAATCCTCTCGTCACAGTTCTCAAATGTAATTAGAGTTAGAGAATTGTGACGCATCACGAGACGCTCTATTAAAAGATTGTGGGAAGACATTGCCATGCTTTTGCCAATTACTGTTTAGGGTCAAGAGTAAGTAGTAGTAGTAGTAAGTAGATAACTTATTTGGTTACTTTTAAAAGAGTATTCATTGAAGCAAAAAGAATATGGTAGTGTTGTATATGTCATGTCAGGGAACAAAGCTTTCGCGTCAAAAAATTTGGCAAAAGCCCTAACGAAGCACCAAATTAAACTCGTATCTCTTTATTGTGCCAACATACAAAAAAAATGTTCTTATCAACTTCGCCGTGGGTCATTAAAAATCTTTTCAATAGCCCCGAAATAAATATGGCGGCGGTAATTTTCGTGGAAAACAACGAAAAAAAAGAGAGACAAAAAATGCCCGCCCAAACGTGGTGCAAACAAAAACACAAAGGCTTTGACGATCGTCGAGCCCTTTCAGTCTTTCCGCGACGCTGGCGCGGCAGAACGACGGCTTTTTGAAATGTGGCCACACGAACTGATTACTTGCGGACTGTCCCACTTTTGGATGATTAGTCCCTCGAACTTTTATTAAAATAAATAATTTATGATTTGCTTTGATCATGCCTGACTAGTAATATAAAATAGGTTAACATTTTTAACAAATCTCAGATTATTTAACTGAATATATATCCAAAAAAATTGGTTGTCTGTAAAGTCGGTTTACTGACGATAGTTGAACGTGACAACGTCTCAAGAAAATAGTAATGGAATGGTAGCATTTAATTGGTTATTAAAATTTTTAATTTAAGTATATTTTTATAAATATTAATTTAAATTAATAAAATAATTGATTTTGATTTTATAAATTTATAATAAATATATTAATTTTTAATTTAAAATTAATATATTTAATAATTATATTTAATAGACGGATGTCGAACGCTGCCGAACGCAAAGGCCGATTGCACTTCAAGCCTTACATGGAACGCCTCAAAGCGAGGTAACGCGGCATGAGTCATGTTTTTTCATGCGTGCAGCCGGCTCTATCGAATTATAAGACGTTTTCACGTCAAAAACGATACAATAGTGATTTAAAAAATAGTCACTCAATATAACTTAAGCACAACTTATGCTCAAATAACATTTTAACACTGTTGAACTCTAAATTATGGGTTTGGCTATTGATTACTGCAACTAAACTAAGGTTAATATCCATGGCTACGCTAGTGTGCTTTAAAATCTATTTATTTTTGTTAACTTTCATTCATACTTAGTTTTACAGTTTATTTTCTTCTTAGGATTACTCTGGTTAGTCTACTACACTCTTACGTATTTCTTAATGTCTCACAGCCGCAGACGCTTGGTCACACGAGGCGTAGCGTCATTTTTCACCGTTCCTCCATTTATTTTATCTGTGCACCACACTCAGCCCCGGACGATAGGGCTCTGTTTCGAATTTCGAACGAACATCAGCTGTTGAGACGCCGAGATTTATTGCCACCCATTCAACTAGAATACAACTTCGATTTGAATTTTTTTCCCGCTCCTTCGTATTTGGAACGTATTTAAATGTCAGTTCAAAGCACAGAGTGTTTATACCTACTTTTTTAATGACATTAGCGTCTTGTTAATTTATTTTTTTAGTTTTTTTTTATAGTAAATTGCAGTCAATACACATAGAGTTCAGAGGAATTAGTTAAAGTAACATTATTTATTGGTGTTTTATATTTTCACACATAAATTGTAGCTCAACATGTTTTCAGCCATTTTACATGAGGTTTGAAAACAATTTGAGCTCACAGACTGCTGTGGCAAACAAACAGAGAAAAGCGGCTTCCGAGTCGCTCGGGCGAACCGCTAGTGATTGACGAATTACTTATCGAAATGTTGTCTGAACAAATATATTTTAAAAACCATTTTTTTTATATTTGAGTAATGTTCTTACAGCACACCAACCTGCATTGGACCAGTTTGGTGGTCTTCGCTCCATATCTCCTCTCCTATAAGGCCCTCCTTAGCTTGGCCTTGCAGTAGGTCATCAATAGGATGATAATGTTGATGATGAATGTTCTTACAGTTATCAAAGATTTTTATTATTTTACTTAATATAAAGTATTTCGAATGTTCAATTCAATGTTGTAGAACACTTCTGATGATCCTATATGGATGGAGCTATCGTTTCAAACGAATTAATCACCTAGCAATACAATTTTCATACATTTTTGTACGGTAACAACAAGGTAACTAACTACTGGCAAAGTCAGTGGGTAGGACCAGAGTTGAGAAAATTTATAAAACATAAATTCCTTAATGGTCGAACTGAGAATCGAAATTATAATAACTGCTATTTTAATTTATCGATACTATATCCACTTAAATAATTTGACAGCAGTACAACACTATAGCCACCGGCAGAGGGATGTTCCGGCAATAGATAACAATGGGGACGTTCACTAGTGTTGTATATAATCGGTAAATAGTGACGTGCCTTTGTTCATTGAAAGAAACCCTTATTCTATTAAAAAAAAACAATGTTTTTTACCGACAGTACTTTGCTCTAATTTAGGACTCTACATTTGGTACAGAACGATATTTTTGTAACGAGAAACATAGCCAATGTAATTAATTAATTAAAAACACATTGGTGAATCTATCTTTTTATATTTGTATATAACCTATTTATCATCATCATCGTCATCATCATTACCTTATTTCAATGGTGTTGAAAGCATAGACCTTATTCACCCTATAAGGGACAGTAATATGGATTTATCGCGTTTTGAACTAAGTGGTCCAGTCGGAACATAGTTATAGACTGTTGTAACTTTTTCAGCAATAATTCGTCAACATAATTGATCAAAATTGTCACTCGGAGTGCGGAAGCGACCCCCTACAGTCGGGGGCCCGGCGAGGGGATGTAATGATGTTTGTCAAATGGAAAATGAGATAGGGAAATGTGGACGGGGCGGAATTTGCGACCTTTCGCTGACGCGGTGACGCTGCTGCCAGTTTAAGGAGATCCTTTACTTTATGTATATTTTACTATATTACAAGTCGTTTGTTTTTGTTATTAATTAACTAAAAACGAGTGTCACGGTTAATAGGCTGATAATGATGATGATGATGAGTGTCACGGTGACATTCACGTTAACTATTTAGTTATTGAAACCAACAATAACAATTGCAAATTGTCTATGCAAACAACGGCAATTTTTATTTTGTAATTATTGAAATGGAGAAATAATCGCACCTTAACACCGAGGGTTCTAAAATAATATGAAAAATAACCATTTTAAAAGAAAATTAATGTATGAAAAATTAATAAAATACTAATTCACATACAATACAATACAAATTGAAATCCAAAATCGTTTATTTCTAGTAGTCTCATTATAAGCAATTTTTAAACGTCAATTCAGACTATTTGAAATGATTCTACCACCGGCTCGGAAGACAGCTCCTTTGAGAATAGCCGGCAAATCTCAATCTCAACATTTGCTCTTTTTAAATCATTCATTTTTACATTATAACATACAATTAATTATTATACTTCTTGTGTGAAGTTGAAAGCCGAACCAATTTCCTCTCAATATCTTTGTCATTTAAAAATTCATCAATAGTATAATAACCTTGACTCAGTGAGTTTTAATACATTGTTTAAACTTTTACAATGGCAGATCTTAACCTAAATTATTCATCTTGTGGTAGAAGAGTATACCCAATCCTACGAATGATTTTTGTACTTCTTGGAGGCGATAAGCTGATATAACTAACTCGTGTTCGTAAAAATACGCAATCATTCATATAAGCTATTATTTTTAATGATAATCCATGTAATGTTACGGTATTAATAAACATCAATTCCGAACAAGATAAATGTATTAGATATCAGTCAAAACGCTACCTTACATAAATGGTTTATACCAATATGAATAATTAAAGTTGCTAATAAGCGCTGCCCTTTTCAGTTCTGGTATGTTGACATTTAATTAAACCGGGTGCTTCAATTATACATACCGATTTAACGTTTTGGATTAAACGCTCCATGCTTGCTAATAATTCATGTTATTACTTTGTGTTAAAAATTGTTAGCATTGCTTACTTATTGCCCTTTAACACCCACAATTATTATGAGTTATGATAGATATTAGTCTTTTGTGAAATTTACTTTGTTGGTTAAGTTTTGTGCATTTACTTACTTATGTCTGATGTGCATCGAATGAAGGTCATGAGCGTTTTTAAAGAAAAGTGGGATTTATGGACCTAAATATAACACGTTAAAATAGTACACACGTATTAAAAAAATATCTAAACTAATATTATAAAGCTGAAGAGTTTGTTTGTTTAAACGCGTTAATCTATGGAACTTCTGGTTCTATTTGATTTTTTTGTATTGGATAGTCTATATATCGAAGCTACATAGCATCACACTGCAACCAATAAAAACGAAGAACCAGTGCAAAATGTGGAAAAAAACGGGGAAGTTATTTATGTTTGAGGGCGTATATAATATTTATTATATTATATATAAGAAGTAACTTAAGCTATTTTTATTTTAGTAATCTTATTCATTTTAATTCGCTGGCATCCGCTAGTCTTATGTAAAATAGTTATAATGGCTAGATGTTCGCTTCAATGATAAAATTTTTTTGGTATTTGTAACGAATTACAAGAGCTTGTGTACTATGGTTTTACAGATGTACCCACATTTTAAGTGTAACCAAAACAGTTTACGCAAGTCATAGTCATTTCGTGACAAGAGTAGAATGGATGATAAAAGCGGTCATAACAACTCGAGATCCGTGGTGACAAGATTCACCCTACAATTTCAGTTTATGAGATATTAGTGAGATGTCAGACAGACGTTTATGGCGTCGTAAAGCGACCTCTGCTCACTTGTTGAGTTTACGACAGTATTATGTAGACAACGTCTAAAACGCCCTTATTTTTATGGGGCTAAGGTCTTATGATACCAGGGGACGAGGAGTGTTGTGGAGTTCATTTGAGTGCAGGACTATCAGAATCACTGAAGTAATGAAACACTTAGACCCGCACTTAGACAAAGTTCATGAAAAAAGATAGCTTCCGTATTTGCGTAGTGATGTGAGCATATTTTTATCGAAATTATTATTATGTTATTAGTATATAATTATGTAATATCGGTTTAAAAATCCGTTTACATATTACATTAAGTTTAAGCAGCTTAACTGCAATCTAGATCATTTATTTTATTATCTTAGCTATTTAACAAATCTCTCTATTTTATTCGTCATTAAAAAGCTTAGGTGATTGATGATGACATGGACCCAATAAACATTTAAGTCCAGGGACTGACCTATGTTTCTCACATACTCAAATTACCATTTCCGTATCGCTTTGTAATTAAATGCATCCACTAATGCGTACAACCTTCTAACTTATGCACTCCTGGTACCTCTGCGCGTAACTTATGCGCTCCGGGGCGAGGTTAATAGCTAATATCGCCTAATGACCGTCGTCTCCGTGTTAATGTTCCACATGGGACGACCTACGAATGCCTCGCGCTTATGCTCGTCTGGTAATTTACGCCTGGTCTTTCTCTATCGTAACTACTCTTAATAATTGTCTATCTGTACTTTGATTTGTAGGGTAATTGTAACTTTACTATGAAGTTTTTGCTGTATAGATTTTTACGTTAAACGTTACATCATCATTGCATGTTATTATGCTATAGTATTATCGATATCTCGTTTGCTCATCACTATTATTTTGTCTTATCAGACAGTATTTATTTGAGGTAAAACAGAACAAAATTGAAGTCTGTATTCTAGTTAGCACGAATAATACAAAACAATCAGGATCTTGATTTGAGACTCCTTTAGATTAATTTTAGCTTCATTATAACAGGAGTTACAATTACCTATTACTTAAATCAAATTGAATAATTCGCCCTGAAATTAATATAGGACTGATTAAGAGCAACGCTTACTGCTAAGCATTCCAAAATGAACTGGTGACTTTGTATAAGGACGTAGACACGGCTGACTCACATGGGCAATCTCAAGCCACGGACTCGAATAAATTAGTCTCACTTAAAAGAGTCGCAGCGCAAATAAAATCTATTAACTCGCCGCCATAAATCACATTGTAAATTATAACCTAACGGCGCCTATCCCAAGATGGCTACCCGAAATAACACGTCAAACGGGACGTTTTTACGTTCGGGAATTTAATTGCCTATACGATTACAAAGGACTCGTTGTTTTCACAAACGCAATGATTTATCGCTCAGAGAAATACTTTTAAAAAACTAACTATAAACACTTGTGAAAATATTTATTTAGTTACTACCGTCCGTTGTGATTTAGGGGCAGGATTCCTTTGATTTGGACGGATTTTATTATTATTTAATCTCGTAACTAAATGTCTTGTTAATAAATCTTAATGGCGTGCAGTTAAATATGTTGACGAGTTTAAGTTTATAACGTCTTGATGTGCCGTAGTAAAGTGTTATAATTTATTTATCGATCTCCTTATAGAGATCATTGTCTTGTAATAGAAATAGTTTATCGGGTGTTGATTAATTAATAACGTCGAATTTACATATTATTTAATTTATCGTTTGTTCTTATGGCCACATTTAAATTAATATTATGGATTGATATTTGCATTTATAAATATCATTATTGTCAAACGAAAATATATTGGAGTCAATATATTCAACTCTTAAGAATCAGTCGGTTGCCATAATATAGATGGCATGGCATGCTCTTCGACACTGGGAATCCTAACACCGCCTTACTCAGCTGTGACTGTATTCTAATGTTATTGCTACTTAAAATATGATTTCCATTTGTAAACCAAATTGAATACTTGTATTTATTAATAGCTATGTATATTATTGGTACATCAAATGCTTTAGGCAGTATGCCTGACGAATAACGAACTCTACTACATTTGTTTTTATTTATTTACTTATATGCTGTGAAAACATTACAAATTTGTTAAGTTATTAACTTAACTATAAAGTTAAAAACGTAACGTTAATTTGACATTTAATGTTAAAAGTTAAATATAACTGGATAGATAATCGAAACAAAACAAAACAATATTGCGACTTTATTACGACTGTGCTTAGAAACTTCTGAACGAAAAAAGAAACACGCGTTCCACGTTATCAAAGTCTAGTATCTATGGTACCGATGCCGATACCTGTAATTGTAATCGCAGAACAAAGAGTTGTCGCAATTTGCAATCGCAGCGGGCCAGCCCTTGTAGGGACGCGGCTGAATGGGCCGCGGCGGAGGTATTACTTGTTTCTAGTACTGTTGTTATCGTTGCCGATTTACATACGGTTCCACAGCCACTAAATATGCAATCACTTGCTTTTTTAATGCCATAGACGTATAGTTTGAACTTTTCGATTCAAAAATCGAACATCCTAATTACTTTCTATTATGTAAAATTATTTTATTTATTTCGTAAGCCAAGGTCAATGACCATAGTGTACAGTCGTATTGAATTCATGACTTTTTCAATATAATTAAGAATCAAACGAACTTACCTTGTGAAGTTTGATATCTAATTATACGAGCGTCTTGACCGAAGATAATTGCAGTTTACATGCAGCAGTACGCCAGATTATGCTGTCCAAGTCACACTTTTAGAGATTTAAAATCGATTAAAATATCGATAAAACATTGCTTTTTGACTCACTAGCGGCATTTCCCATCCCTACTGACTCCGCCACGCTGGCTGTTTCGGCCATTTTCGTCATTATTCAGAGCCTTATTTTTTCGATTGATCTAGGGATTATAAGAATGGGAAAGGGCGGGTGTGCAATTATCTTCGGTCAAGACGCTCGTATAATTAGATATCAAACTTCACAAGGTAAGTTCGTTTGATTCTTAATTATACTTCGCATCTCTCCCGAAGATAATTGCAGTTTACATGCAGATGTTTAGAGCATCGAAAAAATGTAGACATCATAGTGATCAACATTTAGATTTTATTTACTCGTAATCAATATATATATATATATACACAATGGATTAATAAAAAATCAAACATTAATATTACTAATATTTATATAGCAATGAATATTCAATAACTAAAATCAGCTTCATTTGTATATTTTTATCTAATATATCAATCTACTATATTTTTATTATAATATTTAAAAAATACATTTGAGGTTTTTGCCCATCCTGCCGCCTTCCTAATTATTTCTATGTTTACTCCTGCTCTATGCGCGGCTGATGTTGACGCGTGTCGCGTGCTGTGGGCACCATATAAACTAGTATCAATACCACTTTTTCCTAAAATTGATTTTACCCAATGAGATAATGTTTGGGAACCTACCTTTTTATTAGGTTTCTGATAACTGATAAAAAGAAATTCTTCATGGAGGCGTAAAGAATGAGTCCTCTCTATATACATCTTGATGCACAGAGCAGGACATATTTTTGGGTTTTCTTTGACATATGGCAAAATAATAAATGGTTGGGAGGCATTTGGTCTTGAAGTTTTAATTAACTCATCAATTTTAATGTGTACATTTTCACTTTGGAATGAAATGTTTTTAATTTTAATCAGGCTTAGTGTCTGCATTCTTTGTGCAGATGCTAATGCCAGGAGGGTTATTGTCTTATGAGACAAATCCTTCAGTGAGATTAGGTCATTAGGGTAATAATTTTGTAAATAATTAAATACTAAATTAGGATTCCAAGTGGTATCGTATTTTGGTGCGGGAGGTTTTTTGCGATAGACGCCTTTAAAAAATCTTTTAACAGTATCGTGACAAGTGATTTCCTGGCTTAGAAGAGTCGACAACGCGGAACGATAGCTATTTAAGGTACTGTAACCTACACCTGAATTGAATTTTTCTGTTAAAAATTCAATCAGCTGCGTGATATTAGAATTACAATAATTATATCCGTTATTTTTGCAGAACAGCCACCATGATTTTAAATATAAATTGTATTGGTTTAAAGTAGAATCAGAAAAAGATGCCATTACTATGTCTATCGAAGCGTTGGGGACTCCACGTTTCAGTAGCGATTGCCTGATAATTTCCCTGCCATCAGGGTCAGATTCGCATGGAGAGGATGGTGTATTCTGAAAGGACATATTAAAAGATATTTATCAGGCTGAAAGTAAATTACTTCAGAAATTAACAAGTTAATCCATGTTGGGTACCAAGCTTGTGTTGGCCAGTATGGCAGAACGACAATACCCTCCGCCTTGTCACATTTAATTTTATGTAGAACTTTAGAAATTAAACAAAAGGGTGGAAAGGCATAAAAATTCAAGTTTTTCCAATTAAATGTAAATGCATCAATAATTTCCGAATTTGGATCTAGTTTCCAGGAGGCATATCTCTGACATTTGTGGTTTTGATTGCTGGCAAACAAATCGAACTCAGGACAACCAAGTTTATATTTAATTTTACAAAAAGCGTAATCAGCTAGTTCCCATTCTGTATCTGTATTAAAATTTTTTCGAGATTCATAGTCCGCAACTACATTCTTACTTGATTGAATGTAAGAAGCAAATATGTGCAACTTGCGTTTTTCGCACCATTGCCATATGTCACGTGCGATTTTATTTAGATGCTGGTATTGTATACCGCCCATTTTATTTATATAGGCAATTGCCGTGACATTATCAATTCTTAACAAAATATTACAATTAGTAAGGTGGCGCGCAAATATTTTAAGACTATAGAAGGCTGCAAGTAATTCGAGGGTATTTATATGCAGTAAAAGTTGAGAATTATCCCAGTGGCCTTGAGCTGTTTCATCATTACAGCACGCACCCCAACCTGACAATGATGCGTCGCTATACA
This sequence comes from Mycalesis mineus, assembly GCA_034621355.1. Lineage (NCBI taxonomy): Eukaryota > Metazoa > Arthropoda > Insecta > Lepidoptera > Nymphalidae > Mycalesis > Mycalesis mineus. The sequence continues at coordinate 13,502,686 of CM067901.1, forward strand.
CCTCAAGTGAGTAGTCCGTATATTTAAATGAACTTCCTGCCTGATCAATGTGGTCTCTCCACCATGTAAAATCATCTTTTAAATGTGAAGCTAAATATATATATTTGTTATAATTATCTGAATAATTAAGTGCCAAAAATTTTTCTCTTTCAAACATTTTTGTATAAACCCAACCGTAATCGACGGCGGGGCAGGCCGACGTCAGTAAACCAATGTAACTAGCTAATTTCCTTATAGTACATCGCTTTGTATTTAATAATTTGTTTGTATATAACTTTATACGTTTTTTCTTGTCGTTTGGTAAAGTTAAATACATTTTTGACGAATCAAAGACAAAACCTAAAAATAAACATCTTTTTTGTGGGTACATTTGACTTATTGTTAATTAAAAAACCTAGATTTAAAAGTAAGTTTTTTGTTGTTTCTATGTTATCAAGACAACTATAAAATGAATTTCCGATGCATAAAAAATCGTCCAGATAATTCACCGATAAATAACCTAAAGAACGTAAATGTTGGAGAACAGGTTTTAATAATTTTGTATAAACATAAGGAGCAGTGCAAAGTCCAAACGGTAAAACGTTGAATTCATAAAGCTGATTATTCCATACAAATCGGAGAAAAATTCTATTACTTTTGGCAACTGGTAGTAAGAAATAAGCATCCTTTAGATCTATTGTGGCCATAAAATTATCCTTTTCAATTAGTTTTAATGCGGTACGATAATCTTCCATTTTGAAGTGAGTTATATTTATAAATTTATTTAATTCTTTTAGATTCAAAATAAATCGGTGTTTTCCATTTGGCTTAGGGACTGTAAAAATTGGTGATATAAATTGTTTTTTAGATTTAGAACATGTCGAAATAAAACCTGATGTTAATAATTCTGAGATGCAATGGTTGATTATGACTGCGTCATTCTCGCAAAATAACTTATTTTTGGCCGCCTTTGTTTGATATGGAGTGCTATGAAAGGGAATTTTATAACCTTTAATCCAATTTAAAATAATTTTATCATTCGTAATGTTGAGCCATTCATTATAAAAATATTGAAGCCTGCCAGCGATAGGTAAATGTTTATTATGTACCTGTGAAAGTGCAGTCAACGTCGTCGAGTTTGCGCTTTCGCAGATCTCGGGTGATAAGATCGGCGATAATAATCGCGCGGCGCTGGCGCTGGCGCTCGCGACGCTGGCGTTCGCGGCGGCGGCGTTCGCGGCGGCGGCGGTGGTGGACGCCGAGGCTGGTAGGGGTACACTCGCGTCTCGGCGGCTGGTGCTCGCGAGGCCCCCCGCGCGTTTAAAGCTCCCTGGTTACGACCTGATGTGCTTGATTGCGAATAAAGTTTAGATCTCAATTCAGAAGCTGATGTTGATATGGCCTTAGAGGACTTTAATTGTTCGGATAAATCTGATCCAAATAAATAGCTGTCTATTTTTGTATTTTTAATAACCTCCCGTTTTTGTTTTGCTATGCAATTTAAAATAGTAAATCTTCTTGTCTGAGATTCTCTGTAATGACTGTCACAAAGTAATCGACCTGCGTCACTTAATATTTTAACTAACTCTTGTGGGACATTTTTTTGAGTTAAAGTCAGATTTAATGCTTTGCCTATAGCCGAAATACAGTTTGACATTTGGCTTTGTTTTTGTTCACTATATTTATCCCTTTTTAAATTTTTTTCCGATAGTGCGGTTTTTACTTCTGGATTTAATATAGGTGCTTTCATACTAACACAGTTTTCGGCAGGTAAATAATGTTTTTGTAAATCTTGTCTTTCTTCTTTTGGCAATCCGTTAGTGAGTATATGTTTCCATCGAGTTACTAGATCTTTGTGTAAGTTTTCTCCGTAAATGTTTTGTTGTGTCGGATCTGATCCCAATAATTCTAAAATTTCGGGGTCCAAATTTTCTTTTTCGCTTTCCTGTCCTTCAGGGGTTTGTTCTGGTGGTATATCATCTACAAGTCATAAAAGTAACTAATTATCTGTTATTCTTTTAATAACTTAATGTATTAATTATTTTATATTGTTCAAATAATATTTCACACGCGCATTGCGTCGGAATGATTAGCTAATTTATAATAGGAGTACCCACATACAATAAATGCTGGGATACAATTTTTCACACACGACATACGTCGGGATATGTTAGCTAGGTTATATAGAAGTATCCACACACAATAAATGTCGGGACACAAATTTCCACACACGATATACGTCGGGATATACTAGCTCAGTTATATAGGAGTATCCACACACAATAAATGTCGGGACACAATTTCCACACACGATATACGTCGGGATATATTAGCTAGGTTATTTAGGAGTATCCACACACAATAAATGTCGGGACACAAATTTCCACACACGATATACGTCGGGATATACTAGCTTAGTAATATGTCAGTATCCACCGTCGGCCTATATAAAATACGTAGGTAGGTAGTTCATAATAATTTATACTGAACAACCAATGATTTATGTGCGCATTCTACGCACAATATATGTCGTGAAAATATCTAGGCAGGCAGTAAAAAGTAAAAGTAATTAAGTAATCTTACCTCGAGCTGTATTATTAGTTTGTAAGGCATCTTGACTCTGGTAATGGTTTGAATTTGTGACCGACGGTGACAATAAACAATCTTCTTCATTTAATGATTCTTCCGATGATGATGTCGAGATTATTCTTTTCCTTTTCGATAGCTTTTTAAGTAATTTTTCAACTATTATATCACTGTTTGACCGTTTTCTACTTCTCTTTTCCATTTTTAAATGTTGGACGAGGAGCCAATGACGTGTAACTCGGACAACACAAAATTACGTAATGACGAAAATGGCCGAAACAGCCAGCGTGGCGGAGTCAGTAGGGATGGGAAATGCCGCTAGTGAGTCAAAAAGCAATGTTTTATCGATATTTTAATCGATTTTAAATCTCTAAAAGTGTGACTTGGACAGCATAATCTGGCGTACTGCTGCATGTAAACTGCAATTATCTTCGGGAGAGATGCGAAGTATAATGTCTTTTCTCTGCGGGAAAGAACAAAGAAAAAAAATTCTACCAAAAACTATATGCCTTGACAATGAAATTGGACATGAGAATTTGAAAACACTGAAGACATGGCTGTAGGGTTTTAAAAAATAAAAAGGTTTTTTTCCTACTTTTTTAAGCACTTCAATTTTCTGTTTCATTACATTGACATGCAAAGATTTTAAACAAAATGGCATCAGCATTAAGCTATACAAAGAACACTGAATCATTATAAATGTAATTTTCTATGTTCCCCTGGTAATCTACGTATAATTTGCCAGATGATGGCAAATTAGGTAGTTAGCCTCACCTAGATCCTGCCGCGGATATATTACGGTAATCGACTCTATTACATTGATTACCACCTTGTAATTACCAGGCTTTTGCTATTACAGTACACTGTACACGGTACAACGCGGATTGTCAAATCAGGTCGTAATTGGTTTCTATTATGAGAGGTGCGATTGAGACTTTGATTTGAATAGTGCTGTATGATTGATGAACCTCTTTGACTTTTATGATGACCTAGTACTATGCATATTAAGTTAATATTAAAAGAGGAGACTTAATTTTGTAAAATTAAATATTTTAGAAATTTGGGAGGTAGTTAGTTAATTTTAAAACATTCAACAGTTCAAGTGGACTAAGATGGAAATGGGCTAACTTGTTATGAGTGGATAAAATCTACATCGTTTCGGTTTCTACACGACATCGTAACGGAACGATAAATCGCTTGGCGATATGTCTTTATCGGAAGGGTGCTAACTAGCCACGGCCAAAGCCTTCCCACCAGCCAAAATAAATAAATTAAAAAAGGTTCCAAATCAGTTTATGGGAATTAAATATCAGTAAATTACTGATATTCCCATTCATTTGCGAAGCAAACTTTATAATTTTTAGACGTTTATACCATTTTATTAAAGTTAATACGCGTTCGATAACGTAGTCTCCAGATCCACCTGTCGCGTAGGCGGTAACCATTAGCACACCATTGGCTATAGCACTACCCTACTCTGATTACGGCGAATTACAGCGAATTACAACGAATTACGGCGAATTACAGCGATTACGCGGGCCATCGTCGCTCGTTGTGATTGCGAGGACAGGTGGTTTGTGTTTAACATAATAGCGTATCGTCGGCGGCCATTTTTGCGTCCTGCGGTCCTACTTGCTTTATCGTCTGGCTATTTACAAGAATTATAAAACTATATAGGTTTTGACTGCCACAGTGGTATGCGAGGTGGATTTCTAAGACGGAGATCACGGGTACGATTCCTGGCGGGGCCGATTGAGGTTTTCTGAATTAGTCTAGGTCTGGCTGATGAGAGGCATCAGCCGTTGCTAGTTACCACCCTACCTACTGACAAAGACCGTCAAGCGTTTTAGCGTACCGACGTCGTGTAAACCCCGAAGGGGTGTAGATTTCATCCTACTCCTAATAAAGTAGCATACTTCCATCTTAGATTGCATCATCATTTAACTTGTAATGAATAAAAAATATGTTTTTAAGTGGCAACTATGCTTCCTTCATTAAGATTAGGATGCCAAAATTTTCTATCATCTGATCTGATTTGGAATCACCTGACCTGATTTTGAATTAGGTAATTCACTGATGAATCACCTGTGGTGAATTACCTATTTTTCGTATAGCTATTTAATTATAATAGAATACAATATAAAAGAGATACCTTCCTCTTTCCGTTAAATAAGAACAGAAGTAACTCAAACAGTAATCAGTTCGGATCCAAACCAAATGGTACAGATACAATATTGGACCAGTATAATCACAACTCTATACTCTATAGCCTCTGCCATAGACACAATTGAATCGACTACTTAACACAGTGCAGCCTGCCAGCGTGACCCGCGGCGACACCGCAGCGACCGCAAAAACTGCGCAATTACCGAACGAGAGCGAACGCGTGCGCAATCAAAAACAATTGGAGTACGCCGGGCGCAGATCCTGCGTTCGTGTGCGAGCCCGCGCCCGCAAATTGCGCCGTTTGCGTGCCCAGGGCTGACAACATATTCCAAACATTAATTTAGCCTAGAAGCATTCGTATATTATATTAACATAACATGACCTAAAAATGTTTGCTCTAGCGTTGAACGCACTCTCTCTAGTAGATGTATAAATAATAATCGCTTTTGATTAGCGAGTAAATGGTTCTGCATTAATTATTATATAAAAAAAATATCTTCAAAAATAACATATGCATTGAACACCAACTTACTTGCGATTCAGGCATTAAAAGAATAAACGTAAACCAAAGACCGGTATGCGAAAGCGGGGTTGAGTATTAACTCTGTGCTTATCTTTTGTATTTAAAAATGCTGTCAGTTTTTCAAAAACGATTCATTGCTATGGTTCGGCTATAGGTTTCCTCTTGTGTGTCAGCCCTGGCATAACCGCAGCGGCCTGCGTTGCGCACTTTGCGCCAAATGTCAAGTGCGTAGTTTTTCCGTCGACCGCCTGCGGTCTGTCGTGATTGTTGCGACAATGTGGTCTAATTATATTTCCGATTTCTGGACCCGCTCGCCGCTGGGAAAGGTTACGGGTTAGTTAGAGTGCGTCACGGCATTTAACTTTTACGGTTGGTCAAATAATGATGCTAATATTAAAGAGTTATTTCTTGTGAAAAGGGGATACATCCGTAAATTAAGGGATCTTTGCGGTTGGTGTTTTGTACACTTAAGTAATACCGCTGTGTTTAGGTTCGAGTATGATTACTGAAATTAAAGGCACGTAAGACTCAATACCTTTTTTTCTTTTGGGACAGGGGTAATATGCTATAGAGATGCCAAACTTGAGTTACCCTAAGATCGCATTATGTACAATTTTTGTCCACTAAAATGGTGGCCATCTTCAATATAGAGACATCACTATTTCTAGAAAACCCTACGAGTAGGGTTATACCTACATATCTATATTAGCTCTGGCCCTACTAAATGAACCTACATGCTTGTACATTGGATAGAAGAAGAAAAGTTACAATGAACCTACACACAATATATTATTAGATAGAAGGCTCCAGTAGTTGCACAGTGACGTTTCGATCTGTCATTAAATATTCACTCGTCCGCCGCTTATTCACCGCTTCTAAACTGTTCCTAGAACTACTGGTAAATAATTACTATTCTAATCGATTATTTAATTGTTTGCCGTACCGTGGAATTATATTGTCTTTATATTTTCCATGATGTTTGTAGAAATTCTTTGTATATAAATAGGAAGGATTTTCTTATCCTTGAACTAAGCTATAAAGTTGATCTAGTCTAAGTAAGACACACAGATTCCTGCGTTAGGTCTTAGTAACGTTTCTTTTTTTATCTTAAATATAGTTTTCTTAACATTGCACTACCGATTTGGTAACTTCGGACTACTTATAAAATTTCTGAAAAGAAAGAAAATCTTACCATTTTATAGCCTGATCTGGAACTTGAATCCGGGACCTTTATAACAACTTTACTCAACCACTATGACTGCTGACTGACTCAGAAGTAAATCAGCGGCGGGCGTTAAGTTACAGTTGAGTCAAGTAATATCTAAATATAAATAAATAAAAACGATTTTCCAGAAAATCTTACAAAGAAAACACGACAATTTTCTTTAATAGCCTAAGGCAACAAAATAGAGCACGTAGGTAGCAGGGCATAAGAAAGATGCAGGTGTGTTACTGCGGCACGGAATGTGCGGTAAATTTTCCGGTTGCCTTCCCAATGATTTCCTCGGAGACCGCCGGTCCGGATACCGCGGATTTCGATACGATAGCGCTCTTCAATTTCTGCTTGCCTGGTACTTTTCCAGATATTGTGACCACGCCTATTGACTCCCTGTTCGTGATCGCACACTACCGTAAAAGTCGCAGCTCCAGTACACTCGTTACACAACTACATTATCTACATAGAGTTACGTTGATCTTACACTACTGCAAGAGTCGCAATTAACTATGATTATGAGACACAGGTCATCAAACACCAATAATGTTATTAATAAGAAGTCTGATAAACTGATCCATGCAATCTGGTGAACTGGAACCTAGTGTTTATTCAACCCAAACAATGAGTCTTGACACCTAGAAGGGTTAGGCCATGCATTGGGTACCATTGGTATCTAGTATACCTCTCTGAACCTATTTCTAGTAAATATTTTACTGTAATTTTTGTATGCTACATTTCTTCCATTTCATCCACGAAATCTCACCGTACCTTACCCGTGGCATCGGAATAATATCCGGCGGTATTTGTAAGATTACTGCGATAGCCGGGGCACACCCAATATCGCCGATTGATACACCCAGATGAGATCCCCGGGGACTGGGAGAGATATTACATGTCCTTGCTTAGCCCGGGCCTATATTTGGAAATAACTGTAATATATCTGCAGTGAGTATATCAAACTTATATGTATACTATTGTTATATGTAAAAGGCTGTGTCAAAAGCCAAAGGTGTCCGTAGAATTTTATTGGAACTAAATGATTATTTCAAAAGATGAAAAGACCTATTATTTAAGTGTAGATAAATTCTGTACATAATATGTATAGATCCAGAACCTTTTACAGAATAGATAAGAAGTAAGAAAATTATGTTGTTACAAAAACTTTTACTACAGTTTCACTAAGTACCTATCTTTATAGCGCAACTAGCTGTCAGCCAAATTTCATCCGAATATGATCAACCTTTGTTGGTTATCGAATTTTTAAACTCCCTTTGAAAATTCGAGTTCTCTTTTTACATGAAATTTTTAGTAAGTGGTGGTTAGGTTTTACCATGCAGGTTCGGATTTGGAAAGTCGGTGGATTACGCCCTCATGCTTTGTAGAGCACGTTAAGCCTGATATGATTAACTCATCTCATAAATCAATCAATCGTTAACGGGGTAAGAAAGCCTCGCAATAAACCATTAAAATATGACGAGTAAAATCCACAGGCACTTGGACTTAATTTACTCCACCGCTAGTATATCATGAGCGATACCGATTGTAACTATGAATGTCATTTGGCGTATGTATGTCTGTTCGTTTGGGGCGCAGACGGTTTTAGTGCAGGTGTAAAATATAATATTTATGTGGCAACAGCGGCCGCTTGTTAGGGATAATGAGCTGCGCGCGCAGCGATAAATTCGTTCCGCCGCCCGCCGCTCGGGGGCGCTTCATTTGCATCTTTATGTATTGCACGAGACTTTTCTTATTATTATTTTCTTTTCTTTTTTATTTTTATTTTGTCAATCAATCTACGGTTATTGACATTTTGAAAATATTTTTAAAATTATATTTTGAAATTTTAACACTGCCATAATATATCTTTATGTGGAGCCATACTAGTGAATTCTATATGTCTAGTGACTATTTTAAGTAAAGAAAGAAAAAAAAGTAGGAAATCTCGAACAATTTTTTATATTAGTATAAAAGAAAGTTTAAAATTTAAGACGTGTCAACAAGTTCATAAAAAAATTTCAAACTTGAGATATAACGAAATAATCTTGTCCTATCAATATTGTAACAGTAATTTGCTTTTTAAATAAAATACAGATGCAGAGATATCTTATTTCCTTTTTTATTACATATAATCTTTGATCGTAAGTGTTATGAAAAATTAAAAAATTGTATTCATAATAAAACAACAAGATTTTATGTAGTATTTCTAACTACCCAATAGCTTATAAAAACAGTAATTATTAAGCGATTGTAAATTCTCTCTTTTCATAAAAATATTTTGAATAAATTCTGCAACAAACACTTTAGCAATCTGCAATGCAACAAAAAGCTCTACAATTTAGCAACCATCGCGCTTACGACGTGTTTGTTCATCTATCCGCCGCTAGATGGCGCTGAACGACACAAAAGTGCGGAGTCAGGATGACGGCGGCGGGCGCTCTCGGCTCGTTAGCCCGACACGGCGGCTGTCACGTTTTTGACAGTTTTTGACATAGACATCGATAGTGAGGCATCGTTACCGGCGAGGCGGGGTTCCTTATCTCCCATTTTGTTAGTTTATACGTTTATACCTATTTGATTTGGCCGTGTAAGCGTATTGTTACGGTCCAAGGTTTTGTTGTTTCTGAGATATGATAGGGATCGGATTCGTTTTTTCATTTTTGATTTTATTGTATCTAATGTTGTTATTATGTTGGTTCTGTTTTAGTGACAGTTTAGGTGGCACTTCGTATTACGGATTGAAACGTAGATCTACTTGCTGAGTGCCTATTAACGTAATGTGTGGGTCAAAGATTTTTGCTGTTCATGCAACGCCATCTAGCCTGACCCTGCTATCTTGGAAATATATGTATTTAGTCTGAACTTAGTTTATTATGTATTACAATACACAATAAACAAGGTTATATTATTAACAAGTATGTTAACAATGACAGGTATACAAATGCCCCAAAGAAAATTTTCAATTTTTAATTAGGTAGAGTCAACCTAACTAAAAAATTACACACAACACGTTATACATACATACAAAAATAACATCACCCCTCATTCTCACAGGGGTAGGCAGAGACTACATCCTTCCATTTGCCACGATCCTTACATACTTCCTGAGCTTCTTCCACTCTCATTAACCCTTTCATACGAGTTCGTGGGTTTGGGGTGAATGGATATGTTGGAAGGGGAAGACCTAGGTGAATGTTCCTAAAGAAATACAGATAATTTTAAAGAATAGCCAGGTCAAGAGTACTCTAAACCGACTTGTCAGGATATTCAAGAAAAAAAAGCCAATACCTAATGTAACAGAACCGGCACAATAAGAAACTTAAGCCAACTTGTCCTGGTAGAATTACTGTTAAAGGATAAATTAGCACAAGGTGCCATTGTAAGAACCCTTTGCGTAAAAAATGGCCGTTAAAAAATTCGTTGGCCTATTTATTACCTATGTTGAAAAATAATGTATTTTTTTTTGGAATATACATAATAATTGAGTTATTTTGGCAGAAAGCTATAACATGTTCTGTTAAGTTATACCATTGACCTATTTCTTTTACAGCAACGCATGGAGAATTTAAATCTGTCACGTTGTTACACATACATTCCAATCCTAGGTGATCTCGCATTCATGGGCCGATATATCACTGGTGGGGGACGGGGGTGAAGCGCGGGGGTAGGGGAGGTACAGTTTTCCGCCTTGACGTGCAATTATAAAGATAATAGCGTTTTCACCTCGCGGCGGCGGTTTTATTTGTCGCAATGATTTATAGCCGTGGAAACGCGTGACGCGCCTGTGAACGCATCTTTTTGGCAATTTCCCTCTCTCTGTGTGACGATTTCTTTTTTTATTGTGTGTAGGATCATCTCGGCGGCCTCCGTGGACCAGTGGATTTATAAGACGGAGATCCTGGTCTGATTAAGATGTTCTAGATTGATCCAGGTCTGGCTGGTAGGAGGCCTCGGCCGTGACCACCCTACTGACAAAGATGTACTTATTGCCAAGCGATTTAGCTTTCCAGTAGGTACTTGTGTAATTAGAAACTGAAGGGGTGTGGATATTATCCTACTCCTAACAAGTAGATAAGTCTGCTTCTATCTTGGATTGCATAATCACCTACCATCAGGTAGGAACAATTGCAGTCAATGGATAACTTGTAATAAATAAAACAAATAAACCAAACCATTACACCCTCATAGCAATATATTTTTACTTGAATCTGGGACCGCTTGTCAATAAGCATCTAACCTAATCATTAGATTAAAAAATGTAATATCAATTTACCGGGCATAAACTTTAAAATTCATTTGATTACGACGATTTGCAACCGATTGGTACAAATAAAACTACCGTGTTCTAAAATGAAAGGTCATTCAATCGATTGGAAACGGACAAACGACTATTGTCGATGGTTCTATCTGTCCATCTATAAATCGCAAATTGTTTATGGTCCGCAAAAAACTCTCAGAATTAAGACTTCAAGGCGAGTTGCGGGAATGGCGGCAAAAACCGACGCGCAGTTGACAAGTTGAGAAATATCATGGCGGCTTTTCGGCGGGAAAGCATTCTAATCAAAATAGTTTACGCGTCCGCCGCTGGTAGGTATCTGCGCCATTGTTTATTAACCTAATGTAAAAATAGAAAACTAACTTCGACGCGTTTATTTTTTGTGATTCCGACCACTCTATCGTGGGAACGTTATTTTTTTCTATGGTGTTTTGTTTTTTTTAATTGACACCTAGCATTTTTGCGACGGGTTGTCATAGATATATTGAGATGAGGATGTGGTGATTCTAAGAACAGCGATTTTATGCAGATAGATGAGTAGATAAATACTTAGTAATTCAGTATTAATTGAATGCTTACCTATCCACATACCAGCATCATCATCATTATCAGCCTATTAGCGGCCCACTACAGGGCCAGGCCTCCCTCCTTATAGAAAAGGGGATATGGAGCGTAAACCCACCACGGGGCTCCAATGCAGATTGGCGGACTTAGGGTGATAATGTTTTAATTAATTAACGATCGCTTGTAAATCTGGATGACTTGCGACCGGGACTTAACGTGCTCTCCGAGGCACGGGGGAATAACACCACCAACTTCCAGACACCAGACTTCATAGATGAATGAAAAACTAAGAGTTATACCGCGACCTGACCCAGGATTCGAACTCAAGTCCTCGCAAAACCACATAGGCTAACCGCTAGACCACCGAGGCAGTCATAACTACCTAAGAAATTATCAAAACCGCAATCACGATGAGAAGCCTTATATTTTGGAGGACCCTTAAGAAAAAGAAAAAAGTTAGGTGTAATCCTTCGTTAAAACAAGAAGAAGTGAAGTTTAATCTCCGTTAACCCGAAACGTAACGCTATACACAATACCTACTAATCGTAAAGTTGGCGATAAATACTTAAACAAAACGCAGCCCCGACACCGAGCAGCAGATCGAGACATTATCACAATTTACACCCAGTTATAACGTTTACGCAGAACCTAATCCGTCGCGTTCCTTTTTTGCGGACAGTCGAAGTGGAAAAACAAAGCATCGATCAAGCCCGCTCACTCTCACATAAATCAGATGGACGTGAAAGAGACAGGTGCAAGGACGGCCAGTCGATTTTACAAATGGGCGGAGCGCTCAGGCTAGTGTCGACAACGAAACAAAAGAGTGAAAAGGCGATAATCGCAAGTGCAACGTGCAGTACGTGCGAGCGAGAGCGGCTCTCCTTTTTTTTATTCCAGCGCCGAGGAAACGCCAAGGCGGTTGGGAAATCTAGAGAAAAAGGTGTAAGTGGGAATTGGTTAGGAGATTCGTTTGTTTCGAGGTGCTGCCTGTTTTATTATTAATCCTTATGTTTGAACATGTCCGAATGGGTTTTCGTGTTAAGTTGTCTTTTTGTTAGTGCTACTTCTAATATTTCACAATATTAAAAACTTCTTGATCATGTTCCTAAAACACAGTAGATTTTTTGAGTACATAAATAATTTCGATTTGAAAAAGTATAGTAAATTATTACGTTTATCCATTTTATTAATTTACAGTAAGCTTAATGTTGTATATAATATTTATTATATACAACTAAGTACCGACCTGTGTTTTAATCCTATACTAATATCATAAAGACTAAAGTTTGTATGTATGGATGTTTGTTATGTTTTCACGCAAAAATACTGAATTAATTTTGATTAAACTTCACGTATTTGTCGGTAGGATGGTAACTAGCGACGGCTGAAGCCTTCCATCAGCTAAACCTGGACCAATTTAGAAAATCTGAATTGGCTCAGCCGGGAATCGAACCCAAGACCTGCGTCACAGAGGTCGTCAAAACCTATAAAAATATAGTTTTTTCCATTAAGTTTTTGTGATTTATCCCATACCTGCGTTTATTTAAATCTTCGCTATCTAAACTAACAAAGATAAGAAAAGCGAAGTGTCGTGGTCCAGGGACTCCACGTGAACGAAGTCGCGGTCGTTCGCTAGTACTGTACAAAATGTCTTACTTCCCATCAAATAGACCAGACGCGCAGTTTGATCGTGACCGTGAAGCGTGACCCGCCGTCACTCAGGCGTCGGCGCCATGATACGAAAATTGCTCAAATTGCTCAAATTGCTCGATGTGCTCAAATTACTCAAAACATGTTTAATTAACCAATTTGTTCCGTTTGTAACCGATTCAATTGTGTTCCGATGCGCTGTGTGATGTTGCCGTGACCCATTCGGTGCTGCCTACGTACCTACCTACCTACCTACTTACTGTCTATAATTTGTCCATGAGAAAAATCCAAATTCATCTATTTACATTTCATTTCGACGAACTATAGTGCAAAGAACCTCGGCAGTGTACGCTTAGACTATGTTCTATCTCTCCCCGTGTAACACGATAGGTAGGTTCAGATAGATAGAGATAGAGACGAATTCAAAACTCATAAGTCAAGTTTCCTTACAAAGTAGTGCTACTGATTTGTAACTACAGCGTTCTTGATTTAAAAACTTCAAGTTACAATATATCTAAATTTCAGGATATCTCAATATGTTTTTGTTCACTGTAACAGCAAATGGAATTTAATTATAATTAAAACAGAAACACCATAGTGGCCATTTTGCAATTTACATTCCGAAGCCGTCATTATTAGCCTATTAATGGCTACTTCAGGGCTAGCTTCCCTGCTTATAGGAGAGGGAATATGGAAGACCTAGGAAGCTGTGCTAGTTACTCCAATATGGGCTTTGATAATCTTTAATTCATTATCAATCACCATCAGATGTTGTTAATAGTGACCTGGATCGACGGCTTAACGTGATCTTCGATCCACGAGGGTGTAACCTATTTCTCGACTCGGAACTTAGAATTGACTGAACATTTCTTAGAAGAAATCAACCCAGGATTCCAATCCAGGACTTCGTGATTGAAGCCACATGGCCTAACCATTACACCAATGACTGCCTCATTAGTGTAATGGTTAGTTAATAGGTTACGTAATCATAATCAAAAACAGAAAAACACCATATGCGGCAATTTGCAATTTATAGCGAACCGCCAATAAAAAGTTAATTGTGTGATATCAAGTCTAAATTGCACGCTGCGACAAATTAATGTTTTGTCATTGCAGCACCGGGTCATTACATGATTTTCACTTTTAAAAAGTGTGCTTAAATTACAACGTTTCGTATAAAAACATTCGAGAAATGTGAACCGTCTAACTGTGTATTGGTTCCCCACAGTAGCTAAGTTAATTCAAATGTTATTGTTACTTTTAAAATGCATAATCTATTGGTGCATAAGTAAGCGAAAAGCAACTGACTGGTCTATTGACTTATCACGAGATAAGCATAACTTGCTTATTTCGCGATTTTTCGATATTCTTACGGACACGGCTTTACGCGGACACCCGCTGCTCAGTGCACCTATGACCAAGAGTTGTATTTTGACATTTTCCGCGAAACCTTGACGAATCTTTGCAATGATGTCATATTAAATTTAAATAACATAATTTGGTGCCTTCTTTTTTCTGTTTTATTCTGGAAAGTGCTCACTGCTCAATATCTCTATAATTAAACAATGTAGAGTTAACAACTGCTGAGGAGTTCTATTTTATAGTAAATGGTGTATAGGTTTTTGGTAGAACGTTGGTGCTGTTACAGATTCATTGGGTTCTTGCAGAGAAAAGCAGCACTTTTTTATTATAGTTGCCCATCTTCTTTTTTTCATATCGCAAATCGCTGTTTATGTTAAATATAATAAGTACTCACAAATTTTATAATTCGCGCTCGATTTGCGGAACTCCAAAACAATTGGCAACTAATCATATCGCGTTACTAAGTGGGCGATAATTCCGAGTGAGATTGATATGTAATTTCTGAGATTCGATGTTAACTAAACGGTATGCAATTTGACGATGACTAGTCAAAACGATAGCCGGCTGTTAGGAATAAATCATTTCCGATAATTCCATGTGTCATTTCGCAAAATTGTCGTAATTCCTTTTGATTTGCCGTCATTTTTTACATCACGCGACTATATGGTGTTGTGGTTTTATCAAGCGCACGATAATTTGCGGAACTCTATAATGTGCTTACATAATTATTATGAATAGTTACCTAGTTCATCATCATCATAATTAATATCCTCATATGGTTAGCAGTTAATCCACTGTAATGCAAAAAAACATCATAGAAGAATGAAAAACCAGAATTATACCGTGACCCGACCTACGATTCGAACCCAGGACCTCTTGATCAAAGACGCACAGGCTAAGCCCTAGAGCAACGAGACAGCAGTTCAGTCTTCAGTTGTGACATTTAAATATGTACTACAATCCCAAATTTTTTAAAGTCAACGCATCCTGTGTCTCAACTTTGTGTTGAATCCACATCTCCTGAAGATGATTCGACTTTATTGTCAACTCTCAGTGTTATTATATTAATCATATTACAGAATTAACATACCTGTACCTACTTAGATACTCGTAGGTATATTAAGGTTTAAAAATGAATTTGGTTTAATCTTTGTGTTTTTTCCTTTACAGGTAAGTGGAACTAATAAAAACTACAAAGACGTATTACGTTCACGTGAGTTCAGCCGTATATTTAATTTGATACCTACTCTTTTTTACCTCGTAAGTAAGCTACCTACTACCCAAAATCGTCGTACTGGTATTACCAAACTAAATTACTAATTTTGAACTTTTAGTTTTTGGCTTATTATTTATCCCATTAAAAGAAACAAATCATTCTCTTAAGATTCAGCGAAACTAACTGAAAAATTTTCATTTTTATACCTAAAAATATTAAACGTTTTTATAATAGTAATCACCAAATAATATTTACACAAATATACACTCTCATTTATTTGTTGACATATATTTTAAAAAAAATTTACGTTTGTATAAAATTAAAAAAAAATTCACTATTAAAAATAACGCTGCTACGGTTACAGAGCTTTAGTATGCGCAAGCGACCGGTATACAATAGGTATATTATTATACTCGTAATTATTTAAATAAATCGTTTATTCCCGAGTCAAAACTAGACACAAGACACGATATTTTCTCACGTAGAGATGTTATCGGACCGGAGCGCGTCATTCGATACATTCGATTAATTTGATGCTCGATGATGAACGAACAAATCGAGTAGGAAAATCGATAACAATCGCCACATATCGTGGATCCTTTGTGTTGTTTATAAACGGGCTTATACTCAATTAATGCTGGTAAATTTTTAAGGTTATTTATTACTGGTAACCTAGTTATTAAAACAATATAAACAGTGAACTTAGGTGTTCTTTATAAAAAAATATGGCGTTAGGATTTGATTTCTTTTAGTATTAATCCGATCCGTTTCTAATCGATTTACGAAAATAAAGTTATCATTCCATTTCTTTACACTTATGCAAATGTAGTTCTATAAGTAGGTATACCAATAGGTTTTAATAGTCAAAAGTCGATACTAATTTTTACAAAAAATCTTTTATTATTCTGATATAGTTGCAAGTTGCAAGAAAATAACTAATCGAAAGGAATCTTAAAAATAATTTCACTTTCAACGCGTCCCATCTCGGACGATCTTCAACAGAATATACATAGTGACATTTGATTCCTTTTGATTCGAATTTACGCGTCCATGGCTCGGGGTCAGAATATTTCTTTCTTTTTTTTCTCTCTCTCTTTTTTGTATACTCTTTATCCCTCCCGATGGAAGGCTTAAATTTCTGATGTGATCTCGGACGGCGCATACCAAACATATTTGATGTTATTTCGTTATTTTTTTCTACCGGCCGGTATTATGTGATATTTTTTTTGTTCGGAGATAAATTCGACGGAACATGGAAGGGTACGGTTAGGTGATATTTTTTACCTCACTGCGCTTTAAGGTTAGCCTACACTGCAGTTTATAACTGTAAATGAAATATTTTAAAATTATTAATTGAAGGACGAAGCACACTGGATTTTCAATGGAAAGCCATTGCCCATAAATAAAGCAGAACTTCTTGTAAGGAACACGTCCTACAAAGTACTATCCTGTGTCATCACTCTGAGGCGACTTAAATGCATAGTAATACAGTTTTTTGGGCATGCTTTTTGCATTTCTACTACAAAACTTGTTTTGATCTGACTACACGCACACCTATGTCGACTAGCACATTGAACATAATTAAAATAATATCCTGTACTGCACGATAGGTCGTGCCCTGGGAACCGTTGGTCTGTTGTTGTTGACGTGGTGTTTTTATGATCATCACCATCATCAAAAACAGCCGATGGTCGTCCACTGCTAGACATAGGTGTTTTTAAGGACTTCCAAACACAACGATCCTGAGCCCGTTTAATGTCGTCAGTCCACCTAGTGGGGGGTCCACCAATACTGCCCACTTCGTTTCTGCGATGCAATGTACATACGCCTTTAACATACTTTTAAAATAACGCATTGTAAATCGAAAAAGGAAAGCAACACAACCACTTTGTAAATTGGGTTTAGAATCGCTCAACCCGGGCACCCGGGCACCCGGGCAGCATAAGTGTAGTGAGGATGTAAGCTGGCAGCTTTCTCAGCAACAAGACAAGCGGGCGAGAATTAACGCGCTTTCAAATTGCGATCCTACGGAGCAATGCCGGGGAATGCCGGGCCCGGATACCGGTAATTTTGTTAACTTAGATGAAGATCTGAACGTAAGCACCCGGATCCCTCGGCACTAGTAATTCGCTTTAATACGCTCCCGGATGGCGTTCGAACAAAATAGTTTTACACTTTAATGCGATAGTTCTGTCCGATGAATTGGCGAAATGATTGCTTCTTGAGCGACTTCAAAAACAGTTTAAATTATTTTTTTGTGTCAACTGATTTTTGCATGCGTATTGTTACCCCATTTATATATAATTTATAATGTTCAAATTATTCACTAATTAATCTTCAATTAATCATCAGAAGATTATATTTTACTGACCTGTCAACTGTAGCTATAGTTTATTTTAAACGGAACCCGCGAGCTTCAGGAAGCCCTACAGCTTATTTATATATATATGGCGATTACATTTCGACAGTTCCGGAGGTTCCCATCGTGAATTTTCTTCGTGTCGTCCGCCGCGCTGCATAAACGGGGCCACTGACGTTTGGTGTCATTAAATCTCGTAATAGGGTATAATAAATCGCAGAAGGCGGGCAGAGCGGGGCGGCCGGGCGGCTGTCATCGTTTGTCAGGGCATTTCACGCATTGTTGGACAATAACGCAGGCGGTATTGTGCCGCGTGACGTGACGCGGGTACTGACCGCGTGTCATGACGCCGTGGTGATGCACACTGTGTCATGAGTGCTTGACGTCGCCGTTACTCATGACGCAGCGTGCATATCTCGTCTCGATAGCATAGGACAGTAGCCAAACTTAGACTGTAATTTGAGAAGCAAAAAGCTTTGGGTAGATATAATTATTTCTGTAGCAAGAAGTACTTAGTACAATTTCGAAACTCAAAACTCTACAGTCTATGATCATGTGAAGCTTGGTTTATTGAGAAATATTTTAATTTTACTAATACACTCAGCGGCACGGAATGTGGCCCAAAGTAAAAGGGCAGTATATTTTTGAAATAAAACAAAATATACCTTTTTTTTTTGTATGTACACCTTAAATATTTATTTAAAAACAAATTTTATAAATAACTAACATAAAAAGATGCGTATAATTAATAAAATTAAAAAAATAAATGAAAATCACAAAAATGACGCTAACTCCTAAAATGGAAAAAATGTTTAAAAAAAAAATTATTATTAATTTTTATTTAAGGGTATTACCAGCCCTAGCCATGACAACTGCCTGCATGCGGTCAGGCATGCTATGAATAATGTTCTTCACATTTTCTTGAGGCATTTCTGCCCAGGCGGCTATCAGAGCTGTTTTCAACTCAGTAAGAGTCTCTGGAGGGTTGGGTCTGGATCTGATGCCTCTTTTAAGCATGTCCCAGACATGTTCTATGGGGTTCATGTCTGGGCTTCGTGCATACCACTCTAATTTTTGGATTCTTACCTCTGAAAGGTAATTACTGACGCAACGAGCTGTGTGCGGGCGCGCATTATCTTGCATCAGTATAAAATTTTCGCTTCCGATGAACCCTGCGTATGGTACAACATGATCTTGGAGTATCTCTTCGATGTATCGATCTGCTGTTAGATGCCCTTCGACGATAACCAACTCCATACGTGCGTCTGAACTGATGCCACCCCAAACAGTAACAGATCCACCGTGAAAACTGACCGTTTGCGTGGTAGTGATAGGCAGAAATCTCTCGCCGCGCCTCCTCCACACACGTTCTCGACCATCTAGAGCTCTTAAAGCCACTCTGCACTCATCAGTCCACAGAACTTTACTCCACTGCTCGTGAGTCCAATTTACGTGTTCGCGAGCACAACGAAGTCTGGCTACGCGATGGTGCCGGAGCAGTTCTGGTCCTCTGGTGCCCGGGAGCGCAAATCCCATTCCTCCATCCTTCTTTTTATTGTGCGCTCACTCACGGTTACTCCTCTTGACGTTTGCAGGCGCTGCTGTATTTCAACGGTTGTGAGAAACCGATTTCTTAATATAGCGAGGTTGATAAATCGGTCGTCCCGCACTGAAGTGCACCTTATTCCTCCACTTCCAGGTCTCCGCGTGTACAGGCCGGTCTGCTCGTACCTTTTTTAGGCGTATCGCAATGTTGTACGTGGTACATTTAACAAATCCGCAACCTCTCTTTGTGTTCGGCCTTGACTCTGAAGCATTATGGCTTGAGCAACTTGAGCAGCAGTTAAAGGCATTTCTTTTTCGTTTTCGGAAACAAAATTTATCACTGAATAATAAGAATAACAAAAAAATAGCACTAATTTAACAAAACAATTAAAATATCGCTTTTAAAATCATGCGTCGTTTGTGCGTTCTAACCACGAACTAACGTTTAGTGCTTTAACACTTAAAAAAACGGGCCTTTTTTTGCACTTACCCTTTTAAAATAACAAAAACATACGTGTTGACAAAATCCCACTTGAAATTTTCATACGCGATACTTAAATCGCCACTTAGCACTAAACTTAAGTTTGGGCCACATTCCGTGCCGCTGAGTGTAGTTTAAACAAAATCTCGTCACGTAAATTTCTTACCTATTTTTGTAAGGTTTTCTTTGATGGGGTAATTTTTAATGTAAAGTGAACTAACTGCGTTTCCGAAGCGGTAGCAGCATTAAACAGGCAATCTTCCCGTCAGCATCGGGGGGCTATCCGAGTGTGCGCGGCCAAATATTTGCGGGTGTCTCATAAATTCAGGCGCTCGTCCTACCAGGATAACATACATAATGCGGCGCTCCACGGATCGGTAAACATATTGTAATGGAAAACGCCATCATTGTTTGCACTTTATGATGTCCTGGTGTTGTAAACTGACGCTTCGGACGGGAGTGAATGATAATTTCCCAGGGCCATAGTGGTGGGGGCGGGTGGGGGTTGTAATTCACTCCTACTGTAAACTTACTGTTTCCGAACTTCGGTTCATTTTCATCTCTTCTCATCTCTATATAGTCGTGTCAGTTGCAATTTACATATAATTCGTAATAAACACTAGAACGCAGATATATTGTAAAAAAAAATTTATTATAATTTACCACAGCTATGTCCATTACGTATTGTGTTTATTTATCTTTTCCAAGTAAACCTAAAACCCCCTTTTGCTATCCTAGATTTTGTGGCTATTTCTTGCTGATATTAGACTAGATTAGAGTTTATTGTCAGTATTATTTAAATTATGCAGGATAAGGTTTGTCTAAAGTCTATGCCAATATGACACTATTAAGTTCTTTAGTGGTTTTATTTATATTATTGTCAATAGCATAGACTATATTCCTGCGTGTGTGCGTGCCTAATCGAAAAATCCCTTAGAATTCATTAACGTAATTTTATTGCGCATAGTTAAGGTTTATAAGCACGTTCTGTTGAAAAATATTAAACCTAAAACGTAAATATATGGGGATTACTATATAAAGGCTACGTCTAGAACAGCAAAATTACGATCGGCGAGTGAGTCGCGCGTCGCGGCTAATCCGTTAAAATATTCGAGCGGTGACTCTTCGTAAATCGCGACCTTTTGTAGCCAACGCGACTTATCTTCTACGTGTACCCACAGGTGCAGCACTAATACGGGAATGGATGAAGAATTCCATACTTTAATACGGTAATTTTATATTTTGGAAAAACATGTTATTGATTCCAATAATAAATACGTTTATCGATTTATTTATTGCTTATAAAGATGGTCTACAGGAAACAAAGCATTTTAATTTTAATTTACAATTAGGTAGGTACATACTGTAACTGAAATAACAACAGTTGATGTGCGTATTATTTTAAAATGAATACATTTTAGAAATAAATGTAAAAATTTTTCGCGCGACTAACAGTTAAACAGTTGCAACAATATTATGAATCAATCATGCGACAATGTTAATAAATAACGTTGCTGTTAGGTCATAAAAGTTTTTAATATTTTTTTATTGAAACAACATAAAATCATGGTGATCATGATTAGCGTAACCAACAAACCACAAGGCGTTTCCAAGACGCGCACCAAATTCTAATCCGTTAAAATATTCGCGGTGCGTCACTTCGTAAATCGGCCCTTTTGTTGGGCGCGGGCCTGGCACAGGGCGCAGATAGCCAGAATTAAACTTGAATTTAAAACCATTTTATATTAGCTAAGCTTAGATCGCTCGCGCGCCGCGCAGCGTAGATAAGAGAATTGGCCTGTCAGGCAGCGCATGATATATTTGACCAGCATTTCCATATCCCGCGCGTTCCCCTATTTTCATTTTGTACGTGTCTACCGCGCTATATTATGTAGCGAGGTGTATTGTGATAGGAATTCTCGACTCGACTCCACTCGACTCGACTCTGTCAAACCGTTGACAAGGATGAGCTTTTTATTGAATTTCATTTAGGAAACGTTACATTTACCTATGCTCTTGAAATATTTTTGCGGAAAACTATCAATAGATTTTCTTGGCAACTGCAAAAGTTTTCGAAATTTTGGTCATTACGTAACTTGGGTTTTTTTATGGATTTACGACTCGACTTGAATATTACATATACTTTACAAATCTTAATATTACATTTTACTTAGGTTATCCATTTACATTACATACTTAGTTTCATACGACTTTATATTCTAATGTGTTATTTTGTGGAAATAAATGAAAATATTTTTTTGTTGTTTTGTTTATTTTCACCTTTTATCATCAAATCATTATTTTCAAAACGTTATTTGTTAAAAAAACGTACACGCCCATTCCACGTCCTGTTCACTTACTGTCAGTGACGTACCCAAAGGCCCTCAGTAAGCGCTCGGGTGTCTAGCCAAAAAATTTTAATTATCTCGACTGAGATGCTGTAAATCTTCAATATTTTAATGGTTATTCTGTTGTATATTTTGATTAAGATACAAAGTTGCATGAACAGGCTTTGTATTAAGTAACCTAGAAGGGTTTGAAATTAATCGGACAAAATTTATATATTTTGAGTCATTTACTCATTAGTAAAAATGTTTGGATGACACTACAAAAAGAAATCAGAAATGTTGACTGAAATTATGAAAAAAAAAGATCTCTGAGTTAGCTCCTCATTTTGTTTTTTAAATATCGTATTATAGTAGTATTTAGTTGTTTTAAATTATAATTAATTAAGCTGAGTAATGTCCTCCTAAATTAAAGAAGGTGGGCTAATTATTATTTTTCATGCACTTCGTATACGTCATTTTAAAATTTCACTCAATAATTCATGATTGATAATTTCTTACAACTCATGTGCTAGAACCGTCATGACTTGACAACTCCATGCTTTGCCAGATTAACTTAATTTAACCCTAAAGGGTGAAGTAGCTGAACGGAGGTATGCTTTGATTTCTTATCGCGTAAGTTATGGGGCCTGATGATGGCGGAATTAACCCTGCTGCGATACCGCAGAAAGCGCGGGCTGTGGGGTAAAATTGACCAATTTGCGGCGATTCATAACAATTATAGAGCGAACTTTAATCAATGGACGGGGTAATTATTGCCGCGCTTAATATTTTTGTGCACTTTTTTAGGGCTTAACGGCTAACGGACTGTAAAATCATACAGCATGTTTTCCGAAATGTATTTATTATCCATCCATCTCCAAACACGACTGGAGCTGTGTGGTGTGACCATATCCTTCCATCGCTTCTATAAAGAGAAGATTCCGTTTACTCGTTTGCTCGCTTTTTTTTATAAAAAAAATCTGAAAAAATTAGCTACAATTAAAATTTATAAATTAGTAAAATTAAACTCTACAAGATATTAACCGGGGTAAAAATTATGTCTTATGAAATATATGTACGAATTAGTTTCTAATAGTTAGCATCGAGAAGCCTTTATTTATCTTACGAGAAATTCGATAAAATCTTGTGCCTATATTATTGATAACTAAACTTGATCTACCTACCTGTGAAAACCGCATCATAATTTAGTCATCATAACGTGGTGCCATCCTCTGATTGGAATGGAAGAAATTAAAGAAGGCCTAAACCAGAATGGTAGAAAAGGTCTAATGAAGAAGGTTTTGTTAAAACAAAGTTGAAAGTGGTTCTTTCTTGGACACTTTCTGTCTTCCGAATTGGTGGTCTCTACAAATAATCTAACATGACGTATAAAAAGTGTTGAAAACCTACAGAAATAAATTAATTTGAATTGAATTGATATCGTCTGTTACCGAATACTAATAGTAGTCTGGGAAAAGTGTTTTAAAGACCCTAATAACTAGCCTATAGAGATAGGTAGTGAATGCTTACTGAACATTGAACGTATCTAATGCTGTAGCGATTTATATAAGCATTAGTACAAAGCTTTCACGGCTGTGCAGCTTTTAACAAAGCTCTTGGCGCGTAGCCAGCTACTGACGTTGTCTCAAAAACTGCGCGTCATAGCTATGAACATGTTCCGTATACTTACTGCGCTTTGGGTTCCATATAAATAATGTGTCTTTATCCATCCATATGGATGGCAGATTGACTTGAGAGACTATAAACAATCGTTTGATTACAAGCTCTTTTCTAATAAAGAATATTTTGTTTTAATATTCAAGTAAATCATAGACATTTGAAAAGTGATGTTATATGGCGATGCAGAAAAGAGAATGCCAGACAATGTATAGGACTTTAACCCACAAATAAAAACATATTGTACAACAATGTATTATGTATCATTTTATTGCATTTGTTTACAAAATAAAATAAATTACATTTAAAAGCTCTAGGGCTTGGAGTGTTTGTATCAAAAAAGCTCCATAACGCGTAAACTAAAATCTAACTACGCAGTGGCATGACACATGACAGACGCAAAGGCTTCATCAAATACATTTTTAAATAGACTTACCGATTCTGGATACTAACTAGACTTTTGGAGCCCACTTTGGTTGAAAATACAATAAAAACGATTTAAAAGGCTAGAACCCAGTGCAATAATAAAGATTTAAAAATGCATAAAGAGTGTAAATTAAAAGAAAATAGTTTAATTACTTTTTTTTAACATAATTTTATTCCAAATTCCACAGTAAAAATGGCTTATTGTAAAACATTTATATAAATAATAGGATATTTTTAGTATATTTATAATTTGTGTTCTTTCTGGGTTAGGATCTGGCATTCTTCTTTTGGCAGACAAGTTAGGAAGATGAATCTTTAAATTTTAAAATAGAATAATATAAGTTTAAATTTATTTGATAAGACAATCATCCACAGAAACGAACTATTAAACTTAAAAATATTACAACATATAAAACATTCGCAATTTTGATTTCCATTCAAAAGTTTACTTCTAAATACTTTAAATAAAAAAGAAACTTAAGCATTTAATTACCAAAAATCCATTTAAATAATAACAACGATATAAATCTACGGGCACAAATCTAGTGTATGCACGGAATAATTTATATAAACTGTTAGCTATCACTTTCTGACTCGTAAAAGTTAGTTATGCGTGAGTGGATGAAATATTGCTATGTCAGCGTCGCCTCTGACTTTCAGAGTCAGCGAAAAAGTCACTTTTCTGTGATTAGTTTTCGAGAATCATAGACAAACAAGTTGGGTGAATTCTTTGCAGTACGGGACACTAATAAAACAAAAATATATTGGTTTTTTCTAAAATGCTTTTTGTGTAATGATAGTCAAACGTATAGGCTTTTTTGGCTAATTTGCAAATCACTTTGTGTTTTACTGGAAGACGCACCACCTACAAAACATCTTTTTGGAAAAAGTACAATGCGCTGCCCTACGCCAGTCATCCGGAGGTAATGGTCCTTACAAAAATCGATTCGAAGTTATTTTTTTTTCAATGCTTTTTAAACGATCAGATTGTTCAAACTCTATTAAAACTTCTTGACGTAGCTTTAAATTCAAACGGTAAGCCATCTGATACGAGATAAAAAAATAAAAAAAGTTAGGCAGAGTGCGCTCCGACTTTATCTGTGAGCGTTAATATCCAATTGAAATAAGAAAGTGACAGCCCGCCTTTTTTTAAGCTATGGCTTTTTGTTTTAAATAAAGAACAGGCTACTTTTTTAATCTGTTATTCTTGGATTGATTCAAAGAGTGCCAGACTACTTTTTGTCTTTTGTTCTCGCAAATTCCTCTACATTATTTTTGTTTAATAGGTATTTTATTTTTAGACGACCAATTTACCACTTTCATATTGTAGAGGTCCGTATATAATTTTGTGGCTATACTATAAGTAAGCTCTGGAATCTACTGAATACATTTTTAAACGGTTTTAAATGCACTCATAGCTTTAAGAAACATTAAATTTTGTTTGATGTAATTAAATGTAGGGAATAGTTTTCTGAAAAAATTACGAATAAGGCGTGGCACTTATAGACGTCTGTTAGTCCTTCTAAAACTGTCCTTTTTGACTCAATTAGGAATAAGATAAACTTCATTAATAAAATAGCCCTTTGAGTAATTCAGGTCAATTGGACTATAAACATTGACTGGCATCAAACGGGTTGCAGAAAGCCACTGGAACATATATGTTAAGCACAAGACGTTCATCTGATAATATTGATAAATATAAAACGTACAAACACACAAACACAAACTAATCATAAAATTAAAAAGTATATACAAGTAAAATTCGCATTTAACGCAACAAGACATCCAAATCCCTCTAGAATAATATATTTTTTGAAAACTAAGTCCGCAATTACTTTGAATACAAAACAAACGGAGGGCTACCCTTATCAACTAATGACAAGCAGCCCGCTTTAACCACCTGAGCCCTTGAAATAAATAATTAAAAAACTGCCCTTTAAGCCCTTGCGAGCTTGCAGCGGGGATTTTGTCGCCTATGGCTTTTATGTTCCTGGACGAAAGTGCAAAAGTAAATATGCTGATTTGGTAAAAACACTTAGCTTATACCTCGTTAGGACAAGAATTCTCGATAAGTAGAGTTTATCAGTGAGTGACTGTACTGCCAGTGCAAAAAGCAGTCTTTCCGAAAGAGCCTCTTGATTTTCCGAGTTGCTGAAGCCTTAATACGGCCAATGAGTTATCATGAGTGCAGATGCTCTGCTGCTGCGGGTCTTAAGTTATGTGAAAGGAAGGCATACCTGAAGACGTTTCTTATTTATGATCTGTGTTAAATCTGCCCTAACCCCCATACACTTGCTTGCAGCAGTTTCTAGTCGGAAAAACGCGATTAACTAGTCCTACGATCATCATGGTTTTTATCTGTGTCCCTTTAAAAACATATTATACTTTAAGTCATATGAACTATTAAAGCAAAAATAATGATTTTTAAATTAAATTGCTTAGATATTTTTTAATAGAAAACACCAAGCAGCAAAAGGCAGTAACCCAGAGCGCCAATAAAAAATAAAACGTTATCTTGACAAAAAGCAAAGCAATAGACTGAATAATTCTTTTTCCAAACCGCGTTTACATACCTCTAATTCTTTATCGATGTAGTATGCTAAGCAGGCATGCAAAAAACCACAAGAAAAGTACTCGCGCCATGCGTTCAGGCGTATTTTAGTTTTGATTTACATATTACACGCGTTTTATCGTTTCAGCTATTCGACAAGCCGCGCAATCAAGACGCAAAAAGCGTTAAAAGCCTCGCAATTGATTTATGTCGATGTTAAGACTCAATTAAAGACTTAGCACAATTTAACTTAACTATCTATATACAAGTTTATCGTTATTTATAGACCATTTACGTATAAAAGCTCTATGTTTATATTTTTTGAATCGATTTCATTAATAGATTAAAGAAGAAATTAGGTGCCACTAGTATTGTTTTTCTCAAAAACATATTTTTTTTATTGATTATAAATTAGCTTTTTACTGTAATCACACTTGATAGTAAATGATGATGCAATCTAAGCTGGTAAAATGGTAGCGAGCTAATTTGTTAGGAGTTAGGATGAAATCCAGACCTCTTTCGGTTGCTACACATCGTACCGGAACATTAACTTGCTTAGCGGTACGTCTTTGTCCTGATTGCCAGCCAGAGCTGGACCGATTAGAAAATTGTAATGGGCCCTGCTGAAAATCGAAGCCGGGACCTCCGTCTTATAAATCCTGTCTGTGTCTTAGTATATACGTTAGAAAGATATATATCTTTTGAAATGTAGCTTATATTTTATAAGTACCAGAGTTTCATAATCAGCAGACATTAGGTACGCAGTGGTAACAATGCGCCACGAACAGAACTCGCTAAGACCTGGAACAATACGAGAGAAGAAAACAAAAGGATGCCGAAAATTTACGCTTAAAAACAACGCAGATACCTAAGCGGGATCCGTATCTATCCTATTTAGATATTAATCTAAACGAAAAAGCAAAAGCGATTCAAAATAGGCAACAAGCTAACAGTAGGGACGGGGCGGGCCGCGCTGTAATTGGCCATTTATCAAACAGTGAAGGGGTTAGCTCCTGCCGTCTCTGCCTGTGGGCCCGCGGCACGGCAGGCTTAAACGAACAAACACACGGGACGTATGTTGTATATATAATTTTGTTTTGTGTAAGTAAACCGAACCGCTGAAAGGATAATCTGAAATTTTAATTGTGCTTGTTTTAGCAAAAATACGTTACTGTATGTATAAAATTTGAGCATATTTCGTATCTTTGCTAACTTGCTAATATTATAAAGTTTGTACGTATGGATGATTGAATGTTTGTTGCTCTTTCACGCAACAACTACTGAATGGATTTTAATGAAACTTCACTATATTTTAGCGTATATTATATCAAAATAACACGTAGGCCACATTTACTCCTGAAATTCCCATTGGAACGAAAAATACGCGGGTGAACCAGCAAACGTCATGTAGTACCTCAATAAAGAAGTATATGCCATGATTAGTACATGGCCATATTGAAAAATAGATGACAATGCGAGTACCTCTCAAACTATACTTAACTAAAACAGTAATAAACAGTAATTCTGAAACTACATTACAAATCTTCATGCAATTTCCACACGCTTATGCACACCTTAATGGAACAATCTTGAGCCTAATTCCCTCTTGATGGACTGTTGTAAACACTTAGTACAGACTTTTCAGAAAAATCTAAGGAGATCATGTCCAGTGTTGATTAAAGCTACAACTCTATGATCGCCTATTCGTTTACACTTAGTAAGGCCATAAAGAAATTAATTCCAGGCCGTTAAATAAAATAAAAAATATTATACTTTGTACAACGAAAAAGATGAAAGCAATCGATGTAATAGATACGTGTAGCAACGTGAACACAAAACATAAAGCAAGGCAACCGTGCGATATTAACGAAATTTTCGCAAAATAATCCTTTCCCTAAGCACACAGGTCATCCCGGCCGCTTGATTTCGGATAAACCCCCATAAAGCTGATTAAGCCCGGTTTTAAATTCAACGTTCGGGTAATGAAACTTTCTTATCAGCGCAGCTCCTTGTTTTGAATTATGGGCACGGCTTATTTAAATGCGGCCCCGACCACTAGCGAACTTCTAATATCCTGCTGCCGGCTTAATTACCCATTATTCTAATTATTTACTGTATCTCCGTGGATTTTCAACGAGAAACTAAAACAAAAGGCAATGCGTGCTCACAGACAAACATTTGCGTCAAATTGTTTTTTTTTTAATAATGTTTCTAGTCATATCGTCTAGTCTATTGATGGCCCACTGCAAGGTCAGGCTTCCATCGTTATAGGAGAGGGGGTTGGCGCTTATACCTACCACGCTGCTGCAATGTGGGTTGGCGGGCGTCTTTAAGTATAGAAGTTTTATTTGTTGTCTGTATGACATGAAATTTCATTACATCTGAAACGAACATCACCTGCTAACTTTTCATTTTATTGTTTTATTTTCCAATAGTCTAGTAAAATTAAAACCGAAAATAATAGACGCAGCTTTATATTTTTGCTACTAAAAAATAATAAAATAATGTTGTTTTAATTTTCGCAACCTCCCTGTATGGTTGAAAAATTAATATTTTTTTCGCAACTACCTGAAAACGGTAGAAGTTAAGCAAAATATTTAAGCAAATATAAATTGTAGAGTTAATTTTTTTTTTTAATTTTAGTCCATTTTCAAAATCTCAATATATTTTCTTCACTTCAACAGAGTAAAAGAGGCTTATTACGATATAGTATTTTTACTATGGTACTTAGATTTAAGTGAAGGGTACTCTAGTATTTTATCTGACACATAGAAATCCTTGACTATCCTTACATAACACCATTCCGTAATATTGTTACGTCTAGTAATTTGCCTTTCAAATTTTTAAAGTAAATACCCTGCTCAAAATTACAACCTATCTCCAACCACAATACCATAAAGCTTAAAATAACAGATTAAAACGAATTAGTTTATAACACAAACAAAACAACAGACAGACAATTTGTCACCCCAAGTGACGTCACAGGGCTGGGGTGAGTGGCGGCTCCTCTGCCAGCCCAGCCGTGTATAATTTAAGCCTTTGTCTATGGTGTTGTGATCGGAAAAGTTAACTTGTAATCTCTACGGTTGCGCTTTGCAATGGGGATGAGTGCTTTTGATTACATTTATATAATCATTGCTGATTTATCTCAATTATAAAGGAGTTCGAAACAGTTTAGTCTGACCAAACATAAAAAACCTTGCCATGTTGCGGAAAAATATAGAACTAAATTCTTCAAATGAAATACTATGCACAGACTGCTACCTGTGGCGCCCTCAATCCAGGTTATTTTCCTAGTATCGCTATAATAACGTATTTAATGACTCTAAACACAACATAACTTGAAGATATGACGGTGATAATGGTTGGATATGCCAAAAAACTGGAGCTTTCATCATAAATTGTTGTTTGTATGGGATGAGTTATTTATGTAATTATAGCTTATTTCACGGGTTTCTAATTTATAAATGAGAATGAAACTAGTCAAATAAACCATAACGTATTTCTATTGTAACAGCCTCGGTAATCCAGCGGTTAGTCTATGCGCCTTTGTATTACGAGATCATGGGTTTGACTCCTGAGTCGGATTAAGTGAATGACCCTTTTAATCATCTTTAAAAATTTAAATACAAAATTCTCAATCCGGAATTGAGTTGGCTGGCTTAAAGCAGTGTGGTGGATGTAAGTATCCGCTCTCCTACAAAGAGGTAGGCCTGGCCCCTCCATTGAGCCATTAACATGAACTGATGAAGATTATGAGATTTAGAGAAAGAAAGAGAAGTTTTAGGACTAAAATATAATTTTAAAGATACTACTAATAACTCGTCGCATTTTCATGTACGGAAACTTTAATAATAGGTTAAGAGATTACCGCAATGAATAGTCAGGCAACAATGCATCCCTAAACACTCGTAAATTCATCGCGCCTAAACAGACTAATTATTTTTTTAATACGTCCACAAATTAGAATCACGAAAATTAATTTTCATTCCGCGCAATAAAAAAAGAAGCTCGGTTTGCGTTATCTGTGTAAAAAGCAAATAAAACACGCCGTACATTATGTTTAAAGTCGGCACTTAAATTTTATATCCATTATCGTTATATTATGGCCTTATTATTGAGATCGTAAAATTTTGAATAGTCTAATTAAAAATAGACGTTTATTACAAGATGCATCAACGCAGTGTAGAACACGCAGTAAAGCAAACCTAATGACTTCACAATCATAATTACGGCTTTTGACGCATCCGTGCGCTCGGATCCCTTTCACTACGCTACCTATTTACTACGCTATTTTAAACGAAGACTAATAATTTTACTATAATGTGACTTATGGGTATGACATCGCATCGAAGATCTGTTCGGTTTTTATTGATAACATTTGCTGTATTTGCAAATTTTCAATCAATTATGGATCATATTTTTGAGCATCTTTGTAAAACTGACGTTAAATATAATTATTGTGATAAAAGTCTATCTTGTTATCTGGTAACTGCAACTTCGAGGAGAATCCAGCATTTTTATTTATTTTATTTATTTAAATATACTAATAATATACATATAGAATAAAAAAACACAAAAGGACGCAAAAGATAGATAAGGGAACAGACCGATACATAACCTGTGAGTTTTTTTGATAAAGGAATAAATTCTAACAAAAATTACAAAATATGTCGGTGCCAGATATAAATCGAGATAGTTCGTTATATTTTGCGCATATATGAGTAATAGGGGCTCGGGTTCCAAAATATAATACTACCCTACAGACCCAAAAATACTGAGTGAATAAAACCGGCGCAATGTCTTTAGCCCACTAAACTCTGCGAAACCATCTCAAAGGGAGCGGCAATAAAAAACAAAACATTACATCTAATGCCCTCCAACCTTAATATTTCGTTCTATCTCACCAGTTGATAAGAGATAAAAAGCCCAAAACGGCGACCCGCGCCGCATCACTATGCAAATATACAGTTTAATTGCGTCTAATATCTTTACTACGATCGCAGTCTAGTAGATCGTCGAGTTGCGTTTCTTTTGAAACAATTATGTTAATGGTCACCGGACGAGTGTCTCTGGGCAATAATTTACAATTAAGACGGTCTGTAATGGCGCCGCTCGGGAGCGGGTTCGCTGTCACAGGGAGACGTCATAATCTGCCGCGTGCGGATTTATTCCGAAGCCGCTCGCGTTTTGCGTCAGGCGCGTTTTGGTTCACTTTTAGCTGAAGAGATGACTGTCTGTTTTCATGTGTGTATGACACAATTCAACTTAGTTATTTTACAATTAGAAGCGTGTGGATGATCTTTCTACTGTGTGATACTTGATAGAGTACCATCAGTAAATATATTGAATAAACTGAAACGGACAGAACGACAAATGAGAGTGTTAACTTGGAGCTTGCTGGGGCGTATTGTACCACTATACTCGTAATTATGTATCCAAGCATCATTGAAGTTGTTATTATTGGACAGTTTACTCGTGTAGATATTTTAGAAAGAGGGCTTTTTTTATTCTGAATAGCTACGATTACGCCTAATGCTAAGCGAAGATGCAGCCTACGGTGGAACGCGTTTGCCAAGAAGGTTTCTATTCACTTTTGACTTAACAATACGCACATTGTAGGCGGTAGGGCTTAATATATTAGAATGAGGGCATTCTAGAATTCTAACTTTTATTAGTATTGTTTTTTTTTACATTACATTTCAACGTCGCATTGCAGTCGAAATTATAAATTGTTAAATAACCAATACAAAGTACAATCCACGTCTCGATAACAGAGTGATATTTGTATGAAATAGATGAATATTCTGTGTTCAATCAGATTAATTGTTTTTCTGTATATAACCAGTCAGTGTATCCACGTACAAGTTGCCTTCTGCTGAAAATAATCTTACAGCGTTTGATGTTGGCATCAATTAATATGTCAATTACCATTGCTTCGACACTGCCAATACTATCTGTTATAGTGATAACTAATTGTTACTCGCACTGAAAATTAATTACAACAATAGACAAGCAAAACATCATCGTGTAGCGCTAACACTTCTTTGATTTAATATTTGCCTTGTGTTTTAATTTTATTATTTTATATTTAAATAACATTAAAGAAAATCTTCGTTTAAACTGTCATACTCTTGTCCGGCAAGTTTTAGTGTGCTTTTGGTACCAACTTCATTTCATGAAGAACATTTTAAACCATAACATCTTCGATTCTACAGAATGGTTATTTTGATATATAATAGCTACTACATTTATTCACAAATTTATAATAGACTATCGAGTGAAATGCATTGTAAAATAAAAATTATAGCAGATATACCTACATATAAGCTCTACGATAAAATTACACCAAAATTCGTACAGTATTTTCTGTGTAAAGAGTTACCCTTTACATAGAACAGATTATTAAATGTATGAATAAAAATTCTCCAGCCAAGCGATAAGGATTGAAGTAGGACAATAACTATAGGTACGGGTAGATAGCTAAAAGCTCAACCAAAAATCATCTTAACCATGGTTAATTGATGTTTAAATTAATAGCTTTATAACAATACACCAGTTAGAGCCGGTGGTCTCCTGGCCTATCCGAAGCCCAGCTGCGCTCAGCTCGCAGTCATACGTTGGCATTAGTCGAGGAGCTGGAATTAATACAGCGCGCGCCGCACCTGCGCCTCGGCTGTTTCTTTCCAAATTAACTCGCTTGCTCCTACAGTCTGCCAATGGAGACCCCGGTACTGTTCCAACGGGTTATCTAGCGTACAGTGGGTCTTTTAACTGACCCGCTGGTCTTGTAGATCTCTTGTTAAATTATATCTTAAGTAGTCAGCCTTTTAAGATGAATTTAGCTTTTAACACATTACATCATCGCTTTATAGAATATATGGAAGCCTTAAATTGTCCATAGTTCAAATAGTCTAGGTAGCCCGGTATCTCATACATAGGTATATATGTAAGTAGTATTGCTGAATTAAGATTTTAGACACGTTTTGAGAGTGATATTAGATTTACATGAAGCGTCTAATTAGATTCAAATTGTTACTATGATGCAAAAGTGTAACAGTTGTTATCACTAGCATTTTTACTAACTGTAAATCATTAGGCTCAACATGTCGTTGAGTGCTTATAAAATTTCAAGAATCGTGCTCCGTAGCCGTTTATCTAAGACCATTGTGATGTTTTTATTTCTGAACTGTACAACAGCTGAACGGTGTTTTGTACACAGTTATTCGTTTTTTCCCATGCGGCGGCTATATTTCAAACTGTCACACTTAATCTTTTTATCAAAGTTAGTTAAACGCTATATGAAGTGCACCCGTCTGGCCTGAATCCATCCCCCCCTAATTACGTTCGGGGGGTTTTTCTATTTGCAAAGTTTTAT
The DNA here is from genome assembly GCA_034621355.1 of Mycalesis mineus. Lineage (NCBI taxonomy): Eukaryota > Metazoa > Arthropoda > Insecta > Lepidoptera > Nymphalidae > Mycalesis > Mycalesis mineus. The sequence goes on from CM067901.1 coordinate 13,536,965, forward strand.
TATGAAATTGATAAGTTCCTTGTGCAACTCCGCCCGGGGATTCCCCGCCTTACGAAGTTTTAAACAAACTTTTAAATGGAAATGCTACAAGAGCTTTATAGCGTTTCACTTGATATATAAGCAACCAGCTTATTTTGCTTTGTGTTTATTTTTACGGCCCGTCAAAAATATTATAGGAAATGGTATATTATAAAATTTTTACAATCCAATTTGAATCAATCATATAAATAGAGATGAAAAAGTATGAGATGTATAAAGTACTAATTTGCATAATTTTTTCTCCTTTTCACTTCTTTATGTTCCTAAACAGAGGCTACTGTTGATTCCTTATATGATCAAATACAATTATAGTACAACATATCGTAGACACAAAACTTTGACATTTGACAACAGATCAAAAATTAAATTGTTTATGTATTGAACAGCTACTAAAATTCAAGTTGATCGATATTCAGATAAGTGGAGTGTTTTTAGAGCTCCATTACAAATATGTATAAATACTTATTTTGTCGAGCTAAAATCTCAAATCGCATAAAATGAAAATTGACTCCTATGAATATTAAAGAATATGTTCGATTAACATAATACACGTTATATAAATGTAAACTTATATATTTATGTTCAACTTATGAATATCGTAAGCGTAACCGAGTCGAGACTGTGCAGCCTTTTCCTGCCTATGCACAACAAGTTTAATTTAAATAACGTAAACGTTTAATTTCGCAAGTGCTGTTTGTTGCCGAGTATCGCAGCGAGGCCTAGGAGCGTATAATTTATATTTAATTTAAACAAGACGACATTGGTATTCGGAATACGAGTGCGTAATTAAAATTCCCGCCAGGGTTGGGCCCCGCGCGACACTTTTCGCGCCAATTTTCAACAGGCGGAAATTAATTGTGACAGAAAGACGCGGGCGGCCGCATCCGGCTAGGTTCCGTTATTGCACCGCTGCATTGTAGCGTCCCTCATTTCTGTATATTAAATTTATATTAAATAATTTTTAAATGTGCTGGACGTTGACGCGGACCTCTGGTGTAATGAGGACGGAAAAATGATAATGCTTTTTATTTTGTTTTGTTGGGAGCTTACTGGAGTACTGTTTGATACTCGAATCGATCGTGGTTTTCGTATGACTAGTTGTATCGGATAGGCATTACAATGTCACGGGGAGTTTTAATTAGACCAGTAATAGTCAATGTACAACAGTTGCAAAGCGGATATAACTGATATCGATATTCTCCAAAGATATTTTTTCACATTGGACTGACAATCGACCTGAAGGTGGGATGGTTGACGAGATGTAAGCGAGAGGCTCGTACGATGTATATTTTCAAATGTCGATGTACATACAGGATCCTTTTGCATTACAATAAAATACCTAATTGGTATTTTTTATACGTATAAAGCTTATTATTATAAAACTTGGCTCTTTACAAATACATATTATGTGCACTCGATACTCAATTATTTTATTAAAACTTTTGATAACCCTAGCTAGTATTTCTGAGCGAAAAATACAATATTTTTGCAATAAAAGCAAAAATTTTGTCGGTTTCAAGAATGATTCACTTGTTTTCTGTCGTTTACATGGCTCTACTATAACATATGTAAACTGCATGAAAATCCGTTGAGTGCACTGCAACTTACCGATCAAAACAAACTAAGAACAAACTTTCCGAAATTGATTTGTTTAAAACTCAAAATAAACTGAGAGACAAAGTTTCATTTTGTTTTTTTATTAACTTTTTTTTTACATATCTCTAGATATCTATGAAAATGTTTTGAAAAATATATTTCCTACAAGTTAGTATAGATATATATGAAAATGTTTTTGAAAAATATATTTCCTACAAGTTAGTGTGAGTGCAATCATAAGGACTAGGAGATCAGAGCCGTCGATAGGTGTATCGGAACAAAGGCCACCATAAATAAGGGGCTAAAAATTTTAAGGGCGCCATTAGAGGCCCTTAGCGAGCGCGGCCGCAGAGATGGAAGATCGCAATTGTTACTGACCGGCGTGAAATTCTTGTGTATAACACGATTCACTTATCTTTTTTTGCTAGCCAAGGAACGCCACTTTGTTCGCGTATTTTTTTTGTATTCACGTCAAAAGCTGCTGAGTCTTGCTTAGCTCTGTTGTCAGAATTTGCCTTCCGAATCGGTGGTAGAGTCCCTAGTGACATCCATTTTAATGACGCTACTTTGTTTGTATGATTCTTTTCCTATACACCGCTAAAGACATACTAATTGTGACATGCATGAAGAGCTACTGAGATCCTAGTTGGCACAATTTGCCATTTCAACTAATAGCGAGGAGAGACTGATAGACTTGACTTTTTAAAAGTGCTTATGTCTTCTTGAAATTAGAGAAAAAATTAATATGTCGCTTGGATTGTACTTAATCGACGAGTACCATCCCTGCCTCTAAATCAGCTACAGAAGCGTGATGGGTCCATAACTCATCTTCGGAAGGAGGTGTACTTACACTGTAGTCTGTAACAAAAGGTTGACCTATAAAAATCGCATTAAAATTGTAATCCAATACTGTTGTGTGGTATTTGAACAATTGAACATTTAATTTATTTTAACCAAATATCTACCTATGCTTTGTATTTTGTTTGCTTTTTTTAATTCAATAAAAAAAGCATCTGAATACTTAATGCATTGTTATCACACAATAATCCCAGAACCCAGTTCACAGTTAATTTAAAAAAAACAGCCATCATTATCTGTCCGATTAAAAATCCCATTAACTAAACACGCATTAACAATGACAAAACAAAAATATTTGTTTTTACGACACCGTTAATTAGTTATGATAACAAGTTTGATTCCAATACACAGTTGATTAATTATTTCCTAATTATACCAGCCTCGCGGACAAGGTGTGGTGTTTCTCAATGACTAGCTTTAATGCGCAGTTTACACGATGACGCTGACGTAGAATAAGCGATGATAATAATCACTTGACATCAGGTAAACCACATACTCTTTATTTAACCCCAGCACCAATAAAATCACCAAAAAATCTTATTTAATCATATGCGGCCTAGGATCTTGAGATCCTAGATTGGCCTTTGAAGTATAGTTTCTCTCTTCTTCGAAAAAAAATTGCGGAGTTGGAAAGAGTAAGACATCTAATAATAATTGTTACAGAATACAGAGTCAATATGTTATAGTATGCAAGGTTATTTTAAAGTAGGATGGTTAGTCTAAGCTCTAATATAGTAAAATGTGCTCTTCTATAGCCTGATTGTTTTACCATTACGAAGGATACACACAAAAAAAACCAGACACACATTAAGAATGTGCTACTTTTATCAAGTCGGCTTAAGAAAATTTGTCAAACATTGATCAATAAGTTTTGTTCTTACTAACAATAAGTACTGGAGTCGTGTGAACGGGGCATTATATGTCGGATATTAATATTCGTCAAGTGAAACGATACCGGTACAAAAATATTAAACCGTTTGAGTGTTGTGCAATTCTTGTTAATTAGCGAAAGATTTTGTAAACAATAATTAAAGTAAGCCACACCTTTGCGCTAATTGCGGTTGCAATTGCATCAATCGTAAGGTTTCTTTTTTTTAATTATTGATAAATTAACGCTTGACTATGATGACACTTGCTTTGTTATTTTTTAACTAGAAGACGCCTGTAGTTTTTTTCCGCGTTGTTCTTTGTTCCCTTGAAAATTTGAAAAAATTAGTTTAAGTGTTAATCCTGGGTGTCAACTACCAAACTTTATTAAAATCGCTCTAGCCGTTAAGTTGTGAAGAAGTAACAAACAAACACATTTATAATATTAGCAAGGATTTATAAAAATATAGTCAACTTAGCGTTGCTTTCATTTAACGATGGACCTATGACAAGTGACGATGACGCAAGTTCCATGATTGTTGATCACCCAATCTCGTCATCAAACCTTAAACTATGTGACGGGCAATTTCTCCCTCGTCAACTAATTGTGTCGTCGCGATGAATCTGGTAGTTTTAAACGCTTTGTACTATGATTGACGTCACCGCCTGTCAACGCCTTATCGTCGGATCTCCTCGCTGCCCATACATCATCTGCAATTAGTGTGTCGCGTTTTTGTATCTGTGGACTGGGGAAAGATTCACTAAAAACACTTTTTATGAGTTATATAAATATAAGTCTTTCTTAAACTTCTTTCTTGAGGATAACACAGTCGAAATTACAAACATCGTCGCAATGTCGCTTGTTTGACGGTTTTTAGCGAATGTACTTAAGAGAGTGTGCTTAGTAACACTACGATACGTTGTTCTGCTTTCCTTATTTACTTTAGGATGGCAACTTTTGCATTCATACATGGTAGATATCCAAGCGATCAGCAAGAGGCGTTTCGGCTGAACGTTCTTTATACACACGGCCGGAATGTGGAATGCTCATCGTTGCGTCCGTATTTTCTACCGCTTACTATTAAAAAACTTTAAGACGAGAGGTAACAGGCATTTTCTAGCCAAGCGCAAAAAATAAAAACATGTAATTTATTAACTTAATCATAATTATACTATTTATAATCCATTACAGAGCCAGGACTCCTTCCTCATAGAGAAAAAAATTAGGAGCTTAGCTTGAAAAAAAATGAGAAATAGAACTCTCACTTTTTAAGGACGACTGAAAATCGTACCGTGTCTGTTTTGTCTTGCCCCGATCCGAAATCGCTGATTCGCTGCAACGGCCGCCCGCGCCGCTTACGTTTTTATTTTGACAGCTCACCGTGGAATGTGACGCGCGTAAACAAACGGTCGGAGCTTTTAGCATTATTTATTGTTATATCCGAAATATAATTCCGTTCCGTGTTCCCGTAAGATTCTGATCAAATCCTTTGTTTGACGTACAATAGATGGGCGGTGTCAAAACTTTGCGATGAAATGTTTGAGGGTACACGATTAACCTGTGTCGTATGTTCGAATTTTGAAATGTTTGATATCGATCCACGGATACATCGATCATTGCAATGGTGGATTTTGAAATCCCGCTAATGTTACGTAGTTAGTAGATACAACCATTCTATGTATACTTTACTCTAATCCTATTAATATTATAAACGCGAATGTTTGTAAGTATGGATGGATACGCAAAAACTACTGGGTAAATTTTCATGAAACTTTTCAATATTACAGCTTATACATCAGGGTAACAGATAGGCTTTCCCCCGAAATTTTTACGGGAACGGGAGCTACGCGTTTGATTACGATTGACCTCTAGTAAGAAAATATTCAAATGATACTTTAAATAATATTACAAACAGTTGTATGTATATATGTGATAAAAAAAGAGATACAGAACTCAAAACTGATTTATGAAATCCTTTAAAATTTTTCTGTTTGCACTAATCTCCATAATTTTTCGAAAGATTTTCACGTGTAGATTTAGCAACATCTAGAATTACATAAAGGTTTTTGCCATGGAGATATGAAGATGGGAAGTGGAGATAAATATTTAATTTTAGGAATGTACAGAAAAAATAAATTCATCTCCTAGTATCTTTAAAATCTCATGGGTATGTAAACTGGTAAAATTAATACAGGTAAAACAGTACATTAAAACTATATTCGCCATAACGTTAAATATAATTTTGTTTAGTTGACACAATTCCAAAGCAAGTTATCTCGTTTCCTAATAGCTTCCAAAGTGACGGGGTCATGAGGACCCTGACAATTACCAAATTGTGCGACCCTAGCGCCATGTTGCGTTGATCACTTGACGAGTGCGCAGAATTTATCCCACATTAAATATAGCGAAAGGGTTAACGCGCGAGGCGTTACTGGCGACAGATGTACTTGGTATAAACATGCTTGTGTTATTGCTAAATGTTATTGTTTCCTTTCAATAACTTATCTATTTCTAATACAATAATAACAAATAAAATAAATTAACTCGATTTCCTTTAAAATAACGTAACTGAAATATGTTTGAATAGAGGTCGCTCTCGTTAAACGTGTTTATTTAAATTAAGTACATTTCATTTAAATTAAGTAATCAGATTCTTGGGAATTTACTTAATAATGTTTGCTAGTGTTAGTAATTCACTATCACTAAGCTCTACAATCCCTATGTATAGTCAAGAGTTGGAGAAAGAATAAAATGATGCTTAACATGGTACAAACAGGTATTTCATCCGCAAAGTTGGTTAAAGTTACGGACATTATCCAGCTTCAGTTAGTCTGCCACATATGTAAAATACTAGGGTAGCATAAATGTGTAACAAATACAGCGACCACTAATGAGTGCGACAGCAGCGCGGTGCGGCCGTTGCGGCGAGTGCGCGAACTAATTCGCAGCCGTGATGGATTGCCCCCACTGACGCTACCACCAGTGTCTTGCTGCCTTGCTCCGCTAATTGCTATGTCTAATCTTCAAACTATCAACGATATAAGTCGATTAATATTACCCTGCACTACGAGTACATTACAAATACGTCGTTATTTGTAACTAATTTTTATTGAATTTTATTTAAACATCAATAGATTAGCATTAAATTAATCATCAAGCTACCTGCATTTCAAAGAAAAATTCAAATTTAGATTTGAAATTTTTACGATCAATAGATAATTTAGGTACAGAGTTACAAGTATAATATAAAATTGGTGTATTGAAATGCGTATATTTAGATAATTCGATCGACGTACCGACGTTGGAGCATTTAACAACTGGTCGTTTATCTTTAAGTGCAAATCTCCACAATTCATTTATAGATTTCGATGCAATTTATCATGCGAAGCTTAGCGTGGTTTAATTTGGTTCCATTAAAATACGACGTTAAAATTTTTTTCGAAAAAACTGAAACTACTTTAGAGTTAGTACCCTCTTTTACACAACTTGCGAAATATAACGTCAACGTCAGAACAAGGTCAATAAATACATCCGGACCCCATCACATAAAAACAGTGCAAGTGGCAAGGGGTCGCCTCAATTAGCACACCATGTGTCGCCGTGATGAGGAGCGAAGGTCGAAGGTTTAGGGTCAGGATATATAGCAGTAATTACAACCACCAGGCGCGCAGCGGATTAAGGCGTTCGCCTTAACATTTGTCGATGTAATTTCGTAACGCACAAATCGGTATTATGCGTTCAGTGTTGATTTGTTTATTGATAGGTTTATTGCTAATACCGATTTATACCCATAAATCGAGGTGTATAGTTTTGTTAGTATTTTATGTATTCCTAGTTTTATGTTGACCTGCTCATTCTTTGTTTTTCCTCAATTAGGTAAGTGGAGGTGGTGGCAATCAAATCAAGTTTTTGAGAATATCGTGAACAAAAACATACATAGATACGAGCCGACTACACTATCTCTTTTTTCCTTAAAACAATAAGAATTACAATTCTCACAATTGATAAATTCTAAATAGTAAAGGAATTGTACTTTATTTCACTTTCAAATCAGTTCATGTAGATATTGATCATAAAAAAGTAAAACAAAATAAGAAAGTCAAAAGCTTTAGCAGGCAATATTCGGCAATATTGGAAGCGGCCACTCGCCACTCCTGATCCCCTGGTTACAATAATTTACTGGTCACACCTATAATTGCCTGATTTAGGCCACTTTCTATGCGACGCCGCGGCCGCTGGATTTCATGAAAAAAATTTATCGCCCGCCGGGCCCGCCTACGGATTAGAAGAATTTGTACGTGATATCGCTCTGTTTGCCCGACCGTAAATCATACCATTGCCACTGCGAACATTTTGTTTCCACCACTTTGTCAAAATTGCAATATTTATTTTAATCAACTAACTCGGCACACGTTCTTATTTCTTATTTCTTAGAACGCTTTCGTTCTTATTTCTTAGAACGCTTTCTATACAAATTGCATTTTAAAAAAAGTAATTAAAATTACATGGTGCAGATGTCAAATGTCATCTGTCCGACATTAATGTCATCTATTTCATTAAAGTAAGTAACTATTCCCATACACAACGACCTGTACGTTACCTGTTTTCGAGTTATTACCTGTTATTGCGGGTAAAAAAACAAAGAGTACTCATTCATTTTAGCTCTATTTCATTTGATAGGGCTTCCAGTGATGAATAAATAAGAAAATTTTTCAATTTTATTCAGATTAACGTAATGAAAACCGTTTTATAGTCAAAGGCCTCCGTGGCGCGTGGAACGAATGAACATTGCTTTTATACGGCAGAGGTCTTTGGTTTGATTCCCGGCTAAGCCTTTTAAAATTTTTTAAATTGGTCCAGGCCTGGCTGGTGAGAGGCTTAGCCGTGGCTAGTTACCACCCTATCAATAAAGACTTAACCGCAAAATGATTTAGCAATCAAGTGCGATGTCGTGTAAAAACCAAAAGGGCTGTGGATTTCAATCTACTCCTAACAAAATAGCCCGCTTCAGGCTTAGATTGCATGATCACTTACCATCATGTGTTATCGCAGTCAAGGGCTAACTTGTAATGAATATTAAAGAAAAAAGCAATCTTGGAGATTATCGCCTATTTTCACTAGACATTAAAATACATATGTTGTAACCTTTGCACAGCTTCTACACAGCAAGTCAAAGCGCCGTCAATAAATAACTCCGCTAGAGCATAGAGACACTGGTACGTGTTAATCTTTCATCTCAACGTATCACAGATCGATATAACTGTAGAACAAACGTGATATGGATCAGTCGGTCGGATCGTGTCCGACATAAGACACCCGGCCGGGCGGACGGGCGGCCGACGGCAGTGGATTTATGGGGTATCAACGCCGTTTGTACTGTATTATTCACCCTTTATTTGCGAGTCGCGAGCCGCTGGATAACAAATCTTCGAGATTTAGACGCCCTTTATAGTTTACCAGTGTCTTATTACGACAGTGACACGAGAACATCGGGACCGACGGAATCTATCAATTTTTTGAAATACAAACACAATTTTGTGCGAGATGTTATGCGAGAATTTACTGTAGGAGCTTATGATCGAACAGCGATGTTAAGCCCCAAAACTTGATAATGTATGCTGAGGAATAAGGTAGACTTGCATACATACGCCCATATACTGAGGAGCATAATGAAGAGGAGAGTAATAAGTAAATAAATAAATAAATATTATAGGACAAATTCACACATCGCTATATAGCCCCAAAGTAAGCGTAAGTAGCTTGTGTTATGGGTACTATGATAACTGATGAATATTTTATATATATTATACATAAATACTTATAATACATAGATAAACACCCAGACACTGGAAAACATCCATGCTCATCACACAAACATTTTCCAGATGTGGGAATCGAACCCACAGCCTAGGACGCAGAAGCTGGGTCACTACCCACTGCACCACTCGGCCGTCAAATGAAATGAAGAGAGATTACGTATGTAGGGGGGCATTCAGGAATGCATTGCGGTTTCGTACAAACCTTGGAGTCCAAAAATTTGGAATTTGAAAAAAATGTATCAAAATATATTTTTTATAAAATGTCCGTCACTACATTTGTCTACGAAGTCTCATTTTTATAGTTTTTTTAAGGGATGTTTTATTTACGAGGATGTTTCCATCGAGTTAGTGGCATCGGTACTAACCCGAAACGGATGGCCGGCGTAGTATAAATCGTAAACAGGAGGGCTTGGCAAAGCCGCACCGCCGAACAGACGGCGCTACGAAAATTATTTATTCACAAAGAAATATGTTTTAATTTGATATACGACCGCCAATATATCACCGTGACACTGACCAACATCGCATGGACGTGATCCAAGCCATGATATATTATTATTTATACATATAATTAATAGCGACATTATTTATCTAAATTTTGCAACGCCGCCACTAAAATAACCACTTTCCAAAATTACTCCGCGCGCTTTTTATCTTTGTCAAACGGTTCTATAATTGGCCGACAGATTATATTAATGGAACTTTATTTATATTTTACCATTAAATTTATTATCAATGTTTGTTTAAATGTTTATTTTAATAATTGCTCGACAACTTGTTTACGGGTCAATTGTAACAATTTTCTATTTACGAGGCGGACCAACTTTGTGAAAACATGTACATAAAACAGACAATCAATCGCTGACTTTATTAAATAATTATTTAAGGATACTTTACGTTTATCAATACTGGAATTACTCGCATTGAAAGGTATGTGTATAGCCATGACAGTGTGTTTAAACCATTCTTGTCTATTAAGTCCAATGACTTTTTGCAATGTGTAAATGTCAATCCAAAACACAAACAATAATCGTATGTGTCTATTTATACTCTCATTACATAGAAAAAGTTTCAACTCAACTTTAAGTATAAATGTGATTTTCATATGGCTTTAATTTATTAATTATAATGAAAAGTTCGACCAACATCTTATGAAGCTGTTGGATCAAGGGCCGGATACAGAAGGCAGTAATCCTTGAAACGTATTGTAAGGAGGTTCCTCACTCTGGAGCTATGACCACCAACGTCTGAGCACTCATAAGCTCCCCACCTGGGGGGCAAATTTTTAAAAACATTGTTAAAATATTTAATTATACTGTAAATAAATTTGAACCTGTTTCAATTCTTAAATAAGTGTTTAGTGCAACTATAGACACGTAATTAAATGAACGAGAACATAAATTGAGTCGTTTTAAAAAAAAAACAAAATGTCGTGGAAAGGACACACCTAAATTAGTCGCCGTGAGCCGTAACTCTGTTTGAAATAGTCCACAGTTTGCGAGCCGCCCGCAAACGGATGTGGGAAAAACAAGTTGCTAATAATGAATTATGGCGACCCTTGCCGCCGTCCCGCTCGCACTTGCGGTAACCGTATTGCGCTACTTCGCTAATATGTCGTAACTTTTTATGTCACGTTTTTGTTTTTCCTCATTTTCCACTGTTTTTCCCCCACTATTTCAATAATTGCACGGCCCGACCGCTAAACATCGGTTTTTGTTTTCGTCAGTAAATATCAATGTTTATTATTTTATAATTTTTACCTTCTGTACTAAGAAAAAAACTAGACCTACAAGAAAAAATAGACTGTGAATGATACTGTACGCAAAACGTATGTATTAACTAATTGATTAAGTGTAACTAATAATTAAGTATTAACAAAAATCATGTAAAAAAAAATCAAAGAAATTTCCCGGATGATAGTCTTGATTTTTCTCCTCAAGTCTCTAAAATTTTCACTTACAGGACAAAATTCAGAAATAACAAATTATAGAGACCCTTTCCATCGTCTCACGCACCCAGTACAGTAACAATATTTCGTTACTCAGCTTATATTGTAAGTTCTTATACAATGTTCTGGTTTTCCATTTCTTCGGTTTTTCAAAATAGTATTTTTCAAAATTCGAAATACAATTTTGCAGCCAAATACGTAGATTTTATTTATAAAGAGAAATAGGTACACCTGGGAAATACTTTCATATTTACCAAATCAATACAAAACCTTGGCAAGTTAAATACCAAATCCTTCGCAAGGTATCACTCTATGTAATTGTGAAAATCGCATTAAAATCAGTTCAGTAATTTAGTTTATTTTCAACAGACAGTCAGGCGCGGCCGAGATCTTTGCTTCATAATGTTATTTAGTAGTTTGTATTAAAGTAATATAATCACATTTAAAAGTCAAGTATATTTGACAACTCAACCCCCAAATTCAAATGGCAAGTACAATTTGAGCCGAAAGTTTGAACAGGTCGGTTTGAGAGCCGGTCAGCCAGCAGCCGGCCGCCGGCCGCCGGGTCCGGTGTCCGGTAATCCCTTTAGCCGGCCGCGGCTTATCGGGGAGTCGCCAAATGAAAGCATTAGTTTTCATAAAACCGCTGATACCCAGCCTTAACTCGCCCCGAGCGGTCTTGGCTGCAGATCTAAATATATAAACTATCATTCATTTGTTTAAACTTTCATTCGTTCATTCAACTTCGAGAGCTCGTAAGAATTGCTTGTAGCAATAAGATCGCCATTGCATGTCAAGCTTTGGTTTAGTATGGCGATTTAGACCATCTCTTTAGAACATCTCGCCGATAATCCTACCTTCAGTATCTACGAAAGAATTAAAGAATTCCGATTTCTGTTACATCCGCTTTGTAACCGTTGTCCGTTAGCTTAAAACTAACATTTTTTCAAGAATCAACGTACTGTTTATTTCAAGTTTTATATCTGGCTTATTTGCACAGTTTTTTTTCTTCTTTTACCATTTTAATTAAGCTTCTTCTTATAATAAATAATACTTATGTCGTATATTACCTATATATCGGTGAAACGATGCGATCTCTCCCCCCCTATGAAAGGGCGGGTTCGGAGCTAAAACCCATCACACTGTTCCAATGCCGAGTTCCAGAGCTGAGGATAATAACCCTTGTATCTCTATCATTATTAGATGTTAACTATTGTTACCATTAGCTTTAAATGCTCTGAGGGAAGAAACGACATAAACCACGCATTTTCATGTTGTTATACAATATTACTTGACAGGAAAAATCGCACATATTCTTTACAATGATTTTGATTCGGGAACCAAACCTTGGACATCATAATCTTAAACGTATTGGCTAAGCACTGAACCAATGAAGCAGTTCAATTTACATTCTAGGAATAGTTAATAATATGATAAACAATTTGCAATAGTGAATCAAACTGCAAACGTAATATCAGAGAAAAGTTTTATCGCATCGAGCTCCGGCGCGGTAAGCCCTGCAGGGGACGTGGCTTATCGCGAGCCAAATGCATGCATTAGTTTCCATAAACCTGCTGTTGGTACCTGCCTCTCTAGTACCTAAACCTAAAGCCCTAAACTTAATTACTAGCAGTGCCCCATCATTGCTCTCGACAAAAAATTTAAATAAATCATGATTATTCTAAAAGCTCTATCACTGTATAGAGCTAATCACAACATTATGTATGCTTGCCACCATGCTGCAATGCTAGTTTGTACTGTATAAAAAATTTTAACAAAAATAGAACCGACTCAAAACGCACTAAAAAGTAAAAAGAATTATCAAAATCGGACAACTCTTTAAAAAGTTATGCGTGGTCATATATAAAATATATATATACGTGTCGAATTGAGAACCTCCTACGTTTTTTTTTCGTCGATTAAAAAGCTAGATCAATATCGAAGAATTTAAATATATAAATATATAAGTTTCGTTTCGCTAAGCTAAGATAAATGCTGAGCTAGGATTTATTTATAAGCTGGTTCTTTTATATTAAAAATAAAACTTAAATGGCTTAATTATTTGCTGAACTTTGTACAGAAAACATTATTAAAGAAATTATGAATCCATAAATAGGGCTTTGGTAATCTAAAAAGATCGACGATTTCGATACAAACAAAGTCTGGCTATTACCAGCTTGCTCAATTCAGTACTGTGGACAAAGTCATACGTATGTAAAGTTTGAATTATAATTTTAATTATAAAGTAATAAAGGTAAAGTAATTAAAACTAAAAGTGGGTAATTTCCCATAATTTCTAATCCGAAATTCGCAGGTGGTTAACAAGTGTTTGATAAAGTTGTAAACAATACAACTATCCAGAGAGGCAGAGACGTGCCGCGGCGGTCCTCCCGGAATTAAGCCTTAATTAGGGAAAAACAGAATTTATTGCCCCGGCAATACCTCCGCTCACCTGCCCGGCTCCCGCCCCTGTTTGTTTTGCTTAAGATGCGCAACTTGCCTGGACTTTGCAAATCCCTTGCTTTTTTAAATAGCTTTTTTAATATGTTGCTGTTACTTTGTACCTATTTAATTTACACTTGTTTAAACGGAACTGTAGTTTGAAATAATCTCGACTAAGAGGATGGGGCACTAGTAGTTTAATTATTATCAATAGAGTCAACGGGTTCAAACAAATCATACTTGTGTAATAAGCTGGCTTGTTAGCCTATGTGATTTCGGATCGCGAACTCTTGGGTCAGGCTATTAAATAACATTTCTTTCTTCCAAGAAATTCTTCTTGAAAATTTCTAGCCTAGAGTTAAGAAGTTGTTTGTACCCCTATGCCTCCGAGAACACGTTAGGCATTATAATTAACACATTTTAGTGGTAGTTACTGCATCAAAAATTATATCCCTAAGCCCGTCAACCCGCATTGGATTATTATGGTGAGACTAAGCTCCATGTCGCCTCTCCTAAAAGGAGGGAAGTCTGGCTGTAATCCGTAACAAAGCTGATAATTATGAAATTATAAACACGCATCGTCCTAATACTTTTCCGAACTTAAGTCAAACTGTCGTGTTTTGCCAATTTTGAAAAATCTCATCTGTTTTGTTTTAATAATGATTTTTTTTATTTTAAATCAATTTTAATTTTTAGATATTTTCGGACAAAAATAAAAAAAACGTTATATGTTTTTTTCGCGAATTCATTCGTAAACAAATAAATGGAAATAGAAATTTCGAAAGCGAAAGAAGAGATTTTCCGAGAAAAATAAGGAAAAAATAAAAATGGAAGGCAAAGTATGTGAAAAATAATATCATAAAATACCAGGAGCGCATAGGTTACGAGGTGAATAAGTAACGGCGCGGGTGCATTCCCAAATTAACTGTCAGCATGAATTGTCGAGATAACCCGCCGCTGCCGCCGCCGCCGACGCCCGCCGATTGCTTTGTGATTCGATTAGTTTTTCGTGTAATTTTATCGAAATTATATTATATGTTATTGGCTTATAAGTTGTGTGTTTTCATCTGATTTCAGCTCTCCAGTTTTGTTATTTTTGGCAATTTATACATTCGATTGTATAAAACTGATACCGTTATAAGTTTAGTGGATTTAATACGTAGACATAGTATGATGTGTTTACCTAAGTACAAGCATTTATGAAGTAATTATATTTACTAGAGGACGCCCATGATTTCACCCGCGTAGTTCTTGTTTTCGTGGGAATTACGAGATAAAATGAGACCCATGTTATTCTGACATGTCAGCTATTATTGTTATGTTTCGTCAAAATCCATTCAGTAGTTATTGCGCGAAAGAATAACAAACATTCATCCATATATACAAAGTTTCGCCTTTAAGTAAAGATCCTACGCACATAATTTGTTTGAATCTTAATTACACACACGAATGTGTTACAAAAGACATTACGCGCGAAATAAATACAAATTAGAAACGCGGAAACAAGTTTATGTATAACCGATTTATTGTTAAATACCTTTCCCAACATAAACCGTAATAAATTACGAAAGCATCCGCTCTGCAAAGTCTTAGAATTCGAGGTATTTTACACAACCCCCCCTTATTTAATTTGCTTTCAGGTAATTAAAATCCAAAAACTTCGGGACGAAATTAAATTTTATTCTCTCAGTGCGAGTGTCTTGCCCCTTCTCTTCGGCTAAGGTTCTGCGCTTAATGAAATTATTCCTATTACAATTATTTGTATAGTTTCGCAGAGTGCTTTTATATTTATTTGTAACGCGATATCTTTACTGGGAATTTCTTGTGACTTTGCGATTTGAGTTTACATTTATTTTGACTAGTTATTTGTTGGAATTTAATTTATTTATTTCGGTATTAATTTCACCGACAGCCTGCACCAGTCTTTTATTCCGTAAAACATAGTTGTCTAGAAGTTGTATTAGCTAATTAGATCATAAACATTTAAAGCCATCGACATTGTTTGACATTTTATACTTCTCTATAGAAGGTATGAAACGTTTTTTTTACATCACAAAGTTGTCAAATGGTGTGAACTGATTTTATCATCACAAATAAATCAAGGCTACGTAAAATGCTGTTCAAAAAATGCAACTACAGATAAGTTATTTTAGAATTAATCTACACAATAGGTACTACCTGTCTAGCTCTAGTAAAATAATGATTTTTAATTGAAAAACTAAGTAGTCAGATGTATGTCGGTATAATGGAATGGCTTTAATTTTCGCGGAGCATGTATTAGAGTATGCCCCAACTTGTATTTCACGGTTTCGATCCCCGATCCCCGGCCGAAACTGCCTGGAGAACGTGCCCCAAGAACTAAATGGGCCCTTTAACTTTTCCTATTTAGGGAAAAGCCCGGGAAATCTCACAATAATAATAATAGATACCAGGATATCATGAGCTTCGAGGACCTATTAACATAACGTATTTGTCGCAACACCCCGGATGGTAATAAAAATAATGAACACGGCTATACCATTCCCTAATATTGACCAAAGATTATGCGACTACCGGGTACTAACGTAGTGGACAAGAGAACCTCTGAAGAGAAAGCCTAAACTAAATAGATAGATGAAACATAAACCCACATAATACTATCAAGATTATATTTTTAAAGTCCATTAAAAATTCAAATGTAACAGTGTCAAAGCGTCTCCACAATAATACTCAGAGTAACTTTCAGTAAGCTAAAGTGAGATAACAGCCATATTTCACCCTCGCCACGGCCCTCGACACTTTAACTCTTAAATCTCATTACGATTTGTCTTATTTGCATTCAAAACAGATAAATCATGGGCATGTGTGCATTTTTGCACCGGACTGATACACTGGCTACAAGGAATTAGACATCGCCATTTTGTGCCAACCCTTCGCGCGCCGATGGTATTAACAAGACCCAGACGAGTGTTATGATTTAGGAGACCCCATCTGGGGTCGCGGGGTACGCGTAATGTATTATAAAATAATACGCACAAACAAAATGCAAATTATGCGTCCCATTTGTTGCGTTTGAATGCATTGTCGTACTGTCTTTTCAATTAATTGTGCGCTTGCGTCAAATTACATCTATAAAAATTACGTATTCTCTGTTACATGGTTAGTTGTGATGTTTTGATTATTATTATTTTACACGAAGCGTGATTAAATGTCATGTTTTTGTCACTTTTATTATATCAAGTTATTATGAAAATAAGGTATTGTATTTAAAATTCACTTTTTTGTAGTCCGTCCCGAACAATCTTTACATGCATGATACGCAATTGAAAATAATGTTAATAAACACAGAGTTAAAGACGAAATACTTTCATTCGATAAAGTAAATTATAAAACAAAGTGACTACAAAAATATCCATATTTCTATACTATTTATTATTATGCGACGATTTTTATTTCAAATGTAGCTTTACAGTTAACGCAACATCATAATTAGAAAATTGCGTCACGTAATAAATCTCCCGCACTGGAGGCGTCGCATATTGCAGCGAACACACGCAGTAATAACAATTACAGCCGTCAAAATTAATACAAGGAACTGCTCCCGAGCCGCGCGTAAAACTTGCGATTTCGGCCACCCTCGTGGGAATTACTAGACCTAGAGAGATGGTCATGTGATCTCCAACAGACGAAATTTATTTTAATGATGGTTTTCTTTTTATTTGCCGACTTCAAAATGGCAGACTTCATTTCATGAAAATTTATATTGTTAAGAAATCTACTATCTTAGACCAATTTTTATGTAAATGTAACATTTACTATGTACCTACTTATAATATATACATATTTTACAATTGCGCTCATTAAACAGTATTAAGGGCAAATAATAAAATGCTCTAGATGATTGCCTAATACTTTTATTGTTTAGACAACACCCATTATGTTTAAATAAAGTGCTAAACTTTACAATTATAAAAGTTAACCATGTTTTATTTGTATATTTCCGTTAAGGCCCCCTAATAAAGTTTACAGTGATGACATCGTTTTATGAACATAGTTAATGCCTAAGTAGGTACGCTTGATTTTAGATTGTAAGATTATATTATGTTAAGTAATAATTAGTTTCGCACATCGTGTTTAAGATTGCCTAATACGAGTATATGCCATTTATTATTTTATCTACAAAAAAATAATAATTCCGAGTATTTATAAAGAATATGTTCTGCGCCGTTTCTCGCCCTGTGGGGGTAGCAAAGACCGCACCGGGTAGATGAAGAGTTAATGAACTAATTTTGATATTAACAATACATTAGCCACATTGGACGCTGGCCGTGCTCGTAATTACAGCCCCGGAAGGGTCCGGGGGTTTACGCTTTCGAGTTTAAATTGGAGATAATTTTCCCGATGTTCATTACGTTAGTTGATGTCTTTGCCTTTTGTTACGCAGTTACGCGTTAGTACGCCGCCATTTTGTGAGTGCTTTTATGTTGATTTACTTTTTTTTAAAGGACTTTTGAGAAATAGTTTTTGTGCACGACCTTTACGTATGTTTCTTTGTATAAAGGAAAAAAATACTGATCCAATTTGAGGTTTCTTTATTGCACTTTGAAACAGTCGAACTTTTCTTTAAAAAAATATACTTATCTTTTATTTTTTAACTGACGAAAAAAACGGACTGACTTATATATATATATATATATACAGATATGCTTAAGTAAATTAAAGCAACTCCCCTCCCTAAAGAGAGGATATGCTGGGTATACGGTAAATAAACTATACTTTTATACCCTTATCAGAGGCTGAATCGTCACTTACCATCAAGTGACGATGCATCGCAATGTAACAATTTAATTTGACAGAGAAAAATTCCACCAATAATTAATTACATAAAAGTATATCATAAATATTGTACTCGAAATAAATACATTTCATTCTCAAAACGAAGTTCTCCATTTGTTATAAAATTCAATTGATATTATAATTTCTTTCAACCTGTGATTGTGTCATTTATAGACGTAAATACAATATTGCAACGTATAAATTATTAAACGTGTACAAAAAAGTACAATTTGTAAATATTTTCAAGATACAAAATGTAAATTTGTCATTATTTTATTGATGGATTGAAGGTGACATAATTGACAATCAATAACATATTGACAGCTGATTATAAATCATTACAAAATACAATAGGCGCAGAGCTGGTGGACAAATTTATGCAAAAGCTTAAATAAAAGCTAACAGACTATACTTAAAATTAAGTTTTACGTACCGTTAACATCATTTCATTTTACAATACCTGGAAATCAAACAAAAAATTACACAATCAAATTTTTTTAGTGAGCAGCATTTTTGTAATATAAATATGTATTTCTAAAAATAAGTTTTTATTAGAGAAGTATACATAGTTTTGTTTTTAAGCTTTATTCCTAAATATAGGCCTCTAAATACCAGACTGCACAATTTTGTTAATAGGAATTAATACTAACTACTAATAATATGAAGGCGAAAGTTTATATGTATGTATGTTTGTTACTCTTTCACACAAAATTTACAGAATCGATTTTGATGAAACTTTGCTTACATATCAGAAAAACACATATGCCATATTTTATCTTAAATTCCCGCGGGAACAAGAACTAAGTAGTTTAAATCGCGGGCGTCTTCTAGTGAAAAATAAATCTCAAATTCATTATAAACTGACGTGTATACGTTGCCTAAGAAACTTAAAACCAGTTAAGTTTCAAGCACATCTTATAAACAACGCACGAGCTCTTAAATCATAATACGTCTCTCCAATAATTGACTCCAGTCATTAACCACAAAAAAAAACAAAAAGCAATTTATAAGAAGCAAACACGAAATGCATAAGTTTAATTTCAATTATAATTTCATAAAAGAAATTGAATAATTGTTTTGCGTGTCACATTTGCAGTTGGCCGCCTTTCATAAGCGATAATTAACAATTAATTTATTCGATTTATACGCACTGTCATGTGTAATTTATATATCTTTATTTTATACACATGTGTGGCTTTACGGAGTTTTTTTTAATAAATTTTATTTTATTTAATCGTGTTGGGCGTTACGGTTTAATTTGATTTACGAACGGTTTTTGTTTTAGAAAATGTAAAAAGTTTGCAGCTTTTTATGTTTTTCTGGTTTTTACACTTATTTAGTTGGTGGAAATACTTTTTAGTGTTTTCGCATACCTATATATATTACAGATTATCTTTTTTGTTTTTTAATTTATAATGTCTTTACATTTTCAATTTAAAAGCGTATAGAGTACAAAACATTTTTTTAAATATTTCATGCTATAGTGACTTATTTTGCAGACCTGGTGGCAAGTGATGATGCAATTTAAGATGGAAGCGACTACCTTGCGAGGAGCAGGATGAAATCCACACTCTTATCAGATTGTACACTACATTGTGCTGGATCGCTAAAACGTATTTGTCGGCAAGGTGGTTACTAGCCCTTTTTACATGTGGAATCCTCATGGTATCCTCTCGCTACGGGGAAGCGAGGAGATTATGTCTGACTCTTACCGACTAAAACCCCGCGGTAAAATTAGAAAACGGGAACGAAAAGCCGCTTCCGAGATAAGATGGTTACTAGCCCTAGGCGAAGCGTTCCACGAGCCAGACCTGGATCTTAAGGAAATCTCAATCGTTTCAGCCAAGAATCGAACCCAGCACTTCCACAGAACGCCACAGAGGCCTTCTTAATTGTGTATTATGTATTAATGAATGATGTATGTTGTCCGCAGGTTCATCAACGCGAGACGTAGGATAGTACAGCCAATGATAGACCAGTCCAATAGAGCAGGTAACATTTTTCTTATACAAATATTTTTTATTGTTACGCCAAAATCACAACGAGGGTTTTGATTTTAGCAATCTATGTCTGTATGTATTGTATATTTAACTCCTAAACTTGCCGCTATATGGTTTACATGTTAAGATGTATTTCATGTAGATCGTGTTCAGCCTGTTTAAGCCTGCTATAGAGTCTCCCTCATTATAAGTCACCCGTCTTCTCTCGTCTCTTGTCGTCCACCAGCCAGCTTTGTTTAATAAGCAGTTCTGAAACTGATCTAGTTAATATTTTTATACATTGTTTACTTTCTTCCTCTGCCCTCTCTTTCCGTATTTTTTTACGGAGAAATTAGCGTAACTCCTCGACGTCAATCAGTTCTCTAACAGGTTTTCTGGAAATACGTTGGCGCAGATTTCAATTCTATTTTATTCCCATTATGTTGCAAAAAGAGTTATTCCATCGGCGCCACATTTTATTCAAATCCGTTGAACCGTTTCGGCGTGATTGAACAACACTGAATCAAGCTGAATGGATGAACGGATTCGAATTGAACACACATCTGTTAGTTAGACATTTATAATTTCTAAAATGGCTCCGGTCTGTCTGCTCGGCTTTTACTGTAAATAATATTAGCTATGATCATCATTAGCCTGGAGCTTCGGACGCACCACGCTACTGCAATTGAGGTTGGCGGGCTTATAAGAGGTGATGATAGTGTGGGATCAACGACAGAACGTGCTCTCCAGTTGACCTACAAGGCAATCAGTCACTATGACTTAGCTGTGCCCATCGATTTCACTTGCGTAGATCCCGTTCGAAGTATAGAGACATGGCGAAATGACTAATTGTGCTATCAATCGGGTCAGTTGTCAATCGGGTGTTGGAGATCTTGTGCTGATCAATAAGCCAATCAGTGGTATTTTGCTCACATTTATGTGGATACAGGGAATGTAGTATAGGTAACACAGAACTTATTTCTTAACCATACATAAGACACCATTAACTGGTGGCGCGGCGACATGTTGCCTGTTGCTACTGTAATCGGCTACGAACTCGCACCCTAAAAGTATGAATCTGTCAAGAAGTCGAGTTGCACTTTCAACAGTAACCAGGGTGCAGTATAAGGAACGCACATGTGGCTAGACATAAGTTATTTCATAGAAATACTTAGAAGCCAGTTATGTCACCTGCTGCTATATGTAGTCGTCGGCTACGACTTTGCACCCTTCGAGTAAATTCGAGGTAAAAGAAGCTAGCGAAAAATAACATAAATATACATTGGTTAATACCGGAGCACGTAACCGCTTAAAGGCAAAGTCCGTCTTGGCTCTTGGAACACAAAACATTATCGGCAAATGTATTCACCGCTGGTACGTGAGCGTCCATTGCGTCCACTCGGCGTCCAGCGGACTTTGAAGTCCACAATCGAGTTGCACCTTCATACAGTATGCAGGGTGCAAGCTCCCTGCGCCCGGGGGACGCTGACCACTTAAACGAATTTGCGTCCGGACTCAGAAAGAGGAATGTGTTTTAGGAAAGATAAAAGACCATTTTGGCAATGCCGTTTACATTTAAAGTGTTACATAATAAAATTGCGATAGATTCTTTGCATCCTTTCAATAAAGACCAAAACTTTATTCGTATTTTTATTCTCATATGAATTTCATAGGTACTACCAAATTTGAAAGCTGTTTGAAATGACCCCTATATTAGAGCAAAAAAATTAACTTCCTAATACTAATGGATTTTATTCATTTAGTATATTTGTGACGCTAAATCGCTTGGTGGTACGTCTTCGTGGGTAGGATGGTAACTAACCATGGGCGAAGCCACCCGCCAATCTGACTAATTAAGAAAATCTTAATCGGCCCAGCCGGGAATCTAACCCAGGACCTCCGTCTGATAATTCCACTGCGCATACCACTGCGCGTCTAAGGCCGTCAAATATATTGCGAGGCATAGCTAGTAGATCATATGGGATTGTACATAGGATCAAGCATAAGCTCAGTACATTATGTAATACATTCTGTCACATTTATGTAATTGGCACGAAGCGCTATTAGCGATATTGGATCAACTAATCCTATAGATATATCAAAGCTGGAACGTTTTTCTATAAGCTCTTAAGACAATGGAATGGAATGTCGATGGCTAGCAAACTAGCCAAAAAAATATCCCCTCGACCTATATGAATATGCTAAAGTGTACCAAGTTTTACAGAAGCGTAAAAGCTAGACGATGTTAATAAGAAAGCTAGTCAAAAAAGCATCCCCACGACCTATATTAATATGTTATAGTGTTCCAATTCGGAGTCCGGCAGCGGAGACAAAGGCGATGTAATCCCGAGCGGGGAAGTACCCGCACATCAGATAGGGGCCGATTGTCGGGCCCCAGTGATGGATGGTCGGGGACGGGTCAACGAATTCCTACATTATTCTTTTTTACCCTTCTCGCGACCGTTTGCGAGAGTAAGCCCTTTTTGCGACGGTCTTTTTTCTCCTCTCCCCGACGGAATTTTTACGTTTTATGGACTGTTACAATTACGGAATAGGACTCGGTGTGTGCTCGGCCGGGTTTTGTTTTGTGACTCCGATGTGGAGTTATCGAACGAGTGTTTGAGAAAGATGTTATTTATGGTGCAAGATCGAAATTACTTCTGTTAAGTAATTAAAGCTTTAGAGAGCACGATAAGCCGTCGGCCCCGGTCTCTATCATCAACATCTGATAGTGTTGTTAGCCCCATATCCCTTCTCCTACGAGGAGGGAGGCCTGGCCTTGTACTGGACCGTAAAGAGGCTGATAATGATGATGAAGTTATATACATTAAGGAGATTATCTACTATAGTACATAAATGTACTATATAAATAGTAAAGCATGCCGAGTCTATTGTTACTAATAGACCGAATATGTAATTTTAGGCGAATACCCCCTTTATTTTGAATTATGTCTTCATTTTAGGATATGAGAAATATCTTATTAATAAAATAATTAAAATATCTAACTAGGTATAAACAAAACTCGAATTTTTGGTAGGGGGTGCCTGTCACGCAGGCAACTTTCAGCGGGGCTGGATTGCAATAGATATTCGTTGCGCGAGAAAGCAGCCTACTCAAGGGTCGCCTATAACTTGTTTAAATACTAGCCTCCTTTGTTTATCGGTTTTGAACCACCTATTTCATACAGTGATGATATAAACTTTCCAAAGAAAACCATAGACGATAAGGTACTCTACTTGATTCTAGGGTAGAGTAGAGACAAAATAGCGCTCAAAAACTATAACCCCGTTCGTAATACCTTAAGAAAATCAATCGCCCCGCCCATCGATAAGTCACCTGTCCTCACAACCCGCTAATGAATATATGATAAGAGCATAAATTGCCCTGTGATGCGGCGCCATTACTGCACGAACTGTAAATTACAATCGCGCAGCCGACTATTTCCGACCAATCGTTTATCCGGCTTTTCGCGGATTAAACGAACGGCTCGTAGTGTATTAAAAACTCTTCGAGTGTACACACGCTTGCGACTAGCGACATGTCGCACGACAAATTATCACTTACTTACAGTTGCAATATTGCGCTATACATTGCAAAATAGTTTTTAATAGTCGTATTTTGTAGGTAGCCGTAGCCTTTATTCACTCTGTTTTTAGTCAAAGATAAATTAAAAAATCTTAGAAGAAATATACATACCTACCTCGTCTAGCGATTTTTAGTTAGATTGAAGTCAATATTCCGTTCGAAATAAAATAAAAATTCGTGGTTACAAAACAAGACAAAAATGTAGGCATAGCTAAATAATTGAACGTTTAAATACATTAATAGTTTTTAGTACAAAATCACTTAATAATCTACATTTTATCTTAGCATCCTGTTATATTCTGATAAGTTTAACTCAAACTTAACAAAGACATCTAACATTTATCATCTCCAAATCTATTGATGTAACTCAGTCAGTGTAAACAATACTTCCGTCATTTTCAATATAGAATGTCTCAAGACATAACATCTTAATATCCTCGCGACAATACAAAATATCTCGCAACAAAACGCCGCAAACGTGCCGTTTACGTTAAACATTGTGTTATTGACTCATTAGCGCACGTAATGACGGCTGGCGGAGAGTGCATCAAAGGAAATGCGTTCGGTAACACGCGAATACCCACGAGCGAACTCCGATGGGGGATAGGGGGGTAGAGAGAAAAATGGTCTCATTTCATAGTTCGGAATGCGGCCGCTAATTATAAGTTCAACTCAAAACAAAAACAAGTCTATAATGATGACTACGTGTACCCATCATTTATGGCATCCATGATTTTTTGTTCATGACGGTACCTTAAGTACGAGTAAAAGAGCAAAGTTTTAGAATAGTATCATGTAGGTACTTAATTATATAAAGCGAAGAATAGTAAACAACATCTTTTTATATGTGACGGTTTCGCTGTAAGTAAGAGTATCTGTCTACGTCCAAAGATCAGTGTTCAAGAATAGTATCATGTACCTAATTACAGAGAAGAGTGATAGTATTTGATATACAAAAATAAACGACGAGGTTATGCGCGAACACACATACAAGTTACATACTGACATACAAGTGAAGCTAATATAAAGCGTGTAATAAGTCCATGGAAATAAGATGATGGCTTGAATGGAAGGTTATTGTGTGTATGGAATGACGATACCTCAGTAGGTATATTTAAAAATCAAGGTTTTCTAATAGTCGATTATTTCACAAGAGAATTCAGTCTTGATAATTATAGGTCTGCAAATTTTTTGTACAAATTATTTAGCCAGCAAAATTGCAGCTAGCTTCTATTTACTTCTATTCTTAGAGCTAGCTGATGTAGATTGGGCGAAATTGGTTAACATTTTTCCAAAAAAAAAGTTTATCGAGGCCAAAAAACACACTAGTTGACCGGCCCGGGAAGATGTACGCACCGGGAATACATAAACAGCGGAGCGATTGGAAAAGCTGTTGGCTCGCTTGACCACAGGAAATGCGGTAGCCATTTTCTTCAGCCGATTGCCAAAACAATTTTCCATCTACCCTCCCTTTCGCCATTTTCCGTCGTCGGCAAACTTGGCGGCATCCGGCGGGAATATTTAGAATTCTGCCCCTACTTTACGTGCCTGCCCCAGAGCCTGCCAAAAGTCTCCCTTCTACTTAAGACAATGAGCGAAACAATTTTCTGCAGAGAATTTTATGCAGTCTGTATGGCTTCGCTTTTTATTTATCGTGGCTTTTGAAATGATTAAATTCTGCCCATTACCCGCGACTATATTTCCTGCCTCTTGTGGGATTGCCTGTTTCACAATACTGACCATATTGTTTAAGCTCTACTTGTAAACTATCTAATGTAATACGCTTTAATTTATAAAGGTAATCATTTAATTCCTCTACAGTCAAGTTTTCTAAAAATAATATCTCTTGTAGAGTTCCGCGACTCCATCCTTGCTAAAACAAAGTCAATATGTGGACTTCGCTATATTTTCCAGTGAAAATTCATGAAACTTCAGAAAACAGTGTTTAGCCCGTTTTAATTTTAAAAATAAACGTATGCCATTCTTCTGCTCTTCTTTCTACGCCCCAATCAAATATTTCGTAATCTTATTCAAAGTATAGACAACCGAATTCTACTCTCTTATTATTAGCAGGTAGGTATAGACAAGAGCCTGTCAGGCACAGCAATATTACCTCTCACTAAATCATAGTATCCTGGCACACGGAGCCCCATCGGCCGGGGCTTGTTATTGTTTCCTGCGCCCCGCAGTCTTGGGACTCCGGGGACACGCACCACTTGCCACGGGAATAGCAGTTTTTCTCCTTTATTCGTGTGGGAGAAACTAATTTGGTATCGAACTTTTTTACTAACTATGAGAAAGTATAAACACGCTGATTTCCAATTTTTTATTTTGCTCTTAATAAATAACATTATTGTTTTGTTTTATTAATATCGTATACTCAATTTTTAAATTAGTTATTAAACTAGTATAGTTTAAATCTAATATGGGAAAGATTAAAGGGAAAATACACTAATAACTCTTTTATCCATAAATCTCTAGTATAAACTGAAATTTATTTAAAAGTACATTAAAACAGACGGATTGAGCTGAGATTGAACCTGCATTCACTCAATGGATGACTTAGGCTATATCTGGTAGAACCCTAAGAACTATTAACAAGTCGACTAAACAGAACAATTGTGTGAATACGCGGATACGCAGACAGCGGTATTATTTTTTATATTTAATAAGTGCAAGAACTAATTGCGTGACTTCAAGATCCATTCAAAGCACCTGAGAGTTATCGGTTGCGATAACGTTTCCTATTAGCGAAGCGTGAAATGATATTAATTTAATAATCATTTGAATAAAATATTGATACTGCTACATTTGTAGTTTATTTACTGTATGCCTGGGTGGTCCAGTGGTAATCCTATAGATTATAGAATCCTGATGTCGCGTCTTGTGTCGAAAAATTTAGTTTTTTTTTTTAATTTCTTAGCCTGGAGTTGGGAAGTAGTTTTACAATGACGTCCATTTCTGGTCATTATCATCATATCACCAAACGCTATTATCCCTTAAGAACAGCGAAGAGTCCAGCTCAGGTCGTGGGAAGCTCCAAATCATCTCCTATAAGAAGAGAAGTTTGGCTTGCTCTGAGGATAAAAATAGATTTATAAAGATGACTATGTATAGAAAGTACTTGTATATTTCTTTTTATTATTATTTACTTTATGTCTATTTTTCTTTTCTATATCATTTTTAAACAAAATTATAAAAATAAATAGAGGTAAATAATAAATATAAAATTTCTTTTTTTGCCTTCTCTAAATTGTTATATAATTACGATTTACTTGAGATATAGCTTCTATTCACACTAATATTTTAAACGCGAAAGTTTGTTAGTTTGTATGTTTGTTACTCCTTCAAGCCGCAACCATAGATCCGACATGACTGAAATTTTGGAACAGAGATAGATTAAAACATAGACTAACTTTTATCCTTTTGTTCCCACGGGAACGGGAACTACGCGGGAAAACCCGTGGGCATAGGCTAGTTTCACCAGAACCTAGAAAACAAAAAGTTAATACTTAATTTATTCCAACTTGCACTTGCTGCACCACGCTGTACAGTAGACAGTAAAAGACTTCTTTTTCCAACATTTCACGAGGGAACTCTAAAAAAATAAGATTCCGTAGCGCTCCCGGCGATTGTTGTGCAGAACGCATTAATATTGCGCTACACTGGAAAAGCGTTGTTACTGTGTTAAAAAGAGGGGAAAAAGTGGCACTTTTTCGTATTGCTCCGCTTCGGATGAAGTATTGTGTTTTATCGGCAAAAACGTAATGCCGTGTTTATTACAATGATTGTTTCTTGTTTTTACGTTCCCTTCCTCTGGCCCAGCTGTGTGCTATTAACTACTTTTTATTACGAGCTGTCTAGCGCGATTGCGTGTAAAGTGCTGTAGCTAGGCATGGCCGAAGCGGCCTGGTGCGATGACATTGGTAGGTAGAATAGAAAAGAATGTCATGAAGTACCCTATTCTAATATTTTTTACTCCATTAGTTATAAACCCTAACATTTTACTGAGATTTGTTTTACACTAATATTAGATATTAACCGACGAAAAAAAACGAGGAGGTTCTCAATTCGACACGTATATATTTTTTTTAATGTATGACCACACATAACTTTTTATAGAATTGTCCGATTTTGATAAATCATTTTTATTAGAAAAGGCATACTTCCAAGGTTGTCCCATTGTCATCATGTTAGGATTCGATGATGATATCCTGGGGATATTGAAGGAACTTTTCAAATTTTGGAGGCACGCTTACAGCGATTTCGGTCTTTATTTCGGTATCGGTAGCTTTTTAGCTACTAGTGTCGTAATATACTATGAGAGTATAGTACGAGTACGTTACGTGGCGATAAATCACTAAAAAGTAAGAAATAAAATTTTTTAACAAAAAATAGAACCGACTCAAAACGCACTAAAATGTAAAAAATAACTGTGTCATTTAGTAGCTTTAATTTACTTAAACTTAGGAGTCGGTGGCACCAGTTCTACTTCGTACCTAGACTGCTTAAGTAAATAAATGTTCCTTAGCAACTAAATGACATTTTATGAAGTTATTTTTTACTGTTTAGTGTGTTTTGAGTCGGTTCTATTTTTTGTTAAAAAAATTTTTAACTTTTGCAGTTGTCATTAAATAAAATGAATTGGATTAATTTAATGGGGAATTGTACAAAAATGCTTACTCTGTGCTCCTAAAAGTCATTCGGATCACAACATTAGTTCGTGTTTGTGCCGATCGGTGCAATGGCGCGTGCCGCCATAAAGGCCCCGCGGAGGAAGACGGAAATCGGCGTCAATAATGCCGGAGCACCATTAGGGCCCCCGCAGACCGGGGACCGGCCGATAGCTAGATAGATAGTCAAAAACTCCTGCTAAACTAAATAACCGTCGTGCCACCAGAACTGATTTTTTAAGCTGCACACACAAATATAAACATATTTTTTATATGTTATCAATTTAATGTTAAAAAATGTATATACTACAAAATCTAATACCTACAATTTATATCTTCTGAGCGATTGAAACGAGACATCTGAAAATTGAAAAGACATTTTTACATTTCAGAATTTAAATTTCGTGTGGTTTTTCCGTTTTAATGGTATAGGAAAACGATGAAAATTCATTTGCTTATGCCCGACTAATTTTGTTTTAAGTATAACCTTAATCGTAATAATGAATTTGTATTCGCGTACCTATCTCTACTACTACTAGTCGAAACTAGAGATTTTATGTCGAAAGTTGTCAGTCTGCGTAGACGCTTAACGCCGAGCAAGACGGAAATCGGCGTCTATAATGGGAGAACACCATTAGTTCACGAATGATAATATACGGATATATCGTCAGCGGAAGACATAACAGTTCTGTGGTAGAATTGAGCGGGCTGTGCGCCCGGCTTCACAATGGAGGGCGACGTTTTTTAGCTCTTTCCCCAACTACCGTCAACTAAAGTCGTTATTGTGTCAGCACTGTGGAAGGACAGCTTTATTGAACTTTATCTGTGTATCAGGATGTCGTTTTAACATACATTTGCACATCTATCGCAACTTTATGAGTCGAAGTTTGTTTTTATTGTAATGGATGGATAGACCATGCAGATGGCTCACCTGATCTTAAATTTGAAGTGTTCTAAACGGCTCCTATAGTAGGCTCCTTGGTATTAATTTGGCGGTCAACACAAAAAAAACAATACTAGTACTTTATTGTGAGGTGTGATTATATTTAATATAATAAAATATTGTAAAATAATAATTAACTGGCTGACAATGAAAACAAATATCTTTTTAAGCTCACGTTTGGCCACGATATCAGCTATATGGTCGAAACTGGACCTCATAGTTCCATCATCCATCCAACCAACACCAAATTTATAATTAAGTGCAGCGAGCAACAAGAGCAGTCCTAATTAACCGTGCAGTGTTCTACCCCGCAGTGTTCCCGCACGCGGGCCCCAGCGGCGCCTACAGCCCCGAGGCCACGATGGGCTACATGATGGACGGCCAGCAGATGATGCACAGGCCGCCCACCGACCCCGCCTTCCACCAGGGCTACGCGCACTACCCCGCCGAGTACTACGGACACCATCTCTAATCCATGCACTTGTACATGTGAGTATAGTATAGATACTTCAACTCGTTTGCGCGCGCGGCACTATGTGTGCGTCAATCGTCGTCCGAACAGCAAATCTCACGCACACTATACACACTACAAGGATTACCCACACATAGAGCCGCGCGCAGATTTCTTAAAATTACCTTATGTCGTTCTATGCAGGCCACATATCACGCCATATCCCGAAGCCACAATATATAAGTCGATTTTCACTTTTTATAAACTACTATTATTATTATTATTTAAAAAATTTCAATATACATGCAAAAGTAACATCTGTAACATTAAACATAATTTTAAACGCAATAACAAGATGAAGTGGTAAACAGAACATCTTGTAACAAGTTTGGTATCATGACATAACTGCTCAGGTATCATGACACGCGAAGCTTATTTAGACGTTACGTTGCATGACACCAATTAATGTAACCATGGCATATGTCATACTTACATAAATTGACACGTTACTTGATTAGAATTTTTCTGCAGAAATGCATTTCAATAAAATATGGTGTTGTAAAAAGTGACATTTAATAAGTCAATTGAATTAATGCTATAATTTTTTTTATACTGAATTGTTAACGGAACTAGCAGATGGGTCTATCCATCACTTATAGCAGAACATAAAAGAGCACACTCGGTAGAAAACCGTCCAACAACGTACTGCCGTTAACTTTAGAGTCATGGCAACCATACCCTTCAAGCCGTTCCATATATAACTACCTTT
Source organism: Mycalesis mineus (assembly GCA_034621355.1). Taxonomy (NCBI): domain Eukaryota; kingdom Metazoa; phylum Arthropoda; class Insecta; order Lepidoptera; family Nymphalidae; genus Mycalesis; species Mycalesis mineus. Next base: position 13,567,751 of record CM067901.1, read on the forward strand.
ATTATTTACTTATTATATTATTTATTGACTTTAAAAATGATATATTTTTGAATTTGAAATAGCAAACGAATTTAACTATTATTGGATTATTTTGGACTAATTTTAAACCCATTCGTGACCGTGTTTTTTAAACAAACTTATATAATATATTACTATTTTTTTATATTTCCCGTCAGCTAATAAACAAAATTTCTTTTTCAGATATGAATAAATTCTAACCATCGTGCGGCCTCACCTCGCCCGAGTCGAGGCCGAGACAGGAGACCGGGAAGGCGTCGCGCCGCGACCACCGAGGCCACGAAAAGAGACCGGGAAGGCCTCACGCCGCAACCACCAAGGCCTCGCCTTAGCGCACACGTGATACGAACAAACAGGAGAACGATGCTAAATGTACATAAACGCGAAACATTTTGTAATATTTGAAACAGTATACGATCTCCTAAATTAAGATTTAAAGTCAACTTTAACAGTTAAAATTTAAATTAAAACGCGAAGTGACTATGGACGCTGTGTATTAAAAAATAATAATTAAAAAGAAACCGGTGCAATCACCTAAATATAAATAAAATGAAGCGAAGTTTTATCAATCTGGAACTATAGGAGCAAAGTTGATGAATGTAACAATAAAAAAAATGGTTTGATAGTTATCGTATAAATATTTATAGCTAATTGTGTATTGTTATTACGTAAATATAAATAAATAATTGATTAGTTGTAAGTTGTAACTATCACTGGAAGTACTGGGAGCGAGATGACCTACAGATTAAAAAATTAGTTATTTTTCTTTTTTTTTCTGTCAAAACGTTGTCTATTTAATAGATCACTTGGATTTGAGTTTTTTTTGGAATAGCTTTAGTTGATGATCTTGGCTGAAAACGTCAATGCTATTTATTAATGAGAGACCAATTTAAAGTCGAAAAATAATAACTAAGCCCAACCGCTCACATGTGCGGTGTGCCTAATTTTCTAACACTTTAAAAATCGCTGTTATATTAATTTTTTACGACAATAATCCGCATAAAAAGCTCAAAATCGTACGTGTAAGTAAATGTCAATTTCACGATGAATCTATTAACTAATTATTATTAAATTAATTAAAACAGTTTTGCAATTTTGCTTTACAGGTAACGTACATATCTTTGAATTACATTGTATAGTATATATATATTTATTATTGGGTATCGTATAATTATGAAGCCAGATTTCCTTGCTGATACGTGCTTGACGAATATGTTCATCAAACATGTTCGACTAATTCTTATAGTGTTGAGATAAAGGCATTATACCATTGAAGCGCATGATTACACGCACTTACCTTAGTAGGTATATTGCTTATAAACGAAAAAGGTTTTTATTTAAAGGTTACTCTCATAAAATATTAATGAACAATACTATGCAAATAACATATATTGTTTTATAATCCATTATTAATTGTGATTTATGAAGTGATGCATATTGCATCTTCATTTAAATTTCATTAAGTTAATTACTTACTGATAAAGGTATAAAGAGAGTATTTTTGGCTGGTGGGAGGCTTCGGACGTGGCTAGACCTTGCCGTCAAAGACGTAGTAGCGTCAAGCAATTTAGCGTCCGGTACGATCGTGTCGTGTAGAAACCGAGAAGGTGTAGATATTACCTCTCTCTCCTAACAAGTTAACCCGCTTCTATCGTAGACTACATCAGTCAGTCAGTCAGACTTACCACCAACCACCAGGTGTGATGTGGCTAAATTATAATGAATATAAAAAAATACCCATGCAGGTTCCCCTCTTTTCCTTAAGTCTTCTGGTAGAGCGTCTGTGTTCACTCAAACGCCCTGACCAGTCTAGCAACCAAATATATTGTAACCTATATAATTGTTTTGTAGATTACAGTATACCTGCGCATCAGTGGTATAATGTCCTAAAGTCGTCTAGCATGTACGCATAGGGAGATCGAGCGTATAATAGTTTCACCCTGCCTTGGTGTTCATAATATAGCACAATTTGTAACCGATGTATACGATGAATTAAATGATATTTTACACTGTTGAAAATGCGATGAGATTTTTAGCTCTATTTTATGTCTTGATACCTGACATTGCCTTCTACTTTAAATATGAGAACATACTGGTGTCAGAACGCATCTGCGGTTGACCGCATGCGGATGCTACCGCAACAATCATTTTACCAGAAATTGCAATAATAAATATATAAAGCGGTTTTAAATCACTAATAAAAATAAATTATGTCTGGTGCAGGTGCGTTCTTCCACAAAATGTTGTGAAACAATCGGCTAATACAAAATGAGGGTAGAATTTTAAAAATCGAAACGAATGTATACAATTAAAGAGATACGAGATCGATCGACAGAAACGCGCCAAGTGTGATTGGAATAAGATGACGTCATAGCTTGTTCGAATATTAATCGATCAGCATATTTTATTTCGGTGTTAAATAACGAAAATGATTATTACGCAAGGTAATGATCTTAAATGTCATTGTCGGAATCGTCCTATCATCATATTGTGTAATAAATGAACAGCGAAAAAATACTTCAAAATAACATTTGCAATTTATACTTCGTCGCACATATCTTGAAAAATAATATACACAGTCTACAATAAATGATGAATAGGTCGATTCGTTAATTAACATCAAAATAATTTCTTCAAAATTCACTAAAGTGTTGACATTTTAGTGATGTCATGTAGTGTCGTCTTGACAGTTACTCTTGGTGCGTTTTTCAGCGATCAAGTTCCGTGGGGTTGTCATAGTGAAAAAATATGCACTGTTTTTCATTTCACTATTTTGTTATCTGTATTTTATATATTTAATAGTGTGATCACGTACCACGGAACCAAATTTAAAAAATAAATAAATATTCTAACAAAGACTAAAGGTAAAAGATAGATGGAGCAATCGAGATATAAAAGTGATCCCAGTTCTGTGTTAACGCACCATTCTGAGCACTTGGTGTTAATTTTGAAGAGAACTATAGCGGGATTTAGGCCAATATTTGTAATGGTTATTTAATTACATATTTCCATACAAATTTGGAAAATAATGTCATCTTGAAAATTGACTCCAACTGCTCAGGTTAAGGTAAAGTTGTGTCTGTCTTTTACATTTAATTTACATACTATAAGTCCTTTGGTGAATTCAAGGGTAATATTATAATTACCAGCCTTAAGCCAAGTATACGAATGGAGCTTTTAAAATTTGATGAAATTGGTATTAAATAGCTAATGGTTAGCTTCGTAATCGGTAAAGTTATCCGGGACAAGCTTTATTCTAGTAATAACCACGATTCTTTGTGAATGCGATGTGTTTGTTTACATAATAATTACCAAATAAGGTGAGTTCAAAGTAAAAAAACGGAAATATCTGCGAGTATTTGCGTTGTCTTGAGATTAATTTGTATATTATTAGTTAAGTGTGTTGTGGCAATAAATATATTTTTAATTAGCTCAGCATATGTTTGTGTAATATTCATAATGTAAGTAACATGTATAACTATAGTATTCTAGACAATAATATAAACAACATAACATAACAGAACAGTAATATGTACATCACTGTGAACAATAATGTTATATTACATTGTAAGAATAATACACAAATATTACATAGTATGTATAATTATTCCCAGTTACAGAATATAACAGGTTTGCACTCACCTTAAAAATATTAAACAATTTTTAATTAGGTATTTTGTTTATTTTTCCACCATTCATTTAAAGGATCTGTTATTTTTCGGTTAGTCTTTGACAGCACCAACAAGTAGCGTCAACAGAAACAAACACATCGTATATAAATCTTTTTTAGAATGATATTTGTTAACCTTTGTAAATAAACATCAATAAATCGTTCTGTGTATAAACCGTTTAGTTTCAATGAATATTCAGTATTAAAATTGATTTCGACTTATGAGAATGAAATTACCGGACTTTGTTTATATCGAAGTTAGTGTTTGTTGCGTCTGCGCGGAGGTTTTATGCGAAGACGATGAGGTTGTCAGTTCAAGTACCTATTAAAAAGTTAGTTTGATTCTCCTTTACTAAAACATACTTTATTATGACATAAGTACATGTTAAAAAATATGTTAACCTCTAATACCTTTTTGGTTACCTATTTATGTTACCATGTCGTATTTAATATAATATTTCCAACTTGCTAAACATAAAATTGAAATGTTTTTAAATAAAAAACTATTACTTAAAAAACGCTCTACACTTTCTTACATAACTGACTTCACTGACCATTCTAAGCAACGTATTAGACCTAAACAATTCTATAATCATACCGTATGTCAATTTATCCTTTTTTTTCAATTTACAATTTTTTTACAAAAATAATATTATGTAATTATTTTATATATTATTATGCTGCAAATAGAATTTTTATTCTCCCGTTTAAGGGGTATAGTTCCCAGTTAAGTTTATATGCACAAAACACCTATGGACCTTTGCGTGTCCTGCGAGGACAAGAGGAAACGAACGTAACTTTTGTTGCTGATGGTACCATCCCCTCTCCCGCACATCGCACCCTCCCCGCAACGCAGCACTAACTTACGAATATACCCTTATAATTATTATTATTATAATTGTTAACGCAAACTCGTGTAATATATTTTATTAAGAAAAGAAAAGTCTTAAAATAGTAGTTATTAGCTATTAATGTATTAATTGAAGAATTTTATTTTGATTTTCTCTTTATTACATATGTATATGTACATTATACTTGAGTTTGGGAGTCACGAACTGTAAATATAGCAACTAATACGAAAAAGCGTACCGCGTACCGCTGCGTTCTACCTACTACATTACTATAGAAAAATCATTTTTTATTTAAAAAAATAAAATAGATACTAATTGAAAATTACAAGGCAAAAAATATGTATAAAAGTAGACGGGCAATTATGAATTAACCTATTTTCTGGATTGTGTGGCACATTTCATTGTGATGACCATTAATGTAGTTGCACATGCCTTTTAAAAGGAACAGGAGTTTGATTTCCGGATCCAGGAAATTTAGAAATTTATAACCCAATTAAAAGATGCTTGCAAAAATATCACTTTTCCAACCTTAATACAATCAATTTGGCTGTATCTGATTGAAATGATTTTTATCAAAGTATACTTTATTCATTATGCTACTTTATATTTGACAGGTTTATTAAAAACGCATATCAAAAATTAAGGATTTTAAACTCCTTCAAGGCAACCGCAATTAATTTGCCCGTATGTGCCGACATTTCTGATACATTTAATTCGGTATATTTCATTGGAACCCGTTGACTGAAATCAATCTAAAGAGTATCAGTATCTGCCTATATTTGAACGTTTTTTGTAATGTCATGTCTTAAACATACGAGTATATCTTAAAACCACTCAAAATTGTTACTACTTAAGATACTATTATATTACATTCAAATTGTAACAATCTTAATTATAACGCCGAAGTTATCTCTGTATAAATAATGTTTTACACAATAACAATTTTATCGTCAAATGAAATTATGTACTTTGACACTTATGAATTGTATAATGAAAGAAGTATACATTGCTAAGAACCTCTAGTTATTTTGTTTTCAATAACTGATGATTAATTATTATAATGATTAATAATTAAAATTGTCAAAATACATGTCAAAAGTGAAATATATTGATGGACTTAGTATAAACAATTATTTGTATTATATGATTGTTATAGTTATTTACAGACGATATTGTATAACAGTTTATATTGCGGTATGTTTACAAAGAAATCACCGAACGCTGGCGGTACGTTGAAAGGAAATGTGTCGGCATTATGAATGCTACGAATTGTGTAAAAAATATTAAAAACTAAAAAAAATACCTTGTTTTATTTTATCATTGCCACCTAACATATAAGTCATCAAAATATATATTTTTTTATTTACTTTGTATCAAATAATAAATGTTACATCTTACAAGATTAGGAAAAAAAGAAAGGACTTATCTCTTTAAGAGATCTCTACCAGTGACCATTAGCAGTAGGAGAAGATCAAAGAACGACTAAAATATCTACAATTATATCCATACAACAAAGTATAATAATATTAAATTAGAATAAATTAAGTTAATTTATGTGCATAAAAGTTCAAATGTTTTCTACATCTACCATGAAACATGTTTACATGTTTAAAAGCATGCACTAGAGAACTGAAATTCCATAAAAATAGATAGTATTCTTAATTTCACAGGCTCGTTTTTCATCATGAATGAAATTATTATTATTTATTCCATGCTTGGATAAAACAAAGAACTCAGGAACTGTAAAACTTAGTTTCTTTCTCCTTTCATTCACATAACTCTAATCCTTTAACCAAAACGAACCATTTTTCATACTTCTGCTATCGTTAAGATGTAACCTTGTAGCACTCGTGTTTAGTTAGTTGCCAGAAATTATTAATTATTAGAGCACCTTAAAACTAAGCAGTAAAACAAGATGAGAAAATACCCTGATTATATTTGGTTGCAGGTACTAAGTATTGTAAGAATCATATCAGAGAAAGTTAAATAAAAGTCATATACCTAATATTCGTTTATTTTAAGTTCAAGTATTTTTGAAGCATAATGGCATAATTTATTTATTTTTAAAAACAAAGTCCTAGCTTACAATTTTTGCCTTATAACAATTATTAAACTTAAACACAATTACTAGCCCACGAAAATATATACGTAGCATAGGTTCCAGTCACGGCAAGCCACAGGGGTTGCCGTGACTGCGTCATCACTGTGATACAGTTATTGCTAGTACAGACTAGCAATAACTGTATTACAGTGATGACGCTTTTCAGTATAAATATGGTCTGTCATAGATTCATCATTTTCATCATCATCATCATCAGCTATTATGCATCCACTGTTGGATATAGAGTGATAACTAAACAAATCAAATAATTGTTAATTAGTAATTAACAATAAACAAAACAATTATAAAAGCACCAGGGCGGCAGAGCCGGCGAGCAGCTATGTGTAGTGGCGTGGCTACACTCGTAGCATCGTAGCATCGTAGCGGCGTAGCGGGCGGGGTTTGAAAATGGCGGCCGACAGTGAGTAATGGCACGCCGGGACGGGTCCAGTGACGCGTGCCGCAGGGTTGCCGCTTTATTGCTTTCCCATTTTAATATTTTATGAGTTGGACTCTCATGACAATAAGGAAAATGAAAATTGTTTACGTATTTAATACATTTTAAATATGTAATACTGGCTGCTGATCCTGAACTCAGCTGGGATAATATAAACAGTTCGCTATATATGTTATACAGATTCTTAGATTTCATCATCATCAAATCAAAGACCTACTTATTTGCCTGGCCAGGTACTGGTGAGGAAGCACAGGGGTTAAATTCACTACGCTGCTCGAATTTGGATTGTTCGCGGGTGGGTAGTAATTTTTGATGATATAACAATTACTATGAGATGTTGATGATATTGACCGAGACTTAAGGCTTAACGTGCTCTCCGAGGCGAAGTGACGTTGTAACGTTGTATTCAAAATACCGGTTTGTGAGCTGCGACAGACTCAAGCGCGGGGTACGCGGAGCGCGATGAGATGCGCCGTGACTTGCATTCTCCTGTCACTCGAAAATTTTTCTAGTGCCAAATAAACTAGTGTCTAGTTTATTGTATAATATTTCATACGCCAAAAATTCCCGTAATATAACGGAAGCCAAGTCTAAGGCTACGCCTTGCCGGGACCCACTCAAGCTAAGGGCCCACTTTAACTCGGGACCCCAGTCTCAAGCTCAAGGTCACGCCTTACCGTAGCTTCGGGTCTACCCACCTACCTACTTCTCTCCGTGTTCGAGCTTGATCTTGCTAAACCAACTGACAGCGTGCCTACGTGGCATCTCGTAATAATACGGAAGCCAAGTCTAAGGATACGCCTTGCCTGGGACCCATTCAAGCTAAGGGCCCTCTTTACCATGGGGCCCCAGTCTCAAACTCAAGGTCACGCCTTACCGTAGCTCCAGGTCTACCCACCTACCTACTTCTCTCCGTGTTCGAGCTTGATCTTGCTGAACCAACAGACAGCATGCCTACGTGGCATCTCGTCCAACGTGCGCTGTGCTAACCTGGGCCCTTGGTGTTCTGCCCTCCTTGTGCCGCGGAAAACACTTTAAAGCAAAATAAAATGCAGGGCCCACTTTACCCACGGCCCCCAATAATTAAATATTTGTAATTTTTTTTAATTAATATATTCATTCTATTATTTTTATTGTGTTGATGTTTCATTTCACTCTCACCTCGAACGTCAACGTAATGTTAACACTGCTAACAGTTCCGATTTCGTGTTTAAAATTGTACTGAAAATTTCTTAGAAGAAAAAAAAACTCATTTCTATAACTTAGCCAGAACTCTAACTCAGGATTTCCATTATTTAACAGAGGATTTTCTAGCGCTTGACTGCCATCACGCTTAATAGCAAGTGAAGATGCAGCCTATGGAGAAACGCACTTGCCCAGAAAATGCCTAGTCACTTTTTGGAAATACTGATAATATAGGTGGTAGGGAAAGCGTCATCTTGAAAGGCATTCAATATCCTAGCAGTGCGTATAGAAAACGTGGAACCAAATCGCTTAGTACGCATCCAAGGGATATCGACAACGTAGTGTTGTAGATCTCTGCAAGACCTAGCAGTCCTATGCTAGAACTAAAATGAATACACTAATTCTATAAATAATTAATTAATAAATAAATAAAATAAAACCATCTGCGTATAAATTCAGCTAGCGGCAATGGACAGCCCTAGTTTTTTCCTACAACGGAGCACTGTAAGCAACGCACCGATTGTATCGCCCGCGGATGCTCGGAGCGGCACATTTGTCAACCTTAGCCCCCCCGTGCACCCCCCGCACATCCCTCGCTCCCAGCGACAAAAGAAACGCGAGATGCCAATTTATGTCGGCCTGGTAGCTATGTGATGCGTATACAGCTGATGCCCTGGTAAGAAATTAAAAAGAAAATGGTTTTTCACTTCGCTGTTTATCCAATAAACTAATGTATTTCCTAACTTGAGACCTTATATCTAAAAAAAGATGTTTAGAAAAGGCTCGTAATGATACTTTAAGGCAACAGATACGTACAACTGTTATCCTTAAAGGAAATTAAAAGAATGCTTTCTAATTTGCGCTTCTTAATCAATATACTTGTTGCATAATTCCAAAAATTGTTTTTTTTTTATCTACCACAAGTTGGCCCTTGACTGCTATCACACCTGGTGTTAAGTGATGATACAATCTAAGATGGAAGCGGGCTAACTTGTTAGGAGTAGGATGAAATCCACACCCCTTTCGGTTTCTACACGACATCGTACCGGAACGCTAAATCGCTTGGCGGTACGCCTTTGTCGGTAGGGTGGTAACTAGCCACGGCGAAAGCCTCCCACCAGCCAGACCAAGACAAATTAAGAAAAGTCTCAATCTGCCCCACCGGGAATCGAACCCAGAACCTCCATCTTATAAATCCACCGCGCATACCACTGCGCCACGGAGGCCGTCAAGTTGTAATATTAAGAAAGGAGTTTTAAATTCTGAAGAGATGAGAGGGGATTTTTAACTATTTTCAGTTGAGTTTGTAATATTTAGAAATGTTTAGAAAAAAATATACTTGACCCTGTTTTACAAGATACAAAATAGTTATAGAACCTATATAGACCTATATTCTTAAATATGACACAAAACTTATTGCGAAGTAGGTGCATATGTTTTAAACATTTTGTGTATTCGTCATATACATATTCAGTTAGTATTCGTAAATATTCTAATTCAAATTATTCTCGATAGTTCTAATCTAGGAAGGTAGATTAATCACCGTATTGGGGGAAAGAGTCATTAAGTACAAGTAGGTAGTATTTACCGCTCATTTTTATTATATACTAGCAATGCCCGCGAACTCCGTTCCGCTTTAGACATATATAGAGCGATAGAAAGGTTCATGTAGAAAGTTAGGGATGAATAAAAATTATGATGATAGCAAGTATAGTAGATGTACTTGCCCTTTTGCTGGCAAGCCGCTGCAACATTCGGTTCTAGACTCCTTATCATGTATGTCTGACGTATTATGTCTGTGGTTAACCAGTCGCTGAGAACATTTAGTGCTAGATTCTCTCTCTCTCTCTCACGCATCCTACTGAAGTAATAGCTCTTCGGCTGGCAAGCCGCTGCAAATGTTCGTGCAAGATTCCCTATTACGTATGTTGAACATATTCAGGCTGTGGTTCGCCAGTAGCTGAGATCTTTCAGTGCCAGGCTCTCTCACACGTCCTGCAAAGTAAATAGTTCTTTGGCAAGCAAGCCGCTGCGAACGTTGGTGCTAGATTCCCTATTACGTAAGTTCAACATATTCAGTCTGTGGTTCGCCAGTCGCTGAGACCTTTCATTGCTAGATTCTCTGACACGTCCTGCAGAGGTAATAGCTATTTAGCTGGCAAGCCGCTGCGAATGTTCAGTGCAAGATTCCCTATTACGTATGGTCGACATATTCGGTCTGTGGTTCGCCAGTCGCTGAGACCTTTCAGTGCTAGGCTCTCTTACACTTCCTGCAGAGGTAATAACTTTTTGGCTGGCAAGCCGCTGCAAACGCTCGGTACTAGATTCCCTATTACATATGTTCGACATATTCAGTCTGTGGTTAGCCAGTCGCTGAGACTTTTCAGTCCTAGACTCTCTTACACGTTCTGCAGAGGTAATAGCTCTTTGGCTGGCAAGCCGCAACGAACGTTCGGTGCTAGATTCCCTAATATGTATATCAGACATAGTCTGTCTGTGGTTAGCTTGTCGCTGAGACCTTTCGGTGTTAGACTCTCTAGAAGATGCTTGCGATCTATAATCTCTTTCATTCGCAGGACGCCGTGCATGCTCAAAAAAGTTTCTCATATTCGGCGTACAGTGGCCGCTCTTGCCTGACATGTATGTCTAGATAGTTGAGATTTTCTTTTACGCATTCTATCGTTATTTTATCGGAACAATGCGATTTGTTTAAATAATCAAACGATATTCCTTATTTGAAATTTTAATAAAAGTATGAGTAGGAAACACCTAGTTGGAAAAAGTTAGTAGATATATAGAATAAAAAAAAAATTGTTTCAACTGTAAAGAGTAAAGGGCACAAATATTCAATATCTTCAGATACCAGACGGCTGTTCTTAGCAACGACAGAACAAACAAAATATATCTCTATCTATCTTATTTGCTTGCTATCTGCCGCACTGCTCACGGTTTCAAAACTCGGGATCAAAACATTTTCGTAATTGAACTATTATAATGCTAAAGGAGGTAAAGCGGGGATTCCTAAGATACACATAATAAATAATACAGTCAAAAATAATATTTTTAATTATAATTATATAAAATTAATGGAACTTAAATATTAATAGCCTTACATCATTTTTTTATTACTTGGATATAAACTAGGTTAAAAAAATGACGTACTTACACTGAAAAAAAAAATTATCCTACAAGGAAATACAAGGTATTAAATTTTAAAGTGAGGGAGTGAATGTCTTAAAGAGTGTTCTCGCAAAAATATAAATTTGTATGAATACAACACATTTGTACATATACATAAGGTATCAGACATTATTTGCTTGTGGCGTTACATGCTATTAAAACTAACTCTGTCTATTGAGAAATATTATAACCCTTAATACTTTTTTGTCATTTGATCGCTTTAATTGGTTTTTCATATCCTTATTTGTAACTAAATCTAATTCCAAGATGTCATTTAAAAAATTCAAATACCGTATTATAAAAAACGTAAATTTATTTTACATTTTTATTTACAATTAGTAAATTTATTTACAAATTAGTATAAGTAAAAAGGTTACACAACCCTGCATAAGCGAATGACCTTGCAGTCGGTTTGTTTACGTCCGATTTCGCTTCTCCTTGAATGGACTATACATCCGTAGGAGATAGGCATATGCTATCGCGGACTTTTTTACAGATTTTGATACGTTCTTTAATATTTTAGTACATTTTTTTTTATTTCACTTACTCGGAAAAGTAGTTTTGGCTTGGCAAAATTAGGACACAAAAGTAGTTTTTGTCTGCCTAAGCAGGCAAAGTAACTTTTTAAAAAATGAGAGCTTAGGCTCGAGGTTCCTGTTAAAAGTGAGGATTGATATGTTTATTTAGTTTTTTGACTTTTTCATTAATTTCAATTTCATACAATGGATTAATTAATCAGGTACAAATTTATTGCCATTTCGGATTATAAAAAAAAATCATAAATAAATAATATTAGAACACTAAAAAAATTAATACGCACCAACAAATATTAAATTACTCAAAGAGTTCAATTACCTTTGCACGTTCCATTATTTTAAAAAATATGAACGTTTAGAAATGAGGTTCCTTCTTAAAGTATGTATATGTTAATTATCTGTTTATTTAGTTTTTGAACATTATTATTAAATTCCATTTTATATAAAGTGAATAAATATTAATTATGAATTTTTTATTTCGTTATTAATTTAAATAACATAATTATTAAATAGAATTACAATAATGAATAATGAACAGGTATAAAGTCGAAAAAAAAATTAATAACAATCAACTGAATAATACAAATGTGGGATCGCCTAACATAAATGTTACAATTAATATAACACATTGCAATAATTTTACCCTTAAGTTTTGATTTACCGTGTTTAGTTTCGTAGATATTATTATTAATAAAAATAAACAAATGCTTTATTCTGGTATTTTTTTATTTCTTTTTGCTGAATTACTAAATGATGTATCATTTTGTTTTTTCACATAGTGAGATAAAAAGTTGTGTGTAGCGCACGGCAGCATATTTTTTTACTTCTCGTGCATATTGATTCTTTTTTTGAATCTTAGAATCCTTCGCTTGCTCGGTATTTAATACGTGCACTTGCAGTAAAAATCGATTTTGCTGCCAAGCATAACAAATAACTATTGTTCTATCCTCAATAGTTTTTGCAGCGCACGCGGTTAAAGCAACTTAATTCAATTTAAGTAAAGATACGTAATTAATTTTGGAAATTTTTATTAGCCATGACACTCCACAATAACGTAGCTTTCTATTCGTGAAATAATTTTGAAAATTGGTTCAGTAAATCCAGAGATTACCCCTTACAACGTCACAAACTCTTCCTCTTTATAAAATTAGTATAGACATACATTTTTGTTATATAAACAAACTAATCAGTAAACATTATCGTAAACCATACCTATCGACAATGAATGTGGCAATTCATATCGTCCTGGTACCTTTAGGATACGTTCGACATTCAACTGCTGTTGTCCTAGTACTACGCATTTACAATGTATATGTAGTACATGCGTATTTTCCATTTAAAGTATAGTTTAATATGTTTCTGTTGCCTTGGTACTCCAACTGATCTAACCTACCTAATAAACCAGTTAGTTTTTAACCATCAACGTCAAAGAAAGATATCAATCATCGTTTACCGTGTGAAACTATATGTCTGTCTGCAGCATCTTTGCTTCTAAACGGATGGACATATTTAGATGTATTTTTATTTAGTATGTTTCTTGGCTATCACAATGAGGATTAAGCAGCCAGTTCCGTTTTGTTAATAAACTTAAAGCAAATGATCCTTTTTAACTTAATAATTTACATACATTAACGCAACTGCCTCTTTTATACAGTAATTTGATGGCTTCCAATCACAAGGTCCTATTTTTTTCTATCATAACTTGTATAGCTTGTTAACGAATATCTTACTCACAGTATTGCGTAAAGTTGATATTTAACAAGTGAAATACAAGTTTAGAGCGGTGCTCCGTCACTTGGCCGCGACGTAAATCACGCGCTGCGTATAGTCCGCTGGCGGACCGTCGCGTGATGGATCCGCCGCGACAAAGCGGCGCGTGAAAAACGTCGCGTCGCGGCGGCTAACGGCCGTGTCGATTGTCGCGGGACGGTACCGACACCAGAAAAAGATAATTAAAAGTTAACAAAAACCTGATCATTGAAAAATCAAAAACCAGAACTTAATTTCATAGTAAAATTTGGCGAATGTGGGTAACGAATTCTTCTCTGCCTTTTTTTAATTATTACAAATTAGCCCTTGATTGCAATTACACTAGCCCTAACGGTAAGTGACGATGCACTCTGAGATGGAAATGCGCTAATTTGTTAGGAATAGGATGCAATCCACGCCCCTGTCGGTTATTTCACGACATCGTACTGTAACGCTAAATCGCTTGGTGGTACTTCTTTGTCGGTAGGGTGGTAACTAGCCACAGAAAAAGCCTCCCACCAGCCAGACCTAGACCAATTTTAATAAGTCTATATTTACCGTGCCATTGTGTATTTGTATATTAAATACACAATGCATTCCACTGCGCCACGGAAGTTTTCAAATGCTCCAAAACCCTATATAAATGAAGGTAGATACAGAGAACTAAAGCTATAGATTGAAAGATCACATGATAACATACATTGAGAGATATAGAGACGAATTCAAAAACGCAACTGATGAAAAATACAGAAAAGTCGATTATGGTCATACTCGTCATTTATATTTTAGTGGTCACAGCTATTCTTTCAACATTACTGTAAACTAAATAAGTTCATTCAGATAATTGTACCACCTGATTTGTATGATATCTTCTAGCTGTATATTTACACTTTTAATTTATAATTTGCTAGCGGTACTTGCAGCAACAAACGCGATCGCTTTCCGCGCGGCTGCTGAAAAATATACTCCGAAACCGCGACGCGTCACTCACGTTCTAACACCGCCGCCAACTACTGACGCCCTGGTACTTGCTGTCACTGTTTACATTGACCGATCTACCAGGCATACTTATAAATCACTTATGGATAAGTGACTGATCTGCCAGACGGGCTAAATAAAAAAAGTCAACATTGATGATTTATTTTATTTTATTGATTATGATGATACAACAACATAATATATGATGGAATTATGACGACATTCATTATCATCATCTTCATAGCAGGCTACTCGACATAGGCCTTTTTTAGTACTTTCCACATGTACCACGGTGATGAAGCACCTTTAAACCAGTGTCTTCGTTAAAAATTGTCAAATTACCAATGACCAAAATAACTGCATTGTGTTTTTTTTCTATTAAACTTACGAAGTTTCTCATCAACCTGCAAGTTTTATTGTTTTTCGGAAATAACGGTATTGATTTTTGATACATAACCATATCTCAAATTTAACATCTAAATTTAACATGTGGTATCTTGACGATGGAAC